>OX103943.1:55758596-57200689 GCA_944470405.2 Schistosoma mattheei
GGTCAGCTCTCTGTGAACAATATTACAGCGTGTTCAGAGCGTATAAGGTTTTAACTTCATTAGACTCGTGATTAGATGCAATGATAACTACTGCATTCTTGACAAGCAGAAGGGAGATGGAATAAGTGAAAAGAATTTATTTCAATTTCATTGTTCCGGTAAATCTACCGGCTTTATATATTAAGCTGTTCCTGACATAATAGTTTTCTTACTGAAATAAATATGCAGCTGAATCCATGTGTATAAAATTGAATGTTAACCTTACTTTATTCTAGCGCTAAAACCATCTATTTTTTTATTTTTACCCATTGATATATGTAAAATATACAAATTCGATGGCACATGAACTATTGCGTAACGATAATATATTATGCACACACATTAGGTATATATTTACAATATTCAGTTAGCAATTTAGACCCATTATGTAATTATGATTTTTAAATATCACAGGTTGTAAGCAGCTGACGAGAACCTACGAAACAAAATGAATTCATGCTATTCTGCTAGAATCTTTGTTCTTGCTCTTTTCAGAATACATTATGATAAACATGCATATATTATCACGATATTAATTTTCCAAACACTCTGATGTCTAATAATAATACGTCCAATAAGTTGAAATTTGAATAAAAAGCTTTAAATTTTTGATTTCACCTTTGTCCTTATACAAAGTAGTATTGTGGTGAACAAGAACACGAAAGGGGCAATCAAATGTATTTGAACATGAAAATGTAAAATATCTCACTAAAATCTGAGAACCATATAATAAATAGTTAATTTCCAAAATATCAACCAATTGTCTGAAACTTGATTGTTCCTTTTGCAAATCTCAGTTCATCGTTTCAAATTTCACTGCTTTTTCATTTTCATACAAATTGCTTTTCATTTCGTTGTTTCCTTCTTAATCGTCTACTGAAAAATTCTATTCCTGACCATCGTTATAAACTACTTATTTGGACATAAGTAACTCACAGCACAGTATGATGTACAGGAAAGCAGTAAACGAAATACATACATATCGGTTTATTTCATATCCTTAATAATTTAGATACTATCTCTTAAAATTAATTCTCAAAAATACTTTTTTTTCCCTATCTCTCTCTCTCTTTCCGAATTCACATTTAATCAGCATGTTTAATGTAGGCGTTAGATAAATAAATTATTCCCGAATGTGTTGATTGTTTAAGAAAAAAAATTTTTTCTCTACTTGTTACTGAAAAATGGAACTAAGCCAACCATTTTTTGTTGTTGTTGCCTATCTAACTAATTCTGTTGTGTAGGTGGGGAAAAAAATATGAACTTTAAGTAGATAAAGTGAATTAGTTATACAATGAAGATTGTTCGTTTTTTTTAAAAAAAAAGACAAATAAACCTTGGAAAATAAGAATTAGCTATTCAAATAATAGTTATTTTGATGAATTTGATAAAAAGCGACTTATCTGAATTTTGTAGGCTAATGTTTAGTGTAGTGAATGAGAACACAAATGGAGACGATCGAACGTGTTTCAACACAAAAGTACAGATTCTATTATTAAAATCAGAAAACTATACAGGAATTGCTTCATTTGTAAAATGTCATTCAGTTGTTTCAAACATGATTGTTTCTTTTGCAAAATGTCAATCATCATCTCATTGTTCTTTAGTTTCCACACCAATCATTTTTTGTTCTCGTCCTCTTTTCTTCGATCTTCCTAACCTTCTGTCGTCAGATATTTCACTTTCGATGGATGATACAAACTACTTATATCTGACAACATCAATAGCACACACCACAACAGATAGAAACCAATGAACATTTACAAAATAAAACTTTGTAAAATATCAAGAATTTTTTTAAAAACTCACAGTTAGTTGCAAATGAAAGTGTTAATTATTACTTTCGATTGTACAGTTAAATAGGTTACAAATCAGTTGATACAGGATAGATGAAAATCAAACTTTGGTTTAATTAATCTAATAAATTTATCATAAAAGCTTTATTCGATGCATTATTACATGATTTAGAGTCGAAATTCACTTCTTGAATTAAAGTCTTTCATTGGAATTACATTGCAAAGAACTAAAGACAATATCTTGTCATTTGGTTTATAGTGATATCAATCTATTTTTAACAAACCGCAATGTATTCAGTAGATTATGCAATTTGATATCACAGAGCACTCTGTAAATTCTGAGATTTGAAGGTAAATTGTGAAAGCTTTGAGTTGGAACTCAGTAGACGTTTGTCTACGAGGCGTGTTTGTGATCTTAAGGGAACCAGTGTTATTTTCGGTATTCGAACTCACAAATGAGGGAATTGGAATCAGCTATTTTAATCAAAAAATGGTTTCTGTTTGATGCATATATTTAGATTAATGGATTCAGGATCAGTCAGTCAGTAACAACGTAGAACTTCGTATGTACGTACATCAGTTCGAGTTGCCATTCAGGATAGTTATTTTCTACGGTTTATTTGCATATATATGCATTCCTGTCAAAAAACAAACCATAAAAGTATGTTGTTGTTCATACATATTACCTATATTATAATTGTTATGTCAGTTATGATACTTAATATATTAACTTATATGACTACTTAATGTTATCATTGAACTAGAGTTTTGATATCATTTTAGTCAAAAAAATGACCACACTCAAACAAGAAATATATTTGTTTCCTTAACTAAAATGTATGAAAATATAATTGGTATGTAAACAAAATTAACCATTTATAAAAGGCCATATAGTCCATAGTAAATAATTTATATGAGGTAATTTTTGGAGTCCTACTGATTTGTATGAAAGTCAAAAGAAATATTTAATAACCATTATGAAGTTAAAAATCCTATCAACAATGGGTTACATGGAGCTGTACTAAAATATAAAATGTCATTTTCATCTCAATGTACATACCATACCATTTTATTTAATTCTTTAGAGACAATTAGTAGGTAGGGTCTTATGTAAGTTATGTGCTATCTAGCAATAATCAACAAAGTATCAATACCAAGATTAGACTTCATGATATTAAATAAATTGAGGATTGACAAGGAAGTTAATAATAAATTAATAATATATATTTAATCTCAACTTGAGCAGGTATTTAAATTTCTAACATTTCGTGACTGAATGGAAGTGTGATGTGTGCTACCAATGTCGACAGATATAAGTAGGTTAGGAAGATAGAAGAAATAAGAAGAACAAAGAATGATTAGTGTGGAAACTAAAGAACAATGAGATGATTGGTTGACATTTTGCAAAAGGAACAGTCATGTTTGGAACAACTGAATGACATTTTACAAATGAAGCAATTCCTGTATAGTTTTCTGATTTTAATAATAGAATCTGTACTTTTGTGTTGAAACACGTTCGATCGTCTCCATTTTGTTATTGTTCACCACAGCAGCCATTTCTTTAAAATAAATGAACAATATTACTGAATAAATATACGTTTATGTAGCACAAAGGGAACAAAGTAGAATATTTTTGGTCATATATGCTTACATGTAGTCAAGGGAAAAGTGAAATGCTTTTGTTGTTAAAGATCTCATGATTCAAGCAGTTTGATAGATCCGTGTCTGAGGCAATAAGTGTAACTTCATAATCCACAAGGAGCAATAATTTATTTTTAGATAAGCACACAATCTACGTTCATGACATTTTACTGATACATTGCATTTGAACAGTATCTAATATGATCTATCGAAACGTTGAGTCATGACTAAGTTGTGAAATGATAGAGTTTGATCAGTACTGTTAATTAAACAGTATGACACTGTTTATTGCTCCGTGGCCAATTATTCAATTTTATTTTTGTCTGTAGACATTCATATTGATCGCAGGTGAAAATAACATTATATATGTATATTTTCTGTTCAAAGTGAAATATATTTCACTGAGTGAAATCATCAGTCAATCGAAGCTAGGCCACTGTGGAAAATCCGGAAGCACTGGATGGACGTTTCGTCCTGAGGAGTCCTATACTAGGACGAAACGGCTGTCCAGTGCTTCCAGGTTTTCCATGGTGGTCTAGCTTCAATTGACTCATGATTTCAATCAGTGAAATTTCTAAAATCTCCACAAAACCCATTCTGATATATATTTCATCAATCTAAGTTCTTATTGAGGTCAAACTGTTTGACGTGTTAACTTATGTAATAATATATATTAATAGCTTATTTCTATGAGTAAAACAAACCATCATGGTTTATTGCAATAGTATTTTGTATAACTGAATTGTATTTTTAAGAAAGATAATATTATTGATATGTCATTGTAATTCTATTGGTAATTTTAGTAAAAGTGAAATAAAAAGCAATTTTTTAGCAACCCATACCGTTTAATATTTGTTCTTAAGCCCGACTATTGTCATTTCATATTTTTACCGAAGCAGAAAACCAAAATCCAATAGGATACTTAACATTTGGATCTCTCTGTGTGTGTGTGTGTGTGAAATCCCAATGCATTTGCGACTGATAAGCAATATGATTGTCAGAAATTTAATAAGAGATAAACATTTTACAAATAGAAAGAAATGTGATGTTACAGAAGTCCTGACGTTTATTCTTTATCTTCTCTTCTTATAGTCAGTTAAATTAAGGAGATTCTGGAGACTAGAAGAAATCTTTTGTTTTTTCATAGAAAAATATCTATTTAGAAATCTTTGTAAAACCAGGAAATACTGGAGAAATGTATTTTTTTGAGCATATGACTTCTCTGATCACGCTAATCTATGATCTTCCTTGGGATAAAACCGAAAATCTTAATATTTCTTGGTAAATAAGTTAGGTTTGCATGAGTAAGCCAAAATCTAGCGATCAAGACATTCAGTTTTGACTAAGTCATAATATAACTCGATGAGATCTAATGACATTAGTTAATAAACGTTGACAAATTGAATATAGAAACGAAAATAATGGATCATTAAATATTGATATGAGTGATAACCATTTGCGAGATAGTTTTGTTTTCTTGATAGTTTACAGGTTTCCTATAATTTGTTTTTCAATGACACGAGCACGACTGTTAGGTCTTATTTCTGAACAAAACTAGTTATTCAAACACAGATTTTAATTGGTCCATCGGTTAATATTCTTTCTCAATAAAAATTTATATTGAAGCGGTATGTATCAAATTCTTTGATGATGGGTTAGAGTTTTGTTCACTCCCGCTGACAGTACTTCATAATCAATTTGCATATCATTATCTTCAGTCTTTTGAATCCCTACAGCAAGTTTACCAGCGTTTGTTAATTTAAGGGATTTAAAATATACAGAAAAAAACGTAAAATGACGATACTCAAATTATATCGCTGATGACCAGAGCATCAATACACCAACATGTGAATCAAAAATAAATATATATTTTGTGATTTGACAATAAAGTAAAATAACCACTTGTTATAACCGAACGAAAAGTGATATGGCTCTAAGGAAAGGAGTGAGAAGTGTAGGTGAGGGTTCACTGTGCATTACAACTAAATGAAAAATCGGTCCGACCATTGATTTAAAAAAACACTAGGCTATACATCATTTACATATCTTCTTGATATTGACATCTTACATATTTATATACGTTAATAACTAAGAGCATATGTATGGTATAAAACACCAATAGAATTTACTAGTCAGTAATATAATAATTTATAGATAACTATCTTTAAACGCCCAGTTTATTTATAATTTCATAAATAATTCACTCAAAGATTGATTGATTACAGAAAATGGAATAGAAGTAGTGAGTATATCTTAAAATAAGAAATCTCAATAGCTGATAAAATGATAACAACTTCATGTCTTTTATGGAAAAGCTTATCATCAAAATACATTAACAATTACAAAAAAAAAGATTGAACAATCAATTTATATTTTACTAGTAATATTAATTACAATTTGAACATTTGGTTAAGCATTACCACTATTGGATACTGATTCAACGGTCTAGAGATGAAGTGACTGTGCACGAAACTGAAGGTCCTAGGTTCGAGTCTTACATGTGGGATCGTAGATGCACACAACTGGGAAGCACTATACTTTGAATAAAATGTTCATCCAGTGTTTCCAAGTTATCAATGATGGTCTAGCTTAGTAAAAACTCATGAATTAAATTTCATTGAGAATACACATACAAAATTTGTATAAACAACAAAGAAAATTACTTCAGACTTACTTAATCAAGAGAAAAATTTGGAAATGGTATTGATGAATTAGACTATTTGCCAAATTCATTCAACATGATTTACTTTTTGATTATGAACTGTTAAAGTTAAAATAATATTGCTATTATGTAATGAAATAATAAGTATAACAAGTATCAATAATAATAAGAAGAATAAGAAGAATGTGTTATGCAATATATAAATGAACTGTAATTCAATAAAATTGATCTCTGTCTAAATAATCCAATTGTTATTCTTAATTATTATTTTTTCTTTTTTTTTTAATCAAATTCTTCTGGAAACTATTTATTTCAATAACATTTTTCTGCCTTCAAAACTATATACATTGTGTACTGTTTATTTTTTTTTACATGAATTGTAGAAAGTTGTATTCATCATAGAATAGGGTAGATGAACAGTTACAGTAATAGAATTGCTTTCTTCTTAAATGAATACATTCAAGATTGCTATTATTATTATTATTATTATTACTAGTAGTAGTAGTAGTAGTAGTAGTAGTAGTAGTAGTAGTAGTAGTAGTAGTAGTAGTAGTAGTTTTATCGATATTAATTAATCCCTTTAATCAATGACCATTAGATTGTTTTGTATCAAAAAGGAAAAAAAAGAAGTTTTCGAAGTGATTTTAATAAATTAATATAAAATGTTGTTAAATTAAAAATAAATGGATACTATATTCATTTAAATACTCTAAAATGTATATCTATTGTGTGTGTGTGTGAGTGTGAGTGAGGATATATATATGTATGTTTGTGTGTTTGTACGCGTTGTTCTACTGATCTATCAACTGTAAAATAGTATTTGAGTGAATACATAGATACAATGGAATATAGGCACACAATATACAATTTATATTGAATATAAATATATGTAAAGACAAAGAATTGTCCATTTTCTTTCTCATTTATAGGTGAAACGTTTATGGAAGAGAAAGTAACATTTTATCTAAAGTAGCACAGACATGTGAGTAGTATTACCAAATCAACGGAGGGGGGAATAGTAATAGAATATATATATAGAAAGCTGTTCAGATGATCAAAGGTACATTAACAATAAATAAAGATATCCACCAGACTACTACAATGAATTCACTTAAAATATTACTGAATCTACTTATTTTGTTCTACGTTAAAAATAACAATCAACAGATTAAGATAACTGTTTCTACATACCGTGTTTATAATATTTTATTTAGTGCTGATTAATGTAATTTGAAGGAGGTATTTGATATGTATTAAAACTTAGGAAGTAATTTATAACTGTTTAGTGTTATTTTAGAATTACTTGATAGTGCATAATTATAATGTTTGATTAATACAAGCAGTGATTTACTTTACATCCGAAATGAAACAATTGACTAAAGAATTATGTTTTTTATGTTAGATGTAGAATATATATATCAGTGGTCAAAGTGGAGAAAAGTCACTGAATAATGTAAACTGGTTAGAACTAGTAGTTAAAATTACTGAGTTTTGATTCACTGATTTAAGGCTCAAAGGCTCATCGTAAACCCTTTAGGTTTTGAGTTTGATATCCGATAAAGTTGTGGCTGAGGATTGCTATACTTGAACGAAATATCTGTCTAATATGTCTTCGGTTTCAATATTTACTAAACATTAGGGTTAGTGAACATGTACCCAAATGACTGCAGAAACAAATACAATCAAATGGCCCAGAGGATAAACATCCATTATCCTCTATTAATAAACATATAATTGAAACACGTCATAAGATTGATCTAAACTCGGCTTTTGTCATTTTGTGTAAAAGTGTAAAAAGGGTGTATACTAAGGTTTATTGAGGCCTTAGCCATACGAAAATCCAAACCCCATTTGTGTTTTCAAAAACAGTTTGTTCTTACCTTAAACCTATCCTGGTAATATTGACTTATTGGCCATAGTGATTAGGTTTCGCTTTGTGTTCACATTATTATTATTATTACTCTTATCATTATCCTTATCTCCTCTTACCCCGTTTCCTGTCTAGTTGACCTTTTATTTCTATATATAAATGCTATTAACAAGTATATATGTGACCAGATTGTTCGAAATGTATTGCGCTAATATATCACATAGTTCTGATAATCTTCGTCTTCTTATTACATTATCAAAATTTATCAAAGGGATTAATTGTTTTAAAAATCAGGCTAGTTCATGATGTAAATTATAAAAATTAACAATCTTTATAAATTCCTAACTCTAATAATTTAAAATTATTCATAAATGATATACTATTATTCGCATAGTGGACTGTTGTAAATTTTAGAAAAGATGTTTAATTCTACTTAAGAACTTGTCACCTAGAGTTCAGTATTGATTTTCATATAAAAACTAGTTCAATAACTAATACTTCAGAATGTTAACCAAGCTATATACATATTTTTTCTTACAAGCGAAATAGTAAAACAATCCAAAATAATTATAAAACTATTGATGCATAAAATTATTAATTCTTCTTTTAGTTTATTTTTATTTCTAGGAAACATTTTTTTTTAAAAAAAAAAAGGAAAAAATTCTTTTGGTTATTGTTGTCAGTGTTAAGTGAATGTCTATTTTTCAGTATTATGTACTTTCTTTTTTTTTTCTAATTCCCATATCAACTAAAAATCGGTATAAAAATGAATAAATATCTGATCTACACAATATTTCCTACTAGTTTTTTTTTGGTTTTTAATATCATTACAATCAATAAAATGACTCCAAGTTGAAATGATATTGTTGTTTTATAACTGTATACTAAGAATAAAAAAGGTAAATTTAGTTATTTTGTCTACCTACTTTTATGAACTAGTTTTATTTAAGTGTACGCCTTAAATTTTGAATGATTAAGATCTTTAGCTAATTTTCTCTTTACAACTGAGAGTATATTTAATTCTAGATTGCATGTTCTATAACTTTGGATATTCCTATTTTTCTGTATGTATTTGAAAATTGTTACAATTTGTTACTTCAATAAGTTAACAAAAACTAAGTTTTTTTTTATATACATTTTACATGTGTTGAGTTACTATGGAAATGTTTTGTATGAAACGTTGACAACAAAGTTCATTTAAAGCAAAAAATAATAGTGTCTAGTAGTGGATTCCAGGACGCGCGTTACGCCTTATTTGAGGATCGTCACATGGATATACTTGCATCTCAAAGTTGATTTTGACTCTAGGACTAGAATCCAGTACAGTTCGCTTCAAATGCCGTCGGGTTATTCACATGGTTACTGGGTCCTGAAAGTCACTAACTTGTGCAATGGGGTGAAGTTTAAATTCACTTGGTATTCTTTACTTGAATCTTTACATTGATGTTTACGACTACAATTGACCAGTCTGTTGTGGCACGTGTCCATTCTGTTGGATTGCCTTGATATTGCCTTGTTACATTATAAACAAAGATGGTTGGTGGCTAGCATTGGAATACAAGACTCACGTTTCCTTCTATTTGAGATTTTAAGTTATTTCACATGGCTAGTTAAAAGTTCCTGTTGTTACAGATTAATCATAATATTGGTTGAATTAGATTATTATCATGAATAATAGACTGATCAACTGAAGTTCACAAAATCAATGGGAATATTCAAACAAACAATACAAAAATGAATTTGAACCACACTCAATTGCACAAGCTGGTAACTATCAGAACTCAGTAGCTGGGTAGATAATGTGATGACATTTGAAGCGAACTATACTGGGTTCTAGTCTCAGAGTGAATATCAACTCAGATGTAGGTTCATTCATCTGATGAGTCGTAAATAGGGCGAAACGAGCGTCCTAGATTCTACAGTTATCCACTATTCATATTTGCTTATAATGCTTCTGACTGAAGGCAAATATCGAAACAATCTGCACAATATGCCACATGCCAATAAGAAACTGATCAATTACCATCCTAAACATCAATGTAAAGATCCTGATAAACAATCCCAAGTGAATTTAAAGTTCATTTGGATTATATTCATTACGATTGTCATAGAAACGAATAGTTCTTAATTTATTAGGTTAAAACTTTTCATTTAAATCGTTATTTCTAAAATTATAGGTTAATAGTGACGCTATAGTATATGAATAAAGAACTAAATAAAATATAATCTACAACTGAATATTCATATAATCTGAACTCATAGGAATGGTTAATAAACATTTGTAAATTCTCTTTCAATTCGTTCATAGTAACATTTTATTATTAACTAATTGGATAATTTAGATGCTTTTTATTAAATGTAATTCACATATACTTTTTTCTATCATTTCTAACGTAAGTTATCACTTTTACTGAGGTTCAAAATCTCCAATTCATTATTGAAATTTTAAATCAATGCAAAGGGATAATTTCCTTTCAATTATTCTATTCACAATTATCTACCAATCTTAATGATGTTCAATAACATAACTTTTCTTTTTTCATCTTTATCATAATTTTCCCCCTAGTTTCATTTAGTTAAATTGCCCTTAACATTATATCTAAAGAGTTGATATTCACTTTACTGTCATCCGCTACCCATCTTTATTTATGATACTTGTGATTTAAGGCAATATCAAGGCAATAATCACAGTATACACAAACATCAATGTGAAGATTCAAACATACAATACCAAGTGAATTTCTATTTTTAACATTAATTTCTATTTATATTATCCTTTTTGAAATTCAAACAATCAGGAAATAAATAAATAATAATTTCAGTGATTAAGATCATGAGTCAGTTGAAGCTAGACCACCATGGAGAACCTGAAAGCGCTGGACGGCTGTTTCATCCTATTGTGGGACTCCTCAGCAGTGCGCAACCCAGGACCTACTGGTTTCGCGTGCGAGCACTTAACCACTAGACCACTGAGCCGGCATCCAACGGTGTTAATGTCTAACTTCAACTAATACACGAAATTGAGCGATACATCTACCATTGTCTTCAGTGAGTTACTACCTCACAACAGACCTGGCTGAGCTCCACTGGTCACTGCTTCTCACTAGAACTCTAGGATATACCTCTTGAAGCTAGTCACTTGTAAGCATATGTTGATTAATATCAGTGCTCCCAAGTTTTTCATGGTGGTCTAACTTCAGTCGACTCATGATTTTAACCACTGAAATTACTATAATATCCACAAAACCCATCTGAAAATAAATAATAATAATAAACTTTAAGTTGAAATAGTGAGATTTTCATTTATTATTTTTTTTATCATTTTTTTGTTTTATTTTATTTTTTTTGAGAAAAATTTATCAATTACTTAAAGTGGAAAAATAAAATCAATCAAGCACTTACTTTTTAAATTTTTTTAGGTAATATTAGTAGCCATGTCAACAAATCATTTTTTTTCTTTAATTCACTCCTATATAATTTGTATAAAATTTCTTCATTTATATTCAATATTTAAACATTAATGTTTTATTCTTTTTAAAAACAAATAGTTGCCAAGTGGCTATCAGGGCTCAGTAGCTGTGTGGATAATGCGATGGCGTTTGAAGCGAATGGTACTGGGTTCGAGTCCCAGAGTGAACATCAACTCTGAGATGCAGGTACATCCAACAGACGAGTGCCACATAGGACGAAATGCGCGTCCTGGATTCAAGTGCTAACCACTATCCATCATTACTTACAAATAGTTGCCAAATTTTTAAAAAAACATTTAAGATTTTTATTGATATTTTCAATAATTAAACATGACATAAATGTATCATTGTATTATATATTATTTCAGACAATAATTTTGTATTTTCAGTAAAAGTTAATGGTTATATAAAATTCAAATTTGTTTTATGGTATCTCATTAGAAGAGTGTATGTTGTTTACTTTTTTTAAAGAAATATTAGTAATCTAAGCTTCATGATATGTATTCAATTGAGAAACAAAATGTATTAATTTAATGAATTGTTTTGATGTTAATTGTATGCTATTCTTTAGCCTGAGATATGAACAGCATTTAAACCCGATTCGAAATCCCATAATGCTTGTAATATTGAAGACTCTTTGATGAACACCGTGTTGCAGTCCAATTATATTGGTGATACTTTTTCCTCTGAACTCTCTTGGTTTTCTCATACTTTACTAGTATCGGAGAAAGATTTCCGTCTGGTTTACTACATAAAAAAGTTGCATGCTTTTAGAATTACTTTATATTCATTCTTACAATTTGTTAATCTCTGTATATTACCTATTGTTCTTTACCGTTCTCCATTATTTTTTCCCGGACGTTTGAGAAAAGACTTTGCTGTATTGCGGAGAGTGCCAAATGCATTTAGCAAGATGTATAGTGAATCCGTTGAGGTCATTATTAATGTGGTTGTGGATAGACATATAATGTCTTGCAAACTCCTAGTAGTAGATACTAACCATCCCCTTCATTCATATCTTTCTCCATGTATATCTTGTGGTAGAAGGAGACATAAATACATTAAAATCCACGCACTCTAGCAAAGGTATAAAAGTTCTATAATACCTTACCTAGTAAATGAACTCTGTGACGAAATGGTGTTAGAGTTAACCTAGTTAGTAACCTGTATTCTTAAACATGTCTCTAATCAAAAAGTTGTACAGATTCAGATCTTTTTTTCACTTTTTTCTTTTTTGTTGCTCTATTAATTTTGCTTTCGTAAAAGAAAGAAGGAAACTAGTTGAAATACCTCGTGCTAAGAATTCTATATTGTACCATCAATAACAAATAATAAATAGATAAATAAAATAATAATCAAATAATAAATAATCTCAATCAGAAGATTTTTTCATATCACATTGGAAATTTTTTTCGTGTTACTTTGCACTTGTCAGCAACATGTACCTGTAATCTTGAGGGAACTTGTGCACCCTGATGGATTCGATCCAGTGTCACTCAGCTTCACAGTCAGGGACGTTACCACCAGGCTATTCGGTTCAAAGAGTATTGCATACTATATGCATACAAATCCACCCCGTTATTGTTCTTATTGGAAATTTAATTCTTACAAATTTCACTTATGATGTGATTGCTAAGTTTTTAAAATAGTTCATAATTTACATCAAAGGCTTATTTTAGCTAGACAGTCATTAAAAATCATGATGTATTAAAAACAGCTGTTTCTTCTCAGAATGGGATTCCCTTAAATTGGACATCGATGACCTCATCTAAGATCGAACTCAGAACAAGTGCCTAATATTTAAATCATTGAGCCAATATCTTATGGTCTATATTCCTAACATCAATCAATTACATTTGAGTCCATGCATCCAAGTAACAGGTATAAAAGCTCTACAAATATACAAACAGGCTATTAGAATTGACCTAATCAATAAATTGATTTCTTCAGCACGTTCCTAATTGTAAGTTGTACAGGCTCTTATCTTAATAAAAAAATATTTCAGTGGTTAAAATCATGAGTCAGTTGAAGCTAGACCACCATGGAAAACCTGGAAGCACTGGACGGCCGTCTCGTCCTATTGTGAGATAGTAACTCACTGAAGATAATGGTAGATGTGTCGCTCAATTTCGTGGATTAGTTGAAGTTAGATATTAATACCGTTGGATGTCGGCTCAGTGGTCCGGTGGTTAAGTGCTCGCGCGCAAAACCAGTAGGTCCTGGGTTCGAATCTCGCAGGAGGCGAGGCCGTGGATGGGCACTGCTGCGGAGTCCCACAATAAGAGAAACGGCCGTCCACAAAACCCAACTGATATTTAAAAAATATTTCATTTAATTCTATCCAGTTTATTTACTTAATTTATGTATAAACGTATTCAGTTATTTCTGTTATTTGTTTTATGAAATAAGCTTGTTGAAATACTTTGTGCTGAAAATTCTATATTATACTAAACATATAATATCCAATAAAGCCATACATAAAAATAATGATCATTTACGATATTCAAAAAATAACTTTCAATGTTATTAATGTTCTACTATCTCATTCTTCTTGTACTATATCCTTATTGCAATCTTTCTTATATATATTACCATCACCGAATTAACTACTTTTATGAATCCGGTGTTCATCTTGTTGTGTTAGTGAGGTATGGCAACTTGGACCGATGCATATATGTACCTGGTCCTACGTTGTAGCTGACTGACTGATCTCATTCTCACTAGGATTGGATTCTGATAGTAACGACGACTTACAACCGAAAATGACAGAATTACTTCTCAAAAATAGTTACTAGTGAGGATATGATTACTATTATTGTGTAAACTGTTAAATTTAACAATATTCATAAATTCCTTCTAATAATCATTATAGATTATAGTTTATAGAATTGCTCTCCATCTCATACATTTGATCAACGTTAATAATTAAATAGATTAGCTTTTCTTGTAATCAAATGTATTAACATATCTTCTCAATTTTTAAAAACATTTTTCAGATATGATGAAGATGGGTAATTGATGTTCTGAAGTGCAGTTGTATTTAGGTGTATTTGTTTTTTGTTTTGTTTATGAACGTTTATTAAAAACAGGAAATTGTTAAAATGGATAGTGATTAGCAGTGGAATTCAGAATGCATGTTTCATTCTATTTGGTAAGATACAAGCAAACAACAACATATGAATCAATTATTTTTTTTCTTTGAAGTGATCATTTATAAAAGATACAAATCAAACTCTTTTACTCGGTAACAATACAGTTATCAATTAAACCGCTCAATTTGAGTTTCGCTAGGGATTTCTTTTTTTAACTCGTTCACTTCAAAATAAACGTTTAGATTTATTATATAACTTTTACTGACATAAATTTTCCCTTTTGTTTCAATCCTTTAAATCTTTTTACATATTTAAAAAGTACAACATGTTAACAAGTTTGATGGGTTTCAAGTATATTATATGTGTCATTTTTGTTTACGTTTATTACAGGAATTCTTCAAACGACATTATGCATAAACGTTTTTATTAATTTCGTCGATTTAAATATTCACAATGACTAATTTTGAACTATTCTAATGTGGCTATCAGAACTCAGTAGCTGAGTGAATAACCCGATGGCATTTGAAACGAATTATAGTGGGTTCTAGTTTCAGAGAGTGAACGTCAACTCAGATGTAGGTTCATCCATCTGATAAGTCTCAAATAGGACGAAACCGATGTCCTAGATTCCACAGCTATCCACTATCAATATTTTCTTAAAATGCTTATGAATTAAGGCACTATCGAGGCAATACGCGCAGTATGAGCATATAAGCATTATGAGATTGATCATTCGCAGTCCTAAACATCAATGTGAAGATTCAAGTAAACAATACCAAGTGAATTTATGCTAATGATTATTAATTTCGAATTAAATGAATAAGCTTTCGTTGATTCAATAAACAACTGACGAGAAGATATGAGATGTAAGGAAATTTTCAAATGTAACTCTTCCCTGTAACCATTGTAGATTTGTATCCACAACTTCGAAAGAGATCATATTTTTACAAAGTCTCAAAAAAGTATCACTTGATATCATATCCCAAGAAGTTATCACTGATCTCTTGACAATGTATACATCGTATAATAACATAGGATTAGGCAAATGAAATTCAGATACCATTTAGTGATGAATATTATGTTGCGTAGTTAATGATCAACAATTGAATTACTAAAGTAACCTATGATACATACCCATAAGGTTTGACAATTAATACTTCAGACTGAGGATAAACTCCACTATAGTTCGCCATTTTGACCTTGCACCTAGAAGCCAATCAAAACGAGGTGCAAATTCTTATTTACAGTGCCGTAACTCACACACACCAATTAATTCTACAATAGATTATTCCCAAATACCTACATTAGGGTGACTAAATAAACGAATTACTGACTATGACACTCCTTGATGATTAAACAACCTGGAGTTTATCCACACTCATAATTTCAGTTTACCACATTAATTACTTAATGATTGTAATAAACAGGTATAATCCCAAATAAGACGAAACACGTGTCTTTAATTCCACTGCTACCCAGCACCCATCAATGCTTATAAGATATAGAACAGTTAAGCTCTGCTTTCACTGTTAGTTCGTATTAAATATAACTTGGTCACAATTTAGAATTATGGCAAAAATGTTTAGTCATGAGTCATTTGGAAGTTTAAATATCTAGTTGCTTGTATGTCAATAAGTAGAGAATTTGATGACAATTTTCATAGAAATATATCTTCTAAAAATCTGTTAGTTTTCCTGCAAGCTCACCATCAAAGTCAGATATCAATGTGAAAGCCTATTAAAATGCAATGAGATTTTTAAATATTATAATTAGTAATACTAGTCAATAGGATTAATTAAAAAAGCACTTTGTACCGAATACATATCATATTAGCAAATATAATAAATCAAACCATATACGATTATTTACAATTTAATATAAGTAAATGTCCCTTAATAACACTACATTTTAAAAGCAATGTTCATGTTGAATATCTGGCAACACATTGAATCAAAGTAGACATTAGTCCAAGAAACAGAAAACACTGTATAGTCATATAATAAACAGTCATTGAGAATCTCAACATAAACCCAAAGTCAATCTATGGTATAAATATAAGATTTTCAACTGTAGAAGGCCAGAAAACAATTCCACTTAAGTAATAATACGTTACTAAACGAACCTTGTAATTGTTGTATGAAGAATTATTTTTCATACAACATTTTAACAATCGTAGATAAAGACAAAAAAACATTCAGAAAAGTTTACAAAATTATTTTTATTATAATTTGTATCATTATACAAATAAAGAAGTTATCAGAATGGATCATCATATGTTCACAGGTGACTGGTTCCAAGATGATGCCCTAGAGTTCTAGTAAAAAACCGTGACCATTGGAGTCCAATCCGTGTCGAATAGAGACAGGTATCTACCTCAGACAATGGATGAATGGTTGCACAGCCATTCATGGATCGATGAACGTTAAACATTAACACTGTTAGATGCTGAGTCAGTGGTCTAGAGGTTAAGCATTCTCTCACGAGACCGAAGATTCTGGGTTTGAATCTCGCATGTGGGACCGTGACTGCGTGTTACTGAGGAGTTCAACACTCGGACGAAACGGACATCCAGTGCTTTCAGGTTTTCAATCGTAGTCTAGCTTACATCGACTTATGAACTCAACTATTAAAATATGAAATTATTAATTATTTAAATAATCATGTTTTAATAGTTGTCATTCACTTTACAATTTATTATGAATGATTTCTAATCTAACAGAATTGACTGACTAACACAAATGGAGAGTTTAAATAAAAAGATATTTTATTTTACTTTTTCTTAAAACTAATTGTTATTTAAATGACATTTTCTAAGAAAATATTTATTCCGCTTTTTTATTGAAAACATTGTGTCTAACTTCATTTTTTGACCGTTCAAATGTTATAGTTCCCATGTGTTCAGGTTTCTTCAATCATTTAAACAAAGCTAAAAACGATCATTTTCCCAAGCTATGATAGATTTGAATTACTTCTATTTATTCTGTTTATCTAAAAATAAATGACCAATTCCGTTTATTTTGAATTTTATAAGGACTTAGGACAAAACCCGAACGGTCTAAGTAAAGATGGATAGTTGCTAGCAGTGGAATCCAAGACGTGCGTTTCGTCCTATTTGGAACTCGTCAGCTGGATGTGCCTGTATACCACAGTTAATGTTTACTCTGAGACTAAAACCCAGTATTTTTCGCTTCTAATGCTATCATGTTATCCACATAGCTACTGAATCCTGATAGCTATCACTGCTTAGAATGCATGTAAATTAAGACAATACCGAGGCAATCCGCATAACATGCACATATGCCAATCAGAGACAGATCAGTTTCAGTCATAAACATCAATGGGAATATTCAAGTAAGCAATAACAAATGAATGTAAACTTAAACGTTGTTTAAAAATACCCACACTGTGTGGCGAACTCAAAATGTATATAAAAATCATTTGAAATTATCAAAATACAGTAAAAAAATCTGCTTTTCTGAAATGTCTGGATTTACAACCAAACCTTTATATTCTCTGGAAATCACTGATTGTAGTTCATTCATTTTAATAATAAAAATCAATAGTGTGAGTGAAAATTTCCTCTTATTTTCAATGTATTCTACAAAAAATTCTCCCTCCTCCTAGTAACATTGATAACGTAAATGAATGCGAAAATAGATGTCATTTTACTTTCTTTTTATTAATTTATTAATCAGTTGATTGTTCTCTATATTTTCTATTATGGTTGTTTAACTTACACTTAAACGTCTTCTTTTTCAATCAACTGATCGTTTTTAGTGTGATATTCCATTTATGGTTACCACGTTTGTTATTATTTCTGAAGAAATTATTAACATACTGAAATCACTAACTTGGAATACATAGCTCAAACAAATGATTTACTTATTGTTTCGTCTGAATATAATAATATTCGGATATTATTCGAGCCCTTTTTCCCTTTTATTTTGTCTGTTATAACAAACTTTGTGAAAATGAATGTTTTTTAAAATGAAATTAAGTTCAAGTTGTACCTCTAATAAGCATAAAACTTATTCGGTTGAAGATCAATCCTTAGCTGTTTACTAAAAATTAAATTAGACGGGGTTTAGTGTGGATTTTAGAAATTTAAATAGTGGAAATCATAAGTCAATTAAAGCCAGACCACCATGGAATATCTGGAAGCACTGGACGACCGTTTCGTCCTATTGTAAGAGACTCCTCAACGATGCGTATCCAGGAATCGACTCCCGGGATTAGAACCCAGGACCTATCAGCCTCGCGAGCGAGCGCTTAAACATTAGACCACTGAGCCTGTATCGAACGGTGTTAGTGTCTAACTTCAAACGATCCACGAAATTGAGCCACCGTACACCATTGTCTTCAATGAGCTGATATCTCACAGCAGTGGAGTTCAACGAGGTCTGATAGGTCCTGGGTTCGAATCTCGCGGGGGACGGGATCGTGGATGCGCACTGCCGAGTAGTTCCATACTAGGACGAAACGTCCGTACAGTGCTTCCAGGTTTTCCATGGTGGTCTAGCTTCAATTAACTCATGATTTCTGTTGGGATACTCAGAAAAATGCTTCCGGACGACACCCTGATCCTCAAAATACTTACGCAATCCAACAAATGCCTGCTCCCACTGATGTCTCCTCACTGCGATCATTTTTGGGAATGATTAGCTACTATTCAGCATTTCTTCCATCACTGCATGACGTACGATATCCATTAAATCGTCTGTTAGAAAAGAATGCTACTTGGAATTGGTCAACGCAATGTGAGTCAGCCTTTTCAAAACTTAAAGCCATGCTAAGTTCCAATCTTCTGCTAACCCACTACAATCCGAAACTACCCATTGTGGTTGCTGCTGACGCTTCAACACATGGACTGGGTGCCGTACTCTCACATGTCTTTCCCGACGGGTCAGAGAAAGCGGTGATGCACGCTTCGAGAACACTAACACCTGCTGAGAAACGCTACGGCCAGATAGAGAAGGAAGCGTTAGCCCTAATTTTTGCTGTCCGGCGATTCCACAAATTCATTTACGGGCGCCGTTTCACCTTGCTCACAGACCACAAGCCGTTGTTATCAATCTTTGGATCAAAGAAAGGCATTCCTGCCCATTCTGCTAATCGTCTTCAACGTTGGGCGTTGGCGTTATTGGGGTACGACTTCGACATCCAGTATCGACGTTCCGAAGATTTTGGTCAAGCAGATGCACTGTCCAGACTTATCAGTAACCATTCTACCACTGATGAGGACACACTCATAGCCATAGTATCAACCGAAGAGGATTCCGGTGCTACACTATTAGCGAATGCCGTTCGAGCAATGCCTGTTACCGCTGAAGATGTTCGGGAAGCTACCAGAGAAGACCCGATTATCCAAGAAGCGATCACCTATGTTCAGAGCAGATGGCCAGTTAAGCAGCTGAGTGGTGATATGCAACAACTAGCGAATCGTCGCAGCGCTCTCTGTATTGTTAACGATTGTCTGATGTTCGGTGATCGCGTAGTAATTCCAACAACCCTACGTTCCAAAGTCCTACGCCAATTCCACTCTGGACACCCAGGGATAAACCGTATGAAATCCATCGCTCGCAGCCATGCATATTGGCCGAATATGGACAAGCAGATTGTCGACTTCGTCAAAAGATGTTCACATTGTCAAAAAGCTGCGAAAAATCCTCCTAAGTTGCCTCCAGTACCCTGGCCAAAGTCAGAAAAACCCTGGTCGCGAGTGCATATTGACTTCACCGGACCCCTAGATGGTACCACATACCTGATACTGGTTGACTCCTACTCCAAATGGCCGGAGATATTGCCGATTGCGCCACCCTCTACAACTCGAACCATCAAACTCCTTAATCAGATCTTCGCTCAGCATGGTCTTCCAGAAACAATAGTAACAGACAATGGTTCACAATTCACATCTAGCCAATTCCGAGAATTTTGCCTGCAAAATTCGATCAACCATGTTCGCTCTCCGCCATATCACCCGCAATCTAATGGACAAGCTGAAAGGTTCGTTGATACATTTAAACGAGCCATGCTTAAAGCACGAGGGGAGGGGACCACAGAAGATATCATAGAACGATTCCTAGTTGCGTACCGGACGACCCCGCATGACTTATTGCCAAACTCCAAATCCCCTGCTGAGATGCTTATGGGGCGAAAGCTACGGACAGTTCATGTGCGATGAAACCCAAGCAAGTGGCCCAGCAAAGCCCCCAGATGAAGAATACTCGAATTCCCTACGAAGTTGGTACAAAAGTGTATGCGCGAGATTATAGACACGGATGCGATAGATGGGTAGAGGGTGAAATCACACAAAAACATGGGAACGTCATGTATGATGTCAAGGTGAACCAAGAAATCTGGACCAGGCACCACAATCAACTCAGGTCAAGGGAAGCGAAGGAGAAAGAAGCAATTACAAAACACGTCCCACTCGACTTGCTGTTGGACACGTTTCAACTTCCGCCAATACCTCCAACAGAGACGACTAAGTCATCTACTCAAGTAGAACATCCTTCTGGTTCTGTGTGGTTGCCTCGGAGGTCGGATCGCAAAAGAAGACACCCAAAGAAACTTCAAGTAAACCCTCGGTTACGTCGCTATTAACTTCTCAAAAGGGGAGGTGTTGGGATACTCAGAAAAATATCCCAAAAACAATTATCCGGTTAAGTCTAACGCTACCCTTGAACGTTAAATGGTGTCATTTCCCTATTGGTCGTTTCCCTACTGATCAATATTTATTTCGCGTGTCATTTTCCTATTGGTCAATATTATTTAACGTGTCATCTTTCTGTTGGTCAATATTTATAGTAATCCTAACTGTATAAATATGCATTTGTTTGTAAATCATTATTCTGCTGCTCCTGACCCCATAAACGATTTTTCATCTACGGTTCGTGTTCTGATATATTGGAGATTGGGAACAGTATAGGGGTCGAACTCGGATATCTGAAGCTTGTCAATCGGTAGCATTTAGAGTAACCAACTCGCGATTTACAATAATTTCAACTATTGAAATGACAAACTAAATATCAACGAATGTTCATGAATTGCTTTATAGTTTTGAAATTCACATTTGAAAAAAGGGAATTTACATCATTGTTTTAATTTATTAAATTGATTGTCAACAATCTTTAAATGACTCCATGTATAAGAAATAAAATTAGGATAAAATTTTGGTAAACATTTTCTGATTTTCTTTAAGTAAAATAGAAAAATATTTTTCATTCGTGTTTTTACAAAATACATTTTATTTGAAATACAAGATCAATGCATTTGACAGTTTGCCTGCTTCTGAGAAAAATTATGTATACTTATTTGAACACATAAATATTGGTACAAGGAGGAACCAGATACATATGCGCCACACAATAACAATGAGAATGGGAAGACATAAGGAATGCAAGGTGCGTATAAAAAGAAAAAAAGGACAATAACGACCGCAAATTAGTCTATGCTAGTGAAATAATAATAATAATGGGGGAAACAGAAAGGTAAAACCAAAAAGAATTCTTTCAGTTAGGGAAGTTACGGTCACTTTTTATGAAGAAAGTAAAAGAAGGTTACAACAGGATCGCCACTGGCTTCTATTCTGAGCCATATCTCATAACGTCTCTAGCCACTGCGTTACACCATCTCTAGGACCCCAACCAGGGAGTCGTGAAGAACCAACACAAGCCAGCCCTTTGTAGCTTTCTTTCATACCACGACACCATGTCATACACTGACCACCTCTACGCTTCTTCCAACTAGTCCTAGAGTCGGCGAATAATGTACGACGTGGAATTCTCTGGGACGACATTCGTAGAACATGTCTAAGTCACCGAAGTCTATGTTTCAAGATGGTGACACCAATTGCATTATCGTCTCTGTGCTCAAACACACGATGCCGAACCTCTGTATTATTAGCATGGTGTTGCCACTAGCGTCGGCAATCCTTCGGAGACAACGATGATCAAACACAGAGAGTCGTCTAACATCCTCAACTCGAAGAGGCCAGGTTTCACAAGCATAGAGCAGAACTGCTCTCACCGACGCGTTGTAGATCCGACCTTTGACAGCCAGACTAACATCACGAAGGCGCCAACGATGGCCCAGATTGACATAAGCCGCTCTGGCTTTCATTATACGTGCATTGATCTCATCACTCACACCACAACCAGCACTTATGCAGCTACCTAGATACACGAACTTCTCGACTACTTCTATCTGCTCACCACCAAGGTGAGTACAGGATTAGAATCCAGCCAGTCTTGTGGAAGTACTTTGCTTCTCGCGAGTCAATTTTTCTCAGCTTTTGAATAGCGTACGAAGTATGGCGGAAGCCAAAAGTTTGGATGCTGTCGAAAGTAGACTTATCCCCCGATAGTTGTTACAGGAACGACGTGAACCCTTTTTAAAGATAGGGACAACTATCGACTCATTCCATGACGTTGGTACCCTCTCTAGTTCCCGGACCTTTGTAAACAACGTAGTCAGTTCCTTAACTAGAAATATAAGCCAGAATCGCTTGTTCTTTTTAACACCAACAAGAAGATGCGTCACTATATAGTTTTACTTCGGTAAAATTAATAGTCAACTGACCGTGATTATGTCGAATTGAAGACTGTTTATGATATTCATTCAGCTTTGCCGTGATTTATTATTTTTAAGCCTCATGAAATGGATGAAGTTTCTGTATTGCACAAGATGAGACTTGGACTATTTATGTAGAAGAAATATATTCTATCTTTGTTTCAACATAATCCAATAACTTATTACTACCACAAATTTTATATTTGCTCTTCGTACATTGTTTTTTCTCAAAATTACTCTTCTTCAAACTTTTATTTTTTTGATGCTCTTTGTCACTGTCATTTTATTTAAGTAACCTTACCCATGTACACTGGAATTGCTCGTTCGTTCATAACTTTAACTCTATCTCCTTAATTACACTAATTTTTATAGTTAGGTTACATTTTTTTGTAACCTTCTAAGCACCATAACACAGTAATATAAACCTTGTAATTATATTATTATAAATAAATATCCTTTAAATAACCTAAAAGAATTAAGGGCTTTCTTTTACACATGTTATTGTTTGTGTTAATGTACAACAGGATAATAAATGTAAGAAATTGATTCTTGTTTCACTGGTATTCATTTATTCTCCAATTAACCAAAGATTTCTTAGAGTCTGTACTTGTTCGACAATATTAATTATGAAAATGAGACATATAATTTAGTCAAAGTTTATTATAGATAGCTGAAGCATATTTTGGACTCGTAATTTGAGATAATATCTCAGTCAGCGTCAACTTGGAATCCTGAAGGGAACCGTAAAAGAGGGAGATCAAAGAACACACTGCATCGAGAATTGGAAGCAGACATCAAAAGGATGAATAGCAACTGGAAACAACTGAGACGATTGCTCAGGACAGAGTTTGATGCAGAATGTTGGTGGACGGCCAACACTCCTCCATGAAGGGTAACAGGCGTAAGAAGTGAATAAGTAAGTAAGTAATTTCAGTCAGTCAAATGTATGCATTCGTATGTATGAATTATTCTCAACTAATCATTTCAATTTCTTACTGTCTGTATACCGTTAATCCATTATTTAACATATAGTTTGAAATTAGGAAAACAATAAATGGTTTTCAATGAAAAACGAATGGATAACAACATTCATGTATGAAATTAAACAAATAACTGCTAGTCATAATTTAAACAAAATCCAATATAGATTTATAGGGTTGTTGTTAAATGCTTTATTCATTGTTAAGTAAAATATGAACATATATGCATCAAAGTTAGATTTGCTAACCGAATTTACAATTATGTTTCATCATAATTATAAACTATTCTGAACATTAGACATAATAAGTTAGATAATTACAGGAGCATAAAAACTGTCTATGCTGTACATGAGTTAATGTTCAATTCTATTGATAATTAATGTATCTTGTCATGTTAATTATTCAGTCAGTTAATTGAAATGTTTAACCGACAGACAGATTAGCCTATTTCTAATTTCATAATAACTAGTTATTTTTTAGTTGGTTATATGGTTGTAGCTTAGTGATTAAGGCTTTCGACATTTAATTACTAGATTGTAGATTCAAGTCCTATTCCAATTACTTTGGTTTGAACAGCCATTCAGTATCATTAGTCTTTGAACAAAGATTATGTTTTCAAGTAAAATATGAGAATGAGTACTACATAAATTAGTTCTTTCATAATAAATTTAACTAATAAACTAATTACTTCACGAATATTTATTTGTTTTCGGTATTTATAAATTAATTCCTCAATATAAGTCAGTTAATAAGCCATATGAAATCAAGGAAAAGTGAACAGTTGCAAATGTTTTTGTCTTAAATTTTTCAAATGTCATCACAGATGGTGCTAAGTATAAATAGACTAATTTTTTTAAAGAAAACTTTTTATCATGGTTCTCTGCTATTCATCATACAGTTAGTACTTTTCACTTCAAGTGACTAAATGTCTATGAAACATTTCTTCGGGAGTTACTTATCACTTACTTACTTACTTACGCCTGTTACCCTTCGTGGAGGAACATGGGCCGACCACCAACATTCTGCATCAAACTCTATCCTGAGCAATCATTTCCACTTGCTGTTCATCCTTTTGATGTCTGCTTCCAATTCTCGATGCAGTGTGTTCTTTGATCTTCCTCTTTTACGTTTCCCTTCAGGATTCCATGTTAGTGCTGATTTACAGTGTTATTTATACCCCTGAAATATAATATAAAAGTATAAAACGACATACAAAGAGATTTGTTCATAGTAAGTTTGTATGTAAAAGGATATAAATTGAAGTCAGTAAAATGACACCCTGACAAGCAATAACTTAAACGCATTTTTTGTTATTATAATAGAACATAATTCAACAACTTACTTTATAAATGAATAGTTTGATAAACTAATTTTAAAAGATCAAATTATTATCAAAAAATTTCGTACAATTTCGAAGAACCTCTTTAGTAAAACTAAACATACACATAGTTCCATTTATCATTTTGAAAAAAGCAAAACAAAGATTCTAGCAGAATAGCATGAATTCATTTTAGTTTGTAGGTTCTCGTCAGCTACTTACAAGAACCAACGAAATAAAATGAATTCATGCTATTCTGTTAGAATCTTTATTCTTGCTCTTCTCAAGACTAAACATAGTTTTAAAATTATTGTATTTAAAAATATCGCTGAAGATCCATTCTGTCCTAGTTGCAAACAGTGTCTTAGCAATTCAATGGCATTATAAAGAGATATCACTTACAATACCAGTCATTCCGTATGTCAGATGTTATCATTTTAAAAACGTCAGAATAAAATGTTATACATGCAATTTTTGTTTAATATTTGTCATGGTAACTTGTTCATCAAGAGGCATAGAAGTGATCGATTCAATCTTGTATAGATTTGTATACTTCTAAATAATTAAAAAATAGTGTAAAGTATCTGACGTTTAGTGTAGCCTGTAATTCGAAGTGATAGTCCAGTTTCTTATAAAATTTGTCTGTAAAATATACAAAAATCTTCACAAAATAACTTTATTGAATAAAATCAATAAATTAGATTATTAATTATGTTTAGTAGTGGCTAGCAGTGGACTCAGTAGCTGAGTGGATAACGCGATAGCGTTTGAAACGAATGGTACTGGGTTCGAGTCCCAGAGTGAACATCAAGTCTGAGATGCCGGTGCATCCAGCTGACGAGTCCAGCATAGGACGAAACGCGCATCCTGAATTCCACTACTAGCCACTACCCATCATTGCCTACAAAAAGCTTGTGAATTAAGGCAGTATCAAGGAATACGCACAGTATGCACGTATGCCGATAACAGACTGATCAGTTGCAGTCTTAAACCTCAATGGTAAGATACAAGCAAAACAATACCAAGTGAAATTAGAAATCATTAACCTTTAGATAAAATCTTATCAAATATATGTACACTTAATTAGAAACTCTGTTACTTACACAATTTCTTCAAGATAATTATAACTTCATCTGAATGTGAAAATCGACATTCCTATTACAAGTTAAAAATATCAAACATCAAGTATCAAGTTTATTTTAACAACCTATTTATTATAATATTCCATTGTTAGAACATTTTGCTTTTCATAAGTGTTAAATGTTTACTAAAACATTTCCGGTTCATACACATCATGTTTCAAACCAAGTTCACTGATATCGTATGAAGGTCTACATTGGCATATTTCGATGTGTGTCTTACAAAGTAGTAATGAACTGAACGATTATTTGACTGAACGAATAATATGAATATACGAATTTTTTAGCAATCAAAAGACTTCACATGCAAAAGTCTCTCAAGATTTACCTACAACTACAACAATAAAGGTGGATCCATGTTTTGTATTCATGAACTAATCATTTGACCATGAAGACTAATTATAATTATTTAACTAAAAATAACCATAAAAATAGTATCATCAATAAATGACGAAGAACAAAATCTGTCACGACATTTTCATATAGTCTTTATTTAGTTTCTTTAATTCCAGGGTTAACTTATGAAACCATCATTTACAGTACATATACTGACTGGAGAAAGTACACTGAAAGGGTTTAGTCTCGATACTTTGGTTTAGTTTCTCAAATCTTCTAAAACTTATTGAATACACTTACATTTGTTGAACACACAATAAGATAACTATGGTATTCATCAGTTACTTACGACTTGTATCCCAAGTGGAACATAGACTTCTGACCAGGAGACTTCAACCAACACCGTACTAAACTCTCCCTTTCAGCTCCTGCTAGGTGCTATTCATTAGTTTCGTATCTCCCTCCAATTCCTGGTGCAATTCATTATTTGATCTATCTATTTTTTACCTAACGGATTCCACGTTAGAGCTTGTCCAGTGATTCAGTTTGATGAATGTAGTAAAGTACGACCTGTCTACTTCCAGCGTCTTTCTTAATTCATTCTTCAGATGAAAGCTGGTTTGTCCTCTGCTACAGTAGGTTATTGCAAATGGAATCGAGCCAACAGATCTGGAGTATTTTGCATAGACAACTTTACAAATACCTGTGTCTTTTAGATGATGAATGTAGTAGTTCTCCAGATTTCCCCTCCGTTTAATGAAGTTCCCTGACATTGTCGTTGAAAATTTTGACTTAAGATTTGGCTGAGGGTTATTTCGTATTCCGGATATTCTTCAGTTGTAACAATGATACTTCTGTTTTGTCAGTCCGTGTTTACACAACTGCATCAAATCCTCCTTGTTTATCATTGATACTACCTAATTACTTTATCATTTTCACCCGTTCCTGAGTCTCTTCATCAAATGCGATTTGGCTGCTGCTTACTTTGCTGATTACGGACCTAACTATCTCCCTTGTGAGTATTAAAAGTTACTACTCCAAAGGTTGTCTTCAACTGCATTTATAGCTGTGTACAGAACATAAGGACTACGTCGTTCGTGAAGTCCAAATCGTCTAGCAACATCAGCAGTGCAGTCAAAGTCGAAAAAAAGTGTTTAGAATTTTACTTTATTTATATATATTTCTATAAGAATAATGATAAACTTAAGATGTGATTTGACTTCGTTATTTCGGAATGATTATAATTTCGATAGAGAAGTATTATACAGTTCTATCTTAAATATATGTGTACACGCAATCTTATGCAAATAAGAACAGTAATTAGGACTAATCTAAGAGGTGATAATATGCTAACAAAAGTCGTAATAATGATAAAATTGTATGATGTTTTTATCAAAACCCATCTTACAGGTATTTTAGTGTGATGTATATATAGATGTATAACACTATTTCCTGACGTCTATGTTAAAACAACTTCACATAATACCCACTTGTTCCCACTCCAGAAGTTAGACATGACAAATTTTATAGAGTAAAGTGGTTGTTTCCTACTTAAAAGTATTATTAAAGAAATACAAAACATATGCAATGATTTAACATTGTTGTACATTGATGTGCAATATATCATATTTTCTATCGTTGACATACTAATTTATTTGATTATATTGATATGTAACTATAGAATTAATGTTTCAACATATACTTGACAGTTTAGATGAACAAATTCACAATTAGAGACAAGCTAATACACATATACAAAGATGTTATTCATTTACGCTCTAAATAACATCTTTTGTTTGACAAATTACGTATATTCATAAGAAAACATCACAAGAGGAAGTCAGGGTAATATAGTTATAAAACTAAAACATAATTATGATAGTAATAGTAGTTCTAATATTGATAAAATACTGCAATTACAATAGTTATTACCCAACTGCGTCACAAGACAAGCCCTCACATGGAATCCTCAGGCCAAAGGAAAAGAGGAAGACCAAAGAACACATTACGCCGAGAAATGGAAATAGACATGAAAAAAATGAACAAGAATTGGATGGAACTAGAAAAAAAGGTTCAGGACAGAGTGGGTTGGAGAATGCTGGTCGGCGGCCTATGTTCCATTATGAGTAACAGGCGTAATTAAGTAAGTAAGTACAATAGTTATTGTCAATCTATATAACAATAAGGTATGAAGAAGAATATTACATACAAAATTATTAGAATCTTTCAGCCATATTATGAAATAAAATGAAATATGTATGTATATGAATGGTTTCAGGAATTATTCTCCAATATACTTAAAGACAGTTTGTATATATGCTGATATAGAAGGAAATTAGGGAACAGAAACAATAAAAAAAGCAATGAAAAATGATACAATACATACTAAGTAACAAACTAAATTAAAATATCAAATATCGTTTGTTAATTTACATTTGCGTGTTTAAAATTACGTCATTTATGATAATAAAGAATTATGTCACAATTTCAGTATGATTATTACAGTGAACATAATGTGAATGGATTTTTCATTATAAATAAATGGAATTGGATTAAAAAAGATTTAACTGACAGACTATTCAAAGGATTTGTAAGATTTTCAATGATTGTTTACTGATGAAAAATTATTAGATATTGTCCAAAATTATAAAACCAATTCTTAAACCTGAAAAATACAGATTGGAGATCTAAAAATGGCATGACAATAGATGTATAAAACGATTACTGGTCTACAGATTAGTTGTTATGTTCAGTCGTCGCAATTGTTGTTCCAGGAAAAGCCGCTGATCACTTATACTAGGAACGAGGGACCCCTGCAATCCCCACGATGTGAAGTAAGAACAGAAAGACTGGTACAAGTGAAGATTTATTAGCCCTAAAACACGACGACGAACATTGATCAAAATAGTCTAAAATACACTGGTTTATATATTGACTGTACACCCATTTTTGATGAATAATTAGAATAAAATCACATATATGAAAAATACTTAGAGTTACCACATTAGTGAACATAATTTCTCATCAATAGGTTATTATTTGATTGATCTCATTATAATAGCCTATATCATACTGTCTGACACTTAATAATTTCAGAAGGGTTTTTTATGGATATTATAGTAGTTTAATAATTAAGATCATGAGTCGATTGAAGCTAGACAATCATGGAAAACCTGGAAGCACTGGATGACCGTTTCGTTCTATTGTGAGACTCTACAGCAGTGCGCATCGATGATCCCGCTCCATGAGATTACTACAATACCCACAAAAATCCCTTTCTGATATTAATTAGCATATTCTCACTAGTGACCATCTGGGTCTGTTGTGAGATAGTAACACACTGAAGACAACGATGGACGTGTGGCTCAATTTTGTGGATTGGTTGAACTTAATAATTTCTTACATCATTTGAATGAGCTTTGTAATGGGCACATAAACTGACTGTGAAAGCATATTATGAAAGTTTCAATTCATAGGATTGATAGTTGAAACTAAGAACAACAAATGTGAGTAGTTGTATTTCTACTAACAGTATATACAATTCAATCATGATGACAACACATGGACATAAATGACTTCAATTAAATGTGACGATTAGTCAGGTTATAAATGAATGTTAACCGAAAATTATTCACTTTAAATTAGTCAATTTGTTCAAGGTACAGTGTAAAAATGTTACAGATAAAAAAGTCAATAGCTAATTCGCATTCCTGACTTTCTTCTAAACAAGGGATTAAATTAAATGATCAGACACAGTTTGTTCTTTTATAAACTGTGCAAACACTTATCAACATATTAAACTGTCATAGTTCCAGGATCAAAGTATTTTTTTATAGAAGATGATAATAGATAGGCGTCCAAGTTATAATCGTAGATATTTCAGTAATAAATAACCATTTTCTTACATTTTGTAATAACCTGATATATAAGTGAACACTAATAACGAATAATATTAGCTAAAACTTCAGGAGTGAAATCTGATTATTGCACAATAGATTGAATCTATAACCTCCATTTCTCGTACTGCACTACAAAATCATTGATTTACTAAGTCACTAATCTGATGGTTTACATTTCTAACCATAGCTATCTTGTGATAAGTTGTGAACTTCATCCAATACAATCATCAATTAATTATATCATTATGACTTCAGGTTGAAAACTTCATATTGTTTTTTTCCTTACACCCTTAAAAATACATTTACCAGTTCTGCAGTAATACAATCAATACATCACCCAAATCTTTACACTCTCTAACATTATCATTTAATTTAAATTAAAGCATAACTTACGTGTTTATATCAATAAAATACAATAACAACACTCGGTACAATTTACAATTCGTACGTAATCTCAAGATAATTTTAATGTAGCATTGAATAATAACACAGTTAATCAGTTACTAATTTCATCAAGAATAAAAGATAACAAAAATTAATGAGGCTTATAGCAGCTCACGTGCAATTGTGTTTGTTCACATTTAATTTGGTTTAGCCCTTTTGTTAACTTGTTTAACGGACAGAGACATTCATACAACAACAATAACATATCTATACCATTATACCTTTATTATTGTTTCACTTGTATGAATATGTATACTTGAGCATTGCTTAATGCCTACGTATATATTCATTCTGCTAGTCTTACTATTAGTCGCCTAATTGATACGATGATTCATTCATTTCACTATGTATATATGTGTACATTTTAATCATGTTCACTGACTTGCTGACTCGCTCGCACACTTTCTCATTCGACTCGCACGCTCACTCTCTTGCTCGCTTGCTTTTTGGCACTACTATTTCATGCTTGCTTAGCAAACCTGTAATTTTGGTGATCTATGCGTGGTGCAATAATAAACGTAATCAACACTTCGTAGTTACCTTCTGGTTAACATACCGTTGGGGCGTTATCTAATGACGGTTATCAGGACGAACTGTATACGAAGTTTAAAGATTATATTGAATATTGACCACAACAGTCTAAAGATGATTATTTACAGTTAAACTTATTTAAAGATCCTAAAATGATACAATATAACTCGTTTTGAATAGCTCATCTATTCTTATACATTAGTCCTTTTTTGTTTCTTCATAAGACTTCAGAAATTCTATCTAGAAGAGCATTACTAATACACAACTAATCAGCAGTTATTCCAGTTGCTTATTGAAACTTCGTTGAAAGTAAAATCTATCTCGAATTTTATTTAACACTCTGTTGTAACGAATCATTGCAGTAAGAAATGTTACACACTGAGTTTATTTGAAATATTATTTACGGAATATTTTTTTAATTGTTGATTTACACTTTTATGGGTTAAAAGTAATCAGATCTGAAAAACCACAATGATAATTAAATTAATAAAATTCATGATGAGGCAGTTATCAACTGATGACATTAGCTGACTGTTCGATTACAAATGAATATCATATATCAATTATTATTGAATACCTAACAACAAATCGGTCAAGTGTTAATACCTAGCAACTTCAAATACTGAATTATTTACTGGAAGATTTATTCGACTGTCGAGAAATTTATATTAATGTTAGAAGGGGTTTTGTGGAGATTATAGTAATCTCAATGGTTGAGATGCCGACTCAGTGGTCTAGTGGTTAAGCGCTCGCGTGCGAGACTGATAGGTCCTGGGTTTGTGTCTCGCGGGAGACGAGATCGTGGATGCGTACTGCTGGGAGTCTCACAATAGGAAGAAATGGCCGTCCAGTGCTTTAAGGTTTTTCATAGTGGTCTAGCTTCGATCGACCCATGATTTTAACCATTGAAATTTATATTAGTCAATAATCATTCTATGGTTATAACCAGTATTTTTTATATATTTTGATCAATTGATTGTTTAAGACTTGTCAATCACAAGCCGGCAAATATCAATTGGATAAATGTATTAAAGGACAAGTCTATATGCAAGAGTAAAACTTCATTGATATTGAGTGATCCATTATGTAAATCAAAATATATGTGTTCACTTTAATCTCACTTTTTTAGTTACATCTTTTGATATAAAATGCATGTGAACTAACTTTAGTCTTAACAATAACTCTAATCACAATTAAAAGTAAGATTTGTCTTTCTTTCTTCACTATATTTCTAAGATGTATAGTTTAGATAGTATAGTGTTGTATAATTAATGGTTTGAAATAATACTCATTGTATTCAAAAACTTCACTATCTTTTAGAAAATAATAACAAATGGGTATTTATTTTACCCATATCAAGTCTGTTTCTGTGATCTTATTTCATAATCTATTTCATTATATTTAGATTAAAAAATTAAATTTCACTTGATCTCATGAATGGATGAATGTTAGACCACCATTGAAAACCTGAAAGCACTGGATGGCCGTTTCGTCTTGGTGTGGAGCTCCTCAGCTGCGCGCATCACGATCCTTCACGTGAGACTCGAACTCGGAGCCTTCGGCCTCGTGCGTGAAAGCCTTACCTCTAATTACTAAACTGGCCGGAATCCAACGGTCTTAATATCTAACTTCAACCAATCGACGATTGTGCGCGAAAAAATGTACGTTAGACAATGATAAAATTAAAACTGAATACGAAATCTGTGACCTTCCGGGAATGATGGTATTTGATGATTTCATTAAAAACAAAAGAGTTTTTAGATAACAGGAATCAGAGAGTAGTTAATTTATTGTTAGTGAAATAAATTACAAAATTTTCAGCTTATACTATTTACACTTCACCGATCATCTATTAGTGATAATATTGTTAAAAACCATTGAACTGTGTCAAACTGTAAATTCTTTAAAACATATCCTCACTTATGATGAAATGTATTCATCTATGAGTAAATTAGTCTCATAACATAAAATATAAAATTTCTTGATATCAGATGTTGTTAACTGGTCATATTTGTTGTGTTTAACTCATCAGGTTAATTACTAAACGTAGAGTAGATCTAAAAAAGTCTTCATTTAGAATGAATGTGTTACAGATCGTTATTCAACTCTCATATACATTTCATTAGTTCAAAATATTATTCCTAACTGAAATACAAACCATAAATGCGTTAAATTGGGATAAAAATGTAAGATTGTGTATTGATTTAAAAGGTCATTTTCACTTAGTTGATTTTCTTATTGATTCAGTACAGTTTTTTACTATCTAAAATGTTAATTTATGTTCATTTTAAACGATAGTTCTATGGGATTTTAAATTGTACTAATTCTCTTCCATTTTCGGTCAGATGATACTTATTCACATTGATGAGTTCTGTAATGAATAATGATTAAATTCAATGAAGGATCTTACCGGAAAAACTCAAATGTAATCCAGATCTTTTTAGGATCTTCACCATATAAGTCTTCGTTGCAAGATTTGTTTTTTTTTTAGTAGTGAAGGATAAAAAAGAATGACATTGTCGTGTCCTAGTTCAAAGTGTCGTTAGAATAGTCTGCGGTACAGCAAATTATAACAAACATTTTTCACATGCATATTTTGAAAATAATCAATAAAAGTAAACTTGTTATGTATTAATATGTAATTTCACAACTACATCAAAACTATGAAATCTGTAAAGGTTAGTCTGGTCATCATTCGACAGAGCATGAAGGCTGGATACATTCGGAATTTCAGTAAAATTAATTTTGTTCCAACTTAAATCAACTGTTTGAAATAAGATATTGGTGTGTATTATTACCATCGTTATGGTTTATATACTTAACAAGTTCTTAAAAGGGCGTATTTGCTTATCATACCTTTTATTGCAATAATATTATTGTGTTTTTTAGTAAAGTTATCTATATCAAACAACTTTCAAAACACTTGACATCGATGGTTTTCCATACATTATTAAATATATTTTATTTACTTAACTATAGTTTGTAGTTAACATTCTACAGCGAATAACAATTCGGATGAAACATTTGAATGTATAGAAAATGCACATATGTAATCAAGTTTTGTCATAGTGAACAATTATAATCAACTCTACAAATATTAATTAATTTTAACTAGTAAATTACTACAATCTCCACGAAACCCCTTTCTGATAATAATCATCATGTGCTCACTATTAACTGTCTTTACGAGGTATTTCCTGAAGTTCTAGTGAGAAGCATTGACCAGTGGAGTTCAACCGGGTCTGTTGTGAGATAGTAACTCACTAAAGACAGTGATGGATGTGTTGCTCAATTTCGTGGATTAGGTAAAGTTAGACATGAACACTATTGGATACCGGCTCAGTGGTCTAGAGGTTAAGCGTTCACGCGCGAGGCCGATGGTCCTGGGTTCGAATCTTACGAGGTGGGATCGTGGATGCGCACTGCTGAGGAGCCCCATACTATAGCGTAACGTCCACCCAATTCTTGCAGGTTTTCTAGGGTGGTTTAGTTTTAACTGACTCATGAATTCAACTATTAAATTACTACAATATCTAGCAAACCCCATTTTTGGTATTTTCTATATTTATTAAAATATTTCTAATTAACTACCTATTCGTAAGGATAATTTTGATTGTATTTATTTATATACGTGTATTAATTAGTTATAATATTTAGCCAAGTAATTTACTAAAAACTTAGTAATTAAACATTATGATCCACATTAAATGACATAGCCTTCAGAAATAATAAAAGCTGAAAGCGGTGTATATCTTCTTCAACTTAGTGGGTGAATAATAACATCTTGACACTAAACTAGAAAGTTGCTAACAAGGATCCCTCTTAATTTATGGACATAGATAAATACAAACATAAAATTCTTTAACTATTTCTACTTCTTCAAATAAATTCAGTGTTTAATAGAAAATACCTTCATAATGCGTTACGTTAGAATTATAATGCTACTTTTATTCAATAATTCATTATGTTCCTGTTTGGACAATAAGATCTTTATTGAAAAGACTCTGTAACAGATTAACTATAAAGTGACTACCAAGGATTCATATATCGCTTGTTTTGATAACCATTATTATATAACACTCAATGGTATATAAATTTCAAAAGATAATACAAATCGTTGAATACAGTTTATTTTTGTACAACGTGGACCAATAAGCTAGAAACACAGACAGTATTATATGTACACAGTTGCGAATAGGAGTGGACGTGAGTAAGGCAGCACATGAGTGAGTGAGTGAATACAGAGGTGAATTAAGAGTCAAATAAAATATCATATGGACTGATGAAATTGAAGTACATATATACAGGAAAGCGAAGAATCATCGAGCAATTCAAACAACTAACATTTAAGCTAGTTAGAGATTCGTATGGTAGCTGTGACACGTGATCATTTATACACGTTCATACAGGCATGATAACAATAATGTAAAGAATATGGATAGATTGTTACTATTCGAATGACACTTTCTGTGAAATTAGTTCAGTGGCTTGACAAATCTAAACTCAAACAGACTAAGGTCTAGGTGAGATGCCATAAATCATTAAGATCAAATCGATTGTATTCAGTTAATTTCAGATATTTTAGTCTCAGTTTCAGTTTCAATCAATGACATATTATTCAGTGGAAGATTTGAAAACTTTGAATACACGATCCAATGAAAACTTGCATGTGTGCCATTAACTTACGGCTGTTACTCCTCGTGGAGGAGCATAGGCCGCCCACTAGCACTCTCCATTTAACCTTGTCCTGGGCAATCCTTTGAAATATTAATAATGATTTTGTAGTAGCTATTAATTTCTCAATGATACTCATAATGAAAATTATTTCTAATTTTATTTTACATAGAAATACTTAAAGATAAATGGGAAATAAACACTTAGTGAAGAATAAAATGACTGACGTATTTTATTTTTTTTTAATATAAAGAAATATGATCAAAAGTGGGAGAAAAACGGTAAAGTGTGCTTTGTGAGTACTGAGGGATATATATAAATATAGGTCGCGTAAAACATGAATTTATTATCATTATTGCCTTTATTTAACATTATTTGTTTAGCATAGTATAGAATTCTCAACACAAGCCAACGGGAACAAGAAGGAGGAAGTTTCTAAAATATGAGAATAGAATTAAGTGAGAATTCGCGATACACGGTTGATCATGAAAATTCGAGCTGAAAAGTAGTAAAGAAAGTGCACTTAATATCGAGTCACCTAGATTAGTGACCACATTGCAACTTGATCGATAGAATTCGATCTGCACTAAGAAGAACCTGACATACATGACACTGATCAACACCCAGTGATCAGTCAATTGTGAATAAATCTCAGTCCCACAGGAGGTCAGTCGCAGTCCGGATATCTCAGTAGTATTGTCTCGGACTGTGAAGCTGGGTGACACGAGATAGAATCCATCAGGGAACATGAGTTCCCTCAAGATTACAGATACATCTTGTTGACGAGTGCTAAATCGCATTAACCTGGGTTCAGGGTTTCCTGTCGACTACCTACAACATTCAGACGCCCCACAATCGTAGTGTTTCTCGACTTTAAGGCGAGTTCCTGTGGCAGTGTTTGTCACTGAAAGGAGTACCAAAGAAGTACATTAACCTTGTAAAGGCTCTCTAATCGAACACAACTGGTCGAGTGAGAGCCTATGCTGAACTGTCATCAGAATTGATTACCTCAAGTGATGTTCGTCAGGGCTGTCCACTCTCTCCACTCTTGTTTAACTTTGTCGTCGACGTACTTTTAGAGATAACACTTTCCTCGTCTAGATTTCCAGGGGTTGAACTTACATCGGGAGATTCACTTGTTGACATAGAATATGCTGATGACATAGTTCTATTTGGTGAAGACGCTGACAAAATGCAGAGTCTTCTGCCCACTCTAAGCAACAATGCAAGCATGTTCGGGATGCGATTCTCCCTCTCGAAATGCAAAATGTTGCTTCAGAATTGGGTTGCATTGACACCCGAACTAATGATAGGGAGTGAAGTAGTTGAGTGTGTCGACCGCTTCACTTATCTTGGAAGTCTCATCAGCCCTTGTGGCCTGATGTGTGACGAAATCTCAGCACGGATACAGAAGGCTCGACTAGCTTTTGCCAACTTGCATCATTTATGGCGTAGGCGAGATATCCGTCTATCAACCAAAGGACGGGTTTACTGCGCAGCAGTTCGTTCCGTCCTACTTTATGGCAGTGAAACATGACCGGTAAGAGTAGAGGATATTCGTAGGTTACTAGTATTTGATCATAGGTGTCTTCGAAATATTGCTCGTATATCATGGGACCATCGAGTAAGTAACGCAGTTATTAGGAAACGGGTACTAGGTAAGGATGGCAAATCAATTGATGACGTAGTGAAACTTCATCAGTTAAGATGGCTGGGACATGTGTTGCGTTTGCCCAACGACCGTCGGCGTCGATGTGCGATGTTCAGTGGTATAGGAATAGGTTGGAAGAAAGCTAGGGGCGGCCAGACCAAAGCATAGCGCAAGTCTATGAAGTTACTGACAAGTGGACTGAGTCATGTTGGTCGGTCTAGACTACCAGGTTGGGATCTGTGAGATGATAGCAACCGATGATTAGAGAAATTGAATGACATGGCTCAAAATCGTTTGCGGTGGCGCAGGTGCATCCACTCTTTGTGTTCTCCCAAATTCTAATCTTCTGAATTCTTCATGTCCCTTTCTTTTTCTCTTTCCAAATTTATTTCACTGTATTATACTCCTTGAATAACACCAAGCTTTAATGTTTCCGATTACTGCATATACTCTTTCTACTTCTACCACTATGGGATTTGAGTCGACAACTGCATCTCTGTTGTAATGTGGTGTGGCAACTCGAACTGATGTACGTATGTACTAAGTTCCACGTTTTTACTGACTGACTGACTGACTGACCTACAACCACCATCTTATCTCAGAGTAGTGCACGTGATGTCGAGTCATCTAGACTGGTGGCCACATTTCAACTTGGTCGATAGAATTTGATCTGCACTGAGAAGGACCTGACACATATGACATTAATCACCATCCAGTGATCAATCAACTGTGAAAATAGTAGTGTGGTCGTAACATACATCCAATCATAAATATATTACGTATAATCTTCATTCAGAAGTGTTTAAATTTATTTATTATTTATTTATTATTAGCTTTATTCAATATTATACTATTGGTACAATATAGAATTCTCAGCACAAAGTATTTCAACAAGTTTCCGTTTCTTTCTTCTTGGTCGGTCCGCGCGATAAATACTGAGTGATCGCCAGTTAGATGTTAACAGTCCAGTAAATGAATATCTGAATAATGCACATTCTTTTCGTTGTATATTGCCAGCAACAATATTCTCTCTTTTTGAGCTTTTTGTAACTTTGACAACGAAAGGTTGTACACTTTTCAGAAACGCAGCAGAATAGGTTGTGCGATTAATAGACATAATGATATATTAAAACAAACAAAAATAGATAACTTGTCGAAATATCTAGATGGCAGGAACAGGTAGCCCAGATGCTCAAGCAGGCCGCCTTGTACTCATCAGTTGTGTTGAATATAATAATTCATTTTTTTACTTGTATATAATTAATGTATTTTTAGAAAACCATTTAAGAATGTGAACTATCAAATAAATATTTACATGGAACTACCGATCTCTTTGCTTAATTAAACCCAAATGAAATAAAAGTCATACTAAAATGTAGCTTAGGTTTTTTTCTGAAAAAGCGTTTCTTTATAAAATCACGTTGAACAAGCAATGTGCTCCAGAACTAGGATCTTGTTCAATATTATTATGATTATGGAAATTTTTGTTGTTATCAACATTGGATAATGGCTAACGTTGAGATCTAGAGTTCGAATTTTAGTATAAGAATCAATACTGTAATACAGTTATTTCCAGCTTACTTACTTACTTACGCCTGTTACTCCTAATGGAGCATAGGCCGCCGATCAGCATTCTCCAACCTACTCTGTCCTGGGCCTTCTTTTCTAGTTCCATCCAATTCTTGTTCATTTTTCTCATGTCTACCTCCATTTCCCGGCGTAATGTGTTCTTTGGTCTTCCTCTTTTCCTTTGGCCTTGAGGATTCCATGTGAGGGCTTGTCTTGTGACGCGGTTGGGTGCTTTCCTCAATGTGTATCCTATCTACTTCCAGCGCTTCTTCCTGACTTCTTCCTCCGCTGGGATCTGGTTTGTTCTCTCCCACAGTTGGTTGTTGCTAATTGTGTCCGGCCAACGAATCCGAAGTATTTTGTGTAGACAACTGTTAATAAACACCTGTATTTTCTGGATGATGGCTTTCGTAGTTCTCCAGGTTTCCGCCCCATACAGTAGAACTCTCTTGACATTTGTATTGAAAATCCTGACCTTGGTGTTGGTTGACAGTTGCTTTGAGTTCCAGATGTTCTTCAGTCGTAAATATACTGCTCTTGCTTTACCGATCCGCGCTTTCACATCCAGCTGATGAGTTCAAAATAGGACGAAACAGCTGTCGTGAATCCCAATAATATTTAGTTATTAAACTTTCTTAAAAACTTGTGACCAAATGACAGTATCAAAAGAATCAGTTCAGCATACACATAAAAACTGATCAATTGTAGTACATAATAGTAAATCACAAATTGTGACAAATTTAGTTGTCTTATTTACATTTTAATGGCAGGTCAAAAGTTATCTGAATAAAATCAACTTATATTTTCCTGCATGTTCACTAGTGTAATTTACATAATTATAAGACATGTAGAGAATTACTATATTTACTTATGTATAAATCAAAAGTTTATCACTTTTTATAACTACTTTCTTAATCTATTTACTAATTTGATTAATGAACAACAGGTATACAACAATCGAATATAATATTAAAAGACAATTGATATCGCTTAGATTAATGAATTAAGACCTGGATTCCTTAAACACGTTACCAGTGAATTTAAACGTCTTTATTGTTTAATGTCCAGCTGATTTATTGTGAAGTAGATTCAATGAATTCCCAAATCAAATAGCTGATCCATAAAATAAAAATAACCATTAAATAAGATTTATAGCTGAAGTTGAAGTATTTAGTTTATATAGTAATAATAATAATAATAATAATAATAATAATGGTATTAATAATAATAAGTAGTCATTCACTCTATCTCTAATTAATTCAACTTGTATTTATTTTTTGATATATTTGTCATATGTAATTTTTAGTGCTTGCTTGCCTTTTTACATTATTTAAAGAGGAATTTCAACATGATCATTACCTCATTCATATTCGGTGATATTAAACGATGAGTCATGATAAATTACAGAATTTTGGCTAAATTTCATATTCCGCCTTTATTGAAAAATTATTTTCAAGTTCGGTTTGTTTGGTTTTTCAATAAAAATGTAGTGAACAAGACCACAGATGAACACGAAGTTACAAAATCTTCTGGTACGCAACCTTCTTGTAGTGGGGATCATAGTCAACGGCGACTCGACGCCACACTACAATTGGTGAACCCAAAAATACGAACACTTTTCAATCAAGGCCAAATCTTCCAAAGAAGCCCATTGCGGTGAGTTTATTACTTATCTATCCACGTTTGTTGCACATTTTCATATTGATATTTTTCAATATCTAATATTCTGGCAGCAACTTGGAATGACGGATAACGATAAGAATCGTAATAATATAATAGACTCTGACGCACAGGTAATCCATTTTCGACCTGTATATTTCATCCCCCATGACCCGGAAGTTTGGTTCGCTGCATTGGATTCTCAGTTCGAGACCCGTCGCACTACGAGCCAACGGCAAAAATATGCCGACGCTCTGGAATCTTTACCAGAGGATCACATAGTCCCTGTCCGTGAGGTCTTCCTCAACTCCAATGTGCCTAATGTTTATGATCGTCTCTAAGAGGCGACCTCAAACATTTCCTCCCATCGAGGGAGGAACAGTTAAGGACATTATTAGCACGTCAACCTCTGGGTGATCCTAAGTCAGTCAGTCAGCTACAACGTAGGACCAGGCATATATATGCATCGGTCCAAGTTGCCATACCACATTAACACAACAAGATGGACACCGGATTCATAAAAGTAGTTAATTCAGAGGTGGTAATATATAAAAGAAAGATTGCAATAAGGATATAGTACAGGAAGAAAGAATTAGTTCGTAGAAAGAAAGATATGAAGTGATTTTAATCTCTTAGTTTAAGGGAAGACAGGGAGTGTATACACCGAAGCCATTGTGATCGATTCTGAGCCATGTCACCAAGAGTCTCCAACCATTGGTTACGATAGTCACGCGGACCCCAACCAAGTAGTCTGCATCTACCAACATGGCTCAGACTAGAAGTTAGTGACTTCAAGCACTGATGCCACGTTTCGGTTTGGTCGACCCTAACTTTCTTCCAACCATCCCGAACACCGGTTAGCATTGCACGTCGTGGTAATCGGTGTTCAGGCATACGTAACACGTGGCCCAACCATCTCAGTCGATGAAGATTCACAACCTCATCAACTGATTTACCATCATTCCCTAATACCCTGCGTCTAACCTCACTATTACTTACCCGGTGATCCCAGCAGACGCCAGCAATATTTCTAAGGCATCTGTGGTCAAATACTAGTAGCTTACGAGTGTCTTCTACTCTTAATGGCCATGTTTCGCTGCCGTAAATTAAAACAGAACGGACTGCCGCGCAGTATACTCGTCCTTTTATTGATAGACGGATATCTCGCCTTCGCCAAAGGTGACGTAAGTTGGCAAAAGCCAAGCGAGCTTTTCGAATCCGTGCTGAGATTTCGTCCGATACCAGCCCATTAGGGCTGATCAGACTTCCAAGATAAGTGAAGTTGTCAACGCGTTCGACTACTTCACTCCCTATCCTTAGTTCAGGTGTTGACGCAGACCAGTCCTGAAGCAACAACTTGCATTTAGAGGGAGAGAAGCGCATTCCAAACATTCTGGCATTGTTGCTTAGTGCTACCAGAAGACTCTGCATTTTGTCAGCGTCTTCACCAAACAGGACTATGTCATCTGCGTATTCTAAGTCGATAAGTGGACCTCCTGGAAGGAGATCAATACCCGAGAATTCAGTCGACGAGAAAGTTATTTCCATCAGTAGATCTATGATGAAGTTAAACAAAAATGGAGAAAGTGGACAGCCTTGACGGACACCACTTGAGGTTGCAAAAGTAGATGACAGTTCGCCATAAGCTCTGACTCGACTAGTAGTGTTCGAGTAAAGAGCCTTCACAAGGTTTATGTACTTCTGAGGTACGCCTTTCAATGACAGACACTGCCACAGAATCTCGCGGTCTACAGAGTCAAATGCTGCTTTTAAGTCAAGAAAGACCACCATTGTCGGACGCCGATAAGTATGCCTGTGTTCTAGAACCTGACGAATGGTGAATATGTGGTCGATGCAGCCACGACCAGGTCTAAAGCCAGCTTGATTCTCTCGTGTTTGCAGTTCACGAGTCTTAGTTAGGCGTCTGATAATTATCGAGGCTAGTATTTTAGATACTATATTTGTTAAACTAATCCCTCTGTGGTTGTCACAGGATGATTTTGACCCTTTCTTATATATTGGGACGATAAGTGATTGTGACCAGTCAGATGGAATAACGTCTAACTCCCAGATCTTAGCTAAAATATTAGTCAACCTAATCGCTAAAATTGGACCACCATCCTTAAAGACCTCTGGAGCCAATCCATCTGGACCAGCTGCCCTTCCTCGTTTCAGATTAACTATAGCCTTTTGAACTTCAGCTAGAGTTGGGGGACCTACTTCAATGTTCCATTCACACTGTCTGGGAATGGAGGGTAGTTGTAGAGTAGCTGAAGGCCAGCTGAAATGTTCCGCCCATCGTTCTAAACGTCTGGACTGAGAGCAGATGAGGGTGTCGTCTTTTTCCGAAATAATCTCACTTACACTTGACTTATTAATTCCAGTTTCTTTTATTAGTCTGTAAAGCTGTCTTGTGTTCCCTATAGTCGCCGCCTTTTCCATCTCTTTTGCTTTCGTTGCCCACCACTGCTCACGGTCGTTCCTTAGACTTTTTCTTAACCTAGATCTGATTTGTTGTCGCTCTTCATCATGTTCAGAGCCTGATGGGACGAGTTTGCGAGAATCCATCAGTGTGATAGACCTTGAGGAAATCCACTGGTTCTTTGTAACTCTGTGGTTTAAGTCACTAATAGATGTCACTGCTGTTTCCACAGCTGTTTGTATATCTTTCCAAGCAACATCTGGGTCAGCCTCGTTTTCAGAACTACCTAAGTGTGACCTCAGTTGTTCCTGGAACCTACTTTTGGTTTTCTCGCTACTCAACTCAGTTCTAATGGGTCTTTTTAATGTGGCTTTTTTGCGTCCAGTGAGGCGCAAGCAGATGCGTGCCCGTATTAGGGCATGGTCGGAGTCCAAGCAGGTACTCCAGAATGAGCGACAATCTTCTACCGACCCTCTCCAACGATGACTGATGGCAATATGGTCTATTTGAGTCCATCGTTGGTTTGGTGTAGGGGGTCGCCATGTTAGACGATGTCTCTCCTTATGCTTAAAATTTGTGTTTGCTAAAAATAAACGATTGTCTGAGCACAGTTGCAGCAGACGATCACCATTATCTGTTCGCTGTGCCGGAATACTAAAATACCCACCTAAATGCCTTTCTGTTTGGTTTAAACTACCTATCTGAGCATTAAAGTCACCCCTACGAGTACTATGTCTGAGCGTTTAGCTTTCTGAAGAAGTTCGGAAGCTTTCTGTAAAATTCATCTTTCACTTCATCTGAGCTGCAGTCAGTGGGAGCGTAGGCAGAAACGACAAAAAGGCAACGACGTGTGTCCCTATCCTTCCGAGTTCTTACGGAGCCGTTTAGCCGAACAGCACATAGACGACTGTTGACGGGGATCCACTCTAGCAGTGCTTGTTCCGCCCTCATGCTTAGTGCTATGCCTACACCTGCCAGTCCACGAGAACTGGCCATCGGGTCACCAGATACACGGAGGGTGTATCTCGTTGGCTCTCCGTTTTGCCGAGGTGAGGTCAAGTGAATGACCACACTGGGATCCTGTATGCGTGTTTCGGAGACACAGCATACATCAATGGAAAGAGACTCTAGGGTTTTAGCCAAGGAAGCCTGCTGACCGATTTGACATAGGGTGCGTACGTTGAAGGCTCCAATGTGTAGTTTGGAGCGAGGTTTCAGTAGACCTGGGACAGTGTTTTGAGCACTAGAATCGTTGGCTATGGTGACATTTGAGGTGAAAGTCGATGTAGGAGGAATAATAGGAATTGAAGAGGAAGGTTGATTATGAATACAGTGGCCTTGAGTGCTGTTAGAGGTATGAGGGCGGTTATCACTTCCCGGTTGCCCACACCGTGGAAGGGTTCTTCTGGAGGTACCTGAAAAGGAAATTGGATTAGAGGTGGTCTCAGTGACCTGAGAGCGTGACCGCAGTGCCCAAGGGACAACTGCTTGAGGCCGGTCGCGCACGGCCTTTTCGTGAGAGGTTTGTGACGTGTTAGCTCCGTTCTTCAAAGGGCCTTACCGCCGGAGACGGAAATCCGTGAGGTAAGGTGAGGTGTGCATTTTTAGGGTCGACCTTTTCTAACCCCACCCCTCCTTGTGGGAAGGCAGCATCGCTGTCATGCTGGTTGTCTGAAGGAAACACCCTACTGCTGTCACACCTCTGTACAGTCAGCAGTACGACTTCGCCTTCGGACCTTGGGTTTGTTGCTTTTAGTCTTACCGCTCTTCAACCGACCTGTCTGACATGGTAGGACCTTGAGGAACGGTTGTTCCAGCCAGTATAGCTCAGTTGTTTCATCACGATAGGCAAGCTCGACCACCACGACAAGGTAGCAACAACGGTCGGGGGTGATGCTAAGCCGAGCCACCACCCCACGCTCCTGCAATCCCTTGCAGGACCTATGGCAGCTGATTCCGAAATTGTTAAGGAATTGTGTCTCGAATCGTTACCAGCACACATCCAACAAACGATCACGGCCCTGCTCAAGGACGCCCACTCAATCAGGTGGCCCTCATAGCAGACAAATTAGTGGCGAGGACTGGCAGCCGAGACAACTACATAGTTGCCACAACGTCACGTTCGAACGTGGATATCGACGTTAGTCACTTCCCGGCTGAAGTCGATAGGAGCGGTCGTATTCATACACGTCTTAGTTTTCGAGACCGTTGAAGCATACCCGAACCCTACGTTCCTCGGGCCAGATCACGCTCTCAGAAAGCCGCAACCACTCGCCAACGAGGGCATCTTTCAAGACACGCCAAAAAGCGGCTTTGGAAGCGAGTGGGAGTTGGTGCTGGTTCCACTCCTCATTCGGAACCGCTATCACGACTCCTTTCGGTCTGTTCGAGTTCTTACGAATGCCATTTGGATAACGGAATGCCGCTCAAACTTTCCAAAGGTTTATCGATAACATAGTACGAGACTTAGATTTTGTTCACGTCTATATTGATGACCTGCTAATCGCATCATCAAACGTAGATGAACATTACCAACATCTTACACTCTTATTCCAACGTCTTTCGGATAATGGAATAGTAGTCAACCCGGACAAGTGTGAACTGGGCAAACCAGAAATAATGATCTTAGGTCACATCATTAAGCAAGAGGGTATTTTACCTTGAGAGGAAAAAGTACCTGCAATAAAGGAGTACAACGTGCCGTCCACACTCAAGGAACTGAAGGCATTTCTCAGTTTGGTTAACTTCTATCAACGTTTCATCCCACACGCTGCAGAACGGTTACGACCATTAACCGATTTACTTCGCGATAATCCATGCAAATTAGAATTGAACGACGTCGCACGTACTGCATTTTCAGAGACAAAAATGGCTCTGGCTCAAGTCACACTCCTCGCTCATCTTGACCCATCAGCCACGCTTAGTTTAGCGGTTGATGCATCAGATTTTGCATAGGAGCCGTTATGCAACAGAACATCTCCGGTAGTTGGCAACCTCTCGAATTTTTCTCACGACGCCTCACTCACACGGAGACAAGATATAGCGCTTTTGGTCGAGAACTGCTAGCACCCACTGCACCATCAAACATTTCCGACACGCAGAAGGTCGCAATTTCACTTTATTCACCGACCACAAGCCTTTAACGTATGCTCTGGATACCAAGTCTGACCGTTACTCACCACGAGAATGCAGACATTTGGACTATATCTCTCAGTTCACGACAGACCTTTAGTGGCCCGTGGATCTGACTCCTATTTAGATCGTATGGATGTTTGCTATCGCCGATTCTCGTATATCATCGTCGACTTTAATCACGTTAGTCAATTAACGGAATCAAATAAGTCAAATAACGAGAATGGGATTTTGAATACATATACTTTGTATATAAGGTGAATGGAATAGTAGGAAGAGAAGCGATGCAGAGTGGAGATGGCTTGTAAGCCAACTCATTTTTAGTCAGGCGTTAACCAGTATTTATAGGCAGACAAAAATAAGCTACAGACATGTGATGAGACATGGAACAAGAAGTGTACACACATATACGCTCATATAAAAACAGTCGAGACTGATAAGCGAATAATTGACAAGGTCAAAATATGACTCACGTAGAATGAATAGAATGGGATGTCCGAAAGCTAGAATAAGGTATATAGGCTTAACATAATAACTGACACTACAGACATTGGTCACATTAAAGGCGAGTCGAACTATGTTGCTGATGCTCTGTCACGTATCCAAGTGAATGCAGTTACTTTACTGGTGCTCGATCTTCTTGCTATGGCTGCCGCCCAAGCAAACGATCCCTTTTGTACAGAGGCATCACAATCTACATGCCTCCAGTACCAGGAAGTACCCCTAGCTACTAGCTCAGGTACTATCTTATGTGATACTTCTGTCGGTCTTTCCCGACCCATCTTACACTCTGCTTAACGTCGTCTCGTCTTCGATGTCCTGCATGGACTGTCTCATCCGGGTATCGCAGCTACATTATGTCTCATCGTTGCACGATACGTCTGGACGTCCATGAATAAAGATGTCCGTATGTGGGCAAAGCAATGCTTACAATGTCAACGATCAAAAGTGCACAGGCACGTAGCTGCCCCATTTGCACGTTCGCTACGCCTGATGCTCGCTTTGATCACGTTCATATAGACATTGTGGGACCATTGCCACCATCGCACGGGTATGATCACATACTCACGTGCCACGATCGTTTTACAAGATGGCCAGAAGCTATACCCACCACGTCCATTACGGCGGAGACAGTTGCTCACCGCTTCGTAGAACGATGGGTAGCGCTGTACGGTTGTCCCTCGACTGTCACGACTGACCGAGGACAACAATTCGAGTCCGCATTATTCTCCTCACTTACCCGGTTGCTTGGTATGGAACGCATACGCACTACCGCCTACCACCCAGCATCTGATGGTTTAGTTGAACGGTTTCATCGCCAACTTAAAAGTGCTCTTCTAGCACACGAAAACGACAATTTGTACGGAACCTTACCGCTCGTCCGCTTAGACATCAGAACGAGCTTGAAGGCAGATATCTAATGTTCCGCCGCTGAACGTGCATACGGCAAGACACTGCGTCTGTTTGGGGAATTTCTCACACCATGGAGCAGTAACGATTTCGGCAAATCAGACTACGTCCATCGACTGTCTGAATTTATGCAAACACTGCCTCCGGTGTCAACTCGAATACAACATCGACAGGTCGCTCTCCCTCGAGAGTTATCTACCTGTTCCCATGTTTTCATACGAGTAAATTTGGTACGCAAACCTCTACGAAGGACCTTTTCACATGATTTCTCGCTACGAAAAGACCTTCACGGTTGATCGACATGGCCGCATAGAGATCGTCAGCATTGATCATCTTCAACCAGCACACGTCGATGACAGTGCCCTACCTGATAAGTTGAGACTCAGTGCTAGACCCATCAAACCTTCTAGCGGGATCTCTACATCTACCTCGGATCCCACGCTAGATACATCAGAGACCTCTTTCTCACGTCCCGGTCAACAGCACGTGTCACCTGCACCATCTACGGACGAGACTTCAGTCTCACGTCCAGCTCGGCAGACCACGCCGCCCTTGACTTCGGATGAGATTGCAGGCTCACGAAGTACGAACGAGACTACCGTTTCACGTTCCGGTCGCCGAGTACGCCTACCCGTACGCTTTCGTGACTAACCGTACAATCAACAACGGATACGGTGTAGGACTATTTCTATACTACATACATGCTACACCTTTTCTCTTTTTCTCCGATTTTTTATACTGAGCCCACGCCTCCGACCATCGCCCGTTTGGTACCGTCGATTTCAGTCAACCTTGGCGAAAGCTGGTCTGAACACCCACGCTCTCGTCAATGCACTCAGTCGATGTTCTGGTTCCGAATATATTTGGCATATATTGGGTCTCGCGCTTGGTTGCTTGGTTGTTTAACTGTACTAAAGACGTTCATTCTTCGGCTGATTGTGATTTTGCACGCACTTACGTTTGCCCAGGGATTCCGCTTGTACTTCTTTGGCACGATCTCGGTATTCTTTCGATACCACGAGATCGCCAACAAATATATCTCGCCACAACCTCCAATCGCCTTCTGATATCTGGTAAGTCACCTTCTTGTAGTGGTGATAATAGTCAACAGTGACTCGACGCCACGCTACAACCTCCTAGTAAAATCCGAGAACTATGCAGTAAATATTTCATTTTCAGTGTCCGTCAATTGCCCAAGACTTCATTGTTCTTTCATTTCCGTATCAACCACTCCCTGCTCTCGTTCTCTTTTCTTCAACCTTCTTAACCTTCTGCCACCAGGCATTTCACTCTCGACTGTCGATACACACTACTTATATCTGTCGACATTTGTAACACTACACCACAATTAACATTCATTGTTCATAGCCATGAATTACATCTTTAACTCACCATTCTATTTGTTTGATGATGAGATAAGGATAAATAAAACGATGGGTTTTTTTATAGAGTGAATTACACAATAATATTCTTTGTCAGGAAAGGATAAACAAACAGTAATAATAGTAATAATAATAATAATAATATAATTGTAATATCTTAATAAGTAGGACATTACATTTCTATTTCTTCCGAATTTACATATAAAATCAGTTAAAGTGGTGCATGATATTTTCCAACAACTATTAAACTGAAATTAAGAATATTAAAAATAATTGATAAACGTTTTTCAAGTTATAAAGAATAGCTAATGGATGAAACTTTTTGCACATTTCTAAACGTTATTAGACTCAGTAGAAAAGAAGATTTAACTAAACGTCTAATTGAAACCATTTTTCCGAACAGTTAAATACAATCTGTTCAACGCTCATACCATTAGCACAGATACAAATTAACTTTACGCTTACTCACAACAAAAACTATTTTTTTTACACTTGAACTAATCCCCACGTATTGTTTCACCTTTGACCTAAATGACATGGTATTAGCAGGATTGGACTAGTTATGGTTGCATTAAACATTTTGATTTGCTCCTCTGTGTTATTTATGCTTAAGTTCATGTGATTCTGATACTGTTTCTCTGAAGAAGCAATTTATACTAAGTTACAAAATGTCAAAAATCTGGTCTCCTATTTGTTATTATTACAAATATATGAATAATTTATTATTATACATAATCCATTCAGCGTTTAATTTATTTGAAATTATGAAATCAGACTTTGACAATCAAATTTTGTCATTGTTTTTGTAAATAAAAGTTATTCAGCTAGAAAACAGTGAATTGAATTGATAAATTATTTTGACCCAGAAAAGCTACTAAGCTTTGTTTAGTGAGCATATCAGTTTGCATGCGTCCGTCGTCGTTATTTTATCAAACTTTGATCATACTGATATGTTCCTCAAAATAATAAACTGAAAATATATTAGAAAAAATGTAACCGGTATAATTATGATGTTTAATTAAACATAAAAACCTTATTGGTTTTTAGACTGAAGATCAATCTTGTCATCTATAATACTCTTCTTCATTTATTTTGTCGCTTCTGTATACTCGGTCTGTGAAATGATTTGCTCTTGTTTTGTTGTTGACTGCTGTTTTCTAATTCCTATCCTTCTTGAATCGTGCCCATAGTTTCTATAAAGATTCATTCTTTGCATTGGTGCTTTTCGAAGTCCGGTATCTCTGAGAATGTTCAGGTAAGTACCTTTTTAAACCCCTCCCAGTTATTTTCATAGTTGTTATCTCGTCTTCTAGTATATCTTGTAAAACCTTGAGCTATCTTAAACTGACTAAGTATGTTAGCATCTCAAAGAAAGGGTGTATTAAACTTTTGTATTGCTCCTTGTCCAACTTACTAGTAATCTTTTTTAGCTTGACCACCACTAAATAGTGACCTCATGTTATATCAGCTCATCTCTTTGTGTGTACATTTTTGGGGATAAATTTCTAACACTCTAAACCCATTTTGTAGAAAGCTCATAGATCTACAAGTCTCGTGCTATACTTGTTTCCCTTAATCCAATAGTATTCGTATGCATCATAAATACAATAAACTTAATTCAATAGAGAAAATATGGATTGTACAATGTTGTTTCATAACAAAATCTAAAAAAACCTTTCATTACTAAATCCCAAATGTGTATTTTGTTATTTAAATAATCTACTCTATGATAATATATATCAGAATGGGTTTTGTGGAGATTTTTAGAAATTTCACAGGTTGAAATCATGAGTCAATTGAAGCTAGACCACTATGGAATACCTGAAAGCACTGGACGGCCGTTTCATCCTATTGTGGGACTCCTCAGCGGCAAGCACCTACGACCTCACCCCCTGCGAGATTCGAACCCAGGACCTACTGGTTTCACGCGCAAGCACTTGACTACTGGACTACTGAGCCAGCATCCAACGGTGTTTATGTCTAACTTTAACCAATCCACGAATTTGCGCCACCGTACAATATTGTCTTCAGTGAGCTGACATCTTACAACAGACGTGGTTGAACTCCACTGCTAACGGTTTCTCACTAGAACTCCATACTAGGACGAAACGGCCGTCCAGTGCTTCCAGGTATTCCATGGTGGTCTAGCTTCAATTGACTCATGATATTATATATATCAAAAGAAGAGATCTTATCCAAAAGAAGAATGATATATAATAAAATAAATAATTGTATAATGAATTGATTGTTTATTATATGATAATAAATTGATTTCCTATTTTATAAGTTCAATAATGTTGCTTGATAACAAATTATGTACAAAATAGTTTCAGATAATTTACTATTCATAGACCACACGTAACTATATACAATCAAATGTATATGATGTGAATGATCAATAGATATTAAACAATGTGCATTGTTTTAGTTAGCCTAATTCAAACATTGAATAAAAGCTAAATTTTAATGATGGTATTCATCTGAGACTAGTTAGTTGATATGTTATATATAATTTAATATTCCAACTAATTTACATCATTTTCTACCAAGTTACAAACTTGATTTTGTACCTAATAAAATGAATAAAATAATAAAATAATTCATGTAATATAAAAATATCAGCTTAAACAGTAATATTTACTCTAGTAAGAATTATGTTATCTCATTTCGTCAAAAATTAATTTAACAAAAGTTCATATTAGGCTGTTTGGTGAATAAACTTATACGGCTGTTACGTTAATAAGTTAACATTACCAAAATAACGTATAACAATCTGTATAAACAGATTATTAAATTAGTGTATAATAAAAGTGATATGGCTATCAGTTGAATTCTATTTTCTGTAGTGGATTAACTTCGAAATAACTTCTAAGGATTCATTTATCGCTTGTTTTGATAACCATTATTATATAACACTCAATGGTATATAAATTTCAAAAGACAATACAAATCGTTGAATACAGTTTATTTTTGTACAACGTGGACCAATAAGCTAGAAACACAGACAGTATTATATGTACACAGTTGCGAATAGGAGTGGACGTGAGTAAGGCAGTCCATGAGTGAGTGAGTGAGTGAGTGAGTGAGTGAGTGAGTGAGTGAGTGAGTGAGTGAGTGAGTGAGTGAGTGAGTGAGTGAGTGAGTGAGTGAGTGAGTGAGTGAGTGAGTGAGTGAGTGAGTGAGTGAGTGAGTGAGTGAGTGAGTGAGTGAGTGAGTGAGTGAGTGAGTGAGTGAGTGAGTGAGTGAGTGAGTGAGTGAGTGAGTGAGTGAGTGAGTGAGTGAGTGAGTGAGTGAGTGAGTGAGTGAGTGAGTGAGTGAGTGAGTGAGTGAGTGAGTGAGTGAGTGAATACAGAGGTGAATTGAGAGTCAAATAAAATATCATATGGACTGATGAAATTGAAGTACATATATACAGGAAAGCGAAGAATCATCGAGCCATTCAAACAACTAACATTTAAGCTAGTTAGAGATTCGTATGGTAGCTGTGACACGTGATCATTTATACACGTTCATACAGACATAATAACAATCATGCAAAGATATAGATAAATTGTTATTATTCGAATGACACTTTCTCTTAAATAACTTGAATAACGGGCTTGACAAAGCTTAAAGTATACTAACTTAAGTGTGAGAGAGATGGTACGGTGGAACTCGTTGGCTGAATGAACCGTCATGTCAGGTTTGACGTTATCCCCATGTTTTGAACCCAGCGCTAATTGCTTCAAAAACCATCACGTTGTCTACTAAGTCCAGTGCATACTAATTTGTATCACTTCGGCTATATGGAGGTAATATACATAGCATGTACATATGCCAACCATTATTGACCAAATTTCTGTCAAAAAATCAACAACGGGATAATTCGATTCATTTCAAATTGAATGTAAGAAATACCTAATTGTTTGTTTCATGTGTTACCTTCAACTGTAAACAAACTTTCCAAAATCATGAGTTCAATTCGAAAACGCGAAATGAAGTCATATCTTTGATGGCAATTTAAATATGAAATGTTGAAAGAGTGAGAGGAAGGAAGAGTTATAAATTTTGTTTGGTGCCCGATTAACTCAGTATTCATGTTGTAAATCAATTTACATCATAGACTGGTTTTAGTTGGATGAAGAGTGAACAACAGTAACCATTGAAAGGCTATTTCGTTCTCATCTAGAATCCGTCAATAACACAGAGATCGAAATTAATACTTCTAGATTAGGAGGTATTCTAATTCACCTTCAGACTAATAAGATAGGATTCAATATTTTACACTCTTAACTTTAATCATTTCTCAGTATTTCACTACTTTTGTTCGTATTTTACCTTAAATCAGTTCACACAGTCGATATTACAAAATCGAATGTAATTTTTTCACATATCAATTCACTTATTTTCCATAAAGCACTATAATCAATCAATTTTAGCGTCAGCATTGTGAATTTTTCCGTTTTATAATCTAAGTCTCCATATACATAGATCATAGTTCCATTATATTATCAATCATTTCTATCTTCTTTCAATTACATATACATAATGAAACTATTATGAATAATTATTCATATGAAACATACTATACAATATTTGAATAATCAAAAGACTACTAAAACGAACTGACTTATAAATTTTAGTGAATAATAAAGTAGTTTGAGAAATCTTAAATCATATTAGATAAAAATAAGATTTATTAAAGTAATAATGAATCAATATCAGATGGGTTTAGTGGATATTATAGTAAGTTCAATGGTTAAGATCATGAGTTAGTTGAAGCTAGACCACCATAGAAAGCCTGGAAGCACTGGACGGCCGTTTCGCCCTATTATGGGACTTCCTCATCAGTGAGCACCTACGACCTCACCCCCTGCGAGATTTGAACCCAGGACCTACTGGTTTCGCGTGCAAGCACTTGACCACTGGACTACTGAGCCAGCATCCAACGGTGTTAATGTCTGTTTTCAACTAATACACGAAAGTGGGCGACACATCCACCATTTTCTTCAATGAGTTACTATCTCACAGCGGACCTGCTTGAACTCCACTTGTCACTACTTCTCACCAGAATTCCAGGATATATCTCTTGAAGCTAGTCACTAGTGAGCATATGTTGATTAAGATCAGATGGGTTTTGTGGGTATTATGGTAATTTCAATGGTTAAGATCACGAGCAGTTGAAGCTATAATAATAAATTACTAGGGATTTTTTTTATATTCAACTAGACAAATCAATCAAAAGAACAATCATCATTATCACTATCGTTACATTGTTTTTTTCTATTTTTGCACTTTACAACTAAGCATTAGTAGTATAAAATTATCGAAGTAGTAAAAGCAATAAATGATTGATTCATTACTTAGATAATTCATTGTATTCTATTCTTTAATGGATTGTTACTACCGCTACTACTTTGGTATATGCTGACGATGATGTTGATTGATATAAGTAGTATGTATCACCAATCGAAAGTGAAATGCTTGTAGGCAATAAGTTGAAAAGATTGGAGAGAAAAGAACGAGAACAGAGAATGATTGATATGGAAATAAAGGAACAATGAAATCTGAGACAATTGATTGAAATTTGCAAATGAATTATTTACTGTATGGTTCTTGGAAGTTGCTAAGAGATTTAGTAACTTCGTAATCAAATATCATTTGTTTGTCCCTGGATGTGTTCTCGTTTACCACGCCTACTACTATCTGCCTCATGAAACGTATCAATGTAAGCCGTTCACATGATGAGTAGGGGAGTGTGTATGTTTCACCCTGTTTGGTTGACACTGGTCGACCCAATGTGTCTGCATCTCAGGTGTTGAAGTTCACATTAAGTTTCGCGTCCATCTGCTGTTGATTCTGCCACTTTATAGGTGTATGTAACAAGTCATCATATCTTGAGCGGTAATTATATGACTGTGTCAATTAATTACTTATATTCGTTGACCATGGATGCTCGATTGTGAGAAATGGTAGGTGCGTGTTCACACTGTTGGGAAATAGGTGAAATTGTAAAATACCATTCAAATACTACTACTGTTGTAGTAGTATATGTGTTAGTCGTGAACAGAAGGTCTGGCAGTAGAGAGACAGGAGGATGAACATTAAAGAATAGAAACAGAATGCAATTGGTATGAAAACCCAAGAACAATGAAATGTGAGTCATTTTGAGACAATCGATGGACATTTTGCAAATTAAGCATTTACTTTATGATTGTTAGATTTTATTAACAAGTCCTGTAATTTTGTGTTGAATACATTCGATTGTCACCACCCGTGTTCTGTTCACTACACTACTACTACTACTACTGCTACTAGACACGCATGACATTGATCGCCACCCAGTGATCAATCAATTGTGACTACTATGACTTACACTAATACTAATACTACTACAACTTCATTATTATTATTATTATTACTATTATTATTATTGTGATAGTAATGCGAAGAAACAGTGGCTATTCATACAAACAGTAATTGTTCTGTTGTCACTGTTAAATCTTCAAAAACATTCATCTACCACTGATATTACTGATTGTATATTATTGGTGTGAAGAACATATTTTTAATAATTATCGCACTGGATCTGAATAATAGGAAAGGATGACGTTCACTATCAGTATGATAAATATTAAATGTACATTATTTAATTGCTAATTGATTTAATCTTTTTATAGATATTTCTAATTGAATGTTAACTTTTATTTTCTTCATGCTAATTAATATAGGAGATGCTCTTTATCTTTAAAAAGTCATTACTACTATTCTGAGGCCATGTATATCTTATTGTATATTAACTTGTTTGATAATTCGTTGTTACAACTTATTACAATAGATTCAAACAGTAGGAATATTTAAACATTGATTGTAGTGTAATTGTATATAAACATTTAGTCTAACCATTCCGTTTTTCTTGCTCTATTAGTATCCATTAATTGTTTATCAACTTAGTTTTGTCTTTATGAAATATCTTTAGTTTATTGGTTTAGATGAATTATTGAACAAAACGTGACTTAAATGAACGTTGCTTATTTTATAATCTCAATTTTTCTTGTATTTAACGTATTGTTTACTACTAGGGTTTTAACTAAATGAAAAATAGACCAGTTCTGGAGTGTTCTTTTATTATTCCATTGTTTTTGAATGACGTAAAGCCTAATCAATGACAAGCATGAAAAGATGACTAGGACTAACTAATTATAAAATATAAGTCTTTTGATCAGTTTATTAGGGTTAGAACGTAAACTGAATATCCTATTGTATGTCTGTATTATAACTTTGATCTACTGAAATTTTACTAGATTGTTTAAATGGAATTTCATATAATTAAATAACGTAAATTTCGGAAAACGTATTCAATGTTTTTTTAAACAAAAGCGTTAGTTTGTAGTCAGATTGAAAGTATCTGTAATCCTGGTAACGAATGTCAGTGAGACAATCGCTCATGTGCTTGTGACGATGAATGGTCATGTCATTTAGAGCAACAGTGAAATAGATACTCGTCTAGAATTCGATCATGACCGTTTTCTGTTTATCACGATTTAGCGCGACTATCTAACATCAACTGATTATTACTGATTATATGGCGATATACTTGCTATTTGGCGTGGTGATCAGCTGAATGTTGACGTTTGACTGTTAGATTGTGTGATATACTTTCGTCCAAAAGTTTAGAATAGAATATTGTAATATCTAGCCGTTGGCAGCATAAACTATAGATACATTGTTGTTGATTTTTGTGTGAAAAATAAGATTTGTAATTTTCATCTAAGTGGTCCATTCAGCTGACGTGAAAATATTGCCATGACACTCACAGTTGAAAGTGAATATGTGTTACGATCAGTGAACGTCTGGTATACAAACATAAATGCGGTAAACTGGCTTATTGATTTATGACAACAAAAACGATTAACTAAACGAAGATGATAGAATTCGTTCAAGAGATTACTATTTACATATACTTCTTTTGTAATGTTAACAAACGTGATTTCAAGAATCTAGTTAAGACCACTTCAGTAACTGAGATAGTGTATACAGTGCCAACAATCTACAGTAATAGCTTTATAAAAATTAACAATTTTGCCCTTAAGCCTGTACACACTGAATATACTTACATAATCCCGCCTGTTACTCCTCGTGGAGGAGCATGAGCTACCTACTAAGGTTCTCTAGCCATCATTCTTTTGATATCTGGCTTCTGTTCAAACTAATGTGTTCTTGGGTCTTCCTATTTGTTGTTTAGTCTACCTCTTTACATTTTACCTTCAAGATTCCATGTTAGCGCTTGCCTCATGACGCCGTTTGATGATTTCCGTAATATATGCCCTATTCACCTTCAACGCCTTTTTCCAATTTCTTCTTTAGCTGAAAGTTGACTCGTTCTCTCCTACAGAAGTCTGTTGCTGATGGTATCCGGCCAATGGATGTTGAGTATCTTGAGTAGACAACTGTTTACAAATACCTGTACGTTTCTGATGATGGTTGTAGTAGTTCTCCAGCTCCGTACAATAGAACTGTGTTGACGTCCGTATTCAGTATTCTGACGTTGATTACATGACATTAAAAGAATAACTATAACTTGTTATCCGCTGTATAAATAACTGAGATCATATATTATGATATTATAGAACGTTGCTATAATATGACATTCATCAGTGATCGTAGCTCTCAATAAACTGAATACCGTGAGAAAGACACATTCTATCGACGCAAAGACAAGCTGGGTTATAGGTATATACTTCTCATTAAATTTTATATATAAATATCATTGAAGATCATTAGACTTGAAATTTCTCTATAAAACTAATTATTATCTTGTCAAACAATGACAGTTAACTTGACGAAGGATTACAGTACAAAATTTATTTCCATAAAACTAGTCACACAATTCATGAAGTGGAACTGTGAAAATAAGGTATATTCAAGTAAATTCATTTAACCGATTTAAGTTTCATATTCCATTCTAAGCAAACTCGTCTATACATAACAAAAAATAGTCTATAAACTCAAGCTGTAAAATAAATTAGATTGTCGCTGATAAGTTAAGACTTGTAAGAGAGAATAACAATTTACGTGAACACTTTAGTTTAATTACCGTTAAAATTGATATTTCTTTAGATAATTTGATTGTTTGAATGAAAAACATCACTGCTAAACAAACTTTTTAGGTCATTTAAAACTTTATATTTTATAGAGTACAGTGATAAAAATGTGTGGAAGTAACGATACTTTCTGCGCTTTCTTATTCACTTATCTCTCCCTCACTTCGTGTTTTTATAAGTGAATAAAAAAGTGTAAGATAAACTGAATTTTTGCAAATCTGAACCATACAAATATCAAAAGTCCCAATTGATCATTAACTTCTAGTCAGCTTAAAGTGCTGCTTCTGGAAACAGACCGCATTTTGCATTTGGGATTACCATGAAGTTAGTCTCGGTATCAAACTACATTCTGGTTAAATAACTGCAAATAATTGGTAAGAAGTCATTCAGCTTCACACTTAGCCTATGAACACTTGTATTTATCACATTATCTTTATTGTTGAGTATGGTTATGGACATATTTTCCATCGATTTCATTAAACTCTTGGTCATGTAATCGTTCAATGTTCAGCGGTTATTTTATCATCAAAATCGAGTCTCACTAAATAATTTAATTTTAAATTATGCAGTTGAAGAAAAGTTTCGTTGTCTCACATTAATAGGTGGTTCTTGCTTAGTAGAGGATCGCTGACATTTGTTTGACGTTTTTATGATTAATTTCATCATAAAATAAATGTTAAGTGGAATCAAGTGAAATTTAGTTTGTACGTTTGACTGCTGTATATGTCAAGCATACAAAAACATAATTACGGTCTACATTTACTTCGTCTGTTTCACTCTAACTACTTATACATTATATATTTACCACCGTCTTCACTACTAACTTGCTTAACATCACACATTATGTTCATTTATTAAAATGATTCAACTGTATACTATTATTTACCACATAAGAGACGTATAGCTGTTTTTCCGACTTTTGAATACTTTTTATCACAAGTTAACTAGTATACAACAAGAACAAATAACAGTATTTAGAAGCGTAAAATGTTAGAGAATAAATTCTTTCGACTAAATAATAATGTTATTACAAAGTTGAAATCATAAGTCAATTGAAGCTAGAACACTATGAAAAACCTGGAAGCACTGGACGGCCGTTTCGTCCTATTATGGGACTCCTCAGCAGTGCGCATCCAGGATCTTGCCCTCGCGAGACTCGAACCCAGGACCTATCAGTCTCGCACGCAGCGCTTAACCATTAGACCACTGGGCCGGACCGTGGATACGATTGCTGAGGAGTCCCATACTAGGATTCGCAGTCTGACGGCTGGAGCAATTGCTATTCGGATCAAAAAGCCAGAGCTTTGTATCCAAAAGAAGTATGTTCAGCCACTCCTTTTACCCTGGCCAACTAGCTAATAACCAATCTTATAATGTGGTGACGTAGTCTGATTAATGTTCATTTTATGTCCCAAACTTATTATTATTATTACTATTATTATTATTATGATTATGATTATTGTCTTTACACTTGACAAACCCTTTATGAGGAATTTATTCAATATCCACCTCTGAATCTACTATATTTGACCTCATTATTTTACATATTACGCAATTTCCGATTTGTAATCACATTATTCTCTCTCTCTCTTACCCCATGTTGACCATATTTATTCTGATTATTTATCTCACAATTTTATTTCACTTATAAACTGATCCAAGTTAACACTTGATATTAGTAAGCCCCAACATTAACGATTTTATTTATTTATATAACAAACAATTCCTGATTCACATATTACCATTTCCAAATGATGATGTATTTTGCCTTAAATCTGGCCAATTTTATGGATTATCAATCTGGATTTATAACTGTAGAACCTGATGAGAAACTATTGAAAAGAATATTCTTCGTTCATAAAATTGTGTTTTAACTACTAAAAACCTGAAACTACTAGACAGGTATTTTTCCTACTGTGGGACTCTTCAGCAGTGCACATCCACGATCCCGCTCGTATGAATCGAACCCGAGACCTTCGGTATCACGCGTGAACTCAAAAGCTCTAGACCACTGAAACGATATCTGACTGTTTTAATGTTTAACTTCAATCAATCCATGACATTGCACAACTATCTTATATTGTCTTCGGTGGTTAGTTGCTTCACATCCGGCTGAACTTCACAAACCACGGCTTCTCACTAAAACCCCAGGAATTACCTATCGAAGCTAGTCACTAATGAGAACATGATGATTGTTAATAAGGTTCGTGATTTTAATGCAACTCAACGATCTCTACAACCCTTTACTTTTAATAATATGCATTGAATAAGCAATCAAAACAAATGGCATTTTTACATAATGAGCAAATAAATTTATTATAATATGTTTGAGCTATAATTCATTATATTATTTATGAAAACAGTTAATTTTACTTATCATCTGTTTAAATTGTGATTATCTCAGAAATTCGATTATTTTTTTATGTGACTTTTTTAATTGATGAAATACAGATTGTACACCAACCGAACAATCTATTAAAGTCATTTTTATCCCCATAACATTTGGATTACAATAACTTGATCACATACTAGCACACATAAATAACGACAAGATTTAGTTAGACAGTTTACAAACGAGAAAGATTGTACTATCTATACAGAAAAAAACGTTATTATTTGACAACTTATTTGTATATTCATGGTTTGTAAGCGAAATTAAAAAAGATAGAATGCAAGTGACATATCTGGGACCAAGTAATCACTAAAAGAAAGGTATACAAGATTTCTAGAATGTAAACTATAAGTGCAAAATATAAAGTTCAGGATCAAGACAAAGAGTAATCTGAGCAACTTTTTTAATATTGAGGAGTGGTATATTTCAGTATTGCTAGTTCGTTCTACCTTGATGCAATCTGAGTACAATGTATTCAAAGACTAAAATTTCCCAGTACATTATTTTAAATAATCGAAGTTTATAACAGCGAAAAATTCATAACCTACCTAACAAGGCTAAAAGCGATATATTGATTAATAAAACAATATCAGTTATCTTAAATAATATTGATTGGATGTTACACCAAAATATTGTAATGAACGAAGACTAAGGTACGGACAGCCAAGTGCATTTTAATACAAAATTACAGAGTCTTTTCATCAAATATGAAAACCCAACGTTTAGTATTTCATTTCCAACTCCTCCATCAATTGTCTCAAACTTCATCGTTCCTTCATTGCCATAACAATTACTCTTTGTTTCCGTTCTCTTCGATTCGATCATCCCAACATTCTTCTGCCAGGTTTTCCACTTTCGATCGGCGTTACATACTATTTAAATCGGCAGACATAAGTAGCATATACCACAATTTAATAAGTTAGATGATTTACTTAGATCGACTACAATTATCAAACAAACAGTCAAGAAGTCAGTCGTGATGAAAACCTTAAATTTAACTTCTGACTCTAACTATCAACTATAAATCATAATTCTAATTCCTCACACCGCTTTATAACTTTTATTTAGTCCTAGTTAGAAGGTGGACATTCCTAAGGTCACCTTATTGTTGCTAAAATGCCGTCCATGTATTATTGTCTCACTGAAAAAAAAAAAACAATTACTCGTTATTACTTATCGAAAATATTTCGTTGTGTTGACTGAATGTTTAATGTTTTTTTTGTGATACACTAGTAACATCTAAAATTCTATTATTCAAATCCAACAACATGATAGTTAACTGAGTTCTGTAATGTATATTGATAACGTTACGATGGTGGCGATTCTGTCTAAAGAACTATACACGTGCATATACAAGGGTTGAGAAATGATGAGTGTGTTAGAATGGAATTTCCTAGCTGATTGCCTTGACAAAACTAATTGGATCTTGAAAAGAATAGACCTGAGCAGAATGGGAATATTTTGACAAATCACCCATAATATGCTATTCAAAATGTAATATTTTTACTTCATTTTTGTTCATAAGCCCTAATGAATTCAATTACAATAACAATGTTGTTGAAGAAAGATATTCATTTATGATGATATAACTATGACATATTTGAAATAAACTGAATCACTTCCATGCTTCAACATATTATCTTCATAGTTCACTTATCTGAATAATAGATAAGTAATGAAATTTTGAAACAATGATAAATACATCAGGTTCACAACAGTTCATCACTCCTTTTTTTTATTATATTAATACACTTGAATGTTCAGGCAATATTAACTAATGTATTACACAAATGAGATAAATTTCAGTAAATACACTTTATTGAATAAACTTTATAGAATAAAATATAACAAACAAACCCTAAAATCATTCATTTGATTTGATTAAGACGCATTAGAAATAACATGTAGAGAGTACGAATCCTAAATAGTGAAAAAAGTGAAAGGTATTATAACAGAATTAATAATGCTACACAAATCTTGCACTATTTCTATTCCATTCTAATGCTATATTTAAAAATAAATAGCCTGCACAGGATGGACATATGCCATCAGGAGACTGATCAATTGCAGTCCTAAATAACAAAAGGAAGATACAAGTAAACATACAAATGAATCTAAAACTTCACCCTATTACAAAAGCAAGTGGCTATCAGACTCAGTAGCTAAGTGGATAACGCAATGGAGTTTGAAGTGAACAGTACTGGGTTCTAGTCTCAGAATGAACACCAACTCTGAAATCCAGGTAAATCCATTTGACGAGTCCCAAATAGGACGAAAGGCGTGTCCTATATTCCACTATCCGTCATTGCTTATAATGACTTATATCCATTAGCACAATGTTAAAAAAAGATAGATATTTTAACCGAATAAGCTTTCCATTCAACTGTATTTTAATCAAAATTTAAAAAGATGCTACTATGAATAAAATAAACATTGTATGATGATTAAAAAATAAGAAAAGAAAAAAAAAGAAAACACAAAAACAAACTAATCCAACTAAATAAATATTTACAATTTATTCATGAGTGCCTATTTGTGTTTCTTTACTTTGAATGAAACGAAGAAAAAAAATTTTTTTTTTAAAATAATCAATCATTATTTTTTCAACTTTTTTTATCATCAGGGAAAAAATGAGGATAAATAAAAACTATCATAACAACATAGATAATAACAAATAAATAAACTAAAAATATTTAAAAAAAAATTAAATCTATCACATACATAAACATAACGGAAAAATAGTTTTACAAAAGAAAGACAAATAAAAATTAGAATAAACAAACGTATCTTCAGGCAATTTTTTATATAAAAAGCACAATTACTTTATATTAACCAACTATTTAATAATAATAATAATAATAGTAATATCTCAAATGTATTGAATTGTATATGTTTAATATACAAATTAAGTTAAATAAACTGATCATGTGAGAGATTTTTTTTATATTTATCTTATTCATAAATGTTGAAGATTGAATGGTGAATATAAGATCTAAGAATAAAAAAAAGGATAAATTTATTGAATAAACAATTCTCACCAATAATAGAATAAATCTAATTTGATAAAATCTTCTAAAGTTTTCTTTATGCGAACATTCAGAATATTAATAATAATGATAATAATAATAATAATAATAATAATAATAATAATAATGATAAAAGGCATAATAGAAGAGAGGATCTCATCTTACCTATCTAGAATTTTAAAAAAGGAAGTTTTCTACTAACAAGAGCAAAAGATAGTAAGAAAAGTGTTAAATTTATACAGAGAAATTTAAATGAATCAATAAGTGAACAAGATTAGATTAAAGTTCATTTGAAAGATAGATTTATGCTAAGTGTTTTTCGAAAAGAAAACATCTTTTAATTTAACTGATCAATTTATATATCAGATGACTGATGAATAGCAGCCATAGGTTATGTTAGCATCTCTCTGCGCCACTTGAAGGATTGACTTATTCTTAATGGCTGATGTGTGATCCAGCTGCGTGAATAGTTAAAAATAAGTCAACTAATAGTCAGCGTTGTGTAAAAGATTCAAGGAGGATTTCTACAATAATAGGATTTCAAGATCGAACCCGATTAACAATGACAACATGTCAAGGAAGTTAGAACTATAGATATTTGTATTTAACCTATGAGTTACAAAGAGAAATAAAACAATAATTACTGCCATGGATGTGGTTTTTGGGATCGTATTTTTCGTATCAGTAACTAGTGTGACCATCTCAAGGTAATAACTCTATAATTAGATAATGGGGAAGAAGCTAAGCCTACTAAACTAAGCTATAGTAACAGGTTAAGACATGAAATTGAAATGGTCAATCGTTTAACGGGGTGACCAGGTTTGGAGAGATAGGACAGTCAAGAGTACGGAAATCATGATTCGAAAACATAGTAGTGAGGTTTAAGACAAAACTATACAACTAAATCAGCGATTCTTTACTCATGGTGCTAAGTAAATAACAAGATATTTAAAGTAGGAACGATGGGCAGGTGTTTTTATGAAATACTGTACACTCGTTAGAAGTTGAGATGCATGAGGTTTGTCAATGCCCTTCGGTGTGAATGTAGTTCGTGTGTGTGATTTTTTGCTTCTGTTGTAAGTGTTGTCCTCGACAGTCCAGGCTAAGACTCAGTGTTGATGAAGGTAGTCTGAAATTCCCTCCTTTGTAAGGAGTGCAAAATAAAGTTGGCGTGCTGGGATTTGGTTTTTATTTTGTCACCTTGAAATCCTGTTGGTTGGCTGAACATAATTTTGGTGGTGGTTGTTGAGGACTGTTTTGTTTCAAAGTAGAATGCAACTATGAGAACTCTGTTTTCCAACTTAACCTTAATAGGCTTTTCACTATTGGCTGTTTCTCATTTGTGCTGTTCGGTGACTATACGTGTTATCTTTATCGTATCCACTTGAACTTCAGTTTTTTGAAAATATCATTTACTGAGGTTTACATTCTTTCAAATTCATTCAGTTTCTGAAGAACTCATAGAAATAGTACTCTTAAACAAACTCTAATATTTCTGGTTAGCCACAGCGATAATTTCAGGAGGTTAGTTAGACATGTAGATATTTTTCATTAAGACCTAGGATCTCATCTGATAGATGGTAGGAAATCCTAGACTAAGGCTATTGCTATTCGGTTCACATCATGAAGTGGTTCACGTGGCCTTGAGGAAACTGACATTCTTCGGGTTCATACCCACGTTATTACCCAAATAACTTAATACTAACATCACATACTGTGAAGCTGGGAGACGCGAGTTAGAGATCACCAGTTAGTATCAGTTCCATCAAAATAACAGATACGCCTTGCTGAACAGTGCCAATCAGTACAAATATAAATCCAAGGTTTCATGTTGACTATCACGGATCAACTTACATCCTAACATAGTACACGCAAAGTTCAGTTATTAGAGCTAGTTGCTACATTTCAACTTGCTTGATATAATTCGATTAATACAACGGGACTAGAAAAATATAGCGTTAATTATTCATTAGATGTAAACTGTTAACAACTGACGAAATAATTTAATCATGAATTGATTGAAGCCAAAATAACATACTTCTGTTTTTCACTCAAATATGATTTAAAGTTATCATGGTCAACGTAATACCTAAATCTCCTAAAATTTAGTCTTTTATGAAACTATAGATATTAATTAATTTGTTTCTGTAATCTAATCTAACTTACTAGTATAGGGGCTGTGGAGATTATTAAATTTTTGATTGAGATCATGAACCGATTGATGTTAGACCACCTTTGTAAACCTGGAAGCACTGAACAGCTGTCTCGTCCTATTGTGGGGCTCCTCAGCAGTGTGCACCAACGATCCCGCCCGCGAGATTCGAACCCAGGGCCTTCGGTCTCGTACATAGTCTAACAACAAACTATATACTTAAAGAATCTTATTAAACAACACAACACTTGGAAATTACTAAATATTATTGATCTATCATAGGTTGTCGTAATTTCTATTTTTTAAAAATGAAAAAAAATTTTTCCCCTTTCTAAATGCCATGAACAATGAAACTCAGGCGGAAATTCAAAAAAATTGGACACGAATAAAATACTAAAAACTGTATGATTATCTTTTAGAAACTATAAACTGATTTTCAAAATGTTTAGTAGATGTTTAATCATACAATCAGCCATTGTTAAATCTAATTTTTCTTTCCATTCGCTGAATGGATGAATGAAGGAAACATTGTTGAATGGAATAAATTTGCATTATTTGATATGCATATATATAAGGCCTTAAGGAAAGTTTCTAAATTCTAAGAATACTTTTAGAAACCAACTGATTTCAGTTATAAAGTTATTGGCAATAAATAAACGTTGTTTAGATTTTTGAATTTTCTTTTTTTACATCTTCTGAGGATTGATTTATTAATCGCTTCCAAAATCTTCGACTGTTAAACGCCCTAGGGAGAAAAAAGATAAAGAAAATACATAGAAAAAACTGTATTTGGAGATTAGACTATAAACAGAAAATAAGGGCGTTTATAAAATTATTAGTGATATTGAAGTTCTAGAAGCTTTAGAAAATTATAATATCACTAGTAGTAAATTCATTCAGCGTTTAGCCAGTAAGAATTTTCTCAGAAGATCTTAAAGAACTCTTATTGATTAAAGTATGTTCCTTAATTTTTTTTACTCACTTTTGGAAAATGTTTTGAAGCAATATCAATGACTAAATTCACTTAATGTTGTTTTCTTGTATCTTCCATTGTTATTTAGGACTGCAATTGACCAGTCTCATGTTGGCATATGTGCATATGTGCCTCGATATAGCCTTAAGCCACAAGCTTTTTAGGCGATGGTGTTTGAAGCGAACAGTACTGGGTTAGAGTATCGGTGTGAACATTAACTCTGCGATACAGGTACATACGGCTGACGAGTCCCAGTGGGACGAAACGCATGTCCTGGATTCCACTGCCAGGCACTATCCATCTTTGCTAAAAATATTAATAATTAAAAAGAACTTCTTTTATAAGTCAACTATGAAACAAATAATTTCAATGGACATTGTTTATTATTTATCAACCTAACAAATAATACTGAAGTTTATGGAGATTATATAGAATAGTTCCAATCAAAATCAGAGACCCTAGAACAAAGTAACACGTAATCTGAAAATCTTGGTTTTAATCACTAGGGAAGTCGCAGATTTACACAATTTATATGTTCACATCAAACCACTATTAGATGTAATAAATCCTGGATGTATGCCACCTACGAAGAAGATATAAAAACTGATATTAAAAGAAAAAACATCGCATCAACCTGATGATTAATTGCTATTCAATAAACAAATACTTCCTTTTTCTGATACACATAAATGTATGAACATTCTCACGTTAAGATATTGATTTATTATTATCTTTATATTTGAAAATCATAAAAGAATATTATTTTCATTTTAAGTAATTTCATTTCAGAAGTGGTACAAATTCTAATAATTCACTTATCATTTCCTTAATATTTTATCAGCGTTGTTTCTATTAATAGTTGTCTGCATGACTTCCGTTTAGCTTCATTGAATAAGAGTGAACGTATAAATGTGTATATGTGTGTGGATGTATATGTAGATCTGCTTTGTATATGTCTAAAAGAGAATCATTAGTACAACGGAAACTGTCGATTTTTTTTATTAGCTGAGTCAAAGAAAGGAAATGAGATTCCTTAAAATAGAAAAATATTTATATCTTCTAGTCTAGGAGGGGAAAATATTCGATAACCATACAAATTATTTGTACAACAATAAATTAAAATTTAAAGTCGTACAAGGAGTAGAAACATCTTTGTCCCAGAATGAATATCAACTCTGAGATGCAGGTACATCCAACTGACGAGTCCCAAATAGAACAAAACGCACAACCTGGATTCCACTACTAGCCACTATCCATCATTACTTACAAAAAGCTTGTGAATTAAGGCAATATCGAGGCATACACACAGTATGCACATATGCCAATAACAGACTGGTCAATTGCAGTCTTAAACCTCAATGGAAAGACACAAGCCAAACAATAACAAGTGAATTAGAATAAATAGTTCGAAGTTCAGGAAAAGAATTTCATTCATATTGTTTTTCTCTTTCTTTTTCTGAACTAAATGCTTTGATTGTAGTTTTAAATAATATTATTAAACTATGTGAGTAATATGAATTGAATTACAGTATAATCCCTTAAGACATGCCAAATGATTAGAGAATGTTTCTTTCATATTCTATGTTCAAAGCACCAAATCTAATATCAAAATATATATTCAGAATGTATTGATTATCGATAGTGTTTAAAATGACCTTAGTTTTCTTTATAAATATTATCGTGATATAATGATAAGTTTTCGATAATTAAAAGTAGTATAATTATGATCATTTCATAGTTTAGTACATTTCATTGTTTAAATAATCATTAAAAAGCTTCATTTTAGTACTTTATTCAATTAACTTTTAACAATTTCTACATTAACTACTGATCAACATAAAACAGTGTTTTATTAATGAAGCCAGTGTAAATAATTATAAATCATCATCCCATTACTTAACATTCTTAATCGGTATAATCGTTTCTTAGAAGTTAATATTCATTATAAATTGTTATTAGATGGTGAACCATTGTGAAAACAGATAGCCTTGACTATTGATTTGTTAGAGTACTATGTAGTTACGACTTCATATGAAATCTAATCTAGCGCTTTCAGACTAAATGTTCTAGAGCAACTTTGAAAAATAATGTTGAGATTGAATATGTTCTATTTCAAAGTCTAAACTGGTGAAAGACTCAAAATTGGATTTTTACTGATTCTCTCATAATTACGAAATGAGCAATTATCACAAGTGTATTATCTCAATACCTATATTTCTACTTGTCAGCTATTAGCTGAATCTAATTTTCATTGATGGAAGATAAACCATTTGTCCAACTTAAAATAATCCATATGCCCATTCAGTAATATTTGTCCATAATATGATGTGACTACTCTACAACGAATAATTTGTTTTGATGTGTTAAATATTACTCTATCGGTAGTAGTTACTTGTGTTGAATAAATTTCAAATAAAAATTATAGATTTAATTTAAACGCTTAAAATCATTAATTTTTTCGTTAACTAAGATTCACCTACTCATTCTGTCATTATTCATTTATTCGATTTGAATAAATAACTTTCTAATGACGGGAAAAACTTCTGAAATCGAATTTCTTTTTTTCAAAAAGAAGTAACAGTGACGGTCTCCAAGAGGTATTTCCTGTAGTTCTAGTAAGAAGCATTGACCAATGGAGTTCAACCGGATCTGTTGTGAGATTGTAACTCACTGAGGACAATGGTGGACAGTGGAGCAACTTTGTGGATTGGTTGAAGTAAGACACTCATACCGTTGGATGCCGGCTCAATGTTCTGGTGATTAAGCGTTCGTGAGCAAGACTGGTAGGTCCTGGGTTCGAATCTCATGAAGCGGGGTCGTGGATGCGCACTGCTGAAGAGTCCCATACCAGGACGAAACGGCCGTCCAATGCTTCCAGGTTTTCCATGGTGGTCTAGCTTCAATTGACTCATGATTTCAACTTGTGAACTTTCTAAAAATCTCCACAAAACCCATTCTGATAATAATAATAAAGTATTTTGTTTAATTATGTATTGTTAACATACGCCGAAAAAATTATTTGCCAGAATGACCTTCAATTATTTCTTATCATATGGTCAATTCATACCGTCAAATATTTATATATATATATATATATATATTATAATTATGGACTTATAACTGTAAAGCCTGATGATGAAGTTATTGAAAACAATTGTTCGCTCAAATATTCTTCGTTTTTAAATATTTAATGACTTAATACTTCACTCTGTTTTGTATGTCTAGAAAAATATATTTACATATATATTTAAGGAAAAGTACACCTTATGAAAAAGGGTAACATAATTACTTTCTGTAAATAATATGTCACTTATGTATATATATATAGTCATAGGAAACAAATATAAAATTGAATGAGAATTCAAATAGATTTGTTTCCCCATTGAAATTCAGAACAACAACAACAACAGGAATAATTGATAGGATACACATCTGTGAATTTATAACGTATCCATGTTTCACTGTTCTCAATTTGTTTGCTATATCAAGCATTTTCGGGAATTTTCCAGTTCACTAATTGGATAAGTGCTATATGTAAGGTCATAATTTTTTTACTGAAGATTTCATTTTAAGCTCTTACATTTACTTTATTTCATTTTCTCATTTAGAAAATTGGGATGCGTTATTGTGTCAGGTTCATAAATGACATGTAAATAGCTTTGAATGTTTAAAATGAAATTCTCAGACTTTAGTGTATAAATCTCATTTTCGACTAATACCATATACTATCTAGTGTTTAAATTCATTTGGTACTTAGTTACTGATCTTTTTACTTTTAATTTTGCATTCGGATTTTTAATCCACTAAACTGCTTGTTTATTATCTAAACAGACCAACCCTGTCGACAGTTCCAATATTCCTCCTTATTAAAGCAAGAGAATTTTTTTACAGAAGTCTCCGTGACTCAAAAAAAAAGAAAATTAGTGATAAAAATGTCTTCAGTGTTCTTAACAAAAGTAACAATAAAAATACTTCATTTGAAAGTATTTCTCTAAATGTAAGCAATGATAGATAGTGAATAGCAGTGGAATCCAGTTCGTGCGTTTCGTCCTATTTGGGACTCGTCAGCTGGATATACCTTGCATCTCAGAGTGATACATCAACTTCTGAGATGCAGGTACATCCAACTGACGAGTCCCAAATAGAACAAAACGCACAACCTGGATTCCACTACTAGCCACTATCCATCATTACTCACAAAAAGCTTGTGAATTAAGGCAGTATTGAGGCATACGCACAGTATGCACATATGCCAATAACAGACTAATCAATTGCAGTCTTAAACCTCAATGGGAAGATACAAGCCAAACAATACCAAATGTATTTCTCCAAATATTGATTCCTTTACAAATATATTTTATATTTCAGCAGTTTCAAAATCCCCATAGAATATTCAAAAATGAAGAATATTTGAGCGAACAATTGTTTTCAATAACTTCATCAATAGGCGCTACAGTTTTAAGTCCATAATTATTATACTTTACAAAGGCCAAAAATAAGGCATGTATTAATGAATTTGACAAGGTTATGTGTTAAAAAAAGGTAAACGTTTGCATCTGTTACGATATATATATACTTCAAAATTGTATTATTTAACAAATTAGAAAGGTCATTCAATAAAGGTCAGGATGATTTGGAGTAAAGTGTCCACTCACAATAAATAGAATAGTATTATAGCAAAAATGAAAATGTAAAAAATTGTGTGAATAAAATGCATAGTACGAGAATTTAATCTTGTCAATTGAGATAACAATAATAAGATTGTTGTGTGAATATAATATGTAATAAGGTGGGTGTTATCAAGGTAATTACAATAAACGAATTGGGAATGATGGATGTGAAGATTAAGATAGAGATTATCAAAAAATAATGATGATAAGGAAGGAAATTAAATAAATAAGAATAAAGGAGGTTTATAATATTCAGTCTAGGTATTCGGTGATCCAGTGGTAGGCCAAGGTAAACAAAGAGGCTGGATATATTTTTTCTGGATACATAAATTTGGTCTTCTGGAGTTGATGGCTTCGGCTATGTAAAGCAGTCGTAATCTAACTCCTTGAGGTAGATATTTTGGAACTTGATATAAAACAGAGAAAGCTTCCTCTATTTTGATATGATATTCACTATCTACCAAGTGAGAAAGAATGGTGCTGTTAATCGATTTGGTAACTCCTTTTCCCAACCATGCTGGTACATGTTCACGAACACGCAAGGACAAAGCCCTCTGAGTACGGCCTATGTAACTAGCTCCACAGGAGCAGTTGAATTGGTAAGCACACATAAAGGAGCCCATCTTCAGTAACCTATCCTTGATTAGTTGTGTGAGTACTGGTTTAGTTTAGATGCAAACGTGCACCATTTTTAACACATAACATTGTCAAATTCATTAATACATACCTCATTTTCGGCCTTTGTAAAATATCATAATTATGGACTTATAACTGTAGAGCCTGATGATGAAGTTATTGAAAACAATTTTTCGCTCAGATATTCTTCATTTTTGAAGATTTTATATTTCGTATTATTATTCATTATTTAAAAGCATTTATAGTCTCTAAGATGTTTAGACCATTTTAAAGATTCAGATTCATTAGAGATCATAGAAATAAAAACGTGCCAATATTGAGTTTTTAAGGTTATCAGTAATTGATTAAAAATAGTATAGTTTGTGTTAAAATCGGTTATATGATCAATAGCTTAATAGATTTTGGTTAGTTTGATCAATTAATGATTTTCAATAAAATTTAAATCAATAGTTATAAGTCAAAATTAATGAAATTCGTGTACAAAATGATTAAAACTAGAAAGCAATTAAAATCCGATTTCTAAAAATAATCAATCTTAGAGGTTACTTGGTACTAAGAAAAGGAATTGAAATTTAACAAATTAGTCAAACAATTACTATGAATTTTGTTTTACTTCATTGTAACACTGTTGGGATATTCAGAAAAATATCCTAATAATTATTCTGTTAAGTCTGACGCTATCCTTGGACTTGAGATGGTATCATTTTCTTATTGGTCAATATTTATTTCAAGTGTCATTTTCCTACTGGTCAAGATCGTACAATGTTAGTTTCTATTTTATGTACGATGTGGTCTGCTTGATTGGTATATAAAACAGTGTACGTTTGAAATATAACGATTCATATCTCAGAGGCTGAGACTTGAGTTTCTGGACTCAACTGGCTGGGCTAGACAGGGAAGCGGGACCAATCAGAACTCTAGGCCGTTCTTACGTGTTTACGCGTCTTTAGTCCGATCGATAATACGCTACCCTCTAATCTGCACTCACGTTGTAACAAACACGAAACCTCAAGAAGACGGAAAAACATCTTAAAAGATGATAACTAACAAACATCTTACAATTTTCTGACTCAGAGTATAATATTAATTAATTTGTATGAACAATTAGTAGGTAATAAACAAACAAATAATTATAAGGAAACGGCATTGTAATTAATTTATTTTTGAGATCATAAAGCAATCAATGTTAGACCACCATTAAAAACCTGGAAGTACAAGACGGCCGTTTCTTCAAAGTATGGAACTGCTCAACATCGTGCATCCAGAATCACTCACGTGGGACTCAATCCCAAGACCTTCATTCTCTTGCGAATGCTTAATCTCTATACCACTGGACCGATAACCAAAAGTTTTAATAACTATTTTCAACCAACCCACGATGTTGAGCGAGCATCTTCCATTGTCTTTGCTAGGCAGTTATCCACATCACTGTGCTGATGACTAAGTTTTTCTTATTCAATATCAAAAGGAATCTGTTTGTCATAAACATTCATGAAACTGGTTGACATTGCCTCAATTACGCTTAAAAGCATTAATTTCCTCAATATTATATACTTGTCTTGTTAACGAGTTCTAGATAGCATGAAACCTACGTTTGGTGTTTCCTGCTGATCACCTCCAATCACCTAACAACTTAACATAATCTATGATATCGTGCCCTTTTTATTGGTGACCACACTTCAAATCGATCGATTAAGTTTAAACATCTTGGAGGAATTACAGTAATATGACGTTAGTCAATACTCAGTGACTAGTCAGTTGTATATATGAATCTCTAGAAATCATAGATATCAAAATTTATGTACTTCGAATCGAAATGATAAATGTAAATGTTACGAAGTTGTAGCCAAGTTTTTGTATTAATTTGAGCAGCAAAACAATAGACAGGTAAAATTATCTCCTTCTGAATGTAGTGAGCATAGTTAAAATTCTTGCAATCCGTTTATTTAACCTATGAAACATTGAATTAACTGTCTTAAGATCAATGATCAGTCAGTGAGGAGCTTACGCTTTTCCACTTCAGTGACCTATTTCATTTATTTCTTCAGAACCGAAACGTCTTAGATCATATCTTACTTTAAATTTATGAAACTTCAAACAGTTTTAATGGTAATTTATCAAACATCATAAAAGTAAATAGTGCAGTACTATTTGAAAATGCTTTTTCTTTCATGGATTAAAATTATATACTGAACTATAAAAAACATTTTCTTCAAGGATATAAAACTTTTATAAATTTTGTTGATAGCATGATACCTTCTGAACATGTCGTCTGGGTTTTCGTAGTCCATATGTTTTAAAATGGATTGGTTTTTTTATATGTGAATCATTATGTACTACAATTAGTGTTGGTTATTTAACTTTCTTGATTTAATTGAATTCTAATAGATAAGAACTCATGATAATTTCAAAAATCTATGTGTAAATCTTCACTAGTGTGTATACGACAATTAAGTTGTAAAGAAATGTTCAACTGAACAAAATTTTCATTCAGTGAAGAAAAATATGGAAACCTTTAGTTTCTAACTGCTTTTTTTCATTATTGTCACTTGGAAATAAATACCAAAATACCCTAAGTGAGTACTACATTAGTTTCTTCTTCTTATTATTATTATAAGCTTTATTCAACATTATATTTTTGGTACAATATAGAATTCAAAGCGCAAAGTATTTCAACAAGTTTCCGTTTCTTACTTCTTGGTCGATCCTGACGATAACTACTGAGTGATCGCCAGTTAGATGTTAGCAGTCCAGTAAATGAACATCTGAATAATGTATATTCTTTTCGCTGCATATTGCCAGCGACCACATTATCTCTTATTGGGTTTTTCGTAACTTTGACAACGAAAGATTGTACACTTTTCAGAAATGCACCAGGATAAGTTATGGGATTAATAGACATGATGATATATTAAAACAAACAAAAATAGATAACTTGTTGAAATATCTAGATGGCAGGACAGCTAGCCCAGATGCTCAAGCAGGCCGCCGACGTCTAGGATGCAAATTATTCTTTGAAGAACTGTGGTTGTCTTAATAACGATGTTAACACGAGTGAATGTAATTACATAAGATTTGAAGCCTTAGCCATACGAAAATTCAAACCCCCTTTGTGTGTTCAAAAATAGTTTGTTCTTACCTTAAACCTACCCTGGTAATATTGACTTATTAGCCACAGTGATTATGTTTTGAATTGTGTTCACATTATTATTACTCTTATTATTATCCTTATCTCCTATTACTCCATTTCCAGTCTAATTGACCTTTCATTTTTATATATAAATGTTCTTAACACGTATATGTGTGGTCAGATTATTCGAAATGTATTGCGCTAATATATCACACAATTCTAATAATCTTCGTCTTCTTATTACATTATCGAAAGTAAAATGTATTTACTAAATTAAAATACAAAATTAGGTTGATCAAAACGATTGATATTGATCTTTAAAAGAAAATTATTATCAGTTTATCATTTTCATGGTAAAATCGATTTTTATTACCTCCATTCCAATCTATCTGATCCCATTACTTTAACCTTATATACCTTATAAATTAAATTGTATTGATTGTATCAGTATTATCCTGTCAATTCTTAAAACATGTGTTAACCCTTTACATATAGTTTACAGTTATTACATAATCGAAATGCTTATTTTCAATTATGTTAATTATTTTCTACATCAACCTATTTTTATATTACCGCTAGAACACTTTTAAAATAATCCTCAAATTTTTAATGGAACTTTACAATGAAATCTGATCAAAACCTTCCACTTGAACAACAAATCTTCACCAACTTCAAATCTTAAACATGAATAACTTCACTAATCACTGTATTTACTTCCATTATTCAAAGTTATCATTTTTGAATATGAAATATTATGTTAGTTATTTTTCATCCAGATTAATACACAGTTTGTATGTTACTTGAATTATAAATAAATAATGAAAATATGTAAGCTATAAAATAATTTAAATCACCGTCATTAGAAACCTGAAAGCACTGGATGACTGTTTCATCGTAGTATGGTTTATGATTTCGATGAAATTGAACAATCACCACAACCTCATACTAACAATTATTGATAAGTCTTCTAATTGAACGCTAGATTCGGTTTCCTGAGCTCTATTAGTAACCCTAGACTAGACCTACACAGCAACATGATCAAAGGCACGAAATATGAAAAAAAAAACGCTTTACTTCAAAGGTTCGATTATGTACACAAATATAAGGTATTTATAGCATTTTAGATGGCCTTGGGTTTCCGAAAAGTTCTGGAACGCTACTAAACATAGTAGTAGTATAGGCAATCACCCAATCAAAAACGCGACATGTAACTTTCACTTTCTAAGTGTTTCTGGCAAACCTTTATTAAACGCTAATTGGATAAGAGGTTTTCTTAGCGTTTTTAGTGCCATCTTTGCTTTTTTCAAGGAATTTTCTGAACCTCACCAACAATTATATCATTCTATTTTCATTTATTGAGTTATTTTTTCCGGCTAGCGTTTTTTTAGAGAGTTAGTTTTCTACGGGATGGGGTCGCTAACCACATGCCCAACCCTCTTCCTTTACCCGGGCATGGGACCGGCAACAGCCCCAGAGAGGCTCCAGCCCGGGTTGGACCTGATTTACATGTGAAGGCAGTGATCGTAAACAAAGGCAGCATATCTACAACTGAAATACATCTGGAACTCAAAACAACTATCAACCAACACCAAGGTCAGGATTTTCAACACAAATGTCAAAACAGTTCTATTATTTGAGTCGGAAACCTGGAGAACTACCACAACCATCATCCAGAAGATACACGTGTTTATTAACAGTTGTCTGTACAAAATACTTCAGATCCGTTAGCCAGACACTATCAGCAACAAACTATTGTGGGAGAGAACAAACCAGATCCCAGTGGAGGAAGAAATCAGGAAGAATCGCTGGAAGTGGATAGGACAGACATTGAGGAAAGCACCTAAGTGCATCACAATGCAAACCTCATACGGAATCCTCATGATCAAAGGAGGCGAGGAAGACCAAAGAACACATTAAGCCGAGAAATGGAGACAGATATGAAAAGAATAAAAAACAATTGGACTGAACTAGGAAGGAAGACGCAGGACAGAGTGGGTTAGAGAATGCTGGTCGGCGGCCTGTGCTCCATTGGCGGGGGGGGGTTAACAGTCGTAAGTAAGTAAATAATTTTCAATTATTACTCTTGATACAAATAACTTCATAAAAGAAAAAGAAATCTATAAGGTTCTTTTCTTATTCAGAAATCTAATTTGCTTAAAGAATTTTGAGAAAATTTAACAAAATAGTAATAATTTCTTGCCTACTTTAAATTGATTGTTGATAATAATGAACAATGTTAAACATTTATTCCACAATCGAAACTAAAAAAAACCCAGTGTATTTTATTTATTTCGTTAGTTACTTAGTTGGTTGGACTTTGTTTTTTTTAATTCTGAACACATAAACACTGAATTAGATTTTTTTTTAAATTTTTAGAAAAAAAAATCGTAATCAAATCAAGTTATAAATCAAAATAAACCAGAACGCATAGAATCCCATTTCAATTTATACCCCTATTTCAATGTTGTAACCAACTATATTCTCGATGAAAATAAAAAAAAACGAACACATAGATACATTTGAACTAGTAATAAGACTTAGCTTATCGTTATTATTATCATTATTATTATTATTATTATTCATTCAGCTTGATCCAATGGTGATAATAATAATAATAATAAGTAATGTAGTGAATACTAAACTATTATCAACGTAAGAAAATAAAACTTCGAAGATATATGAAAATGATAAAAATATGTTATTTATGGTTTAATTTTTGTTCAACGTCCAATTCTTCTTCGTATTATCGTTACAATTATTTTTGTATTCTTTAAGAGATTCTTCTCTGGATAAAAGTATGCACATAAATGCGTATCTTGTTGTTGTTGTTGTTATTGTTGTCAACTATGCATATTTTATATTTTTACACTGTGACAGTTTTATTTTTTATTTGTAATATGAAAAGCATATAGATACAACTATCGGACACAGTCACACACACACACACACTACGCACATACGCGTTCTTATTACCATATGAGCAACACATACACATACAAATGCATACAATATATACAGATACATGCATAAAGAGTTTAAGAGAAGAATAATTTTCTTCAATAAAAGAAAAGATAAGAAACCAGACAAAAAAAATTAAAATGAGTATATCTTCCACTAAACTAAACAAGAAAAAAGCAGATAAAAACGTTAGCAAGTAAACTTTAAGAGATATCGATTGAATTGACAATTAAGTTATATATAGTTAGGTACTTATTAGTTGTGAATAAAACTAATTACAGTGATGTAAAATGAAATCAGAATACTTTAAAAACACTTTCTTTAATCTATAGTATTACATAAAGTGTACAAAATCAATTATTTATGATGGTAGTATTTATTAGTGAGAGGAATAACTTCAGCATTTAAGGATGTAGTATATTGCTAACTCAACTTTTAAGGTATCATTCAGTTATTTGTCAATAAGCAGTTCTAGTTTGTTTAATCAAGATAAGTTTCGATTTCTTTATTGTTACGTTAGTTGAGCAATTCCAAAGTTTGTATAAATCCCTATCGACTAAAATTAAGCATATATTTCATAGAGGATATTTCAAATAAATTATATCCATCGTATTTAATGAACATTAAAAGATGATCCTAAAATGATCAACTTTAGATTGAACAATATCAACTAACTACTAATATGATCAGTTACATTTTTTTTGTTTTCACTAGAAATAAATTTGTTTCGCGGATTTATCAAAATTCTTACAATCAGTAGCTAATTTTTTCTCAAACGAATTTCAACTAAGAGATGTAGTCAATGGTAGTCAACAAGAAGTCTTGAACCTAGGTTTCGAGCTAGTTGGTACTCATCAACAAGACGTACCTCTAATCTTCAGGAAACTGATGCTATCCTATGGACTGGCTTTTTGTCAGTCAATAATAGTACCCAATATCATACGATTTAGTAAGTAGTATCGACTAAATTTCAATAAATTTGTAATTTGGCCATCAAAACAAATGAACTTCACACTCCAGTATAGTTTATATGATGCATGATGGCTAGATATAATGAGTAGAAAGCTGTAGGTCTATACTTCATGGCAGTTGGAACTCACTAATTCAAAGTATCTACTAACCAATAATCGTTTGGTGTCCATATACCAGTATTACTAATAATTATTCATGATTGAAACTATTGAGTAGCAAAATATCACACCACAACACAGGGTGATATACGTTTGAATTTGAGGATAGGTTCCATCATTTCGCTGATGACTACAAATAGGTCCTACAGACATTTGGTAATTATTATGAAACCTAGATCTAATAGTATTACCATGTTGCCTTTAGGAATTTCAACTATTACATTATTTGTGTCAATTTCAATTCATTATTAAATTAGGTCAGGCTTACAAATTCTCTTCAGTTATGTTATACTATCAATCGACAACAGATTGACAACCTAGACGAATTATTATTGCAATGACTATTTCCAGCGATTGTACACAATTAATACATTCATATATAAATAATTATTTTAAAAAATGTACAATTCATTCAAGGGTGTGGTTAAAATATACTAATAGATTTATATTTCACTGGTTGAAATCATGAATCATTGAAGCTAGACCACCATGGAAGACCTGGAAGCACTGGATGGCCGTTTCGTCCTGGCACGGGACTCCTCAGCAGTGCGCATCCACGATCCCGCACCCCGCGAGATTCGAACACAGGACCTACTGGTTTCGCGCGCGAACACTTAAACATTAGACCACTGAGCCGTCATCCAACGGTGTTAAAGTCTAACTTCAAACAATCCACGAAGTTGCGCCACTGTACACCATTGTCTTCAGTGAGTTCCTATCTTACAACAGACCTAGTTGACTCATGATTTCAACCAGTGAAATTTCTAAAAATCTCCACAGAACCCATTCAGATTTATATTTATTAAAATCATATGAGTGTCAAATTAATTATCCAATGATTTAATGATAAAGCTATAAATATGATTAATTGAAGTATCTAATATCAAATTTTATCAATATCCCTTGTTGAAATTCACCTTTCAATGTTTCTATATTATTCATATCAGAATTTGAATAGAAACAATTTCGTAATCACTAGGAGGGGTTAAATCAATCCTAATTATAAAATGGTGACAAATTTGAAATGTTAACTATTAGTATAATTATTGATGAATAAAAAGGAGGGTGAGTGTGTTGGTTAGTAAGTTGATTTGTTCAACACAAAACAAAACAAAATAATCATGTGATATGAGAAGCTTAACTTCTTAACTGAAACAATTTTCTTTTTAATGTTCTAGTTGACAGACATTTTCTATTAAAGAATATATGAACAAACACAAAAGAGAGAGAGAGAGTTAGATAGAGAGAAAGAGATTGAGTATGAAAAAAATAAAGAAAAATAAGGGAGAGAAAAATAATAGAAGAAAAAAGAGGATTGTATTAATAAACAAGTGATTTCACTGGTTTATTTCATCAATAATGACAGTATTTTCAACATGAATAAAGAATATTCTTGGTAGGATCAAACAACGTTATTGATTTATTGTACTATAGACTACTAAAGTTATTTGTAACTGGGATGTTTTTAAAACAGATTATAACAATTCACAATTCTAGATCAGAGAAAAATACTAAAGTGCACAAAAGTTATATTTTTTTCCTAGTATAGGGGTTGTGGAGATTATTAGGTTTTTGATTGAGATAATGAACCGATTGATGTTAGATCACCTTCGGAAACATGGAAGCACTGGACGGCCGTTCCATTCTATTGTGGGACTCCTCAGCAGTGCGCATCCACGGTCCCGGTTGCGGGATTCGAACCCAGGGCCTTCGGTTTCGCGTGCGAACGCTTAACCTACTGGACCACCGAGCTGGCATCCAATGGTGACAAGCAAGAGTAAAGACTTATTGATCATATTGTAATACTCCTCGGGCGCCTGATAAAACATACTATCTTATTTTGATCTTTTGTCACATACATGGCAGCCTTAAATAATTAATAATGTGATTAGTAGGCTGGTGAGTGCTCCTATTTTATTTCACTCGTTCGACTTCTTCATCCTAATATGGAGCTCGTTGGTCCAAAGGTTAAGTGCTAGCCGCTAGTTTCGAAAATCCCGAATTAGATTCTCGTGGATGTTCCCTGTCAAGGGGTACCGTATTCTGATGAAACAGCCGTCCAGTCTCTAGTGGTTTCAAAGGTTATCTGACTAATGTCAGCCTGTATTGTAAACTATAAAATATTTATATTATTATTGGGTGTATTTTCCTGACACGAAAATCATGTAAAGTTACATCTAACTGTTGTTTTTGTTACAAGGTGTTTGAAATTTCATATTGTTGATATTTAAGACTGAAAGAGACAATTGTTTTCTGCTTGTAAAAATACCATAGTACTACTCAAATGAGATATTATTTGTATTTTTGATAATGGGTATCAGTGAAAACCCATAGGGAACCCACTGAATGTTACTTGAAATTCATCAAGTGAATTTCAGTTAATAATGAAATGACAAATTGTTCATATGTAGTCGTATTAATCAATATTTTGCATTGTTTTTTCTAATATTATAGTAATTCACTTAAAGTACAATCTCAAGTTGTTATTATTTGTTTTTGAATTGTACAATGTTTAGGTCATTGTTTTAATGAATAGTAAAGCAAATCATGATCAATATGAATTTATATTTGACTTCCATAATGAGTTTATTTCATACGATCGATCAACATACTACAACCCTCTTGTATTTTGTAAAATACCTATTTATTAATATAAGTATTGTTTATTCTTACATCATACAATTATCGTTTCCTCCTGCAACCTTGAGTCGGCGTGTAAGTAAAAATGAATTATTATACTATTGTATGGTTAAAACAGCCTATAGCTTGATCTTATTCGTGTATTGAAAAGAGATTATTGAGTATAATGGTGAAGATCAAAGGAAATTTCAACCACAGGAAAAGCGTAAATCTTCGCATATTCGTTCGACTAGTGAAGAAAATACCATTCACTAAATTTTAGAAAAAACTCCACCTGTAGCTATTCTATAGTTACTACCGGTCTCAAACCCGGGTAAAGGAGGAAGGATGGTCATGAGGTGGGCAACCCCATCCCGTAAAGAAAAATCTTGCCAAAAAACGCCAACTAGAACAAACAAAATAAATCATTTAAACGCTACCCTGAGAGTTGAAGGGAAAATCATGACGCTCATGATGAAAGCCGGGATTCTTCACAAGTCACGAAGTCGATAACCCTTCTAACAACCAGACCGACAATTAGCTTAAGTACATGGAGCGTCCGAACAATGTAGGAAACGGAAAGGACCAGTTAATTAGCAACGGAAATCAAGAGATACAACTTGGCAGTACTCGGAATCAGTGAAACATATTGGACCCAAGCTAGATAGAAAAGGATAAATTCAGCAGAGATGCTGGTGTACTCCGGTCACTAAGAGGAAAATCCTCCACACACACAGGGAGTTGTTCTGATGCTGTCCAAAGAAGCATGTAATGTTCTTATAGGATGGGAATCTCATGGCTTCAGGATCATCAAAACATCCTTCAAAACAAAGGATGGGGTCATAATGAATGTTATCCACTGTTATGCACACACTAATGATAACGACGAAAATAAGAATCATTTCTATGAGAAGCTGTAATCAATCATAGCGAAGTGCCCAAGAAAGGATCTCACCATCCTGATGTGAGACCTAACTGCCAACGTTGGAATGGACAACACCGGATATGAACATATCATTGAATGACATGGATTGAGAGAGAGAAGCGAAAACAGGGAGATTTGCGAACCTACGTGCATTCAAAAAATGGTTATAGGTGGCACTATATTCCCACACAAACGCATATACAAAGCCACATGGGTCTCACAGGATCACACTACACAGAACCAGATAGATCATATTTGTGTTTATTTGTGTGTTTCCAACTAGATGGTTGGTTATACGTGGCACACGTTCCGTCGTAAACACACATAAGTCAAACGGGTCTCACCGGATCACACTACGGAGAATCAGATAGATCATATTTGCATCAATAAAAAAGTTCAGAAAGACAATGGAAGACATGAGAACCAAGGGAGAAGCTGACATAGATTCAGATCACCACCAACTGGTGGTGTCCAAGATGAAACCGAAATTAAGGAAACACCAGACATCTGGGGGAACAGCGGCATAAAAGTTCACTACAGCCTACCTCCAGATACTAACCAACTTACACGTGATGGAGAAGCCCTGGAAGATGTGGAATGTTCCACGTACAGCATCATCGATGAACAAGGAGGATCCAATGCAGACGTAAATGCAAGGATTGGCAAAGCAAGGACAGCATTCCTACTATTGAAGAACGCATGTACCTCGAAACAACTGTCAACCAATATCAAAGTCATAATCCTCAATACGAACGTCGAGACAGTTCTACTGTGTGGGTTTGAAACTTAGAGAACTACTGCAACCATAATCAAAAAGATACAAGTATTTATAAACAATTGTCTGCTCAATATACTCAATGTCAGTTGGTCGGATACCATCAGAAACACCCTACTGAAGGAGAGGACAAACCAGCTTCGAGCTGAAGAGGAAATTAGGAAAAGACGTTGGAAGTTAATAAAACATACATTGAAATCACCAAACTGCATCACGAAGCAAGCACTAACCCGGAATCCTAAAGAGAGACGGAAAAGAGGAAGGCCAAAGAACACACTTTGTCTGGAATTGGAAACAGACATGAAAAGGACGAATAACAACTGGAAGGAGCTGGAAAGGATTGCCCAGGACAAAGTTGGATGGAGAGTGCTGGTGGGCGGCCTATGCTCCCCCAGAAAGGGGTAGCAGGCGTAAGTACATATTTTTAGAATATTTTTATCTATTAAATTATACTCCTAAATAATTGCTATTTAGCGTCCCCATCCCGTAGAAAACTAACTCGCCAAAAAAACGCCCACCAGAAAAAATAATTCAAACCATTTAAACTCTGCCCTGGGAGTTAGGTCTTCATTTAGAAGAATTATGACGCTTCATGATGAAAGCTTAGCTCCTTCGGAAGCCACGAGGCCGATGCCCCTTCTAACAACCAGAGCAAAAATTTTTATAGGTACATGGAACGTCCGAACAATTTGGGAGACCGGGAAGACCAGTGAAATAGCAATGGAAATGAGGAGATACAACTTGGCAGTACTGGGAATCAGCGAAACCCATTGGACCCAAGCTGGACAACAAAGGCTAAATACGGGAGAGATGCTATTATACTCGGGTTGCGAAGAGGATAATGCTCCACACACTCAGGGAGTTGCTCTAATGCTGTCCAAACTGGCACGAAATGCAATTGTAGGATGAAAATCTCACGGATCCAGAATCATCAAAGCATCATTCAAAACAAAGAAGGAGGGAATTACAATTAATGTTATCCAGTGTTATGCACCCACCAATGATAGCAACGACGACAATAAAGATCAGTTCTACGATAGGTTGCGATCAATCACAGCGAAGCGGCCAAGAAAGGACCTCACCATTCTGATGGGAGATCTAAATGCCAAAGTCGGAATAGACAACACCGGATATGAAGATATGAGACGACATGGACTGGGAGAGAAACGAAAATGGAGAAAGATTTGCAAATTTATGTGCATTCAACAAATTGGTCATAGGAGGCACAATATTTCCACACAAACGTATACACAAGGCTACATGGATCTCACCGGACCACACTACAGAGAACCAGATAGATCATATTTGCATCAACAAAAAATTCCGAAGGACAATGGAAGATGTGAGAACCAGGAGAGGTGCTGACGTAGCTTCAGATCACCACCTAGTTGTAGCCAATTTAAAACTGAAGCTAAAAAGAACTGGACAAGTGGACAAACAGCACTACAAAGGTTCAATACAGCCTTCCTTCGAGATACTAATAAAACTAATGAATTCAAGATAGCTCTCAACAACAGGTTCCAAGCCTTACAAGATCTACTGAAGAAGAAGAAACTACTATGGAGGACAACTGGAAAGGCATCAAGGAAGCATTAACTTCAACGTGTCAAGAGGTTCTGGGCCTAAAGAAACACCATCATAAGGAATGGATCTCTATAGAAACACTGGACAAGATCAAAGAAAGGAAGAACAAGAAGGCAGCAATTAACAACAGCCGAACACGAGCAGAGAAAGTCCAAGCACAAGCTGAATACATAGAAGCAAACAAACAAGTGAAGAGGAGCATTAGAGCCGACAAGAAGAAATACGTGGAAGAACTAGCAACGACGGCAGAAAAAGCTGCTAGAGAAGGAAATATGAAACAGCTTTGCGATACAACGAAGAAACTAGCAGGGAAATACAGTAAACCAGAGAGGCCGGTCAAAGACAAAGAAGGCAAGCCAATCACCGAAATTCAACAACAGCGTAACAGATGGGTAGAATACTTCGAGGAACTCCTGAATAGGCCGGCTCCAATGAATCCACCGGACATCGAAGCAGCACACATAGATCTTCCTATAGATGTCAACCCACCAACGACGGAAGAAATTAGAATGGCCGTCAGACAAATCAAGAACGGGAAAGCAGCAGGACCCGACAACATACCAGCTGAAGCACTGAAATCAGACATCGAAGCAACCACAAGCATGCTTACCTTCTATTCAAAAAGATTTGGGAGGAGGAACAAGTGCCGATGGACTGGAAAGAAGGACACCTCGTCAAGATTCCAAAGAAAGGAGATCTGAGCAAATGTGAAAACTACAGAGGCATTACACTACTGTCAATACCAGGGAAAGTCTTCAACAGAGTGTTGCTGAACCGGATGAAGGATGCAGTAGACGCCCAACTTCGAGATCAACAAGCTGGATTCCGTAAGGATCGGTCGTGCACAGACCAAATTGCAACACTACGGATCATCGTCGAACAATCAGTTGAGTGGAACTCATCACTATACATCAACTTCATTGATTATGAAAAGGCATTCGACAGTGTAGATAGGAGGACATTATGGAAACTTCTTCGACACTACGGAGTTCCTGAGAAGATTGTCAATATTATCCGGAACTCATACGACGGACTACAGTGCAAAGTAGTGCATGGAGGACAGCTGACAGATGCATTCCAAGTAAGGACTGGAGTCAGACAAGGCTGTTTACTCTCTCCCTTCCTCTTTCTTCTGGTGGTCGACTGGATTATGAAGACCTCGACATCTGAAGGAAAACACGGAATACAATGGACAACTCAGAATCAATTAGACGATTTGGACTTCGCAGATGACCTAGCCCTCCTATCACATACACACGAACAGATGCAGATGAAGACAGCCAGTGTAGCAGCAGTCTCTGCATCAGTAGGCCTCAGCATACACAAGAGGAAAACCAAGGTCCTCAAATTCAGAGCGGAGAACAGCAATCCAATCACTCTTGATGGCGAAACTCTGGAAGATGTAGAATCCTTCACATACCTGGGAAGCATCATCGATGAACAAGGAGGTTCAGATGCAGACGTAAAGGCGAGGATTGGCAAAGCAAGGACAACGTTCCTACAATTGAAGAACATATGGAACTCAAAACAACTTTCAACCAATATCAAAGTGAGAATCTTCAATACGAACGTCAACACAGTTCTACTGTATGGAGCTGAAACTTGGAGAACTACAACAACCATCATCAAGAAGGTACAAGTATTTATAAATAGCTGTCTACGCAAGATACTCAACATCCATTGGCCGGATACCATCAGCAACAGCCTTCTGTGGGAGAGAACAAACCAGCTTCCAGCTGGAGAAATTAGGAAAAGACGATGGAAATGGATAGGACATACATTACGCAAATCGTCAAACTGCATCACGAGACAAGCCCTAACTTGGAATCCTGAAGGGAAGCAGAAAAGAGGAAGGCCTAAGAACACATTACGTCGGATAATAGAAGCAGATATGAAAAGGATGAATAACAACTGGAAGGAGCTGGGAAGGATTGCCCAGAGTAGGGTTGGATGGAGAATGCTGGTGAGCGGCCTATGCTCCTTTACGAGGAGTAACAGGCGTAATTAAGTAAGTAAATAATTGCTATAGTTAACCATGTTTTCTATTGGTTTCAGTCATTTGATGTTTTACAACTCTGAAATGCGAATGGCAATAGCCCATTCGCCACACCACCTATCTAGTTCATGTCAATTACAAAATCAAGCTGAATCAGACGACGTAAACAACTGTATTATTCAATGTGAAAACAAATGAAATAAAAATATTCATATCTACATATATTTTATATATAAGACAAGCAAGTAGATCACTCAATGTAAGCAACGAAAATAAGTTTTGATCAGCAAAATAAATTTTGAACATCAAATGATAGAATACCAAAACCATTAGAGTTGGGTATAGATCTACTGAAGCTTACATCAAAAGTAAACTGATCTGTCAACTAAATCCACTTTAAATGATTCAATTCATTGAGTATAGCCAATTAGGAAAATCAGTTCCTTAGTATTTAAAAAATCAAGTATCTGATAAATAATTACTTGTTTAGCACATATTAAAGCTGCTAATTTATAAGGCGTTAGTAGCGATTATTTTCGTAAGCGTTGGTTATTGATTGATAGTAGAGTACAGACATTGATAAAATGTAGCGCCACATACACACTATCAAAAGTTTTAGTTAAAAGAAACCCTGGAAAGAATCGTTTCTTCACAATGAACAGTAATAATATTGAGGATACTAATATTTCAATTTATCTATAGGACTGAAATATATTATAGCTATTTATTAACATTTATGTATGAAGTCTGCTACAGATAAGCTTATTAGCTTTCTGTATTTCTTGTTGGTTTTTCAAAGATATTCATTTTCTACTCTCGTTACTCAATATGTTATCATGTACACGACGTAAGTTCTATTCGGTGCTTTCGATTATTTTAATTTTTTTGGGCACTCTGAAAAAATTAGGCGATAAATCGCAACAGAGTTTTCATTTTAAGCTTCAATCGTCATGATATCCATAGGTTTTATCCTGGCATATGATGTTGAGTTACCCTGTTGATATACTTAGCAGGTGACATGTGTGATACTGAATTAGTTAGCGTGTTGTCTTTTTCCAAATTTTTCTCATTCTTTATGCTAGTTTCAGATATTTTAAAACAAAACTCAATTATCTTATGCAATAGAGATGCCAAATCAAAAAATGTATTCATGAAAGAATATCGTCAGATAATTGAATAAGATTAGCCATATCTAAGACAATTGAATGAAACAATGAGACTAAACAAAACGTTTTGTTACACAGATAAAAATAGTATATTCCAACTTAGTTTTCTTATTACAATGTAACACAGAAAATACTCAGTAACTAATATACTCTTTACAGGAAAGCTGATCCTATTTCACAAAGTTTATCACCCTTATATAGAATATTGTAAGTTTTCCTTTAACCAACTAAAATTTATTTATTCCTGTTGGGATATTCAGAAAAATATCCTAATAATTATTCTGTTAAGTCTGACGCTATCCTTGGACTTGAGATGGTATCATTTTCTTATTGGTCAATATTTATTTCACGTGTCATTTTCCTACTGGTCAATATTGTACAATGTTAGTTTGTATTTCATAGTACGATATGGTCTGCTTGATTGGTATATAAACAGAGTATGTTTGAAATATAACGATCCATATCTCAGAGGTTGAGATTTGCGTTGCTGGACTCGACTGGTTGGGCTAGACAGGGAAGCGGGACCAATCAGAACTCTAGGCCGTTCTTACGTGTTTGCGCGTCTTTGGTCCGATCGATAATACACTGTCCATAATTTGCAGTTCACAAGACACAACAATTCCCATTACCATAATCTATTTTATTATTCATTTTAAATCATGATACGAGAATTTGACATCGTCTTTCAAAAGTACTTGTTTAATATTCGAATACTGGTGAGCGGCCTATGTCCCCTCACGAGGAGTAACGACGTAAGTAAATATCCGTGCATAGTGTTCGAGTTCTACGGCTTGTAATTAGCTTTGAAAACACAATGTATCTTCAAAAGAACTTTTTTTAAATAAGCATATGTATAAATAAGAATGAAAACAAAGACACATTGCGTAATCGATGATTCACAGAGAAATATTACATAAAATCATTTAATAAGATTTGATGTGTATAAAACCAAAAAAAATATTTGATCTATCATATATTGGGAATCATTTGACTATATAATCATAGAAATAATTTCCAAGTAGAAATATCATATAAATGATCTAGTTAAAAATAACTCAAGGGAGTATTCTCAGGCATTTTTGAAGCATCAATTCATTAGAACCACCTTCTATTAGACTAAATCATGTTGTAAACGAATTACTTATGGATGCAGTTTGAGTGAATTGCTCAGGACAGGGTGGGATGGAGAATGCTAGTGAGAGGCCTATGCTTTTTCACGAGGAGTAAAAGGCGTAAGTAAGTAAACAATTTCAGTGAATTGTTGATAAAACTTTTAAGAATTTAGATTTTGAATGAGCATTCAATGTTCAACACCATATGCATACAAATAAGACTTCATATCGATCAGAATGCTTTCTTCTTAATAAATTTAAGATAAACGTATCTAAGTATCAATTGATGTATGATCAGTTGTAAATAATTTACAAATAACTCGTTCAAACCATAATTATGTAGGAAATAATTTGAAACATTTCGTCATAATACCTACGCTACTTACTAAAAATAGGTAGTTAACAATTGTACTTAAAATTCATAGTGACTGATAATACTTTGATCAGGTAGATTTTATCGAACAGATCACCCAATCATAATTGATTATCATTGAAGATTCCTTAACGTTAATTTTCTTCTTAGCAGATAATAACGTTTGGCTATTTATACAATTATATAAGTCATTGTAGAATATGCTTGATTTTGTAATGAGTATGAACTGGACATTTTCATAAATATTGGTGTCTGTGCAAAAACTTAGTAATATGGCTGCAGATTTCAGAATTAATCCAATAAGTTGTATCAAATTTTCTTTCGAAAGATGGTTATGAATCAAATGGAATCGAATATTTATTTCACGTATAAATGAGTTGAAGACCTAATTATGACTTCATAAATTTCAAATAGGTTATATTTACTTCACTCATCATTTGACAGATTTGAACAATAAACCTTATTCGCGTACCAACATTATACTAACTTCCTATACATATTACGCGTTGGCAGGAAGAACGTTGGGCTCTAAACAGCATTTACATACGCAAAAAACCCAATTACGTGATCAAATTAGAAGGACATATAATCTGTTGCACATTATTTTTTATGCTAACTAATAACATCGTATGTACAAAATAACATAATGGTCACATTTAGGTGGTTTTGTTCTGTAATTTGGATGGTTTGGTTGTGGAGTTCTTGTTGTTCATCTGAACAACATCATCGTCAAAAAAGTCAGGTAGAAGTTTGTGCTAATGATGATGTTCAGATGAACAATAAAAGCTCCACGAACAAACCATATAGCTCATAGAACAAAACTCCACCTAAATTATCCACATCAGCTACAAATCTTCCCCATCTCGTAATCGTCACATGAATATGTCATGGATGCGCACTGCTGAGGAGTCCCGTGCCAGGACGAAACGGCCGTCCAGTGCTTCCAGGTTTTACATGGTGGTCTAGCTTAAACTGACTCATGATCTCAACTGTTGAAATTACTACAATCTCCACAAAACCCCTTCTGATATATGAATATGTGACTACCAATTATTTCAACCAACGCAAGTGTTCAAAAGCTTAGATTATAAATATTATTATGTCAGTCAATCATTTGTAATAAACGATTTCCAGAAGTTTGAATGAAATTTTATCAGTACTAAATTGTTTACTCCTAGAGATAAATTACTCACACGTAAATATGTGACAAATTAAACCGATGAAAAAATCTACCATTTGTCAATATACTACTTATAACTGATTCATAATCAGTAAATACAAGAAACCAAATATCTAATGACAATTATAGTACTACTGAAAATAGTTTTTCTTTGAAAAAGAAAAAAGAAAGAAAACAAATCAAAAATGACTTGTGGAAATTAAAAAAAGAAAGAAAAATAATTTTGTAATATTACAAATTCCATTATTACCAAATGAATTATATACATAAAACATCTCTTTGAAATGATGGATGAATATAGATAGAATTATCCTTTGAATAATTATTGTAACAGGTAATTCTATGTTCATTTGATTAAAAAAAACAGGCAAATCTGTACTTGATTTCTTGATGCATGACATTTCAAGTGAAATACAAAGTATCATAATATTTATTCAATTAATGAAACAATTAAGAATTATCTGTGTTTCTCACGATCACAACACGAGATGATAACGATGAAACAGAATTAGTTGCTTTTGTAGAGACAGAAGAAGAAGAAGAAATAGGATTATTCATTGCATGTTCAATTCTGATAGGTTTAGGTGAATTAGTTTGTTTTGATGAAATTGAAGGAACAGGGCTATGCCTTATATTTTCACTTCTGATAGATCTAGGCGAATCAGTCTGTTTTGGTGTAGACAAAGAAGATGATGAAACAGGATTATTTTTTGAATTTTCGATTTCAATAAGTTTAGGTGATTCATTAATCTGTTTCGGTGCAGATAATAAAAGCCAAGGCTGTTGTTGATAAACAACAGTTTCTCCCTGAAACATAAATGATATCAATAGAAACATAAAAAAGGGAAATAGATTTTCAATTTATGTGTGAACTGACGCGAGTTAACAAAGGAATGTTTGCCACATTTTTGTTTATTTTTTCCTTTCATTTTAAACTTTAACTATACGTGTAAATATTTTGCTCGAAAATTACTTCCCATAAACATTGATTTTACTTACGTAATTAACTAGGACAGAATGTATGAAGTGTGAATAGAGCATACTGCTATTCAGTTAACGTTACAATGTAGCAAGTGATTAACTTGCTTTGATTTCCATTGGATGATGACCTCATTCCAACATATGATAAAACTATTTCCCTAAGTTGTGATAATATGTACGAGCAAATCAAAAATATGTACGGCCCAGTTGCATTCGAAATGGTTTATTGGGAAATTCGGAATTAGTTAGACGTTATTGTTACATATTAGTTTTTATTTTTTATTTAGTTAGACGACCACTGAAAACCAGAAACAACTGGAAAGCTGCATCGTCCAAATATGGGACTTGACAGCCTAAGGTCTCTCTGAGGATCAGACTCAGGATTTCCAGGTCTCGCAGTAAGCGCTTAAGCTTTAGACCACTGGGTCGGCATTCAGTGATTTATACTTCCAACTTCAATCCATTCGCGATATTGCCCAACCATCTTACAATGTCATCAGTGGGTAACTGCCTCACACTTGACATGGTTAAAATCTACTTGTCACGACTTCTCAGTAAAACTCCGGAAATTATTTCCCGAGTTACTAGCACCTAATGTATTGAGAAAACCAGTGGCAACTTCTCTAAAACCATGTTGAATGTGTGAAGAGAACAAATTTATTTACTTGACGACAATTTTTAGCAGAAAACTATACCAATCACACAACTAACCCTCCTTTCATCCGGACAAATAACTAGAAATTTCACGTATTATTGAATGTTAAAACCGAGTAAAATCTTTGCCAATTTATTTCGGTTCCTAATAGTAAAGTGAAATTCCAAATATTAATAGCCTTCAAGAAAGGATAAATATACAACAAACAGCAGATTTGTACGTCACATATCCACCTTAAGAAGCATAATGAATGTGAAACTTCAGATTAAAGATTTTAAAAATCGGTCAAACTAATGACCAAACTCTATTCTATGAATAAGTATTTCTTGAAATATGATGGAAATCTATATTCTAGTATTTAAATGCAATCGAAGATGACAATCACTAATATGGTCAAACATTTTCCCATTTTAAGTGAATCTTTATTAGATCTATATCAGATAACTGTAAATATAAACTTGTGAGTATATCTGAGTTGAGTCGAGAAATGGAATCCAGGATACGTGTTTTATTTTTTCAGAACCTTGATGTGCCCACATTCCAGTAATGAATTTCCCACTCGACTTCACTACTTATCGCTACAAACATTAAACTATTGAGTTCAAATAGCTATTAACTCATTTAATGGATATGAAACTATTTGTTAAGCATGATATTCTTCTGCTGACGATATTCATTATTAAAGGACACTTTTGCAGTGAAGCTATCATCATATAAAATTAATAGCTACTATTGAAAACATATATTCGATAGTTTATTCAGCATTGGCTGATTAAATTCCGGTATTTTAAAACAATAAATATATGAAGCAGATAAAATCAACACATACACACACTTACGAGTACCCAGACATTATCAGAACAGTAAACATCACATGGAATCACAACGTATTTGGGTTGGCTTATGAAAAACTACATCGAATAACCCAAAACGAAAGAATATAGACAATTCTAAGATGTTTCAATCACAAACAATGTGATTGCTGTTTCATAATAAATATTTCTGTGTTATTAGCTTTATAAATCACTAATAAATACATTTAACTGGTTTAGCAAAAGCATAATGATCTACTATGTTGAATATAGATTACAATAAACTAAAGATTCAATTAATTGACAATAACTTACACTAAGTGATTCACGTTGTCTTAATTGTACTTGTAGACGACCCCCTACTACTTTACGACCTTCTTTCAAATCACCAACATGAGTTACGGTTGCCGATTGGACAAGTCCAGTAAGAGGAATTTCAGTTATACCTAGTACACCCCAGCTTCGAAATATACCACGATTGTAATATACCTGAGAACAGAATAAAAATGAAATTTTAAATGTTTATTGTTATAGTATTTCAACATAACAAGATATGAGTTAAAATGAATTAAAATTATTCATCTATAGGTGATCCTATGTCAAATGGCATTTGAATAGTTTTTCAGTTTTGAATTAACTAATTAAGAGGCAAAGTCAATCAAGAAAAATGAGTTGTCAAGTTGAATAATATTCTTTTTATGATATTTCAAGTTAAACGGTACCTTAAAAAATATGACAAACAAAATTGAGAAGGAAATTTACACTTTTAAAGAATAAATATAAGTTTCATTACATATAATACATATCATTTTGGGAAAAAAAACGAAAAACCGAAGATTCCCGATCATATATTGTCTAGTTTTCCAATCTGTGTTCATCATAAAGATTACAAAGACAGTAATAAAGAATTGAAATTTACAATTTATTTATTTGAACACATAGATATTGGTACAAGAGAGCGCCAAACAAAACAATGAGAATTTAAAGAGAAGGAAAAAGAAAAAAAGGTAAGGAGCGTAAAAAAAGAGAGCAATAAGGAAGAGATTGGTATGAGGTAGTGTAATAATAATAGTAATAATGGGGGGAACGGAAAGGTACAATCAGAAGAAATCTTTCAGTTAAGGAAGAGACAACCACTTTTTATGAAGAAAGTCAAAGAAGGTTACAGCAGGATCGCCACTGGCTTCTATTCTGAGCCATATCTGATGACATCTCTAGCCACTGTGTAGCACCATCTCTCGGACCCCAACCAGGGAGTTGTGAAGCCAGTCCTTTGCAACTTTCTTTCATGCCACAATACCATGTCATATACTGACCACCTCTCCGCTTTTTCTAACCAGTCCCAGAGTCGGCAAATAGTTACATAAGTGCTTCTATGAATTTTATAATACAGCTAGCAATACATCTCTTAGATAACAATAATAATAATAATAATCGAACATTAAATTCTTTCAATTAAATTTAGACTAGAATCTGATCAGCTATTTTGTGAGCATAGAATGATTAAAGTAAATGAAACTAAAATATAACTAAATCACAAGAGTAGAGAGAGATGATGGTTACATATCAACCAATAATCAATTTTAATGGAAAGCTATTAATGATTTGTTTTTTTCTCATATTGTATCGTTTGAATATTAATAATTATACTGACATAATCATATGTTTATTATTCATATGGTTCGAAATTTTCTATGATTATAATTTTTACTAAAAAAATTATTCATTTGATCATTGGAGTATTGTAATGTTGGAATGAACTAATGATACCTTTGTACTTGTTGAATGCTTGATTTCGAATTCCAAATGCAGTACATTCGTTTGTGGTTATCTAGTACTTCTTGGTCCAATTATGTTATTTCTGGAATTCTTATTTCATACTATAATTCAAATACTCCTAATCATCATATTTAGCGCCGCGATGGAGCCTGTGATCGAACGGTTAGACATACATTCAGATTTTAATGCTTTTAAGGATTACTTTGAAAGGTTCGAAATCTGGGCTATGACCAAGGAAGATGCTGAGGATGTTAATATTGTAGCACATTTCCTCATATTCATCGGAAAAGAAGCATATAGCTTATTAAAAACTCTGGCCTTACCGGAAAAGCCCATTTCGCTTTCTTATATAATTCTCAAGGATCTACTGTTAGACTATGTTCAGTATACAAATTTCGAATGTGGTAAAGGAGGGAGATTTCGTAAAATGATTCATGAGGATGTAAAAAATTCTAATGCATTTCGTCATCCCAACCCAGTGCATACTCAAGGTTTTGCAGATAATTCATTGAGGAGCTGCGATGCAGTTCAGTCAGTCAGTCAGCTGCAACGTAGGACCAGGCACATATATGCATCGGTTCAAGTTGCCATACCTCACTAACACAACAAGATGGACACCGGATTCATAAAAGTAGTTAATTCAGAGGTGGTAATATATAAAAGAAAGATTGCAATAAGGATATAGTACAGAAAGAAAGAATTAGTTCGTAGAAAGAAAGATATGAAGCGATTTTAATCTCTTAGTTTAAGGGAAGACAGGGAGCGTATACACCGACGCCATTGTGATCGATTCTGAGCCATGTCACCAAGAGTCTCCAACCATTGGTTACGATAGTCACGCGGACCACAACCAAGTCGTATGCATCTACAAACACGGCTCAGACTAGAAGTTGGTGACTTCAAGCACTGATGCCCCATTTCGGTTTGGTAGACCCTAACTTTCTTCCAACCATCCCGAACACCGGTTAGCATTGCACGTCGTGACCGGAATACAGCAGCATCTCTGCTGAATTTATCCTTTTCTATCTAGCTTGGGTCCAATATGTTTCACTGATTCCGAGTACTGCCAAGTTGTATCTCTTGATTTCCGTTGCTAATTAACTGGTCCTTTCCGTTTCCCACATTGTTCGGACGCTCCATGTACTTAAGCTAATTGTCGGTCTGGTTGTTAGAAGGGTTATCGACTTCGTGACTTGTGAAGAATCCCGGCTTTCATCATGAGGCGTCATGATTTTCCCTTCAACTCCCAGGGTAGCATTTAAATGGTTTATTTTGTTTATTCTGGTCGAAGCTTGATGCCATACCAAATATTATTTGTCCGCATAATCCATTTGCTTCTCGTGGGAAACTTGTTCAATGTGAAGGACAAGTACTGAATGACCTCGATTTTGGTTACAATTCGGATGATTCCATATCAACTGCTATTTATCCTTATCACAAAAACACTTCTAATGTTTACTCTAACCAATGTAAGAAATAAGTTTTAAATGAAGCCACATCATTCATAAATTGGGGATATAAAGATCCAACATTATTTCGTCGGGGAGGGTAGTCTAAAAGTCTAAGGTTCAAATTCTAGGTAGCAGTGGTTTCAGTACACAACCGACATGCTGATTACACAATCCCAGGAAGCAGGTGAGTTTGTTCCGATTTCGGTTGTTAATTCTAATACTAATGAGTGCATTCTAGATAATAGTTTTTATACATACAATGTCGGACAGACACAGGATGAACTTGAGAAGAAGACGTACAATTGATTACAGACACCTAGACTCTAATTTAAGCTGTGGCGGATGTGGTGTTTGAATGAACTAATGATACCTTTGTACTTGTTGAATGCTTGATTTCGAATTCTAAATACAGTACATTCGTTTGTGGTTATCTAGTATTTTTTGATCCAATTACGTCATTTCTGGAATTCTTAGTTCATACTATAATTCAAATACTCATGATTATCATAAGTATACAAACATAATGTGAGAAATACTTTCTGGTTACGATCAATTTTATGGTTCATTAAAATTATACACATAATTTGGAATTAGTAATGATCTAGTGCACGTAGCATATACGTTGGATGCCAATGTTATGCCTATAAAACAAAAGTAGAATACCGAAATCATGTTTAGTCATCTTTTTAGCACTTAATAAGCAAAGTATACTACTTACACATTAAGATGATGTACCAGGTGAGTCTATATTGAACAGGTACTTGGCTTATATTAACCCGTATGGTAAACTATGAATATGAATTCGTCTGGAAAAATGTTACGACATATAATGACAATCAGAGAATTTTCGGAAGTGTAACAATTTTATCAGTCAATAGTCAATAAACAAACTGAAATAGACTTAATTTAGGAACAAAAAATAAAAATGACTACTAGCTACAAAATTAGAGATCTGTTGTTAAATAATGATATTGACATAAATATGCATACGGTAATAGAACAAATACGAACAACAGCTAATCGAAATTTATCTTGAAAGAACAAGAAGTTAATCGATTCTGTGAAAATTTTAATGAATCGCTTCTGCATTGACGGTATTATTTAGGAAGTTAATAAAAGCTACATAACTAAACCAAAGAGAACAAAAAACACTATACCTTTGAAATTTCACTACTGAGGAACTAATCTTCCCTATAATCTTAAACGAGGATAACATAAATATCTATGTAGATCACTAACCAAGTACTCAATTATGTACTTGACTTTCAGTCAAATATTTTGTGCATAGGCTAATTGATATTAACCGTTTTGATACCAAATTATTTGAAGCCGAGTTTGACTCAATAAAATCATAGTTACCAGTAACAAAACTGACCAAGGGAAAACACAACCTTAATATACATACAAAATATTACATAGAACAATGCAATTTATGTGAACATGCAATTGTAAACTAATACAACTGAAAACTAGCTTACTGTTGCTTTTAGACAACGATTATTTTGAACAAATCGTCTATATGAATGACTTTTTGTATTTACACGAAATTCTTTAACTGATTGACTATATATTGGTTCACTACTTGATTTAACTACATTTGTAGATAACTTCATTGGTGGATTGGCATTATTTAAACTGAATTCAACTTCAACATAAGTATCAATATTTGAATAATGTGATGGAAGTGGATAAGCTATACCATGAATATTACTAACTTCAAGTATATCATCCGCTAATTCAGCATTCAAATTACATTTAGGCAAATTGGCATATTCAAAATATGCGGTTAAATTAGATACATGTTGATTGTATTTAGATAATAATTTCTTGATACACGTATTCACACTAAGTAAATCAGATAATTTCGATAATATCGAGTGTGCATTAGCACCGCCATTACGACGATGTTGATTTATTAAATTGTTAATTAGTTGTTCTTGTTCTGATAAAATTTCTGAGTATGTTTTAAATAACTGATCACCTACATAGAACATGAAAAATTGATCTTGAAATATAGTTGTTTAAAAAGTATTAAGTAACAAAGAGAACATATCATAATGCTTGACTGTAAGGGTTTCCTGTCGTTAATATTAAGGATTATAAGTGGTTAGGAACCAACGTAGTCTTCAGCATTAACAATAGTGAACAAGTAAGTGGCTATTCGGATTGAATAGTTCGATGGACAAAATGCTGAAATTTAAAGTGAAAGGCATCAGGTTCGAGTCCCGGGGTAGTCACTAATAGTGAGATGGAGGCACATCTAATTGACGAGTTCCGAATAAGACGAAATGCGTATCTTAGATCCCACTGCTAGACACTATCCAACTCTAGTAAAAATTATTTTGATAGTATTATCATATATAATTTAAGTGATAAATACAAATCAATATGAATTTAAATAGATTTCGTTAAGTATAATTCATAGGATTATATCTAGCACCGAATTCGATGAGTCCTACCGTTAGTCTTGTACGCATTAAACATTATGTAACCCTAGAATACAAATGAATAATAGAGTGAGCTACGCTACAGCCAGAAATTTGTTCTAAAGAATTGTAGTTACTCAATCAGTTACAATCAACATACAGCCCGGGTAAGTTCGCATAAAACATTAGCACGACGAGATGAAGTCAACAAGATGAATAGCAAAATAATTGAAATATTTGTAGTAGCATTAGTAATCAGGAGTACTAAACAGTTAGAGTATGTTCAAGAAAACGAAATGTGAAAGTATATATGTATGAAGGGAAACTGAAACTGAAGATCTAGGAAGATTAAGAGTGAATGCATCTGAGGTAGGTCAGCCAAGAATAACAATGTATGGGATAAATCTCAATGGGGTCAAACGGTTACATTTCACAACAATACAGTAGGGAAAAACACAAGACAGAGAAAAGAAGAAAGAATAACGGATTGTCAATTGCAATGGCGAACGAATGGAATAATGGAACAAAGACTCTGAAATAACATTTACATTTCAACGACAGAAAATATGAATTCAACTGCACCACCAAGACAGATTTTGAGGTGTGACTAAAGTGTTATATTTATATATTATGATTACTCTGGAGATCCCAAATAGAAACCATGTGTTTTCTTACAATGCTCAGTAAGTTTCCTAATATTTTCTAATATACTCCTACGCTAACTAGTATTGTACGGTTAGGAGTTGCAGGGTATAACTCAAACGTGTCCCATCTACCCCAGTATGACTTGATAAGTAGCTTACCCTGAGTAAGTCATAATTCGAATACAGCTTTTATCGAATAACTGCAGTATAAGAACGTTTTCTACCTTTAATAGTCAGGTATTTTACATTAATTAAGTGATGCATAGTTAATTGTCGAGCCATTTATATATATAGGGATTTTGTTCGCTCCATGGACGAGATACAGTAACAAAAAATAGACGAAATTTCTCAGGGTGGTTGGATTTCACGTACCAACCAGTTACCAGCCGAACTGAGTCTATCAGTACAATGTTCAACGGGCTCAGCTACACTACTCCCTATGATCAAATCTGTCAGTGACACTAGCTTATTAGTTCTAAAGCAACAGTGTGAGCTTTGAAGAGAGAAAAGCATCGCAAACATCTTAGCATTAGTGTTCAAAAGACTGAATTCTGTCATTCGTATATTGTAAGTGAATGAGAAGGTCAATGGGTAGTAGGTCACCCTTTGAGAAGTGTCACCAGTAGAAAGAAACGTATCTATGATGAAATTAAATAAAAAGCAAAAGAATAGCAGAAGTATCGAAAGTGTGCAACAATACTTTTTTAAAATTCAGTTAAATTTCTCTAAAAAAGCATACTATTTGAAACGATTTACCTGATAAAGAATTAAAAGCAACGGCATACTTTACAGGTGGATCACATTTTAATCCACTTAATATAGGTCTAGATGGATTAGAATCAGTAAGTGCAGGTGGCCGTGGTAATTGAGTTAAATCTATTGGTAAGCCAGCTTCAGCAGCTTGTATCATTTGATTCATTCCAAGAACTGATCGAATGTACGTTTTAGCCAATTCAATATTACCAGATTGTTTTGCAGCTTTAGCGGCTTGTTTCAACTCATCTTGACGTTTAGTTAATAGTTCAACAATTGCTTCCGTTTTACTTCTTATTGGATGCCCAGAGCTAGGTTTTGCAAGAGATATTTTTGGATCATTGTTAGATAGTTTTACATTTTTACTTAATTTAGAACGATCAGTAAGTGGAGGATAACCTGGAGGTGGGACCAACTCTTCAAATTCAAACGAAGTAACTCCACGTTCACAAGCTCTCAGTCCTTCATCATACCGTGTGAGAATACGATTGTAACGACGTTTCTTTGAGTCATCGTTGGTTATTTCCTTTAATTTTTCCTTTGACGAATAGACAGTAAAATTAGGTGAGAAAAAATCTACGTGATACAGTTTACCACGATTTCGTATTACGTAATAATAAGATAATTTGAGCTAATTAATAGTTGTTATTTAGCGGATTTCTTTATAGTTTATAGCGAAATAACTTCAAAACTGTTAGCCACCATCCATCTCTGTTTAAAAATACTTGTGATTTAACGGTAATATCGACGCAATCCAAGAGGATGCACTATGTCAAAATGGATTGATTAACTGAAGTTTTAAGTGCAAATGTCAGCCAGTCAGTCAGTAACAACGTAGAACTTCGTACGTACGTACATCAGTTCGAGTTGCCACATCACATTAGCAAAGAGATGCAGTGGTCGATTCAAATCCCGTGGTGCTAGATGTAGTAAAATTATAAGCTGTAATTAGAAAAATTAGGGTTTGAGAATGTTATTCAAGGAGTATAATCCAGTGAAATAAATTTGGAAAGAGAAAAAAGAAAGGGATATGAAGAATTCAGAAGATTAGAATTTGGGAGAACACAAAGAGTGGATGCACCCGCACCATTGCAAACCATTTTGAGCCATGTCATTCAGGGTCTCTAACCATCGGTTGCTATCATCTCGCGGTCCCCAGCCAGGTAGTCTACACTTACCAATATGACTCAGTCCACTTGTCAGTGACTTCATGGACTTGTGCCATGTTTTGGTCTGGCCGCCCCTAGCTTTCTTCCATCCTACTCCTATACCACTGAACATCGCACGTCGAGGCAGACGGTGGTTGGGCATACGTAACACGTGTCCAAGCCATCTCAACTGATGAAGTTTCACTACGTCATCAATTGATTTGCCATTCTTACCTAGTACCCGTTTTCTAACAACTGTGTTACTTACTCGATGGTCCCATGATATACGAGCAATGTCTCGAAGACACCTATGATCGAATACTAGTAGCCTACGAACATCATCTACTCTTACCGACCATGTTTCACTGCCATAAAGTAGGAAGGAACGAACTGCTGCGCAGTAAACACGTCCTTTGGTTGGTAGACAGATATCTCGCCTACGCCATAAATGATGCAAGTTGGCAAAAGCTAGTTGAGCCTTCTGTATCTGTGCTGAGATTTCTTCACACACTAAACCACAAGGGCTGATGAGACTCCCAATCATTAGTTCAGGTGTCGATGCAACCCAATTCTGAAGCAACATTTTGCATTTCGAGAGGGAGAATCGCATCCCGAACATGCTTGCATTGTTGCTTAGAGTGGTCAGAAGACTCTGCATTTTGTCAGCGTCTTCACCAAATAAAACTATGTCATCAGCATATTCTAAGTCAACAAGTGAACCTCCCGATGTAAGTTCAACCCCTGGAAATTTAGATGAGGAGAGTGTTATCTCTAAAAGTACGTCAACGACAAAGTTGAACAAGAATGGGAGAGTGGACAGCCCTGACGAACACCACTTGAGGTAATCAATTCTGATGACAGTTCGCCATAAGCTCTCACTCTACCAGTTGTGTTCGAGTAGAGAGCCTTTATAAGGTTAATGTACTTCTTTGGTACTCCTTTCAGTGACAAACACTGCCATAGAACCTCACGATCAACAGAGTCGAATGCCGCCTTAAGGTCGAGAAATACTACCATTGTGGGGCGTCTGAATGTGTGTCTGTGTTCTAGAACCTGACGTAGTGTGAATATCTGATCTATACAACCACGTCCAGGTCGAAAACCAGCCTGGTTTTCTCTAGTCTGCTCTTCACGAGCTTTAGTTAGGCGTCGAAGTATTATTGAAGCTAATATTTTAGACACTATATTAGTCAAACTGATTCCTCTGTGATTGTCACAAGAGGACTTTTGTCCTTTCTTATAGACTGGCACAATCAGTGATTGAGACCAGTCAGATGGGATTACGTCCAGTTCCCAAATTCTACCTAAGACCTCAGTTAATCTCATTGCTAATACTGGACCACCATCCTTAAAAATCTCAGGAGTAAACCTGTCAGGGCCTGCTGCTCTCCCTCGTTTCAGATTTCCTATGGCTTTTTCAACTTCGTAAAGAGACGGAGGACCTACATTAACTTGCCATTCAGGTTGACTGGAGATCGTGGGAAACCGAAGTGTGGCTGAAGGCCAGTTGAACTGATCCCTAAAGTGTTCTGCCCATCGATCCAATCTCCTGGATTGAGAATGAATAATATGTCCATCTTTCTCTGAGATTGTTTCGCTAACGGTCGGGTTCCTAATTCCGGTTTCCTTAACGAGTCTGAACAATTGTCTGCTATTACCTATTGCCGCTGCCTTTTCCATCTCTCTTGCTTTCGCTACCCACCACTGTTCGCGATCATTGCGTAGACTTCTTGTCAGCTTGCGCTTAAGCTGACTCCGCTCTTCATTATGTTCAGAGCCAGGTGGAATGAGTTTCCGAGCATCTATCAGTGAGATAGATGCTGCTGAGATCCAGTGTTGCTCCCTAACCTTCCGGTTTACCTTACTAGCAGATATCACTGCTGTTTCCACAGCTTTTCGGATATCATTCCATGCTGCATCGGGGTGGGCATCACATACATGGCTGCCTAACTGTTTTCCTAGTTGTTCCTGAAATATACTCTTAGCTTGACTATCATTAAGTAGGCCCTAAGAGGTTTCCTTGCAGCGTCTTTCCTACGTCCAGTAAGACGCAAGCAAATACGCGCTCGCACTAGAGCATGATCTGAATCTAGGCATGTGCTCCAGAATGAGCGACAGTCTTCTATCGAGCCCCTCCATCGGTGGCTGATAGCGATGTGATCTATTTGGGTCCAACGTTGGGACGAATTAGGGGGTCGCCATGTTAAAAGATGTTTTTCCTTATGCTTAAAGTTAGTATTTGCAAGGAACAGGCGGTTATCTGAGCATAGCTGCAACAGACGGTCGCCATTATCTGTTCTTTGAGCCACGACACCATAAGATCCACCTAGGTGTCTTTCCCTTAGTTTACCTACTTGAGCATTAAAGTCACCGGCCACTATTACTACATCCGAGCGCCTAGCTTTTCGGAGAAGGTCCGAAAGCTTTCTGTAAAACTCATCTTTTACATCATCTGAGCTGCAGTCAGTGGGAGAATAGGCAGAGACGACGAAGAGGCAACGACGAGTGTCCCTATCTTTCCGGATTCTTACTGTTCCGTTCAGTCGGACAGCGCACAAACGACTGTCTACTGGGATCCACTCTAAGAGAGCTAGTTCTGCCCTAGGACTCAATGCTATACCTACGCCGGCGAGGCCACGGGAAGCAGAATCAGGGCTTCCAGATACACGAAGCGTAAATCGAGTCGGTTCTTTATTTTGGCATGGTGAGGTCAAATGAATGACGCTACTCGGATCCTGTATGCGCGTTTCGGAGACGCAGCACACATCGATGGCGCGAGATTCTAAAGTCCTAGCTAAGGAAGCCTGCTGTCCTATTTGGCACAGTGTTCGTACGTTAAAAGCTCCTACGTGTAGTTTAGAGCGTGGTTTCAGGAGACCAGGAATGGCGTTCCACGTACTCGAATCGTTTGCCCTAGCGGTGCGAGGTGATAAAGAGACGTGAGGAGGGTTAGTCATGGAGATAAGAGAGGTATTAGGAGGTGTAGGAAGGATTTGAATGTGACCACCTTGGTCTCTTGTGCTGTTACGGGTATGAGGGCTGATGTCACTTCCCGGCTGCCCACACCGTGGAAGGGTATTTCTTGAGGAACCTGAAAAGGAAATTGGATTAGTGTTGGTCTTGACGACCTGGGAGCGTGACCGCAGAGCCCAAGGGACAACTGCTTGAGGCCGGTCGCGCACGGCCTTTTTGTGGAAGGTTTTTAACGTGTTAGCTCCGTTCTTCAAAGGGCCTTACCGCCGGAGACGGAAATCCGTGAGGTAAGGTGAGGTGTGACATTTTTAGGGTCGACCTTTTCTAACCCCACCCCTCCTTGTGGGAAGGCAGCATCGCTGTCATGCTGGTTGTCCGAGGGAAACACCTTACTGCTGTCACACCTCTCTACAGTCAGCAGTACGACTTCGCCCTCAGACCTTGAGTTGCTGCTTTTAGTCTTACCGTTCTCCAATCGACCTGCCTGGCATGGTAGAACCTACAGGAACATATGTTCCAGCCAATATAGCTCGGTTGGGTCATCACGATAGGCAAGCCCGACCACCGCGTCAAGGTAGCAGCTTCGGTCGGGCGAGATTCATTATGCTTCACTAGTAAATGTAAGCATCGAACTTTATTTGTGGATATGACTGGATGCTGAGGATATTCCCATTGTGACTCATTTGTAGCTGTATTAACATAGTATGGTTTTCCACTACTAGAGAAGATTCAAATAACCAAAACATGTGAATTGAAATCCACCCCACCACATAAGCTAGTGACTATCTAAACTCAGTAGCGGACTGGATATAGTATTGAGTTTTAACCAAAGAAGGAACATCAACTCTGAGATGCGAGTATATCCAGCTGATGAGTCCCAATGAGGACGAAACGCGCGTCCTACATTTCACTACCAATCACAAACCATCTATGTTCAAAGCTGTGTCTGATAATTAGTTACTTTTCTATTGCTAACCGAATGACTATTTGCATTATTCGATCAAGTAAACCAATCAGGCACAGAGATGCAATAATATACACTTTTGTATGTAATGATAGTGATTGTATTTCAAAGGAAGATCGACGTTTACATAGAATTCCAATCAATGATTTTTATCAGCATTATATGAAATCCTATTAAACTGGCAATAATTATTATCAATTTTTTTGGTTAACTGTAACGTGAATAATAAATACGTAATCACTTGACTTCATCAAATTGGTTATTGAATTACATTTTTTGTCTTAATTAGGATCGAGGTCAATAAGATACTAGATTGACTACTAGTTAAACTACACATTATATGATAAATTTTACATCAATTAAATTAGTCGTTGATAACATAATAGTAAAATTTAATATTGACGATATACACCAGTAAACTTATATGTAAAAACGATATTTCGAAACATACTTTATAGTAGGTTATACGAGCTAAGATATTTTCTGTGCAAACAATAGACGTTTTCATAATATCTGGTATCGTCGATTTTACAGGCTGAGATGAAGGTGGTGGCTGAGCAATCACAGTTTCATTGTTTGGATCCCCCTCATTAGAGAATTCATACTCCGATGGAGGAGGAGGTAAGTCTGTCTCTGGATCGAATGTTTCTTTGCCAGCTTCTATATTCACGATAGCTTCTCCAATACACTTTGATGCTTCCAATAATTCTTTTGCTTTCCCTAGTTGGCCTGTATCACGAGCTTTCAAAGCAGCTAACTTATGTACATAATGGCAACAGTATATATGAAAATTACTCACATATCAAATAAATAAATAAATAAATAAAATACTCATCCTTCGAAGGCAAAAAGCAAAGTGAGTAAGAAATTAAACGGGATAATAATATCGCGAAAGCCATCGCACGCAATCCATTTTACCACCATTTTTATTTCAAACAACAGTATTAGGATACTGAGGAAGTCTTCCAATTTTTCTCATTCCCCTTCGACCTTACAATTGACTAAATTCTGAAAGTACTAAAGAGAATGAGTAGTGTTGATGTCACTGAACTAATACTTGAAGAAATAAAACTAGGCTTTGTAACTTCACGATATTCGGTCATGAGCGGGCCTCTGAACGTCAGCTACCAATCTCTAACAACACTGAGTCATGATGAAGTTCAACAGTGCGTGTTCGGGCATAGTACATATTATAATTTTTGACCGTTAATATCATCTCGAAACACTGACTTTGGTAACATAAAAGCGTACTGTGTGTCGTCAAAGTCAAAACCGTACGTTAAGTACGATCAAAATATTTTGATCGTCGTAAAGAAATATGTCTACTTTGACACCGTATATTTTTTACAAATATGAATCGATTTCCATAAACTATTCATAATTTGATAAATTATCAAATAAAACGTCTGAAAAGATTTTTAACAAACAGTTATTTCATAGATTGCATTATAAAAATTGAGAAAGTAGCTAACATGAGTCAAGCTCGTTTGATACTCATACATTATTACATGTGTACAGCTGTTTATGCGACCATACATAATAAGAGAATGAGTACTACACTCCGGATCTTCTTACAAAAACGAAACATGAGAACAGACGACAATGAGATAATTTTGAAAAATCAAGCTTTTAAAACACAATCTAAGGTATATACAAATTTATCTCTAACGATCTAGAATATCATGTTTACACAAAGCACAATACATTTTGGTCCCATAAATGAACTTGACCTGAATTCACGGAAAACGGATGAGCCTTGTTAAATACACGTAAACCCAGACAATTCTTAACATACCAATACTTATGTTTAAATATTGATCTGTTGTATCATGCATTCCTACTAGTGTTATATAAACATTTGATTTCTTTTGAAACAAATAACAAGAAATGTTACGTAGGTACATACTATGTCTAAAGTGTTAATCAGTTAGAAAGCATAAGTATTTTGACTAAAATACCAACCACTAAAGTATTAGTAAAATTTTCACCAACCTAACGATAGAACTCACAGAACAGAATTAGTACAGATAAGTTCTTCAACAAAGCTATGATTTACATCTACTGAGTCAAACAAAAAAGATTATTCAGAGGTATTAGATAGAATACGATTCAAAACTGTGATCAAATGGTTAAAAAAGAAGTTGGAGGATCTAAAAATACACAGCACAAATCAGAACATGGAGCCTGAAATAATTGGTTATATAATGAATATACTAAAATGCAATATAGTGTAGAGAGTTCATGAAGGTCTTCGGATTGCATGGTTTACATTACGAAGGGATATCGGTTGAGCCATCGGTAAAAACCTGGGAGCACCGAGAAGTTGTTTTGTATTAGTATGGGACTCCCCAAAAATACACAGCCACGACCCCTCCAAGGATCGAATATGGGATCCTCATATCCCGCGGCGAGGGCTTAACTTTTAGACCGGTAGGTTTGTACCCAATAATTTGCATTTCTAACTTCAATTGATTCATAATGCTGAACAACCAAGATCAGTCTGTAGTGTAAACTATGAAAATCAACTAAACAAATCAAATCATATGGGAATAGCCATCATCTATGAGATAATGGTTTGAAAAAGGGGAGAAAACGTATCCCGTTAATCTACATTTTAGAACCTGAAATACACACGATAAGTGATATGATAGAAGCACCATGACGTAATACCTGAGTTTTTTAAGTGTTTACATAAGGTTTATATGGATTATAATCTGCTTATTCTGCGAATAAGTATTAAAAAATGTTTTTCACTATAGATTTTAAAAGGATGATTAAATGATAGATAATTATATATATATTTTTTTACGAAATGTATCTACCTAGGATGCAAATATAATTTATTTTGATAAATCAATACTTTAAGTTTGCAAACAGCAAATAAAAATCCCGTATTTTTACAGAATTCATCTTAATGAATAGTGACCAGTGTTACGTTTTTCCAGTTCTTTTTAGTCTTGATCGAATCCTATCAATTAAGTTGCAATGTGACAACTGGTATGAATGACTTGACACTGTGGATCACATTGAAATGTTAGGCTGTCAACTACATTTAAACACCTGACATAAATTCACACTTAACAGCAAGTATTGTTGTTGAGTTATTAACCTACTGTACTGATTTCTAGCATTCACAAACTCATGATAAACTGAAAGATTTTACCCTTAATTTTGTGTGTCTTATTTACATGAGTTACTTAAGATATTTCTACGATTCTGAAAAAATCTACATTATATCAAAAGTTTGAAGTTGAGTCTATTATTTTATGAATTTCACTAATCAATAGAAATACGGAATGTTGAACTTTGAGACAACTTTAGAAAAACAATCAGATTAGATTCGAGCGTTTAAGAAAGCTTTTTTTGAAAAGATGGAAAAACAGATACAAGAAACTCCACTGATCAGGAACACAACATACCAGTGACAAACAAATTAAAATTTCATTATATTTTGTCTTAGACTCTTGGTTACATGGGCTTGATTTATTTAGTTACATACTATGATTTGCATGATTCATTTGCTTACATACATGAAGGGTGAAGTTTAAAAAAAAAGTTAAAACTGGATTACACCATCGCCATTCCTATACAGCACCCATAATTTGAATTTTTCCAGTTATCAGAAATAGAGTAGCGTACATCCAGAGTAGAAATAAACCAAACAATTGATATAATAGAAAAGTGTATGACAAAGAAAAGTGAAACAACAATCATAGTATAAACTATTTTACAAATTTACTTTGTTCTACTTAGAAATGGATATAATTGAAATAGACTTCAAACTAACATTTACTATTGTATAATCGTAATAACTGTTGACAATAATTAACTGAATAGGAAATTTTCAAAGCAAAGTAATCCAACAGAAATCTAATATGCTTCAAGGACGATAAACGGATGGTGTTCTGAAAGAAAAGGGAAACTCACTTTGTATTCTTTATGACGATTTTTCAATAAATCTAGACCAGAATTAGAAGTTTTTGGATTGATATAATCCAATACAGCTTGACGAATATCAGGTTTTACATCAGCGGCAGTCGGTTTTAAAGTACTTCCTGAACTATTTCCCAAAGCATTATTATTTGAAGGTACCTTTGCCGGTTGTTAATTAAATATATTTTAATTTTAAATAAGAAAATGTAATTTCAGTCAACAAAATTTAAGGTTCAGTAAAAGGGAAATTAAAACAGCACTTATCACAAATCAATAACGAGTTGTGGGACGGATAAAAGCTTAGAAGCATTAAAAACTTGTTTTTAGAATATATGGATTGTGGTTAGCAGTGGAATTTCGGACGAGAATTTCTCCCTATATGGTACTCATATGCAGCATGAATCTGGATCCAAAGTACGAGTTTCAAATAGGACATAACGCAAGACCTGAATCCCACTTCGGGATTCAGTCCTGAATATCAATAATAGGGTAATCCAGACCCTATCTAGTATTAACGTAATCAGCAGCTTTCTTCTTAGTTTAAAACTTCTCAATAATAAGCACCTTTATAACCCCTAACTCACGTAATCGAATCCAAAACTTTTTAGATATTTCACGGACAGAATTTATGTAAATTAATCACTACTTTACGAGTCAAAAATCTTGTGCAGAAACCAATGATACTATCTAGTTTCGTAATAAGCAAAAGTAATTAAAGTAAGTTTTAATTTATAACTATTCATTGGTTTGAGGTTAATGTAGTCGAAAAACAATGATTTAAAGCATCATGAGTTTGTGTAATAATTATCATTATTTTTAACGATTTATAAAAACTTTATCCTCATACCAGTTTTTGTTCTGCACATGTTAAAACTACTACAACTGGTCTTTCACAGAACAGGTCTCAAAACAGACCTACAAGTCCTAACGTCTTCTGGGTTGCATAATTTGTAACCTCTATAATAACGAGTCACATACTTTGATGAATAAAGTATTTGTTCGACCGTTCCCAGAATATTCTAAATCTTATCACCATGTGAATTACTTTACCAGCAAACTTTCCAGACTCTGGTATAATTTGCCATAATCTGTCCGTGAGATAAAGTCACTCTCATTCTTTGTTCGCTGCATCGATGCTTCCCCTGAAAATGCTTTAAATGTACTTACACCTGTAAGTATATTCCATTTCACAAGTGAGATTATGAGAACTTTGGAAGTTTAATCGTTTTTATTATTGAGGTCACTAGTAATATATATATATCCTGAAGTATGATAACAACCTTTGGATTTGTCACTGAACCACTGTTGGATGTATTACTAGTACTTATTTTATGATCATCAAAAATATCTCCTTCGTTGACTTCTAATTCATCCATCTTATTAGCTCTGTTCGATACAGGTGATTTCCCACTTTCCATTGATTTTACTAGTTCAGCAAGTAACAATTCATCGTCGTTATCACAATTTGTTCCGTTCTATCAAAGAACAAGAAGTACATAGAAACAAAATATTAGATTTTCATAATATCTGAACATTTTATCGCCAAGTTATCTGTTATGATGTAACAGCTTTATATTATTTGCCTACAGCGAACGCCCAAACAAGGGCATTCTGAACTGGTATAAAGCCCAACGTTCATGTGTCATTTTGATCCTACTAATTACTTCGTACTGATTCAAATAATTAAGGACAACTTTTATGCACATACATTTTAATATACGTGTGAATCGATTTGGGCTTGTTTGTCTATTGTCCATTCAGCCCATATAAACCGATTAAACAATTCACGCACTGATTAACTGTCAAGTCATTCTACATACCACACGACAATCCCTACACTTACTCTTCCTTGATAGCGGTCTGATCGCCTGAGTTGCATGTCTGAAGTATAATATTTCTAACCACTTTGTATCTTGACTTTTTTGCTGTTATACCGTTGGCAAAAGCTGAAGTGACGGTATTCCAGTCTACTGATTAGACGAAGCTACCCGGAATGACAATGTAGCCACCAATACCGATATTCAGTCTATTTTAAAATAGCTATAGAAACTGTTACCGCCATATGCTTCGCATTACCAATATCTTTTTAGTAGGTTTCCAATCCCAAACAATTTACGTATCATATATTTTGAAACAATCTACGTTTCTTTTTATATGTTGGATCCATATTGTACCAACCTAATTACCCTTGTAAATTAATGCGTATTCTGTAATTTCTGGAATATATGTGTTCAATTAAAATATTTGCTTTCCAAAATAAGTATCAGTGAGATTGCTGTAGATTTCATCAACATTGACTCATAATTATCGCTCATATTTTATGGAAATAGCATTTATTTGGTATTATAGACCGTCGAAGTTGACTTTTACAGAATATTTGGATCGTCAAAGTGAATTCTCGTAAATCAGTTCACCATGAACAATGAACAGCGACAGGGTTTTCTTCTTAAGCTCAATTAATTGAGGATTACAAAACTTATTAGGTCTATAGAAGGATCCTTGTAAAGGTACAGCCATTTCAAATAGATATATTTATAACCTTCTGATATGGCGAACAAGAACCGAACCTGGTAATCACATCTAGACTAAAATCTTGAACTAAAAAACTTATATCATTCTATCACTAATGTGTTAAATGACGTTCAGTCGTTAATTCCGTGGTACGTTGTATACACCAATGTCTGAATGCGATCTATATAATTATTTGACTTATGAATTTTAAATATAACCGAGTATGGTTTGACAACAGCGTTATATTTCTGATGAAACATAAGACACACGACAGAGAAATTTACGAAAACATTGTGAACGTTTCTTCGATGATACCTTCGTCTTCCTCTGTATTTAAATCCTAATAATATGACGCGATTTTATATACCTAATCTATAAGTATCAGTATAGCAACTTTGCCCTTGAAATTATGTATGTATATGTATATGTCAACAGTGAGGAGATTCATTACGAGAGAAAAGCTTTTGTTAAGTGTATAAAGCAATACTCTTTGACATGTAAAACGGTCCTTCACTAAAATTTCTAACAAATAAGAAACGCAACTCGTATTTTGTATATCTACATAAAGCAACAAACTAAAGCATGATAATTACCTTTGAATTCGTCGTCAGACCACTGTTTCTTGGAGAACTCAGCAATGACGATCCAAAATCACTTCCTTCGAACCCCGATGTTTGATGAGGCAGCTTGGAAGTACTACCAGTACTTGTCTTTTGATTGCCGAAAATATCTTCGTTGATTTCTAATTCATCCATCTTATTAGCTCTGTTCGGTACAGGAGATTTCCCACTTTCCATTGATTTTACTAGTTCAGCAAGTAACAATTCATCGTCTTCATCACAGTTTTTTTCATCCTATAAAAGCATAAAAAGTGAATTAAATGTATAATTCTATACGTAAAATAATTGACTTCACATTGTTTAAACATTTTTCAGGCTATTACAGGTAATTTTAAGAGGAAAATAATTTGAACCTTTTGAATAAAGATACAAGCGTAGGTTTACTTGATGTGCTATTGATTTACAGACTTTCAGTCAAGTAAACAGAACTGTAGTAGCTGCCAGTCAGTTACAACGTAGGACTAGGTACATATATGTGTCGGTCCAAGTTGCCACACCTCATTAGCACAAGATGAACACCGGATTCACAGAAGCAGTTAACTCAATGGCGTAGTATATAAAAGAAAGATTTTACATAAGGATATAGTGCAGAAAGAAAGAATTAGTTCGTAGAAAGAAAGATATGAAGTGATTTTAATCTCAGCTTAAAGGAAAATAGTGAGTGCAAACACCTACGTCATTGTCATCAATTCTGAGCTATGTTACCTAGAGTCTCCAACAATTGGTTACGATAGTCACGCGGACCGCAACCAATTAGTCTGCATCTACCAACATGGCTCAGACTAGAAGTCAGTGACTTCAGGGACTGATGCCACGTTTTGGTTTGGCTGTCCCTAACTTTCTTCCAACCATACCCAACATTAGTCAGCATTGCGCGTCGTGGCAATCGGTGTTCCGGCTTTGTTTTAAAAAGGGGGAATATGCACTCAAGATTATGGAGCTTATAAATCTTCTTACTACTATCAACTTCAGATAACAATAATTTTAAACAGCTCGAAGCAATGAACAACTGTGGAAACCGGAAACCGTTTCAAGATTTACACTGGCTACTATCATCTCCAATTTTATGATCAACATACTTTCAGTGTGATGGTGATACACAGGATGTAATGCGAAAACAATAAAACAGTAAATTAGATGTGCTCAGAGCACTAAATTCTACCTATTGGTTTACAAAATCAAAGCAAGCCACACACTTGGATTCAGCTAGTGAGTATCATCTTTTACCCTTACACAGTGTTTGTGAAATGAGAACAAATACATTTTTAGGCTAAAACGTTGTACTAGATCATTTCTAAGATTCGAAATTATAGGAATATTTATCTAATATTCAAGTAAGGAATGTTCTTATGAATTTTAAAACAATTAGTCCCTTTGATAAATTTCGATAATGCAATGAGAAGTTCTTATGAATGTTTTTCAAGTTATTGTACGAAATATGAAGGATATATATAACAGCCATATCTGACGTCTTATGATAGTAGGTCTAACAATCATTCACATATGACTACAGGGATTGTGTTGGATCACTAGGTACAAAAAAGTACTTGTCAGTCATAGAGTAGTCTGGTACATAGTTCGATTTATAAAACTGATCAAAAAATTTAGTAAATAACTATCGCCTAGTTGACCTTACAAATATTCAGTCAGTTAGTCAATCAGTCGCAATGTAAGACCTGGTATGTATGCACATCGGTTCAAGTTGCCATACCGCATTAGCACAAATCGATTAAGTTATCAGGTCAAATCCATGAACAGTACAGGTGGTAACAGTATCAGTGGTAGCGGGAAAGATTAAGCATCGAAGACACGACTCGAGAAAACATAAATTAGTGAAATAGAAAAAATGTTATGCACGATTTGGAATCTCAGAATTCCGGAGAAGACAAAGAATGGATTTACGTTCCCGATTGCATAAGATTTTCGGCCATGTCATTCAAAGTCTCTAACCATTGGTTACTGTAATCAAGCAGACGCCGACCAAGTAGTCTAGATCTATTGGCACGGCTTAGTCCAATTATAAACGCTTTTATAGACTGATGCCATATTTTTGGTTTGACCGCCCATAGCTTTTTTAAACCTACTCCAGCACCAAATAACATCCCCCGTCGAGGTAGATAGTGGTTAGTCATACGTAAAACGTGTCCCAACCACCTCAGTTGATGATGTACTAACTCATCAATCGATTTCCCATCTTTACCTAGTGATCTACTGCTAACCCAGACACTTTACTCAGTGGTCCCAAAATACAAAAGCAAAGACACCTATGATAGAATACCAATAGCCTGTAAACATCGTCTACTCTTAATGGAAATGCTGCACAACCATAAAGTAGAACGGAACAAGCTACTGCATGGTAAAGTCGTCCTTCGGTTGGTAGATGGATATCTCGCCTGCGCCGTAAGTGATGCAAGTTAACGAAAGCCAATTGAGCCTTCCGAATTCGTGCAGAGACTTCGTTAGACACCAGATCATCAATACTGATGAGACTCACAAGACAATTAAAGCGGTCGATGCATTCAATTGCTTCACTCCCCATCATTAATTCAGGCGATGACTCAAGTCAATCTTGAAGTAACACTTTACATTTGGATGGAGAGGACCGCATCCCAAACACGATTGCATTGCTGCTTAAGATGAACAGAAGAGTGCATTTCGTCAGTATCTTCGCCAAACAAAACTATATTATCTGCGTATTCCAAGTCAACGAGTAAATCTCGTGTTAGATCAATCCCTGAAAAGTAATTAATGCCTTTTTCATTTTATTTTGACTGCATACAATGACCATCTTTTTTCTCCGAAGGTCGAAAGTTTAATCCCTTGATCCTCGGGCTGAGGAACATAACCTCTACAATGTTGCCTGCTTTAATCCACCCAAAAATTATCTTAATTCAGTTATGATGAACGTATAATGATGTAATTCACCACATACACAAAGACAAGAATTTTTCAAAAGACTATTTATGTTATTATATTTAACACTATGATAAGGGAAGACAAGAAAGCTAACTTTCGGAGTCATTCACCTTAGGCCGGAATCACATAGGAAAGTTGAGGGGTTTTGGGAGGATCCCACCAGATAATTGTAACCAACGGCTAAATACCAATTTTTAGCTCAAAATACATCGTACCAGCGAAAATGTATTCAACTTTAATGATCACAAACATTATTATCTTATTGTGTGAATTCTACTCCCTCTCATCATCTACATTATTCAACTACTGTTGGCAGCATTACATTAACCGCTTGTTTTAGCTATCTTAGTCTTCTGTGTTGGATGGGGACATTTGCGCCACGTTTTGTCATATATTTATCTTCATGGTTAACTTATAACTTCCCAAGAGGAGGCATTTACTTAAAAGAATTTCGAAAAGAAACTAAAATTATCATAAAAGATATATATGATGGCATAACATTTCTGAGTCTACAAAATCGATTGTTTCAGAGGCTACAGAGAAAATAAAACGATTTACACCTGGTAAAAGTGAAGTTTTTTGTTTGTCTAAACTCTGAATAATTATCTCGACATAAGATAATCAAAATCCAGATGATAAAATGCCTACAAGCATGAACACAATGGCAGTAAAAAATAGTTAGCACTACGAATAAGGAGTTAAGCATCGAATCCCTAGCCTGATGCGACACAGTTAAGAACCTTGAGTTGTAACTTAGTACTCAAGGTCCATATATAAACCTAATCAGTTTCGAGCATATGGTGTTTCGAATGAAGTCAACATCCTAATTATCATAAAACTATCGGTACGTTTTTCCTTTGCATATCCAGATCCCTCACATATTATGAAGCTGTTAACAACTAAAGACGGAGGAGCATTTAAAATACACTTCTTGATAAAAACAGTTCATTTGCTGAACTTCGAGCGATTAAACCAATTGTGTTGTACATAATCCTAGATCACGGTTAAACACTAATTCTACTTACCTGATCAAAAGACGAAGATTTATTAGAAATCTCAAGGGTTGGATCATCATGCAATAAGTCAAGTAATTCCTGTTCAAGATCTTCACCACTGAAGTCGATATCACCAATATTGTCAGGATTGAAAGTAGTGTCCTTTGCCTCAATTTTCTTAGATTTCCACTGCATTACGAAATATGGACTCAAAGAATTTTCCGCCAATTATAAGTAATCTGATTTAACTTATTGCTGAAGGATAGAATGTAAACCACAAAATCTTTTATTGGTTGTTTTAAATGTGAAGAATATGGAAGTAGCACGGTTTCAGTTCAAAGTAATGATCTGCATAACAAATAAGAAAGAATCTTTAAAAACTTTATTTTCAGTAATGAGTATCAACCAGTCACAATACCAAGCAAGCAATGTCTTTTACTTCGAGATCCCTTGTATAATCGGCGTCACGTTCAGAGTATTTCTAGACAAATTTTCAAATATAACAATTGTAGAGAAACGGCAACTATGTGACGTAGCTCTAACATTCACATTACATCGCACAAATCAGTAAAACGTTAGTAACCTAATTATTTCGACAATTTATTGATTGAGGAGAGATAATAATGATATTCAATAAACATGACAATACATATTGTGCACAAGATAACGAAGCAATGAAGTTAATGAGACGTGATGAATTCAAATAATGAAAGTAAGATAACCCGTTTCTGCCATAGCATATCTCACCAACGCCAGTTAAGGCAGTTCACGATTCATAACAATTTAATCACGGGTTTGTGTTCCGTTAATCTTAGTTTACTTTGGACAACTGGGCAGTGTTACTAGCACTCATACAGTCTCACCGTTAAAACAAGCTTCAACTTCGTTAGTCATATAAAAGGGAACCTTCTTATAGTGACTATGGGACAATTAGATGGACGAAAACCCTCTAAAATCTAACGCCCAAACACGTTTGACACCAAATAGATAAGAATAGGAATGTACTGACCAGAACTACAGACGTTAGAATACACGAATACCTGGTGGCCCTGCAAGCTAGTCAATAACTTGTTTGAGTCTGGTATTTGATTATTTTAACAGTCCTATGACAAAGCTCGATTTTAAAAGCGAGTACGGAACAAACGCGCAATAAAATGTTCACGGAATTCTAGTGACAGAAAAATAAATAAGAATTAACAAGAATATCGACTGTTACAATTACTTCCTAACTGTTTAATGGACATATTTGCCATTTCATTTACGAGCTTTCCCGGGACTTTTACTTGAGCCGATATATTGCGATTCATCTCCAGTACTCAGCCTAGTTAGACGAAACAATAACGGACAAATGAAAGATTATTCTCAAGCCTTGACAGTAAATCCAAGAGAAATTAGTATGAATTTCACACCTAAAAATGAGTTAACAACTCTACGACAGATCAACTGCAACATTTCAACGACTATGAGCGAAGTAGCTGAATATGGAAATTCTTTCAGTAAATAGAAGTACATCCGTTATGGTTGGTTTTTAAGCACATAACCTCATTACAAACATGCGGATCTATTGAGGATTAGCTTATAATATTAAATTCTTGGAAATTCCGAAATTATCTAGAGAATTCCAACGCAATATCTAAGATCCGATTATTTACCAGAGTATGAGTACTGAACAGCTGATTAATCTGGGCTACAGCAATACGGGGAGTGAATCTAGAAAATTCTAAGCGACATCTATGATTAAATTAAACAGAAGTTTTGGAACTCTCTTATTCAACCAGTATGGACACGAGGACTGACCTAAAATCTCCAGGTTTCTGAAACCTTGTTAGTAAGATGGCGAGAGTTTAATGGCCAGCTAGTAATGAAATATTTCTGTTGCAATCTCCCTACATGAATTAACAAACACATATCATACGCCTACATTTGCACTTATAACATTGGATGTCATCAAATGTAACGCACATATGAAATTGTGCACTCCAACTCAGCTTAATCTTCATTACCATAAACATTATCGTAATTTTTCTTTGATTGGATAAATATGGTAGTGAGTTTGCCAAAGAACAATAAAACTTCTGAGGTTCGTTACTTACGTGTCATCAGAGATGTATTCGATTACTCTTTTAATGTATTCAGGGATAAGTAACGTGACCTAAACTATGCCACGCGATCAAATTCTTTGGGTAGTTCGAATGCTTCTGGACGTAATGGAAAAAGCCTTCGCTTGACAGGCTTCCATATCTAGCAGCAGTGGAAAATCGAGGCCTAAAAATTGGAACATAGATTTAACGGTAAAATATTAGATTATGTTGAAACTATAGTGTCACGTTCTCTCCTGAAGGACTCATGAAAAGTCGTTCGAGCCACTACTACTGCTCGTAAATAGTAAAAGGTGTGCCTATTGTCCGTTCTGTTATTTTGTAACTCTAATTTCTGGGTAATATCCCTACGGTTTGCATAGAGACTGAGCCTAAGCAGGTGTTTCATGGGATGGCTAGGAGTGTTAAGGATTCTCTAAGTCATTAAGTTTCAGTTTCAGTTTGGAAAGGACAAGAGGCCTGATGGCCTGAGTTAGTCCTGGCAACGGTGGTCTCCCAGTTGATCCAACTTTCTTTTGAAAGAATCGACGGATGGAGCCTCAACCACGTGCTGAGGTAGTGAATTCCACTCGTTGATGATTCGATGGGAAAGTCGATAGTCAGCTGACAAGTAATTTGTTCTCGGCTTGTGAACTTTTTTGGAGTGTCCTCGTAAATTCTCTGTTTTGGAAGACAAGAAAAATGAGGGCATGTTAGGTGCAAATTTATCACTAAGCAATTTGTAGACTGTAATCAAGTCGCCTCTAGTTCTGCGATATGACAACGGGAAAAGGTTCAGCTTGGCCAGTCGAGATTCATACGGAAGCTTCGCTATTCCGGGAATCAGCTTAGTCGCCGTTCTCTGAACCTTTTCCAGAAGCTCACTGTCTTTTTTAAGCAGGGGCTAGCCGCTTGTATGCAGTACTCAAGTTTAGGACGAACGAACACTGTATACAAAGTCAAAAACGTCTTAGTGTCGACATGACTAAAAGCCCTACGTATTGACCATAACGTTCTAAAACTTTGGCGGCTATTGCACGGCAGTGTGCAGTAGTCTTTAAGTCTTGACTAACGATAACTCCTAAGTCATTATATGTCTGGACGACAGGTAGCTCAGTGTTATTCATCGTGTATGTATCTGTGCCTTGATGACCGATATGCATCACAACACACTTGGAAGTATTTATCGGCAACTGCCATGTTTGAGACCATTCAGATAATCTCTTCAGGTCATTTTGAAGTTCTAAGCTATCACTCTTACATCGTATCGTTCTCCATATCTTGACATCGTCAGCATATAGCAAGACCGATGATGATAGGAGACAAGGAAGGTCATTTACATACAAGAGGAATAGCACTGGCCCCAAAACTGTACCCTGGGGCACTCCACTAAGCACAGTTTCCCAGCTAGATAACTTTGAGTTCACCCGTACTCTTTGTTGACGCCCAACTAAGAAGTCTTTTATCCACATCAATAAATTGCCTCCAATCCCGACATTTCTTAACTTATATAACAGCCGGTTGTGCGGAACTTTGTCAAAAGCTTTACTGAAATCAATGAAGGCGACGTCTACAGGTAGCTTTTGGTCCTTAAGAGCAACCAGCTTTCACGAGCCACTAATAAGTTAGTGAGACAAGAGTAACCTATTCTGAAACCGTGCTGCTTCTCCGAAAGGTTCTGGTTTTCATCAAGGTACTTAAACAACTCCTTCTGAATAATCTTTTGTGTGTGTTTCGTACCTGTTTTGAAGACAGGACTTACTATGGCGTTTTTCCAGTCTTTGGGTAAACGACCCTGCGTTACGGATAGGTTAAAGCATATACTTAAAGGGTTCGCAACGAAGTTAGATAATTCCTTCAGTAGCCTAGGATGTAATTCATCGGGCCCCGTGGATTTACCTATGTCAAGCTTATTTAGTAGACCAAAGACATCGAGTTCTTTAATGGTCACGCTATCCAGTGTATGTATGGGGGGATCTGTATACGCTGACGAGAAGGGCGCTTCTATGGTATACACGTTGCTAAAGTAGTTTGAGAACACTTGAGCCTTACCAAAGTCGTCCTCCACTAATGATGAAGCAGTACTGTCTCCCCATAGAGCAGGAATATTTCCTCTTCTTTTGTCCTTTGGTTTATATAGGAATACAAGCGTTTAGGACATTCTATGGATTCCTTAACAACTTCTTCTTCGTACAACTTTCTAGACTTACGGAGGGTCGAGGCACGGGTATTCCAAGCTTTTTGATACTGAGATTTTGTCTCATCAGTCCCCAGTAACCTAAATCTATCCACACTCTTCTTCTCTTACGGAGAAGGATACGGACCTCCCTACTGAACCATGGTGGGGAGTTTCTCGGTCCCCTTGGTATAGTCCAAGGGATATGGGGTGTGGTAACTTTTAAGTATGAATTTCGAAATGCGTCTCAGGCCGTTTCAATGGAGGACTCTGGGTCTATTGTCCAATCTACTAACGATGCTGAGTGCATGATATCTGGTATATTTGCTTTCCAGACGTTAGGTCTGGATTGGGCTGACGCGTGCTCGTGACTGACAGTTATATGGAAGTCGAAAATTAAAACTGCGTGATCACTTTTACCTGGGGTGGCGTATAATGAAGGTTCGCAACGTCATCCACATAGTGAGTGAGTATAAGATCTAGTAAGGATGATTCAGTGTCCGGGTCGTACCTAGTCGCTTCTTTCACATGTTGCACTAAGCGCATATGATAACCGCATCAACTAGTTCCTGCTCGAAGGAATTTTCTGACGATTCAGTTCGCAGATTTTCCCAGTCTACCGTAGGTGCATTAAAGTCCCCTAGGATTAGACATCGACCACTTTGTGACCAAGTATTGAAACTGCTTAGCAGGACTTTATTTACCTCACAGCTTGGACTGCGATAGACCAAACCAATCAGCAGCCCTTGTCCCTTGCATTTCAAGCGGAGACTAACTAATTCACACGTCCCACTCTCATGGATACACTGTCAATAATGGCAAATGGGATAGCCAGTTCTGGGATGTCTGTACTCTAAAGAGTAAGGATCTAGTGACTTGCGGAGTTCTTCATGAGGTCCTCGAACTGGTTTCTTGGCTCGCCTTTGGATATGTTCCAATGTATTCCCATCCTTTAAGAGTTAGGGAATAAACACCACATTTCCATACCCTAGGTAAAGTCAAACAAAACCGGCGAAGATTAAGGAGGGAGCTCTATTTTCGAACCGGCTTAAAATGCACCTCAGCGCTATCAGTGCAAGGTTTGCTCCGAAATGCACTTTGTTCTCAGTTAATGTAAGACATTCGATCATGTAGAATTACGGGTGAAACTTTCGATAATACAGTTTGTGTGTGACGGTTGAGTCGTTTGAAAATACTGTTTTGCCAGAAGTTCGGCGGCATAACTGTCGTTGCAGGGTGAGCCACTGGAAACTAGCATCTGCAAAACCCTGGTATTCACTTGCTGAAGAGAAGGTGCATGACGAAATTAGCCCATCCGATCAGTACCAAGTTCATCAATTAGTCTTCCATGATACTGAGAGATATCTTCTGTTATTACCTTTGTGCATTAGTAACTTGCTTGTTCAAACTGTCTAAATGTGATTTCTTCACAAGTCCGTTCATATTCCAACCATTACTATCTTTTGGATCTTAGCGTTAGAAGACTGAGATTTTGCAAAACTCTACGTTGCTTGTATTGTAACACATGGGATCATGAGCAGCAGGAAATCCCAGAGAGCGTCCACGTTGAAGTGAGGGTGAACTCCTTGGTCCAACTACAGTAAATCATTTTGTTGAGGTAACGTAAAACCCATTTAGAAAGCTTCACCCATAAAAATCCCTCCACACACACCATATAAGGTATTCCCGTTGATTTCTTCAGATATACGTTTTGCTGATCGTTTGATTCTATTTAAGATGGTACAATTTGTATTTTACCTTAGTTCTTAATTTTCTTATGTCTTTGTTTAATTTCCATGTTTTTACTTAACTATATGTTGTTTTTAATGATATATAGTTATGGCGGTTGCCTCACCGATTCAATTCCCTTCTTTATGATGTTGCTTGCTTTGACTGGAATCGTGCATTTCTCATGTTCAATAAAAGCACTCTCCCCGAATCAGGAACACTCCGTGTTGTGACGAATTAAAATATCATATTTCGAAAAGTCTGTATGTAATCTATGCAGAGAAGATAGAATAAAATTTACTGGTTGCAAATGGCAATTCGCTTATACCCTCGATCAATTTAAATATTTAATGTAATTTAGATTCGACTGCTGTTTAAACATTCATTGACTGGGTAACTGGGTAGTGTAGGTATTGGTGCGTATTTAAATTTACAATGAAATTTAGAACCATCATTTAGCAAATTACTTTATTTTGGTTGTCGATGAAACTTGAAGCTATGACGGCGTGACCACTTGTTCTCAGGGAGCCAGAATCAAAAGGTTGCCAATTAAGAATTCCTCGTTTGTCAAAGTATAATCTAAAGTAATAGTGTTTAATAGTATTACCGGCTCTTGTTCAGTGATTTGTGATGCCCATTTCTTTCAGATATTCCTATCGGATAAGTTCTACTAGCAATACTAAGTCCACGTGACTCACCCATTTTGTTCACTAAATTAGTTAAGTTCGTTCATAATACACCTGATGAGTCTCTCCCAATGTTATTCACAGACTACATTTATTAGATCAGTATGATGTCATGAACTAAACAAATGAGGACATATAAGAGCTATATGTGCATTCAAAGAAAAATCGTGCTCCGTCATCTGATCAGCAAGTCAGTTACTGCGGTACACTTTTTTGAATCTGAAATGATTTCTCTTTACATATTTGTCCGCGGTAGGACCTGATCATAGACTGTCAGAAAATCTGAACCTGAATAACACAGGTGCATAATTACTTTAACTGAAATGTATCAAACGTTATGTACAGACACTATCCTTGATTGGATTTATGAATAATAATTCTTACAAATAAGATACCTCGTTTTGAACAAAATAGTGAGTGATTGGGTACAAGTTGTGGTAAAATACAACCTATCACTAACACAAAATGCCTACTGTGAAATTCAGTATCGTATCTAACAACGAACATATATTCCCAATTTATATGAGGAGTATAGAATTCGTTAGGTATCAAACACCAGGTACATTTACTCCCCAACCTGATTGTCTCTATGACGAAATATACAACCGAGCAGATAGAACTAGGATAATTGATACTCAATATGGATCTCCCGTTACATCTAAGACTACTAGAAACTCAGAGTTTTCAGTGCAACTTCTATACCCGATTAATAATGCTCCAACTAAACACTGGTAAATAGAAAACAAAGGTTTGACTATAAGTACGGCACAGTGTAGACGTAGATTAACATATAAAAATGCGACTAACATAGATACTTGAACAGCTTGGGAACACAAGTTATGCAATCCCACTTGTACTAAAAAAACTTATTTGACTAAGTGATAAAAAGTATGTCTTCCACCGAGCAGAAAACGATACTCTGTAGCACAAGGAATATTGACAATCGAACTACGATGTGTTAGTAACGTAAAATGCTGTAAAATATCAAACCCATCACTCATCAGTTCTCTCAGAAAATAGGCTACTGAAATTCTGAACACCAATATTCATTTCTGAAAGACAGGACAACTGATTCCCTTTGGCTGCACTTGAACGCAACTCGATTTCGTAAACATGGCCGTCTGCTTAGCGATCAATCAGAATGAGGCGGGAATGACTATATCCGCCATCTTTGTAAGCAGTGGCGTTTGGCTGTCCTTGTTCTGTGTTTTTTCAGCTTGTTCTTTTGTGTAGCTACATAATTTAATGATTCAGTGTACTTAAACGCCGCAGTTATTTTAATATTCTATCCTGCTACCGATGTTAACGCTGGGTAAAGTGTTTAAAGACAGTGATTTTGAAATATGTTCAGTGCTGGATGTACAGTCTACAAATGAACACCAAACATACTTATCGCTATCTTATCATGTGTGACAGCAACAGCATCAAAGGCAACTTTTTTCACATTTTCAAGCAGACTGATTTGAATCAGTATACTCGTTAAAAAAGGCAGCTCTACTTAATAAACTGATGTTTCGTTACAGGCTCCAAATACTATACCTAAGTATACTATAATTCTAACGACCAAACTGAATTTTACGACAACCAAGAATACTAAACTAAGCAAGTGCCATAATTATTGTTTCATCTGCACAGACATATTACCCAAAGTAGTTAAATGTGTAGCGTGGCGTCGAGTCGAGACTAACTATGAACACCGCTACCAAAAAACACGTGCCGAGTTAATCAGAAGGCGAAGGTTGTACGTAACCAAATAAATCCATAAAATCCACGAGAAGCCAAATATCGGAAGGCAGTCAATGGACCAAGTCGAGATATATTTGCTGGCGATCTCGTGGCATCGAAAGGATACCGAGATCGTGCCATGATACAAGCTTGGTTACAGAACGTAACCAAATTCGTGCGAAGTCACAATCAAAGTGTGAGTATAAGAATGGAAGCACAATATAGCTGACATTAGCACAGTCAAACAAAAGCACATTAAAACAAACACTGGTACAGTTGGTTATAATGATAATTGTTTTTATTAAAGCAGTCGTGTTCTCGTGATAAATGTGAGTCATTACAAATGTACATAATTCAGCCGATAAACCCAAAACACGAACTATATGCCAGTCAAGCTAACCTAACAGAAGACAAATGATATTGTTTTGAGACTGAAGACAACAGTCAATTGCTCGCGAAACATAGTTTACTGCACAACAAACCTTTCTTCAGTAACATTATTTACTGACGATCTATGTGAAGAAAATTAACGACGCGGTTAAACTTACTAGGACTTTGGATATCATTCCAGCATGCAATGAACGTATAGTGTAACGCAGTCGAACGTGGCGAATAAAAATTACAACCAGAGCAAAATTCACAACATAATCTAGTCATTTAATAAAAAATACATTATAAAATGACAAATCCCATGATCACATGAACGTAGACATTACCGTTATTACACTGGGTGATACATTAGGTTTACATGGAAACGTTGCGGATAAATCCACACTTCACTTTCTATAGCGATACTCAAAAACAGTAAAAATAACAACCTTTAAAGTGCAGTGAGCGAATAAACAAAATTGAAGCAACTAATGAGAAACTACATAATACTAAGGATGCCACAGACATTCGGCGTTTGGTAGTAACTTCCCTCGTAAAATATTTTTAATCGGACGTCAGGCCAATCAAAAGTCAAAAATCATGGAGTCTAGAGATATCTTTTACAGGTTATCGATGTATCTAGAAGCGTCTTATTCAGGCTCACTAATATTTGCAAGTGATGTACAACACAGAGTATGCACTCGTGATCTGTTGTGGATATGTGATCGAGTACCTTCAGCTGGGATCTCTCCAGTAAAACTATTGATTCTGGGTATTTAGTCATCGCCACAATACCAACGGATGAACATGAGATCCAAAATCGTTCGAAAAGTTTATGATTCTAATTCCATACGATTAGATTTGGAAATATGAAGGTCGAACATGCTAATTCAACGCTTGAGTGGAAACGTCAACTCATAAGACGTAGTGTAAGGTGATTTCCACACATACTGGGACAAAAACACACATGAAACATCTTATATTTTCAGTATTTTGAAGTGAATTCATAATCAGGAATTTTCCCACTTTAACGTTTGTCGAAAACATACGCATATATTTTGTAGTGTATATCAGAAACGCATCGACCTTAAAGATGCTACAAGTATTCTGAGTTTGACAACACGTTAACCATTAACACCTTTACAGTCGAAGTGTACAAACCCAGTCAAATCAGAAAGGAAGAAGTTCGAAGATATATTTGATAGGCTATCGATATATCGAGGAGTTACTAATCTAAGATGGCTAGCGGTTGTAGGAGATATGAAGCACGTCGTACACACTCGTGATATGGTGCAGATGCATGACAGGGTGCCTTCACTAGGTGGGTCCATTACAACTAATGCCGTCAGCACCGAATGCCGAAGACCAACAGAACTATCGATTTTAGAGATTATTTGTCGCTACAACCTTGAGACGATTATTATTATTACCTCTTATGAGCATATAGCTTAATAACCCTGAAGTTATATCAGAGTTCTTTATTAACCGAGATCCAGTCGCACAAACGGCAAGTGGTTCTAATTTACTCACTACTACCCTTGAACGAAAAACGAGTTTTTCTTATTGTAGAATTTTACTTTCCAGAGAGAAAACGTGGATTTTGTGCTGGTCAACTTATAAAACCATATTGTGTTTATCCATTCTTTTATTGGACAAGATCGTGAAGTAACCAGGAAACATTCATAGCGGCAAAGAAACCCCAAAAATAAACAGCCCTGAGAGTCTTCGACATTAATGATGATTCTATTGCTACTTTCCATCGAAATATCGGCTGGCGAACCATACAAAAAATATTAGGTGTCTTGAACATAGAACGCCAATAAGGAATCAATAGGCATCTGAATAATTTTAACTAGTGTACAACATGTCGTTGAAGCATCCTTCGGTGTACTAGCCTGAGTTGTTGGAAAACACATTCAAAAGAACCCGGGAACAATAGAAAATTAATAAACGCCTTTTTGAAAAAAAGAATGCTAGTTATTTAACTGTGTAATAATATTACAAGAGAAATGAGATACAATCAATTGAAATAAGACAAGTGACGTAACAAAGGACTAAAATGCATAAAAGAAAACAAAAAAACAAAGGCATAAAAACAAAGATGAAAACATAATAAATATCGTAAAATGTCATGGTCAGGTGAATATTGCACATTTATAGTAAGAACAAATGCCGTCATGGTTTTTCGAAAATGAGGATGAGTCTATGGTTGGTTGTGGAGAAAGAGTTCAAATTTGAAGTCAGACAAATAATTTAAACGTTGATGCAAGACACCGTGTAACTGAAATTCATCATTGTCTAGTAAAACAAATGGAGAGAATAAAATTTAGGGATAACAATAAAGATTAACATGCTGAAAATTCAATTCAACAAATAAACGCAGGCTAATTTGTTCAAACGTCTAAAGAAATTAGCTTTCTATATAAATCCCAAGTCATCAACAAAATTTACTCAATGAGTAACAAACTGAGTCTTATAAATTCATACCCTCTTCATCTTAGTTTTAATAGACGCTGTTACAGAATCTGACGGATTTTAATGAGAATTCTAAAAGTGTACTTTTAGAGGTAATCAATTTGTCATTTGTTTGGCAAAGCTACAAGACTCCCTAGATTGAAGTAAATGAAAAAGTTCTGCACCTGATCTAGAGAGTTTTAATTGAAAGGTTAAATAGCTAATCCATACATTGGAATAAACTAACATTAGAACATCTGATTTCAATTGTATCTTCCAGACATGTACGTGAAATAAAATTCGCTTTGCAACATATATCATACGACCCTCAGTTAATACATAACAACAGATATAAATCATTACATGTTCTTAATAAGCTAATTTTAGCTGCTGAAATAGTGTTAAGAAGAAAAAAATATCAAATTAAAGAAAGACTGGTAGCCTTTAGAGATACTTTAGGATTAGAAAGAGACGTTTTTTTATAAAGAATCCAAGATATAATTAAAAGTACAGTTACATTCTGACCAATGGTTGGAGACTCTTGGTGACATGGCTCAGAATCGATCACAATGGCGTCGGTGTATACACTCTTTGTCTTCCCTTAAAATAAGAGATTAAAATCACTTCATATCTTTCTTTTTACAAACCAATTCTTTCTTCTTGTACTATATTTCTATATGCAATCTTCCTCTTATTTATTACCACCTTTGCCCTAACCACTGCTATGAATCCGGTGTTCATCTTGTTGTGCTGATGCGGTATGGCAACCTGGACCGATGCACATATGTGCCTGGTCCTACGTTGTAGCTGACTGACTGACTGACATTCTGACCAGCAAATTTCTGACCAACTACATGGCAGAGTGTGGAGTAATCTTAAAAATATGACGAATTTATTTTAATCGACATGGAAATAGAGTTACGATAAGTAATTCGACATACGAGAAAAAAGCAAGTTAGACAAAACAATGAAATAAATAACTATATAAATAAACAACTTACCATTCTTACTAACTAACAAATCGACTACAGCCAAAAGAACAGTAAACTTTTGACCATTAAATAACTTTAAATCAGATACCATAGGAAATGGACATAATTTATGGTTAACTGTAATCGGACAAGTAAGCTGTTTTGACGGTAAAATTTGAACTAGAAGTGTAAGAACGATAGGTGTATTGTGTAGCTGATCATTTTTATCAGAAAAAGTATCGTCTATAAGGCCATAATCACAGGACCCTTCAGTATTCTGTACGTGATTGGTACTTAGATTAGATATATCCCCACTGGTATTAATTTCAGGTTTGGAATCATCATTAATGAGGAGTAGGTAGACAGCTGTAAAGGTGGAATGGCATAACTGACTATCATTTAACAGATTTGGATGAAGACCGGATAAAGGAAATAAGACAATATTCATTTCATCACTGATTTTAAGTTGGTCTCCAACACAGAAAAGTGGGACTAACTGAAAAAATAAAAATATTAAAAGTTTTAAATATTGTTATATCTATAGTTAAGGTATGGAAGAATTTTTTAAAATCTATTAGTACTCTATAAAATACTAAGGAATGTATTTTTCGTTGGAAACCAACATTATGGGGAAATACCTGTATGTTAATCAGTCGTCAAGTGATGTGTCAGTATTTGGGATTTATATATGTCAATGGTTACTCTTGGGTACTTTTGAGGACCAGAAAGCACTAAACGGTTATGATATCCTAGTATGAGATACCTTATCGGCCACCTTACCTTACCACAGATCAAACTCGAAACTAGATGAGAGGGTTAACACTCACTGATATGAAATCTCAGCTTTAATCAACTAGCTGCCTAACACGAGGGTCATCCAGTGCACCGGTAATACCTGTCCGGTTCGGATACATTAAACAATTTTTTCAAATCACTGTTTCCAACTGAAAAACTAGAGATAATAATTAAATAAAAGCGACTCAGTAAGTATGCATCAAATGTGATAACTGATTGCACACTTCTTAAGTAATTTTAATAATTAGTACTGTGTGTGTTTGCATACATTTTATCTCCCTCTCTCCCTCTCTATATTGAGATATTTGTTCAAAGTGTGTGTTATGACTTTACGTTGTGAGACTGCAGGTTTGATAAGCAGCGTATTTATTGATCGATCGCAGTACAGTGACACGGAAAACACGTACGGACGGCCTAGAGTCTCTATTGGTCCCGCTTCCCTGTCTAGCCCAGTTAGTTGAGTCCAGAACACAAGTCACAACCTCTGAGATATGAATCACTATATTTCAAACATACTTTGTTTATATACTAGTCAAGCATACCACAGCGTACCATAAAAATAGTAAACAACATTTACGCAATATGTAACGAATGAATTAAATAATAGCCAATAGGGAATGTACATTTAAAGTCCAAGGACACCACTGGACTTAACATGATAATTATTGGTCTATTCTCCCGCATCCACAACAGTGTGATTATTCTTATCACAATTAGTATACTTAATATCATAAAATCTGTGTATAACTTTTTACTTTTTATGTTTAGTTGAATAATTTATTTCAATATTACCGTTAACTGATAAACTGCCATTATTGGTTTAATAATATTTATATATTCATATGCCAATGTTACTGTATATTAAACCAAAGCCTAATGAAGATCTAACTGAAGACAACATATTTTACTGATATGTTTTTCTAATCATATACTCTATGTGTACTTTTCATGAAAACATAGTCATTATTATTATGATCATTCATTATTAATAGTATTATTATTTATTCATTTTTCAGCCGCATACATTCTTTTTCATTTTCAAGTACGATATTAACATAATGGTCAAAATATAAATTTAAGATGAAAACTTGTTGTTCTTATCTATTCTAAAAGTAACAGTATCACATGTTGTTTTACTGATATAATTATGATTGATGATTTATGGTACGATCATATGAAATTATTTACATTAATTTATATTTGAAAAATAACAGATTTTTCTATTGTATTTAACAATATAACTATACTTTACACTTGAACACTTGTTTATTTCCATGAAACACGATAACTTTATCATTAATTTTAATAGAAAATCTTTCAATATTAATTTTTATTAATATTAGTTTATGAATTATTTTCACTGGAGTTATAATAAATTCATTTTCTTGAAATAAAGTTTAAGAGAAAAACATAATCTAGGTCACTTTAACATTTTACAGTGAAGGGTATTAAAACCAATCTCAAACAAATTTCCACTGTTCACTAGTTTACAATAACTTAATAACACCATTATAAAGTTGTGGAGACTGTTGAGCTTAAGATTATGAACCGATATTGATAATAATCATGTGCTTACTAGTAACTAGTTACGAGAGGTGATTCTCGGAGTTCTAGTGAGAATCCGTGACTAGTGGGGTTCAACCGAGTCTGTTGCGAGATAGTAACTCACTGATGACAATGGTAGCGTAACTTTGTGAATTGGTTGAATCTGGACATTCAAACCGTTGGATGCCGGCTCAATGGTCTAGTGGTTAGGCGTTCGCGCGCGAGACTGATAGGTCCTGAGTCCGAGTCTCGTGAGGTGAGATCGTGGATGCACACAGCCGAGGAGCCCCATACTCGTGCGAAACGGCCGTCCAATGCCTCCAGGTTTTTAACGATGGTCTAAAACTGATCGATTTATGGTCCCAATTAGAATCCAATATCAGCTAATGTGATATATATAAAGTTACTTATAATGCGAATCAGCAGGTAAAAATGATATCTACAAATTAGGCACTTCTTCCGACACTATCAATTAAAAGACTGAGAAAGGATGGAAATCGAAAACTAATTAAAACTTTCTTTCTCTAAATAAAGTGAAAACACGGGCCAATTGATTAAATAGAAAGCATTTATGCAGAATACTCACCTTTTGACTAGTTTGAAGACATTTATGGGTAACTATTGCACTGTCTTTTTCATTTCTCGGTGTTGAGGTTGACGGATTTATACACTTCATTTGATAATTAGTTTGGATGAATGTATCATCACATTTAACTAGTTCAACTTCAGCTTGACATGTTAAATTACAAGTTGTCAAGTCAAACGCTGAATCACATGGGATAACATCAACAAAATTTGAATGTTTACTCGCATTTCCATTGAATAAATTCCAGAAACAGTTTAAATCAGAAGTAATAGCATGCACAAAAGCTGGAAAATCAGTGTAAGCAAGTAAATGCCACGGCCATGAAGAAGGTGAACTATATGAAAAAAGAAAACAAAATTCATTCGGTTTACGTTAATAATAAAGGTCCTGAATAGAAACGAGAATGACTAAGTGAAATCTTTTACTAACAGATATGTTGATTAGATTAAGAGTAAACGGAAGTCAATAACTAAAAACTCTCATTTTCTTGAACTTAAGTTAAAGTTTACACGATGCCTACTGATACTACGTCACGATTGTTCAAAACAAAGCATGTGGAGTAAGGTCCGAGCCGGTTAATCAAACACTAAAATATTGACTAATAATATGAAAATCTATATAGAATTTTGAAAAATATATCTAAGAGGCAATTATTAAAATACCTATTGACTAGAAATTAATCATCAATTCATATGAAATTCATTCTGGTTTGACAGTAAACACCATACACACTGAACATCAATATTCATTATTATGATAAGAATAAGTAAGAATACCTTTGAGTTCTCACACAAACCAATAATATACGTAAATTTCTTAAAGGTAGCGACATTTAAGTGGAAACTTTGGAAAATATAAAACGAGAATTGGTAATCTCGTGAAAATTTATAAATTAACACCAGTTAAAAATAGGCTTTGTCAACAACTAATAACAATTGAACAAGATGTAATTATCTTATAGCTTGAGTAATTCACTTAACAACGCTATATAGATTTGAATTAAAGAATTTGACTTTGAATCACATCGGAAACAACAATGATTAACATATATGTTGTCATATCGAAGAGGATTTGGGCGAAGTTAAACTTTCAGACGGATTCTTAAATTATTGTGGTCTAATATTCTCCTATTTGTAAGCTTTCGTTTGATTGATAGACTGTTGTCACGTGTTCTACTATATCGGACTAATCGTTATTTAATTATTCTCATATGTTTCCGTTTTTCATCCTTTACGACTGATTTGTATAAGCATTGGAATTTCATATTTGTGTTACGGTGAAGTCAAATATTTAACCTATATTATCATACAAGCTTCAGGTTACGGATGAACAGAGTGCAATAAAAAAGACTTCTGCTTTTTGATTGGATACTAGGTTCCAAAAAACTTGTGGATCAACAGATGTTAAGGTCTCGGTTATTGTTTGTTGATCCTTGTGTCATTGTCGAAATAGGTCACTGGTCCTACAGGTAACATAGGCGAGAATACTGATAATAAAGCTAGACGAAACAACTGCTCTCATAATAACAGCCTAGTTACACAGGCTTCAAACTATCCCAGTAATCTGAAGTTCCTATTAGAGAAATGACATATGTAAATGAAACGGATACTCTTAAAAACAGGACAAAACGCGAGTGTTCAATTTCAAATAGTTAGCCAACTATTTAAACCGACTTTTTTTTCAATTTAGTAATCTATTAGATATTTCATAAATACTTTTGTAAATAACAGCAAATCCTAAAAAGGGAACAATAACAGACTACATATGTTGGGGAAATCAAATCAATTTAAGAGTCACTTTAATAGTTGACCTGAGGAACCCATAAAATAATTAGCTTGAGGAAAATATTTGTCAGTCAGTCATTCAGCTACAACGTAAGGCCAGGAACATATATGCATCGGTCCAAGTTATCATACCTCATTAACACAACAAGATGAACACCAAATTCATAGTAGTTACTTCAATGGTAGTAATATATAAAAAAGACTGCATATAAGGATATGATACAGGGAGAAATAATTAGTTCGTACAAAGAAAGGCATTGAGCAATTTTAATATCACAGGTAACAGGAACACAGAAAGTATGTACACCTATGACGCCATTGTGATCGATTCTGAGCCATGTCACCCACAGTCTCCAACCATTGGTTACGATAGTCACGCGGACCACAACCAAGTCGTATCCATCTACAAACATGGCTCAGACCAGAAGTTGGTGACTCCAAGAACTGATGCCCCATTTCGGTTTGGCCGACCCTAACTTTCTTCCGACCATCTCCAACACCGGTTAGCATTGCACGTCGTGGTAATCGGTGTTCAGGCATACGCAACACGTGGCCCAACCATCTCAGTCGATGAAGATTCACAACCTCATCAACTGATTCACCATCAGTCCCTAGTACGCTGTGTCTAACCTCACTATTACTTACCCAGTGATCCCAGCAATATTTCTAAGGCATCTGTGGTCAAATACTAGTAACTTAAGAGTATCCTCTACCCTTAATGGTCACGCTTCGCAGCCGTAAAGTAGAACGGAAAGAACTGCTGCGCATTATACTCGTCCTTTAATTGATAAACGGATACCTCGCCTTCGCCACAGGTGACGTAAGTTGGCAAGAGTCAAACGAGCTTTTTGAATCTATGCTGAGATTTTGTCAGACATCAACCCATAATGGCTGATCAGACTTCAAAGTAAGGTTGTCGACGCGTTCGACTACTTCAAATACTGCCTTCAGGTCAAGAAAGACCACCATTGTCTTGTCCTGAAGTCTGACGAATGGTGAATATGTCGTCGATGCAGCTACGACGAGGTCTGAATTTCTCATGTTTGCAGTTCACTAGTCTTTGTTAGGCGACCGGTAATTATTTGAGGCTAGAATTTTAGATGATATGTTAGTCAAACTAATCCACCTATGGCTATCTCAGGATGATTTTGACCCCTTTTTATATATTGGGACAATTAGTGATTGTGACCAGTCAGATGGAATTACGTCTAACTCCCAGAATTTAGCTAAAATATTAATTAACCTAGTCGCTGAAACTGGACCACCATTCTTAAAGACATCTGGAGTTAATCCATATGGGCCAGCCGCTCTTCTTCGTCTCAGATTAGCTATAGCCTTTTGGACTTCAGTTAGAGTCTTAAGACTTACTTCAATGTTCCATTCAGGTCGTTTGGGAATGGTGGGTAGTTTTAGAGTAACTGAAGGCCAACTGAACTGCCCCTTAAAGTGCTCCTCCTATCGTTCGAAACGTCTGGGCTGAGAACAGATAAGTGTCGTTTTCTTTCGAGACAGTCTCGCTTACCATTGACTTTTTAATTCCAGTTTCTTCTATTAGTCTGAAAAGCTGTCTGGTGCTAAATACAGCCGCCGCCTTTTCCATCTCTTTTGCTTTCGTTGCTTATCACCGCTCACGGTCGTTCCTTATACTTTTTTTCAGAGCCTGATGGGGTGAGTTTACGAGAATCCATCAGTGAAATAGACTTAGAAGATATCCAATGTTTTTTGTAACCCTGTGGTTTAAATCACTAACACATGTCACTGCTGTTTGTATATCTTTCCATTTTTATTTATTTATTTTAACACATAGATATTGGTACAAGGAGGCACCAAATATATATGCGCCACACAAATTTCATTCGATATGTGTGAGGGCTGTGATACTGCCCGGGTGCCCAAACCGAAGCAGGTGGTTTTCTTAGGAGGCCACTCCCCGAGCCTTCGACCTGAAGGTCTGATCCACAAGGCAGTGGAGCATCGTGAGGAGATGCAGTCCCATGGAAGCCGGTGACCAACAATTGGTTCATACGCCATTTGTTCCCGCAGGATACTGGAGCCCATGTGCACCATTGGTTTGGAATCCGGTTAAAGCGCCGGACATTCGCTTTTCGTCCTCTCATTTTCGTAAACAACATCCCCGCCACGAGAAGGCAGTGAGTAGGACTTCCCTGGCAGAGGCTATTTACGCATGGCCATGTGAGAGCATTTCGAGAGGGAGAGCGGACTCTCCCCACTCTCGACCGTACCAGGGCATTTGGGGGCCAAGCAACATGTGGATCAGCCTCGTTTTCAGAACTGCCTAAGTCTGACCTCAGTTGTTCCTGGAATCTACTATTGGCTTTGTCGTCACTGAGTTAAACTCGAATGAGTCTTCATAGTGTGGCTTTTCTGCATCCAGTGAGGCGCAAGCAGATGCGTGCTCGTATTAAAGCATGATCGGAGTCCAAGCAGGTATTCCAGAACGAGCGACAATCTTCTGTCGAGCCTTTCCAACAATGACTGATGGCAATATGGGCTATTTGAGTCCATCGTTGGTTTGGTGCAGAGGGTCGCCATGTTAGACAATATCTCTCCTTATGCTGAAAATTGGTGTTTGCTAAAAATGAACGCTTGCCTGAGAACAGTTGCAGCAGGCGATCACCATTATCTGTTCGCTGAACCGTAATTTTAAAATACACATCTAAATGTCTTTCAGCTTAGTTTATGCTACTTACCTGTGCATTAAAGTCACCTGATACGAGTACTATGTCTGAGTGTTTAGCTTTCTGAAGAAGTTCAGAAAGCTTTCTGTAAAAGTCATCTTTCACTTTATCCGCGCTGCAGTCAGTGGGAGCGTAGGCAGAAACGACGAAAAGGCAACGACATGTGCCGAACAACACATAGGCGACTGTCAATAGGGAACCATTCTAAAAGTGCTTGCCTTGCACTCATACTTAGTGCTATGACTAAAGCTGTCAGCCCACGAGAACTTGACGTCGGGTCACTAAGTAAACGGAGGGTATATCTTTTCGGCTCCCCGTCTTGGTTTCGTGAGTTTAAGTGAATGACCACACTAGGATCCTGCATGCGTGTTTCGGAGACACAGTGTACATCAATGGTACGAGATACCAGGGTGTTGGCTAAGGAGGTCTGCTGGCCGTACAGTCGAGGCTGCAATGTGTAGTTCGGAGCAAGATTTCAGTAGACCTGAGATAGTATTTCGCATACTAGAATCGTTGGCCATGGTGAAACGTGAATCGATGAAGTTGGTAGTCAAGGTGCGGGGGTAATAGGAGTTAAAGAGGGAAACTGACTATTATTAGTGATCTTGAGTGCTGTTAGAGGTATGAGGGCAGTTACTACTTCCCAATTGCCCACACTGTGAAAGGGTTCTTCTAGAGATACCTGAAAAGGAAATTGGGTTAGAGGTGGTTTTGGTGACATGAGAGCGTGACCACAGTACTCGAGGGACAACTGCTTGAGGCCGGTCACACACGACTTTGCTGTGAGTAATTTTCGTGTTAGCTCCGTATGTTTTAAGACTTTACCGCTGGAGACGAATATCCGTGGGATAAGGTGAGATATGCATTCTTAGGGTTGACTTTTTCTAACCCACCCTTCTTTGTGGGAAGCCACCATCACTGTTATGTTTGCTGCTTTTAGTCTTACTGTTCTTAAAGCGACTTCTCTGGCATGGTAGGACCTTGAGGAACGATTGCTCCAGCCAGTGTAGCTCGATTAGCTCATCACTACAGACAAGTCCGATCACCACGTCAAGGTAGCAGCGACGGTAGAATATTTGGGAAAGAGATAACTTCAAAAAGCTTTGTTTGATAATAGATTAAACATAAATAGAATTACCAAGGGAAACTGGTACTGATACTTAAAACATGAACAGGCAATGTAGAAAGAAAACCATGAATCCGACCAACATCAATGAAACTTGAAGCGGAATGTGATTTATGATCATTAGAGTTTGATCCAGATGATTCAAATTGTGAGGTAGAAATCAAATTAAATTCTATTGTTTGTGCATGATGAGTTGGCGTTACGATTGAAGTTGTCGCCAAACTATGCGCAGATAAATTTGAATGATGGCTTCTAGGTAATGTACTGTATTCTTCTGGATTGATTTCACCGAATAAACTATCATTACGAATAAGTAGAGAAAAAGAATCGTCTGACTCGTCAACACTTAATTCAGCTGCTTCCGCCTCAAACAATTCAGAATCTTCGAATACAAGAGCGACCAAATTAATTGTCTCAGTATCAGGTGATAAACAATCCCGTTTTGACCACCGAAAGTTCTTGGAGCCATTCCTTACTAAAAACAACCACCGCGAAAACGAGTTATTATGAGTTATTTCAAGAAAAAAAACAAACAGAAAATGGCAATATGGAAATTATTCGGAATGCCGAACAACATATTATAGCAAAAAAGGGGGCATAAAATACGGTAGATAAATAACTATATTTAATGGTTATTTATCGGTGCATTGACTTACCCGATAACAATTTACTGTAGAGTATAACTGAAGGAGTATTAAAAAAAAACGATCTGAATCGATCAATATGACTATAGAGTACCTAATTTTATATTTTCTAATTTGTAGTGTTGACTGAGCGCTATCAACTAAAATACTGATACATCCAGTAGATCCGTCCCCGATACTAAATAGGAAGACTTAGCTAACGTGGATTTTGATAAGGTAAGAGTTGAAGGTATGTGAAAATCCGATAAGCCGTAAATCACATACATTAAGGCTACAGCAAGAGACAGATGCGGTATTCCAACTAGCCGGTTTTATTTTAAAAAAGATTAGATGGTACAGCATACGGTTATGGTTCGAGTACCTGTGAACGAGTATGTACCTCTCGATTTTATGCATATAAACAAAGAATATTACGTGAAAGTATTCTTAGTTCATATCCCGCATGGATCTTAGTTAGACAACTATTGAAAAACCATGAGGCAGCTGTTTTGTTTTGAAACGAAACCTCTCAGTCGTGAATGTTCACGACCCCACTGCAGACCAAAACCCAAATCCTTAAGGTCTCACGGGGGAAGCTCAAATTAGACATGTAAGCTTCCTTAGTGGTCTGAAGGTTGAGCACTCGCTGTGTGATCTGAAGATCCTGAGTTCGATACCAAAAGATTGTGGATGAGCACCACTTAGGTCTCATATTGAAATAAAGCAGGTATTCAGTGCTTCCAGGTTTTTCAATGGCTGTAAGAATGGTGTAAGAATTGAAATTCAACAATCTTCACAAATCCCCTAAAGTAATTTGAAAGCACTCTTGATACATCCAAAAAATTAATTAAAATCTAACTGGGTTTATCAAGTGAAAACAATATGTTACCTGTTCGAAAAGACACAAATTCAGATAGAAATAAAAAACAATATATATTCATAGAAATAAAATTTTGGGAAAAAACAGAACTCATATTATTATTAGACATTTTAATTCGAAAAGTAATGTAGTACAACGATAATGCTTTTTGTAATATCAATTTTAATATCCATGTAAGAGTGTGGAAATGTGAAGAGGTACATATACATAAATGATACCGTCAAGTTTAATTGAACAGCATAAAGCATGATTTATTTAGAAGAAACAAAGGAAATAAGTAGATAAGTAATCCCACATCAAACTCTTTTTTATTCATCCTGTTACATATGACTGTGAATTCTCACAAGTAAACTAGTCAACTCTTCAAACACCTTTATAAGTAGAACTAATTCCAAGATTGATTTGTTCTTTAGTACAATGAAATACAGCACTAAGTAATCGAATAAAACCTGTATCCATAGGTTTATCCAAACCGCGTAAGAGTCTATGTCGCATAACACCAACAAATTCACGATAACTTAATTGTCCATCATCTAAAATATTAACGAAAATAACAGAAAAATAGACGAAAAACTGTAGAATAAAGGAAAATATTTCGCAATCGAATGGACGTTATTCAAACAGATTTAAAAATGATGAAGATTCGCACAAGAATTTCTCAACCTTTTGGAACTAATATTGCTCTATCGTTAATTCACTCCCATTTTATACAGAAAAAAAGACACAACAATGAAAGAAAACAAATGTAAGATAAGTAACAGAATAAATTGAATCAATTGTGATAAATATTATATTGGACAAAGTGGATGCCTTTTTCAGTTACCCATACACAAACATAAACTATCAGTAAAACTATATGACATATTACCACTGATATCAATGCATAGAAATAACTATAGACAAAAATATGAATAGCAAAACGTGAAGATCATAGACTGAGGAAACTCTAATAATGCCAAAGAATTTCTGGAAGCATAGCATTCAACTCATTGAGTAATCAACAGAAAAAATAGCTTAAACCCAGCCTATTAGCCTGTTTGACAAAGGTTAGTCGGGAACATGATTACAGGTCAACAGCACAAGAAAGTCAACCTAAGTACAATTCTAGTGAACGAAAACACGAGTGGAGACAATCGAATGCATTAGACCACAAAATTACAGAGCATCTCACTAAAATCGGAGAACCATATAGTAAATAGTTAATTTGCAAAATATCAATCTTTCGTCTCAAACTTGACTGTTCCTTTTGCAAACATCAGTCCATTGTCTCCGATTCCATTGTTCATGCATTTTCATACCAATTGCGTTCTGTTTCCATTCTTTCCTTATCGATCTTCTGCTGAAATACATTCCATGCCTGACCACCGTTATATACTACTTATGTGGATATAAGTAACCCACATCATATAAGGATAAATGAAGGTAATGAAATTTATGAAGACAATCAATCATAAACAAGCGCACTAAAACAAACTGATTTAGGACCTATGAAATAAGTAAGAAGCTTACTTCTAAATAGAGTAAACAATGGTGATATTGTTTAGAACAATAAGAAATTTGCAATTAAACCATTTAGCTCAAAGAACTCGACAACATCAAAAGACTAAAAAATTAAGGCAGTCTTTGAAAATCGGAGTTACATGGGAAATGTAGATAGGTAAGGACGGTCCACTTCCATTACGTCTAGAATATAAAAACTCTGGAAAAATCATACTTCATTAATCGATATACGGTTATATTTACATCCACAAACTACTGATCTTAATTTGAATAAGCATATTATCTTGTTACTATTAAAAAAAACCTATGTATTGTTTAGAGATCTAATAAACAAACTACTTAAATAGATATTTGACAAAATGTACAAGAAATTCACTGACTTACTATTCTCATCGAATAAAGTGAACACAACATCTAAAACATGTGGTGACAAGTGAAGATTGGCGACAGTCGAAGCAACATGGTTTAAAGTATCTTGATTAATTGATGCCCCAGCCATATGATAAAATGTTAAAGCAGTATCCACATCAGCAATAGATCGAAGTAAATGACTGAAATCAGAAAAATCTTTATACGTGATACCCTGAAACATATATATACATGAAAAAAAGGGAGGATTAAGATTTTTGGTAAGAAAAAACATTCTATTTGTAAGTGTGGTGTGAAAAATAAAGTCTACATTAAACAGACTAAGAATAATTAATTGTAAACAAAAAAACAACTCGTTATAAGTAATGTAGTAGAACAAATGAACTGTTTATTAAGATTTACAAACTACTAATTAACATAAAATGGATGAATTACAGATATTATAAAATTATTATCTATCTATACGTGGTAAAATTGACAGAATATTCAACATACTTATAATCGAATAGTAGTATATACTAAGGAATGTATGCGAACGATTAATAATCGATAAACCATTTCAGTTTTAACTGTAGTTGTAAAGTTACTATTGTGAGAGAATTACGTTTAAGCTAACAAAAAACCCAATTTCAATGATTAGTGCAGACATGGGAACAGTTAGGAAACTATGGAGTTCTTTACTAGCTACTTAGAATAATCTCATGGTTATTACTATGAATAAATGGCTTCATTTTGTATGCATGTATATGTGTAATCGTTAATGATACTGATCAACTATCAAGATAAGAGTAAATAGATTAGATTTTAAAACCAACTTAGCGATTGTAAGTGCAGTAACAGCCGAACAGTAAATACAGTTTAATCCTAACAATGATGAGCTGAAAACTTAATAACATTAAAATATTTAACTGATGGAAATTGAATGATGTGAATTCAAGAATTCATAAGGTTGTAAATGCACATATTTCATGAAAGCCTACAACAGTGCATAATAAATAAGGCTTAAAACATTTAGTACTCCAATATCTTAGATAATAAATTTTAAACATAGAGATACTTGGATTGTACGGAAAAATTATCCAAAAAAAATATTTCTCTAAATTAAAATATATCAAAGTAACTTTGATATTCTTTTTACAGGAAAGAAATTTCAAACAATAATTACACTACGAAGTTGCGCCATCGAACACCAATGTCTTCAGTGAGCTGATATCTCACAACAGACCTGGTTGAACTCCACTGATGACGGCTTCTCACTAGAACTCCAGGAGGTTCTCCTGAAGTCAGTCACTAGTGCTGAGGGGTCCCATACTAGGACGAAACGGCCGTCCAGTGCTTCCAGGTTTTCAATAGTGGTCTAGCTTCAACTGACTCATGATTTCAACCTGTGAAATTTACTAAAATCTCCACAAAACTCATTCTGATAATAATTACACTAGTTTCATTCAACTGTAATGAATAAAAGAAAATTTGTTAGTTGTAAATATATTGAATCGAAAATTTCACATTGCAATTCACATGTTCATTATAACACAGCTATTCAGAAAGGTTAAGGTCAGTTGAAATAGCATATAGCAATTACAAACTGAATTATTTTTACATACAGTGGCAAAGTAAACAGATTTTTATATTAGGAGAGAAATAATTATATATATCACTAGTAGAGAAAGGATGAAGAAAACGAAAAGAATGAAAAGACCTTTAATAACCAAGAGAGAGGATAACGATAGGGCAAACATTTTCAAATATATATAAATCAGGGTGGTTGGTAAAATGTGATGAAAGATATTTAACACTTTCTTTCAAGTGGTGTTCGAACATGTCTATTACACGTGGTTGGACTATTTGCATTTAGAAAAAATCTAAAAGACTTTTGTTTTTTTTCTTCTTAGTTAAGAAAAACGTAGTGAAAGCTTTCATTATGTAATGGTCTTGTAGTCGATCAACACAAAAAGGAGTGAAAAAAAGACTTACACTAGACTGATCAGAATCTATAGGAAATTTTGCTTTTACTCGACGAATCATTTTACGTCTTTTATTCTCAGAAAATCCAGCATAAACAAGTAGAGAATTGGCGAATTGTACTTCAGTAATTTTTCCATTCTTTGGTTCAGCTCTTTCAAACTGAAATTTTGTTTTAAAAAAGTATACATATATAAGGTTTCACAAGAGAAAGATATAGCCAATCAATAAAGACATAAAAAATACCACCTGAGCGATCAGTCATTTGCCTTTAAAAAATTGTTCATAAGCATTATTTAAATATAGCGACTTTTCGTGAAGTCCTTCTATGAAAATGTGTAAGTTATTGCCATCATGAAACTAAATCAGTCGAAAAACTATCGAAAACAACGAACTATTATAAGTTGCTGAACACAAGACCTGTTTTACATTCAGTCAATTAGGTGGGGTGATGGGCATACGGTGGGTAGAAACAAATGTCCAATGCTTTCTAGTTATAGATAGTGTTCAGTAACTCATGATGACAACGATCGTTGATTAATGATTTGTTAATTGCAATTTAGAATAAGTGAAATAACCAATAAAACCATTGTGTACATTGACGCATAATGTTGGCTGGTTCCAGAGTCGGTTGAAAGAAAACTAGGGACGACCAAAACAAAAATTGGCATCAATCAATGAAGTCACTGACTGGTGGACTGAGTAGTGTTGGTGGCTTCAAGCTACCTGATTGGGGTCAGCGTGATTATCGTAACAAATGATTGGAGATGTAAGATGATATGTCCCAGAATCGATCGCAATGGCACAGATGCATGTACTCTTTATCTTCCTTGTACATTTTTTTTATTTTGCGAAATCTTTGTTATAAAATCATATAGCCTATACACAGTCTTGTTTATAGTTATTGATACTGCTACGAATTATACTACTTGGAGATTTATTTTGATAATTTCATCTTAATGTGCTTAAATGATGCGGTTACTTAAACCGATGTGTACACGTATGCCAGGCTGTGAATTTTATGTGGCCGATTGATTGTTATAGTGGTTTATCATGATTGGTAAGACAAAATCTTAGATTTTCAAAATCAACTAGTAGATACTAATCAATAGACGGATGTAATGATAGATGTGTGGCCTAGTGACAGACACTCACGAGACCGTAGGATTGATTAAACCCATTAAATGATTTGAAATCAAAGAAAATAATACTAATAACCAGAAAATAGGTTTTCTAATGTGATAAAACGGAATACTTATGTAGAAAATATTAGCAGAAAAAATAACATGATAAGATGTCATAGGCTATTACAGAAAATACATTTGTAGACCTTTTATTCTCCAATTAATCAAGAACCAGCTATTAAACCTAAGTTTTGGACATTGTATCAGTGGCTAGAGCGGTCAGTTCTATACCAATAATGGTTTCTTATCGTCAAAACAGTAATTAATAAAAGTTACAGATACTTGTGGTCGACAATTTGTCATAATTAAAGTTAATAGAAAATCGCATGATATGAAAAATCCATCTTAGCGGCTAAAACGTGAAACAGCGTAAGGACCAGTTTTATGGATGTTGGTACAAAGATATATCTTCATTGATATTTATTTACATAACTAATAAAAAGACTAACTTCTAGACGCATAATCTCCTCTTGTAAATCAGAATGAAATTGAAGAAATTTACTGATTGGCAACTTCTGATCACCGTTTGGACCAAAGAAATAGCGTTTGAAAGCACTATTAGAACTCCCTGGTTTCAAAGTACAACCTGTTGTTAAATTATCACGATGACGACGACCCATAGCAGTAGTGCCCATAATTACCGAACGAACCTGATAAAGCAAAAGATTGTTAACTGGTTATTATTATTATATAAAAAAATATTTGTTTCATCCATCTACAAATTTATTTCATTCTATTCTATCAAAACGATGAATGGAAACGATAATTAAAAATTGAATTGAAATAACTAAAAAAGTTCCGGATGTCGCACATAGAGATGAGCTATTATTATACGATCAGCATCAGTACTATATTGAACGAAAACTTTGTGGGGATAACCAATATCTTGTTTGTTGCGTGGCAGTCCGTTCTGTTTTATTTTACGGCAGAGAAACATGGCCATTAAGAGTAGAAGACACCCGTAAGCTACTAGCATTTGACCACAAATGCCTCAGAAATATTGCTGGCGTCTGCTGAGATCACTGGGCAAGTAATAGTGAGGTTAGACACAGCGTACTAGGGAGTGATGGTGAATCAGTTGATGAGGTTGTGAATCTACATCGACTGAGATGGTTGGGCCACGTGTTGCGTATACCTGAACACCGATTACCACGACGTTCAATGTTAACCGGTGTCCGGGATGGTTGGAAGAAAGTTACGGTCGGCCAAACCGAAATGGGGTATCAGTGCTTGAAGTCACTAACTTATAGTCTGAGCCATGTTTGTAGATGGATACGACTTGGTTGTGGTCCGCGTGACTATCGTAACCATTGGTTGGAGACTCTTGGTGACATGGCTCAGAATCAGTTACAATGGCGTTGGGGTATACACTCTCTGTCTTCCCTTAAAGTAAGAGATTAAAATCGCTTCATATCTTTCTTTCTACGAACTAATTATTTCTTCCTGTACTATATCCTTATTGCAATCTTTCTTTTATATATTACCACCTCTGAATTAACCACTTATATGAATCCGGTGTCCATCTTGTTGTGTTAGTGAGGTATGGCAACTTGAACCGATGCATATATGTGCCTGGTCCTACGCTGTAGCTGACTGACTTGTTGCAAAAATCACAGTGGAATAGTAAAATATGAAAACCAAACAATAAATACATAATTTGAACATCTGACTGTTTCTTACAAACGTGATCATTCTTTCATTTCTCCTGTCTTCGCCTTTTCCTCTTCTGTCAGTAAGAACCTACTTCCCATGCCAGATACATATTACTTATTTCCGTCAGTATACATAGCACATATCACATTATTATTGCTATTATTATTATTATTATTATTCATGAAAATCTTATCAAACTGCGCAGTTGCTGTCTAAAGAAATCTCGCCATGTATTGAGAAACCTCGGTTGAATTTTCCCAACTAACCAAACTTATAGCATTACCGAGTGTTCGTTTATCAAACAAAGTGCGAGTGTAGTGCTCATCAGCCTACTATCCATTACTCTATAACTGTGAACATGGTCTATGAAAGTAAGAGACAAGAGTGTGCTACAGGCTTTTGATCTTCGAAACATTGCGCGTATGTGATGGGATAACCAAGTGAGCAGTCTTGTGGTTAAGCACAGGATTCTAAACAGAGTTGGTAAATAGGTTGATGAGGTTGTGAATATTCGTCTACTGAAATGGTCAAAATATATGTTATGTATGCCGAACCGTCACCTACATCGACGGACGATGTTTGTTGTGATAGGTGTATTTCGGGAGAGAGATAGGAGCGAGTAGATCATGAAATGAAATCAGTCTATGAAGTCAATGAATTTTTGTCTGAACCATGTTGGTAGATGCAGATTACATGATTGAGATTTTCGTAGAAACTTTGCGCACCATGGCTGACGATGACCAAAGACAAGAATAAAAAGTATATATATGCAATATTAACTTACAACTTCAAACTCGTTTATGTCTAATTCCCCATCTCCATTAATATCAAACATACGAAAAGCTATTTCAAACTGTCGACGAGGTGCTTCAAGAAAAATTATTAATAAGCAAAAAAGTAACTGTGATATAAAATGCCAGTAGAGAATCATATTTAAAACGAGAGGTAAATAATTACACATGAAATTTTAAACAAATTAATGATGATTATGGATCAGCCAAGGATTTTATTTGCAGATATTAAATGCCTAAATATCTTCACCAGGTTGTCTACGTGCACCTATCCAGAACCTTGTGGCTTCTTTGTTAGATTTGACTGAGGTCGGAATCACACTAAGCTCCAGAGCGGCGGAAGTTCTAGCCGACTAGATCCCCATTAACAATTGTTTATGAGCTAGTAGATTAGAAAGCTTCATTAAAAGGGAAAAAAGCGAGTTGGAAACGATGTTTTTTCTTCATCTACACTAAAGCATCGAAAGACTGTGACGTGAGTGGAATCTAGAATGAGTTACACTATCAGTTAAATGATCTCAACAGAGTACTTTCGACAGACACTGTAGTGATAGCTGGAGGTTTTAATGAGCAGGCCAGGTGTTTGGATGGATAACAGGGACTCATTGGTTACAGGTCAGACAACGGTGATCATCTCTTGTGGCTTTTTGCGGAGAACAATCTGCTTTTGACCAGCACTAACTTACGTGTTACATGCGGTCCTCCATCTGTAAACCAAGTCTTCACTCGGACTAACCACACAGAGATCAGCCATCGCTGGTATGGTTGTGTACAGTGCGTTTGTTAACTGCCTGTAAAAGCTGAAATCATAATTACATTGAATGTGTGTGGAATCATATAAAATATTCACAGCTATACGGTTTTCGTTCTTACGATAATTGAAGCTGACACCATTTAGAAAACAAGACGGTATGAAACTTACAATCCCAGTACTTCATACTTAAAGTCACGTTTAAATATCAGACAAATAATCAAAAAAGTTCTGAGTGAATGCTTTTACACTTCTATGGAGCATCAAATAAACTGACTATGGAATCAGTTTTTATAATATTTATACCGATCAACTGGCAGTTACAACCAATTTACAAATTTTTGTTAGTTATCCGAATAAGAACTAATTGTGACACTAGGGATACATTTCAAGGCAAATAGCAATTAAAAATTTATAATTAACAAACAGAAAAACATTGATTTGTATCATTGAAATTGTTAAACAAGATCTATCTATGCTATTCGTGAACCTAATCTATTCAGCTAAAGCATATTTTTCTTATGCTTTCCGAAGAAACCTAAATTATTATTGGGGTCCGAATCACTCTTATAATTAGGGAAATTCACCTTAGCATGGTTGTTATGCAGTAATAATTGGTTAGTATCAATTAATCATTCCAATCACATTTATATAAAGTCCACTATATACATTCAGTTTTGGACATTAGTGTGTAAGGGTTCATCTGGTCAAAGTTACTTATATCATAAAAGAATGAGAAATCAACAGAAAAATAAACAACGAAATGAATAAAATAAAGAATTAATCTCTAATATTTGAGCAATTACAAAACTTACTCGAAAGTACAGTTAATAGGAATATAAAATCAGTAAATGTGATTAAAGCTTGATCACAAAGCTTATAAAATACTGATTCTTTAGGTATGTCCAAATTTAATTTTTCACTCTATAAATAACAAAAATCAGATAAAAAATAATAGACATGACAAGGTGTTAATTAAAAATTAAAACAATAATTCACCTTATTAACATGAGTCGAAAAGAGTCACAACCGTACATTTTGCTAAACGCAGTATACATTTAAAGATAAGGACTAGAGCTGAGTAAATAATTAGACTAAACCTTCAGAATCAAACTGCATTTACTTTGGTTTAATAATAGTTGGGTTGTATGTTTGATAAAAGTATACCATACTGACAACCTTGAGGGACTTATCAGTTGGTTAGGAAACGTTATCTAGTTATAAAGCAATTAGCAATAAAAGGCGATAACATCACAATGGGATAGTAGTTTTGATACGATAAATAATCCTTTATATCGTAACTTATTAATTATTGTAAAAGAAAAGAGTATTTTCACATATTACAGTTTGGGCTAATGTTGTAAGTTAGGGTAATAGCCTCATAAGGTATTCGTCACCAATTGACATCAATTATAATGCAAAAAGATTAGGGTTAGATAGTAAGAGTAAGACTAGAGCAATATGTTGGGATTACGCAATAAGTTTAAGGTATTTTTTTCACGAATTGACATCAGCTATAATGCAATGATAAAACAAAGGACGAAATCACAATCAATGTTACCCAGTGTTATACACGCACCAATGGCCGAGGGTGGAGAGAGTTCACTCTCTCTCTCTCGAAATGCTCTCACATGGCCACCCTTTTCTTACAAACTTAAAACCATTGAGGTTGAAATTTAAAGTCAGGAGTTAGAGTGGGAGAATAGTGTCTGGTTGCACAAGCATACTTCACTATGCATTAAATCACATCAAGTATTTTACACACACGATCTGCATCAGATATTTATTTAAGTCTAACTTAAACACCATATCATATCTTCTGTTTGGTTGCATTATAAATATTTTTATGAATTTCAAGTATTTTATGAACCGAATAGTCAATTTTTATATAGCTACTTACAACACAAATGTTGTCTGGAACAGGGCTTTTGGTTTCGCGCAAAAATAGCTGAGGAGCCGTCTTACTTTTGACTGGTTCACTTAAGACCGTCAACATGGTATAATTGTATTGTGCCTTTAACACATAATTATTACATAACGAAACATATTTTTATATGAATAGAATATCTGAAAATCATTAAATCGCTGCGCTTAAATAGTTCGAAAGCTTTTGTGAGTCCTCCTCAGCTCAACTAAATGACTGACACAACAGTATTTGATAACTGAAATTAGGGAGCGTGAATATCTGAAATGATAAGGATAGTCAATGAAGCCGCTCACATATGTGAAATCATCTAGGAAATTCTGAAAAACATAAAAGCATGATGAGATAAAGATAGCAATGTTTTTGCTGTTTTATTTGATTACGTGACCGAATTTGTATATTCCGTTGTAATATCAAGTACCATTTAGTGAACATCATCACAACAGATTCTTTAATAATGATCAGTGAGTGACTATAAACATCATGACCAAAAGATAAATAATTACGAAGCAAAAGCCATTGACTATCAAGATTAAGAGAGAGCATTATGATTACTTTGCTTTTCAGTTAATACAGATTATTAATAATGAATTATCGTAGAAACAGACAATTACGATTAATATAGAGCCTGGGACAAGTGTGCGTGACTCCAAGTTGTCATACCGCATTACCACGATGAGACGAAAATAACAATGCGAATGGTAAAGGATAAAGTAATGCGGCAGAGACAGTTCAGTCGGTCTGCTGCTCCGGTGACATCGATTAAACTGTCCTGTCCTCCATCGCCGGCAACGACTGACCTACTTAACGAGGTAGAAATTTGAGAGGAACTCCAATTCTTGAAGAGCCACATATCACCAGAATCAGATGACTTACTTCTGCCTCGTTTTAAAGATGGTGGGGGAGTGAGAGTATATAATAACCTCTCTCCATTGTTCCATCCAACCAACGACATCCTAGGAACATCTCTGATGAATGTAGGTTACGGTGGTGTGAATCGGCTGCCTAGAGAAAGACTTTTCGATCCAGAGTATGCGGAAGACATTGTTATACTGTGTGATATAATATGCAAGCCGTGCAATAAGCACTGAATGAGTGTGCGTAGGTATGGTATGCGCTTTGCGTCTTTTTAGGGCAAAGCACTTTTACAAGACTGCCAGGAGTCTGTCTGAACTCATTCATAAAAGTAATCATTTTGAAGTAATTGAGAATCCCGTGCATTCGGGCAATTACGTGAGTGATCAGATCAATTCACGTATAATAAAAGCCAGAGAAGCTTATGCTGATTTGAATTATATTTGGCCTCTTTGTATTTTAAGTCTGGCTGTAAAAAGTGGGGTCTACATGTTGGTGAGGGTAGTTTTGCTTTACGCTTGTGAGAGTTGGTCTCTGTGGATTGAAGATGCTAAAGGATTCTGTAATCGATTATCGGTGTCTTCAAGACGTTGTCAATATTCAATAGCAACGGTCTGTTGATAATGCTAAGGTTCGACAAGGTTTGTTCGGACAGCGTCATGATAACTCAATCAAAGTAACTATCTCGAAACCTAGGCTTCGGTGGCGCAAACATGTTCTATGAATGTCACTAGCGGCTTCTGTATGGTGCAGTAATTACCGAGGCTAGGACTGGGTTAGAGAAAATGGAGAGATGATTAGTGTATGAGATGGTGTTATGGTATGACTGGATTTTGTTAAACTTTCACATCTTCCTAATTGAAGCCAGGGTAGTCGGGGTCCGGCAGATGGTGCAACTCAGTGGCTTGAGACGTTATCAGATATGTCTCAGAATAGAAGCCAGTATCGATCCTGCTGTAACTTTCTTCATGAAAGTAACTTCTTGGACTGAAAGAATCCTTTCCGGTTGTATTTTTCTTAACTGAACGGCTTCTTCCATGATGATAATAATAATAATTATTATTATTATCATTTCACTCTAATGCACTAGTTTCGATCCTTTTTTGGCCTTTTTGATGATACTCATCTTCCTTTCTCTCTCTTTAAAATCTCATTTTTATTGTGTGGAGCACGTATATTTCGGTGTCTCTTTTATCAATGTTTATGTTTTCAAACAAAGAAGTAATGATAATATAGAAAAGTAAACATTAGGAGTATCGTACTAACAGTGAAAAGGTAGGTATGGAAGGATGCTGAAATTCAAGATAACGGAAAAAATAAAGGTCAAGTACACAAGTCCCATCGTGAACCGAGTCACACAATGTCTCCGACTACTGATTACAATTGTCACAAAAACCCCAACCAGGTAATCTACATCTACCAACATGGTTCAGACAAAAATTCATTGACTTCATAGACTGATTTCATTTCATGATCTACTCGCTCCTATCTCTCTCCCGAAATACACCTATCACAACAAACATCGTCCGTCGATGTAGGTGACGGTTCGGCATACATAACATATATTTTGACCATTTCAGTAGACGAATATTCACAACCTCATCAACCTATTTACCAACTCTGTTTAGAATCCTGTGCTTAACCACAAGACTGCTCACTTGGTTATCCCATCACATACGCGCAATGTTTCGAAGATCAAAAGCCTGTAGCACACTCTTGTCTCTTACTTTCATAGACCATGTTCACAGTTATAGAGTAATGGATAGTAGGCTTATGAGCACTACACTCGCACTTTGTTTGATAAACGAACACTCGGTAATGCTATAAGTTTGGTTAGTTGGGAAAGTTCAACCGAGGTTTCTCAATACATGGCGAGATTTCTTTAGACAGCAACTGCGCAGTTTGATAAGATTTTCACGATTAGTGACTTTTCACATGCCTCAGAGCTTACGAACTCATAACAAAATCATAAGTAGCATGACAAGGACTAGAGACAAAACATCGGCTTTAAATTATAGTATTTGAGGTAAAGTGCTACAAATTTTAATTATCTCAGAAAACTGAAATAATTTAGACCAACCGAGATGAGAATAAGTTAAACTAGTGATCGACAGATCATAAAATGCTTGAAGCTTTTAAGAAATAGTCTTTTCGTCGAACATAACTAACGAAGATACCTAACCTAATTATGTGAAGACACATGGTAAACAAATCTAATGCACGTTCAAGTATCATCATTTTAAATAAGTTAAAGCAAACCATTAAAATTAACCTCTACTGCAAATCGTATATCGAGCCTTGGAAAAATATACGCTTGATTGTAGAAGGATGGATGAAAACAGAGCAAGCCTGATGTTAATAATGTAGTTGGATCGAACAGCTTACAGTGGACTGGTTAATGTATATACAAAAGACTTAGGCCAGAAGCTCAGACCGATTGACCAACAGCCACGTTCCACGAAAATAAATAAAACTGTAGAAGAGTAATTTAACCCAACTTATCGATTTGTTTCACAAGTTACAGACATTTATGCTAGCAACCAAAGTCTTTGTATTCTTAAGAAACTTGTACAATCTTTCTTCACTGTCTAATTATTTGAACATTTCTTATTACGGAACTTAAATAATTCTTAATGAATATTATTTCAGTCTACTTTTTTCCGAGGTTTTTTCCTAATGTACTTCCCATTGTGAAACAGTGATTTAGGGCCTTTATTATCCTTATCACAACTAGTACACCTGTCATCATATTATCAATTTATACTTTTTAACTACCATGTTTAGTTATATTCAAGGCTGACGAAGACCTAATTGAGAACAATATTGTTCGCTTATATATGTTATTTTAATTCGCAATATGGGAAATTTAATGTATTGCGAAAAATAAAATCCTATAAATACAATCGCAGTGAACGTACCAACAGTAAATTATTTCGGTATGTGTTTCTAACCTTTGATATGCAATAACATTCTCAAGTATTAGTGAGTAGTCTCATAGGAAAGAACTCAAGATTACCGAATTCATACCAACAAACTAAAGAATTCAGTTAATTCAACTTACAATGACTGATCTTAGCTTAACATTAAACATTCTAGCCAACAAAGGACTAACCTTGTTATGGAACCAAACTAATCCCGTCTATAGGTCAAAAGAGAAGAATGTAAGTAAATGAGTAAACGTGTAAGTTGGGCGTAAATAACATGAAAATAATAAAATTAAATTACGTAAACGACACGTTTAAATCGAAATGTAAAGTTAAATTTCAAATACAAGAGCTTAAGGCGCGAAATGAATTTCTGTTTATGTTGCGGATGGAAAATGATACGATGAAGAACTTAAGTATATTTTTCTCTGTGATAGTGATAGATGAACTTATGTAGATCCCAATGGTTAATACATACTTATGATAAAGACCTTTTCGACGGCAATGGATAAAGTAGTGTCGTAACCATAAGTGTAAAAAATATCTTCAGAAGGGATTTCGGAGATTTTAGTAATTTCAGTAGTTGAAATCATGATTCAATTGAAGCTAGATCACCATGGAAAACCTGGAAGCACTAGATGGCCACCTCGTCCTAGTATGGGACTCCTCAGCAATGTGCATCCACGATCCCGTCCCTCGCGAGATTCGAACCCATGACCATCTGATGAGTCCCATACTATGACGAAACGGCCGTCCAGTGCTTCTAGGTTTTCCATGGTGGTCTAGTTTCAATTTACTCATGATTTCAACTATTAAAAAATATCTATTTAATAAGCACTTACTTACAGGGAAAATAAATTCCTGGGCATGCGTTACGCCTCTTTCATGTGGACAAACGATTGTAAATCTAACCAAGAAAAGCAAAGTGTGGACTCGCAATGTTTTCACAGTGAAAATATATTTAGGATTGATAGTAACAGAATATCTAGATAAATGAAAACTGAGCTAAAGTACAACTTAATCAGATGTACACATTTTCTAGTTTATCATCTATGAAGATTTCTGCCATACTACAGAATTATATTCATAACCGATGACAACATCACATGCTATAAATGTTTGATGAGAAAAAATGAGTTATATTTCGAAAAAAAATTACTTGACTATACTTGGTGATAAAATGTCTTAAAGTAATACCCCGTAAATAATCAATATTTTATAACTAACCTTTGGGTCATATCTCTTAAATGAATCCAAATCTAAACCATCAGGTTGTTTAATACCTGGGGTAATTGAACGAAGGAAGTCTTCAGGAGTCATGTAAACTGTTTCATTGTCTTCTTCTATGCTCTTAAGAGTTGCAAAATATCGGAAGATTTTGTCCGGCGTAGAATAGGCTCGAATTCGGTTTTCGTATGCAATGAACTAGTATTTTAAAAGTAATTTGTTAGCTATGAATAATATATTCCTAAACACAAATAATTTATTATTACTTAAAAACAGGTGTTATACAGCAATCTAACGAGGTGATAGAAAAAAAGGTAAAATATTAAAGAACTGTTACTTTGCCTCTTAGTAAATCGGCCTGATGCGCAAAAAGTTAACACACAAATATTCCCCTCAATGATGAACTGGTAAGTCACAAAAAGTGTAAAGTTGCACACAAGGCAATAGTGAAGATTTGAAATATCAGATGTTTTCGTATTTAAAAAAGATATTGGATTTATTATTAATGTAACTCATTGACCAAATACGGGGTTATATAATGCTTTAGGTAACGCTGTTTGAATGAATTCTAGTGACAAGCAGTAGCACCATAACAGGATAAGGGATATTGTCAAAAAAAGTCTAACTACTACACTTCCTGTGATCACTCCCCATGTTGAAACAAACCAACTCTAGAAAAGCAATTAGAGGGGAAGAAATATATCTCAAATATCCTTACACTGGCAACCAAAGTGTTCAATGGACTCTACATCTTTAGTACTCCAAATCAGTGAGTGAATTTCAAGGGAGATTAATCCCCAGAAAGTTAGGTAAATCAAGTGTATTTTTAAGACAGCTCTAAAAAAAAACTAAATAAAGCTGTGGATAATAGGCACCTTAACGAACACTACAAGAAGTGACTAATTCCGATGTCCATTTGCTATAAGCAATAATCCAATCAATTGCATTGGAGTACGGAGCTATCAGGTCTGTGTATTTCAGTACGTCTTCTGATGACAAGAAATAGCACAAAACTACTTGATCGACGGAGTCACATGTCACTTCAAGGTAAAAAATACGAACTCAAAAACCTAAAAAACGTTGAACGATTGGGTGATATGTTCACGATTAGGTTTGAACTAACCTGGTTTTCCCTATGTTTTTGCACGTGAGCCTCAAGAAGCGAACCGATTCCTCTATGGTTATCTTCCTAGCTATTGTCTTAGTCAGCATACATTCTCTAACTGAAACATCTCTAACAAGTCTATGGAGTTAACCTATTAGGTCCTGATGCACTTCCTCGTTTTATACCAAATAGGTAGAACGAGGCTGAGTGTTAAGATATGGCTAAACCTGTTGGTTTATATGCACGTCTATTAACTTTCCAACTTGTTACCGGAAAGCACTGTCGGTAAAATGCTACAACTTTTGTGCAATATATTTCAAAAATAATTGAGATGAATTTCGCATAATTCCCTTCCCATTCATTCTTGAGTTGTATATATTCTATTATTTTATGTACTTCGTGGTGAGTAAAGTTAGACTCAAATATGTCATCAATAGATAGCGCCACTAACTATTCAGAATGAGTATCGAGAAATATGGAGTTCTAGGATGAAATCCTGGGGACGATGGGCATAAGTCATGAGTGACATAGCTTAGGATTGGTCACACTGAAACAAGTAGGTTCACTTTCTTAACTTCATTCTACATCTCCAACATAAGTTATTATTTTCTGACTCATGTTGCCACTGGTACGAGAAAGAAAACCAGAAGACAGCATCAGCTACTAAGACACTTTGCAACCAAAAAACATAATTTACCAACAAACAAATAAATCTTGGTTAGATATTTTCGAAATACTTAAATATTCGTGTGAGAAATAACTCACATTCGGACAAAAACTTTCGAAAAGTATGCTTTCAGATGAATAGAATGAACATGAACACAGAAAATATAATAAGCCACCTTAAAGTTACGCAGGTTTATTAACCGAATAAAAAACGGTTGACGAAAGTTATTAAGTACCTTCCTGTCTCGAAATCCAGCATGTTTTTTTCTTACAGAGTCGTTTTGATGTCGCTGTTCCTCATCTGTGTCAGAAACCTCTGACTGACATTTGGCATTTGTCACATTACATACCTGAAATAAGTTAACTCAATAAAGGGTTGACACACCTTCTTTTTCGCACCTTTGTCATCATTGGACTCATAAACCTTCCGTTCTAAATAAGGGAAGCTGAAAAATAATTAAAAATACATGCAAGCTTACCCTACAGAAATAAATAGTAAAAATACACACGTTAAAGCGCCAAAGTAGTATACGTCGTAATAAGTTTCTAGTTTTCTAGGATATGCATTTTTGTAATGAGTGTAACGATTACGGTAGGGACCGTGTATAGTAATTTTTTGCTGAAAAGTTATACAAGGATCCCACTTCAAGAAATAACAAAATGATATTTTGGAAAAGGAACGTCTGCCAAAAGACCCAAGAAAATGTCGCGATAAGTGACAGAACAGCATCTAGTTAGTTTTTCGAGAATGTACAGTTTAACTTGACCTTCGAAAAATTAGCAATCCAATTGAACTGATTGTCTTCAGAGAAACTAATGCTACACCGATAACAATCTAAGAGTGTGTAGTGACTGGAGTGATCTCTTCCAAAAAACAGCAACCTTGATTCTTTGTCGACGCTTTCTTTTTTAGCGTTGCGGTCGCTACTCTCAAAAAAAACAGCCCAGAAAAAGTTTATTCAAATAATTTAAATTTATAGAATGAACATGTTGACAATGAAGCTGAGCGGGATACGATTTTCCACAAGTTAATATTTTTCCTGAATTCGGACCTAAAAAAAAATAGAAAAAGAGGTTATTTAGACCAGGTGATGAAGAGTGAAATACGCTAGTTTTGCGCAATCCTAATATTAATGTGCTAACTTAAGGTTTATGATAATCAAGTTATCATATAATGATACATTTAACCCCAGCTAACAATAACGTCCAACGAAAACAGAAAGTATAAGCGTGTCGTTGGAGAAAGCGAATTCGTTGTTCAAATTATTAATGAATGGTATGATTAGCTGATGAGTTAAAGCTATCATGATATGTACGCAAAAAATCGCTTAAGATTTAGTTCCATAGTCCAGGGTTATTTTTCAATAATGTTAAACAGTTCCGTTATTTTAGTTAACCTGGTCATTATATTCTGAATGGCAAAGCTGATTGGAATTTTAGTGAGAGTGGAACTGGAATGTGTTTGCTAAAAACAATTTTGAAGCTAGCGTGCAAATATTAATGTTACTATACTGGTGCATTGTAACCTAGTATTCATTCAGTTTTAAATGTCGTTTGACAACAAAGTTTTCGTTGACTGAATTTTTAGGGATTGATCTCATTCCAGGAGGTCCACTCATCGACTTACAATACGCAGATGATATAGTCCTGTTTATTGAAGACGCTGATAAAATGCAGTCTTTTGTCAGCACTAAGCAACAATGCCAGAATAATTGGAATGCGCTTCTCTCCCTCGAAATGCAAATTGTTGCTTCAGGACTGGCCTGCGTCAACTAAGGATAGGGAGCGAAGTAGTCGAACGCGTTGACAACTTATCCTGGAAGGTTGATCAGCCCTAATGGGTTGGTGTCTGACGAAATCTCAGCACGGATTCGAAAAGCTCGCTTGGTTCTTGCCAACTTACATCACCTATGGCGAAGGCGAGATATCCGTTTATCAATTAAAGAACGAGTATAATGCGCAGCAGTTCTTTCCGTTCTACTTTACGGCTGCGAAGCGTGACCATTAAGGGTAGAGGATACTCTTAAGTTACTAGTATTTGACCACAGATGCCTTAGAAATATTGCTGGGATCACTGGGTAAGTAATAGTGAGGTTAGACACAGTGTACTAGGGACTGATGGTGAATCAGTTGATGAGGTTGTGAATCTTCATCGACTGAGATGGTTGGGCCACGTGTTGCGTATGCCTGAACACCGATTACCACGACGTGCAATGCTAACCGGTGTTGGAGATGGTCGGAAGAAAGTTAGGGTCGACCAAACCGAAATGGGGCATCAGTTCTTGGAGTCACCAACTTCTGGTCTGAGCCATGTTTGTAGATGGATACGACTTGGTTGTGGTCCGCGTGACTATCGTAATCAACAGCTGGAGACTGTGGGTGACATGGCTCAGAATCGATCACAATGGCGTCATAGGTGTACATACTTTCTGTGTTCCTGTTACCTGTGATATTAAAATTGCTCAATGCCTTCCTTTGTACGAACTAATTATTTCTCCCTGTATCATATCCTTATATGCAATCTTTTTTATATATTACTTCACAGAGAGCCATACACAGAATGTCATATAGAATAGTATTACAGGATGATCTCAACTCATTGGCGGCATGGATGTATGCGTGGTCACTAGAAGTGAATCCTAACAAGATTGTGGTGAGGCTGCTGCTGCAAAAGTCTGTGGTGCATTATGGTCTATTCATAGGTCTTTCCAGTATTTGGATGAAATGTTTGGATTGTTATACCGGACTTTCGTGCAACCACATTTAGAATATGGGATTCAAGCAACGAGTCTTCGTTTCAAGTATAAGGTGGGTATGCTGGAACGAGTCCATTGACGAGGGACTAAAATGGCCAATCTTATGAAGACAGACTGAGATACCTTAACTTATTTCCGTTATCTTACCGTAGAATACGGGGCGATCTAATATTGGCTTATCATATACTGAACGATGACCTTGGTATTAACATGTCTTGTCGTTTTCTTCCGTATGAGACTGATCATTTGAGAGGACACTCGAAGAAGGTTCGAAAGCTGAGATCAAATCGTCTACGTCTGGAGTTTCGTTTCTCGTACTGAGTAGTGAATTACTGAAAGTCTCTACCGGGACACGTAGTACCACCTTTTGTTGATATATTCAGAACAGTATTGGACCTCCACAGTGTTATAAACTGCAAGGATCAATATAGGTCGATAGACTAATCCTTATTACTGAAGTAACTACTTCGATAAATTTCGTGTTCATCTTGTGCTAATAAGGTGTGGCAACTTGGACCGACGCACACGTGCCTGATCCTACATGGTAGCTGAATGACTGGCTGAGTTTTGACTGTCTCTCACCTAGGTCTCAAATTAAAACCGGAAAATTTTGTGATCAATTAGTAACTGAATAAGTGAGTTTCTCAATGACATGTCTGGAGGCAACAGCTATGTACAGATAGAGCCTTGTCAACATGACGACTTTATAAAAGCATAATCCCTTAAAGTAAATGACTTAACAAAGTTATCTGTTCTATTCTCTGGTTATAAATATCAGTATTTGGAGATCTATATAGTGCATAAAAGTTAGGATAATATTGCAGGACCCGTATTCACTGGTTCAGAGGATTGATAGGTTGATGCCAGAAACTAGTCCTAACAAGGTCATCTTTCGTGAAATATATATGAATAATTGTGGCGAAACATTGCTGATACATCCAAGAGTTGTGATTGGATTATCGCATCACTAAAAATGCGAGAAAAAGTATGAACCGTTCGACCTACAATACTTAATACTGAAGACTGCGCCTTAGCTAGTAAAACTTTTCATATCGAAAGGCTGAAGTGTTTAGTGATATCGAGGAAGTACCAATAGCCATAAAACTAGCTTTTTTTGAAAAAAAATTAGTTTAAACCGAAGATACGAATGCCAGGTAATGTTCACAAAAAACTAGACAAAGATGAATCATACGAAAGAGGCAGGTGTTCACAATATCATACTGCTAGTTTTTTTTTATTTCACAGAGCATTCTAGTTTGTAGAAAATCGTATTTAAAAACGAGTAAAACTTTAGCACGGATTTAATTTTTAGACAAACATATGCGAAATACGAAATCAGATAGATGTCGAAATGCATTTTAAAGCCTACTTCAGTCGACAACACCAAAATATATATTTTGATTATAATGAATTAAAAACAAAACGAACTGACTTGTGGTCGCGCGTAAAATTTTTTTGCTGCGCGAAACGTATTACATTAAAAACGATCATTATAACTAGTAAGTGAATATTTGAAACTGAATTTCGATACACATTAGCACTACTCGTTTATAGTTTTTCACGGGATAAGCTTGTTTGAAATAATTGTTATCCTAGATACCGGCGGTCTACTTAAAGTTCAATAGTTTCTTGGTCGTCATGCGTAGGACAGACTCGCCAATTACTTCAAACGGTTATAGAAACAGCGTATCACCCAGGAGTCGTCGATACAGTCGGTCTCGATCTCGTTCCAAGTGAGTTAATATTGCGTGCAAGCGTATTTCAGATCACACTCGCGTCGCTACAGGAGTCGCAGCGGAAGTCGTGACTTTTATCGTCGCAGCCCTGGCTACGGATATAGAAGTTCCGGCCGAAAGTAAGTCTTACATCCTTCCAAGCATGTTACTTCACATCTCACACATGCACACTCATTTTACGTAATTTTCTTGAAATTGTGTAACAGTTTGACCAAAATTCATGTAGTTTACCGATTCCCCATCATCCATCTTAGACCTGCTCATAAATTCTCTTTTGTCCATTTCGGACCCGCCAAGTCGTTGTTCTAACTGTACCATACTTCCGATAGTTGTCAGCTTTTTGAAATCAACAGCCCATACCCTACAGATGTGCAAATCCTTTTCCAGATGGCACTAGAACGATCAGTTGACTTCCTATGATACTAATAATCAGTTTATAATTACTTGTGTGTGTATATGCGTTACCTACTTTGAGAAGTTAATCATGTTACGCGCACAATCACTAACAAATCAACACAAGAATTCATCTCTATAATAGTTCAAAACTGATTTTCCTATTTCGGGATTCACAAGGAAAACCGGCGGGATCATCATTTGTGAACGAACCAGTCAGATATAAGATAACGAAACGCAATTTCTTGCGCGAAATTTATTCATACATTGGACTAAGTAGAGTTTTGGCATCATAGGTGATTCCAATTCGTGAAGAAAACCGATCAATAGAAATTGACCTTTTTAATTGCTTCTTACCCTCGGTCGTAATCGTTGAGTGTACATTCTCAAGCGTCGCTCAAACATTGTCCATAAATTATACTCTCAATTCAATGATTTTCCTTAACGTGGTTCTCATCCCAGTTTATCTAACAATATTCCTAAAGTTGTGAAATTTCACGTCTTCTGTCAGTCAGTATTGTTATATGTTATTGTCCTTGCTAGCCTTTGCACACTAATCTCTTTAATCTACACTCGCTTAAGCGTTATAGCGGTACTCAAACTCGAGATATTTAACTAAAGCATACTATTTCGAGATGATGTTTGCAATTTTCCTATGATTAAGTAATTATGTTTATCTATTGGTTAGTCGTAGAAGGCGAAACCTGGAATGTGTGTTACATCAAATTAGTATACCAAGATTATACTATGGAAACAATTCTCAAACTAGTGCGATTGGTAGAAAAGACCTTAAAATATACGAAATCTTGATCAGCAGTTACTATAATTATGCGGACAGAACTGCATAGGCCCACATGCCTCAATCCCGTTGTAAACAAACTAATGTAACCTCTTAATTGTTCTAGAAAATCTCATCAACCCATGTTGAGTTTGTCTGACCACTGTTCGGGTCACTTTCTGGCATCCATACTACACAGCAATTTACTGTATTTCTCCGTAGATAAAAGACAAATGGCGTGTGAGCGTATGAGACCTGTTTTTCATGATAAGTGTCTTCGAGACAAGTCATGCAGTATGACCGAAAAAGTCGGTCATATTACTCGGTAATCTCATTATTCTTGTCATAAGATTTCAGACACTAGTCTTGCTCTGTTGTTTCATTTCAGGAGGTTTCTTGGGCCGCGAGAAAATCCTACTCCTTCCAGGTGTCTTGGTGTCTTTGGTTTATCCCTTCATACCCAAGAAAGAAACCTTTACGATATTTTTTCGCAGTATGGAAATATTGAAGATGTTCAATTAGTCTTCGATAACTACACAGGTTTGTTAGCTCTTCTTTATGTAATCTTTAGGTCGCTCTCGTGGATTTGGTTTTGTATATTTCACTCACGTCGCTGACGCAAAAGCTGCAAAGGCCGATGCGCATGGGATGGAAATTGATGGACGACCTATTAGGTGTGATTTCAGCATAACCGAACGACCACATTCGCCTACTCCCGGCATATATATGGGGCGGCCATCTAGGTAGGTACTCATCTAGGTTCTATAATTTCCGTATATTTGTCATGTAATTTTGAATAAAAACCGTTTAGATTTCCAGATTTTCAGTGGTGTTCTAAGATTTGTCGGTTCATGATTTCATTAAAATTCAACTATTTCCGCAACTCTTAGTTTACTTCTATTTTTTATCTTTGCATCTTCATTCTCTTTAAGTATTTTATTATATCGTACTTTAAAACGTTTGAGAAAGTTTAGGTAGGGCGATCCCGTTTTGCTACACATTTTCCAATTGTCAATCATAAATTTGATTCTAAATACCTTGATTGTGGGTGCAAATAATGCGTATTTCTAGCGGTTTTCTTTGTATTTTAAAATATCACAAGCTTAGATTACATCGTCTTTTGTAAAGCCTATCTGCACTTCAGTTCCTCATTTTCCGATTCTATGGAGTAACTCAGGAAATAATTTCACCATTCTAGGTGCTTAACCTTATCAGAGATTCCTTTTCGTTCGATTGATTTCACAACAATTTTTCCGTGTTCATGATTATTTTTCTTTAGTGGTTCTCCAATCGTGCAGTTGTCCGTTTTCGTTAATTGTTTTTTTCAATTTATGTTACCATGCTAGTGGTTATTATCTTTCAGGAATAAGTTAGCTTTCGATCCTTTTTTAGACGCCCTATTCCTCGGAGACGAAGTATTTCTCCACGTGGACGTTATTCTCGTTCAAGGTCTCGTTCGCGTAGCTATGATCGTAAGTAGCGCTGCATTTTAACCTGATGTTTTCCTTCAGGGCGTTACTAAACACTGACAACATTTGTGTTAAACCCATTTTTACTGAGATGCATTTCTGCTTCAGTGTACGACTGTTTCATCACTTGTCTGTAATACAATTCCTCCATCTGTTCACTCACATATGATAAAAAATAAATATATAGTCAAGAATTATGATTCATTTTGTCTTTCTTTTACAGTTGTATGAATGGCAAATAAGAAAATAGAATACTCTAATGTTAAGAAATTATACAGAAGAGTAATGAAAATGAAGAATTGACATGAAGTAATTCCGAAATAATTTTATGTGGACAAAGAAAATAAATTACGAAATACTGAGAATTCGGCAAAACCTGAACGCTGTTACTGAAATCAGTCATCTTTTCACCGGATATTTAGGTGGTTCGCTCCAACTGAATATATTTAACGAAACTATACTCAGCTCGACAGCTTCGTTTGTTTTGACGTAATCGACTCTTACGTAGCGTCATGGCGCTTTGAATTCTCGTGAAAACAGGTGTTGTAAGTCATTGTCGATCGCAATGTATGTGAGCTTTGAATTTTCTGAAAGAGCTAGTGGGAATGTCTAGGTGCATTCTACCTGAAGTCATTCGCATCTCAAGAAACCTCGAATTTGTAGTTTCAGGATTGCGGCAGCTTGAATTGAATAAGAGAAATAAAATTACTATTCGAAATTTGTACTAAGGCGGTATGCAACTGTATTGTGAATTTCATTCGGAAATCCGTCCACTAATAAGAAAATGTTTGAACATGAAACGATTGATCGTAAGTTTATCAGTTTGTCTTTTTTAGCTATTCGAGATATGCGTAGTTAAGACAGTTACAACTTTTTGGGTTATTACTGTATTGCATGCAATCATCAAAGCAAGGCTTTTATTACCATTAAATGTAATTTTCCAAACAAATACGTACAAAGACGACAAAGTTAGGGATTGACAAAAGTAACAAAAATGTATCGTGTCCCTTCTGTCGTTGCTAGTCCTTCGTGTAGATGAGTCACTCTTCCTGGACTAACTACTGCCCATCCAACACGTGTATTGACGATTGAGCAGTTATATCGATTGTAACGTATCCCACCTCCCTGTAAATAAAAGAAATGAGTTTAATTCTCTGCTCTAATAAGCGTTTTACTGCCGTCAAGAATTACTCACCTTGTAGTCTTTCCCAGGCTGGTTTAGTCCAATATTAATTGTGTAAGAAGATGCATCGTGATGAGGTCTCAAAGAAGGTTGTTCGTCTGGTTTGTATCTGACGACAAAATTCATACGGGCCCATGGCTACAATAATGTACAGACAAAATCAATTATTATCAGACATTAGATGGGTGCATCATCTCATACTGGAGAGTACCTACCTTGTCGTCATACCCTTGGAAGAGTTTCTTTTGCATCTTATGGACGTATTTTTCTAGAATATGCAGCCAGTGCTCCTCCCAACCAATTTGGCGCATGTGAATATCTCTTGTTGGTACATTTTCGTATCCTCCTTCCAATCGTGGGTCATAGTTATCGCCTGTAGACCATTGTCCATAGTTTTCTACTTCTTCGATAAGATGCTTGCAGAAAGTTTCTGATACTAAAGGAAACCAAAATACGTCTGGGCATGGCTGATCAATATCTGTCATTGTGATTTCAGGTTTCGCAAAGTTGAAGTATTGCGGGTGTATGTATTTTTCTTCCCAGTCCTGTTTAAAGTCAATTTCGTGTTATTAGGAGAGTGTAGATACAATGTTTATAGTAGTTATTAATCACAATTCCTGACGGTAATATATGCTTACAAATTGAAACAGTTGTCATCTTTGTTTATCTACGCAGTTTATAACAATAATTGTTTGGCTGTTGATTCTGATAATGCGCAGACAGGGCTGCGCTGATTTCTATCGGAATGTTTTTCTTTTGTAGATCTGTTTTTAGTCCCTTGTTGCTCCTGAAAGTGCTTATACATGCAGTCTTGATTACGAAAAAACTCATCTACTGAAGCGAATTCGTGTACTTTATGTAACTAACATGTTACTGGTTTTTTTTATGTAATCAAACGTCGAAAATTCAAATATAACTTGTGCTAATGATGAACTCTTTTTTGGTGACTGTAATAAAGCATATTTCAACGTAGAAATAATGAACATGCTGGGTTTCCAGACTTACCTGGGGATTTTCCATCGTTTGCCACAAGTCGTTGTGCAGTTTACCTTTCGTATAGTTTTTGGCGTCGATCAGATATCCGAAGTTCATTTGGTTATCAACGAACATAAAAACATTCTAAAACAAAAATTAAAGGGCGTTAATTGTAATTCCATAAACTTCCTTTCATTTTTCGTAGTACGATTCGACATGTATGCAAAACTTGTGAGTGGAAAATCGCGTCGTTGCAATACTGGTAATTCATAAGTGAACATGTGTATATACCGCTCTTAGTATAGGGTTACATAGTTTTGAAGATGTTACAAATATATTAGTAAGTTTGTTTGCAGCGAATTTAATTCAGAACTATCAATTTTGTGTAAAGTTTATGTTAAAATTAATTACTGTATTTGATCAGCTCAAACGGAATAAATAGGCACTCTAAAAAATACATCTTTATGAGTACACTTGTTTCACAAGATTTCATCACTAGTCTTGGTACTCTCTTTTCAGTTCCTTAGGTTCTTCGTATAAATATCGAAAATATCCTGTATAATTGCATTAATTGTTCAGTTAGCATAGCCGTAGGCTGAGAAGTGTTTCCTCTGAAATTTCCCAAATCCAAGTGTGAAAAGCAAAATATAATTTCTTGTGTGTTTCACACATTGTGTTCTGCTGAAAATAAAAGTATGCCGCTCACAATATAGTCTATCAGAACACCTTTTGTACATAATGCCTGAAAAAGTTTGCATGCACTTAACGGTTGTATGTTAGAAATGCTAATTATACTGCAACAATTAACTTTAATTCCTTCACATAATTATAAAATAATCTATTTTTGATGCTTACCTTATTTCTTGCTTCATATGCAAAGTTCATTTCGCTGTTACTGACATCGATCAGTTTACGTACTGCCCATCGCGATATTAAGTAGGCACTCCTAACCAGGGGTACATTCCAAATCCCTCTGAAAATCGAGATCGTTAATATCGTACGGAAGTTGATTCAAAAATGTCTAATATTTCTTCTCAACTTACGTTATATTGTAATATATTATATCCATATAGTCACTAGACCTAGCGTAAAACCCATCAGCATCTAACGCTCCCCAGAAGTTCGACCAAGCTTTTCCTCTTATAGTTAACAAAGGTGCTATTATCGAACGGTTCATTTTAACCAAATGACTCAGAGTTTCTGGATTGTCCAGTTGAGCAATGCTGTCTACTGCAAACACGTATTTACAATCTTCAATTGCTAAACAATATCCGCTGAAAATAAAGTACCAATAAGTCACAATTAAATGGAAAACTTACAATACTTTCTTTCTTGCAATTTCCTCATCTAGATTTTCCTCAAGCCAGCTAACTGAAAAGTATTGATGTCCAAAAGTTTGGTTGAACGACTCCGCTACTGAAGATTGAAATTTACTGTTCTCCTATCAAGAAAATATGAATAATTTAGGTGTAGCTAAACCATCAGTCAGTTCAATCGATTTTGTCTCAGACTTCATGGTGATCTTTAAACTATCGTAGTTCTACTTACCATGGTGGACCATGTACAGTGATCCATTTAGTTTGAATACTCTTTCTAAGGCGTTAATTGAGTTCAAACTGCCGTTTCGTACATTCCATGTAGTGTGCATGTTAGCAACCAAGCTTGTATTAAATGTGTATCCGAAAATCGCCCTCAGTGCGGTCATTTGCAATATCTGTAATCAATTATTGCCAAGAAAATGTGTCCATAACTATAGAACCGACATGGTTCTGCAAACCAAGGCTGTTCAGTAGAACAAGACGCTCACGTCAATCTTATGTAGGCATTAAATTTTGTCCAGTGTGATTTTTCTTGACACCTATTTCTGCAAAACAAACGGCTTGCGAAGTCATGTGTTTTCGAATCCAATGCCTTAGCCACTTATCCCAAATTAAGTTGGAATTCAGTAGAAGAATGGGGTTGTCTTTGTATTTCTAATGGCATCATAAATGCCACCTGTTCGGTCACTCACAAACAGGACAATGACATTTTAATTTGGCTTTTATTTTACACACTTCAAATAATTTACCTGGTGAGAAACATATGCAATGTAAAATACGGGAAAAATATGTCCTAAATTTGTAGGAAATAAAACACACATTAAGGTTTAAGCGACAAACATTGAATTGTTGTCTTACCGCCATATGACCGACTATATGAAGCCTGGACTTTGGGTAGGATAAAGCTGCTATTCGTTCAAAGAATCTTTCGATGAATGGTGTTCCCTGTTCAATGAAGATTCCCATGACCACTAGAGGGTAGTCCTTTTTTGAAAAATAGAAAATTGAAACATTTCGCTTTATCAATTATGTGATCATTCCTTTTATTAGAGAATTCTCAGTGTATTTGGAATTCAATATAATGAATATTCCCATTTTGCCATTTGTCAAATAAAGAAGGAACGAATTGAGCGAAGAAATTTCTTTTCAATTAGTTTTTCATCATGGCTCTACACTAATATATACTAATATAATACTCATCGAGTGGATATGTTACGTAATAATTACATAATGACATTTAAATTAACATTGATTAATTGGAAGAAAGAGGATTATTAATCCTAGGATTCTGGACGGTGGGCAGAACTTTTCGAAGGGCAGTTCAACTGGCCTGCTGCTCTGGCAACATCGGTCAGACTGTCCTGCCCTCCATGGCCGGTGACGACTGATCCACCAAATGAGGAGGAAGTCCGCAAGGAACTCCAACTCTTGAAGCGTTACAAATCACCTGGCCCAGATGACTTACCTCCGGCTCTTTTTAAAGATGGTGGTGACTTTTTGACTAAGGAATTGACGACGTTGTTTACAAAGGTTTGGGAACTAGAGAGTGTACCAACGTCATGGAATGAGTCGATAGTTGTCCCTATCTCTAAAAAGGATTCACGTCGTTCCTGTAACAACTATCGGGGGATAAGTCTACTTCCGATTGCGTCCAAGCTATTGGCTTCCGTCATACTTCGTAGGTTGTTCAAAACCCGAGAAAGATTGACTCGCGAGGAGCAGGCTGGGTTTCGTTCTGGTCGACGATGTATTGATCATATCTTCACCCTCAGCCAAATGTTAGAACACCGCCATACTTATGAAAGGCCAACAATCGTAGTGTTTCTTGACATCAGGGCTGCCTTCGATTCGTTGGATAGGACTGCTCCCTGAGATTGTCTATTGAAGAAGGGTGTGCCTGAGAAGTTTAGTAACATCCTAAGGGCCCTATATACAAACACCTCATGCAGAGTGAGGGCATACAACCACCTCTCTATATTGTTCCATTCAAGCGGTAGGGTTAGACAGGGTTGCCCAATCTCACCATTCCTCTTCAACTTTGCCATCGATGACATTCTGGAAACAGCTCTGATGGATGTAATTAATGGCGGTGTAGATCTGCTGCCTGGAGAAAGACTTCTCGACCTTGAGTATGCGGATGATATTGTCTTACTGTGCGATAATGCCCAAGGCATGCAATCCGCACTTAATCAGTTGGCGATCAGTTTCCGTAGGTATAGTATGTGCTTCGCACCGTCGAATTGCAAAGTACTTCTGCAAGACTGGCAGGATTCCAATCCTGTACTCACCCTGGATGGTGAGCAGACAGAAGTATTCGAGAAGTTCGTGTATCTAGGTAGGTGCATAATTGCTGGTTGTGGCGTGAGTGATGAGATCAATCCACGTATAGTGAAAGCCAGAGCGGCTTATGCCAATCTGGGCCATCGTTGGCGCCTTCGTGATGTTAGTCTGGCTGTAAAAGGTCGGATCTACAACGCGTTGGTGAGAGTGGTTTCGCTCTATACTTGTGAAACCTGGCCTCTTCGAGTTGAGGATGTTAGACGACTCTGTGTTCGATCATCGCTGTCTCCGAAGGATTGCTGACATCCAGTGGCAACACCATGTTAGTAATGCAGAGGTTCGGCATCGTGTGTTCGGGCACAGAGACGATAATGCAATTGGTGTCACCATCTTGAAACATCGACTTCGGTGACTTGGACATGTTCTACGAATGTCGTCCCAGAGAATTCCACGTCGTGCATTATTTGCCGACTGTGGTACTGGTTGGAAGAAGCGGTGAGGTGGTCATTTTGTGACATGGTGTCGTGGTATGAAAGGAAGCTGCAAAGGACTGGCTTCTGTGGTCCTTCACGACTCCCTGGTTGGGGTCCTAGAGATGGTGCTACACAGTGGCTAGAAACGTTATCAGATATGACTGAGAATAGAAGCCAGTTGCGACCCTGCTGTAACCTTCTTTTACATTCTTAATAAAAAGTGGTTGTATCTTCCTTAACTGAAAGACTTCTTCTGATTGTACCTTTTGTCCCCCCCCCATTATTATTATTACACTACCTTACACTAATCTGTACGTTATTGTTTTTTTTACGCTTCTTACTTTTTTTTCCTTCTCTTCAAGTTCTCATTGTTTTGTTTCGCGCATATGTATTTGGTGCCCTCTTGAACCATTATTTATATGTTCAAATAAATAAATAATTTTCGATAATTCGAACTTATATCGTTCTTTATAAATGAAATGGAAGTACGGTAGAAATATGTTTCCCACATAAATTTAGACTATTACGTGAATCCCAGTTCTTTCGGACATGCTTACTAGAATAGCACCTGTGTACAAGCGTGGTATTTAGGTCACAAGGTGGGTCTGTTTCCAGATTCCCTTCAGTTATAAGCTAGGTGACTTGTCAATGAACCCTTCCAAATAGATGTGACAAAACAGCCTACCACCATCGTACCTAGTTTCACGTTGCTGTTGACTCCGTCACTGAAAAGAATGAAGACAACGGACTTAGTAACAAGGAAACTGCGTTTTTGTTCGATGGAACCAGCATCACTTCAAAACTGACCTGTTTATACAAAAGAAATAGATACTTAACTCAACAGAATTTTCGTAATCCGAGTCTTCACGAATGCACCCATTCTTCATAGTACACATCTTTAGGATTATTTCTACTCTCTTTCAATTACTATGAATAACTTGAAATGTTAAAACTTCCCTTACTATATTTAGAAACATATTAAACTAATTATACAGTGCCATTCACTCGTACATAGCATATATATGATAATTCACAATCACTTTTCCATGTAAATTGTATGGCTAATGAATAATCAAACTGAAACACCAGCATTATTGGTTACGGAGACAACTAACTAAACGATTAATCCTCTTCGTTATTTAATAGGTATCAACTTTTTATTCCTGAAATCCACAAAGTTTGCGCTTTGGTAGCATTAGAATAAAATGAACGTAGCTGAAAAACCCAACTTCTAAAGGTTTTTCGAATTGTTCCGAATGGTAGAAAAAAATTGGCCAAGTGTCTTACTACTAAAAGGGGCAATGTAAGTGCATCCTGATTGTCGTGAATTAAATTATTTGTAACCTCATTTTGAAAATTTACTGGTAAATGGGCACTTAGTAAATTAATAAATAATATAAGTAACGGAAACTGATAACTAGTCATAAAAGTAATCCATTTCCTAATAACAAATATTGACTGAAAATGCAACAGTTGTCAGCACGTTTGCCATAAGAACCAATTTGAAAGAATACGGCTACTTGCGATTTCTTATCAATTAATAAACTTACTGATATATCCTGAAATTCAATATTGTCTTCATTACAGTGTTGACAATTTTTTGTAGGACTCCAAGAATATGCAAGGTAATTTGACAGTGAATTGAATTCAACCTTTTAGAATATAAATAATGAATAAGAACTATACGATAAAGTGCCGATAGTCTAAAAATGTTATAGGAGATGATTGTTTACCCTTATAATCACAGATGTGGTGAATACAGCTCGCAAATTAATTGCATGCATTTAGGAATTATTTGTATTTCAACAAATGATATTATATGACCTAATAAATCTCAGTTAAATTATGACGACTGTGTAGCCTCTGAATCTTAACATGACCTACAAACAATGGTATGAGTCATGGATTATCCCATTGATTGTAAAATCGACATAAATCTGACCAAAGACAACACATTTAATAGAATTGACCTCTCATTTTCAGTGGGTTTGATAGATAACTATTTATCAAAAAGCCAGAAATACCTATCCCTTCTTTAATAAAATCGACTTTCAGTATTACAACGTATGGTGTGACCAGAAGATTGCCTGAAACGAAGTAAATGTTGACCAATGTACTGTTCTTCCACCCACGCTTCTTGCCCATTTTATTTTGGCCTATGCATTTAGGATACAGACTGGTATTGTAACATAAAACTGTGCACAGAATTTATAGTAAATCAGACCTGGACTGTGCAAATCAATAAATATGAAAGATGAATTTATGATAAACCTATATTAGTCTGTTTTGTAAGCTTTAAGGTCATTATCTGAAATTACACCTATTTATTAATGTTTACGTAAACATTAGTTTTGAAGAGTTTATTATTCATTCGAACTGAAAATAACTAAAATTCATACATACATACATAAATAACTAAGGATCCTTTTCTTAAAAAGACGAAGAGAAATAAATTCAAATAGCTTAAGACTGAGCTATAACCTACTGGTTTTGTATGATAATAGGATAATTATTATAATAATCTAGGCGTACATGTAAGCGATATATTGAATGTTACTTAATTTTTCGAAAACATCTGAAATTAGCATAGTTGGACAAAGTAAATATGTTTTTCGTGTTGTCATAAACTCATAAGACATCCATCTGATATAAGTTTAACTTGATAGGTTTTTGTGCGCAAGTATTATTTGCTAAAGTAGTACATGCCGTAATGGAGTGAACTACAAAATAAACCTTTAATATTTGAAGCTAAACTATGATCTCCCTTAAAAATGTCATACATCGGTATTATAGACACATCAATTTAACAAAAGTTTAATTTTAAAAAAGTGTTTGCAATCGACTATCCCTTTAGACAATAAAATATACGACAAACGATCAATTTGTGTGCTTTGAGAAATTGTTTTACATCAAATCTATTGTCATTATACAAATGCAATAAACACTGTGGAAGACTTGTGAGCGACAGATTGTGTCAAGTTATTCAGTAATCCTCGCCAATTTGTAAGAGCTTCTGAATTCAATGAATTTGAATCCTTTTTAATTTTGTATGTTCACTTGGACCTATACCGTTGTGTAATTAGATTCACTTAACAACGCAGTAGTTAGAGAAGGCGTGCATTTAATATTCATGTATGTAGTTTGTTTGACGTCCTAGCGATACGTACTATTGGACTGATCCCTAGAGGTACGATCTCAGTGCTGAGTTTTTACGTAGTAGTAATAATATATACTGCATTCTGAATAATGAACGGATTAACACAATGATCAATTATCATACAGAGTTCTGGATGGATTGACTCATCAGTCAAATTAATGTATAAATTACTGTTTAAGTTTATAAAGCCCAAGATTAATATAGCCATAGAAACACATGTATATAAAAATAGTATATCCTTGAAAGTTATCAATTAATAAGATTGTAAATAATAAATTTAATATTCAGATGAGTGTTCAGTATTAAAATAGATCAGACAAGAACAAGCCTCAATGGGTGTGAGACCGCTACAACACTATATAGGAATATTTGAAAAGTCCAAATAATGTATCTTCAAGAATCAATTTTCGAATTACTCATTTATATCAAAACTCTATATGATATGACACCCATGAATAAAAATATGAATTAACATACTGAAGAATCTGGAATTCTGAGTGAACTATTTCTAATTTCTCTTATCTTACCTTTATTGGTCCATTACCATGAGCTATAATTGGAGTTGTAGAGAATATTTTATTAAATAGATATCCTGTTTCATCATTAAAATGTAATTCCACATCACCTGAAAACAGAAAGTTTATTTGAAGTGATGAGAAATATTTGTAGACCAGTTGAATTATTTTTGTTTGTGTTATGTGACTTTAAACTGAATGCTTTAAATAAAAGTCATTTATCATTGTTCTGGACAACACCATCAGCCACTACTTCAAGTACAACTACTCAGCTCAGACAACAATAACACAACCAAAACAAAGCTGCATTTTATACTTCACAATTTAATAAAATCTTCAGAAATAAATATAATTGTAACTTAGTGTTATAATGTTAACCATACTTAACATATTTAACTTTGATTACAGAAAATTTCTTATACAAATTTATGATGCATCGTATTTAAGTTGAGTAAACTTTAATTTTCTGTGAATCAACATATTATTCTCTTTGAAATCTAACGGTAAAAATAAACTAAAATCTGAAAAATATCCTATTAAGTTTCTTCGATTTTAGATTTTTCTACATATTCATATTGTCTGGAATTCTTGTTGGTAAAATTCTTTGAATCTGTATAAATCAACCATTATTTCTGGTAATTTATGCTTAATAGGTCATAACAAACATATCCATGTTGCATAACACTAATGTTGATTTACTCTTTTATAGATTGTTTCTGAATAATCAAAGAGCGACATTTCACAACAATCTATATAATTCATTTTAATTATTCTTTAATATTATAACTTTATACAACAAATATATTGAACTTTAGTTCTAACTGCATGATTAATGAATGTGAGTTATGGAATATATGTTGCAGTGATAAATCTAGTATATAGTTTCTGTGTAATCAAAATGATCTGGTATTAATCAAAAAAGTTTGAAACACTTCCAATATGTAATTTTGTAATTAAAAGTAAAAGTAACACATAATTTTAGAAGGGGGTAAATAAAAAAATATTAATTTGTAGTATAATAAACGGGAATATTTCAATTGAATGAATGCAGTATAATTTAGTAATATAATATTTAGTTAGTTTAGTACAGTTTAGTTACAAGCTGGATTTATTAACATTGATTGGTAGCAAAAAGATATCAGTAACTAACTTAATTTGACCTTCCAGATAAACTTTTTGTTTTTATCAAATTGGCTTACATAACAAAATACCTACAGATGAGATAATGGAGAATATCTGTAGGTCAGAAGTGTGGTTTCGAAGATGTTTAGTACGACAATGGAAGCTTAAGAATTAAAACTATTCAGTGGATATCACTTTACTAGATTCCGGATATTCGAAAAGCAAATAGACGACATTTATTTAGATTCACTTGGACTACAAATTACAAGTTGTAAACCACTAATCAAAACCATATATTTGTATAAATCAGAAAACAATAGTATTTTTATGTAAGCCAGTCTATGGTATGGGAGATATTTGAAGGTCGTAGAATTCGTAGTTTACATCACAGACTAACATAATCTTGGTAACCGTTGAAGGCCAGAAAATACTTGATAATTCGTCGTAGTATCGAGTTCCTCGTAAATATGCTTCTGCAACCTCTCTGGGAGCTAGATGTAGATCTTCAGGCCATGTAGCTAACTCCCAGTCAAACTACTAAACCGGAATACCAATGGTTTACACTTCTAACATCAGTTGATAATTCATTGAAATTGTGATATTTGTCACATACCTGACATGACTGAAATACAATCTTATGTAAATAAATATTAACCTTTTATTGAACTTTATATTGCATAAACGACCAATAGTGGGGTGATTAGACTGTAAACACAGTGTCGAATTTAATTTCATCTAACAGTTACTATCTACAATATGACTGGATGGTTTGCCCTAAAATCTTGAAGTCTTCAACTGGACTATGTATTAGAAAATAGCTTCATGTTGTTTGATATGTGATTTGAAGGACTATATTTTATGATGGAACTCAACAGGCACTCATCGGTGATGCTAAAATTACTTGTTCCTATGGTTCTACATAACTTAATACTGAACTCCCTTAAATATTATACACAAACCTATTAACGTTATTTTACATATGTATATTGAATAAAGACAAAAAAATATCTAGCAAACCATTTAACTTAGGAATTTCTACACTTTTTTGTTTTTAATTGACGTAAGTCATACATGTACCAGTACTCTACCACACATTTTCAACATTTTGTAACTTCTAGTAGAGATAAGCCAAAAAAATTCGAAAAATAGTAATAATATAAAATTACATTTATATTAATTTACAGTATCAAAAAACAAATCCCCCAACTTACTGAATGCTCCATTTAGATTTTGAAAAATTCTTGAAGTTTTGTCAAGTTCAATATCATACAATGTCTAAAATAAATAAGGAATTTTTAAATTTCTGCCAGTGATTTGTCTTACGTTATTAACGTCAAATATTTAGAGTAGCAACAAAATTATTAAAAGTGAATTTATACATCAAAGTTATGTATGTAGTTAATGCATTTAACTATAATTAATTAATATTCCTTTTTCTGTCCAGTGTATTATTATCAAGCTATACTTGCTATCACTATCTTAAATAATGTCTTTCTTCTTCTTGGTGAATAAATTTTTGTTCTTTTTCTCCTTGTTGACCGTACTGTTCTATGGAGAAAATAGTCGTTAGGTTTATAGACATATCCATAAACCACTTATTTATTTAACAACTAGGTAATGGTCAATACTACATTACTTTGGTGATTTATATAACTAATTTTCGATGTAAATTAGTTAAATATTCTCTAACTTTCCATAATAATTGTTATTGCATATATAACACCACTAGAAACCCTACTTTACACTAAAACAAGAAAAATTATTCATGTATACGTTCAAAGGCTAATCGTGCATATTTACAGTGAAATTTCAGTTAACTATTAAGATTATATATATATATATATATACATATATATATATATATATATATATATATATATATATATATATATAGATAGATAGATAGATAGATAGATAGATAGATAGAGTGAGGGAATGTTGAGCAATAAAATCTCGTTCAAACTGAAAATCTAACCAACAAACGGAACAAAAACTTACTAAAAATTCTATACTTTCATACTCTATGAGAGAAATTAATAATTAGTTTAAATTTATTCGACAATATTACTATTTTACATTACAATATACATAAAGTTTGTATTAGTATAGCAACGGTTTCCTTCTTCTTATTTGAATCTTAATATATTGTATGTTTTGGTTTACATTAAAAGAATGAAAATGATGATTCAAGTGAGATTTTAACAACAAAAAATGTCTTTTCTTTCATTTATAAAACATTGTATTAAATTAGATTATTGTTAGTTTTTTTGGATTACATATTTCCATTGAACTCAAATATACTTAAACCAGGAAAATATTAGTGAGTAGTTGCAATGAGTTTCCGTGTAAGTTTTCACACCATTGACTTTTGATTATAAGATGGTTTGAATGTTGAAACCACTTGATGAATTACTTTTTTTCTACACTTTACTGTTCTGTATATGTATTTATTGCAAACCATATAGCAAGTATGTATTACCATTTAAATGAAAATTATTAACTTTTATTAAAATATGAATAATGGGTTGTATTTATACATACATTCTTATAGTTTTATATGAAATTATGGAATGAATTGTAAAATTAACCCCAATTATTGTTCAATCTGAGACAGGTATTTTCGAGTATTGTAGATATATTTTTCAAAGTCACCACAAATCCATGGACTCATGTTCATAAATTCATGAAGATATCTGAAGTATAGTAATTATATCACGTATCCTAAGAATATCACAAAAATAATTTATTTTTTGATTATTCAATTATCAAAGCATAAAACTTACTCTTAACGTTGAATCTAGAAATATGTTTGTATAATATAGTTGATCATCATCATCATCTTTAATAGGTGCGTGATTGATAATTTTAATCAAATTAGATGCTGGTCCAATAAACCCGCCAGAGTTTAAATAACGTTTTTCACCAGAATTTACTTCAGGATATAAGCTCTATAAGAAGAACAAGAAAAGGAAGTGGAAAATGTCACTAACATACAGACTTATTAGCTTCGTAAATTAAGTTAGTTGAAAACCAATTGAAAGGCCACTGAATTAGCAACAACAGATAAGAATAGTAAGCGTACTGTAAGACCGTATAATGGTGACTTTAATATACAACTTCTATATTTTTCTAAACATGTGTGATTGTAGCATAAATTATTACTATCAATTATACTATGAAATGTAATTATCGTAAAGAAGAAGTGGTGATTTCAATTATATTTAGAAGAATATAATATCAAGAAGGATATATCAGATGTTATACATATATCCAAATAAACATGAGAAGTTAGTCCAGCATAAAAAATATGAATTTCACAAACACTCCATAAATGGGCAAAAAAATGCACGATAATAATCTAGCACATGTTTTAGCCAAAAAATATGCAAACTGATATTGTATTATTCTGTTAAGATACGCTTATATCATAATTATAGGAAAGATATTTTGAAAATGATCATAAAATTTAAAAACAATGATAAAATTACCACAAATGATAAAGAGTTAATATAACTGAGTAGCTATACTGCCTAATTTACCTGTAAGCTTGGTTGTGGCCAACAAAATTCCTCTGCAGAAAATATTACTTTAGATTTAAACTTTTCATATTCCTCAAGTAATTTATCCACACTTTGCATGAAAACAACATCATAACTGTGTGAAAACAAAGTGAAGTATTTAATGAAATTCAGGATATAAAATACTTGATTGACAAATGTGGTGATTAATGAAAGTTATGAGATAGTTTGCTTACGTAACGCATTCCACTAAGACACTAGCTTTTCGATTTTTGAAGTATGGATGTCATTTGTATATGATTTTTAGGACCTAATGCAAGAATAAACATCCAAATATTTCATTGATTATGGATGTTAGCTCCTTCTGGAGCTACTCTTCAGCAGTTGTTAACCACAAAATAGATAGATGGAAGGTTAGAGACCTTACTCCATGAAGAGAAAACCCACCACAAAATAGCCAACTAGAAAAACCAATAAAGCTTTGATCTGAAGAATGTTCCTATAGAAGAGTCATGATGCCTCATGATTAAAGCTTAAGTCATTTTGCAGCCACGAGTCAGATACCCCTTTTGACAGCCAAAGTAACAATAAATACAGGAACTAAGATTGTTATTTAAATAATGGTGGAAATAAAAATATGCTACATGTTCGTGCTTAGAATAAGTAAGACTCATTGGACACAACCTGAACAGAAATAACTAACTTTGGAAGGAATGTTGTTTTATTATTGCTGCAAAGGTAAATATGCTCCTTTGTGCACAAGGAGTTTCACTGATGCCCTCCAAATAAGCCCAAAACTCTCTCATTCAATACAAAACTCACAAATCCAGGATAATCAAATCATCCTTCTAAACAAAGTCGGAAGGGATTACAACAAACAGGAGTAGCAGGGTTTGGTTGATCTGTGTGTTTTGAGCATCAAAAGCAACTCATAGTCAGCAGCATGTTCCCTTGCAAACTCACGCACAAATGTACATGGATTCCACAAAATCATCCTACCGAAAACCAGATAGAACACATCTATGTCAATATAAAATTCAGAAGGTTCGACATGATGGGAGACGCTCTGTCATGAGAAGCATACGAATAAAAAATCGACCTCTGTGTACAGTCTGATCAGGATTCAAGATAGTACGAACAAGACATCAGTCAACCATAGCCAAGCAAAGCAAAATAAAGTCGATGCATAAATGAAACACACAGAAGAAAATAATTGAGTGAAGAGGAATATCAGAGTTGACACGAGAAAATACGTGACAAACCTGAAAATTACACTACACAAGCGGCAACAGAAGGAAGTATAAAATAGTTGTACGATGCAGTGAACAAGCTTCAGGGAACTATGTAGCAGATCAGAGCAACCAATCGAAGACAAAAAATCAAAGCAATTATTGAGAGGGTAGATGAGATGGACAGGATACTTTGTAAGGCTCATGAATAGACCAGCACCACTGTACCCAGTGACTGTCAACATGGGACGCATAGATCCTCCAATAGAAGATATCCCATAGTAACATAAAAATTAAGCAAGACTTTCAAACATATCAATAACGATTAAGCAGTAGGACCAGATGACTCATCAGCTGAATCTTTGAATTCAGATATAGTAATAACGGCGATGGTATTCTTCTTTCTCTTCAAGAGAATCTAGAAGAAAGCTCGAAACCCATCAAACTGGAAACAAGAATTCCTTGTCAGGGTGCCAGATAAAGAGGATCTTAATAATTGTGCAGACTACAGAGGAGTCACACTACTTCCAGTTCCACGTTAAGTTTTCTACTGCGTTAATGAACCGGATGAAATACTCACTGGACGCCAAACATTATGATCAACAAGCTGGTTTTATAAACATTAATATTAATCAGATCAAATCACAAAACTGCCAATTATTGTTGAACAATCAGTAGAATGGAACTCATTGATGTTTGGTGGCCCTGTTTATGACTCCAGTCATATCGTGTGAATGTTATTGAAATATACACGTAGCCAATCCTCGTATATAATCATCGACTTAACTCAAGTTAGTGTATAACTGAATTCAATAAGTTATATGTGAGAATTAATTTCGAATACATACATTTGATACAATCGTCGATCCAGACAAACGATCAGAGAAGCAAAGCGAAATGACACGTGGTAGAGAAGGCATGTAAGCCAAGCCAATTTAATCAAGCGTTAATCAATATTTACAGCCAGATAAAAATAAGCTATAGACATATGATGAATAGGATAAGAAGTGCGCACACATACGTTCATATAAAAACAGCCAGTATAAATAAGCCAATAAGTGAAAAGATCAAATTGTGGCTTAAGTACAATGAATAGATTAGCTTGTCCTGAGGTTAGAATAATTTATGTGGGTTTAATATAACACATGACGTTGCACTATACTCGACAAATTTACAGAATAATATGTGGGAAAGAGATCTCAAGCCAATCTATATTGGGGTCTCCTGGTAAGAATCTTATGCTTTGGGTTGGATATAAGGCTTATTTAAGTAGTTAGTGTTGTCAATAACTCTAGATTACAGCTAGTAATTAGCAAAACAAAGTTAAAACCAAACTGCTTTTGTAATTAGCCTTGTCATTCGTTCCTTATTATCTCAGATAAAAACGTGACTCATGAATATTCAATGAACGGAGACATTTTTCTCACTAACCTATCAACAAATAGAATAAGTTGATCCGGTTTGTAAGCATCTGTAGTTAGTTCTTTTTTTAACAAATTGACTTTCTGCCCACCACCAGTTGACTTCGCAACATACCCACCTCTCCAATGAATGCCTTCTCCAAGAACCTTCGATTGCGAGCATATTACCTCTTAAAACTGCCTACCTTTACTTTAAATCCGTTCAAGTTACACGACCTCAGGAATCTCTGTAAAGCATCGTTTTTCTCCGTTGCAACCGTCAAAACCAAAACATCTGAATGTGGTAATGTCAAATATTTTACTTAAATACCATGGCAGAGGCATAATTCAGTGTAACAGGAAAGTATCACTAAGACGAATACTAAGCTGTTGACGAACGACATCTCAAAATAATTTTTGAAAACGTACCCCGTTTTTAATTTAGCAAACTGAAAAGCATAAACAAATCAGCCATGTGTCCTCTAAAGCTGGGCTCATTTTTACTTTAAAAAATATTCTGCGTTTAAATCAATGTGCTTTATGAACGTTTTTCAGTTATTAATCAAGTATGCTGGTATATTACTTCCATTGAATTAATATAGAGGTTCTTACTTTTTTGGCAGTTTGTCTGCTTTCCTGTCATTCATTTAAAGACAATCAAATATACTGACAGAGATCCTCGACTTGAATTTTTGGGGAGTACATCCGAATTTAGACGCTATCTTCATTAGATATACTTCAATATGCCACCGCGCGATTTTCGAACGGAAGTTTAGCCCTAACGTGATTTGCATTTATCAAACTTTTGCTGTGTTCTTACGCAACAAAAGTACCATTTCAGTTCTAAAGAATCTATCCTGAGCTATACGTTCGGTAGATTACTTTTTTTTGAGTCTCACTATATTAAATAGTTACCTGTGGTTTTGCCTCAGCTTACTATTCGGGTTTTTTTGTTTTTCACGTATAGACTAGTTTCAGTTTATATCACTCGTTTTGCCCATTTTTGTCCGTTTTCAGTGTGCTTTTTAGTGTTTTTTTTAAAAGGCTTAGGCTCTTGCAAGCATCTATAACATAGTTTGCTTCAACACAGTCATGAAAAACTCATGCAAACGTCCGGGATGCCGTTTTGCTGTCACAACTGACATGCAGTGCGACAACTGCAAAGGTTGGTTCCACGAAACATGCACAGATCTGACAGCAACTTCTTACAACAAACTCAGCAAGTCAGACCAAAAGTGGGTATGTGTCACGTGCAGCACGGACGCAGTTGTCTTGCTGAGTAACATCATTGTCCTACTGACAGATCTTCGGAACAAGTTGTCAGTTAACTTGGATAACACTAGTAAAAAATCCGGTCAACAAACAAGAGCGTGTGACGGACTCAAAAATAGGGATGTCGACAGGCATACCAACGATGGAGCTGTAGTGGCATTGGACAATAGACACACAATCCACAAAGCTGTGAACACGAGACTACTCAGAAAATAGATATTCAATATTTAACGCGTGGAAATACCTAACAATGGAGAAGGCGCGAACAATGAATTGAATGGACTGGATTTGATCGGATGGCATGGCTCGGCCATGCAGGCGTGGTCCATCTAAATGTTACCTTATATCTTCTATTCATGTTAAATATATTGTTCCTTCTCTAGCCTAACGTCGTTCTACATCATGTATTAGTAATTGATACGATACAGTGAGTTAGTGTAGTCCATGGTGTGACTTCCACGTAAGATCTTATAGATTAGGCAGTTATATCATGACAAATCTACAAATTTAGGATTAGGTCTATTATTAGAGCAGTACTAATATCATAGTAGACCATAGTTCTACATTGGTGAGCCCAACTAAAGAAACGCGACCCATTACTGTTAATCCTTATTTCCACCTTAACCTTCTCAGTCGGATTTTATTTTTGTAAACCCAGTATTCTAATAGTCCTTTGATTAATGGCCACATATATTATCGTAATGTTATATCTATTAGTTCACATAACTTACTAGCTCAATCGATAATAAAAGTTGATCATCTATATCAACTAATTAGCTTTGATGGTTCGTTAACAAGCTTTAATAGCATTTACATGCTTCAGCGACATAGACTTGTTTAAACATCAAGCTCTAGCAAATATGACCTGTAAATAGCGTAAATATACATTGACTAACAATGCAATCAAGGACTGAATAGTTATCTGGATCTAATTCTCAGTGTTCCTTCACTTAACACCTCATCCTGTTTTAAACTATGCACTATCCTGTAATATCTTTTCTTCCGACCACTGCCTGCCTAATTTCATATTCTCGAGTTCCATTGCCAAACAACAAGGATGACACTTCTCCAAAAAATACGGTGAGTTCCAGCTATAAGTTTTCTGCAATCATAAGTTCATTTTAGATGGCTCAATCAATGGCACACACAATTATCTGGATTCATTCAGTTGTTCTGATCAGAGCGAGTCCCAAAAACCTCAACAACATCAAGCACCCTGGAAGTGATTGCCATACTGCATGTTTTATTCTGGATGCTTTCGGATCATTACTACTCACGAATGGCGTTATATATGTCGTCCACTGAATAATCTGACTTTCAAAAATAACCCAGGCGAGTTCAACTATTTTACTTGATGATTTTTTGTACTTAACATGTATATACTTTCCATTTGCTTTTGCCATATATTTGTAAGTGTCCCTAGGCTAAATGCAGTAACTTCTTATGGAATGTTTATAACGCGTCATATTCCTGCCTGAAGTTTCACAAGCAGTCTTAACTTTGAATTTATTTATCTGGTCATGTTCATTATTTTTAAATTCCCATAAACGTCAACAACTTGCATGTTAACCTGGCCCGTACATACGTTTACTATATCTTCATTTCTTTTGAATTTAGAAATCATCTGAATCGCCTTTAACATTTATCAATAAACCCATCATAGTCGTTGTCGCTAATCGTATTTGGGTTTATGGATTGGTTTATCATATTAGCAGCCTAAAATGCGAACATAGTTTAGATAATAAGATTAAAAAATTAGGTACTATCAACTACACTAGTAAAATAACTAAATCCTCAGGTAGCTGTTTGCTAAACAAACGTTTAAAATCAAAACTCCGTAGCCTACTAGAATTAACACTACACGAATCTTTCTGAATTAAAATTTATAATTAAATTAGGCGTCTCGGATTCTTTAACGTTACAAATTTCTGATAAGTTCGAATCACCTAAAGCAACAATACCTATTTTTCCACTGACTATAACTAGTTAAATTTAATAGTTTCAGGATATCGTCATAAAGCATTGTCATGACTTGACAATCACGTAATATGACTGATAAAACTAATGAAACTATTTACAAAATCGGTCAACAAATTGACTTATAATTACCATTAAATGGTGTTGTTTTCTTGGTATCTTCATCCATCACAGATGATTACAGTATGTTTCTCTATCAGTTGCTCACTCAGTAAATATCTCGAAGCCTTGTCAGTCTAGTTGATGGTTTAGCGACACAATCATGCATGCAAATAATCAGTATAAGCAGTCGAGCAAATCTCCTGCAAACTGAAAACATCAATGTCGAATTTACCCCAACACTGACTGTTACGGGAGAACTGAAGACCTTTGACGGATTAAAACCTTTTATTGTACATTAATAATTTACTGTGCTTTTGGATGTAATTGTTTTACTTAACTTTTGAACTTGTTTGTTTATATCATTATTTCGGACATTTTGGTTTGGTATTTTGGTGCTCCTTTTGTCTTTGGTTTGGTATTTGGGAGTTTTGCTCCGGGAACCTACAAAATTGAAGGTTTGTTTTGTAATTGTTATAATTATTGTTATTAGAACGACATTTGGTCGATTACTTGTGAATTACGAATAAATTTGGTACCTAAATTGGAGACTTGGTTCTGTTGTCTATTTGGGTTCGTAATTTGCAAGTAGATCGATAGTCCGTACTTCAATAACTGGAACGAGCAAAACTTGGACGTAACACAAAGTTCTTCAATTATTGGTTCTGTGTTCATACCTTGGGTTTTCTGGATATTTTGGGTCCGAATTCCTGGTCTTATTGGTCGATTTCGTTTGGATTAATTCAGATTTGTTTTGGCAATTGATTATTTGGAACAACAAATACGATGGAAACACGGAGTAAAAGGCTGAAGGAAAATGACGAAATGGATGGTAACATTTCTAAAGCTGCTTGTGGTATGTCTGATGTTATTGATGATAAATGTGATGATGTTAGTCTTAATAGTATGTCCTCTAGCCAGCTAAGTACTTCCAGATTAAAGTTAGATAAGGCATTACTGAGGAAAAGGAATTTAGAGAAGAGACTTGAGTTAGAACGGCAACTTAAGATGTTAAATCTACAAGAAGAGGTTGATATCGCTGAACTAGAATGCAAGGCCATCGAGGACGATGGACGATTACCCGTAGATAAATGTGGGATAAATGCTAAAGTGGAAAATTATTTGAATCATGATACTGGTGTAATAATCATCCAGGGAAGGTCTGTAACATCTCAAATGTCGATTGGGTTGAGGAACTGAAGGACACGTTACATACCATGGTTAGTAACATGGTTTTACCTAAGATCGATATGATGTACTTTGATGGGCAACCAGGTCAGTATTACCGTTTCATTAGTCAGTTTAATAGCCTTATAGAGAGTAAATTGTCAGATAAGGGCCAATTGTTGTCGTATTTGTTATACTATTGTAAGGGAAAGGCTAGGACAGCTATTGAAGCCTGTATTTCATTGCCCATTCATTTGGGTTATGATAGAGCTAAACAGATTTTGTATGACCTGTTTGGTAAGGAACACCTTGTTGCTCGCGACATGATTACTGAGTTATTTAACCACAAATCTGTTGAAGGATCAGCCGATGGCTTAACTGACTTTGCAATTAAGCTACGTAATGTATGCATAACATTGAAGGAAATGGGGTATATGTCTGATATGAATTCTCCCGCTAATTTGGAAAGAATTGTGTCGTGTTTACCACTAGAATTACAGAATAAGTGGGTGGAAGTTGCCGATAAGATCATGATGACCGGAAGGGAGCCGATCTATGAAGAATTTGTGATCTTTGTAGAAGAAAGAGCCAGGATTTCTCGAACACGTTTCGGTAGATTGGCACATTGTAACTCAAAGTTCAGTAAAGGTAATTATGAAGGCAAAGTTGATAAAAGATCGCGTTTTAATGTAGTTAAGCTGGAACCAAGCAACTCATTCACCGCTCTCAGTTGCGGAATCTGCTTTGCTGATCACAAAGAGACAGATTGTACGAAGTTATTGAAAATGAATGTTACCGAAAGAAGACACGAAGTGAGAAGACGTGGTCTATGTTACCTGTGTTTAAGGAAGGGTCACATAGCGAAGTCATGCGACTCGGATATCAAGTGTGACGTTGGTAATTGCAAGGCTCTGCATAATTCATTGCTACATATTGATAGTATTAATAACCGTGTAGTGAACTTAGTAAAGGACTGGAACTCGTCGAAGGTTTGTTTGGGTTTTATTCCGGTCAGGCTGTATGGTCCAAATGGAACTTTAGAAACTTACGCCCTTCTTGATAGTGGATCGGATACTTCTCTTGTATGTGAAGAGATAATTAATCATTTGGGTCTCAAGGGTAAGGAGACTTCGATAAAGGTGACTACCGTGAATGGAACCACTACTTGTGAATGTCAGGAAGTAAATTTAGAGATATTTTCATTAGATGAACGGGGTTACGTGAAGATCAACAAGGCTTATACGACCAAGAAGCTTCCGATCGATTATGTTGAACCTTTAACCGAGGAACAGCTGGGTTCGTGGGAGCATTTGAAAGACATAGCCCTTCCGACGTTGCAAAGTAATCTAGTGGGAGTGTTGATTGGGTGTGACACTCCAAACGCACATTGGGTTCTGGAACAACGTCTGGGAGACCGGGAACATCCATTTGGTATGCGTACGCCCCTCGGTTGGATGGTTTTAGGTCCCAGGGAGTCTTATAGGTCCGTAAATACAGTACAGCGTTGTCATTCGCATGGGTTTCCACCGGATCTAGAAGGACTATATAGTCATGAGTTCGAGGAGGGAGAACATATTGGTAAACATGGTTCACTTGAATCAAAGGTCTATGTAACAGGGGAACTAAATGAAGAAATGTGTTTGGAAGATTCACTTAATAGACGGCAATACAATGTTAGTGTTGATGGGTCTCGTAATGAATCCTATGGAAAGGTGGTAGACACTTCATCTGTATTTACGAAGGATCTGATGTCTCTATTGAATTTACGTGACAACACTCTATGTGGTGACAGGTATTCTAAGAGATGGAAGCAAGCGAATTACTTGGCACAAGTATTTTGGAGGCGTTGGTCCAAAGAGTATGTTTCTCTGTCGCAGCGTATAAATAAGTTGCCCTTAGGTCTAGTACAAAGAGTGATATCAAGTAAGGATAGATTAATGAGACAGGTAGAACTGAGGACAAAAAAGGGTCTTCTATTGAGAGATATTCGAAAACTGTGTCTTCTTGAATCTGTAGATGGTAGGTAGCTACTCGGGTCCCTAGGCGTACTGGTGTAAGTCCTAGGGATCACGAGATTGTTGGTATATTGAATGCTTGTTGTTGATTGCTTGTGATGTATATACTTGGATTCCTGCTACCTATTTACTTGTTTGTGAAAAGAACCAAGGTTCTTTTGGTCGGGAGTGTTACGGGAGAACTGAAGACCTTTGACGGATTAAAACCTTTTATTGTACATTAATAATTTACTGTGCTTTTGGATGTAATTGTTTTACTTAACTTTTGAACTTGTTTGTTTATATCATTATTTCGGACATTTTGGTTTGGTATTTTGGTGCTCCTTTTGTCTTTGGTTTGGTATTTGGGAGTTTTGCTCCGGGAACCTACAAAATTGAAGGTTTGTTTTGTAATTGTTATAATTATTGTTATTAGAACGACATTTGGTCGATTACTTGTGAATTACGAATAAATTTGGTATCTGAATTGGAGATTTGGTTCTGTTGTTAACTTGGGTTCGTAATTTGCAAGTAGATCGATAGTCCGTACTTCAATAACTGGAACGAGCAAAACTTGGACGTAACACTGACTAAGGTTCAAGCCATTATCATAGACATGAGTTGGGAGTGTACTCCCCCTGGTTACAACTTATGTTCTCTCTGATAATCACATGAGCATCTCTCACTATTAATCATCTTGTAAATCTTATTTAGCTAAATACATCTTGCAGCACCACATCACTTCGTAATATGACATAGGCCTAACTGATTTTAATAACTTATAACCACTATATCTCAGTTAAGTCGTATTCCGCCTTATGATAAACTGCATACTTGCAACTAACTTGTATGCCCAATCAGCCGGCAAGTATAAATATATATAAATAGTCTGCCACAGATCAGAACATCGAGTCTAGAGTATGTCTCTTACGAATACACTCATGTTTAACGATTCGTTCCTAGCTATCTGTCCAAACTTCATATAATTATCACTCACGTATTTAAATTTTATTTTGATAACCATTCATGTGTATTAGTAGTATTACTAAATTCTATCACGGTCAAGTAAAAATGAGGTTGAGAAAATCTCCCCGTAACTAAATAAACCGTATCAAACTAACTGGAACACTAGTTGGAATTCTCCACGGTAATACTTTTGTTCCTTCAGTTAGCCTACTAATACAGATGCAATTGGAAATCAACTCATATGGACAACATACCGGCATAATTGTAGATTGATTTCATAATTTTAACTAAAACTAATACCGATATTAATATTTCTACAACATTCATTACTTTAGTACTTCTAAACACAAAATAATTACTACCTATACGTTAAGTTATTAACCAACGGCTATTAGCACGCATCGTTTTATTATTATTATTGTTATGCCATTCTTTATAGTTCAAATAATCTTCAACCAAATTTTCATTTCAAGCGTTTTAAGCATGAAGGCAGATATTTTAAAATTATTACATGTATTTCCCGACCAGATGCTGCCGCTTTCTTTATGATTTATCTTTCAGCTTACCAATACACAGAGGATTCTTATTATCCTTGGTAACCTCCGGCGCGCGACGATCCCATCCAATTTGGTATCGAACCAACATCACGTTGATTCTGGTGGGAGAGTAGTGTAGTGGCATTGGACAATAGCCACACAATCCACAAAGCTGTGAACACGAGACTACGTAGAAATAGATATTCAATATTTAACGCGGAGAAATACCTAACAATGGAGAAGGCGCGAACAATGAATTGAATGGACTGGATTTGATCGGATGGCATGGCTCGGCCATGCAGGCGTGGTCCATCTAAATGTTACCTTATATCTTCTATTCATATTAAATATATTGTTCCTTCTCTAGCCTAACGTCGTTCTACATCATGTATTAGTAATTGATACGATACAGTGAGTTAGTGTAGTCCATGGTGTGACTTCCACGTAAGATCTTATAGATTAGGCAGTTATATCATGACAAATCTACAAATTTAGGGTTCGGTCTATTATTAGAGCAGTACTAATATCATAGTAGACCATAGTTCTACAGAGCATCCATCAACACTAATGACGACGTGTTGAGGCTCAGCACCATCATTACGTCGACAGTACTAGACTCCCTAAGCAAACTCGGGTCTCCCAGCTCAGGGTCCCTGGACACAACAGTGGTTCCCAAAAACCCTGTAGGTGATTCGACCCACGTTAAGAGAGCCCAAAAGAACCAGGCATCACCGCCTAAGCCGAGCAACCCAAGTGTTGCTGCACGGAAAATAACTGGTGATTTGGTCGCACAGTCTACCCCCAAGACTGTCCGTCCGGTCAATAAAGAGCCCAAGATTCAAAAACGCACACTGACCTCCAAACAACAAGTTATTAAACCTGAACCCATCGTGAAACCTGGTAAAACAACAACAGTTCGTGACGATTCTCTCATTATCATGAACCTCGTTGACAATCCTGACCTTCCTCTCGGTCTGCAGGACAAAAACGACAGGATGCTCTGGGGTGAATTGAACAAGAAGCTTGAACTTCCTAGAATAGAGCCTTTAACGGTCACCCGGCTCACTCGAGGAAAGGATTCTAAGCATCTAAATCACCCGAGGCTTCTCCGAGTAACATTTAAGAATGCTACCGACGTAGAGGACGTCTTGCTAGCAAGTCACTTGCTGAAATCAGATGGTAACGTAAGAATATTGCTCGACATACCGTACTCTGAGCGCAATATCATACGAAACATCCCTAAAGAATCTCGCGAGAAGTTTTTCCGCGGTAGAAACATAATTGTTCAAGGTATACCGGAAAATGCAAACCCTACTCAATCACATTCTGACATCAGGGAATGGAAATTCATCAAACAGTCCTTGAGGCTCAAGCACATACTGACTCAGCATGTGACGAGACTAGCCGAGAAGGACGGTGACCCCAGACCCCGTCTAATGAAGATAACCTTCCCATCTTCCCACATGGCGGCTGCAGTTCTGGAGGCATTTCGTGCTAATAGACGTCGATTGCCACCTGGAATCCACATGCACCCGGATAGGCCATACGAAGCTAGGACCAAGAACAAAGGCAAGTTGGAGTTGACCATTCCACTTGTGGACTTGTAGAACTATGGTCTACTATAACATTAGCGCTGCTCTAATAATAGACCTAATCCTAAATTTGTAGATTTGTCATGATATAACTGCCTAATCTATAAGATCTTACGTGGAAGTCACACCATCGACTACGCCAACTCACTGTATCGTATCAATTACCAATACATGATGTAGAACAAGGTTAGGCTAGAGAAAGAACAATATATTTAATATGAATAGAAGATATAAGGCAACATTCAGATGGACCACGCCTGCATGGCCGAGCCATGCCATTCGATCAACTCCAGTCCATTCAATTCATTGTTCGCGCCTTCTCCATCGTTAGGTATTTCTCCGCGTTAAATATTGAATATCTATTTTCTGAGTAGTCTCGTGTTCACAGCTTTGTGGATTGTGTGGCTATTGTCCAATGCCACTACACTACTCTCCCACCAGAATCAACGTGATGTTGGTTCGATACCAAATTGGATGGGATCGTCGCGCGCCGGAGGTTACCAAGGATAATAAGAATCCTCCGGGTATTGGTAAGCTGAAAGATAAATCAAAAAGAAGGCGGCAGCATCTGGTCGGGAAATACATGTAATAATTTTAAAATATCTGCCTTCATGCTTAACACGCTTGAAATGAAAATTTGGGTGAAGATTATTTGAACTATAAAGAATGGCATAACAATAATAATAATAAAACGATGCGTGTTAATAACTTAACTTATAGGTAGTAAGTATTTTGTGTTTAGAAATATTAAAGTAATGAATATTGTAGAAATGTTAATATTGGTATTAGTTTTGGTTTAAATTATGAAATCAAATAACGATTATGCCGGTAAGTTGTCCATATGAGTTGATTCCAATTGCATCTGTATTAGTAGGCTAACTGAAGGAACAAAAGTATACCGTGGAGAAGAATTCCAACTAGTGTTCCAGTTAGTTTGATACGGTTTATTTAGTTACGGGGAGATTTTCTCAACCTCATTTTTACTTGACCGTGATAGAATTTAGTAATACTACTAATACACATGAATGGTTATCAAAATAAAATTTAAATACGTGAGTGATAATTATATGAATTTTGGACAGATAGCTAGGAACAAATCGTTAAACATGAGTGTATTCGTAAGAGACATGCTCTAGACTCAATGTTCTGATCTGTGGCAGACTATTTATTTATATTTATACTTGCCGGCTGATTGGGCATACAAGTTAGTTGCAAGTATGCAGTTTATCATAAGGCGGAATACGATTTAATTGAGATATAGTGGTTATAAGTTATTAAAATCAGTTAGGCCTGTGTCATATTACGAAGTGATGTGGTGCTGCAAGATGTATTTAGCTAAATAAGTTTTTACAAGATGATTAATAGTGAGTGATGCTCATGTGATTATCAGGGAGAACATAAGTTGTAACCAGGGGAGTACACTCCCAACTCATGTCTATGATAATGGCTTGAACCTTAGTCAGTGTTGGGGTAAATTCGACATTGATGTTTTCAGTTTGCAGGAGATTTGCTCGACTGCTTATACTGATTATTTGCATGCATGATTGTGTCGCTAAACCATCAATTAGACTGACAAGGTTTTGAGATATTTACTGAATGAGCAACTGATAGAGAAACATACTGTAATCATCTGTAGTGGATGAAGATAAAGAAAACAACACCATTTAATGGTAATTATAAGTCAATTTGCTGACCGATTTTGTTAATAGTTTCATTAATTTTATCAATCATATTACGTGATTGTCAAGTCATGACAATGCTTTATGACGATATCCTGAAACTATTATTTTAACTAGTTATAGTGTTGAATGAGGATTAGTCAGTGGAAAAATAGGTATTGTTGCTTTAGGTGATTCGAAATTATCAGAAATTTGTAACGTTAAAGAATCCGAGACGCCTAATTTAATTATAAATTTTAATTCAGAAAGATTCGTTTAGTGTTAATTCTAGTAGGCTACGGAGTTTTGATTTTAAACGTTTGTTTAGCCAACAGCTACCTGGGGATTTAGTTATTTTACTAGTGTAGTTGATAGTACCTAAATTTTTAATCTTATTATCTAAACTATGTTCGCATTTTAGGCTGCTAATATGATAAACCAATCCATAAACCCAAATACGATTAGCAACAACGACTATGATGGGTTTATTGATAAATGTTAAAGGCGATTCAGATGATTTCTAAATTTAGAAGACATGAAGATATAGTGTAACGTATGTACGGGCCAGGTTAACATGCAGGTTGTTGACGTATATGACAATTTAAAAATAATGAACATGACCAGATAAATAAATTCAAAGTTAAGACTGCTTGTGAAACTTCAGGCAGGAATATGACGCGTTATAAACATTCCATAAGAAGTTACTGCATTTAGCCTAGGGACACTTACAAATATATGGCAAAAGGAACTGGAAAACATATACATGTTAAGTAAAAAAATCATTAAGTAAAATAGTTGAACTCGCCTGGGTTATTTTTGAAAATCAGATTATTCAGTGGACGACATATATAACGCCATTCGTGAGTAGTAATGATCCAAAAGCATCCAGAATAAAACATGCAGTATGGCAATCACTTCCAGGGTGCTTGATGCTGTTGAGGTTTTTGGGACTCGCTCTGATCAGAACAACTGAATGAATCCAGATAATTGTGTGTGCCATTGAATGAGCCATCTAAAATGAACTTATGATTGCAGAAAACTTATAGCTGGAACTCACCGTATGTTTTTGGAGAAGTGTCATCCTTGTTGTTTGGCAATGGAACTCGAGAATATGAAATTAGGCAGGCAGTGGTCGGAAGAAAAGATATTACAGGATAGTGCATAGTTTAAAACAGGATGAGGTGTTAAGTGAAGGAGCACTAAGAATTAGATCCAGATAACTACTTAGTCCTTGCTTACGTTGTTAGTCAATGTATATTTACGTTATTTGCATGTCGTATTTGCTAGAGCTTGATGTTTAAACAAGACTATGTCGCTGAAGCATGTAAATGCTATTAAAGCTTGTTAACGAACCATCAAAGCTAATTAGTTAATTTAGACGACCAGTTTTTACTATCGATTGACCTAGTATGTTATGAGAAGTAATCAATATAACATTACGATAACGCATGTGAGCATTATTCAGAGGACTATTAGAATACTGGGTTAACATATATATAAAATCGATCGAGAAAGTTTAAGTGGAAATAAGGATTAACAATATATTGTTAATCCTATTATAATAGGTTGTGTTTCTTTAGTTGGGCTCACCAATGTGGAACTATGGTCTACTATGATATTAGTACTGCTCTAATAATAGACCTAATCCTAAATTTGTAGATTTGTCATGATATAACTGCCTAATCTATAAGATCTTACGTGGAAGTCACACCATCGACTACACCAACTCACTGTATCGTATCAATTACCAATACATGATGTAGAACAAGGTTAGGCTAGAGAAGGAACAATATATTTAATATGAATAGAAGATATAAGGTAACATTCAGATGAACCACGCCTGCATGGCCGAGCCATGCCATCCGATCAACTCCAGTCCATTCAATTCATTGTTCGCGCCTTCTCCATTGTTAGGTATTTCTCCGCGTTAAATATTGAATATCTATTTTCTGAGTAGTCTCGTGTTCACAGCTTTGTGGATTGTGTGGCTATTGTCCAATGCCACTACACTACTCTCCCACCAGAATCAACGTGATGTTGGTTCGATACCAAATTGGATGGGATCGTCGCGCGCCGGAGGTTACCAAGGATAATAAGAATCCTCCGGGTATTGGTAAGCTGAAAGATAAATCAAAAAGAAGGCGGCAGCATCTGGTCGGGAAATACATGTAATAATTTTAAAATATCTGCCTTCATGCTTAAAACGCTTGAAATGAAAATTTGGGTGAAGATTATTTGAACTATAAAGAATGGCATAACAATAATAATAATAATAAAACGATGCGTGTTAATAACTTAACTTATAGGTAGTAAGTATTTTGTGTTTAGAAATATTAAAGTAATGAATATTGTAGAAATGTTAATATTGGTATTAGTTTTGGTTTAAATTATGAAATCAAATAACGATTATGCCGGTAAGTTGTCCATATGAATTGATTTCCAATTGCATCTGTATTAGTAGGCTAACTGAAGGAACAAAAGTATACCGTGGAGAAGAATTCCAACTAGTGTTCCAGTTAGTTTGATACGGTTTATTTAGTTACGGGGAGATTTTCTCAACCTCATTTTTACTTGACCGTGATAGAATTTAGTAATACTACTAATACACATGAATGGTTATCAAAATAAAATTTAAATACGTGAGTGATAATTATATGAATTTTGGACAGATAGCTAGGAACAAATCGTTAAACATGAGTGTATTCGTAAGAGACATGCTCTAGACTCAATGTTCTGATCTGTGGCAGACTATTTATTTATATTTATACTTGCCGGCTGATTGGGCATACAAGTTAGTTGCAAGTATGCAGTTTATCATAAGGCGGAATACGATTTAATTGAGATATAGTGGTTATTAAAATCAGTTAGGCCTGTGTCATATTACGAAGTGATGTGGTGCTGCAAGATGTATTTAGCTAAATAAGTTTTTACAAGATGATTAATAGTGAGTGATGCTCATGTGATTATCAGGGAGAACATAAGTTGTAACCAGGGGAGTACACTCCCAACTCATGTCTATGATAATGGCTTGAACCTTAGTCAGTGTTGGGGTAAATTCGACATTGATGTTTTCAGTTTGCAGGAGATTTGCTCGACTGCTTATACTGATTATTTGCATGCATGATTGTGTCGCTAAACCATCAATTAGACTGACAAGGTTTTGAGATATTTACTGAATGAGCAACTGATAGAGAAACATACTGTAATCATCTGTAGTGGATGAAGATACCAAGAAAACAACACCATTTAATGGTAATTATAAGTCAATTTGCTGACCGATTTTGTTAATAGTTTCATTAATTTTATCAATCATATTACGTGATTGTCAAGTCATGACAATGCTTTATGACGATATCCTGAAACTATTATTTTAACTAGTTATAGTGTTGAATGAGGATTAGTCAGTGGAAAAATAGGTATTGTTGCTTTAGGTGATTCGAAATTATCAGAAATTTATAACGTTAAAGAATCCGAGACGCCTAATTTAATTATAAATTTCAATTCAGAAAGATTCGTTTAGTGTTAATTCTAGTAGGCTACGGAGTTTTGATTTTAAACGTTTGTTTAGCCAACAGCTACCTAGGGATTTAGTTATTTTACTAGTGCAGTTGATAGTACCTAAATTTTTAATCTTATTATCTAAACTATGTTCGCATTTTAGGCTGCTAATATGATAAATCAATCCATAAACCCAAATACGATTAGCAACAACGACTATGATGGGTTTATTGATAAATGTTAAAGGCGATTCAGATGATTTCTAAATTTAGAAGACATGAAGATATAGTGTAACGTATGTGCGGGCCAGGTTAACATGCAGGTTGTTGACGTATATGACATTTAAAAAATAATGAACATGACCAGAAAATAATTTTAAAGTTAAGACTGCTTGTGAAACTTCAGGCAGGAATATGACGCGTTATAAACATTCCATAAGAAGTTACTGCATTTAGCCTAGGGACACTTACAAATATATAGCAAAAGGAACTGGAAAACATATACATGTTAAGTAAAAAAATCATTAAGTAAAATAGTTGAACTCGCCTGGGTTATTTTTGAAAATTAGATTATTCAGTGGACGACATATATAACGCCATTCGTGAGTAGTAATGATCCAAAAGCATCCAGAATAAAACATGCAGTATGGCAATCACTTCCAGGGTGCTTGATGCTGTTGAGGTTTTTGGGACTCGCTCTGATCAGAACAACTGAATGAATCCAGATAATTGTGTGTGCCATTGAATGAGCCATCTAAAATGAACTTATGATTGCAGAAAACTTATAGCTGGAACTCACCGTATGTTTTTGGAGAAGTGTCATCCTTGTTGTTTGGCAATGGAACTCGAGAATATGAAATTAGGCAGGCAGTGGTCGGAAGAAAAGATATTACAGGATAGTGCATAGTTTAAAACAGGATGAGGTGTTAAGTGAAGGAGCACTAAGAATTAGATCCAGATAACTACTTAGTCCTTGCTTACGTTGTTAGTCAATGTATATTTACGTTATTTGCATGTCGTATTTGCTAGAGCTTGATGTTTAAACAAGACTATGTCGCTGAAGCATGTAAATGCTATTAAAGCTTGTTAACGAACCATCAAAGCTAATTAGTTAATTTAGACGACCAGTTTTTACTATCGATTGACCTAGTATGTTATGAGAAGTAATCAATATAACATTACGATAACGCATGTGAGCATTAATCAGAGGACTATTAGAATACTGGGTTAACATATATATAAAATCGATCGAGAAAGTTTAAGTGGAAATAAGGATTAACAATATATTGTTAATCCTATTATAATAGGTTGTGTTTCTTTAGTTGGGCTCACCAATGTGGAACTATGGTCTCCTATGATATTAGTACTGCTCTAATAATAGACCTAATCCTAAATTTGTAGATTTTTCATGATATAACTGCCTAATCTATAAGATCTTACGTGGAAGTCACACCATCGACTACACCAACTCACTGTATCGTATCAATTACCAATACATGATGTAGAACAAGGTTAGGCTAGAGAAGGAACAATATATTTAATATGAATAGAAGATATAAGGTAACATTCAGATGAACCACGCCTGCATGGTCGAGCCATGCCATCCGATCAACTCCAGTCCATTCAATTCATTGTTCGCGCCTTCTCCATTGTTAGGTATTTCTCCGCGTTAAATATTGAATATCTATTTTCTGAGTAGTCTCGTGTTCACAGCTTTGTGGATTGTGTGGCTATTGTCGAATGCCACTACACTACTCTCCCACCAGAATCAACGTGATGTTGGTTCGATACCAAATTGGATTGGATCGTCGCGCGCCGGAGGTTACCAAGGTTAATAAGAATCCTCCGGGTATTGGTAAGCTGAAAGATAAATCAAAAAGAAGGCGGCAGCATCTGGTCGGGAAATACATATAATAATTTTAAAATATCTGCCTTCATGCTTAAAACGCTTGACATGAGAATTTGGGTGAAGATTATTTGAACTATAAAGAATGGCATAACAATAATAATAATAATAAAACGATGCGTGTTAATAACTTAACTTATAGGTAGTAAGTATTTTGTGTTTAGAAATATTAAAGTAATGAATATTGTAGAAATGTTAATATTGGTATTAGTTTTGGTTTAAATTATGAAATCAAATAACGATTATGCCGGTAAGTTGTCCATATGAATTGATTTCCAATTGCATCTGTATTAGTAGGCTAACTGAAGGAACAAAAGTATACCGTGGAGAAGAATTCCAACTAGTGTTCCAGTTAGTTTGATACGGTTTATTTAGTTACGGGGAGATTTCCTCAACCTCATTTTTACTTGACCGTGATAGAATTTAGTAATACTACTAATACACATGAATGGTTATCAAAATAAAATTTAAATACGTGAGTGATAATTATATGAATTTTGGACAGATAGCTAGGAACAAATCGTTAAACATGAGTGTATTCGTAAGAGACATGCTCTGGACTCAATGTTCTGATCTGTGGCAGACTATTTATTTATATTTATACTTGCCGGCTGATTGGGCATACAAGTTAGTTGCAAGTATGCAGTTTATCATAAGGCGGAATACGATTTAATTGAGATATAGTGGTTATAAGTTATTAAAATCAGTTAGGCCTGTGTCATATTACGAAGTGATGTGGTGCTGCAAGATGTATTTAGCTAAATAAGTTTTTACAAGATGATTAATAGTGAGTGATGCTCATGTGATTATCAGGGAGAACATAAGTTGTAACCAGGGGAGTACACTCCCAACTCATGTCTATGATAATGGCTTGAACCTTAGTCAGTGTTGGGGTAAATTCGACATTGATGTTTTCAGTTTGCAGGAGATTTGCTCGACTGCTTATACTGATTATTTGCATGCATGATTGTGTCGCTAAACCACCAATTAGACTGACAAGGTTTTGAGATATTTACTGAATGAGCAACTGATAGAGAAACATACTGTAATCATCTGTGATGGATGAAGATACCAAGAAAACAACACTAATGGTAATTATAAGTCAATTTGTTGACCGATTTTGTTAATAGTTTCATTAATTTTATCAATCATATTACGTGATTGTCAAGTCATGACAATGCTTTATGACGATATCCTGAAACTATTATGTTTAACTAGTTATAGTGTTGAATGAGGATTAGTCAGTGGAAAAATAGGTATTGTTGCTTTAGGTGATTCGAACTTATCAGAAATTTGTAACGTTAAAGAATCCGAGACGCCTAATTTAATTATAAATTTTAATTCAGAAAGATTCGTTTAGTGTTAATTCTAGTAGGCTACGGAGTTTTGATTTTAAACGTTTGTTTAGCCAACAGCTACCTGAGGATTTAGTTATTTTACTAGTGTAGTTGATAGTACCTAAATTTTTAATCTTATTATCTAAACTATGTTCGCATTTTAGGCTGCTAATATGATAAACCAATCCATAAACCCAAATACGATTAGCGACAACGACTATGATGGGTTTATTGATAAATGTTAAAGGCGATTCAGATGATTTCTAAATTTAAAAGAAATGAAGATATAGTAAAACGTATGTACGGGCCAGGTTAACATGCAGGTTGTTGACGTATATGGGAATTTAAAAATAATGAACATGACCAGAAAATAAATTCAAAGTTAAGACTGCTTGTGAAACTTCAGGCAGGAATATGACGCGTTATAAACATTCCATAAGAAGTTACTGCATTTAGCCTAGGGACACTTACAAATATATGGCAAAAGCAAATGGAAAGTATATACATGTTAAGTACAAAAAATCATCAAGTAAAATAGTTGAACTCGCCTGGGTTATTTTTGAAAGTCAGATTATTCAGTGGACGACATATATAACGCCATTCGTGAGTAGTAATGATTCAAAAGCATCCAGAATAAAACATGCAGTATGGCAATCACTTCCAGGGCGCTTGATGCTGTTGAGGTTTTTGGGACTCGCTCTGATCAGAACAACTGAATGAATCCAGATAATTGTGTGTGCCATTGATTGAGCCATCTAAAATGAACTTATGATTGCAGAAAACTTATAGCTGGAACTCACCGTATTTTTTGGAGAAGTGTCATCCTTGTTGTTTGGCAATGGAACTCGAGAATATGAAATTAGGCAGGCAGTGGTCGGAAGAAAAGATATTACAGGATAGTGCATAGTTTAAAACAGGATGAGGTGTTAAGTGAAGGAACACTGAGAATTAGATCCAGATAACTATTCAGTCCTTGATTGCATTGTTAGTCAATGTATATTCACGCTATTTACAGGTCATATTTGCTAGAGCTTGATGTTTAAACAAGTCTATGTCGCTGAAGCATGTAAATGCTATTAAAGCTTGTTAACGAACCACCAAAGCTAATTAGTTGATATAGATGATCAACTTTTATTATCGATTGAGCTAGTAAGTTATGTGAACTAATAGATATAACATTACGATAATATATGTGGCCATTAATCAAAGGACTATTAGAATACTGGGTTTACAAAAATAAAATCCGACTGAGAAGGTTAAGGTGGAAATAAGGATTAACAGTAATGGGTCGCGTTTCTTTAGTTGGGCTCACCAATGTAGAACTATGGTCTACTATGATATTAGTACTGCTCTAATAATAGACCTAATCCTAAATTTGTAGATTTGTCATGATATAACTGCCTAATCTATAAGATCTTACGTGGAAGTCACACCATCGACTACGCCAACTCGCTGTATCGTAACAATTACCAATACATGATGTAGAACAAGCTTAGGCTAGAGAAAGAACAACATATTTAATATGAATAGAAGATATAAGGCAACATTCAGATGGACCACGCCTGCATGGCCGAGCCATGCCATTCGATCAACTCCAATTCATTCAATTCACTGTTCGCGCCTTCTCCATCGTTAGGTATTTCTCCGCGTTAAATATTGAATATCTATTTTCTACGTAGTCTTGTGTTCACAGCTTTGTGGATTGTGTGGCTATTGTCCAATGCCACTACAGACTGTCTAAACGATAAAAAAAACGTGTAAAGGACAGGGCCTACCACCTCGGCAAACCTCATATAGGTGGGCTACCTGTCCATTCACATAAGGTTCATACAGAAAAACAGGACGAAGCTCACGCGTTCCAAATTGAAAGCATAAACTGCTTATATATGAACGCCGCGAGTCTACCAAACAAACTGGATGAACTACGTGAACTTAGCAACGCTAATAAGGCCCATCTGATAGGAATATCTGAAACCTGGATATCTTCTCAGTTCTCGGACCAAGAGTTAGCATTACCTGGGATGACTTTGTTCCGCAACGACAGAAAAACAGGAATTGGGGGCGGAGTAGCCATATACATAAGCTCTTGCTTGGAGGTGCACCAAGTTCACAACCTCGAGTTTAACAATCTTGAGGAATCCATATGGTGCTCTGTAAGATTGTCTAGTACTTCGAGGTGTCTAGTCGGAGTCATTTACAGGAAGCCAACTGCCGACATCGAGTACGATAGTCGTATGCTGGAAGGACTATCCCGCTCTATCCGTCTCGGTTTCACACACATCCTGATTCTAGGGGACTTTAATCTCCCTAGAGTCAACTTCGCGGAACACACGTACACTGGAGGCGACAACTCAATTGAAGCTCGGTTCTACAACCTCATCGATGACTTGGGCTTATATGAAAATGTGAGGTCGGCAACTCGTTGGAGAAACAGTCAGACACCATCGCGCTTAGACTGTGTATTCACTAACGAAGAATTCCTAGTCGACAACCTCTCAATCCTGGCTCCTCTGGGAAAGAGCGATCATGCCGTCATAGCCTTCAGTTTTGTCATCAAAACTAAGCTAAGGTATCCCAACAATAATTTGCGTTGGAATTTTAAACGGCTGAATGTCCCAGCTCTACATGACTATCTACAACAGGTGGTTTGGGATGTTCACCCTCAACTCGATGTGGATGGTCATTGGGACTTCTTACTGCACACGCTCTTATGTGCTACAGACCATTCAGTTCCTCAAACGGTTCCCAAAAGCTGCAAGCCACCTACAGTAATCAAGAACCGTACCCTTCGCCTGCTAAGCCGCAAAAGGCACTGTTGGGCGGAATACAAACGAACTAATAACGATGGAGCGTATAGGCAATACAAACATATCAGGAACACATGCACGAAGGCTATAAGAGAAGACAGGCTTCAGTACCAAACAAAGCTTATGGACAAATTCGCCTCTAACCCTAGAAGCTTATTCCGTTATGCAGCCTCTCTTCGTCAAGCCAAAACAGGAGTTTCTCAACTGCTAGGTCTTAACGGCCCGACCAACAACGATGGCGACGCCGCTAACCTTCTGGCGGCACATTACTCTCAAACATTTCAACCGGCTGACATCAACTTTACTGACGACAGTTTCATCTGCAATTCCACAGGACTTTCTGAAGTGGACCTAAGCGCTGACTTGGTGTTCCGGAAATTGCAGCACTTAAGACTTGACACTTCTCCTGGCCCGGATATGGTTCATCCTGCCATACTGAGGGAGGCAGCCTCAATCCTGGCAACGCCGCTTAGCGTGATGTTTTCACACTCGCTTAGCCGAGGCAAATTACCGGAAAATTGGAAGTTGGCTCACATCACACCAATTTTCAAAGGTGGTCGACGCAATGAACCTTCAAGTTATCGGCCGGTGGCTCTTCTGTCATTACCTTCAAAACTCATGGAGTCCCTGATATGCGACGGTTTAAATGACTATCTACTGTCCTTAAATTTCTTCTCACCCCAACAGCATGGTTTCAGGAAGGGTTACTCTTGTATAACCAACCTGCTGACTGCGGTGGACAGATGGACAAGCATCCTCGATTGCAAGGGAAAGGTTGATGTCATTTACCTTGATTTCTCAAAAGCTTTTGATAAGGTTAACCACTTGTGTCTTATCAACAAGCTCAAACGACTAGGTATCAAACCACCTCTAATCGATTGGCTTACTTCATACCTAAAAAATCGACACTTTAAGGTTAGGGTTAATTTCACTTTATCTCAGGCTATGGAATGTCCTAGTGGGGTCCCCCAGGGCTCAGTACTAGGGCCTCTTCTCTTCTTGATCTACATAAATGATCTTCCTCAACAGGTAACGTCAGATTTATTACTTTTTGCCGACGACGTGAAACTTTGGAGAGAGATACGCAACCAAGACGATACACAGGCACTTCAGGAGGATCTGACTCGACTTCAAAGTTGGGCAGACGATAACGGACTTACCTTTAACACTTCAAAGTGTAAAGTAGTCCATCTGCGACATGTTGCAAACTACAGTTACAACTTAGGAAACTCCTCTCTAGTAGTATCCCAAGTCGAAAAAGATTTAGGAGTCCTGGTGCCCCATGATTTAAAGTCTTACGCTAACTGTGACAAAAATGCCTTCCGAGCAAACCTTGCACTGGTAACGTTGAGGCGCATTTTTGGCCAGTTTGACGGAAGAACTTTCCACACAATCTTCAATAGTTTCATCCGTCCCCATTTAGAGTACGGAAACATAGTACTCCCCCCTCACTCCAAAAGGACAAGGTCACTTTGGAGCGTATCCAACGGCGAGCCACGAAATCAGTTCGAGGACTCAAATCTAAGCCTTACGAAGAACGCCTCCGTTCACTAGACCTTTACCCATTAGAATATAGGCGTCTTAGAGGTGATTTATTAATGGCTTATAGTATTCTTAACACTTCTGGACATCCTCTTAAACACCTACTTAAGCTTAGTTCGAATAACAACCTAAGGGGTAACACCCAGAAACTGGAAACACAACATAGCAAGACGGAATGTAGACACAACTTCTACTCCTTAAGAGTTGTCAAAAGCTGGAATTCGCTGCCAGCCGAGCTAGTCCAAGCGACTTCTCAGGAGTCCTTCAAGAGGCAACTTGACCTATTCTTAAGGACCAAGGACAGCATCACATTATGATTTACCAATTTCTTTTCCTCTTTTATTGTTAACATACCTAGGTTCCTGCCTGGAGGATTTGGTGATCCCCTGCTACTAGACACGGAAGCCTGTTAAGCGAAAGCTTCTTCTATTCCGTCCACAACCATTTGAACCATTTGAACAAATTAATTTAATATATTGAATATATTCGAACGATGACTGTTATAATGGTGGATATGCAGGACAAGTGAAGTACTACTGTACCGTAGCCACATCTAGCGGCAGTCAGACAATTTTTTGACCATTTTTAGTATCTAAAACAACCAACGTGCATCAGTCACTTGCACTCCATTTACAGGCGCACGTGTTGATGGTCTCACTCTGTTCTTGTAACTATTCTCATTTATGCATTTCTGTCATAACATTGTACTTTAGCTATACATTCATCAAAGTAACTGTAGTACCTGGATACGACAAAATTTTGGTCCACATCTGGGTATGAACAGCGAGGTAACAATACGACTTAAGGTCGGAGGTTAAGACATTACCACCCAGCTCGAGTAGGCCCTCAGACATGAACACAGACCATCTACACTGTCGACCTGCATATAAACAACTTGAATAAATACTGTTGTGAGTATTCGACATCAGCACTGATGCATTTAAACTCGATGGAAAAAACTAACTAAAAGCACCTTGTCAAGCATAAGCACCAAACCACTGTGTACAGCCAGTGAAATATCACTAGGTTCTGTCGAATTATGGTCTTTTATTATATTAGTACTGCTCTAACAAAAAAACTTAATCCTATAATTGTAGATTTGTCATGATATAACTGCCTGATCTATAAGATCTTACGTGGAAGTTATATCATCGTCTACACCAACTCACTACATTGTAACAATAACCAATACATGATAGAGAACAAACTCAGGCTAGAGATAGAACAGTATATTTAATATAAACAAAAGATATAAGGTAATATTCAGCAGGGACCATACCTGCATGGTCGAGCCGTGCCATACAATCAACTCGGCAAGGTAAAAACGGTAATCCCCTTCAAAGCCGTCGGCCGTTTCGTTTCAACGACTTTAAGCGGCCTGACGAGAGGCGGTCATTCCGTAATTCAATTCCCGTAGGTGTGTTAATTAATTCAATTCCTTCTTCCCGCCTTCATCATCGTTGGGTGTTTCTCCGTGTTAAATGTTGAATGTCCATTTCCGATACTGTCGCGTGTTAGGGCCCAATACCACTACAGCCCTAGCCAAACCATCCAGCGGTCGAATCACCCGATACCAACCAGCTCACTGATCCATATCAATGTCAAGGACAATTGACACTCATCAGTCCATTGCATGCCATTTAACGATGTCTTTTGCGTTTTACGGTTATCAAGGCAGCCAGATTACTTAGATACGACGAAAGTGCAGTCTACATTAAGTACGGACCATAAGGTGTAACCTCGACGTTAGCTGCTTGGTCACATCACTCTCGTCTAACTCGAGTGGGGCCCCAACCATTCGACACAAATCATCCACGTCTGTCACCTACAATTACGTGACGTAAATTAAAAGGCTTCAACTCTGATTAGTAATTGTTTTGAAATTGAAGCATTTTCTTATATTTATTTCACATTGAACTTATCTTTCATCCTTACTATAATCGCTTCACTACTTGTTCTTCATCTTCAACAGATCGTTAGGTATACAAGTATCAACTTTATCGAACAGGAACCAGTAAAAGTTGGATTCTGGTGTAATTACATTTCGGTAAATTTACTCACCATTACTGAAGTATGATAAAGGAGTTACAATTTGTAAAATCTCTGTATGTATAAAAAGGTCTATCAGGATATTAAAATGAACGACGGAACAATTAGTAATAATGTTGAAAATAGTGTTTGACTAAAATCTGTTGTTCGGTAGGTTGCTCATAGTTTGAACGCTAACCTTGGGAAAATCTAAACCACTCAGAAAATGCACCTTGTAGATGTAATTACCTTCTACTTTACGCATTTCTATTCGAAGCCGTTACTAACTCTTTGCGATCTTTTTGCCCGAAATAACTAGCTACATTAAGCCAAACTTCATCCATGACTTGTCAAGCCGTCTTAAAAGGAAAAGGGTCTGGAATCTGGCTTTCTCCGTTGTAAATGGTGTGGAAAGCGGCTGTGTTTGTGTTCACCTTAAACTCATGAATTTGGTGTGCGTCGTTGACTATAATCACCACTGTAAGAAGGTTGCGTACCAAACATCAGAAGGCGATTGGAGGTTGTAGCGAGATATATTTGTTGGCGATCTCGTGATATCGAAATACAGAGATCGTGCCAAAGGAGTACATGTGGGATCACTGAGCAAACATAAGCGCGTGCAAGGTCACAATCAACCGAAGAATGAATGTCTTCAGTACAGCTAAACAAACAAGTACAGTAAAACAATCACTGGTACAATCAGTTATAATATTAATTGTCTCCATCAAACCAATCGTGTACTCTTGATAAAAGCAAGTCACTACAAATTGATGCAAGTGAAGACACTAGAGAATTTATTCGGGATGATAATGTACGAAATCGACTAGTGTGTCTGTTATAATTTTAGTGATAGTATATTCTGAAATAAAATCATACGATAATTAAGGATTTTTAGAGAGATATGGCCCATATGTATAAATAGACAGTTGTAGCGCGGCGTCGAGTTGAGATTAACTATGAACACCGCTACCAAGAAACACGTGCCAGATAAATCAGAAGGCGAGGGTTGGACGTAACCAAATAGATCCATAAAATCTCCGAGAAGCCAAATATCAGAAGGCAGTTAATGGACCAAGTCGAGGTGTATATTTGCTGGCGATCTCGTGGCATCGAAAGGATACCGAGATCGTGCCAGGATACAACCTTGGTTACAGAAGGTAACCGAATTCGCGCGAAGTTACAATCGAAGTGTAAGTAAAAGAATGGAAGCACAAAATAGCTGTCATTAGCACAGTCAAACAAAAGCACGTTAAAACAAACACTGGTACAGTTGGTTATAATAATAATTGTTTTTATTAAACCAGTCGTGTTCTCGTGATAAATGTGAGTCACTACAGGAGCCCCCCGCTAGAAAGGGTTTACACTTTCGATAAATAGCGGTTTGAATCGTGGGACTGATCGGCTGACGAGCGATTGTAGGACGGAAGAATTGGCGAACAGGAAAGCGATCGTTGATCGTCGAGTTGCCAACGAAGGTCGTTTTCGGAGAACGGTACCAGGAGCGATGTGCTGTATTTGTTGCTTGAGTTGGCATGCTACACCAGAGTGGTTTGTATCCAGAATCTGAAGAGGGCGTTCGTAGGATTGCGGACCAGAAACGCTGCAGACGAAGGACGAAACCACGTTGAGCCGATGAACCAGAAGCGACCATAACGACCAAGTTCGAGACCAAGCGTATGCCAAGCATTCGAAACCAATATATCGACTGAGTACGTTGACAAGAGCGTGGGTGATCAGGCCAGCTTTCGCCAAAGTTGACTGAAGTCGACGGAACCAAACGGAGATGGTCGAAGGCGTGGGCTCAGGAAACAAAAAAAGCAAAAAAGAGAAGAGTGTAGCATGCGTGTAGCATAGGAATAATCCTACACCGTATCGATTGTTAACTGTGCGGCTAGTCGCGGAAGCGTACGGGTAACCGTACTCGGCGACCGGAACGTGAGACGGTAGTCTCGTTCGTACCTCGTGAGCCTGCAATCTCATCCGAGGTCAGAGGCGGCGTGGTCTGCTGATCTGGACGTGAGACTGTCGTCTCATCCGTAGACGGTGCAGATGACGCGTGCTGTTGACTGGGACGTGAGAATGAGGTCTCAGATGTATCTAGCGTGGGACCTGAAGATGGTTTGAGGATCCCGCTAGTAGGTTTGCTAGGTCTAGCATTGAATCTCAGGTTATCAGATAGGGCACTGTCATCGACGTGTGCTGGTTTGAGACGATCAATGCTGACGATCTCGACGCGGCCATGCCGATCAACCTTGAAGGTCTTTTCGTGACGAGCGATCACGTGAAAAGGGCCTTCGTAAGGTTGTTGCCAAGTTTTGCGTACCGAATCTACTCGTATGAAAACATGTGAACAGGTAGATAACTCTCGAGGGAGAGCGACCTGTCGATGTTGTATTCGAGTTGACACCGGAGACAGCGTTCGCATAAATGCAGACAGTCGATGGACGTAGTCTGATTTACCGAAATTAGGTCTGCTCCGTGGTGTGAAGAATTCTCCGGGCAGACGCAATGTCGTGCCGTATACAAGTTCAGTGGCGGAACATTGGATATCTGCCTTTAAGCTCGTTGTGATCCCTAAAAGAACGAGCGGTAAGGTTTCGTGCCAGTTGCCGTTTTCGTGTGCTCGTAGAGCACTTTTAAGTTGGCAGTGAAACCGTTTACTTAACCATTTGGTGCTGGGTGGTAGACAGATATGCTTATGCGAATGCATTCCGTACCAAGCAGCCGGGTCAGCGAGGAGAATAGTTAATAGGGGAAAATTTCTCGAATAAAGCGTGGAATTCATCGTCACGCGAATAAAAAGTAACAAGGATTCGGTACACATACATGTGAGTCTATTATATTAATACTATTATTATCGTTATCCGTCATGTCGAGTATATTATATATTAAAAAATATGAAAATATACGACAGACGTGGATAGATAAATCATAGACTCACCGAATTGGTTTCTTTGGAAGATTTGATCAGATGTTGAGGCGTGTTCCAAACTTTGGGATCACCAATTGTAGCGTGGCGTCGAGTTGAGATTAACTATGAACACCGCTACCAAGAAACACGTGCCAGATAAATCAGAAGGCGAGGGTTGGACGTAACCAAATAGATCCATAAAATCTCCGAGAAGCCAAATATCAGAAGGCAGTTAATGGACCAAGTCGAGGTGTATATTTGCTGGCGATCTCGTGGCATCGAAAGGATACCGAGATCGTGCCAGGATACAACCTTGGTTACAGAAGGTAACCGAATTCGCGCGAAGTTACAATCGAAGTGTAAGTAAAAGAATGGAAGCACAAAATAGCTGTCATTAGCACAGTCAAACAAAAGCACGTTAAAACAAACACTGGTACAGTTGGTTATAATAATAATTGTTTTTATTAAACCAGTCGTGTTCTCGTGATAAATGTGAGTCACTACACAGTACCTTACCAACAAGTCAGAAACAATTATACTGTACCGTCCATGAAGTCGCAATTCTTGATTTTTTTTTCCAATTTATGTTATCTGTTGTGTTTTATAATCATCTGGAATTCACCTAGTGGAATAAGGATTACTGAATAAGCTCCTGTTATAACTTTTGGCCTGAGCGCACCGTTAATGGATATGTAATAATACCACCAATCAGAGAGCAGTGAATTATCGATCGGACCAAGGACGCGTAAAACACGTGCGAGCAGCCTACAGTCCTGATTGGCCCCACTTTCCGCCTAGCTCAGCCAGTTGAATCCAGAACATCAATCCCAGCCTCTGCAATATGAATCATGTATTTAAAACATACTGAGTTTATATACCAATCAAACAGACCGCAACGTACCATAAAATAGAAAATAACATTTGTACAAAATTTGGCCAAATGTGGCTGTGAGTATGGGAGGCAGTGACTAATGGACAGGGCATAATTCAAGAATGGTAAAACATATAATAATGGTTCATAAGTCAAAATAAAGCTTATAATGAGAAGAATATCAATATGCATAGTTTAGTTATTTAACAATTATACGATAAAAATATACGTTTAGTATTGGTCCATAAATGGATCCCAAAAGCTACCATTCATTATGCTTATCAGGACCTAACAGCCCCCTAACCACCATTTATTGGTGGCGAACCCAGATATCATTAAACCTTACTAGTAGGTTAAGATGAAGCTTGTTTCCGAAGTGATAGTCAATTTTTATCTTGAATCCATTCGTGTATCCCGTAAAACTGTTCTTTAAAAAATAGGTAGTTCCACGAATATTCTGTAAATTATGCAATAAAACGAGTAATAGTTCTTTCACTTGTTGAATTCCTTCACATACATAAATGGACACTTGTGATAAGAAGTATCAAAAACGAAATCGATATTCTAACTAATAATTCCCAGGCCAATTCAATACTTACTATATTAGTTACGAATAAACCAGCAGATCAAACACAGTCGACAAAACGAAAGGTGTATTTTGCCTGTAATTCCAGCTGATAGCGTAATATTGCATAAAATGATCACTTTTGCAAATATTGGTACGTTTAAATGTCTTCCTCCATTAATAAAAATACTCCATTTCCTCACTAACATTGCATCGGCATTATAATTCTTATTTCTACGAAACCAGTTTCCAGATTTAGAAACTTCACACTTGATGAACTTTCTTAAATGAACTATATTTCCTCCTGATGCACCTGTGTACCATTTTGTAATATGGAATACGTCTTCTGAAGTGGCTTATAAAATGTAACTGCTTTCGTTGTTTGTGGCGATAGGAGTGAACCCAAAACATTTTGGATTTCGGTATTCCTAGTTCTGAATAGTGATAACGTTGCTGATAATGCTTCACAATGATTTCAAATTTAAAACAGGAATGTTAGTATCCCTTCTAGATATCTGATATATAATCTTAGTACATCACGGAGTCTATATAAGCATATTTGGGTTCTAGGCTTATAGTGAAATAAATTCTTAAAGTATATGAATCCTCAGATCTTATATGATGTGGTAAGGCCCTTGATTCGAATCCGAAACATACCGGTTATGATCGTGAGAGTATTCAAATGTAGTTTGGGAACTTAATGAAATTGGTTATCTTTGTCTAGAAATATATCTTTATGTCACTTTGGCAACTAGGTTATCTTCATAACTAAGTGTAACATTGATAGGGCTGCAAATATTTGAAAGATTTCAAGCTCTTTCTAATAGTATCATTGAGAATAATGTTGTCGAATGACTCTGATTTTTCATTAACTCAGCTTTCTTCTAAAATCAATGTAAAATACACTCACTGATTTTAAACATGAACTTAGCAGATGACTGGTATATAGCTACGGCTTATTAGTCTGGACGATTTTATCAACCGTGGCAGACGTAATATTACTAGGCGAAGGCACAAACCAAAAACTGTTACTCCAAATTCGGGGATAAAATTGTATGTATTCACTGGAACCGTCACATAAATTCACGTGTAGCGGTAAATAAATTGCTAAAATAAGTTGTTCCGTATGTCTTCAACAATGACCCCGACTAGATATACTCTAAGGGCGCTCAGTCACGCAACCGCACCAGACCACGAGTGGGTACGCTGTGCTTATTCATCTCCTTTAACCAGCTCAGATCAAACGCTTCACGAGATATCGACCCCCTTTCAAATATAACTTCAGACCTCTTCATCTCTGACTTCTAATTTGACTGCGTTGTTATACTTCGATTATAAAGGTTTCACGTGTAAAGGCGTTGTCGAATTCGGAATACATGTGGCGTCTTAATAATATTGTTTAGGCACACCTTAGCTGGTGTTGGTCTGGCTGATATACGTTTGACCTGAGTTAATACCTTTACAATAAATCAACCATAATATATTCTCGTATTTAGCTTTTGAACATCTTGAATGGGAAGAAACCTAAGTGAATATCGAGAATTGGCCTAAATATATATATATTAAGTTGATCAGGGTCACTTACAGTGGGAGTTCGAAGTATTAACTTACAAAGTACATAGTAGTTGGTTGGATTTTTTCGTTATAATATTTAATAAAAGTGACTAAACACATTAAAAGGGTCTACCTTAAGTTACCATTTTCAACATAAGTAGCTGTAAAATGTTTATATTGCGAATAAAAATAGAAAATTCACGAGAACTATAACTATCTTTTATGTGAAATTTAACTGGTTGCTTAGTGTGAAATTTTTTCGGAATTATATCCTGTAGTGATATAGAAAATTACCAAAAGATTGCAAATAAACAACAACGCAAACTGTATGATATAATAGAACAACCAAGGAATTAGATATATTTACACATTATCGAAGTAATTTTGCAAATTAATAGAAAAACAAACTAATACAATACAAGAAACAAGCATACACGATATCCGGCCTGAATGATAATTAATCACTCAGGTCACTTAAGTCACTTTCGTCATCAGAATGATGAGACGTTTTGGAACGATTATAGTTATTATTAGATTGGAAACGTTTTTTAGCTTCAACCTTTGGTATTTCTTCGACCTCTTCATCTTCCTCGACTTCAGCTTCCTCCTCTGCTTCTTCTCCAGCCTCAGTGTTTTGACCGTCACTAATTCCATCCTCTGCCTCTTCTTCGTCGTCACTACCTAAAACCAAGCAAATTTTCGTATACAGGGTTTCATTTCCACAAAAATTTGCACCAAGAAGATAGTAACTTGAGAAATTTACCAGGTTCACTGGCTTATAGAAAAGATAATTCATCTGGCTTTCATTAGGCAATAGATAAAGAAGATGGGAAAATATTTCCTATTGCACACGTATTCGTATGCAAAAACTAGAATGTCTCTATTCCAACTGGATATATATTTCACAAACACTAACTACAATCGACGTAGCCTGATGCTTTTTTTAATTGGCTGCAAAACTGGATGACTGTATTTCACGAGTTTACGCAATTTTAACAAACAAAATAGATGTCGAAATGTGAATTCATCGTCATAGGTATATTATTTATCATTCCTATTGCAAGATCGGCTACTTCTGAGTACGCTGAATTGATATAATAGTCGGCATGAGCAGTTATCAAGGTTCATTTGAAGGAAATATTCATAACATCACTTAACCTTTACAACTTTTCCGAAGAAATCATGATACCGACATATTTGACTTTATAATTCTAGTAAAACTTTATTAAAAGCTGAGCCCCATTTTGTGAACACAGTTTGTGATTTATCAAATCTTAGTCTTATTTAGCTCCACTTACTCGATTAGCTTACAGGTAAGTAAAGCAATCATCTTATCGTATGTACATCATCTTCGAAAACTGATGAATTATTCAACAGATAATTGAATGTCCGAGTTTTTATGTTGCATATTTTATATACAGAGCCTAAACACATTCAATCCAAAGAGGTCAGACAGATGACATAAATGGCAACTGAGTGATGGAACTAAATTACCCTAATGACCTTCAGAGATTTTAAAATTGACTGTTAGGCTCAAAATAGCGTCAAAAATCATGATTAGAAGTTAAAGTAGGGAACTGCAGTTAAAGTTTACACCACGAATTGGGACTGCATATAATACAAGGATATTTTGTAGTGTTATGAACGGGGAATTAAGAAGCCCAGACAATTACGAAAGCTATTTTCTTGGGACGTTATTGCATTTCATTCAAAACCTGTAAAACACTTATATTTATTTTTGTCCCTATGCTAGTGAATGATACATAGAACGAAAGCTCGTGTTATGTAGAATAAGATAGGGACAAAAATAAATATAAGTGTTTTACAGGTTTTGAATGAAATGCAATAACGTCCCAAGAAAATAGCTTTCGTAATTGTCTGGGCTTCTTAATTCCCCGTTCATAACATGTAGTTATATGGATAGATAAATAATCCGTAAAACCAGTTCGTCTACATACTTTATTTCCACATTGATAGCTTTTTGGAATAATAATGAAGTCAAAGTTCTATCACTTGGATCTATTTTTAAATTGCTTTTGGTTAGGAAAGTAAATAAGTAATTGATTAGTGTTGAATTTTTAAAGGTTTGGTGTCTATCCAATTAACAAACAAACAAAACTAAAATAGTTTATAACAACTACGAATTCATTAATCTTAAAAAAGTAATTGTAATATACTAGTGAAATAAACATGTACTTTACCCTCAACCATTTTTGTAAGGATAGTATAATAAATATTAGATTAGTAGTTTAATTAACTAAACTGCATGGTCTCAAACTAGTTGTCGTTGGTAGTAACAATTTACTATCATCCCAAATTTTATCAATAGGTATGTTGCGAACAATGCACTGAACGGTGTAAACGATTAAACTACTTAAGAAAGAATATATAGAACTATAGCAAAGGAACTAGCAAACTGATTGGATATAAAGACGTAATCGTTTGGAGAATCACAAAATTACCAGAAAAACGAAGAACACAGAATTTCTGACAAGATTGAAGAGTTCAAGTTAACGCAATTTACAACTGAGTAATAAGTCTACTCAAAAAAATAATACAATAAAAAAACGACTGATAGATGAATATATAAAAAACAAAGAAATATGATAACAAATAGTCCGGACCTTCCAAAATAAGAAGCGATTTCGAGTTATATCATCTATCATCCCCAACCACTGATTAACGGGATATTCACGATCTGAATGATGAAACATACAATCTTTTTGCTGATAAGATCAATATCCGTTAAATAAATGGGTTTGGGCATCTTTAAGTACGTTTTCAGTCAGCTTTAAAGCCTACGCTAGTTTGCCTCAGTGAGCTGCAGTAATATAATTCATCGGTGATCACGGCAAACATTAGTGTGGTCAAAATGATAAATATGACAAGTAAAATAGAATTGAGCACTCCGCTTCATTTAACAGAACTGTATACAAATATTGATGCACAAATCACCATGAAGGTAAACTGCTTTTTAATTCATAGGTATATAGTATTTCGGTGATTGAGAGGAAAGTGAAACTTCACTCAAGCCTGACAGTGGTTAATAAATTTTACAGGAATTTGTCGAATAACAATATATAGTTCAGTTTATAATACTGGAAATTTGCGAGTATATATGATACACTAGTAAAACCCTAAATTACCGTTATAACTAGTTTTATGATTGGTTTCTTTTTCATTGCTTATTGATTCCTCATCAGCAACATTTTCATCACCATCTGCATTTCCTTCATCATCTTCTTCGTCACCTTCAACATCATGTTCCAGCATATATAAACGGTCAGTTTGAGCCTTCAATTCCTCATCCGTGAAATCTCGATGATGAACAATCAAACGAGTTTTAGGGGCTTGTAGAGCGCCAACATTAGTACCAGACTGGTTTAATTTACGCCGTTTACTAAGACGGACTCTGGTCTCTAATTCGTTATAGTAAACTCCTGTAAAGAAATCAAGAAAACGAATATCAGTATACATGTCCTCCTAGAACCTAATAGATTCAATGACAATACATTTACCAGAACAAAAATAAATAAGTGATATTTAAGTAGTGTTTTTCAAAGCGAAGGGTTAGTTGACAAGTAATTATATCATAGTCTATCTACTCAATTTTTAACATGCCGGTCACATGATTAGCTTTCGTATAAAATTCGTGATGCAAAAAAATATACAACAATGTACTTAGCTACTGAGTTGTATTTATGGTATACCTTGACACTAACCCCGCCAAACAAAGTAATTCACAACATTCTGTGAGTCTAAGTCACTTTCTAAAAACGATAGAATTTATGAACACAGTTTGCCTAACAATACAGGAATGAATTAAGTACCGAGTGAAAAGTTCAAACTAGACTTAACAAATTCTATGTAAATTTAAGAGAATACTGTTATACATGACAGGAGGATACTTAAAGACCGAAATATCTGAATCCAACCACGATGTTTGGATGTGCGATCATCTACACAGTCAGTCAGTTAGTCAGCTACAACGTAGGACCAGGCACATATATGCATCGGTCCAAGTTGCCATACCACATTAACACAACAAAATGGACACCGGATTCATAAAAGTAGTTAATTCAGAGGTGGTAATATATAAAAGAAAGATTGCAATAAGGATATAGTACAGGAAGAAAGAATCAGTTCGTAGAAAGATATGAAGCGATTTTAATCTCTTAGTTTAAGGGAAGACAGGGAGTGTATACACCGACGCCATTGTGATTGATTCTGAGCCATGTCACCAAGAGTCTCCAACCATTGGTTACGATAGTCATGCGGACCACAACCAAGTAGTCTGCATCTACCAACATGGCTCAGACTAGAAGTTAGTGACTTCAAGCACTGATGCCACGTTTTGGTTTGGCCGCCCCTAACTTTTCCAACCAACCCCAACACCGGTTAGCATTGCACGTCGTGGTAGTTGGTGTTCAGGCATACGTAACACGTGACCCAACCATCTCAGTCGATGAAGATTCATAACCTCATCAAATGATTTACCATCATTCTCTAATACCCTGCGTCTAACCTCACTATTACTTACCCAGTGATCCCAGCAATATTTCTAAAGCATCTGTGGTCAAATACTAGTAGCTTACGAGTGTCTTCTACTCTCAATGGCCAAGTTTCGCTGCCGTAAACCAAAACAAAATGGACCACCATTGTCGAACGCCGATAAGTGTGCATATGTTCTGGAACCTGATGAATGGTGAATATGCGGTCGATGCAGCCACGATCAGGTCTGAAGCCAGCCTGAGAGGAGCTGACATAGCTTCAGATCACCACTAGCTGATGGTTGCCAAGATGAAACGGAAGCTAAAGAAACACTGAAAAGCTGGGAAAACAGCATTACAAAGGTTCAATACAGCTTTCCAACGAGATACCAACAAACTCAACAAATTCAAGATAACTCTAAACAACAGGTTGCAAACCTTACAGCATCTACTGAAGGATGAAACTACTATGGAAGACAACTGGAAAGGGATCAAAGAAGCACTAATTTCAACGTATCAGGAAGTGCTGGGCCACAAGAAGTACATCATACGGAATGAATCGCTATCAAAACTGTGGACAGGATTCAAGAATGGAAGAAAAAGAGGAAAGTAATTAACAACAACCGAACAAGGGCAGGGATATGCACATTATGGTGTCTCTGCGAAGATCGTTATCATATGGAATTCACACGACTGACTACACTGGAAAGTTGTGCATGGACGACAGCTCACAGATGCATTCCAAGTGAGGGCCGATGTCTGACAAGGTTGATTGCTCTGGCCTTTTCTCTTTCTTTCAGTGGTCGACTGGGTTATGTTAACTCCTGCATCTCAGGGGAAGCACGGAATACAATAGACAACTTGGATTCAACTAGACGATTAGGACTTCATAGATTACCTAGCTCCTCTACCCCATACACATTAACAAGTGCAAGTGAAAACAGTCAGCGTAGCAGCGGCCTCCGCAGCAGTAGGCTTCAACATACACAAGGTAAGAAACAAAATCTTATTTAGACAATAATAAGGAAAAAATACAGTTGACAAATTACATATGAAGTCATACCATCTTTACGAAAACAAAAAAATAATTTTCTTCATAATTGGCCATAGTTTTATTTTTGACATTCCAATTGTACTCTCGTGTAAGTTCATATTCATAGGCAGCATCTTCAGTATATGGTATTCGATTTTCAGCATCCAAACGACGTAATTGTTTAGTCTGTTCAGTTGGTAGGAAGTAAGCAACAAAATGGTCGCCAGATTCATCTACCATACCACTATAATTAACAAAATATAATTTTGGGATGGTCAAGTAGATTATAAGTCAAGCTTATAACAGATTTATTTTGTGAATTATAAATAAGTATAAATTCCAAACAAATCACCCATAACCTCAACCACAACACACCAACAAATTTATTAAATGGGTCAATCATAGTAAGCAGATTGGGGATAACAAAATATTGTAAGACAGACTAGATTTTGACTAAATAAAAACTACCGTACTATAAGGGTATGTAAATGAAGACATTTTTACTAAAATATCTCATGCTTATAATGTTAGCGAATTATTTTCTACAAAACAAGCAATACTTAATCTCTAATCGATTTCATTTTCAGTCATCCATCGTCAATTTTGGATCTAGCAACAATGGGTATCCGTCCAAAATGTCACACCTTATATCAGTAAAACCAGAAAGGTAGTTATTGAGAAGCAAAAAAGAAAAAATAATACCAATTACGCCGAACATCTAAACATAAGAAATATCTCAAAAAACAAGGGATGAGATTGAAGAATGAAACGAATGGGATAATAGCAAACTCAAGATTTAAAGGGAGAGAAATACTAGTTTCTAACCATTATCCATGATTACCTTATGGATCGCAACCAAGAATCTGGAACATATTGGGACAGAAATTAAAAGCCATTCTAACAATTTCTCCTTAGCGTGTCGATGATGAAGCAGCAGTTAAAAAATCAGCTACAACATGAAAACAAGGGAATGAGAAACTAACCGAATCATTGCTTGATTCACCTCCTCCTTTTGTTCAGTGGTAGTTTTATTTTTACGAGAGGGGTCATCATCGAAAATAACCTGGAAAGATTAAACAAGATATATGGAGTCACTGTTGAGGCAATTTGTATAGACCGGTATCATAAGGTAGAGAAAAATAATTATTTTAAAAAACTTGCTTTATTCTGTCCGATGTCCTAGGCTATGAGAAAGTTTGGGCATAATCGAGCGCTTTTTTTACCAGAAAGATTAACTTTGTTAAATTTATCATGGAAGCGGTTCCCAGAAACTTTTACTTTGGTCTTCTAAACAAATATATTGGGTTAAAATTTGGGTACAAGAATTTAAAACAAGTTTTGCCAAGAAACTTGTATTACGTAAGGTCCCAATATTTCTAAAGAACTTCCAGAGGAATGAATAATAAACGATTGTTGACCAAAGTTGCAATCAATGAGGATTACTAAAAATTCATTGTGTAATGTAATGTAATGAAAAGAAACAAGGACATTGTTACAAGACATATAATGTAGTCTGTTTACACAAACTGCACATCTTTTGCGGCACAATTATTAGAGAAGTAGGACAGGTTGAGCACTAAGCTAGCCAACCACTCCTAGTTCAGCTAAAGAATAAATTTTATATTTGAAGTAGAACACAGTCACATGTTTATGTGACAGCGTAAAAAAACTTGAAGTACTTAAAGTATACTTTTAAGTGACAACCTTTGTCCGATGAGCAGAAACAAAACGATACTTAGTCAGACTGATGAACCCAACAACTTATTGCATTTTAAAACTCTCTAACAACCAATTCAGTTATTTTTAAACACCTGAAGAAATAAAGATAAGTAAATAAAAAATAATTAAGTCATTCATCAAGTACTTGGGTATGAGTATGAATTCTAATGAAGCTACCCAGTTGGATAAACCAGAGTACGTACGTAGAAACTGGATAGTGGATGTCGTAATTAATAAGCCACAGCTTTACACATTTGGTGACAAACAAAATAGGATCTATTTCTGAAAAGAAAAGGCTTGAGTCTCGTAAAAATCATCTACATATGTTTTTAAAGACACTGTCTTTTGTTACTTTACATCCATAAGCCGGCAAATGCTGTATGAAGGCTGATTTGTAACGGAAGAAAACAAGTAAGGTATATGCTTTACAAAAATAGGCTGGCCAAAAACAAAACAACTTAGTGACAATAAACGATCGACCATGTTAAAAGCTTACATTGCTACTACAAACTGGTTACTGCTGGAACAAAACTAATATTACTAGAGAATTTAGCTGGCTAGTTTGGAGCTTGTCAAGCCTTCATTTAAGGTAGCGTGATGTAATTAACAAGATCAGGGTCTACAATGTCTTAGGACTATATCTTTAATTCCTCACTAAACTAGCAGTTGCATTATTGTCACACCACTTACACTTGAAAACAAGCTATGATGTTAAGCACTAGTTGTAGAATAGGGTTTAGAGTTTGTTATTTTCATACATAAAACCTATTTGAAAAACCAATGCAACTGACCTGTGCACATGGATATCTCCATAATGTGAAGTCCGGTAACACTGGAAGTACCTCCAAAGCGTGAACGTTTGGCTTGCTGTAGTGCTTGTGAATAGGTTTTTCAGCTGCTTTGAACGTTTCTTCAATGGCGTTGATCTGGCTTTCGCGATCACGATACACGATCTCTTCATTGAGATGGCGTTTAACATTGTACCCAAGTCTTTGAAAATAATGACAAATAAACACTCACCTAGACTCACCTTTTCAGATTTGTTCCAACGATTGTAAAGCTCAGTAGATATATATTCTGTTTTCCTTAGCCAGGACACTGACTTTTGATGTCTAGATTTACGTGCATTGACAAAAGTAGGAGCCTCATCTTCCAAGAGTCGCTCATCATCCGGATGAAGAGTTGCTATTTCGTATCACTTAAAAGTTTAACTAAAATATACCTCTTTTGTCAATTCGGAAAACATCAGGATCAATTAAGTCAACCTCAACTCCCACATCTGTTTCTGTGAGTAATTCATGCTTATAGTTCCTTTCCAGAGAGGTAGCAACATATTGAAGGAATCTAATACCAATATATAAAGATCAAAAGCAATTTAACCTGGAAGGTTCGAGAGGATATACTAAGAATTTAGGATCGAAAGGGAGCTCTGGCAAATTATTCTGATACTTCAAACGACATAATAGAGATTCAGTTCTGTAGTGAAAATTGGAATATATTATTTGTCTTGTAAAGCATTGTTGTACCTGAACTCTTTCCCACGATCTTGTGAAGAATCAAGGGGGTCATTAGCTTTCTCAGAACTCTGAAATAGTGTCATTTTGCGCGCTAAACCCAAGGCCAAAAGGTAAACTAGGTGGGTGCCATTTAAAATGGTTCAAATGGTTTTGAACGGAATACAAGAAGCCTTCGTACAACAGGCTTCCGCGTCTAGTAGCCGTGGGTCACCAATACTTCCAGACAAGAATCCAGGTATATTATCGATAGAAATTGGTAAATCATAGTGTGATACTATCCTTAGTACATAAGAATAGGTCAAATCTTCTCTTAAAGGACTCTTGAGAGGTTGCTTTAACTAGCTCAGCCAGCAGAGAATTTCAGCATTTGACAACCCTTAAGGAGTAGAAGTTGTGTCCATGGTCCGCTCTGCTGTGTTGTATCACCAGTTTCTGGGTGTCACCCTGTAGTGGCATTGAACCATGACCACACAATCTTCAAAACTGAATACGAGATTACTCGGAAAATATATATTCAATATTTAACGCGGAGAAATGCCTAACGATGGAGAAGGCGCGAACAAGGAATTGAATGAATGGGAGTTGATCGGACGACATGGCTCTGCCATGCAGGCGTGGTCCCTCTAAATGATACCTTATATCTTCTATTCATATTAAAAATATTGTTCCTCCTCTAGCCTAACCTTGTTCTACATCATATATTGGTAATTGATACGATACAGTAAGTTGGTGTAGTTGATGGTGTGACATTGCACGTAAGATCTTATCGATTAGACAGTTATATTATGACATCTACAATTTTAGGATTAGGTCTATTAGTAGAGCAGTACTAATATCATAGTAGACCATAATTCTACAACCCTTTAGTTTTGTGTTTGAGCTCAACTTAATTAGGTGCTTAAGGAGGTGTCCAGAAGTGTTAAGGATACTGCAAATCATTAGGAGGTCCCTTCTAAGATGCCTACACTCTAATGGATAAAGGTCTAGTGATTGGAGGGACTGTTCATAAGGCTTGAATTTGAGTCCCCGGACTAATTTCGTAGCTGGCTGTTGGATGCGTCCCAGAGTGCCCTTATATTTTTGGAACGAGGGGGGAATACTATGTTTCCGTACTCTAAATCGGGACGAATAAAACTGTTGAACATCAATAAAAGAAGAGATCCTAGTTCTGAACCCTGAGGGACCCCACCAGGACATTCCACAACCTGAGAGAATTTGAAGTTAACTCTAACTTTAAAATGACGATTTTTGAGATATGAGGTGAGGCAGTCAATTAGAGGTGGTCTGATACCCAGTCGTTTGAGCTTATTGATAAGACGTATGTGGTTGACGCTATCAAAAACTTTTGAAAAATCAAGATAAATGATATCGACCTTCCCCTTGCGATCAAGGATGGTTGTCCATCTGTCTACTGCAGTCAGCAGGTCGGTTAAACAAAAATGACCCTTCCTGAAACCATGCTGTCGGGTTGAAAAGAAATTTCAGGTCGTGTATACCGTCGCACATCAGGCACTCATAATTTTTGAAGGCACGGAAAGAAAAGCCACCGGTCGGTAGCTTGAAGGTTTTCTGCATCAACCTCCTTTGAAAATTGGTGTGATGTGGGCAAGCCTTCGAATTCTCGATAATGTGCCTCGGCTTAGCGAGTGTGAGAACATCACGCTAAGTGGTGTTGCCAGGGTCGAAGCTACTTCCCTCAGCATAACAGAATCTACCTTATCCAGACCAAGAGAAACGTCATTTTCAGGTGCTGCAGTTTCCGGTACACCGAGCCGGGGATCAGGTTCACTTCGGAAATTTCTGTGCAGTTACAGATGAAGCTTACATCATTATAGTTAATGTGGGTCAGTCGAAATGTCCGAGAGTACTGTTCAACTGGAAAATTAGAGGTGGTACCGTTGTTATTCGGGCCATTAGGGCCAAGCTGTTGGGGAACTTCAGTTTTAGCTTGTTGAACAGAGGCTGCATAACGGAATAATCTTTTCGGATTAGAGATAAATTTATCGATAAGCTTTATCTGGTATTGAAGCTTGTCTTCTCGCATTGCCTTTGTGTATATATTCCTTATATGGTTGTATTGCCTGTACGCGCCGTTGTTGTCAGTTCGTTGTATTCCGCCCAACAATGCCTTTTGCGACTTAGTAAATGAAGAATGAGGTTCGTGATGACTGTAGGTTGCTTGTAGATTTTGGGGACCACTTGAGGAACAGACTACTTTGTAGCACATAAGAGAGTGTGCAGAAAGAAATCGCATTGAGCATCCACATCAAGTTGAGGATCATTTTCCCAATCCTGTACAACGGACACATTCAACCGTTTGAAATTCCAGCGCCTGTTGTTGGTGGAATGTCTTAGCTCAGTTTTGCTAATAAAACTAAGGGCTACAACAGGATTATGAGGCTGTCAATTAGAAATAAATACCCAGTCTAAGAGCGACGGCGTGTGACGTTTCTACAACAAGTTGCCGACTTCACATTTTCGAATAATCCCAGATCCTCAATTGCAGTATGAACTGATCTGGGTGAAATTATTGAACTTAAATTCAATTTAGTTAGCTAGACGGTCGGTCTAGCTGCTTTTACAATGCTTGATAATCTCGGAGAGGATTACGAATTTGATTGTACAGATAAACGACTTCACTGTTACATATGACCAGAAATGGTTCAAGTGGTTCGGAGAGGAATGGAAAAAGCTTTCGCTTGACGGGCTTCCATATCTAACAGCAGTGGATCATCAAGGCTTAAGGGTGGGAACATAGATTTAACGCTGAAAAGCGAAACAGTATCAGATTATGCTGAAACTATAGTGTCACGTTCTCTCCGGAAAAACCCATGAAAAGTCGCCTGGACCATTACTACTACGCGCAAAGAGTAAAAGGTGTGCCTATTGTCCATTCTGTTATTTTGCAACACTAATTTCTGGGTATTATCCCTACGGTTTGCGCTGAGACTGAGCTTAAGCACGTGTTTCATGTGATGGCTAGGAGTGTTTAGGATTCTCTAAGTCATTGAAAGGCCAGTTCTGGGATGTCTATACCCTACAGAGTAAGGATCCAGTGACTTGTGGCGTTCTTCATGAGGTTTGAAATTGGGTCCTCGAACTGATTTATTGACTCGCCTTTGGATACGTCCTACTGTATTCATTTCCTTTTAGGGTTAGGGAACAAACAGTACATTTTCATACCCTAGGTAAAGTCAAACAAAACCGGTGACGATTAGAGAGGAAGCTCTAACTTCGAACCTGCCTTAAAATGCACCTCAACGCTATCAGTGCAAGGTTTGCTCCGAAAAGGAATTTTGTCTCAGTTGACGCAAGACATAAGATCATTGGGTAATGACACCTGGATGTTTCGCAACTTAGGAAACCCTGGATAAAAGTTAGCCAACTTGTATGCGTAGTCTGAAGCATGTCTCAGATGTACACGTTTACACTTCGAAATGTTAAAGATGAGTCTGTCGTTATTCACTCAACTTTAAAGACGAGTCAGATCCTCATAAACTCCCCGCTTATCATCTTGGTCGCAAACTTATCTCCCAAGTTGCACAACGTCGGCGAAAATAAAAATAATCAGATATTACTTGCTAGGTAAGGTCATCTATATAAACTAGAAAAAAAGAGGTCTGAATACTGAACCTGAAAGACTTGACTGAGACATCCTGTCGTCTGAGAAAAAATAAAGTTTCTCCTGACCCTAAGCAGTCGATCATTTCGATATGAAGTAAGGAAATCTAATAACTATGACTCCATATCAGGTCGTTCGGGCTTATTGATGAAAAATATATGATTGTTCCCATCAAAAGCTTTTGAGACGTCAAGGTATATGATACTAACCTACTTCCTGCGATAAGGAATGGTTTTTCATCTGTCGACTACAATCAGCAGATTGGCTATATTATTATTATTATTATTATGCACAAGCATCTTATGGGTACATAAGTGCTGTGAAGAAACGATTTTAGGTTACTTCAAAAATGCAATAATACACAATTTTCAATAATGTTAGCATTATACTTGCCATATCAAAAAAAGTAATGATAGTAGAATATTAATAATAATAAATCGGGTCTGTGTAATTGAGAAGAATATTGAATTGAGTTTAAGTAAGGAAATGGAGAAAATAAGGGAACAGAAATAAAGGAGACGTGAAATACGCAAGTAGTTTAATAGGCCTGTTTATGAACACAGAACGAGAATAAATGACTATATATGTATCGTCGAATCAGTGACAAAAATAAAACAGAGAATAATTAAGAAAAAATAACTTAATATTGCAGTAAGATATTACACTAGAATAAATGTTTGTGCAGTCATAGTTTGGAGTGATGCTATGAAAGTCACAATTAAGTGAAAAGGATAACCAAATATCAATATATATGAGTTATATACGCATAGTGAAGACAAAACGAGTTTGAGAAGTTAATGTAAGTGTAACACAAGTTATTGTCTTAATTACAAACTTCGTAATCTTAAGAATATTTGTTTAGAGGGAAAGAAGAGAGAAAAGAAGTGAACATCTAGTGAAAAGTTTCATTCACGATAAGAATAATAATTGCATAATGAATATCAACCTCAGAAGGAAACCAGCAATTGAGAAAAATAAAATAAAAATCCTTTAGTGCACTCGGATGAATACATTTAGATTTATGTAATAGTATACAGAGTGAAACCGGATATTAGTATAAATATTTGTGCAATAATAATTAAGATGATGCTATGAAAGTCAAAATTGATTTCACAGGACAATCTGGAGTTAAATATGTTTAGAAGGATAAGAAGAATAAAAAGAATATCTAATGTGTTGGGGAACTAATAATGATATTAATAACGGAAATAATGATAAACACGAACATAAGCAGATTTCATATATTAAGATAAATAGAAATAAAATAAAATAGACGTGGAAAGATTTAAAGGTTTTATTTTGCTTTTCAAGCAATTAAATGGATGACGGACCTTGTTTGTATAAATCATTATTGAATACATTGATATTCAATAGGTGACATAATCCACTTTCGGAAAGAAAATCGTCAAGGAGACTTTTGAACCGGGTTGTAGTTTCACTGCAACGGAGGTTCACTGGCAGTCTGTTCCACATGGTTGAGTAGCGAATAAGGAAAAAATTCTGACGTAAGTTTGTGTGGGTTCTTGGAATCGCTAGAATATTCTCCTTATTGCGTAGATTGTGGGATGATATCATAAGGTATGAAGGGGTGGATACCGAAGAGTAGGAAATACCGTTAATAAGCCGGTAGATAAAGACAAGATTTAATTTGATACGTCTGATCCAAAGAGGTTCTAAGTTGAGTTGTTGACATCTTTGGTAATAGTCTTTGTTATCGGAATACCCCAGAACAGCTTTGGTGAACTTTCTTTGAACACCTTCAATTCTAATCAGGTCATTATGTCTACAATTACTGTAAACTAAAATACCATATTCAAGAATGGGTAAGATACATTTTCTGTATAGTAACAATCTCGATTCGATATTATTGAAGTTTATCATTATCAATCCGATGAGCTTTCTAGCTTTGGATACTTGAGATATAATGTGTTCAGAAAAGTTCAGACTGTTGCTATATTTTAAACTCTAGTCACAAACAGTGTTGAGAGGTTTGAGTGTATGTTTGTGTGTAGTCAGATTTAAATTAAGGCGGCGGACAATGTGAATAAATCCACTTTTGTCAACACTAAGTGGCGAATCCCACGAAACAGTCCATTCGTACAACTTGTTTATTTCCTCTTGGATTACCGCTGAAATATAGCTTTCTTTCGTGGGAGAAGAGAATGAATAAACTACTTTCAGGTCATCAGCAAAAAGAAAGGCTTACCATACTGAAAGAGGGAACACACATCATTGATAAAAAGGAGAAAGAGTAATGGACCAACCACACTTCCTTGTATAACCCCACTGGTTACATTCACAGGTTTAGAGTAGCAAGATCCAAAGCGAACGATTTGGCTACGTTCTTCTAAAAAAGATTTGAGCCAAGATAAAAGGGGATTCTGTATGCCAAATGAAGAGAGTTTTAAGAGAAAAAGTTTGTGTGAGACACTGTCGAAAGCCTTACTAAAATCGAAGTAAAGAATTATCACTGACTGACCAACATCTCTTTTCTGGGTAATTTGATCAAAAAACTCCAGGTGCGATGTGAAACATGAGCGTTTAGTCATAAACCCGTGTTGGGATGGGCTGATCAGACTAGCCGAAAGTAAAAATGATAGTAGCTGTTTGTGGATGATTTTTTCCATGGTTCTTGAGAGCACGGATGTCAAATTAATTGGCCTATAGTTAATAATATCACTACGTGGTCCTGTTTTGAATCTAGGGGTGATAAGGGATGTTTTCCATACAGATGGATAGGTCCCATATTCCATAGATAGATTGAAAAGTTTCAAACAAAATAGTGGAAATTCTCTACTTCCATATTTCACAAATGATGAAGGTATCCCGTCAGGTCCACCATCATAAGACTTTTTCAGGGCAGCTATGGCCTGCTTGATGTTGGAGGGTGTAAAATCAATTTTCGACAGATGTCTGGATGTCAGCATTGGAAATGTAATGATGGAGTTTTCAGTTCCAGTTTTGTAGCACTGCGAGAAGTGCTTGCTGAATTGTTCGCATATAGTATTCGGGTCGTTAACAATGCTTCCGTTAACTATGAAGAATTTAGTCGTGCCAAGGGAATTTGACTTTACACGGGATTTAAAAAGCCGAAGTATTGATAATTCTGGGCTTTTACTACGTAGAGCTTTATTTTCTATATTCATAAAATACTTACGTTTAGATGAAGCATTTCTGTTGATTAATTTAAGTATACTCTGAAGTGCATACACATCATTCTGCTCGTAGTAGCGGCATTTTAATTTCCTCAGCTTTCTTTTAAAAGTTTTATTTTGGCCCCTATTAGCATTATAAGCCACACGGCCAATAACTGGAGCAGTGCAGTCAAGACAATATATCAGGTTGTGGTATAGATTGGAAAGCGCAATGTCAACATTATTTGTGGTAAAATAAGTTTCCCATGGTAAACATTGAATGAGAGTTCCAGTCCGTTTCCATGTTTGTTGATCAAAATGTCTGCTTTGGTACATCAATGAAGCTTTAGAGTTCAATTGTATGGCGTTTAAAGAGTGAATAATACTCAATACAACTCTATGGTCACTCATAAAAAACTCATGACTGGTATGTACTGAGATAGAGTCTATGTTGATTGTGAACATTAAATCAAGTGTATTATTCCCCCTGGTTGGTTTTCGGACCTGTTGAACCCATCCACAAATTTCTAATGTTTCAACTAGCTTGTTATATCGACCTGGTACCGGAGTCAAGCCCCATGTAATTTTTGGCAGGTTAAAATCACCTCCGATGATTTTAAAAGTATGCGGTTGGTGCGAAGCAATGGAAAATATGTTTGTTAGTAATTTGTCAAACTTAGTATCCGCATGAGGTGGTCTATATATGCATCCCACAAGTAAATAATTTTGGGATCCACAGTTTACAGTAACCCAAGTGGAGTCGTCTATAGCATCAAGGGATTTATCCTCAAATTTGCACGCTTGAATGTCTGAACGGACATAGATAATTGTACCGCCTCCTATTCCATAACATCTATCGGTTCTAAAGAAAACGTAGTTATCTACATTCAAGGAATGATCGGATATAGATGAATTACAACACGTTTCCGTAATAAGTACAATGGTTGGATTTACAAGGAATAAAAGAGTTTTAAGATGAATAATTTTATTAGACAGAGAGCGGGCATTGAACGAAAGAATAAGAAACTCAGAGTCATCATAGTGAAGCAGGTTAGAGTATAAATCGCAATTGGTAGTTCCATGAATACTCATAGGATTAGCTAAGGTAAGAGTCGTGTTGCGAGGGGAAATAGATTCAACCACTTTGTCATCATGTGAAATATGTTTACCGTTGCCGGCAGGAAAGCCGGCGGAATTATAAAAAAAGTCTTCTCATTGCTATTGGATATAACATCTGATAAAGGCATAGTGTACACACTGGGAGCCGGACCGAGAAGGCTATCAGGTCTATGTGTGCGACAAAGTGACCAATTACAATTCAGATTACTATTTATACCTGACATATGGGTAACATGTTCCAGACGTTTATCTCCAAGGTTTGTAATTAATTTCGGCTTGTTCATAATTTGGAGAGGATCGTGTGCTGTTGAACATACTTGCAATGGTTTGCGAGATTCGAATATATCAACGTTAAGTGTGTGGTCAGTTATATGAATGTTATGACTAGTTTTCCTGTTATTCGTTGCACAGTTACTGTAACTAGGTGTTGCACTAACAGGGGTTTGGACTGTGTTAAAAATTCACTGGCGTCTACAGATGAGTTGAATTTGAACAAGATCGGTGAGTGCATACCAGGATGACTTCATTTTAATCTTTTGCATACACATGGTACGTGTGTCATACTGCTGGCTCTAAGCAGACTAGATTCTGTATTTTTAAGGGCATATGTGTCCGTTATATTAAACACAATTGCATCGCTAGATCGTCTTATTCTTTCAACTACCTCTGATGCAACACGATCTGGGAAATTATATATGTCATTCGTTTGATCTGAAATCTCTGTGAGGTTGGGGTTGATGAGATATTTAGGCGGATTGAGAATGTCCATGTCTACTTGCAACTTTTTATAGCATCCACATGGTTGCAGTTGCGATTATCATGTCTGGAATGGAGACAACTGATAAAAGTTTGTCTGCTTCCGGATGAATGGAGTGGCTCCTCTCGTCGAAACTGTCGGAAATCGTGTCCGTAGTGCTGTCAAATTGTGTCGTTTTCCTACGTTTGGCTGGACGCCTAGAAGCACGGGTCTTCATTTTTCTTTGTAGCACGATAAGAAAGTAACGTATAACAAATGGGTTGAACAAAATGTTGGAGATAGAAATGGGTAAAAAAATCAATTCCGAGGGCTCAAGTTAGTCTAGAAATCAAAACCTATGTTTTAACCAAGAGTGAATGTGTCGTAAGGATTAGTGGTGTCAAAAACAAGAGATGAGAATGGCAGGAAGATAGTAGTAAAGATTAAATATTTATGTCAGTATCTGTGTGGAAGCAAAATGGAACACAAAGGAGCTCGTTGTGTAAATTTTAACATATATATTACACAAAAGATAGCTTTATATAATAAAGTAATCTAGAAATGTCGATAATTAGTATCAAATAATCAGAGTGAGAACGGTACGTGATACATATATAAACTGAAAGTCCGCATTGGTAAAAATTGAGAGATGCAAAGACTATTACTGTCTAAGATCATTATGTTGCTTTATGAACAAACATATGAAACAGCTTTTTGGATAAAAATGCTATCAAAAAAACTATGACAGACTCACTGAATCAAACAGGTAATTTCGGAAATTAAATGAGTTATAGTATCCAAATACTATTTAAATGATAATTCATAAAATAGTGAGTACGGTGCTTTAACATACACGATTATATATAGTTCTTGATATTAGGTAGAGGTTTGAATAGATCCTGTAGATACATAAAGTACGTAAATTAAAACATCTGTAGCGTGGAGTCGAGTCATGATTGACTATGAACACCGCTACCAAAAAACACGTGCCAAGTTAATCAGAAGGCGAAGGTTGTACGTAACCAAATAAGTCCATAAAATCTCTGAGAAGCCAAATATCAGAAGGCAATTAATGGACCAAATCGAGATATATATTCGCTGGCGATCTCGTGGCATCGGAAGGATACCGAGATCGTGCAAGGATACAAGCTTGGTTACAGAACGTAACCGAATTCGTGCGAAGTCACAATCAAAAGTGTGTGTATCAATAAAAGCACAAAATAGCTGTCATTAGCACAGTCAAACAAAAGCACATTAAAACAAACACTGGTACAGTTGGTTATAATAATAATTGTTTTTATTAAACCAGTCGTGTTCTCGTCATAAATGTGAGTCACTACACATCCAAACACGATATAACCATATATTCCTTAAAGAATAGTATACAGATATGAAATGCAATTCTTCGTCAAATATGATTATATATGGTTTTAAAAATGACAGAGCATAGGTAGCGATCGTTCTTGAAACTGAGATGTCGGGATGAACAGTTTATGGATGATAAGTAGTCACACAGACTATCGTTTGTTTAGGACTACATAACGTTTGCAGTAATTGAGAGACTTGCTGTCGGCTGGTAGCCCGAAGTTTCAATACATCACCCTCCTTCTTTCAGGTAAGCAATCACAGACGTTCCTTTTCCAGCCTTTCGTGAAATCTATCAGAGAGATGTAGACATTTTCACTTGTACACGAATGAAAATTGCTATTACTCTGACATCTGAGTTTGCTGTGCTTTTAATAAGATGGTTGTCAATCTTGAAATTGCTTCATCCTAGATACGAAAATAATATTAGCAACCCACATATTTCATTTATAGGTTCACTGGTGCGCACTTTGCGAAGCTTATATATAGGCACGATAATAAACATAAAAGATTCTATGTGCGTTTAACGATCAAAAGGCGAAGACTTACAGATAAAAAATCCCGTAAGCTGATTAAAGTGCGTTCAACAAAATTTTGAGTGTCACTGACTACATCCCCATCAGCGTCTTCATTTCTAATACTCAAACTCACCATAATTTAGTCGTGGATTACCATGATATCAAATTGTATATTCCATGTGGTGCACATCTGACTTTAAAGTCATTATTATTACAATTAATATCATGATTACTATTACACCATGTGATTACGGTCTAACCTGCTCCATTCCAATCTGGTGGATGGGCTATTCCGATTCCACGGCATAAAGGGAGAATCGTATCCGTGTCTTAATTATATTAAGATATTGCGAAAATGAACATTGGGCATATAAGAGGTGTTTCAAGCTACTATCTCGTCGGTTATGCAAAGCACGATGCCCTGCAAGGTTCCTGTTAATTCTTGAGGTAACTGGACGCTAAACACAGTTTAAAAATGTCTTCAGAGAAAAAGGTAGAAAGAGACTACCAGCTGTCAGGTCTCGAGGAAGCAGTGGTCATCATCACAAGTCCAGGTTTACTTTTAAGTAAAGCCATCAGAGCGAAACGCCATACCAAAGCGGTTGGCGAGGATAGAGATTTAACCATGATCATAAGGAAAACGAAAAGCACGCAAAGAAGAGGCAAAGTAAAGAAAACTTTTAAAATGTGGGTTGTCGATTTCAGTTGCGACATTCTATGCAGAGCATCATATCGACGCTAAACAGGCTCTACATAAGCAAAGCTTAAACGTTGTGGATTATTCAATCAAGAAACAAAGTGAAACCAATGAGTGGTTTACAGCAGCTTTCAAAACATTTTAGGAAATGCGGTGTCTGCATGGCTGTTGCCAAAGCGGACTGTGAGGATGCGGAGAGTTTCGTAAACAAAACCTCAAAGGCTGTCAAAATAGATTCGTCACGACATAACCACCTAATCTACAAGATCTCACGTGGAATTCACATCATCGTCAATACTGACTAGCGGTATCGTAATAATAGATATTCTTTGGGAATAGAATAATGTGTTCACTTTGAGTGGGGATTAGTTACACAAAAATACCACACCTGCAATATCAAGCCATTCCATACCGAAAAGCTGTTCCAGCATTCACCATTCTTGACCTTCTCTAAATGCTATGTATTGAATGTAAATCTCAGCAATTATATGCTCGTTTTCAAAGACCGAGAGGTTAGGAGCCAATGCCACTACAAACCTAATACCGGGAAATTCAATCGTAATGATTGAATCCATAGTATATGTCCGTGCATACCCCAGGTTGACTGATTGCATTGAGAGACAATCGGGAGTAGCAGAAATAAATGAACGCCGTCGGGAAGGGGAACAGTATATATGTGAGTTTTCGTGTTGAAAAAACTCAGAGCACAATGATCGTCAAGGCTTGAACCTTTCTCGGCGAAACTGAGGAGTGAAAAAACGTGGTGGATTCGGGAATCTCTAGTGTTATCGCGACCTCAAAAACACAAGTGCATTATAGTGAAATTCGATCGTTAAGTTTTTTTTAATTTGCAGGACTGAGTGATTAAATCGTATGGAGTGGTGAGGTTATCCTGCGCATGAAAACCACTATGACCATACGAGCTGTCGAGAATATGATAATTATTATGATCAGAATAGAATGGTCCACCGGATATGTCAATGAGAAGAGTTGACTCGAAGATAAAGTACCGATGAGATAATACGACTTGAGCATGCCTATATCCCGGGAGTACCGGCCTCGCTGAGTCAATCGGATAAGTGAGCGATTCGTTTAATTTGTTTTTCATTTAAGTCAGCCACTTAGATCGTTTATCGGACGCGTGGAGACCGAGATGCTTACCGCCGACATAGATTTGTAGGGAGTGTCCAGTTCGAGGTCGGGCTTACAACTTCATTAGTGTTATGATGATATTATCGATGAGGTCGTCAACTGCGTGAGCTACGTTGCGTTCATTCGTTGAAAGTTTTGGAGGCTCTTCATCAACATAGTTTGCTGCGTTAGATCCGCGATAGAGATTGTAACAACTTAAGTTGATTAGTTAGGAGTTGATCAGAAACATCTAAATGCATATCAAAACAATAAAACTCAATCATTCATTCACTTCTTTATTTTTTATAGGAATTGTATTTCCTATTATCTTATACTGAATGTTGAAGAACCTTGTGCGTTTGAACAGGCAACCTCGCGCTCCGCTATGTGCCACTCACGAGCTAAACTCAAAGCCTTTTCGCTACTAGTCTTTTTTTCTATCAACAGGACGAAGGATACATACATAGTAAGCTAAATACTTTAATGGCCCTACCGTATCTGACTCCAATTGGACCGTGTGACATTCGCTATCGACGGGCTCACTACTTTCGAGGGCCTATATCTGATCCCAGCTCAATCTATGCGATTTATTACCGAAATATGCATGCCACTGACCCCCGCATATTTTCATTAACTTAAATTGCGCCAATAGATAACGGAATTAAACAAGTCAAATACGACAATGAAGTTTGAATACATATGTTTTGTACACTCATTGATCTGAAAAGATAATCAGGGAAGCGAAGCAAAGTGAATAGTAAAGAGCAAAGAGAAACGATATGACATGCATTGGAGACGAGTGAGCCAACTTCTTTCCACCGAGTGTGATTTGATAGTTATGGTCGAACAAAAACAAGTTATATACACGTAATGAATAGAGTGAACAGTTAATACCCATACTATCATGCAAAAATAGTCAGTATTAATAAGTGAATAAATAACAGCGTGAAATTTTGGTTTGAGAAGAATAAGTAGATATGACGTACAAAAGTACTCGTCTCTCTTGGACTTAATCTTCACACACACAGTGATGATGTCAACTAAATGAAATTCCTTCTACTGATAGGGAGAAGAAATCACGCATTTATCATATTCCAACTCATGAATGATATGTTCTGTCAAAAAAATTATCCGGCCCCTTTTAACATAAGAAAAAAGCATGAAGGCACTCAACTCCATAGCCTCGACAGAAACCTGGAAAACTGACTCATATGCATCAGTAAGGGGGGCACGAATTTATTGCCAGTAGCTATACAGTCAAGTAACAAAACTTTTCATGCCCTGAACAGTCACAAAAAAGATAAAGCACACCCATCCATGGATAAAGCGTTAGTTTATAAGCCCGACCAGGGAAGATCGGCGAAAATATAAGAAGCAATAGGCACAATCCGTGATCAAGTAAGTGAAAAGACCGATCTCGCACACATATGACAAGACAAAAACTCACCACTGGATTCTTTCGGAAGATTCCCCAAGACATAAGAATAGACACAAATAGAGTCCCAGAACCAGCTGCTTACTGTGAACTTTGACCGAGATAACTAACTAAAGTCCATTCATATTTTAGACACGGAAAAATCAACAGGAATGGATAGACGTCACTCCAACATCTTGAGATGAATCGCATTACCGCACCACTGACCATGATATCCAATATGTCACCACGCTAAAGTTGGTATTCCATGGATTGGGATGATAAAATTCTCACTCTAATTCATGGGACAGGATTGAGACGACGCCAACCTAACTACGGACCTGTCAGCCTCTTTAGTGTCGTAAATGAATAACTAGAAAGGATAACCAAAATGGCTACAACGGTATTCATGTAAATCGACAACTTGTTAGAAAACAAACAACATGGTTTCATGAAAGGATTTATTGAACGAGAGAAAAATGGAAAGATTCTCTATGTAACAATGAATCGGTGGGTGTTGTTGATTTAGACTTCAGTGAACCATTTGATAAGACGCTGAATAATAGACTCCTCTTAAAGCTGAAAATTCAAGAGTTGCCAGACCTGTGGTCGTGGACAGAATGTAAGTACAAACTCCGAATGCTCTTCCTTGAAACCAGCACTTAGTGGAGTACCCCGACGTTATGTTCCAAACTTTTACTTTTCATAGTGCATGGAAATGAACTGTCAAGTATAGATGTGTTTCTGATGCTGCCCTACTCTGATGATGTAGAAAGTTGACCAGAATTAACGGTAGACAGATCCATATGCACTTCAGTCAGATTTACACATTTTGCTTAGCTAGTTTAGAAACGGCGGATGTCTAAAGATGGCACAGGTATTCGGAGTTTGACAACGCCTTTACCCCTAGCACCTTTTTAATCAAAGCATGCCAACCCAATCATATCAGAAGCCAGACATCAGATAATTCAAACATATATCTACATATACATATATATGTCGAGAAACGTTCGATCTGAACTGATAAACCGTTTCAAGAGATGCATAGTATAGCGTACTAACTTGTGATCTGGTGCGGATACGTGACCAAGAGTCTGAAGTTGTGTGTGTCCAGTGAAACTGACGAGGTCGAATTCAATGTCACGAACACACAGAACTACTTTTGGGAATTCGTTCATCGCTACCTGCCTATCAACGTGGCTAAGTGTTTCTTCTCTCTCACTTAGAATACAAAGGCGAATAGGCACAGCACCAGGAAATAACAAGCGCCATAAATCTGGCCTTGCAATGTTCTTTGGGTGATAGTGAGCCATGATCTTAAGATCATGGGCCAGAACATACAGTGCGATTAACTGATACGCATTGGTTGTCCTTTACCGTGACGAGTGTAGACTAACTGTTTGACATTTAGTGACTCAACTACTTGTCAATTTGTCTAGAGCTAAGGGACGTTTCACTAGCCCCATAAGCTCCTTATCCAGAGATAGAAATGTTCCGCGAAGAAAATCGATATATGACTACAGTGAATAAAACGCAGCATTCGGATAGTGGTGTTTGCAAACACCAAAAACACTAGCATCGGTCTTAAATGTTCACGAGATATTTCGTTCTGTTATCAGTAATCTGTAATATGATTCTATCACACTAATAGTGTTGTAGAATCTTTATTATAAATAGCGGTAATAGTGATAGTGTTAGTAATTTATTCTCAATAATCAGAAGTTACATGAGGCAAATCAATTTACAGGCGAAATCAAATCACATTTAGTTTAGTTTATGGGGGATGCATAGTCCGCCTGATTGTATGTTACTGAATTATAATTGTCATCACAGTTTGTTATGTCCCGATAAACATAATGATTTGTAACTTTGGGACCCTTTTATGGACCAATACTAAGCGTATATTTTTACCGTATAATTGCTAAATAACTAAACTATTCATATTGATGTCCCTCTTATTATGAGCTTTGTTTTGACCCATAAACTATTATTATACGTTTTACCATTCTTGAGTTATACCCAGCATATTAATTACTACCTCCCCCATTTACAGCCACATCTGGTTAATTCTTGTAATAATGTTGTTTCATATCTTATTGGTACTGTGGCGGTAAATAAATCCCCAAAATAAATAGCTCTGTAAGTTTTCAACATTGGGTGCTGAGCATATGTTTTAGTGGACTCATCTAGCTGACTGCGCTCGGTCATGCACCCGCACCAGATCACGCGTGGTAACGCTGTGCTCAACATCTACCGCAATCGCTAGCCAGATTAGATAAGAGAATTCCGATATATTGGTTATCGCTAAATACATTCTTCCGATCTCCTCGACTCTGTCTTTTGATTTCGCTTGGTGGGTACGAATTATATCAGGTGTTGCTGGTAAAAGCGTTGTCAAACACTGAATACCTGTATAGGGGTTGTGGAGATTATTAAGTTTCTGATTGGGATCATGAATCGATTGATGTTAGACCACCACAATTGAAAAGCTGTACTATCAATCAGCATGTGCCCACTAGTGACTAGCTTCGTGAGGGAATTCTCGGAGTTCTAGTGAGACGTGACCAGTGGAGCTAATCCTTGTTGGGTAGAGACAGGTATCTACCTCAGTACAACGGAAGTTGGTCGCGCAATTTCGTGAATTGGTTGATGTTAGAAACTATCACCATCGGATGCCGGCTCAGTGGTCCAGTTGGTTAAGCGTTCGCACGCGAGAGCGAAGGCCCTGGGTTCGAATCCCGCGAGCGGGATCGTGGGTGCGCACTACTGAGGAGCCTCACAATAGGACGAAATGGCCGTCCACGTCTTCCAGGTTTTCAATCGTGGTGGTCTAACATCAATCGGTTCATGATCTCAATCAAAAACTGAATACCTGTGCCATCTTCAGTACGTTATGGTCTGTTTGACTGGTATATAAATTCAGTATGTGTAAGATCCATTTTGAATGTTTTGTGTGTTTGTGAAAATCCCTCCATGTATATACTTGTACTTTGTTCCTATTGATTCCCTTAGTTGTACATTGTTGTATTTTGATTACATTTGAGTTGTTAATACTTGTATTTTTTATTATAGTTTTTGTTTTCTTACGCATTCACTAAGTTTGTGTTTCTTCCTGAACTGCATCTGTGTTGTTTTACTTGACACTTGTTCTTGGCGGTAGCCATATTGATTTGTTCCTCCTGTTGTGTGTGATCTATCCAGCCAGGATAGAATAACGTTGATTTGTTGTGATTGGTAAATTTCTTGCATCCTTTATCAACTTTCTTATTTATTGTAATTAGATTTGATCAATTGAACAATTATTGGTTGGATAGCTGAGTGGTTATATTTGTTTAGGTAATAATGTACACTTAAATTTATGATAAATTATAGAACCGCTATCTTACCCAATTCCTTTGTTTTGGTTTCAATCGGGCGAGGGCGCGTATCTAACTCATCCAGACAGCTGTCCAGCAGTCCAAACGTAGTTTGGATCTTACAGTTCTAAACAAATATTTGGTCGAATTCGTTTGGCTTTCGTTTCGTTGATTCCAATCATCGTCTCTGGGAATATCTGGTCGTTCGCTTCCGATGCCAAACAATCGTCGAAGGAAATTAAGTCCAAGGCTCGTGAATGTTAAAAGAGATGAACAAAAGGATGGATCCCCTCAATCAAGGCAAGTGCCTTCTGATGCTTCTATGTGTCATGGTTCATATTCTAATAGGGACGATTGTAATTATAGTGAATCTAGTTGTGATATAATGGCAGATGGCATAGAAAACCTTAATTTAGACGTGAAGCAAGCAAAAGGCGTAAGGCCTACAGCGTTTTTCATAGGTCCAGAGTTACCAAAGGTTAAGTTATTTCGACGGTCAACCAAGAGGTTACTGGAAGTTTTTAAGGGAGTTTGAGACCTATGTGGAATCAAGGGTCAAGGATGATGGTCAACGCTTGCTTTATTTGATACATTATTGTAAGGGTAAAGCGAAAACAGCCATTGAGGGTTGTGTTAGGCTTTATTTCCTATATTCATAAAATACTTACCTTTAGATGAAGCATTTCTGTCGATTAATTTAGGTATACTCTTAAGTGCATACACATCATTCTGCTCGTAGTAGCGGCATTTTAATTTCCTTAACTTTCTTTTAAAAGTTTTGAAAGTATTCTGGCCCTTATTAGCATTATAAGCTACACGGCCAATAACTGGAGCAGTGTAGTCAAGGCAATATATCAGGTTGTGGTATAGATTGAAAAGCACAATGTGAAAATTATTTGTGGTGAAATAAATTTCCCTTGGTAAACATCGAATGAGAGTTTCAGTCCGTTTCTAAGTTTGTTGATCATATTGTCTGCTCTGGTACATCATTGAAGCTTTAGAGTTCAATTGTATGGCGTTTAAAGAGTGAATAATACTCAATACAACTCTGTGGTCACTCATAAAAAACTCATGACTGGTATGCACTGAGATAGAGTCTATGTTGATTGTAAACAATAAATCAAGTATATTATTCCCCCTGGTCGATTTTCGGACCTGTTGAACCTATCCACAAATTTCCAGTGTTTCAACTAGCTTGTTATATCGACCTGGTACCGGAGTCAAGCCCAATGTAATGTTTGGCAGATTAAAATCACCTCCGATGACTTTAAAAGTTTGTGGTTGGTGCGAATCAATGGAAGAGATGTTTGTTAGTAATCTGTCAAACTTAGTATCCGCATGGGGTGGTCTGTATATGCATCCCACCAGTAAATAATTTTGATATCTACAGTTTAGAGTAACCCAAGTGAAGTCGTCTATAGCATCAAGGGATTTATCCTCAAATTTGCACCTTGAATGTCTGAACGGACATAGATAATTGTATCGCCTCCTAATCAATAACATCTATCGGTTCTAAAGAAAACGTAGTTATCTACATTCAAGGAAATGATCGGATATAGATGAATTCCAACACATTTCCTTCATAAGTACAATGGTTGGAGTTACAAGGAGTAAAATAGTTTTAAGATGAATAATTTTATTGGACAGAAAGCGGGCATTGAACGAAAGAATAAGAAACTCAGAGTCATCATAGTGAAGCAAGTTAGAGTATAAATCGCAATTGGTAGTTCCATGAATGCTCGTAGGATTGGCTAAAGTAAGAGTTGTGTTGCGAGGGGAAATAGATTCAACCACTTTGTCATCATGTGAAATATGTTTACCGTTGCCGGTAGGAAAGCCGGCGGAACTATAAAAAAAGTCTTCTCATTGCTATTGGATATAACATCTGATAAAGGCATAGTGTACACACTGGGAGCCGGACCGAGAAGGCTATCAGGTCTATGTGTGCGACAAAGTGACCAATTACAATTCAGATTACTATTTATACCTGACATATGGGTAACATGTTCCAGACGTTTATCTCCAAGGTTTGTAATTAATTTCGGCTTGTTCATAATTTGGAGAGGATCGTGTGCTGTTGAACATACTTGCAATGGTTTGCGAGATTCGAATATATCAACGTTAAGTGTGTGGTCAGTTATATGAATGTTATGACTAGTTTTCCTGTTATTCGTTGCACAGTTACTGTAACTAGGTGTTGCACTAACAGGGGTTTGGACTGTGTTAAAAATTCACTGGCGTCTACAGATGAGTTGAATTTGAACAAGATCGGTGAGTGCATACCAGGATGACTTCATTTTAATCTTTTGCATACACATGGTACGTGTGTCATACTGCTGGCTCTAAGCAAACTAGATTCTGTATTTTTAAGGGCATATGTGTCCGTTATATTAAACACAATTGCATCGCTAGATCGTCTTATTCTTTCAACTACCTCTGATGCAACACGATCTGGGAAATTATATATGTCATTCGTTTGATCTGAAATCTCTGTGAGGTTGGGGTTGATGAGATATTTAGGCGGATTGAGAATGTCCATGTCTACTTGCAACTTTTTATAGCATCCACATGGTTGCAGTTGCGATTATCATGTCTGGAATGGAGACAACTGATAAAAGTTTGTCTGCTTCCGGATGAATGGAGTGGCTCCTCTCGTCGAAACTGTCGGAAATCGTGTCCGTAGTGCTGTCAAATTGTGTCGTTTTCCTACGTTTGGCTGGACGCCTAGAAGCACGGGTCTTCATTTTTCTTTGTAGCACGATAAGAAAGTAACGTATAACAAATGGGTTGAACAAAATGTTGGAGATAGAAATGGGTAAAAAAATCAATTCCGAGGGCTCAAGTTAGTCTAGAAATCAAAACCTATGTTTTAACCAAGAGTGAATGTGTCGTAAGGATTAGTGGTGTCAAAAACAAGAGATGAGAATGGCAGGAAGATAGTAGTAAAGATTAAATATTTATGTCAGTATCTGTGTGGAAGCAAAATGGAACACAAAGGAGCTCGTTGTGTAAATTTTAACATATATATTACACAAAAGATAGCTTTATATAATAAAGTAATCTAGAAATGTCGATAATTAGTATCAAATAATCAGAGTGAGAACGGTACGTGATACATATATAAACTGAAAGTCCGCATTGGTAAAAATTGAGAGATGCAAAGACTATTACTGTCTAAGATCATTATGTTGCTTTATGAACAAACATATGAAACAGCTTTTTGGATAAAAATGCTATCAAAAAAACTATGACAGACTCACTGAATCAAACAGGTAATTTCGGAAATTAAATGAGTTATAGTATCCAAATACTATTTAAATGATAATTCATAAAATAGTGAGTACGGTGCTTTAACATACACGATTATATATAGTTCTTGATATTAGGTAGAGGTTTGAATAGATCCTGTAGATACATAAAGTACGTAAATTAAAACATCTGTAGCGTGGAGTCGAGTCATGATTGACTATGAACACCGCTACCAAAAAACACGTGCCAAGTTAATCAGAAGGCGAAGGTTGTACGTAACCAAATAAGTCCATAAAATCTCTGAGAAGCCAAATATCAGAAGGCAATTAATGGACCAAATCGAGATATATATTCGCTGGCGATCTCGTGGTATCTGAAGGATACCGAGATCGTGCCAGGATACAACCTTGGTTACAGAACGTAACCGAATTCGTGCGAAGTCACAATCAAAAGTGTGTGTATCAATAAAAGCACAAAATAGCTGTCATTAGAACAGTCAAACAAAAGCACATCAAAACAACACTGGTACAGTTGGTTATAATAATAATTGTTTTTATTAAACCGGTCGTGTTCTCGTCATAAATGTGAGTCACTACACATCCAAACACGATATAACCATATATTCCTTAAAGAATAGTATACAGATATGAAATGCAATTCTTCGTCAAATATGATTATATACGGTTTTAAAAATGACAGAGCATAGGTAGCGATCGTTCTTGAGACTGAGATGTCGGGATGAACAGTTTATGGATGATAAGTAGTCACACAGACTATCGTTTGTTTAGGACTACATAACGTTTGCAGTAATTGAGAGACTTGCTGTCGGCTGGTAGCCCGAAGTTTCAATACATCACCCTCCTTCTTTCAGGTAAGCAATCACAGACGTTCCTTTTCCAGCCTTTCGTGAAATCTATCAGAGAGATGTAGACATTTTCACTTGTACACGAACGAAAATTGCTATTACTCTGACATCTGAGTTTGCTGTGCTTTTAATAAGATGGTTGCCAATCTTAAAATTGCTTCATCCTAGATACGAAAATAATATTAGCAACCCACATATTTCATTTATAGGTTCACTGGTGCGCACTTTGCGAAGCTTATATATAGGCACGATAATAAACATAAAAGATTCTATGTGCGTTTAACGATCAAAAGGCGAAGACTTACAGACAAAAAATCCCGTAAGCTGATTAAAGTGCGTTCAACAATATTTTGAGTGTCACTGATTACATCCCCATCAGCGTCTTCATTTCTAATACTCAAACTCACCATAATTTAGTCGTGGATTACCATGATATCAAATTGTATATTCCATGTGGTGCACATCTGACTTTAAAGTCATTATTATTACAATTAATATCATGATTACTATTACACCATGTGATTACGGTCTAACCTGCTCCATTCCAATCTGGTGGATGGGCTATTCCGATTCCACGGCATAAAGGGAGAATCGTATCCGTGTCTTAATTATATTAAGATATTGCGAAAGTGAACATTGGGCATATAAGAGGTGTTTCAAGCTACTATCTCGTCGGTTATGCAAAGCACGATGCCCTGCAAGGTTCCTGTTAATTCTTGAGGTAACTGGACGCTAAACACAGTTTAAAAATGTCTTCAGAGAAAAAGGTAGAAGGAGACTACCAGCTGTCAGGTCTTGAGGAAGCAGTGGTCATCATCACAAGTCCAGGTTTACTTTTAAGTAAAGCCATCAGAGCGAAACGCCATACCAAAGCGGTTGACGAGGATAGAGATTTAACCATGATCATAAGGAAAACGAAAAGCACGCAAAGAAGAGGCAAAGTAAAGAAAACTTTTAAAATGTGGGTTGTCGATTTCAGTTGCGACATTCTATGCAGAGCATCATATCGACGCTAAACAGGCTCTACATAAGCAAAGCTTAAACGTTGTGGATTATTCAATCAAGAAACAAAGTGAAACCAATGAGTGGTTTACAGCAGCTTTCAAAACATTTTAGGAAATGCGGTGTCTGCATGGCTGTTGCCAAAGCGGACTGTGAGGATGCGGAGAGTTTCGTAAACAAAACCTCAAAGGCTGTCAAAATAGATTCGTCACGACATAACCACCTAATCTACAAGATCTCACGTGGAATTCACATCATCGTCAATACTGACTAGCGGTATCGTAATAATAGATCTTCTTTGGGAACAGAATAATGTGTTCACTTTGAGTGGGGATTAGTTACACAAAAATACCACACCTGCAATATCAAGCCATTCCATACCGAAAAGCTGTTCCAGCATTCACCATTCTTGACCTTCTCTAAATGCTATGTATTGAATGTAAATCTCAGCAATTATATGCTCGTCTTCAAAGACCGAGCGGTTAGGAGCCAATGCCACTACAAACCTAATACCGGGAAATTCAATCGTAATGATTGAATCCATAGTATATGTCCGTGCATACCCCAGGTTGACTGATTGCATTGAGAGACAATCGGGAGTAGCAGAAATAAATGAACGCCGTCGGGAAGGGGAACAATATATATGTGAGTTTTCGTGTTGAAAAAACTCAGAGCACAATGATCGTTAAGGCACTCCGGGTGGTGCAGGGGAGTATTCCACAGAATCAAAGGTATGCTATTCAAATGCTTGAACCTTGCTCGGCGAAACGGAGGAGTGAAAAAACGTGGTGGATTCGGGAATCTCTAGTGTTATCGCGACCTCAAAAACACAAGTGCATTATAGTGAAATTCGATCGTTAAGTTTTTTTTAATTTGCAGGACTGAGTGATTAAATCGTATGGAGTGGTGGGGTTATCCTGCACATGAAAACCACTATGACCATACGAGCTGTCGAGAATATCATAATTATTATGATCAGAATAGAATGGTCCACCGGATATGTCAATGAGAAGAGTTGACTCGAAGATAAAGTACCGATGAGATAATACGACTTGAGCATGCCTATATCCCGGGAGTACCGGCCTCGCTGAGTCAATCGGATAAGTGAACGATTCGTTTAATTTGTTTTTCATTTAAGTCAGCCACTTAGATCGTTTATCGGACGCGTGGAGACCGAGATGCTTACCGCCGACATAGATTTGTAGGGAGTGTTCAGTTCGAGGTCGGGCTTACAACTTCATTAGTGTTATGATGATATTATCGATGAGGTCGTCAACTGCGTGAGCTACGTTGCGTTCATTCGTTGAAAGTTTTGGAGGCTCTTCATCAACATCGTTTGCTGCGTTAGATCCGCGATAGAGATTGTAACAACTTAAGTTGATTAGTTAGGAGTTGATCAGAAACATCTAAATGCATATCAAAACAATAAAACTCAATCATTCATTCACTTCTTTATTTTTTATAGGAATTGTATTTCCTATTATCTTATACTGAATGTTGAAGAACCTTGTGCGTTTGAACAGGCAACCTCGCGCTCCGCTATGTGCCACTCACGAGCTAAACTCAAAGCCTTTTCGCTACTAGTCTTTTTTTCTATCAACAGGACGAAGGATACATAGTAAGCTAAATACTTTAATGGCCCTACCGTATCTGACTCCAATTGGACCGTGTGACATTCGCTATCGACGGGCTCACTACTTTCGAGGGCCTATATCTGATCCCAGCTCAATCTATGCGATTTATTACCGAAATATGCATGCCACTGACCCCCGCATATTTTCATTAACTTAAATTGCGCCAATAGATAACGGAATTAAACAAGTCAAATACGACAATGAAGTTTGAATACATATGTTTTGTACACTCATTGATCTGAAAAGATAATCAGGGAAGCGAAGCAAAGTGAATAGTAAAGAGCAAAGAGAAACGATATGACATGCATTGGAGACGAGTGAGCCAACTTCTTTCCACCGAGTGTGATTTGATAGTTATGGTCGAACAAAAACAAGTTATATACACGTAATGAATAGAGTGAACAGTTAATACCCATACTATCATGCAAAAATAGTCAGTATTAATAAGTGAATAAATAACAGCGTGAAATTTTGGTTTGAGAAGAATAAGTAGATATGACGTACAAAAGTACTCGTCTCTCTTGGACTTAATCTTCACACACACAGTGATGATGTCAACTAAATGAAATTCCTTCTACTGATAGGGAAAGAAATCACGCATTTATCATATTCCAACTCATGAATGATATGTTCTGTCAAAAAAATTATCCGGCCCCTTTTAACATAAGAAAAAAGCATGAAGGCACTCAACTCCATAGCCCCGACAGAAACCTGGAAAACTGACTCATATGCATCAGTAAGGGGGGCACGAATTTATTGCCAGTAGCTATACAGTCAAGTAACGAACTTTTCATACCCTGAACAGTCACAAAAAAGATAAAGCACACCCATCCATGGATAAAGCGTTAGTTTATAAGCCCGACCAGGGAAGATCGGCGAAAATATAAGAAGCAATAGGCACAATCCGTGATCAAGTAAGTGAAAAGACCGATCTCGCACACATATGACAAGACAAAAACGCACCACTGGATTCTTTCGGAAGATTCCCCAAGACATAAGAATAGACACAAATAGAGTCCCAGAACCAGCTGCTTACTGTGAACTTTGACTGAGATAACTAACTAAAGTCCATTCATATTTTAGACACGGAAAAATCAACAGGAATGGATAGACGTCACTCCAACATCTTGAGATGAATCGCATTACCGCACCACTGACCATGATATCCAATATGTCACCACGCTAAAGTTGGTATTCCATGGATTGGGATGATAAAATTCTCACTCTAATTCATGGGACAGGATTGAGACGACGCCAACCTAACTACGGACCTGTCAGCCTCTTTAGTGTCGTAAATGAATAACTAGAAAGGATAACCAAAATGGCTACAACGGTATTCATGTAAACCGACAACTTGTTAGAAAACAAACAACATGGTTTCATGAAAGGATTTATTGAACGAGAGAAAAATGGAAAGATTCTCTATGTAACGGTGAATCGGTGGGTGTTGTTGATTTAGACTTCAGTGAACCATTTGATAAGACGCTGAATAATAGACTCCTCTTAAAGCTGAAAATTCAAGAGTTGCCAGACCTGTGGTCGTGGACAGAATGTAAGTACAAACTCCGAATGCTCTTCCTTGAAATCAGCACTTAGTGGAGTACCCCGACGTTATGTTCCAAACTTTTACTTTTCATAGTGCATGGAAATGAACTGTCAAGTATAGATGTGTTTCTGATGCTGCCCTACTCTGATGATGTAGAAAGTTGGCCAGAATTAACGGTAGACAGATCCATATGCACTTCAGTCAGATTTACACATTTTGCTTAGCTAGTTTAGAAACGGAGGATGTCTAAAGATGGCACAGGTATTCGGAGTTTGACAACGCCTTTACCCCTAGCACTTTTTAATCAAAGCATGCCAACCCAATCATATCAGAAGCCAGACATCAGATAATTCAAACATATATCTACATATACACATATATGTCGAGAAACGTTCGATCTGAACTGACAAACCGTTTCAAGAGATGCATAGTATAGCGTACTAACTTGTGATCTGGTGCGGATACGTGACCAAGAGTCTGAAGTTATGTGTGTCCAGTGAAACTGACGAGGTCAAATTCATTGTCACGAACACACAGAACTACTTTTGGGAATTCGTTCATCGCTACCTGCCTATCAACGTGGCTAAGTGTTTCTTCTCTCTCACTTAGAATGCAAAGGCGAATAGGTACAGCATCAGGAAATAACAAGCGCCATAAATCTGGCCTTGCAATGTTCTTTGGGTGATAGCGAGCCATGATCTTAAGATCATGGGCCAGAACATACAGTGCGATTAACTGATACGCATTGGTTGTCCTTTACCGTGACGAGTGTAGACTAACTGTTTGACATTTAGTGACTCAACTACTTGTCAATTTGTCTAGAGCTAAGGGACGTTTCACTAGCCCCATAAGCTCCTTATCCAGAGATAGAAATGTTCCGCGAAGAAAATCGATATATGACTACAGTGAATAAAACGCAGCATTCGGATAGTGGTGTTCGCAAACACCAAAAACACTAGCATCGGTCTTAAATGTTCACGAGGTATTTCGTTCTGTTATCAGTAATCTGTAATATGATTCTATCACACTAATAGCGTTGTAGAATCTTTATTATAAGTAGCGGTAATAGTGATAGTGTTAGTAATTTATTCTCAATAATCAGAAGTTACATGAGGCAAATCAATTTACAGGCGAAATCAAATCACATTTAGTTTAGTTTATGGGGGATGCATAGTCCGCTGATTGTATGTTACTGAATTATAATTGTCATCACAGTTTGTTATGTCCCGATAAACATAATGGTTTGTAACTTTGGGACCCTTTTATGGACCAATACTAAGCGTATATTTTTACCGTATAATTCCTAAATAACTAAACTATTCATATTGATGTCCCTCTTATTATGAGCTTTGTTTTGACCCATAAACTATTATTATACGTTTTACCATTCTTGAGTTATACCCAGCATATTAATTACTACCTCCCCCATTTACAGCCACATCTGGTTAATTCTTGTAATAATGTTGTTTCATATTTATTGGTACTGTGGCGGTAAATAAATCCCCAAAATAAATAGCTCTGTAAGTTTTCAACATTGGGTGCTGAGCATATGTTTTAGTGGACTCATCTAGCTGACTGCGCTCGGTCATGCACCCGCACCAGATCACGCGTGGTAACGCTGTGCTCAACATCTACCGCAATCGCTAGCCAGATTAGATCAGAGAATTCCGATATATTGGTTATCGCTAAATACATTCTTCCGATCTCCTCGACTCTGTCTTTTGATTTCGCTTGGTGGGTACGAATTATATCAGGTGTTGCTGGTAAAAGCGTTGTCAAACACTGAATACCTGTATAGGGGTTGTGGAGATTATTAAGTTTCTGATTGGGATCATGAATCGATTGATGTTAGACCACCACAATTGAAAAGCTGTACTATCAATCAGCATGTGCCCACTAGTGACTAGCTTCGTGAGGGAATTCTCGGAGTTCTAGTGAGACGTGACCAGTGGAGCTAATCCTTGTTGGGTAGAGACAGGTATCTACCTCAGTACAACGGAAGTTGGTCGCGCAATTTCGTGAATTGGTTGATGTTAGAAACTATCACCATCGGATGCCGGCTCAGTGGTCCAGTTGGTTAAGCGTTCGCACGCGAGAGCGAAGGCCCTGGGTTCGAATCCCGCGAGCGGGATCGTGGGTGCGCACTACTGAGGAGCCTCACAATAGGACGAAATGGCCGTCCACGTCTTCCAGGTTTTCAATCGTGGTGGTCTAACATCAATCGGTTCATGATCTCAATCAAAAACTGAATACCTGTGCCATCTTCAGTACGTTATGGTCTGTTTGACTGGTATATAAACTCAGTATGTTTGAAATATATTGATTCATGTCGCAGAGGCTGAGACTTGTGTTCTGGACTTAACTGGCTGGGCTAGGCAGGAAGCAGTGTCAATCAGGAATATAGGCTGCTCGCACGTGTTTTACGCGTCCTTGATCCTATCGATAATTCGCTGCTTCTGATTGGCGGCTTTGGGTTATAACATAGTTTCAATAAAATATACCTGATTCATCGAGTTGATTATTAACTCCAGGTGTACTAGTTCTACAGAATATACTACCTCATGATTACTTGCAACCAAATCTTTGTTTAACGTTATCTAATAAATGGTGAGTTGCAACTTACAGGTGATCGATCAAAATAAATGAATTCAAGACTTTACAACTCTAACATCAAGATAAACGAACATATCACTTTCGGAAAAAGAAACATATTCCATCGTAATATGTGGTACAAGGTCCCATAACAGGTTCAGTAATCAGCGCTTACGCTTTTTAAAACACTCCTTCATTTTGATAGCAAAAATAAAGACGTATGGCACGGCTTAAAGTATTCCTGAGCTAAAGACGGTCTCAAGGCCAGATAAAGGAGGAGGGTTGGGTATGAGGTCAGAAACCCCATTCCATACAAAACAATATTTCTAAAAAACACTAACTAGGATAAACAATCTAAATTCTGTCCTGTGAGTAGAAGGACCTTCATTCAGAAGAATTATTGCACCTCACTCTGAAGACCGAGATCCTTTGGAGTCATGAGGCTGATGCCACTTCTAACAACCAGAGTAACAATTAATATCGATACATCGAATGTTCGGATAATGTGAGAGACAAGGAGGACCAGTCAAATAGCTACGGAAATGAGGAGATACAACTTGGTTGTGCTCATAATAAGTGAAACACATTTGACCGAAGCTGAACAGAAAAGGATAGATCTGGGAGAGATGTTGTTGAACTCTGGTCATGAAGAAAATAATGCTCCACACACACACAAGCAGGCAGTTGCTCTGACTCTGTCCAAAAAAGCACGAAAAGTACTTTTAGAGTAGGAATCCCATGGATTCACGATCAAAGCATCCTTCAAAACACAGGGGGGGTCACAATGAATGTTATTCACTTTTATGCACCCACTGATGAAGACGATAAAGACCAGTTTTATGAGAGGCTGCAATCGACTATAGAGAAAAGACCAAGGGACGACCTGACCATCCTGATAGGAGATCTAAACTTTAAGGTCTGAATAGACAGCAACGGATAGAAAGATATCACGGGACGATTTCGAATGAGAGAAAGGAATCAAGCTGGTAAGAGGTTGCAAATTTATGTGCTTTCAACTACATGGTTGGTTATACGTGGCACCACATTCCGTCGTAAACTCACATACAGATCATATGGGTCCCACCGGATCACAACCACAGAGAATCAGATCGACCATATTTGCATTAATAAAATATTTAGGTCAATGAAAGACATGAGAGCCAAGAGAAGAGCTAGCTTACTGGTCTTTGGTCACCGAGTCTTGTTTCTTGTTCACAGATTAAGTGAACTCGTGATAGCTTCAACCCTAGCAAATCATGAATGCGAAGCAACAAGTAACAATCAGGAATGGTTTTCGCTTCCAATCGCCGATGATTATCATTTGAACGCCAGTCGTTGCTGTCATTTTTGGGACCATATGCAAGGACGATGCCGATGTGCTGTTTGACGGCTGAATGATTAATAAATCTATCATGTGGTCGACTTCGTTCCTAGTCAACCTCAGCTGTTCGGGAGTCAGTAGGCGCGCTAGTGCTCCTGGAGTTGCGATGTGATATGTAACATTTCTGGTTACACACTGCGATTTCTGTAGTGTTTGGTATATCCCAGAGTACTTATCGAGTAATTGTTGATAGAATGGATCTGTCGAGTGTCTAATTGTGACTGAGGATAATCTACAACCGGAAAAGAAATTTTCACACAGATAAATTAGTGTTTCCGTCTACTGACCTTCGTTTGCACGTGTTAATGAGTAAATTATGATGTTGTAGCAGGTCTATAGCAATGATTCGCATAGAAACATCAGCATCAACGAAAATCCAGTGGATGGGTTTGCGTAGACCCACGTTAAGGTAGACGTACCTTTTCCCATATGTTGCGATATGTTTTCCGTTTTCCACCTGTAAGTTTTTTTACTGAAAAAACCTTGGTGTTAGAAGATTTAGTGATCTCTAAAATGCGATCGGCAGAAGCAGCCAGCTCGTCTACTGTGTTGTTTTGAAACGAGACAAGCACAGCTTAAACCTGATGAAGAAGTTTCAACATGAAATGTTGTCTAAATAGGCCATCATCAAAAGTTCTTTGGCCGATAACCTCTCTCATTCTCAACAACATGGCTGTCTCTGGTCGTGCTGAAGATCAATAGTATTAAAAAATTGATTCAAACTTTGTCGATCGGTTAGGTCTCCGCGTTTAAGAATAGATCGTTTAAGAGTTTCGTAAGGTTCCGAAACACAACATATAAAAATTAAAATAAAGCAATGATTTATGAAATACTGAAAAGGAACGGACTCACAGATTGCACGTTGGTGTAGCAGACCACGTTGGCTCATCATTACATGTAGTGAACTAAATGATGTCCTTCTTTATTGGCTGAGTGAACTTCTGGTGTTGAAGTTTTGTTTCGTTATGGTACTATTCGTTAGTACAGGAATAACTGGTGGATGTGGAATTACAAATATTTTGTAAGACGGCAATGCGTAATTGTAAGTGTAAGGACCGAAATTTCAGTATTTGGTCTGAACGCAGAGCCAAAGAAATGAACTTTAATTTCGACGATGTAATAAGAAAACAAAGATTATTAGAACTATTTGATACGCCAAGACTACGTTCTCCTGCATAGCGTACACAACCTATTCCGGAGACTCGTATAAAATTATATCGAAAAGTTATACTAAGAGTACAATATACCTCGAACGTTACACCCTGTGGTATACAACCAAAGGTTTCTCAACCCCAAAATGGCCTGCAAAACAGCAAAAGGAATGACTCATAAATAAGTGGTTGGCACTTTAAGATCAGTAAGGTTACTCCCAAGGATTCGGACAACGTTTTCCAGTATGCAGTAATGGTCAACAATCATCAACCCTGAGTTTGGTCGTAAAAGATCATATTGTCTATGGCCCGAGAAAGTGAAACAACAAAATCAAATGATACAAGAAAATTTTAAGCGAAAGTCAAATGATAAAACCCAGGCAGAATATTGAAGAACATAAAACGTGATTACAATAGATCTGAGTAAAAGTTGAGAAAGAAAACAGAGCAGAAAAATAATGAAAAAACAATATTGTCCAGTAAAACACTTTGGAAGGATTTTCAGCGTAGTTCTCCCTTTACAGCTGGTAAAAGAAACCATTCCAAGAGCTAAACCATACTCTGACAGACGAGGAAGCTCTGATACGCCCCAACACAGCTAAAACACTGGATAGAACCACCGAATTCGGTTTGAAGTACTTGAATTTGAAATCTCTTTTGCACTCAAAACATAAGATGCTTACCAGGAGACCCCAATATAGATTGGCTTGAGATCTCTTCCCCACATATTATTCTGTAAATTTGTCGAGTATAGTGCAACGTCATGTGTTATATTAAACCCACATAAATTATTCTAACCTCAGGACAAGCTAATCTATTCATTGTACTTAAGCCACAATTTGATCTTTTCACTTATTGGCTTATTTATACTGGCTGTTTTTATATGAACGTATGTGTGCGCACTTCTTATCCTATTCATCATATGTCTGTAGCTTATTTATTCAGTTATACACTAACTTGAGTTAAGTCGATGATTATATACGAGGATTGGCTACGTGTATATTTCAATAACATTCACACGATATGACTGGAGTCATAAACAGGGCCACCAAACATCAATGAGTTCCATTCTACTGATTGTTCAACAATAATTGGCAGTTTTGTGATTTGATCTGATTAATATTAATGTTTATAAAACCAGCTTGTTGGTCATAATGTTTGGCGTCCAGTGAGTATTTCATCCGGTTCATTAACGCAGTAGAAAACTTAACGTGGAACTGGAAGTAGTGTGACTCCTCTGTAGTCTGCACAATTATTAAGATCCTCTTTATCTGGCACCCTGACAAGGAATTCTTGTTTCCAGTTTGATGGGTTTCGAGCTTTCTTCTAGATTCTCTTGAAGAGAAAGAAGAATACCATCGCCGTTATTACTATATCTGAATTCAAAGATTCAGCTGATGAGTCATCTGGTCCTACTGCTTAATCGTTATTGATATGTTTGAAAGTCTTGCTTAATTTTTATGTTACTATGGGATATCTTCTATTGGAGGATCTATGCGTCCCATGTTGACAGTCACTGGGTACAGTGGTGCTGGTCTATTCATGAGCCTTACAAAGTATCCTGTCCATCTCATCTACCCTCTCAATAATTGCTTTGATTTTTTGTCTTCGATTGGTTGCTCTGATCTGCTACATAGTTCCCTGAAGCTTGTTCACTGCATCGTACAACTATTTTATACTTCCTTCTGTTGCCGCTTGTGTAGTGTAATTTTCAGGTTTGTCACGTATTTTCTCGTGTCAACTCTGATATTCCTCTTCACTCAATTATTTTCTTCTGTGTGTTTCATTTATGCATCGACTTTATTTTGCTTTGCTTGGCTATGGTTGACTGATGTCTTGTTCGTACTATCTTGAATCCTGATCAGACTGTACACAGAGGTCGATTTTTTATTCGTATGCTTCTCATGACAGAGCGTCTCCCATCATGTCGAACCTTCTGAATTTTATATTGACATAGATGTGTTCTATCTGGTTTTCGGTAGGATGATTTTGTGGAATCCATGTACATTTGTGCGTGAGTTTGCAAGGGAACATGCTGCTGACTATGAGTTGCTTTTGATGCTCAAAACACACAGATCAACCAAAGTCTACACCTCTCCCTCTTTTCTCCAAGTCCATGTAGCCTCAAGATCCATTCATATAGAAATATTGTTCATCATAACTGTGGGATTCAAGCCTCCATCAGAATGGTCAGGTCTTCTGTAAGACCGACTTGATCCTCTCATAAACTGACCCTCGTCACCTAGACTGCGAAATGCGTAGCACTTGTGGGAATCATTGTAATCTCTTCAGATTTCTTTTAAGAGGGTGATTTGATTATTTTGGATTCGTGAATTTTGCCCATTTTCAGATTGTAACTGCGCCAACTGTTAAAAATACTTCAAATATTTAACTATATCTGACTTTTTATGATGATCTGAAGTATTTGAATTATAGCTCAAACTAGGAATCCCAGAAATAACGTAATTTGACCAAGAAGTATTGGATGAGCACGAACAAATGTATTGTATTTGCATTTCAAAATCATTAGTTCATACAAACAACACATCCGCTACAGCTTGGATTGAAAACTAAGTTTCTGTAATCGATTATAGTTCATAGTTTCATAGTTATATAATATACCCTTGTGGGCAAGGATAATTTTACATTGGTTTTCAGGAGAACCGGACACCTTATAGGCTTTAATGCTACAATCTAGATAGTGCAGCCTAATCCTGTGGCGCAATCACATAGGTACTAAGCACCATGGTGGACCAAATGGATTGCACGTCTTCTCGTTAAGTCTATCCTGTGTCTGTCCGATATGTATTGGGTGCAGATTCTGTATTATCTAGAATGTACTCATTAATATTAGAATTATCAACCAAAATTGGGTCAGACTCACCTGCTTCCTGGAATTGTATTCGATCAATATATCGGTCGTGCATATTTAAGTCATTAATATCTAGAATTCCCACCACAGATTTCCCGACATCCTTAACCACAATCCCCGTGGTTGGTCGAAGATCTATTCCACGATTATAGGTAACTTCTGCGGACTCCAAAAACCTCATAGTCGAACGGAGAATTCCTCCTTCTAATAGCTTTGATTGGGTCTCTTTCGTCACAGAGTGTTTAGCATTTCTGTATTGAAGTAGAAATGCATCTACTCTACTCTCTAGTTCAATAAATGTTGAAGCTGAAATAAAATGAATAATTTTCAATGTCCTGACAATATTTTCTACCTGACCATTAGAACAAGGGTGCTTGGGAACAGCGAACAGATGTCTGAACCCTATACAATTCAACCAGGTAGTGACTGCATTTACAGCGAAATGAAAGCCAATATAAGTCACTAACAACATGGGAACCCCTACTCGATTAAACGTCTTTCTTAGTGCTTGGATTGTGAAGTCAGAATTGTATGAAGTTGTGAAAAAGGATACTTCGGGCCAGTTCAAAAAAGAACCAATGACTACAAGTGCATAGTATTTACCAAGAAATTGACGACAACAACCTACATGAATTCTCAGCCAGCCCTCAGACGATACTGGCCATGGATTCCAGTTCGAAGGTCGATTTTTCCACTAATGACATATATCTGCATTCACATCCGGTCACCAACTAGTCAGCCTTGCCAAGGACTCCACTTTCTCAACACTTAAATCTCCATTATGAAGATCACCAAGGACAGATTTACGCAATGAAAGAGGAATAACAACACGATCATCTAAACACAAAATACCATCATAAGTAGTGGATAACTCATCTCGCTTTGTAAAATAACCAGGAATTCTACGTTTCAGACTAGCATTCCAACCTTTCCGTATAGCACTAATTATACTTTCAAAGTATCTACTAGTTCCTCTTATGAGATCTGGACGTCTCACTGGTAAAGATTGCACTAAAAAACAGTCTGAAGCATAAACAGATCTATCTTGCAATGAATTTTGAGAAACGCAATCAACATGTTGAATTTGTTTAGCACTCCTGAGCTGAACCGTTCAGTCGTAGGCACTCAAAGCAATACTCGATCATTAAACCATAGCAGCTGAAGAACGTACTATAGATTTTTCAGGACAATAAATGAACTTTAAAGCTTCATGATCAGTAACAATGGTGAATTTCTTTTCGAATAAATGTTTATGAAGTCTTTTAACAGCCCGAAACACAGTTAACGCTTCTCGCTGAGTTTGCGAATAGCCTTGTTCAGTAACAGTAAGTTTGCGTGAAACACAGATAACTTGTTTACCTTCCTGCTCCAAAACTGCACCAATACCCACAGGTGACGCATCAGTAATAAGTACAGAATGTACACTAGGTGAGTTAGTTCGAAGAACAGCACCACTTTGAAGGAACTTTGTAGGCATGACTTTTGTCCCTCATTCCATTTAAATGAACTGGGTATCAAAATGTTAAATAAACATTTGGCAAAAAAAGAAAAATTGTGAATAAAATGGGAATAGTCTGGAAAAGCACCCACTAGTGAACGTAATTCTGTAAGATTTTTCGAATACAATGCTAGTCGTTTCATATCTGGTCTAAAACCAGAACGATCAAGTAGGTATTCAAGACATTCAAAATTAGATACACAAAATGAACACCTATTTAGGTTCATCATAGTATTCTGATAATTAGAAGTATTTGAATCATAGTATGAACTAAGAATCCCAGAACTAACGTAATTGGATCAAGAAGTACTAGATAACCACAAACGAATGTACTGTATTTAGAATTCGAAATCAAGCATTCAACAAGTACAAAGGAATCATTAGTTCATTCAAAAACCACAATTATTTATGCCAATTAAACGACACAATAAAGCGATAAGCCTCTGGTCATGAACTACCTTATCAGAACCGTGAACAATGAGAACATCTTGATAAACTTCAACGCCTTCAAGACAACTGACCATGAAATTTCGCTCTCTTATAACGTTCAGAGCTGGTACACTTTACATGATTTAATAGTAGTTCCTTAAGAGTTGCATAAGAAAGTGAGATAGGTTTTTATGGATATGCCAAAGTGTTTAATAAACTGTAGGCTTCTTTTCCGATGGATGTGAGGAAATGTGCCACAATTTTATCGTTCTTCACATCTTTCTTGGTCATGCTTCAGATTCTAATCCTTTCCAAACAATCTTCAAAAGCTTCAGAAGTTGAATGAATGTCCAACTGTTCCATCACAGGCTCCATCGCGACACCAATGTGATGATTTGAAGTATTTGAATTATAGCTCAAACTAGGAATCCCAGAAATAACGTAATTTGACCAAGAAGTATTGGATGAGCACGAACAAATGTATTGTATTTGCATTTCAAAATCAGACAGTCATCGAGTACAAAGGAATCATTAGTTCATACAAACACCACAATGATTCCTCAAAATTTTCTTAATAACGACAAAAATTGTATTGATATGCTTATTGAGAGTTTTTAAACCTTTGAATATTTACTGGTCAATACCCAATCTTTATTAAAAATGTTTGTGTATTTCTAACAGTCAATTAGATATTGCTATTGCAACTAGTTTGGTTATTTCAATTATTTCTACTTTAAGTGCTTTACAAGGAAGTTACCTTTTACGTAAGTATCATCATTTTTCATTTAAATATAGAAAATGACCAAGTGATTGTCTGATAATCTAAGTATAAAGTAATCAAGAGTTTGTAGATGAAATAAATAAACTGGTACTAATAGGATCTTCTTTCTTTAAAAAGCCAACTGTTCAATGTTTTCAAAGTATATTAGTACTTAAGATAATTTTCTAAAGTCAGATTTAAAAAAAGATCAAACTTATTAGTCTACAAATAAAATCCACACTTCGATAATCAAATTTGTTACTTAATTTCCTTGCTTATCTTACAGCTATGACTGAAGCTGACATATTTCATTTAACATTAGAACAGATGACTCTTAAGTGAATAACTTTATCAATTATATTTCTATTTATTTTAATTGGAAATCAGGGGAATCAAAAGTTTTTTAGGTTATTACTATATGTATTAATATGAAATTTGGTCGAAGTCAACCAAACAATAAATGATTAAATGATTCAATCTATCCTACATTGTCTTGTTTACTGACAACTAATCTAATTAGTCTGATATATTATATCTGTCAGCTGTTTCTTTATTTTTCGTCTAATTATGCATTTACAATTTGATTGACATTTTCTTATACAAAATAACCATTTTTAATTTATAAAGTTATATATATATATATATATATATATATATATATATATATATATATATATATATATATATATATATATATATATATATATATTAAATAGGAAAGTCATAAAGTTTTCTAAAAACATTATTTTCTTTTCAAAAGTAAAATCAAGAGTCGATCTAAACTAGACCGCGACTGAAAACCTTGAAGCACTGGAGGGCCGTGATCATATGCTGACGACCTATCAGTTCAAAACACAAAGTTTGTTAGATATTTTATGAGTAGTTGATGTAAACAATTCGATTTTACAAGATATTAGTAGAATATTAGTCGCTTGAAAATGACTTCTATTTTTTTCTATATTGCTTACAATATCAAAGTCCATTTGATAACCAGTAAACATTTAGGCGTTCTTCATGAAATATCTTCACATTCAAAGTTTACTCTAGACATAATAGCACAATTTATTTGCGTATTACTTTGTATGAAATATTACACACATTAGAGGTGTATTGCGATCTCAGTTAGCAAAACAAAAGTTTAAATAAATAGTGTTTTTAATTGCTTAAGAATGACTCCAGAAAGGTACTGAAAACAATGTTAAAAACATAGAAACAAAGAGGTGAATTGTTATACGTATTATATACCGATCAGTCTGAAGTCTGTAATCACAACAGAATGGAGAATCGTAAATTCAAGTGTCATGATATTTTGAAAAGAAAGAAGACATTTTATCTTTTTAAATAATCAATTGTATAACACTTCTAACAATAACCGAAATCAATTCAATAATGTAAACTTTGATTGAATAAAAAATAGAGTGAACTTATTCATTACAGGATAATTCACAATTCAGGACAAAAGCTTTCCTCTAATCAAATATGACTGTTATTTGTGACCCATTAGAGTGATCAAAAATAAAATCTTGTGAAAATCTGACTACAAAATTCATATGAATCTTACACTATTTAGAAGCCTTTAAATTCAAATACGACTAGCAGACTGAGAATAAAGTAAACTAATTATTTTAAATGTATACTGTTGTGTCCTTATGCCCTGTTAATTCACACTTGACTAAGTCGCCAATTAGAACACAATTTATATGACCTTGGCACTGTGTTAAACCGATTATGTGTAACCAGCATGAGGAGCCTAGAGTCAACTCTGAGTCCTTATTGGTTCTTCCCGCTCAACCCTGTTTGTTTGAGTCCAGAATATAATCTCAGCTCTTACTGTCCGAATTATGTATTTCAAACACACGCACTTTATATACAGGTAAATCAGTCTGCATCATACCATAAAATAGAAAAATAACAATTATACAAGATCAAGCTGAAAGTGGCTGTGATTATAAGAGACTGTAACTAAAAAAATGGGAGTAACATAAGAATAGTAAATCGTATGATAATAGTCAATAGATCAAATAGAAGGCTATAATAAAAGGAATATGAATATAAATATTATATAGTTACTTAAAATCTGTACAATAGGAATATACGTGTAATATTAGTCTATAGATAATTACTAGCGGTTACTTTTCATTTATTATTGTCCGGATATAACAAGTTTGAGGTTTAAAATCCTGAAAACCCTATACCTGAAGAAGATCACGAAATAGATTTCATAATGATATTTTTATCCTGATTATTAAGACAGATATTATAAAGTAAACAGGGCTAAATGGAATTCGTGACGAAATGAACTATCCATCTTTACAGTACATGATTGTGTTATCGTTTCCTTTTATTGATCGGAAGATTGTAACTACTTTTTAAAATAAATTCAAAATATTTCTTTATAGCTAAAAGTTCGTTGGAATAATCACTCTAATTTTTGCATGGACATTATAATTTCCATCGAGAATTTCTAGTGAGTAGACGTGAGCAGTGGAGTCAGACCGTGTCTGTTGTCAGTTACTCACTGAAGACAATGGTGGACGGTCGCGCATTATCGTGGATTCGTTGAAGTTAGACATTAGCACCGTTGGGTGCCGACTCAGTGATTTAGAGGTTAGACAGTCGGACGCGTTACCAAAGTTCCTGGGTTCGAGTCCCGCGCACGGAATTGTGGATGCGTGCTGCCAAAGAGTCCGATACTAGGACAAGAAGGCTGTTCAGTGCTCCCAGGTTTTCCATGGTGGTTTAGCTTAAATTGACTAATGGATTCAACTACTAAATTACTACAATTTCCACAAACCCTGATTTTGAAAACTTAATTAGTTAGTTTAACCACTGATTAAATCGCAAGGTACTAACCATAAATATATAAAGTCTGTGTTTTCAGGGCAAAAAGTGATTTGAAGATGTGAGCTACTGAATAGCGACGAAAACTGAATAAATAAGTTTGTTAGTCTTGGGATTACAGTGATTTCTTTTCATGATACGAGATAGCTCTAGTTGAAAAATATTTTAAAAAAGTAATTGCAGTTAAGTATGAAGAAGTAAGTGCAATAAGTAATTACAGTTGATTATGTAGCTACGAAACAGTAAAATAGACATTTTACTATGATGAAAATTCTTCCCATTCAATTATCGATAATATTGTATTAATTAGTAATAATAACAAGGAATCGACCAATTCATCTTTATCTTTTAGTTCAATAATCATGTCTTTCCTAATAGTTATGGTGATGCTGCAGTGTTTCAGGGGTGTTTTCTGTTTTAAAACCATAACTTAAGGTTATATACAATTAAGTATATTTTCATAATTCAATTGAATCCACCACACAATTTGATTTCTTTTTAACTATTCTACATATTATAATTTAAATTAATTAGGTTTGGATTGATTTCGGTCAAATAGTTTTATCGCTTCTCATTTACGTGCTGTGTTCATATAATGTTGATCAACATTGAATCATGCTGAGTTCAAGGAAAAAAAATTACCCCTTAATTTTATAATGAACAACTGAACTAAGATTTTCGAGAGACACACTAACAGAATGTTAACACTTCATTGTTAGTTATGAATTCTATATTTGTGCATACAAGTAAAGGTGGAGAAATATGGATATTAAAACAACTGCTAAAACACAAATACATGAAAAGCTATCAAGATGTGAATAGAAAATACTCTATAAAAACGTTAGCTTTGTTCATGATTCCATCGATTAGTTAAATATTATCTTTTTTACTAATTATATATATTGTTTCAAATGAGGCATTACTGCTTTGTTAAGGAAATCTTTGAACCTATTACATGTATTACGAAATCAATGGTGAATATAATTGATAAAACAGTGATTTAATAACTGATAAGATCACTTAAACAAAAGGGCATACTAAATATAAATTATTCACAAGTAGAAACATATGGTAAATGGTTTTCGGAAGATTTCATATAGTTCAAAGGTGACCCCATTCCAAGTTATTTTATGGTCTTGATTTATCAAAAATTAACTGAAAATGTAAAATATTCGTCGTTCCAACTCATGACTGAGTAGTTTTATGATCTCTGATAAACCTAGAGGTTATAGATTTACCCATATGTTTGGTGTCCAAAGTTAAATGTGAAGGAATTTCACAGTAGGAAACAAACATCTTTACTGAAAATAAGGAGAAAATTTATATTTCTAAAAGTCTCAGCAACTAAACTTTGAATAAATCCAAAGTTCCACTTCCCCCTATCTGGTTCAAGCTTTTTAATTTATGATTAATTTATGACTTACCGGTTAACTGTATATTAAACAAGCCATTTAATCTTGTTGACAATATTGAAAGTGAGATTTGTTGTAGTGTGTATGAAACATTTGATAAGTTGAGAAATCTGTGTTAAAATAACATATGTAAGTATGTTTATTTACTATATCTGATGAGTGAATAATTCATTGACTATATATCGCTTTCGATTAGGGATTTTTGATAAAAATCGGATAATTTTAATAAAAACATATGCATCAAACATGTCACAGCATGCATAAAATGTAGATAAGTAAACAAGTAAGTGAAAATTCACTTGATATTGTGTGCTTGTATCTTTCCATTGTTGTTTAGCCCTGGAATTTATCAGTCTCTTATGTTTGTGTTATTGTGTTAACCAAACTAATTGTTCATTGTATATGTGGATTAAAATAGGTGAAAGTAATCGTTGTCATTCACATAATAAAAGATGAATTAAATGAAATAAAATGTAATAAAGACTTCAGGTTTATGTATTAAATATATCAGTTGCCATGGGAAAGCAAATTACATTTGAACTCTCCTAGTATTATTGTTTACATCTACCCAATTGTGTTGAGCTTTAGTTGTTGAGTTCTCGTTGTATAAACTAAAATCTCTTTGGAACATTCTTATACCATTGAGATCAAACTTATAGAATATAATGCTATTGCTGACTTGTTTTTTTTTCTTTTTTCTTTTTGAAGATTTAGGGATGCGCTTCAAGCAAGGTTTGTATTCCTTATCCATCACATCAGCTGCCGTAGTATATTGTCATCATACAGTATTACATTCACTACAATTGATCTTACAGACACAATTTTGTCGTTCTTTTCGTATTGAGTGTTTAACTCTTACCAATTTACAGTTTAGGATATTGTTTGTTCTGAAGAATACTCTTATATTGTAATGATTCAGGATTCTTCTGATTTCTTACAAAGTTCATTCGCGATATGAGAACACCACTGTGTTAAACCATTTTTCTGGTTTATTTTATCTGTAATCTTTTCCATTTTATTTTTTTAACTACACTTTTTGTAAAGCCTCTAGCATGGTTATTCATCTCCATAGTGGACATAACTAAATTCATTCCAGTTTCCTTATCACTTGGTTTAATGACGAGTTTTTGAACTCTATTTATTAAGGGCTTGGCAGCTTTCTTCTTAGGATGGGAATGTGTTGATGATCGATCTAGATATTTCCCAGAACATGTTGATTTTCAGGGCATATCAACATCTGAATGATCATTATGTTGCTTTTCAAACAAACAGTTCAGAAAAGGTAACTTCTAGTAGGCGGATTCCATCTCCTTAGTCAACTGGATGATGTCGGACATATTGTTGAAGTCGTTTTCAAAATTTCGTTTAATTCGTCTCCTTTTGTAATAAACTAATTACTGTGAGACTGTTCGTTCAAATTTGAACGAAAATTCCCATAAAATGTATTCTGGCTCCCAACGGTTCTTCAGTTGATTCTCTTACTTCATAACAAAAATAACTTTCAGGAAACTCTATCTCTCGAATATTCAAATTTCAGTTTTCATATTAGAACTATGAAGAACTTCATCATTTAGATCTCTCATTTTAATGTCTTACTAGAAATAAACTCCTGTACTTTGGAATATCTACTGACAATACTATGAAGAATTATTGTGTTGTATCCACCTTCAATAGTTTTCACATGATAACATTTAGTTTCTAAGGTTAGTAATTCATTTGTCTAGTGACTTGAATAAACAGCTTGTTTGGACAGAATACATTCATTAATGTCGTTTTAATGTTTCAAAAATACACTGAAGTTTGTCTGTCGACATGTAGTGATTCTACTGTAGTGGCTGGTCCTATATCGAGTCCACATAGCTTATTCTAGCTTCCAGACAGCTAGTTTATCCATTCTTATCAAGCTACATTTTGACCTTGTTACTTAATTACTTATAAAGCTTGACTGTTTTTATATGAGCGCATATGTGTGCATTTCATACCCTACTAATCACATGTCTATAACTTATTTTTGTGTGACTAAAAATATCGATTAACGCTCGATTATACTAAGCTGGCTCACACGTCTTCTCCACATCGCGTCATTTCGCTTCGCTCTTTCCCTTCGCTTCGTTTCTTCGATCGCTTGTCTCGATCAACAATTGTACGAACTATACGTATTCAAACATTCATTTTCGTATTTGACTTATTTAATTCCGTTATTCACCAAGGCGAGTTAAGTTTATAATTATATGCGAGGGTTGACGATATATATATTTCAATAGCAATCAGAAACGATCAAACTGGAGTCAGATCTCAGGCCACTAAACTACAACTCAAGAATAATGCTTTAAGTGTTATCAGGTTATTTCTTGACTTCAGCGGCCGAAAAAATTAGGTAAATTTAGAATCAAATTTGCTAATAATTTTACATCAGATCACTCAGCTCCTTATAAGTAATAAGTCATTGACGACTGAACATTGTAAATAAAAGAAATAGATCAAAGAATAGATAGACAATAAAGTTTTGTGAGGAACAGTTGCCAATATACATCAGCGGTTTAGAAAAGGAAAAGTTTGGTTAAAAAATTCGGCATATTATGATTTATCTTTTTAAGAATAAAGTATATATATATATATTCCTTATAGTTCTAAACATACAATTCCAAACTTACAGCTAAAAGTACGAGAACATTCTTTTCAGATAATTTTACGCCTAGTATATTGGATCCAGTAAGCGAAACAGTTTTAAAAAGGTGACGATCAAATGGATTTGTTCAGAATGGAGAATTTTTCGATTAATTCACAAGTTTACGTTGGAATGATGTATAAAAACTTATAGAATAGATGAGTGTTTTACACCTCACTTGTCTACAATTCAAAACGTCATCAGTGTGGTGTGAAAAGAATGATTCTTTAGGCTAAGTTTACTCCGATTTTTCTTATCAGTCCTAAACAAAATACAAAGTATCTGCCCGTTAAACTTCACACTTAAATAGTAGAAACAATTAGAATATTGAAACAAATATTAACCATCTAACGAGTACTTATATTCAGCTTATTGAACTAACTATGGGCATAACTATCTTCAGATGCTTACTTACTTACTTACTTACTTACGCCTGTTACTCCCAATGGAGCATAGGCCGCTGACCAGCATTCTCCAACCCACTCTGTCCTGGGCCTTCTTTTCTAGTTCCATCCAATTCTTGTTCATTTTTCTCATGTCTATCTCCATTTCTCGGCGTAATGTGTTCTTTGGTCTTCCTCTTTTCCTTTGACCTTCAGGATTCCATGTGAGGGCTTGTCTTGTGACGCAGTTGGGTGCTTTCCTCAATGTGTGTCCTATCCACTTCCAGCGCTTCTTCCTGATTTCTTCCTCCACTGGGATCTGGTTTGTTCTCTCCCACAGTACGTTGTTGCTAATAGTGTCCGGCCAATGGATCTGAAGTATTTTGCGTAGACAACTGTTAATAAACACCTGTATTTTCTGGATGATGGCTTTTGTAGTTCTCCAGGTTTCTGCCCCATACAGTAGAACTGTCTTGACATTTGTATTGAAAATCCTGACCTTGGTGTTGGTTGACAGTTGCTTTGAGTTCCAGATGTTCTTCAGTTGTAAATATGCTGCTCTTGCTTTGCCGATCCGCGCCTTCACATCTGCATCAGATCCACCCTGTTCATCAATGATGCTGCCCAAATATGTAAAGGTTTTTACATCTTCCAAATCTTCTCCGTCAATTGTGATTGGATTGGTGCATTCTGTGTTGTATCGGAGAATCCTGCTTTTCCCTTTGTGTATATTGAGACCTACTGCTGCTGAGGCTGCTGCCACACTGTTTGTCTTCTCCTGCATCTGTTGTTGCGTTTGGGATAGAAGGGCCAGATCGTCTGCGAAGTCTAGATCATCCAACTGCATCTTAGATGTCCATTGTATCCCGCGCTTCCCTTCAGACGTTGACGTCTTCATGATCCAGTCGATCACCAGGAGAAAGAGAAAGGGTGAGAGTAAGCAACCTTGCCTAACACCGGTCTTCACTTCGAACGACTTTGTCAACTGTCCTCCATGCACGATTTTGCAGTGTAATCCATCATATGAGTTCTGTATGATATTGACTATCTTCTGAGGCACGCCGTAGTGTCGAAGAAGTTTCCATAGTGTTGTTCTGTCCACGCTATCAAATGCCTTTTCGTAGTCAATGAAGTTGATGTAGAGTGATGAATTCCATTCAATTGATTGTTCCACAATGATCCGTAGAGTTGCGATTTGGTCTGTACACGATCTATCCTTACGGAATCCTGCCTGTTGGTCACGAAGTTGGGCGTCTACGCAGTCCTTCATCCTGTTTAACAATACCCTGTTGAAGACTTTTCCCGGTATTGAGAGAAGAGTGATGCCCCTGTAGTTATCACACTTGCTGAGATCGCCTTTCTTCGGTATTTTGATCAGAAGTCCTTCTTTCCAGTCTGTTGGTACTTGTTCCTCATCCCAAATCTTATTGAAGAGAATGTGGAGTATCCTTGCAGTTGCCGCTACGTCTGCTTTTAGTGCCTCTGCTGGAATGTTGTCCGGTCCTGCTGCTTTGCCACTCTTGATTTGTCTGATGGCCATGCTGATTTCTTCAATTGTTGGTGGGCCAACATTGATTGGGAGGTCCGTGGGTGCTGCTTCGATGTTGGGTGGGTTCAGTGGAGCTGGTCGATTCAAGAGTTCTTTGAAGTGTTCTACCCACCTGTTTTGTTGCTCTTCAATGTTGGTGATTACCTTGCCTTCCTTGCTTTTCACTGGTCGTTCTGGTTTGCGGCGATTTCCAGAGAGTTTCTTTGTCGTGTCATACAATTGTCTCATGTTTCCTTCTCTTGCAGCCTTTTCCGCCGTCGTTGCTAAATCTTCCACATATTTACGTTTGTCGGTTCTGATGCTCCTCTTCACTTGTTTGTTTATTTCCGTGTATTCAGCTTGTGCCTTGGCTTTTTCTGCTCTTGTTCGGCTGGTATTGATCGCTGCCTTCTTGTTCCTTCTTTCTTGAATCTTATCCAGTGTATCAACAGTGATCCATTCCTTGTGGTGGTGCTTCTTGTGACCCAGGACCTCATGACATGTTGAAGTGATTGCCTCTTTGATCCCCTTCCAGTTGCTCTCCACAGTAGTTCCTTCTCCATTGAGTAGATCATGAAAGGCCTGGAACTTGTTGCTGAGGACTATCTTGAATTTGTTGAGTTTGTTAGTATCCTGGAGAAAGGCCGTATTGAACTTTTGTGATACTGTCTGCCCCGTTGTCCAGTGCTTCTTGAGTTTCAATTTCATCTTGGCGACCAGTAAGTGATGATCTGATGCTATATCAGCTCCTCTCTTGGTTCTCACGTCCTCTATAGTCCTCCTGAACGTTTTGTTGATGCAAATATGGTCGATTTGGTTTTGTGTAGAGTGATCCGGTGAAGTCCATGTGGTTTTGTGTATGCGTTTATGTGGGAATATGGTGCCGCCTATGACCAGCTTATTGAAGGCACATAGATTTGCAAATCTCTCACCATTTTCGTTTCTTTCTCCCAGTCCGTGTCGTCCCATGATGTCTTCATATCCAGTGTTGTCCGTTCCAACCTTGGCGTTGAAATCTCCCATCAGAATGGTCAGGTCCTTTGTTGGGCACTTCTCGACGATTGACTGCAGCCTATTGTAGAATTGATCTTTAGCGTCTTCATTGTAGTCGTTGGTAGGCGCATAGCATTGGATGATGTTCATTGAAATGCCCTCTTTCTTTGTTTTGAACGAGGCTTTGATGATCCTTGGTCCATGAGATTCCCATCCTATAAGTGCATTTTGCGCTTGTTTGGACAGCATCAATGCAACTCCTTGTGTATGTGGTGCATTTTCTTCTTCATGGCCGGAGTATAACAGGAGCTCTCCTGTAGTTAGTCGTTGTTGTCCAACTTGTGTCCAATGTGTTTCACTGATCCCAAGTACCTCTAGGTTGTATCTTCTCATTTCTGCAGCAATTTGGAAGGCTCTTCCGGTGTCCCACATTGTACGAACATTCCATGTACCTAAATAAATGGTCGCTCTGGTTGTCAGAAGGGGCATCGGCCTCGTAACTTCCGAAGGAATTCGGCTTTCATCATGAGGCGTCATAATTCTTCTAAATGAAGACCTTCTGACTCCCAGGGCAGAGTTTAAAAGGTTTGAATAATTTTTTCTGGTTAGCGTTTTTTTAGCGAGTTAGTTTTCTACGGGATGGGGACGCTAACCCCATGCCCAACCCTCCTCCTTTATCCGGGCTTGGGACCGGCAGTAGCCCCCGGAGGGACTCCAGGCGGAGTTATCTTCAGATGCTTAAGCGGTAAAAATTGTTTGTGTAATTTAATTTATTTTAAGATAGTATTATGTAACTTTAAATAATTGATTTATCTTAGGAACAGTAAATAATTGGCTGAAAACTGTTAATACTATATGATATGATGAACGTGTGATGATTCGATAGATGAGAAGAACTTTGTTTTCAGAGTGTCTCCATTGTTTCAGTTTAATGTTTTCAAAAGACAACTGTTCTGAATTTGTATTTGTTTATCTTGGATTAAATCAAGTCTCATTTATAGGCAATGTCCTAAATAAACTGAATGTTTCCGATCATCAATAAATTATAATATCCTTTGGTAGACTGAAAATGAATATGACATATGTTACGAAAACATGGTTCTATCTTTAGTGTTTATTCTACATACTTTATAGGTGAATAAGAAATAAGTCTGATTAAGTTTGTTAAATCACTAATTGTTTTCTGACGTAAAGAATAAGTCACTGAAAGAAATGGTTCTTACTTTATGAATAGCACAATTTTAATGTATGTACACTGAAATATCAAATAATATCCTAAGCGTTTTTGCTTTATTTTTAAGTAAAATTTGATGGCAGTTGTCGATAAAATTCAGACCAACCATTTCGTTTGTTAGATATACCTGTATTTCAACGAGTGACAATATCAACAGTTAAACATAAGTGTTTCATCTGTTGTTTCACATATTAGCGTCACCCTATTGACTGTTGAGTTACGTTTGTCAAATCTTGACTAATTAATCACGTAAAACAAAGTTTAAGTTTAGAGCAGAATAATGCCTCACATAATATAAGCAAGTGGGATTTGATTTAATCGAGTGCATTTTAATGAACTTAGATCTCCCTATTATTAGGATCAGTGAATTATTGATCTCAAATACAATAAAAACAACTAAATAATTATATAGGTATTTTTAAAGCTTTATTCTATTCCCGTCAAGCATTGTATTGGTTTATATTGGGACATCTATGCTCAGCCTCTTGTTTGAAACCCATAATCAAATTTTAATCTGGATTTATTACATCATAGTTCCAGGGGTATGTATATCAAATCAACGCTTTGTTATTTAGTCAACTTTACCAAACAGCTTGTGAGATCCTCTTCAACCTTGCCAATATCTGAAAATCAAGTAAAAGACAACTAGCTGGTAACGTAACTTGAAATCTATTCATTTTCTACTTTTCATAAACTGAGCTGTTTAGTTTACTTTGTAAGACTTTTTATCTATTCATGCACAAGGTATTTAATCGAGTTTGGGATCAATACTGGTCTTATGTTTTTGTTTATAGTGTTGAATAAGATATATTTCCTGTAAAACTGTTGCAAATTCACTGCATACAAAAGTTTAGACCTATACCTTTATGGAGTTGAAGTCTTTGTTTCGAAATAATATAAAGTGATTCTGAACGTTTTTCTTTGTTATTGTTTGACAGATTAACTGGAGAATATAGTTTTAGTCAATCAATTATTTGCAGACACTTCAGATGAGTTCACTTGGTATTTTTAACTTGAATCATCCCATTGTTGTTTTAGGACGGTAACTGATCAGTCTCTAATTAGCATATATGCATACTGTTTGTATTGCCTCAATATTGCCTTAATTCACGAGCATTATAAGCAAGGATGGATAGTGGCTATCAGTGGAATCCAAGACGCGCGATTCTTCCTATTTAAGACTCGTCAGCTAGATGTACCTGTATCTAAGAGTTTATGTTCACCAAGTACATTTAAACTTCACCTCATTGCATAAGCAGGTGGGTGTAGGGACCCAGTAGCTAAATGAATAATGCGATGGCAATTGAAGCGAATGGTGCTAGGTTTGAGTTCTGGGGTGAAAATCAACTCTGAGATTCAGGTACATCTAGCTAACGAGTCCCAAATAGGACGAAATGCGTGTCCTGGACTCCAGTGCTAGCCGATATCCATCATTGCTTAGAACGGTTTATGTGAGTTTTTCCAAGTAAGGTATAAAGATACAAAAAATTATTAAAAATATTAGAATTTTTAGCAGGCTGCTAATTATTTGTGAAGATTTAACAAAATTAAATAAACTGATGTTATTCTAATTAGAAAAGACATTTTCAATTCATTCCACTTGATTTCCTGTGTTATTCAATTGACTGTAACTAATTGAGGTGGATCATGATGTCAGCTCTGAAAAAAGATCACAATTACATTATTATAAGTAATGAATCATGACAAAACTGAGAACAATGAATCTTAGATCTAGTAATATATTATATATGCAAGAATGACCATCCTATATGGTATAACACCTGTGTTGAAAATGTGTATGAATCAACAGCATTATATTTACCAGCATGGTGAACTTTCAGTAACAGTACAATGGTCGGATTGTAAATTTAATTTATTAGGTCCTTTTCCAAACGGTATTGCTGTTTTCTTCAACATAATGTGCAAACTTTAATTTCGTCTTGAAAAAAAGACTGCACGTTTTCAGTAAGATTTTTTCAATTCTAATTTAACTGTTCTAGAACTTGACAACTTACTTACTTACGCCTGTTAACCCTCGTGGAGGAGCACAAGCCGTCCATCAGCACTCTCCACCCAACTCCGTCTGTAGCTCTTCTAGAGTTAATACTGGTCCCAAGCTCGGATAAAGAAAGAGGGTTGGGCATGGGATCGGCAGTCCCACCCCGTAGAAAAAAGCCCTGTTAAAAACACACTAACCAGATTAAACAATGGATAACTGATCGATTGTTATTGCAATAATTAAGTTATAACCTAATTTTACTGCTACATATATCATACTCATTTTAAAACTACTAGTGTAATGAGCGGGAACACAGGCGGGGACAACCAAATATGATTGAGTACAAGCTTACAGAACTCCTTAGTAAAATTTGAAAGCCATACAATAAATACATCATTTGCAAAATATCCACCAAACGTCTCAGACTTCATTGTTCCTTCGTTTCCTTACTAATCACTTTCTGTCTTCGTTCTCCTCTCTTAGATCTCCTCAATCTTCTGTCGCCAGACATTCCATTGTCGATTGGTGATACATACTACTTATATATGGACATCAGCAACATACACCACACTAGGCATACCAAACGTAGCAATTTATTGAGGGCCTCACTTTTAAGCTTCAGTTTTTTACAACTGAACAATGATAAATTCAGAGTTATATTTCTAAGCTATAACTATCTTAGAATAATTATATACGTGTTTATATGTCACTCACTATACTGTTATTGATTAGCACATGGTACTACAAATGTAAACGATATTTCAGTAGCAAATTAGAGTCATCATTATTTAATTAACAAGTTTTATTTCAACTACTTTTATGCTTACATGTTAATTGTTTATAATTTAAAGCCATGTATAGACTTTTATTATTTTGTATTTACTGTACAGAATAGGACAGAGATATTTACAAATATCAGTAATGATGATGATGATAATAATAATAGTGATATTCAAAATAACAATACAAAGATTAGTAAATATACCCAATGACTGACTCAGCATTTTGTGTTAACATTTTCTAGTGTATATTACAGTTTTACCTACCGATACTTAAAAAAAAGGCACAAATAAATATCAACAGACAAGTATATCCATGTTTATAATAACTTCTTTAATAACCTAATAAAACTTATTCACTAAAATATTTGTCCATTATAACTATCGTCTATATTATGTAGTAGGAGTACATATGACCTATGAAAGTTAGATATGAAATTCAAAGATTGACACATAAATTTTACAATAAATACATAATAAAACATAGATTCATCCTAAAGTTAGTCAAATGCAATGTATATTCTGATATTTAAGTAGTTCATCTATTTCTTATTGAGAATGAATAGTCATTATTGATAAAGAAATTCTTCTTGAAACCGAAGTTATTAATGAATTTAGTTTAGGGGTTGTAGAGATTGTTAAGTTTTTGATTGAGATCATGAACCGATTGATGTTAGACCATCACCGAAAACCTGGAAGCACTGGACTGTCGTTTCGTCCTATTGTGGGACTCTTCAGCAACGCGCATCCACGAAATTGCGCAACAATCTTCCATTGTACTGAGGTAGACATCTGTTTCTACCCGATACGGATTAGCTCCACTGGTCACGGCTTCTCACCAGAACCCTGAGCGAGATCATGGATGCGCACCGCTGAGGAATCCCACAATAGGACAAGACGGCCGTCCAGTGCTTCCAGGTTTTCCATGGTGGTCTAACATCAATCGGTTCATGATCTCAATAGAAAAAGAATTTAGTCTTAAGTAAAGCTTACGAGTAAGTAGGAAGTGAACGAAAGAAGTTCACTGAATTATTAAAGAGAAGTAAAGACAATTCAGCAAAAGAAAATATTCTTTTCTATGGTTTCATTCACTTAGACTGTATAACCCTATATATAATTGATTCATTTATTAAAAATAGTATTTTATACTAATAATAGAAAGATATTGTTTAAACTTAAAAGATTGATAGATTATCATATTATAGAATTTTTATGAATATCAAATATTGTAATAACGTTACATAACAGTCAAATGGTTTATCAAAAGTATCAAGATGAAGATAGTTTATATATTAGTATTAATTGATCATTTGACAAATATTATGAATTTTGCATTGCTTTTCTTACAATAGGATAAAAATAAGATAACTAAATATTGTCACTCAGTTACAACGTATATATGTGCCTGATCCTACGTTCCAGCTGTCTGACTGCCTCGACGTGCGATGTTCAGTGGTATAGGAGTAGGTTGGAAGAAAGCTAGGGCGGCCAGACCAAAATATGGCACAAGTCCATGAAGTGACTGACAAGTGGACTGAGTCATGTTGGTAGGTGTAGACTACCTGGCTGGGGACCGCGAGATGATAGCAACCGATGGTTAGAGACCCTGAATGACATGGCTCAAAATCGTTTGCAATGGCGCAGGTGCATACACTCTTTGTGTTCTCCCAAATTTTGATCTCCTTATTCCTCCTTGTCTCTTTTTTCTCTTCCCAAATTTATTTCACTGTATTATACTCTTTAAATAACATCTCCAACCACTAATTTTCCTGATTACTGCTTATACTCTTATTACCTTTACCACTACGGGATTTGAATCGACCACTGCATCTCTGTGCTAATGTGGTGTGGCAACTCGAACTGATGTACGTACGTACGAAGTTCTACGTTGTTATTGACTGACTGGCTGATCGTACTTCATATAGATCTGTCCAATAAAGAAATGGTCTTGTGAAATTTCCATAGATTTAGTGAACAGTATTGACATTTGATATTAATAATTGACATTTAATAGTCTAATAAGTTCTTTGTGAGAATCGTATACACACATATATATTCTTTGAACGATACATTGAATATACATGCAGATATTACACTATAATTAATGACAAAGTAAAGTTTTGAGTAATTCAGCTAAATTAGAATACATTATCAGTCTAAATAATAAGTGTAACAATAAATGTATTGTAATCCTACTTTGATATTTAAATCAACTTTATTTTTCTATATTAGATTAATAACTTCTATGAATGATTTCAAAATGAGAACATCCAAGAAAACGTGATACCTAAACATTGATGAAGATCATTTGAGGGATTTTAAAATTATACTAGGTAATTGCTAGCTAATATCCATCATTGTTTACAAAAAGCCTGTGAATTAAGGCAATATCAAGGCATACGCACGGTATGCACATATACCAATAACAGACTAATCAATTGCAGTCTTAAACCTTAATGGGAAGATACAAGCCAAACAATTTCTTAATCTTGACTCTTTTTTTATCGACTCTTCAATAGTAATGATGGAAGAACGAAATATTTATATTAGTGTTTACAATATGTGGTACTGTAGCGATAAAGTCACTCTTTAAAAATATCAATAAAGATGTCGATACCACACGTTTCAGAGGAGAATTGCAGCAGTTTACAAGTAAATATGAGGGGAAAAATTTAAAATTTAATTAAAGCTTATGAACATTCTGAGAATTACTTTTAAGCTAATCAATCCTAGATGATGAGATAACACAAGTTAATATCTAAAACTTTATTCAATGTACGGTGACCCACTATTAGATCACTTATTGGTCAAGGATAAGTTGGTGGAAATAAGTTGATCCATCTCGATATGTCTTCAAAAGATAGTTCAAAAAGCCACTCAACATAGCTAATTTCATCACTCTTATATAACTTTTTAATTATTATTTCCCAACATAAAAATACACACCTATCTTGACTATAGTTATTCATACACTTCGTATCCCTATTCTTCTGATTGTTATGGTTCTAGTTACCCTTCAAACATTTATAACTCCACCTGTGTCATTTATAGGGATACTGACGGTCTCAAGGCCAGATAAAGGAGGAGGGTTGGGTATGAGGTCAGAAACCCCATTCCATACAAAACAATATTTCTAAAAAACACTAACTAGAATAAACAATCTAAATTCTGTCCTGTGAGTAGAAGGACCTTCATTCAGAAGAATTATTGCACCTCACTCTGAAGACCGAGATCCTTTGGAGTCATGAGGCTGATGCCACTTCTAACAACCAGAGTAACAATTAATATCGATACATCGAATGTTCGGATAATGTGAGAGACAAGGAGGACCAATCAAATAGCTACGGAAATGAGGAGATACAACTTGGTTGTGCTCATAATAAGTGAAACACATTTGACCGAAGCTGAACAGAAAAGGATAGATCTGGGAGAGATGTTGTTGAACTCTGGTCATGAAGAAAATAATGCTCCACACACACACACACAAGCAGGCAGTTGCTCTGACGCTGTCCAAAGAAGCACAAGAAGCACTTATAGAGTAGGAATCCCATGGATTCACGATCATCAAAGCATCCTTCAAAACAATGAATATTATCCGTTGGATGCCGATTCAGTGTTCTAGAAATTAAGAGTAAGTGCGAGACCAAAGGTCCTGGGTTCCAGTCACACGTATAGGATCTAGGATGTGTGCCTCCACTAGGACGAACTGGCCATCTAGTTCTTCCAGGTTTTAAGTGATGATCTATCATTGATCATTTCATTATCTCAATTACAATCATTTTTACCCATATACATCAAAATGATCGAAGAAATAATCATTTTTGTTGAGAATTCTACAATTTTTACACTCCTACATGGCATAAATTTATTTTTTACCATGAATAAAATATAAGAGGAATATATATATATATACCTAATGAAAAAAACATACCGAATATTGTTAATTTCAAACTGGGGTCAAACTTTAGGGTCACAAATAACATTTTTACCAGACATTTATACCAAACAAAATTAACACTTAGGAGATTAATTACAATGAATTTGTAATGATTTAGGTCATGTCAATGTAAAATAATTTGTCATTAGTTCATTATTTCCTGTAATTTAGTTTTCACACACGGATTTTGTTTTTGTTTTTTAAATTTGTGGGTTAGTAAAATTTCCCTTAAAAATAAAAAAAATTATCATCAAAATCATATCATTGGCAGATAGTGAAATTCACACTTGTAACACACCTTTCTTTTATAGTATGGCAGACACATACTTTAGTTAATATTCATCATGTTACTAATCATATCCATAAAGAAATTGAATAAAGTATGATGAACTCGTTTTACAGATGGTAACCAAAATAAATTTACCAATTTTTTTGAGTGAAGAAACTTTTGAAATGTTTACATAGTTTTATAAAATATCAATAAAGTGTTGGCAATTACCATGGTTACTCAATGGCTAAATAGACGATTAAAACAGAAATAAATAAATAAATCTTTTCAAAATTATTAAAATTCGAATGTTCAATAATGAAATTGTTATTTTATTTATTGATCATTATTCAATGTATCTATGCATTACATAATAATCAACATAAAGAAAAATTTACCAAGAATATTAATTATCTATTACAATCTAATAATAAAAAGATATTAAAAAACCAAAATAATCCTTATCAAAAAATTAATCATAATTCTGAAAGATTAAAAAGAAATTTCTTAATTGATATTCATTCACATAATACATTGTGCCAATCTGATTCACAATCATTTCAATGTACTCCACCATTTAAAGATATATCACGTGGAGTATCTGTTTATGCAACTTCTACATGTGGAGAACAACGACCACAACATTTATGTCGATCGAATACAAATTGTCAATTATGTAGTATTAATTCTACTGAATGGAAATTTTCATCAGAATATTTAACTGATCGTCATGATATTGAAAATCAAACATGTTGGGCATCAGGATATATTCGACCAGGTGAAGTTGTTAATCTTACTATATCTTTGGGAAAACGTTTTGAAGTATACTATATATCTTTACAACCATGTAGTTTAGGTAGTATACCAGATTCAATAGCAATCTATAAATCATCTGATTTCGGTCGTACATGGCGTCCTTGGCATTATTTTTCAACTGATTGTTATCGAGCTTTTGGATTGCCTACCTCAAATGAACATAATAGTCATATAACATCTGCTAATTTACAAGAGGTATTATGTGTTGCTTTACAACCACGTGAAAGTTATTACAATTATCAAGGTAGAAGAATTCGTTCAATGAACAGTTATATTTTCAATAAACCAAATATTACTAGAAATTTCGGAGGTATAGGTGTACCTTCAGATTGGGTTATTGCATTTAGCACAACACTTGGTCGACCAGCAACACGTCCATGGAGTCCAGCATTGATTGATTGGATGACTATGACTGATGTTCGTATAAGCTTAATGAGTTTTCATCAGTCTAACGAACCAGAATATCGTATTAAAAGAAATGCATATCGAAGTCATCTATCTGATCACTCTAAATTAACACAGAATTCACAAACTATAAACAAACTACCCCTATTTCAATCAAATTACTTTTATGATAATTTTAATAAATATCAATTAAAACGAACACGAAATTCAAGAGATGGTCAAACCACTACGGAATTACCTCATAAAGAAATCAATCATACTAATAAGATAGATAGCCAAACTGATTTGAACATGAATGCAAGAAAATCTGTAAATGTAACTATAAACCCTGAGATTTTAACTGAAATGGACTTTTATGCATTTGCTGATATAGCTATTGGTGGACGTTGTAAATGTAATGGACATGCAAGTGAATGCATATTGGGATCAAATGGTAAGCTAATTTGTGCATGTGAACATCATACATCTGGTGAAGATTGTGAATATTGTAAACCTGGTTATATGGATAGACCATGGGACAGAGCTACAACTCAAGATGCAAATGTCTGTAAAAGTGAGTAAAACGTTTTTAATAATTATTTTATGAAATATAATTGTACTTTCGTTAGGCAATTACATTATTATTGAAACCTCTTGTCGATGCACTATAAACGAATAGAATCTTAATGTGCCTAAAGACGATGATAACCATGGATAGGAATTTGTCACTGTTGAGCTTCTTTCCGTTTTTTTTCTAAATTCCGAACAATTTTTAACTTGATGAACCTTTTTACGTTTTGGTTTTTCAACATTTGATGTTGGATTTTGCTTTCAGCCTTCATGTTAAGTCAATAGGCAAAAAAACCTCAAATGTTAGTAAGAATATACAAAGTTTTTTTTACCTGAGTAGCCATTGTCTGAAATGATTTTTGTTTAGAAGTGAGTGTCATTAGTTATATATGAGCTTTGCATCTATTTTAATCATCTCCGTAGTTTGTATGTTATTCGTCGATGTAAACTTTTCATTTATGTTTGAGTCTACTATTCTAAAGTAAATAGCTTACTATTCTAGTATTGTATACACAAGTTATTAAAGTGCTATAGCAGTATATATTTTATCAACGTACAAGGGTTAGAACTGAAGCAATATTGTTGCTAATCTGAAGTTATTTTCATCTATGTTAGTAACTAGTTGCTTTTAAATGAATAATTTATCTATAACTCATACTGATTTCTAATAATGACTGATGAATTTTCATGATAAATCCCCTAAAATTTTCAAAGTAGATATCGTTCAGTAAAATGAAAGTTGGTGACTTTTCAATGAACACAGAGTTATAAACTAATAACCAAAGCTGTTAGTTATAATGAGTTAGTTTTCAAAAATGAAATATCATTTATGTGTAATTTTTGCTAATATTGTATTCTTCACAGTAGAACGACTGGGCTTAGAAAAAGTATCTTACGTGGTTGAAATTATATTTACTAATGGTTGTAACTGATGCTGGTCATTTCGAAACCATTTTTTATATGACATATGAGTAATATGAACCGGTATTTGGACTGTATGATAATTCACTAGCTATGTATTTAACATTTACATATATGGATATATTTGTCTATATTAATAACTCAAAAGTTGCGGATAAACTTGAATAATACTGATCATGAAGAGATCAAATTTCGTTTACTATTGAATTTAATTTATGGAAATAAGTATCACAGACATATGTAATTTGCAAATGTCTGTGACTATTAAATAACGACTACTGAATATCAAAGTAGCCAGTGAAAAACGTACGAAATAGAACATTGTAATTCTAGTCAAATATTAAACGGATGATTACAGTAAGAGTACCTATGCAGAATCGATAAATATCCAGATAAGTAACGTATTGGCAAGGGAAGTGAACACCATTAAAATATATATATCATGGGAAGTAGTGTGTTATTTACATTATGTGCATTGATTTGGAGCTATTCCTGACCAGATCGTCAGTCATCAATATTTAGTGACTCGATGACCCATACTAAGAAGTTTCCATTTAACTTAGCTACTGCATGTTGCTTTTTCTGAGAAGTATGGGTTAGACACATCCAATAACTAGCAAAATTACAAAAAATGGTACTGGGTTCTGTGAATGATGATAGGAATGTCATACCAAGAAAAGGAGTACGGAAAATTCCATTTTCAGAGAATTCACGTAAGTAACAAAAAGCATATTATTTTGTCAGCTACTCGACATAATTCATTTTAAAAATAAGGTTCCTGATTCTCATTTGAAACATCTTTAAAATGATATCTCTGAGTCAGTGGGATGGCTTTAGGCATTAAATACTAACCAAAAATTATTCTGAATGAACTACATACTTTCATTTTATTATCAAGATATTAATACACTGTTTTAGTATTCGTTAATTCCAATATATTGGAAGTGGGAATTTTATTATCGGAGTTAGTAGTCTTCTCCAAAGTAATTTAATACATGAAAGATGAGTACCGTACCTTTCTGATAGACTTTACATGTTACTAGCATTGAATTATTAAAACTGTTTTTAATGGGATCAGAAGTCGACCTAAGTTAGACACCCAAGGAAATCCTGAAAGCATTGAAAAGGCTTATTTTCCTGTCAAAGGACACCTCAGTACCGTACATTAACGATCCCACCAATGACGATAAAACCTAGGACCTACGGTGATGGGCACTAACGTTCAACACCATTGAGCTGGGATACTATGATAAACAAGTCTAGCTTCAATCAATCCGCAATAACGCGCGACTGTCTCCCATTGTCTTTGCTAGGTATTTCATTCACACCGAACACTTTATTTGTATGTATCTTAATACACCTTCTGTCTTCTGCTTTACATGGTGATACTAGTTGTGGCCATGTCTGTTGGTTCAGAGAGTTAAACAAGATCATAGGTTGGGAATCGAACCGCTACTTTCCCACTTCCAAAATACATATACGTCATGCAAATCAAAGCATAATATACCATTGCATACACTATATCCCCCCCCCGAAAATGTACTATTGAATCTAACTAAGGTTTTTTATAATCATCTCCATGACTAGACTCGAAAAATTTCCATTTTACTTCAGCTACAGAAAGTTATTTATAATAGTTTTTATGAACGTAAACTAAACAACTAATTACCGAAATACAATCAATATCTACAGCTGATAGACACATAAATATCAAGTAAGGTTAAATTAATCCTTGGTTTCGATTAAAAGATCTTGAAAAAATATCATTATTAGGTATATGTGAATCAATATTTCTTATTCTTGTGTAACTAATTAACTTCATTTGTTTGTAGATTTCATAAGAGCATTCAACATAAACAATATTCTATCTCTAGAGGTGTTATATACTTTTTAGCTTAACTAATCCAACACCACCAACACTTTAGTTTACTGTGAAGTAGAAGTAATATTACAAGTGTCAACCGGACACATTCAGCTGGAGCTTAAATTAATGAGGGTATCATAGATAAAATACTTAATTAATAAATAGCAATACATAGTTGACAGTCATATGTGTAGTGATAATGTCAGATTATGGGAAATTGATTTTATGTCAGACATTGTTTTAATTAATCATTTTATTTATTTATTTATTTTTATTTTTTTCTGAAATTATTTTCCTCAGAATCTTACGTCAACGAATTACAGAATGCGACATTTTCACTGTATAATCTAAGATAATCTAATTCACAATTATAGTTAAAATCTATTGAAGCTTTGAAATTGACTGAATATTTCAATGATCTAAATGAGAGCATATTCTATTCATTGTTTGTCTTTTTTTTCTTTAATATTTGATAGGTACAAATTGAACATTTGTAAAATTGTTATCTGTATTGTTGTTACAAGTAGTCTGTTATTTGATTCAGTAAAATGTTTTGTTCTAATCATAGAATTAGGTTTGAACGAAAAAGAATCTTTACTTTATTTAAGAAATGAATACTTGCAACAACTCATGATATGGTGTGTGCAACTGATATTAACAAATATAAGTAGTATGTCAGTCAGTTAGTCAGTTACAACATAGGACCAGGCACATATATGCATCAGTCCAAGTTGCCATACCTCATTAGCACAATAAGCTGAACACCAGATTCATAGAAGCAGTTAACTCAATGGTGTAATATATAAAAGAAAGATTGTGTATATGGATATTGTACAGAAAGAAACAACTAGTTCTTAGAAAGAAAGGCATAAAGTCATTTTAATCTCACGGTTTAAGGGAAGACAAAGGGTGTATACACCCATGCTATTGTGATCGATTGTGAGCCATGTCACACAGAGTATCCAACCATTTGTTAAGATATTCGCACGGACCTCAACCAAGTATTCTGCATCTACCAATATGGCACATACTAGAAGTTAGTGCCTTCAAGGACTGATGCCACGTTTTGGTTTATTAAATCGCGTTCTATTGATTTGCTGTCAAGTAATTACACATGTATGCGAACTTTATCCGCAAACACTGTTATATATTCCATGCTTATGTTGTAGACAGCATTTGAATCCAGTTAAGAAGTTACTTCGTCTTATCAATACCTTTGCAGTTTCTATCAGAATACTGTCAAATTAAAAAATATTCTCTATAAGTTCCCTTGAATATAAAACATAATTTGGATAATGTTATTAAGTCAGCTAAGATTTTATTACAAATTTAAACATAACCACAAAAGAAAGTGGAGATTTCTATATTAATTGAACGAAATTACAAATGAAATCGTTTAAATTCACTTGATGTTATTTTAGTTGTATCTTCCCATTGTGATTTAGGACTATAATTGATCAGTCTCATGTTGGCATATGTGCATCCTGTGCGGATTACCTCGATATAGCCTTAAGTCACAAGCTTTTTAAGCAAAGATAGATAGTGGCCAGCAGTGGAATCCAGGACGCGCGTTTCGTAATATTTGAGACTCGTCAGCTGGATGTACCTGCATCTCAGAGTTGAAGTTCACCCTGGGACTCAAACCCAGTACCATTCGCTTCAAACGCCATTTAAATTGAAAACAAACGGTACATATTACTGTCTCTGTTACAGTGAAAAATAAGTTCTTGAAGAAATAAAAAAGGTAGTATTGACTTCTGTAGTTTGAAAGGTAAATAATAGCTAAACAGCATCGACAAAATACATCGAAATTTCTGAATTTGTGTAGTGAACGCAAACAGACAACTAAGGTATTTAATACTGAAAATCAAAGTTTTTAACTCATCTAACTTGAAAATAAAAATTGTGACTAGACCACACGAAATCTAATTTGTACAAAACATCTTTCGTTATAAAATCAATCTATTAGTTATACAAAAACCAATAAAAAGAGTCACCAACTTTTCGATATTTGAATTGAATACTACCTAACTAAATATCGGGTTACCTATGGAATGCTAATAGACAGTGTAATGTTAAAACGCCTATCTAAAATCCAAGTAACTAGTTTAACAAATGTTAACATTTCTAGTACTCCCTATATTCTAAGGATAACTTGCAGATAAAGGAAAATAAGAAATATCATAACACAGAACTAATTGGTTTATAGAGAAGAAGTGGAATGTAACCAGCAGTAAAGTCAGGACACATGCTCCGTCTCATTTGGGGCTCTTCAGCTGGATGTACCTAAATCTCAGAGTTGATCAGTACTTCGGAATTCAAATCTAGTATCATTCGTGTCAAACTTGTCATAATGGTCATATCAAGGTAATCCGTACAGAATGCATATAACCCAAACAAGACTGATGAAACTTCAATCAATAAATAAACAACATGATAATCCAAATCACTGAATTTAATCGATTCTTTTGAAGTTTTAAAAAGACATTTGACAGGTCATTAAAACATCTTAGTCCCACTGTGGCGAACAAGAAAATAGGCGTGTACAACTAAATGTATTTAAACACAAAATTAGAGAATCTGTTAGTAAAATTTGAGAGCCATACAATAAATACTCTATTTGCAAAATGTCAATCGATTGTCCGAGACTTGACAGTTTCTTCGTTTCCACATCAATCACTCCCTATTCTCTTTCTCTTTCCTTCGATCTTCCTAACCTTCTGCCTTCAGGCATTTCACTTTCGATTGATGATACATACTACTTATGTTAGGGGCGGCCAAACCAAAACGTGGCATCAGTCCTTGAAGGCACTAACTTCTAGTATGTGCCATATTGGTAGATGCAGAATACTTGGTTGAGGTCCGTGCGAATATCTTAACAAATGGTTGGATACTCTGTGTGACATGGCTCACAATCGATCACAATGGCATGGGTGTATACACCCTTTGTCTTCCCTTAAACCGTGAGATTAAAATGACTTTATGCCTTTCTTTCTAAGAACTAGTTGTTTCTTTCTGTACAATATCCATATACACAATCTTTCTTTTATACATTGCTATCATTGGATTTCGTGTTCATCTCGTTTTGCTAATGAGGTATGGCAACTTGGACTGATGCATATATGTGCCTGGTCCTATGTTGTAACTGACTGACTGACTGAATAAACGTCACTGTAAATTTATAGTTTACTCTGAGACATCAGTTACATGAAATTATAAATAGTGGTAAAAAAATCGAAAATCTATGCAAGAACTTACACAGTTTTTGAATTAAATTGGAAAGAGTTAAACAATAAATAGGTTCAACGGGTTAATCGGTTTATAATTTTTAATAAAATTGATCTTACGAAAATAGTTTAAAGCTAACCAATGACATTATTTTGAGATGTCAGATTTCAGCATTCTCATATATAGCCTTCAAAAATCGGAACATAATAGAGTAGTATTGTTTGGTAAGTATTTAAGAGGAAAATACACCTGCATGAAAATTCAACTCAAAGCCTTCACATGGTGTTGCTAGATAGTGAGGAAAACCTTGCTGTAAACAAGATTATTCGGGTTTCAATCTCTGAACTCCATAAATCTTGCGCGGCGCCCGATGTGTATGCTTACGTCTATGAGTTCTATGAGATTCGGCTTATGTAAATTGTGAATGTATGTATATGCAAAGGGTACGAGCATGGGTTAGTACAAGGAACATAAACTGAAAATGTCTGCCTTATATCTAATAAAATCAGCGGCCTGGCTCAGCAGGTCAAAGTTATAGTGAAAAGATATGGTAGCAAATACTAGGGAGAAATGGCCATCAACCCTCCCTGATAGAGTGCTTATACTGATGTACATGTCATGAAATGTGAGGGAGAAAACCTTTGTACCAGTTTTATGCATGTAATGCGTAATAAACAGTCAGTGGCAAATAAGTTTGGAAGGTAAGGTGACCATTTACTCTCCCAGGTGAGTGAATATACCTAGATGTATGTTTTGGATGAATGAATGAAAACGTGTATACGGGTGTTCATGTAGACTATACTTGTCACGTGGTGTGACGCCCGCACGTCCAGACCGGGGGGACTAATTTTGCTGCGCAATCACACACACACACGGTAGGTTTATGAGCCCTCAAAACACGGGATGCGATTTCAGAAAATCCACTCACTTCATCAGATAGGATTTACCAACCTCAAATGGCGGGAACACCGTAAATAAAACCATAGTATTTAAGATTTATAGAACTCATGAAGATCATTTTTATTGTGAACATTTGTATTGTAAATTATTCTATTTAGTTGTAGTTAAGATTAGCAGTAAACAAGTCTTTTTTTACCTAAACCACTGGTTTTTAATTGGTAAGGACAGTGAATAAGTGATTATTCCACTTACTCATGATAGGGTACATTAGGAACCATCCCAAAGTTTCAAATGTCTCTCATAAACCAGATTTATTTGTAAATGGTGTTCGTCACCAATTGAAATCAGTTATCTTACTATTGAAGACCAGAGAACATTAGAAAGCTTTATCCTAGTATTGGATTTCTCAAATATAGACACTCAAAACAGCTGCCCAGTACTCCCTGTTTTTCACTAGTACCTCAAATGCCAGTCAGTTTCGAATGTGAACTACAGTTCATATTAAGTTCTACAAACAGCTCAACTACTATAGAATCATGTGCTTACTGTTGACTTGATTCAAGATGAATTATTAAGGGTTCTACTGAAAAGTAATGATATTAAATTTCCAGTTCTATCATCTTCATGTAATAATAACTATCCACTTCAAAATAAAATTGGTGGAAGAAAAGTACAAACAAACACATCTTATTGATTTATTTTGTTAGTATTATGTGATCTTTCTCACCATTGATAATCAAACAAGTTAATCTCAAAATATCACTACTTATAACTATATATTGCATTTGTTTTGTGCACTAGATTTAGTATTTATTTTATATAATCTCTATTATTAATTATCAAATAAGTCATTTGAATTAATATTGTTTAGAAATCATTTAGTTCAACAATCAGTATACTGTGATAATTTTATATGGAATAACTCATTGTATTCATTTCAGTCAAAACTATTTATATTTCAAATAAACTAAATGATATCCAATATTAAGAAATTAACTTAACATTCTCTAATCATTTCATAATTCTTTTAGTGAAAGAATATTTTCAACAAATTCGTGTAAACTGTTTATAAATATAGAAATGAACAGCTGAACAATGGTTCAAATTACGTTGTTAATTGATCTAAGGATAAAAGAGATAAAGTTACATTGAAATACAATTTCACACCATAGAAAGGTTAGATCTCGTAGATTATCTATAATTTCAATTGAACTATTCAATTATTACAATTGATTGATCACTGGTTGGCGATCAATGTCATGCGTGTCTAGTCCTTATTAGTGCAGATGGAATGCTATCGATCATGTTGCAATGCGGCCACCAGCCTAGATGACTTGACACTGAGTGCACTATTGTGAGATTAGATGGTGGTTGGAGGTAGTCGACAGGAAACCCTGGACCCGGGTTTCGTGCTACTTGGCACTCGTGTCACCCAGCTTCACAGTCAGAGACGTTACCACTGAGCTATCCGAGCCGCGACCGACCTCCTGTAGGACTGAGATGTAATCACAATTGATTGATCACTGGGTGGCGAGAGGTAGCGAGATCTTATCTAGTAAAGGATTTGAAATAACCAGTGACAACAAGTAGCTACCATTCCAGATATAATCAAATTTAGACAGTTTATCTTGACTTCACTTTAAGAGTCAAGGGTCATAGTGTGTTACGTAAACATTTGATTATTTTACATTACTATCAGTTGACTAATTTAAATAAAAAAACATTAAATTTATCAGTCATGTGTTTAGTTCTTACGTAATATTACTCTTTCTTAACTAAAAACAAATCTATTTTCACTCTTTTTAAGTACCTCATGATAAATATTCAGCAAGAACGTATGATGGTGGTTGAAGGCGATCAACAAGATCGATCAACGGATCGAATGTGTCAGGCAGCATCAGTTCCCACAAGATTACAGGTACATCTTGCTAATGAGTGCCAAGTAGCACGAAACCTAGGTCCAGAGTTTCCTGTTGATTAACTTGTACCCTTCATCTTATCACTACTGATGTAATTATTGAAAGAAAACTTTGTTCAACGTCTGTAACGATAACATTCAATTATAATAAAATATTTTAGACGAATTCAAACATTATATTGATCGAATCTCATTCAAACCTGAATTTTAGTTTAAGACAGGCGATTTAATGTTATCTGATATGACGTGACTATAAAATTTAGTCGCGCACAAGTTTTGCATTTAGCTACGTATAAATGTATAGATGAGAGAACGATTGTTCATCTCAAAAACTAAGTGACTATTTGTTTTCTATACTGATGAATCCGATAGTTTCATATTCGAACTAAAACTCAACTATTTAATATTAACTGTATTTCTCATTTCTAAACGACAGTAACCTAGTGTCTTAGCCTTATGGGTCCTTAAAGATGGATAGTGGCTAGCAGTGGAATCCAGGACGCGCGTTTCGTAATATTTGGGACTCATCAGCTGGATATACCTGCACCTCAGAGTTGAAGTTCACTTTGGGACTCAAACCCAGTACCATTCGCTTCAAACACCATCGCGTTATCCACTCAGCTACTGAATCCTGATAGCCACTTGTTTGTGCAATGGGGTGAAATTTAAATTCACTTGGTATTGTTTTGCTTGAATCTTCCCATTGAGGTTTAAGATTGCAATTGATCAGTCTCTTATTGAGATGTGTGCATACTGTGCATCTTGTCTCGATATTGCCTTAATTCACAAGCTTTATAAGCAAAGGTGGATAGTGGCTAGCAGTCTTAAACCTCAATGGGAAGATTCAAGCAAAACAACACCAAGTGAACTTATGAGTCCTTGTTTGGAAAATAAAACGTTAGTTAGGTAACTAAAGATTGGAACAGCTGTTCGCACTGGTTTTTTACTAGAGAAAATCTTACTAATGTTTTCAACAGAGATAGTTTTTCAAGCAGTCAAAATGAAAATTTACACTTACGAAAAACGTTATTACCAAGGTGACGAACAAATGTTTTTACTTGTTTGGAATGAAAATGTTACATAATGTGAGTGAAAAAACTCATCACTGTTTCCATACTTGTAAACCTCATATTGTATACATCGAAACCAGATGTCTTTATGTAGCTGTGCCGTTTTTTTTTCATAGAATTGTCACGAATTACAGTTCATAAAATACAAGGACGTGGCATTTTTGTGTGCAAATTATAATTTATTGAAGGGTGTAGAGTTGATGAAAATATGTTGTAAACTAATGAAACTTAATTATAACTATCGGGGGTCATAAAAAATCTAGAAGATATGTCTGAAGTGCAAATCGTTAAATATGGAATTTGAAACTGTAAAATGTGACTTGTGAGAGACTTTAGAAATAATATCCTCAATTCTGCTATGTTTGTAAAGCTGCTTACTTAATTACTGACCGTTCTATTATTTGTTTTTCTACAATTTTTTTCTTGTTTCTTGTCCAACGGAGTTCCTCATGAAAAGAATACTTCATTTCTCTACAACCAAAAATAGCTTCTATTGGTTTATTAATTTTAAATCGCTGAAACTTTCCCCTTATTTTAAAAACATTTCAAACCTATTTAAACATTATTACTATTTCCAAGAAGCAATATTCTTCAGCTTTCACAATAAGTCTTCAGAGCAAGATCTGTTGATTGAACTAATTGTAACCAACATAAAGAATATAGGTTATTTCATGTAACATGCTAGAAACAAAGACCAGTAGTTCCTCATTGTATAGTGAAGCTATATCAGTCTTATAGGGAGTAACTAGTGCTCATTCTGGGTTATCTTTATTTGTTATAACTAAAATCATTAAACTGTTTAAATAGCAAATTATGACAATGATCCATAATTTAATTTCTGACAATATATTCAGTTCAATTCCTTTTTTGTAAGTGTTGTAACATATCTTATTACCAGTAATTCAGGTTCCAGATATGATTCTAAATTACACATAACCAATTAATGAATTAATAATCTGTCTTCCTTCAATTTGTGAGATTGAATTCGCTCCATATCTTTCTATCTTCCTGTACTATATCCTTATATGCAATTTTTCTTTTATATATTACCACCATTAAAGTAACTACGTCTATGAATTTGGTGTTCATTTTGTTGTGCTAACAAGGTGTGACAACTTGGACCGATGCATATATGTGCCTGGTCCTATGTTGTAACTGACCGACATACTGTTAAATGTTTTCCTACACTGAAAATATGATCTTTCAATTAAAACACCTTCAGTAATTTTTCATACATTCAACATATACATCATGTGTACAATCTTCATTTAAAGATTTCGAATTCATATTTTTTTATATTTTAAACTTACTGTATCACTGAATGCTTGAGGTCAAATAGTAAAATGTGGTAACATAAACTTCAGTAAAATTTAAAACAAACATGACCTTTAAAAAATAATCTCTGTTACAAAAAGCATATCCTTTGTTTTTTACTGTAGTTACATGATGTTCCAAGTTCATTTTTGTTTTAATGAATACATTGTACTTAATTGACATGTAATAAAACATTATACCATTAAAAAGGAGCATGTAATTTTATAATGTGAGCTATATGTTTTAATAACCTCCGACCTGTTCTTGCATAAATATATATAGTTATCAGTGTAAACCTTTATCGGCCCTCATCGGCCTCAAAATGGCCTGGTACGGCCGAAAGTGGGGTTGGCCCACCCTCCCTCTCGAAATACCCTCACATGGCCACGCGTATACAGCCTCTACCAGGGAAGTCCTACTCACTGCCTTCTCGTGATGGGGGTGTTGGGTAGGAAAATGAGAGGACAAAAAGCGAATATCTGGCTCTTTTTTAATCGGGTTGGTGGAAATGGAGAGTCCATCTATGGGAGTTCGGAAACCCTCATTCCAAACCAATGGTGCACATAGGCTCCTGTAACCTGAAGTAACAAATGACGTATGGACCAATCGTTGATCACCGGCTACCATGGGACTGCATCTCCTCACGATGCTCCACTGCCTTGTGGATCAGACCTTCAGGTCGAAGGCTTGGGGTGTGGTTTCCTAAGAAAACCATCTACTTTGATTTGGGCACTCGAGCAGTATCACATCCCTCACACAGATTTGTGTGGTGCATATGTGTTTGGTGCCTCCTTGTACCAATGTTTATGTTTTTAAATAAATAAATAAATAAATAAATAAATATAGTGAAAATTCCCATTTTGCCATTTGGTAAATAAAGAAGGAACGAATTGAGCGAAGAAATTTCTCTTCAATTAGTTTTTCATCATGGCTCTACACTAATATATATATGTTTTACAATAATAATATAATACTCATCGAGTGGATACGTTACGTAATAATTACATAATGACATTTAAATTAACATTGAGTAATTGGAAGAGGATTATTAATATTCAAAGTAATCAAGAAGTTGCTATGTTGCGTAATATAAGAAACAAAGAAGGAATAGAATTTTACCGGATGGTCAATAGGATAGTAGTTACATAAGAATCAAGAGATGAATGTTGAGAAGTTATAAGGCTCAAAAGCGATAGAAACAAAATTACAAAAATTTAAAATTAAAATAAAAAATGGAAGAAGCATGAAAAATAGTTCTTCTGACGGAAATTTTATACTGAAGGCTAGGGTAGAGAAAGTGGTTGTACGAATTTCTTTTGGATGCAAAGGTCAGGTTTGTGAACATGGATTGCGATGGCTTCCGCAATGTGCAAAAGGCGCACTCGTAAACCATGTGGTAGATTTGATGGAATATTGTAGATAACCTTAAAAGCTTTATTCACTTCGACTTGATGACCTGTATCAACCAAGTGAGAGAGAATAGAACTTTTAATCACTTTCACCTGTCCTTTGCTTAGCCATGTTGGATGATGTTCTGTAATGCGGTGACGGACCTGTCGAACTGTACGCCCTATGTAACTGGCTTCACAGGAGCAGTTGAAACGATAGATACACATAGATTTGGCGAATTCTGGCAGTCTGTCTTTAATGGATGTTCTTATTTTCGGGTGGTTGTAGAAGATGACATTTAATTTGGCAGCATTAAATGTTTTTTGTACAGCTCTTAGTTTCTTAGTCATGACTTCTTCAATGGTGTCATTTATGAATTGTAGTTTTATGAATAATACCTTCTTGGGGACAGTGGGTATTTTTGTCCTTGTTTTCTTCTCCGTCATATGTTTTTCGATGAATTTCATTGGGTACCCATTCAGACTGAGTAGGTTCCGAATATTGTTCAATTCATCTTCAATAGTGTCTTCAGAACAGATCATTCTAGCACGATGTGTCAAGATCTTTATTAAGTTCCTTTTGTATCTGATTGGAACTGCACTGTGGAAATGAATGTATTGACCAGTTGCTGACTTTCTGTATACTCTTCTTTTTAAAGTTCCGTCTGTTCTTCTAGTTAGTTGGACATCTAGAAAAGATATGAACAGAATAATAGTCACTCAGTGTGCGTACATCTGTACAACACATCATTACTCTGTTTCATCTTGTGTCGTTCTTCCTCTTTCTAAAGTACAACATATTTAGTACAATTTCTCAGAACCTTGGATTTCTTACAAGTTCACGCTATTAAAAATATCTTGTAAGACTATGCAACTATTATCGTTTTAAGCATCTTAGCTAAGTAGTTACAAGGACCCAAGCCTGATTTAAATAGATCCAACAAACTAATTCCGACAGAATAAAAAGTCTTTCAACAATAAATTAGTTTGATTTCAGTCCTATGAATCCGCTATATTTGAACAACATGGCTCCTAAATATTTAGTTCTCATTTTTTATTCGTAAGATTCGCCTATGTATTCTGACACAACTACCATTGTTTGACTTACTATCAATAAATATTTTGTCGATCTTCCTATCAGTTATCATGTAATCCTGTTGTTTTGTGGGGCTTTGAAGTTCTGTCTTGTGTTGCTACCGAATAAGTTTTCCCGATCAAATGTCTTTAGCAATTACATTATTATTTATTGGTAAGTAGGAATTTCTAGCAATCCAATAAAAAGTGGAAACGCATCCCTACACTAATGATAACATTAACATCTACCTGTAAGCTTCAAATAGGACAATTACCAGTACTCCACTTCCAATTAAATCAATAGCTTGAAGACTGTTCACCAATGTGATCTCTATGTAACCATTGAGAAGGCTGGTCGATTTAAAAAGATTATATTCTCATCACAGACTTTTGTAATTAGTTGTTATTAAATATCTTTTTGATATAAAAGTGAAATGTCAGTTTGTGAAATTGCGTCACTTTACGTATTTGAATCTCAAAGTATGATTTGGATTCCTCGTATGACGAACAGCCCGAGAATCGCAATAAAGTCTGCACTGACTTCTTAATTGCTTAGCACACGCCATAATTTTGCGTAGTTTACGTTGGCATCTGAACCACAGGAATAAGTAAACTTAGCAAAGAGAAATTTTGTCTTAGGACTAAATACGTCCTCAGAACGGTACCTCAAGTGATAAATTTTAACAAAATAGGAGAGATTTACGGAATGAAGTGAACTTCAAAGCGTATGAGTTGCCCGTTGGAATACACTTATTCGAAACAAACTCTTAACAAGTTTAAGTATTAATAGAGAGATGCTATGCTATGTGTACTCCTACTGTTAAAGCTCTGGATAGGTCGACAGCCTCAATGGACCTTCTGTACTTAAATTCACAAAACCACTAAGTATTGTCGCGCCAAATCAAAGTAAACTAACCGTCTTAACATCACTTCTAACGTGTTTGGGACGTATTTCTCTACCAAATACAAACTGTCGCTTCAGAGGCGACCAGCGTAAACTCCTTGACTAATGATACGGGATGAATTAGTTGAACAAGTTGATCACTTTGTAATCTTCATCAGCCCTGTAAGTCTGACGAAACCTCAAGACAACCTTAGAGGGCTCGGCCGGTTCTTGCCGACTTGTGGTACAGACCAGAAGTCTGCTCGGAAAGTGAAAGGACGAGCATACTACGAAGTGTTATGAAGCTTTTCAAATCCTTTTCGTCGACATTCACATTATTATTTTAACACATAGATATTGGTACAAGAAGGCACCAAACACATATGCACCACACAAATCTTATTCGATATGTGCGATGGCTGTGATACTGCCCGGGTGGCCAAATCAAAGTAGGTGGTTTTCTTAGGAAACCACACCCCAAGCCTTCGACCTGAAGGTCTGATCCACAAGGCAGTGGAGCATCGTGAGGAGATGCAGTCCCATGGTAGCCGGTGATCAACGATTGGTCCATACGTCATTTGTTACTTCAGGTTACAGGAGCCTATGTGCACCATTGGTTTGGAATGAGGGTTTCCGAACTCCCATAGATGGACTCTCCATTTCCACCAACCCGATTAAAAAAGAGCCAGATATTCGCTTTTTGTCCTCTCATTTTCGTACCCAACACCCCCATCACGAGAAGGCAGTGAGTAGGACTTCCCTGGTAGAGGCTGTATACGCGTGGCCATGTGAGGGTATTTCGAGAGGGAGAGCGGACTCTCCCCGCTCTTGGCCATACCAGGGCGTTTGGGGGCAATGATAATAGTAATAAAACTAATTGAATAAAAGAAATTTCACACATATTTACACGTAATAAAAATTCCATTTTGATTAGTTCATTTTATTGACTAAAATAAAAAAGAGAAGAATTCATGTCTCAGTTTTAACATCTCAGTCAATTATACCCAATTATAAAAGTATTTATAACTACTATTGAAACAAACTAATACAAGAATGAAGTAAAATTGAGAGAAAAAAAGCATGAATTTATTTGATATAGTTAATTAGAGAAACTATAGATAATTTATTATTCAATTAGTTAGTTACTTAGTTAATTGGACAGTAAGTCAATTGTTGAATACCTTCAATTAGATACACTATAGAATTGGATAGTAATAAATCAACTAAGAAAAGATCATAAAAATAAATGAATCTTTTCTGTTTTGAGGTTAATTACTAAGAAGAAGATTTGAAAATTGAGTGTAGTTTTTGTTTTAATTTATGATTTAAAAAGAAATAATGACTACACTATTTAAAGCAATTAATCCCTTTGATAAATTTTGGATAATGTAATAAAGAGATGAAAATTATATTAGTGTAATACATTTTGAATAATCTGATCACATATAATATACTTGTTAAGAACAGTTATATATAACAATATAAAAGGTTAACTAGACTAGAAATAAAGGGAAAAAGAGGTCTGAATAAATTTTTCTGTTTAGCGTATTTTTAGCAGGTTAGTTTTCTACGGAATGTGGTCGCTAACCCCATGCCCAAGCCTCCTCTTTTATCAGGGCTTGGGACCGTCAGTGGCCCCCGGAGGGACTCCAGGCGGAGTTAGGGAAAAAGAGGAGACAAGGATAATAATGAAATAATGTGAAAACAATGTTATTTGTTTATTGTTATCGGTCAGAAGAGTTTTATCTAAATTCTATTCATTGAATATTAGTAAAAATATTATATGACAACCAGGTTAAAATTACTTTGTAGAAAAGTTACCAAACATTTAAAAAATTATCAATCATATGGTAAAATATATATATAAGGAATAATACTCTATTAAAATGCTTCGACTATAACAGGTATTTGTGCCTAAATTTGTTAAATGAGATTGATTTATCGACTGAGTATACCAGTTCGAAGTTGTAAAAATACAGGGTTAATTTATTCCAGTAATTGGAATAATAAATAAGTAAACACCCGAAATAATGATAGCGAGTTCCGTAGTCGAGCGTGTCTACCGCCTTACTTATCTTAGGAGTCTCATCGTCCATTTTGGTCTGGTGTTAGACGAAATCTCAGCACGGTTAGAGAAGGCTCGAATAGCTTTTGCCAATTTGCGTCATTCATGGCGTAGGCGAAATATCCGTCTACCAACCAAACGACGGGTTTAATGAACAGCAGTTCGTTGCTTCCTACTTTATGGTAGTGAAACATGGCCAGTAAGTGTAGAGGATATTCGTACGTTACTAGTATTCGATCATACATGTCTTCGAAACATTACTCGTATATCCTGGAACCACCGAGTAAGTAATACGATTGTTAGGAAACGGGTACTAGGTAAGGATGGCAAATCAATTGATGCACTAATCAAACCTCATCAGTTGAGATGACTGGGACACGTATTACGTATGCACAACCACCCACTGTCCCAACGTGTGATGTTTTATAGTGTAGGAATAGGTTGGAATAAAGGTAGTGGCGGTCAGACCAAATCATCGCACAAATCCATCAAGCCACTGACAAGTGGACTGAGTCATGTTGGTAGGTGTAAACTACCTGGTTGGGATCTGCGAGATGATAGCAACCGATGGTTAGAGACGTTGAATGACATGGCTCAAAATCGTTTGCAATAGCACAGGTGAATCCACTCTTTGTGTTCTCACAAATTCCAATCTTCTCAATTCTTCATATCCCTTCCTTTTTTCTCTCTCTCTCTCTCTTTCCAAATTTATTTCACAAGATAATACTCGTAGAATAACATCTTCAAACCGTGATCTTTCCGATTACTGCTTGTACTCTTACTACCTCTACGACTACGGGATTTGAATGGACAATTGTGTGTGTGTGTGTGTGTGGTAATGTGGTATGGCAATTCGAACTGATGTGCATATGTACGCACGAAGTTCTATGTTGTTACAGACTGACCGGTTCCAGTAATTACATATTTGTCAAGTCATTGCAGTTAATGTAAAACGTGTAAATTTAACGCAATTTAAATTTAAACTTGATGATAAATGGTACCCAATAGATTTATTTAAAATATTGTCCGATTTGAGTATAGTTAAAATGAACTGAACATTCTTTTATCAAAAATTTTAAAGTACGGTGATTTAATAATTTATAGACGTATCAATCAGATTTAGGATAAAATATATTAGATTTTAGCGCGAAATTCATTCATCCATTTGATTAAACAGAGTTTTAGGAATTTTAGCTGATGTCAGTTTGTGATGAAAACTTTAAATGGAATTCCTAATCCTAACCATCAAGTGTAAATCATAATCCTTATTCTTCATACAGGTTTATAACAATTATTAGCATTAGTAACTAGGTAGACACTTTAACATCGCTCAAACGTCATCCATGAGTTATAGCCTCACTGAAATTACTAGTGAATGTTTGATATAACCACGATATTGTCTCTCCATACAATCGAATGTACCATGATATTTACACAATAAAGTAAAATAATTAGTCAATGAAACTTGATGTATACGCAACTCCAATCTTGTATAGGATTTTATGAAATACCATTTAAAATGAAGATTCATAATCATTAGTTTAGATTTCTGACAAATCAATCAGTGACACTGACTTAATTGCTAGTATAATAATGACTGTACACTACTGGGTAGTCCTTTATTTAAACATACCAGCTAATTTACAATAATTATATAGTTAACATTGCTCCTTGATGTACGATACATATGAAACAATCTCTACTAATTTCTCCATATTAGGTGATGTAATCACTGTATTTATATTCTCTAAACTATATTTTAAGAAAAGATGGATAGTGGCTAGCCGTGGAATCCAGAACGCATGTTTCGTCCTATTCAGGACTCGTCAACTAGATGTATCTGCATTCCAGAGTTGATGTTCACTTTGGCTCTTGAAACCAGTACTTCAAACACTATCACGTTGTCCACTTAGCTACTGAGTCCTGATAACCACCTGTTTATGCAATGGGGTAAAGTCTAAATTCATTTGTATTGTTTTACTTGTAAGGCTATATCGAGGCAATCCGCACAGGATTCTCACATGTCAACATGAGACTGATCAATTACAGTCCTAAATCACAATGAAAAGATACAGGTAAAAACAACACCAATTAAATCTATAATCTATTTTTTCAACAATATAGTTAGTTTATTTTTGTAAAATCAATGAACCAGACCTAATTCATCTCTATCAGTTATATAGAATTATAAAGAAATCATTATAATTCATTTCTATAGTATGATTTATTGGTCTAGTAAACATGAACTTAAAAGTTATAAACTGATTGTTTTACATAATGTAAATATACAACTTATAACAGTAATATATATATATATACCTACTCCAATCAAACAACATCACCTACATGCCAGAAAATGAAATGATTATCATATAAAACAGATTTGTAGATAAAAAAGTAGTCGGATTGTTTTTCTTTTCGTTACTTTTTTTTACCATTTTTGTAGTTTAAAAAAAATTCTTCGTTTATAAAAATATTTTTTTTTATTTTTAATTTGGTAATAAAAAATTGAAAGAACAAATTTTTTTTTCAAAAAAAAAGAAAAAAGAATCACGTTTTTGTCTCATTCAACGAAATGATCTATTTACGGTTTCTATCCATAAATATATGGATGGATGATTCATCGGGATTAACAACTGAAAATTGTGTTTATGAGAGATGAAAAAGAGAAAAAACAAAAAAAGCGAGAAAAATAACAACAAGGACCATGAATCAGGAATACTATCCATTTAATGATTTAAGCAAGTATTATTGAAAATGACAAATTGAACAATGTTAACATTTGTAGATATCCATCATCATCATCATCAACAACAACAACAAATAAAAAAGTCTAAAAATTATAGTGAAAATGTCAACAAGGGAAGGTAATGCAAAGAGGAAAAAAGTTTTTAGTGTAATTAAGATGTGTGATAATCTGAATTTTGAAGTTGATAATGTTTCCTTCTCTGTAATTATTTCCTATATCCCTTTGATATTTATTTATCATTGTTCCCGGTATTATTTAGTTTTATCCTTCCTGTATGTTTAATTATCAATAACAACAATTGTATACTGATGAAAACAATGATTGAATGACATTTCCTTGAAAAAGCTTAGACCAGATTGTCAGACAAAACGTTAGATTTCCTTCAAATTCATTCGGTGAGATTTTACAAATACATTCTTCCTCTTTAATGATTCAATGTTTGCTTATTAGTTTTACACCACTTCCCTATTTTATCATATCCTATAGAAATTATACAACATACTATTGTTATCAATTACTTCTTATATTACTTTCTTAATATGACCTACTATATCACCTGATTTAGAAATTGCTCTATTACATCATCCTAATTCATTGTTCATAGTTCTTCACAGTATTCAGCCTTAAAATTTCATGTACGATCAGTTGTACGGCATTACAGTAAACTCAATGCATAAATTTCCCTGCATTAAATTTCGTGTTTTCAGAGTATCAAAGGAAATTATTATTATTATTATCATTATTATTACTATTACAAAATTACCTAACAAATCAAATTTATATATTCTATTCTCCAGTTATAATTTCTCTGTCTAACCTGACCAGGTTATCTTTCCTGTTGTTCAAATGAAGCACATATGGCAGTATACTTTGATCAGTTAAATTTCTGAAATATAAGCCACAGGAAAATACAAACTCTTACAAATACAAATTGATATTATGTATTGTAAAACAGATGTTAGGAGTTTTTGATGTAAAGTTGATTTGCTTTCATTTTACATTTCATACAATCAGGGTTGTACTTTAAATCAAAATTCATTGGAAATAATCCATGTTAGTATTTGTAATGAGCTGGAAGATCTAGACTATTTTCAATATCTCTATCAGCACTATATAAATAAAATGATACATCAATCTATTTGGCAGTTTCAAAATCATTAGCTCAGGTGACAAGTTGGCCAATTGGATGATCCATAAGTGTTTCAATGATTGCTTCCACTCTTAACATAATTTCTTCATTTTTAAAATTCAATTTTTTACTTCTTTTCAGAAACTGTTAATATTTGACACAAGGATAGGCATCAAAATTAGCTCATTGGAAACATGCTTTAGAGTCACAATAAGAAAATATTTAGGGTAAATTAACTTAACCAAATATATTATAGCTTAAAAACAATAATTTTGTACAGAAAGTTATCGTCTCAAAGTGTTTTTCAATCAGAACTATAACGTTTCAAGTGTTATATTTCATTTCAATTTTAATAACTAATCCCTAATACCGACTGTTCATTTTAAGTTAATTTTCAAAACTATTTGTTGTCTAAAAAGCTCAATCATATTAATAAGTAATATGATCTGTTAGATAAAATTTCTAAATTTACAAAAGGTTTCTATCAGAGTTAAATAGTATTTTTGTATTGACTGTAAGTTTATATCGTTTAAACGTACTGTGAAACAGGATTTTAAAAAAAATGTAGATGGCCACTGTATATCTATAATAAAACTAGTGATAATAAGAATGTTTCTATCTCAACAGACACTCCTATAGAATTACTAAGTAACATTATCGATGAACAAGGAGTATCTCATGCAGACGTAAAGACGTGGATTGGCAAAGCAAGTGAAGCATTCCTACGATTGAAGAACATTTGGAACTCGAAACTACTGTCAATCAATATCAAAGTCATAGTCTTCAATACGAACATCAAGACAGTTCTACTGTACGGTGCTACGACGTGGAAAACTACTACAACTATCATCAATAACGTACAAGCATTGATAAACAAATATCTACACAAGATAATCAATAACCGTTTACCGGATACCATCAGCAACAGTTTACTATGGGAGAGAACAAACCAACTTCTAAATGAATAGGAAATTAGGAAGAGACGCTAGAAATGGCCAGGAAATACATTGTCGAACTCATCAGATTGCATCATGAGGCAAGCGCTAATTGGAATCTTGAATGGAAACGGAAAAAGAGGAAGGCTGAAGAACATACTGAGCCGAGAATTGAAAGCAGGCATGAAAAGGACGAATAGCAGCTGGAACCAACTGGAAAGGATTTCCCAGGACAGATTTGGATGGAGAATGATTGTGGGCGGCCTATGCTCCTCGATGAGGGGTAACAGGCGTAAGTAAGTATTATCGAAGTAATGAAACGTTTTGTAAACAGAACAAAATCAATGATCATAGTATTTAATTTAAAGTGAATGATTACTGAACTGATTATTTCGTTATTTATACTCCCTTTACGCTTTAGTTAATCGTTTGTTTAGCTTTGGTAGAATAACGTTTAATGTATTAATGAGTTTTTGTTACAAAGTCACCATTCATATTCTAAGTAGAGATAGAGATTGGATTTTCACAATTGGATTCACGAGTCGGTCTAAGATAAACTACCAATGAAAACCTGGAGGTAATGGATGGCCGTTTCGTCCTAGTATGGGACTACTCAGAAGTGCACATTCACTATCCCGCTTGTGGGACTCCAACCCAGGACCTTCGATCTCGCACATTAATGTTTAACGTCTAGGCTAATGAGATGGCATGTCTAACTTCGATCAAACCATGATCTTGTGCAACTCTTTATCTATTGTCTGAGGTGAATAACTTTCTAACACCCAGCATAGACTGAACTCCACTGGTTACAGCTTCTCACTAGAACTCCAGGAAATCCATCTTGAATCTAGTCACTAGTGAGCATATATTTATTATCAATATGGAGATTTATGAAGATTGCAATAAATAAAAGTCGTTCAGTCTGTAACAACATAGAACTTCGTGCGTACATATGCACATCAGTTCGAATTGCCATACCACATTACCACACACACACACACACACACACAATTGTCCATTCAAATCCCGTAGTCGTAGAGGTAGTAAGAGTACAAGCAGTAATCGGAAAGATCACGGTTTGAAGATGTTATTCTACGAGTATTATCTTGTGAAATAAATTTGGAAAGAGAGAGAGAGAAAAAAAAGGAAGGGATATGAAGAATTGAGAAGATTGGAATTTGTGAGAACACAAAGAGTGGATTCACCTGTGCTATTGCAAACGATTTTGAGCCATGTCATTCAACGTCTCTAACCATCGGTTGCTATCATCTCGCAGATCCCAACCAGGTAGTTTACACCTACCAACATGACTCAGTCCACTTGTCAGTGGTTTGATGGATTTGTGCGATGATTTGGTCTGACCGCCACTACCTTTATTCCAACCTATTCCTACACTATAAAACATCACACGTTGGGGCAGTGGGTGGTTGTGCATACGTAATACGTGTCCCAGTCATCTCAACTGATGAGGTTTGATTAGTGCATCAATTGATTTGCCATCCTTACCTAGTACCCGTTTCCTAACAATCGTATTACTTACTCGGTGGTTCCAGGATATACGAGTAATGTTTCGAAGACATGTATGATCGAATACTAGTAACGTACGAATATCCTCTACACTTACTGGCCATGTTTCACTGCTATAAATTTGGTCGGAACTAACTGCTGCACAGTAGTGTTTACAAGAAACAGGCAGTTTTTGAGCATAGCTGAAACAGATGGTCTCCATTATCTGTTCTTTGAGCCACGACACCATGATATCCATCCAGGTGTCTTTCCCTTTCGCTTAGTTTACCTACTTGAGCATTAAAGTCAACCGCCACGATTACTACATTAAATCACATGGCTTTTCGGAGAAGGGCGGAAAGCTTTCTGTAAAACTCATCTGTTACATCATCTGAGCTGCATTCCACGGGAAAGTTGGTAGAGACAACAAAGCGGCGACGACGAGTGTCCCTATCTTTCCGAGTCCTCACTGTTCAGTTTAGTCGGACAGCGCACAAGCGACTGTCTACTGGGATCCAGTCAAAGAAAGCTAGTTCTGCTCTGGAACTCAATGCTATACTTACGCCAGCGAGGCCACGGGAAGCAGAATAAATAAAAGTAATTAATTTTCAGTAGTTCAAAGTGTTAAAGCATTGTGCTTCTTCTTTACATACTTTTTTCTTTAAAAGCTTGTGACTAATTATTAATACGATTTCTTAATTATTACATATCTACATTATGAACCTCATTAAAATAATATATTTTAAAGTGATTGTAAGGATGACGAGATAGTCAATGATGGAAACAGATGAATATATAAATTAGTTTTAACAATGTATCCTATGCAAGTAAAGATTATTGAGATATTTATATCAGATAAATGTAATTATTACATATTATTCTGACTGGAATTTTAGTTTCGTATGTATTGTAAGTAAGAATAACTTCCGAAAATTTTAAGCAATAATTGATAGGTGTGTATTATGTTCATTTGGCTGATTTTTCTTTCTTTCGTCTTTTTTTTGCTTTTTGTAAGAATCATTTCCTTCGTTGGTTCATTAAAAATAGTTATTAGTGAAAAAAAAAGAAACACCATAGTGATTAGATTAATTGGATATCTGAAAAGATTATTTACATGGAGGGTATAACATTAAGTACATAATATATAAAGTAATAACTTCATATGAATTTTTTTGGTAATATACTTCTAAACTGTAATGCTCAGTGAATGAGAACATAAGTGGGGACAACCAAATGTGGTTTGTCTGATTTCCTGTTGAGTTTCTTTATTTCTTCCGGCAGTTTTGAGTGATGACTCTAGCTCTGCAAAGAATTCTAGTATTGAGGAGTTACTTCTATTGCAGTTTAATCCCTTTCGTAGTAAGTGTTCTATGTTTGTTAGTGGTTGCTTTGACAAGTTGACTACGCAACTGTTTGAGGACGAAAACACAAACAACCAAATATAAATGTATTTGAATACAGCATTAAAGAATATCTTTGTAAAATCTGAGAAGCATACGGTAAATAATTCATTTGCAAAATATCCATCAACTGTCTCAGTCTTTGTTGTTTCTTCATTTTGATACCAATCATTCTTTGTTCTCCTTCTCTTCTCATCGATTTTCTTAACCTTCTGCCTCCATGAATTCTACTTTTGATCGGTGATATATACTACTTATATCTGTCGACATTAGTAGCACATATCACAATACAAGACTTTGAATATCTTTTTAAAAATACAGTTGTTTGTGATTTATCACAATTTATTTCATTACGAAAAACCTACAGTAAATTGTGTAAAACTTTAGGATAAACAAATGAGTAAAACCTCTGCGTAATAATTGAATTGTAGTTCAGCTAAGAGATAGGAGAATATAAACGATTCAAATAATGCCATAACAAAACCAATGATCTTTTCATTGTCGCCTCTACCTTACTTTCTGCTACGGATATGTTTACATGATATATGATTTATATTTCTTGCATAATCATCAATACTACAAAAGATTATCCGTGTACTCTTAAAGTAATGGAATTTATTTATATATTTAAGTAAATTACACAGTCCATACATTTAAAAGACAGCAACTTATTGGCTACTATTGTGGTGCATCCTACTTGTGCTGACAGATACAAGTGGCAAGTAACAGCAATCAAGAGTGGAGTACTCGCTAGTAGAATATTAAGAAGATTGAATTAAAGATATCAGGAAGGGGAACAAAGGGCAATTGTAGTAACAACAGAAGTAATGACAAATGAAGGAAGATGTGCAAATAAGGTATTTAATGTATGATTTTCATATAGTACGAAGGCACTCTGTAATTTCATACATAAAGTAAATTGGTTTCGCGTTCACTAAACTATGATCAAATAATCAGTTATTCATTATAATAACAACAATATAAACAAACTTTTGTTGTTACAAATCGATGGCTACACATCTTATTACATAATTATTTCATTCAAAACTCCAAATATGAGTAGATAATTTTTTTATACATCGGCTGCAGAGTTTAAACGCCTGAAGGATCTCTTGTATGCAATTAAAACAAATGACATGTACATAGTCGGCTGGAGCTATAAATGCCCTGGTATGGCCGAGAGTGGGGTGGGCCTGCCCTCCCTCTCGAAATACTCTCACACGGCCACGCGTACACAGCTTCTGCCAGGGAAGTCCTACTCACTGCCTTCTCGTGGCGGGGGTGTTGTTTACGAAAATGAGAGGACGAAAAGCGAATGTCCGGCGCTTTAACCGGATCCAAAACCAATGGTGCGCATGAGCTCTAGTATCCTGAGGGAAAACATGGCGTATGAACCAATTTTTAGACAACGGCTACCATGGGACGGCATCTCCTCACGATGCTTCGCTGCCTTGTGGGTTAGACCTTTAAGTCGAAGGCTCCGGGTGTGGCCCCCTATGAAAACCACCTGCTTCAGTTTGGGCACCCGGGTAGTATCACAGCCCTCACACAAAATGTGGCGCATATATATTTGGTGCCCTCTTGTACCAATATTTATGTGTTCAAATAAATAAATATAAATAAACAAACTAGAAATAAGACTAATGTTCGCTGTATACCAATATTACTTTCATGTAATAAGGTTGATTGATCTTTGCAAAATTTACTGAGTTTAATACAAAACAAAAATGTTCGATTCAAGTATTGAAAAACTTTAATGTCATAATCTACATTTTCATCGTAACATATTTGAATAGCAAACAGATGAAAATAATTTGGTTTGATACCAGATTTCTTGAAAGAATTAATAGATTTTCTAATCACCTTTATAGTCGAATACATGAAGTGGTAATTTGATAATTATATATAAACTCAAGAGTATAAACGTTATATGGTAGACATTATGAGTATTTTGGTAAAACAACGTAATAGAATGTTTATTATCCTTATACAAAAAGTATCATAACCTGAAAACATATATCATTTAGAAATTTTGTGTTCCATTTAATACGTAAGATTTTCTTAGCTTTACCCTAGGAACTGTCATATTATTTATAAGGATATAAAAAAAGTGATTTATGAATCTAAGTTTGTTTACTTTAACTTTCATCTGAAATTCTTCTGAGTAAGTTTATGTATCTATCATGCATTGGGTATGTGGTGTGAGTTAATTATATCCACATAAGTAATATATAACGATGGTCAGATATACAATGTATTTCAATGGAAGATCGAAAGGGAAGGGATGAGAAATGAGAGTAATTAGTATGAAAATGCATGAACAATGAAATCTGAGACCATGAACTGATATTTGCAAAAGGAACAGTTAAGTTAGAGACGATGTAGTGATATTTTGCAAATTAACTATTCACTGTATTGTTCTCAGATTTTAGTGTGATATTCTGTAATTTTGTGTTCATATTATATTCAGTTGCTCCCCACTCGTGTTCTTGTACACTACAGGTACACTTGTTATCTTATATGTAGTTATTAAGCAATATTACACTTTCATGGTTAATTGAGGTTAGATATTAACACCGTTAGATGCCAGTTCAATGGTCTAGAGGTTAAGCAGTCACGCGTGAAACTCATAGGTTCGAGTCCCAAGAGTGGTTTTCATGGATAATCATTGCTAAGGAGTCCCATACTAAGACGAAATGGCCGTCCAGTGCTTTCAGATTTTGCATAGTAGTCTTGCTTCAATTGACTCATGATCTCAATCATTGAATTACTACTTTTGTTATTTACGAATAAATCAAACTTTAAATAAACTTAAGCCACTTTTTTAAAAATCTGATAATGGATTCATCTTGTAATAAATCTTTATAAAATTTATTATTTATACTATTGGGAATAATAAAAACTTGACATTTATTATATAAATATTGAATCATTTGAGAATTCATTTCATTTTTGTTTTATTACATAAATGAAATTCTTATTAAAAAAAAAGATCTGGGAAGTATAACGAATGAATATTCAATTGTATAATTAAAGATTTTAGACTAACATTAGTTAACTTTGACCTTCATTATTTTAGTATATAGACAAATTAGTTATTGTCTAGAAATGAAGAGAGGAAGATAATAAAGGGTTAATTCACTGTTAAATGAACTGTAAACAAAATGTCTAATTGTCAATTCACTTGGCATTGTTTGCTTGTATCTTTCCAGTGTTGTTTAGAATATTAATTGATAAATCTTTTGTGTGCATATGTACATCCTGTGCGGACTGCTTCGATAGTGCTTTAAATCATAAGCTTTATCAGCAAAATTGGATGATAGTTAACAGTGGAATTCAGGACGTACATTTGGGACTCATAATCTGAATCTACCTGCATCCCAGAGTTGATTTTCACTATGGGACTCGAACTCAGTACCATTCGCTTCAAACGCCATCATGTTATCCACTTAGCTACTGAGTCTTGATATCGAGGCAATATGCACAGGATGCATATATGCCAATAACAGAGTGATCAACTGTAGTCCTAAAAATCAGTGGGAAAATTCAATTAAACAACTCCAAGTGAATTTCAACTTCACCCCATGGTACAAACAAGTGGCTATCAGGATTCAATAGCTTAATGGATAACACGATGGCGTTTGAAACGAATGACACTGGTGAACATCAACTCTGAGATGCAGGCATATTCAACTGACGAGTCCCAAAAAGGACGAAACGCGCGTCCTGGATTAATCTGCTAACCACTATTCATCTTTGCTTAGTGATGATAAGTCATAAAATTTTATTGGTAACAAAATAAACCGTAAAATATTTGAGTAACATAAAAAAAACGTAAGGATATTAAACTATCATACAAATCACATATAATAAACTATACACAGAATAATTTTATTGAGATGGATTTATTCTTTTCTCTTTTAACAAGAGTGAAATGAGAACTGGAAATTTTTTAGGTTAAAAGTTAACATTATGAAAAAAAATAATAACGATAATTCAAAATGTCAAACTGTTTAATAGTTAGTTTCTCTTGAATATGACAGGAAGGAAATATCCTGTTATAATTGTAAATATGATCTTAATAAAACAATAAATAAATATACTACTTAAATTCTCTATTCATTAAACGATATTATATATACTATATTATTTCATTGAAATAAATGAAACCACTTAAATGATTTGGATCAAAATTATTCTATGATTAGATCTTTTGGATATCAATATGGATGATTATTGACTAGAATGGAGTTTTATGAAGGTTTAATGTATTTGATTTATAACTCTTATTTAAAATTCAACTAGTATTTCCATTAAAAGTGTAATATTTCGTATGTTTATGGTTGTTCATTTATGAATATCTCAACACTGTGACATACAAACTAGTTCATAAATTTTGAAAACCCTTCTAAAATAAACTTCACCCCTTTATTTAGTTTGTCTATAAATCAAATCTATGCAAGCAAGAAAATCTAACTGATAGTTTAGTCTTTTCAAATATAAGTTCATAAAATTTTGTCATCAGAAATGAATAGCATAAAATAGCTTAGTGACCTAAAGGTTAAGCGTTTGCACGTGAGATCGAAGGTCCTAGATTCAAGTCCCACGTGCAAAATCGTGGATGAACACTTCTGAAGAATCCCATATTAGGATGAAACAGGTGTTCAGTATTTCCAGGTTTTCAGCGGTGGTGTAGCTTAAATAAACTCATGGATTCAATCATAAAATTGTTATTTTTTAAATGATCCATATCGTCTTTATATTCATCTTATCAAGGGGTTATTGAAGAAACCATATCAATTATGGATCATATACTGATGAAATTACCATTGAGATGATGAATTTTTATTTGAATAAAATAGATCATTTATGCTATGATCATTAAGTTGTATAAAGGAATGGAACAAACAGTATCAAAAATGTTTCAAAGAGAATAATAATATTTACCAAGCTATTTCAGTTGAAACATTTCAATTTAAATACTGGCAATATATATGCATGTGTCATTTAGGGTTGATAGATTTACTGTTACAAGTTTTGTTATATTGAAGAACCATAAGTAACAAATTACAACAGGGCTTAGGTACCTCACTTAAGAGTCACAATTACCCACTTACTATAATTGGTTGGTTGTTTATCACAATACTTATAGAGTTAGAAAGTAGGTGACCTAAACGTTTGAGCGTTTGACTATGTTATATCATTGCCTTAAATGTGTTTGTTTATCCACAAGCATTTTGACTAAAGTGTTTATTTTAGTTTATTTAGAATATATACTCTGACGGTCTATTTTCTTGTACTACCAGCCAGTCAGTTAACCATTGGTTACGATAGTCGCACGGACCCCAACCAAGTTGTATGCATCTACTAACATGGCTCTGACTAAAAGTTAGTGCCTTCAAGTACTGATGCCTCATTTTGATTTGGCCGCTCCTAACTTTCTTCCATCCGTCCCGAACACTAGTAAGCATTGCCCCCCTATGGTAATCGGTGTTCAGGCATACGTAACACACAGTCGATGAAGATTAACAACCTCATGAACTGATTTACCATCATTCCTTAATACTCTACATCTAACTTCACTGTTACTTACCCGGTGATCCTAGTAGATGCCAGCAATATTTCTAAGACATTTGTGATTAAATACTGATAGCTTACGAGTATCTTCTACTCTTAATGTTCACGTTTCTCAGCCGTAAAGTGGAATAGAGTGAACTGCTGCATAGTATACTCGTCCTTTGATTGATAGATGGATATCTCGAGTTCGCCATAAGTGACGTAAGTTTCTACAAGATCTAAAAAACCAATAAAGTTTCATCATTGTGATAAATCTTGTCAAACAGCCTGTGAACATTTTGTTCTAATATTTGGGTTGATATTAACATCTTTTCATTATCAATAATTAAACATGTTTGATCGATCATAATAACATATTTTATATATTAATTTCCTATCTTAGAATGTGATTGTAATCTTCATTCAAATGAATGCCGATTTTCAAATTCACTTTATTTATTATCGAATCGTGTAAGTGGTGGTGTTTGTGAAAATTGTCAACATAATACAATTGGTCGTAATTGTCATCAATGTGCTGAAGGTTATTATCGAGATTGGACTAAACCAATCAGTCATGAAAATGTCTGTTTACGTAAGTTTATAATGTTTCATTTAAAAATTTTCTTTTGTTTTAATATAATCAAATGTAATTAATTCTTTGTTCACTAGCGTACCTTTAACTGAAACAATATGTTATATATGTGAGTATATTGATTCTAACAATATAGATCTAGGTTTGCCAACTGAACACTTGAAAGAATTATTGTTACGCTGTACTTTTAATGTCCAGTTCAGTTTCAATAATGAAATATATAGACAAAGGGATGGGATCGCAATGGGGTCTCCATTGGGTCCAATTTTAGCAGACTGTTTCATGGCAAAAGTAGAAAACGACCAACTCCGTTCAATGATCAATCGATTCCACCTATACGTGAGATACATGGACGACACGTTTGTTGTTTGTGACAATAATATTGATTTAGATGATATTCTACACACCTTTAACTCGTGCCACCCTTCCATAGACTTCACGTTAGAAAGGGAACAAGACCAATCAATTCCTTTTCTCGATGTACGTCTGATGAGAAAGAGCAATGGTTCTTTAAAAAGATCCATCTTTAGAAAGCAAACATGGAATGGCCAGCTAACCAACTTCTATAGCTGGGTTCCGTTAAGTAGGAAGAGAAACCTTATCCATTCTTTATGCCATCGCATACATCACATATGCAGTACGGAATGCATTAACGAAGAACTCGCATTCCTGAAGAAGACTTTGACGGAAAATGGTTACCCAGAACGGTTCATAGAAAAGAATATGAATAAAAGTAGTCGCGAGAAGAATTCTAGTTGTTCCGTTCCAAAGAAAAACCTTTATATAAGTCTGGAATTTAAAGGTGACCGAACATCGGACGTAATCAAAAACCGTCTAACAACAACTATTAGAAGAACATTTAACGCGGCAAAACTGCGAATATCCTTCACTAGTAGAAACTTATTTTCTGTATCCATAAAAGATAAGCTTCCGCGTCTGGTCGCCTCCATGTGCATCTACCAGTTCACCTGCTCTTGTGGAGCAAGGTACATTGGCCGTAGCCAGCGCTCGCTTTCAACTCGGATACGAGAACATATCCCAGCCTGGTTCTATAAGGGTGAAAGGAAAGCAGTTAGGAGTTCTATACTTGAACACCTAATCGACTATAACCATTCAACAGATCCACAAATTGACTTTAAGGTTGTTTATATGATTCGTTCAAATCTACCCAGATTTCTTCGTATCCAACTTTTAAAAATAGCCGAAGCTCTTGCCATCCAGGAGCTTAAACCAGAACTATGCGTACAAAAGAAGTACGTCTTATCGTTATCGTTACCTTGGCCTTAATTAGTTTGATTATCCTACTATTAATGTTATTATTATTATTATTACTGCATTCCCCCTTTACTTATGTCTTATATTCTCATTGTTTTATTCGTAAACGCTCATCATATCACCTTATTTATTTTTACACCTCTATGACCTTTAATTATTATATCAAAAACATTCTAATCATCTTATTATTTTCACTAAATCTATTGTTATTATTCATATTACGTAATCTAGTATTATAACCTTTATATTAACTGTGTTCACATTTCCTCACGGAATTAGTACTTTTACAAAAACAAAATTTTCATATATATACGATTGTACAGCTTGATAATAAATTCGTTGAAAAGAGATCCCTTCGCTGAAATTCGTGTTTTAATTTTAATGTTTAAATGGGAATTATCTGTTAATTAAAGTCAGTCAATCAGTCAGCTACAACGTAGGACCAGGTACATATATGCATCGGTCCAAGTTGCCATACCTCATTAACACAACAAGATGAACACCGGATTCATAAGAGTAGTTAATTCGGAGGTGGTAATATATAAAAGAAAGATTTCAATAAGGATATAGTATAGGAAGAAAGAATTAGTTCGTAGAAAGAAAGATATGAGGCGATTTTAATCTCTTTGTTTAAGGGAAGATAGAGAGTGTATACACCGACGCCATTGTGATCGATTCTGAGCCATGTCACAAAGAGTCTCCAAACATTGGTTAGGACAGTCACGCGGACCACAACCAAGTAGTCTGCATCTACCAACATGGCTCATACTAGAAGTTAGTGACTTCAAGCACTGATGCCACGTTTTGGTTTGGCCGACCCTAACTTTCTTCCAACCATCTCCAACACCGGTTAGCACTAAACGTCGTGGTCATCGGTGTTCAGGCATACGTAACACGTGGCCTAACCATCTCAGTCGATGAAGATTCAAAAACTCATCAACTGATTTACCATCATTCCATAATACACTGCGTCCAACCTCACTATTACTTACCCGGTGATCCCAGCAATATTTCTAAGGCATCTGTGGTCAAATACTGGTAGCTTACGAGTGTCTTCTACTCTTGACGGCCATGTTTCTCTGCATAAATTAAAACTGAACGGACTGCTGCGCAGTATACTCGTCCATTTATTGATAGACGGACATCTCGCCTTCGCCATAGGTGATGTAAGTTGACAAAAGCCAAGCGAGCTTTTCGAATCCGTGCTGAGATTTCGTCACACACCAACCCATTAGGGCTCATCAGACTTCCAAGATAAGTGAAATTGTCAAGGCGTTCGACTACTTCACTCGCTATCCTTAGTTCAGGTGGTGACGCAGGCCAGTCCTGAAGCAACAACTTGCATTTCGAGGGAGAGGAGCGCATTCCAAACATTCTGGCATTGTTGCATAGTGATACCAAAAGACTCCGCATTTCATCTGCGTCTTCACCAAACAGGACTATGTCATCTGCGTATTATAAGTCGATAAGTGGAACTCCTGAAAGGAGATCAATACCCGAGAATTAATTAAAATGAATAAATTTAATGCATAGTTTTAATGTACTCTATATATTTTGTATGTAAATGAACTTAGTTATTCTGTTTTGGCAAACTTCATTGTCAATAGATTATAACAGTATAAACAGCAATGTGTCAAAAGTAAAAATATTATTTTATTACATGAAAAAACTACCCAAATCATTAATGACACGTAATGATACCCGAGAAGACATAAAACTAATTATCCCTATGTTTATTATTATGTCAATTAAATAAAGAAATAGAGAGAATGAGCGGAAACTACCATTAAATAGATATTTCGGTCATTTCACAAAATATAAATTCAGTGTCAACTGGATTTTGTAGCTTGTTTAGTTTTCTCTGATTTTCTAATCATGAGTTAAATAAAAAATGCTTCTTCAGTTTCAAAACATCTAATTGCTACGGAGTTATTACAAGTTTTCCCTGAAATTCTCACTGATGAGTATCAGTTGACATTTGATTTCTCTTTGGTAGATTATACCTCAAGGAATTTTACCATTGATATATTTATATACATGCATCTTATATTTAACGACTTCCCGGACCTAGTGATATTCTCCAGTTTATTCTGCAACCACCCTTAGTCTCTCTGTAAAAGATAGAGTTCTTAGGAATAGATAGCAAGGAAATGCTGATAACCAAGCGGTAGTTAGTCGACCAACATATTGGTTGCATTGCATTACTTTTTCTTAAACAATAACCCATTTGGCAATATTTATGTTCATTGAAAAAAAACCCATCAACATTGAAACTAAAAAATAGCACAAAATAAAGCTAATTGAGAGTAAAGTTGAATTATAACCCAATAAAGGTATTTGGAAGTTGTTAAGCTTATTGGAAGATAATTCTGGAAATAGCTGACTACATAGGGTAATAAACAGAGAAAAGTTAAGTTGATTGGTGTAGGATATCAATGAATCGAAACAGTAACTATTCATATACATTAAAAACGATGCTTTTGATGGTAGAAATAGTGCACGAACTCCTTGAGAATATAAAGTTGAAATTTCAAACTTCTAATTGTTAGCATTCAGCTCTCAGAATTCATTTTTATCTTGGTTTTAATTCTGATTTTTATTAAGTGTTCACATTTATGTAAATGATCGTTAAATACTTCGCTGTTCTCGAAAGAGAAACATTTCAAGGTACAGTAATGCAAACAATTGAATATCTGAAGGGGTTTTTGTGGATATTATATTAGTCTTAATTGTTGGGATCATGAGTCATTTGAAGCTAGACCACCATGTAAAACCTGGAAGCACTAGATGTGCACTGCTGAGAAGTCCCACAACAGGACGAAACGGCCGTCCAGTGCTTTCAGGTTTTCCATAGTGGTCTAGCTTCAATTGACTCATGATCTCAACTATTAAGATCCTTTATCTGTTTAATAAATCTCCCACATATATACTGTAGTGTATACATATAAATTGGCAAATGTAAGTGCAATGACAGTGCAAGTATTTATCAATTTTCATCTGTATCACAAGAAATTTCGAAAGACATCTTCAGGTCACAATAAGTTTTTAACCGTTTGCAAACTTTGTCGTATGAGATGTATTTTTAATTTATCTAAAAATCTAGTTATATGTTTATCAAACACCAAAGACTATCTTTTTTATAAAGATTTCTTTGACATGGATATTCGGGTAAGTTTCATCTAAATTATCCACTTTAACTGGACGGCTATTTTATTGTTTTCTTTGTAATAAACATATTTGAAAGTAAGTTAGATCATCATAACTACTAAAACATATCATTCAAACTAAAATGTGAATGATATCTCACGCTTAAAATATATAAATATTGATTGTTGAAAGATATTTTCCTATGGATGAGCTGTCTCAAATTGTCTCAGGAAGTAATTTTCAATGTTTTGGTCAGTGAACTCTAAATTTATTACGTATTCTCTGAGTATTAAAATAGATCTTAGTAAAACATTAAAAAAGAAACATTTCTTATGCACCTATGAAGTAATTAGTATGTGGTAATTGGTCATTATTCACATTTAGTTACAGACCAGTGTGAATCAAATACATATAATTTATATTTGATTCTAAACCTATCAAGACTATACTCGGTGATATTTTGATCAAAGATATGAATTACTGAAACGACTAGAACTGTAATGGGTAACTTGAACAAATAAAGCAGTTTGTAATTAATAAGTGACTTAGTATTTAGATAACTTTGTTCTTAACAATAGAATAGAGAATCGATTACCAACGGTTTCCAACCCATTTTTACTACCTTCATGAAATGATTTCATTTATATGGTTTTTAATGAAAATCTTACTGACAATTCAGCTTGATGGATAAAATTTATTCAACTGTAAATAATAGCAATATGAATAATGCAATCTGAATAAACTCATTCGAATAATTTTATTGAGTAACAGAACGGATAAAAACAATATTCTGTGCATAATACAACCATTGTACAACTAACCTTCCATAAAACTGGATTTCATAATAACCAGATAGTTTCTTAAATTCAACACTTCATCTATAAAGTTTAAACGTAAGATGAATCTTGACTCATTTATTTAAGTGGTATATTCATCAAAGTGTTTGTTTGATTTGTAAATATAAAAAAAGTTGTTGACTGGAAGGTTTTCGAACGGTTCGTCGTGACATTTCAGTGAATTAATATATTGATATTTTCTATGCACTAGTTAATATGATCATTCATTTAACTTTAATATACTTTTAACACAGTTGTTTTAATTAGGTAATTAAAAAGTAAATATTTAGAAGCACAGATGGATAGCGGCTAGCAGTGGAACATCAACAGTGAACATCAATTCTGAGGTGCAGGTACATCCAGATGACGAGTCTTGAATAGGACGAAACGCGCGTCCTGGACTACACTACTAGCCACTATTCATCTGTGCTTGTAATGCTTGTGAATTAAGGCAATATCAAGGCAATACGCACAATATGCACATATATCAATAAGAAATTGATCAATTGCAGTTCTAGACATCAATGAAAAGATTCAAGTAAACAGTACCAAATGAATTTAAATATTTTATTGCTATAAACTAATTTCAACATTTATGCATATCTCAAGGGAATTTTAGTTTAGTTTGACTGTCTCTTCTTTCAAAACATAAACTTCGGATTTCATTAATATATGCGTTCTGTTCAATTCCAATCCCCTTTGAGCTTTGATTAATTGCTGAATTGAATCTCTATTTATTGTCTTCATAAACATTAACCAAATATTGTCTACTCTCAATGGAAATGTTATGATAATATTATTGTTATATCACTGTCAGTGTATATTATAAATAGATATAACTTACATTAGTTACTCTAACATAAAAATGATATAGATGGATCTACTCTAGTTAAAGTGAATTTGTTGAACGTGTAGTTGCTTGCTTGTTTGATTTTTTATTATTTACTGAATAGAAGATTAGATGGTGGTTGGAGGTAGTCGACAAGAAACCCTGGACCCGGGTTTCGTGTTACTTGGCACTCGTCAGCTGGGTGATACGGGATCGAATCCGCCAGGGAGCACCAGTTCCCTCAAGATTACAGGTACACCTTGCTGTCGAGTGCCAAGTAGCATGAAACCCGGGTTCAGGGTTTCCTGTCGACTACCTCCAACCACTATCTAATCTCAATATATAGTGCACGCAGTGTCGAGTCACCTAGACTAGTGGCCACATTGCAACATGTTCGATAGTATTCAATCTGCACTAAATGGGGACTTGACACACATGACATTGATCACCATCCAGTGATCAATCAATTATGAACAGAAGAATTTCACTTTATTCAGTGGTTTCTCTTAAGAGTTTAACAATTTCTAGTGTAGAGCATTAATTTCGTTTCATATAAGTTAAAAATTGATAGATTTTGTAACTTGAGACTGGACAATTAAACTTATGTGAACCTCTGCAGACGTGAGTGGGATCTTTTCTAACTAATATACAAAAGAATTTTAGGCTGAAAGGTATATATTTATTGTTTAGCGGAATGACTTACCAGTTGACTAACACAGGGAACAATGTAGTTAGTTCAGATATATATGGAATAATCAAGATAGAAAACTATGACAATCATGCGCTAATTGGTACTTTGATGATCACTGATAAATCATTCCTCGTTCATATTTCATGATTTAATTTCCTTTTAAGTGTTAAGACTGATTATTTCATTTACCGACTTATAAATAGACATTTTGTGTGACCTAGTTTCTGTAACAAATCTAACATTTTAAACTTCGTCTTTGTTCCTTGTATTATTCTATAATAATTTTGTTATTTATTGTAAGAATTCTTGGTCTTTGATCCATATACTTATCAATCAATAACCTTAATTGCATACAGGAGCTTCGCTTCACAAACTGGCACCGAAAATCAGTTTGTAGCTTATGATTTATACAATTTATACAAGTTTTCGTCCAATTAAATATGATTTGTATGTTCATACAACTTCACTCTCTTGCTCTATTATTAATAAAGCTTTGAATGTGAAGAGTGTACTCTGTTATCAAGATTGATTTGTTGGGCTATTAAATATTATTATCAACACTTTTTGTTAAATGTTTCATAGTTAAAAGATTATTTAATTTTCTTTACACAGCTTGTCGATGTCATCCGATTGGATCTATTGTCCGTCATGATTGTGACAGAAGAAGTGGACAGTGTCGATGTAAACAAGGTGTAGCTGGTTTAACCTGTGATCGTTGTCAAGATGGCTATCATCAAACGCGTTCTCCACTTAATCCTTGTACGAAAGGTAAAAAATAAATGCTACTGAAGTTCTTTGTTTTGAAGTAATCTTTTATGTTTAAAAATAATTTTTGATTACCAAACTTCTTTTGAATACTATTAAATATCGAATATACTGCTTAGCATTGACCATGTCTTAACTTTAAATACACGGAATTGAAGGACTTTTGAGTTCTGTCACTATTTGACCATAGATATCCTTGAAGGGTATATTTATTTACAGTGAAACCACCAAGTGTGCATCAAAAGAAGTACTGCATCATTCAAAGAGATTGCTGATTTTTGACGAAAACTATTTTAGGCGAAACAAAATTTCCAGTTAAGTTCATGTGAAAATTTGAACCAGTGGTTGGCAAACTTTAATCATATTGTAAGTTGCTTTATTCATTCTTTATTTCATTTTCAGACTTATAGTTAATAAGATTCGGTATTTTCCATCCATCAATTTCAGGTCTTTTTTTCTTTTAAATACATAATTAATACTTTCTAATATTACTGGTATAATTGTTTTAAGAGTTTTTATTCAAGCTATGAAACTACTCATTGTTAGGATACTGTTAATATGTTTGAAAGAATGCTTGAAGTCATTCTTCATGTCAATGATTAAGTTTTTTACATAAATGTGATTGAATTTGTAAATTATGTATTTTCTCATGTCTATCTTAAAGTTTAATTAAACAGAAAAATGTATTTTATTTTAATTGATGATTAGGAATTCGGACAAGTTAAATGATATTATTCTCAGAGAATTACACTTTTTCCAGAATCTTTTATTCACACGCAGTAGAATGATTACTTAAACAACATAAAATATCATAAAAATTTGGATAGTTGAATTCATGAGTCAATTGAAGCTAGACCACCACGGAAAACTTGGAAGCACTGGATGATCATTTCGTCTTAGTATAGGATTCCTCAGCAGTGCGCATCCACGACTGTATTGGTTGAAGTTAGACAGTAACACCGTTGGATGATAGCTCAATGGTCTAAAGGTTAAGGAATCACGCGTGAAACCGACAGGTCATAGTTTCAAATCCCAAGAGCGGGATCGTGAATGCGCACTGCTGAGGAGTCCCATGCTAAGACGAAATAGCTATCCTGTGCTTTCAGATTTTCCGTGGTGGTCTAGCTTCAATTGACTCATGAATCCAACTTTTAAATTACTACGATTTCCACAAAACTCTTTTCTGATTATTATCATAAGAATATTGCAAGAATCTATTTAGTAAATAATAAAAAATTTCATTTCAATAAGAAACTTGATTATCGTATAAATTCCTTGTGCATTTGGATTCCTTCAAATTTCTAAGCCTTTAATATATTTCTTGCGTCATTAGGTAATAACTTGATATGTATAATCTAAATATAATGCTAATATGAGTACAATTTTATCTATATTTTCAAATTAAGAGAGAATCAATTTTAGGGACTTGAGTTAAACAATAATGCTATATGAAGCAAATATATAATTAATAACCGGAGGGTTGTGTAAATTTCAATTTATTTAACTTATATCTAGAATGAAGATAATTTACATTACGAAATATTATCATGTCTTCATGATTGCCATAGCTAGTTGTTTGATACATTAGGTGATGTGACTTAGAACTGTTCACAAGGGTGCAGGGGTTATCACTTTTTTTCTTCACTTAGATTTTGAGTTTCCTATTTACCTTGTAAATTTTTCTAGTCAACAAATCTATATTTCTTTCACGAATCGTATCTTTGATGCCTAATCTTTTTTTTTCGCACCAATACTATTACTACCTCTAGTGTTCTGAGATTTACCTTGATAATTTTATTTGACTGTGCTAATGGAGTGTGATAAGTCGAAGCAAGGTATACATACGTCGTGTATGTCTGACTGATTAACTGATGAACAATAATTATTCGACGAGTAAATGTAAACTAAATAGTCCTAAACATTTACTTTTTTTAAAATTTGAAACACGTCAACAGCAACCTCAGAAACCTAGATGAGTTCAAAATATGAAATTCATGTGTTGGTCAGTTCAATACTTTTTGACTAGCCAGGTGGAATCCAGTGATTCTCATTCGTACCTTCATATAATTTTCGAAATAGTTCAATCATCATCTGTTCTCATGGGTGAGCTACTGTCTCACTTCTAACAAATAATGTGATATTGCATATATTTTACTCTTTTAGTCACCTAATAAATAAACATTTAGAATATTCACTAAAGAATTAAATAATATACTCGTTAATCATTAGTTCCATTCAGTATCAAAACATGACTAAACGATCACTGCATAAAAATAAACAGAGATTACACATAGATATGTTCAATTTACTCTTTGAAACCAAAAATAATAGCGTATTACATTGAAAATAAAACGTTGGTAATAGTTTTAACTTCAACACATGTCAGACAAAATTCATTTGGTAACAACAGCTTTGGAGAGTTCAACTTAACTTTAAGACTCCTATGTGTTGATTACTGCTAAGATATTTTTCACTTCCATTTTCAATACTTTATCACTCGAATAAGAGGATATTGCAATAGGCAGGAATTCAAGACTCTTGGTGGTTAGGTCTTCAGGTATACAATAATTATTCTTAACCAACGACTAGTTATCTGCAAACGTCCATATAGTAAGGAAACACGGAATATTTAATTGTGTGCAGCTAGAAGAACAATTTTATTATTTCATTGAAATCGCGAACCGATCTAAGTTACACCGCAATTGAAAATTTGGAATTAATGAATGATCTTTTGGTCCTATTATGAGGTCTCTCACTAATGCAACTCTACGTTACCACAGACGAGATTCGAACCGAGAACCTTCGGCCTCGCCCGCGGACGTTAAACCTCTAGACCACATGTTACATAAATGTATGTAAAAGGTCTAACTATTCAGAATGAAGATTGGTCTGACTGTCTGTGATAAAATTAATCTTCGACATAAATAACATACCACAGTAAAATAAAATTTTACATTCAGATAACTGGTAATATTTGTAAGAATGACTGTCATTCAATTATTTTCTTCTCAAGCTTTCGAGTTATAAATCAAGTTTCTCAAATAAATTAACTTTGTATGAATCATCAAAGGTCAAAAGAATATTTGTTTGTCTTAATTTTAAACTTTATGGTACCTAATTTTAGGGTCAAATTATTTATCATAAGATTAAAAATTATCAACTGTATTACCATGATTCAACGTTTATCTACACATGAGTGATTACGTAACACAAGAGTAAATCTCCAAAGGATATAAACCTTCAGAAATCTATTCATACTATTTCATATAGTGAATCAGTCACGCATATCATTGCAAAAAACTTAAGCATATAAGATTTGTCCACACTAATGCTGTAGATAATGCGCACAATAACCCAAAGTGTTTTATAAATAAGTCGTGTTTAGTAACCTGATTAACAAAGCACAGGTGAATTCACTTAGAAATAAATTATGGTAGGTCAGTTTTTGTTCTAGTTGTAAGTATACAAGAGGAATACTGACATATGTACCAATAAGACATCAATAAATTAGATTTGAAGAACTAGTTCGAATTGATGCATAAAAATAAATGACTTATGACATCATCAATGAGTAGGTAATTTACAATGTTCTGGCTTACATTAAACACTTGACCTCCAACCACCATCTAAATCTCAATACATAGTGCCCGCAGTGTCGAGTCACCTAGACTGGTGGCCGCATTGCAACATGATCGATAGCATTCGATCTGCACTAATAAGGACTAGACAACCATGACATTGATCACCACCCAGTGATCAATCAATTGTAATTACATCTCAGTCCTACAGGAGGTTAGTCACGGCTCGGATAGCTCAGTGGTAACGTCTCTGACTGTGAAGCTGGGTGACACTTGACTAGTGTTTACAAGCCTATAAAAATTGTAATGTTTATAAAACGGAATATTACTTATCAGGAGCCCAGTGATAAAATGCTTCCCATCTAGCTACATAATCAAAACATATAGTTGCTGAATTCATCAATAGATAAGACGCGAGTAGAAGACCAATGATTTTTATGTATATAATCGCTCGCCTGTTTTGACTGAACTAAGAAACATACATGTGTGGATTTTATTAATTTTTCAACTTATGTCGCAGAATTTTATTCCCAAAGATAAGGCCTCTAATTGTACATTTGTTATGGACATTGAAGAATGATTAAACATATACCTCTCAGGATTGCTAGGAAATTTATGCTATGTTTCTTTGGTTTTCAAACTTTTAGTGGGGTTCGATATTAATTTTTTCATGCGTTTGTCAGTAACTGTGGTAACATATTCAGTGAAAAAATAGTGTTCGTCAGGTGATAATTCATATAACACAGAAGATCTTTGCAAAATGTTAAATTCCAATAACGGGATATGTTGACTAATAGAATCGATAACATCTTGTGCATGGCATTTAATAAAATCCACACATGTTCAATTCGAAAATTTAATCAAACAAACAAATGGTTTTTGCCCAGTCTCTGACCAAGAATTCCAACGTTTCAAATCTACTCTTCTTGATAGCTGCAACCAATATATTAGCACATAAGTAACAGACAAAAGTCTTTTAACGAAAGAACATAGAAATCAACTAAAACTACTTAGAAACAATAAAGATTTGATTATAACACGTCCAGATAAAAGTGCGGGTTTAGTGCTGCTAGACCGCAAGATTAATGTCGAAAAAATGAAAAAGTTATTATCAGATGACACCGAATTCTCAAAATCAATCAATGAGAAAAACAAGACTGAAATTATAGAAAAGCAACTAATTGAAGTTCTTAATAGAATGAAAAATGATCAGTCAGTCGACGAACATGTCTTTGAGCGCGTAAAACCAACAGGATCAATAATTCCGCGTTTATACGGTCTGCCAAAAATACACAAACTTAGCCTACCTCTCAGACCAGTTCTTGATATGTCAGGATCCCCTTACCACTATTTAGCAAAGTGGCTGGTCAATCTCCTAGAATCCGTTAGAAAACGCATTTGTAAACACTTCATATGTGTTAATTTTAAAACTACTATGACTGGATTATCGCGACCATACTTAAAACATCTATCTGAACCATTTCATGATAATTAAATTACCCAATTAATTAAATTAAAACCTATAATATTATTAACAGATCTATTTCTTTCTTCATATAACATTTTAAGATTTTGAAAACAATTTCATTTATCTTACAACTAGCCAAAATACATATTCCCTTAATATTTCATCATTGACTTGTATTAAGCTTGTAGATAATTAATACCTATTTCATCGTATTGTTGTATACATGATACATCATAAATCTTATTCTATATGTACATGCATAAAATAATAGGCTTAAATGAAAAGACAAAACTACACATATAATGATTTATATGACAGATGTCAACATTTTTTTTTCTTTTACAGTTCTCTACTTAAATCCTACATGTATATTCATAAAATAACTAACTATACATAAATATTAGTCGGAAAATAAAAGTAAACCAATTACGGTCACATATCATTTTCATTAATATCATAATCATAGATTCAATAAAAAAGGAAGATTTAAAATTGGCACACAAATTAGTTTTTTTTTTGAATGTAAAAGGAGAAAAAAAACAAACGAACAAACTTCAAGTGAATGTTCAATACAACATTCTGTTAAAACTAATTGTTTTGTGTTAAATCACTTGATTTTGTTCAATCAATTATTGGATTATTTCTTATTTAATTTATGTTTCATCTGATTTTTTGGACAATAATCATAATATTGCATCGAATCAGAAAGAGAAAGGTTTATTTGTATTGTAATTTTAGTATAATTTCATATTGTTCCTTTTTATGTCATCTTATTCTTTCCTATCCTGATGGGTGTCAATAATCAAGCAGCTTTAGTAATTTGGTTTCTTCCATAGTTGAGATCATGAGTCGATTGAAGCTAGACTAGTATGGAAAGCCTGGAAGCACTGGATGGCTATTTCGTCCTATTATGGGAGTGCTCAGCAGTGGGCATCCACGAACCCGCCTAGCGAGATTTGAACCTAGGACATATCAGTCTAGCATACGATTGCTTAACCTCTAGACCACTGAACTGGTATCTATTGGTGTTAATGTCTAACTTTATGCTAGAAAATTATAACTTACTACACAAAACTGTTCATCGATTGTATGAACTGCCAAATAAATTGTATAATTCAATTGTTAAACTGAAGCAGTTGCTATATAAAAACGAAAATGACTGTTTGATTCTGGTTCTGTTTTTTAAGTTATAACGATAACTACGAAACCAAATATTTCATCGAAATTAAAGGGTATCCACCACAGTAGTATGAATCCCGCGGGGCGGGATCGTGGGTGCGCACTGCTGAAGTGTTCCATACTAGAACGAAACGGCCGTCCAGTACTTCCAGGTTTTCTGTAGCGATCTAGCCTCAAATGACTCATGATCTCAACTATTAAATTACTATAATATCCACAAAAAGCCCTTTCTGATATTATGTTGAATAGTTTTTTTTTAACCCAATCTTTTATATATTATGTATTTAAATTAAAAGTCATTGACATAATTTCAAATGTGACTCAAAGTTTTATTTTGTTCTCAATCTAAATTCTGATGTTATGTGTAACATTTAAAATTTGTTCAAGATTTAAGGTTTTAAGGTTCAATAGAATTTTAGATAAGTTTAATGCGCAAAAAACAATGAAAGTCTTAATGTCATTGAAAATGTCATGTTTATGTTATGATTCAGTTAATTTCAGTTGAACTAATTGTTAACACTTGATGATTCGATAGTATTTTTATCTGTTTTTTATCTATATCCTGAAATGTAAATAAATTCCTTTTATTATCCGAAAAGATTTAACTCTGTAGTTACTGAACTGTATGAATTTCTATGTCACAGAAATAATCATCATGTATTTACTAATGAATACCAGCCATTAATATTATGCTGATCATTGAATAAATTCACTTGTTTTTGTTTGCTTGTATGTTTCCATTGTTGTTTAGGACTGCAATTGATCAGTCTCTTATTAGCATATGTACATCCTGTGCGGATTGCCTCAATATTGCTTCAGTCACATATGCCAACAAAATAGTGATCAGCTGTAGTCCTAAATATCGATTAAAGTAAACAACATCAAGTGAGTTTAAACTTCACTCCATTGTACAAGCAGCTGGCTATCAGGACTCAGTGGCTAAGTTGATAACGCGATGGTGTTTGAAGTGAACGGTACTGAGTTTGAGTCCCAGAGTGAACATCAACTCAGGAGTGCATGTACATCCAGCTGAAGAGTCCGAAATAGGACGAAAATGATCACCGAATAGTTGTTTTCAGATTACCATCAACTTACGGAGAATTTTCAACAAATACTGTCATTGCTTTGGTTTTAAGGTTTCAGAATTTTCAGAGATTCTATTTACCGTAGGCTAATGAACTTGTTTCTATTACTCATTGTTTTACAACTATTTTTATAATGAAAAAGAATTTTCTTTTCACTTAGTCAAAAACAGTTATTCTTTCAATATGTAATTATTGTTATAAATTGACCATTCAGATACCCGTGGTAATTCCCATTTGCTTTACAATTTATACCTTTTTTATATTAGTTAATACTTCATCGAAACTAATCAATTGTACTGATAAATTATTATCGCTTTTATATTTTTCTCTTTTCCTAGATTTCACATCTCGAGCAGTAGCTTTGGCTCATACACCAGGTAGGTCAATTTGTGTTATGATTAAACAATTTTAGTATAGTCAAATTTTCCAAATATATTCAGATTTTTGTTTACTATAGAAAAGTAATAGGCCATCTTCATTTTTCCTCGTGAACTGAAAGCTAAGTATACTACAGATTTTTGGTAACATTATCAGCTAACAAATATTATAGTTCTTTATCAGGAAAAACAAATTGTTTCCGGTTCATTTATTCAAAGATATTATTGGTTAACAAGTTTGTTTACAATTATGATATAATTATACCCTATTATTCCTAGGCTATGAAATGAACCCGTTTGCAAACCAAGTATATGTGAAACGGCTTTATCAACAGCCCCCTTAGTTATTAACGTTACTGAGGGAAGCTTGACAAAGATTGGTTGCTTTGACTTCTACCTATTTTTATTCAACTTCATTTACTATTTCTTCATAAAGAAATCAATAAGGAAATTCGAGCTATTTATTTTCCTTAGTTAAAATATCCTCTTCAATGGCTAAATTACTTCACTAATGAGTGAAGTAGACTAATACTTCCCTTTTTTTATCGAAACTGAAGTTACGTCGAGACTATAATTTATGAACGAACCAATCAAGTATAAGATAACAGGTCTTGAATTTTCACATGAAATTCACTCATCCATTTGGTTAAATAAAGTTTTGGCATTATAGCTGATGTCAGTTCGTAATGAAAACTCTGAATATAATTTCTAACCTTAACCATCATCTGCAAACCATAATTCTAATTCGTCACACAGATTTATAACCCTCATTTGATGCTATTTATTAGGTGGACACTCCTAAGGTTAGTCTAGTGTTATTCAAAGGTCGTTCATAAATTATAGTCTCACTGAAGTTACTTATTCAATTTTAATTACTTTTATTATTACCTTTTTTCTTACAGGTGATATAAACTGTCCACCATGTAGTACAAATAAAGAAAGAATTAAACTGAAAAAATTCTGTCGCAAAGATGCAGGTAGACAATCATTTTTTTCAAAGATTATTCTTATGTAAGATAAATAGATATTCATGTAAATTTCAAATAGGAACTACTTTGATCGAAATAGACTATGAGAATCCTAAAATACTAAGTGCTTTTGTAGACAATTTGGTCCAACTTACATGTCCATTTGTCATTTAGTATTTCAAACACTAAAAAAAACCCAGAAAATTAAAGTCCATTGATAAATGTTTGTTTATATGGTAGGTGAACGCGAATGTACTCCATAAAAATGATCTAGATTACATTTTGGAATGAAAAATAATGAAGCCTCTAATTGGTTGTTAGATGGAATAAATTATTTTTTGTACAACTATGCAATGCGTTTTTATCAAAATTGATAAATCTAATTAAATGCTAGATTCGGTTCCTAAGCTTTTTTAAAAACCCTCAGACTAAATCTACATAGCAACTTGAACATAAGAGAACAAGCCCGAAATATGGAAGAAAACGGTCTACTCCAAAAGTTTCTTTATGTACAGAAGATCTAGGGTATTTATACTATTTTAAATGGCCTTGGGTTTCTGGAAAATTCTGGAACGCCACTAACCATAGTAGCAGTATGGATAATCATCCAGTCAGAAACGCGACCTGTGACTTTTCACTTTCTAGATTATTTTTTGGCAAAACTTCCATTGAATGCTGCTTGGATGAGATGTTTTTTAGCGTTTTCAGAGCCTTTATTGGAAGTTTTTTAGATCCCTCTAACAAAAATTAAAAAGACCAACTTTCAGAAATAACTCGTTTATATCAATTATTCTTATAATGTTCGAAAGTGCATAATAAGTATATTTATCTCATTCAGTTTCCCAAAAGGTAAGTGTTTATATAACCACTCTTAAATTATGTCATTCATTTACAATCGAACGTATAGATTTTTACCAGAAATTAAGGCGCTTCATTTTGATTTTAATCATCTAATATATATTAGATGTGAAAATTAACTTCTATTTGTTTATATTGACCTATAAAACGAAACATATAATCTTCTTTGAATTTGGTGGAGTTTTATTCTCTGAGCTGGGTGGTTTGGTCGTGGAGCTTTCATCGTTCTTCTGGACGACATCATCAGCACAAACTTCGGATAGAAGTGAAGTATTCGAATTTCTCCATATGCGTTTCACAGCTTGTCCTGTGCACCACGATGTTGATTGGTTCTTATTGACCTTAAATTTGTCATTGTTTACTTCTTTGTTTTCGTTGTCTCCCATTGTTTTGGTTTTTGTTCCTAGATTTGTGCATGATTTTCTTGATTGGTTGGTAAATTGGATTGATTTCAATATGCTTGTTGATTCCTGATTGACCTGAGTGCCAGGCTTTTAAAAAGTCTCTGGTGTTTTTGGAGTTTCCTCTGTCTAAGATTTCCACATTTTTCCAATCGAATGAGTGTCCGTAGTTGTCCACGTGTATTGATATAAGTGAGGAGATATCATGCCGTTTGACTGCTAATTGATGTTCATGTAGGCGAAGGTGAAAGGGGCGTCCGCTTTGTCCGATGTAGTGTTTTTCGCAGTTGGCACAATTTATTTTGTAGATGATGTTTGATTTGTTTTCCTTTGTTATTTCATCCTCTGGTTTGCATAGGATTGATTGTAGTGATTTTGTCGGTTTGTGGGCCACACCTATTCCGAAGGTTTTTAGCAGTCTCGTTGCGGTTTCTGATATTCCTTGTATATATGGTAGGGTGATCCTTTTGTTGATTTTTGTGCTTGACTTCAGTTCTAATGCTGCGTGCGGTTGGTATTTTTTGATGAAGTTGATTGGGTAGCCGTTCTTCTGAAATACATTCTTCAGGTATTTCTCTTCATTTCTTCGTGCTGCCAGTGTGCTGCAATGTGTCCTCGCCCTCTTGAACAAATTGTGTACGCAGTTAATTTTGTGAGCTCTTGGGTTGTTGCTATTGTAGTTGAGAATTTGATCTGTATGGGTCGGTCTCTTATATACTTGAGTTTCCAGTTTTCCTGTGTCGGTTCTAGTGATCAATATATCCAAGAATACTAGTTTGTTGTTCGACTCCTGTTCTATGGTGAACTTAATGTAATCGAAAACGTTGTTGATCAGTTTGTAAGTGTTTTCTAGTTCATTCTTTTTGACGATGACGAAGGTGTTGTTTACATAGCGAATTCAAATTTTTGGTTTGATCACTGGCAGTATCGCGGCTTCTAGTCTTTGCATCACTGCCTCTGCGATCAGTCCTGATACTGGTGATTCCATTGGTGTCCCTTTCGTTTGTTCGTAGATTTTGTTGTTGAATTGAAAATATGTTGTTAGGCATAAATCGATGAGTTCCAGTAGACTTTGAATTTGAAGCTTCCTGTATTTATTGAGATTTGTGTCGTTGTTGAGCAACAGGGATATAGTTTCTTTTGATAACCTTGTTCAATTGAGGTGAATAGTGCTGTTACGTCGAAGGATATCATGAGTTCGTCGTTGTTGATTTGAATGTCCTTAATTTGGTCCAAGAATTGTGTGGGGGATTTCATGGAGTGAGTGGCTGAATCTACTAAATGTTTCAGTATTCGTAAAATTTCTTTTGACAAATTGTACGTTGGCGTTCCACCATCTCAAAATCTTCTTTGAAACCATAATAAAAACAATCTTTATTCGCCTATTATTAGTGATAATTCATACCACATGTTGTTCCATTGTACTATTTAAACTTGAATTCATTTTGATTTGGTTATTTATTCTCTAAAGAAGTGGCTTACACTGAGTCAAGAAACATTAGAAAATTTAATTTTTCCACTCAGTTGGTTATTACAAATATATATTATTTTTCAATGGTTAAGATCACGAGTCAATTGAAGCTAGACCATCATGGAAAACCTGGAAGCACTGGACGGCCGTCTCGTCCTATTGTGGGACTAATCAGCAGTGCTCATCCACGACCTCACCCCCTGCAAGATTCGAACCCATGGCCTACTGGTTTCGTGCGCGAGCACTTAACCACTAGACCACTGAGCTGGCATCCAATGGTGTTAATGTCTAACTTCAACTAATCCACGAAATTGAGCGACACATTCACCAATGTCTTCAGTGAGTTACTATCTCACAACAGACCTCCACAAAAACCCATCTGATATATTATTTTTATTGATAACAATCTACCTAATGCTGAATTTATTGGTGATAATACCTTCATATTACATTTGTATATAAAGAAAGTAAGAATAACAGCAAATTTTCAATATTTGTTGAGTTTTTGGATAGAAAAAAATATATACTATAACCGTTATTGTACAGACTGACCAAAATTGTACATACAATAATATCCATATGGGTATTGGTTTTTATAAATAGCAGTTTATTTTGTTTGGTTCATTCTAACAAAAAAAGGAAAAGTATAAAAGAGACATAAATTAGTGAGAACTGGTATATAGATGTATGTATATATCAGAAAAATAAACCAGTTGTTGAAAATTTGTCATATAATGAAAAGAGAAGTTGGTCAATGCTTTTCTGTCGTTTTAATGTATACCTAGCATAGTGCATATAGACAAGTACAATAAAGAAAAATATATCCATTATCTAATGGTTAATTCTTTACATTAATATAACTAACTTATTTTGTTGGTATCTGTATTCTGTCAAAATATTTAAGTAAAATAATTATTACACCTATATGAACAAAGATAAATTTCATTTTTATGAATCATGTTATTTTTTTTAATTATTATCTCTCTAATAGGAAGGGGGATGCTCTAAAAAGCTAACTGACATCAAATATATAACATTCCGAAATGGTTAAAATATGACCACCAGTTAGTTGTTACTATCCAATAATAACAATAATAATAATAATAATAATAATAATAATAATACAAATAAGGAATAATAGTTTTTTTTTATGATATAAGCATTTTAAGTGTAGTTTTCTTCTACTAAATATACCTTTCTATTATAGACCGAAAAAAAACGCTGGCTCATGAGTTCAATCTGTGAAAATTTCTAAAAATCTCCACAAAACACATTCTGATAATAATAATCACCTGCTCACTAGTGACTGAATTCAGGAGACACTTCTGGAGTTCTGGTGAGAAGTCGTTACCAGTGGAGTTCAACCAGGTCTGTTGTGAGATAGGAACTCACTGAAGACAATGGTGTACGGTAGCGCAACTTCGTGGATTGGTTGAAGTTAGACATTAACACCGTTGGATGCCGGCTCAGTGGTCTAATGGTTAAGTGCTCGCGCGCGAAGCCAGTAGGTGCTGGGTTCGAGCCCCGGGTGGTGCGGGGTCGTGGATGCTCACTGCTGAGGAGTCCCATACTAGGACGAAACGGCCGTCCAGTGCTTCCAGGTTTTCCATGGTGGTCTAGCTTCAACTGACTCATGAGCTCAATCTGTGAAAATTTCTAAAAATCTCCACAAAACACATTCTGATAATGATAATTTATATCTCTATACAGAAATTGAACTGAATTTACATGTTTTAAAACAAAAATGGTGAGACTATAATTTATGAATGACCTTTGGACAACACTAAACTAACCTTAAGAATGTCCACCTAATAAATAGGATCAAATGAGGGTTATAAATCTGTGTGACGAATTAGAATTATGATTTACACATGATGGTTAAGGTTATTGAATTGTATTTAGAGTTTTCATCACGAACTGACATCAGTTATAATGCCAAAACTTTATTTAACCAAATGGATGAGTGAATTTCATGTGAAAATCCAAGACCTGTTATCTTATACTTGATGGGTTCGTTCATAAATTATAGTCTTGCTACAAACTTTTTTTAAAGGTTTCTATTTTTGGTATGTTTGTGTATGTACTGTAAAATAACTTGCAAAAACAGGAAAATTTTTTTACCTATTTTTATACCATTTTTTAAATGTTTATTAGTAGTACACTTGGTATGGGTGAATGAGTGGTTAATATTATATTGTTGATCTCAATATTCATTTATAATTGAATGTATTTATTCAGATTAATTGATTTAGTGTGAAAGTGAAAAGTGTTTATAAATGAGTTGCTATAGTAATGATACGTTTGCTTGAATACTGATTACTATGACGCGCAATGCTGGATAGTGTTGAAGATGGTTGAAAGAAAGTCAGGAGCGGCCAAACTAAAACGTGGCATCAGACATTGAAGTCATTAATTTCTAGTCTGAGCCATGTTGGTAGATGCAGACTACTTGATTGGGGTCCTCGTGACTGTTGTAACCAATGACTGGAGCCTGTGACATGGCTCAGAATCGATCACACTGGCATCGATGTATACACAATTTTTCTTCACTTAAACTGTGGGATTAGAATTATTTTATGGGTTTCTTTCTACCAACTAGTTCTTTCTTCCTGTACTATATCCTTATACACAACCTTTCTTTTATACATTACAATCATTGAAGTAACTACTTCTATGAAATTGGTGTTCATCTTGTTGTGCTAATGAGGTGTGGCAACTTGGACCGATGCAAATGTATGCCTAGTCCTACGCTGTAGCTGACTGACTCACAGAAAATTGTAACATTCTTATAAAATGATTATGGTAGATTTTCCAAATATTTTCTGAAGATGATTTTGTGCGTAAAGAAAGAAATATAGTGAAAGTTTTACCCAGTATATGGATCTGTGATAAATTTGTTTAGGAAAGTATTTTTTTATTTCGTCAAGAAACCAAAATCTTCATCTTCAAAAAATTGAACAATTGGACATTATAACTAGTCTATGAACAATTCATAACATCTGAAATAACCGTGTGCTTAGGTACTAAGCTGAAGTTAGGCTTTTATCAGGTTTTTCTGGAAAGACTGAAGAAATACTAGAACAAATTATAAATGGTTATTATCTCCGCATTGCTGATTAGTAAGTTAGTGATTCCAGATTAAATAACAGAAATTAATATTAGGGGAGTTTCTCCATTGTGTTTAGCTTAAAACTTAATGTAGTTCATACTTGTTACGGAAACGACGAAATGTATTAAGCAGAGATCAGTTGTAAGGAAAACGGATGTAATATATGTATTAAATTAACAATTTAATATTCCGCTGTTTTAACAATCTATAGAAAAAGCACTAAAATTCACTTGTCATCATTAATTTTTTATTTATCTTTGCATAATCTCTGATGTTTTTCCAGTGTAAGTTAACATCAAACGCAAATTAGGCAAAAGAACTGATTTAACTCATTTATTCCAAACTCGTGTTTGACTTAAAGATCGTTTTCATCACAAACTGATAATAAATTGATAAGCACTGTAAAGCAACGATTGGTGAATGGCCACTTTGTCTAAGTTTATAATTTTCTAAATAAATACCCAATACACAGATAAAATCTTTGCTTTGTATGACTAACTCTACACTATTCAATCAATGATTCAGAATCCGATAGAAATCAATAAAAACTTTACCTGATCCACAATTTAGCACGATAACCACCGATTATCGTAAGTATGTAACTGACCCATCAAACGACTGATTTCATAGAACCTTACTTTTGCCAAAAGGAAGAATATCGTTTACAGCTCATTGAAAAGCCTGAAGATCTGTGGTTTGATTCCGCTGTCGTTCTTAATTATGTGGACTTTTGAAAATACATTGTTTCTTTACCTAATTAAAGTCGATGATGACTGCCTTTGAAATAGTATGAGTTACTGAAGAATTTTAAGTATGGTTAGATACTATGAGTTGATTGTTTTTTTGTTTATATGTTTTCAATCAAAAATAGAATGAGTAGAAATTATGTGATTGATTATATTCAGCATGATTGAAAACGTTTTGAGAAAGTATATTGATAAATTACTGAATCTATTCATATAGAAAATTTAGATCAATGAACGAAATTCAGATTAATTTACTTAACATTGTTGATAGTCGCTGTGCTTTCTAGAAAACATAAAGTTCCCTGAGAAGTTTTGCATGAATTAATAAACGAAATTGGAGATAAATAAAAAAATTCGTCTAAATTTGAATGAACAGTTTCACAATTTTTGGGCGCCGAGTTAATGTGAGACAATAAAGAGGAAGAATGTATTTGGAAAAACTCAGCGAAAGAATTTGAAGTAAATCCGACATTTCGCCTGGCAATCTGATCCAAGCTTTTTCAAGAAGAAACATGTACTTATCTACATTCGATAATTTTGATGTCTGATTATTTTACGATATGAATCAATGTTTGGATGTCTTAGTGATAAAATACCGATCATTTTTACCAAATAAATCATACATCAATGTCAAATTATTATCTAGTTTGTCTAAAAAGAAAATGCTGATTACAGTTCGATGGTGATTTTTATTCTGAACAAATATTATCTGCATAACTATTGGGAATATAAATCTATGAATAACCTGATGGTTTATCAGAGGCTTTCTTGTTGTGATCAGTCTGTAGTGCAAATTTTATTTACATAATAAATTGATCATTGTGAAATTGTCAAGGAGTATTAAACATACCTCACAGACTTACCTGAAAAAGAAAAAAAAAGATTAGGGATTTTCGAAAAGAGATTGTTTTATTAGGAACTAAAGGATTGAATGGTAGTCTATCGAGAATTATTTATATTGATTTACTATATGCATAATATTATCTATCTTTAGTTCCCAATTCCTCACTTGGTCAGAACTAGAAGTCACTCAAATTTAGTTCCTTACACTGTCTATTAAATTAGTCTGCAAACAGTGCCTACATTTCCTAAGACATAAAATCATACTCCTTGTCTTAATTAACCTTTCTTATATAGCCTTGTCTTAACGCTTTACATATTTCTTTCGTATTAAGTACTAAGTTAATAACAGTGAGATACTTGACATCGTTTTTAAGTTACCACGAGGTAGCGTAGATCTAGTACGGTCATTATAACTAAATAGAACATTAAGGAAGTTTTTAAAAAACAAGTTCTATTTTATTTCAATATGTTGAGGAATTACACTCTAAAAGTTAAGACATCTGTTTTGTGACTGATAAGCTTATTAAGATTAAAAATTAAAACAAGAATTGTCTTGATGATTGAATTGCTTTCTAAGCTTGGCGATCACTTTTCATATGGTGGTTACCGACAGGTTACCAACAAGTTCAACAGTTTAGGATGAATAAAGTATAATTTTTTACAAATATTCTTAAGTAGTTAGCCTAAACTCAATTGAAATACCTTCAAATTCTACGACAATTATAGAAATAATAACTAAGTGGTTCATCTACTCACATGATCAATTAGTGCCTTTGTTAACTGTTCATCTAGATATGTTTTCATATTGACCTATATTTCATTAATCTCATTACTAACAATCTATCTAACACTAAGTTTCTTTAAAGTTATTAAGTCAGACCTTGGTAATGATACTTACGTTCTTCTTACACATAATTGTGCTTCATACTGAAAACAAATAAGAATGTTTACAATTCAAGTGACATCATACAATGCTAATCTATCTAACTGAAAATAAGAGATATTTACGCCGTTGGTATATGGTATGATAAAAGGAACGATTGATAAATTTCAGAAATGATTTTTATAATTGACTCAAATGTTTGAATGTATATACTTTCTCATGACATCGAACCTGAAATTAGTAGACAATAGATTTCAGAAAAAAAGACATGCCATCGACTATTTAATGAAGTATCAAAAAAAAGACAAAAACTTTCGTTCATAGACTAAACGTTTCACTGTGATATTATGCTTGTGATTTACTTTCTTAAAAACAGATGACGAATTAAAGTTGAAAACGAAAGATAAAATACAGTCAATAAAGCTACATTTCTCCCATGCGTTTTCTTACAAATTTCATTGCGTTTCCACTTTTCCTTTCTTGATCTTTTCCCAACTTCTGCTGCCAGACATTACGCTTTTAACTCGCGCTATGTAGTACTTATATCAATATAAGTAGCACACACCACAATGGTACTTCATAGTTATATGCTTAAATTTCTTGTAATTTTACAGCGTTGATATAATGATTTATTGTCAACCTATAGTCTTTTTCAAATAAACTTATTTTCGTTCCTTATCCACTTTAACTATAGTTTTTGAAGCTTCATTCAAATCCCGTGAACTTCATGGAAATATGGCTCGTTTTGAAATGCATATTACACAAATTTGGAGAATTAATAAAGAATTTTTTAAAGGAAGTTCAAGTATTTACTGGCCTGCATCTAAATCTTTTATTGAGTTTGAACAATATAATCAAGATGAACATGAAGAAGAGATGAAAAGAAAATCAAATGAATTAGTTCCTGTATGGGTTCGTCTAAATGAATTAAAATGTAAATGTCCATATATTGAATTAGGTGTTTCATATCTGATAGTAACAGATTTTGAAAGTTTCACAAATAAAATAAGAAATGAATTATTATTTTCAACAAAAACTGCAATTTTACCATGGCGTACAAGTTGGAAACGTAGATTATTACGATTTCGTAGAAGAGAAAATCGTGGAGCATGTGAAAAATTTCGTGAACCAACAAAACTTCTTAGTGTATTTCGTCCTAAACAAACACTTGAAATACCAATAATTCATCGTGAATGGCATTCATCAATTAATGCTCAAATTCCTTCATCTATTCATCAAAAACCATCATATTCTTTATCTTTACGACCTTATTCTAAATATAGACGTGATTATAAAGTGTCATAAAAAAAAAAACAAATTACATTACAGTTATTCATTTCAATTATAAATTTTGTATAAAACGTGTTCTTTTATTTCTGTGTAAATTTTTTAAAAAAAATAATAATATCTATTGCATGAAATTTTGTGTATAACAATATATTACACTTATTTTACATTTATTCTATTGCATCAATATAGATACATTGACAAATGAACTCTTTGAATATATTTAATCTTAATGTAAATCAAAATTAATAGAAAAGTTAGATGATGATGATGATTTGGATGATGGTGATTCGTATGATGATTCGTATGATGATGATGATGATGATGATGATGATTCGGATGATGATGATGATGATGATGATTCGGATGATGATTTGGATGATGATGATGACAATAACGATGGTGATGAGGATTCGCCTTAATTATATGACATTACATAATCCTTATTACAATAATCTACAATATAAATGCATAACAATTAATTAAGATTTATTCATAATGTGTATAAAGTATGAATTAGTTATTAAAATAGTTAATAATCTGAATTAAATAATTAATTCATGAAAAATGGATTATTTATATTATGAAATATCATAAGTATTTCAAGAGAATAAAAGAAAACAAAAACTGAAGAAAATCAAGAAAGAAGAAAAACGTTTAGTTGATAAAATTTTATTCAATCAAATATGATCGATTTTTTTTCCCTTTTTTTATTGATTTTCAATCAATGAGTATAAAAACTACATTAAGTTTAATGAAAGAGTTATCTTTAAAGTTAACTTTAAGAAACAATGTAGAAACTATTATTATTATTATTATTATTATTATTGTATTTCAAGTTTACTACACAAAAATCATTTTAACTATTTATTCCATAATGTTTCATTATTATTTCTATTTTATTAAGTTGTATTCATTGTTATTTGAGTAAGTTTGCATAAAATAAACAATAGTGTTACATTTGAATATTCTCTTAATAATAATAATAATAACAATAATCATAGTAATAGTAATAACTATATATATATATAATTCTGTTGGTGCAGTAAATAAAGTGGTAGACACTTATTTGAGATGCTTTTCATTTAGATCTCCAATGCATTTTACAATATTAACTAATAAGTAACATACTATTATATAATCTGTTTACTACTTTCTTGTAAACAATAAATTTATTATAAATAACTTTTACGGTTGTTTTGTTATTGTTGTTGATCATTCGAGAATGTTTTTTTTTCAAAATAAAATTATATTCAGAGAGGAGATCTTGTAAATATTATAGTAATTATAATAGTTGATTTCATAAATTAATTGAAGCTAGACTACCATGGAAAATCTGGAAGCACTGGAAGAGGGATTGGTCAAATTTAGACATTATCAACATTGGATGCCGGTTCAGTAGTGTAGTGGTTGAGAGCTCTCGCGTGAGACTGATAGGTTCTGGGCTCGAATCTCGCAAGGCGGGATCCTGGATGTGCACTGCTGAGGAGTCTCATACTAGGACGAAACTGTCGTCCAGTTCTTCCAGGTTTTCCATGGTGGTCTAGCTTTAAATGACTCATGAATCCAACTATTAAAATTATATTATCAGCCTTATGATAATTTAAATTTGAGATGAAAACATATACATATATGTTTATTTGTCTTAATGTACATGAACAATAAGTTAAGGAGAAAATATGAACAAAACGTTCTCTAACTCAAAAACATACTGATCTTTGATTGATTTAATTGTTAAATTTAACTTTATTGTAATCATGTCATATTGTTTGCTAACAACTAAGTGTTTGCATAATTGATGACAAAACGAAATAAATTGAAAATAATTCAATCTATGTTGATGTATCATGAATATAAACAATTCATGAATCATATTGAATATGGGGATTTCTTTTTTAAGGCTGTATAAATGAAAAATTAATTTATAAGTTTAACCGATTTTTAGAGGCTAAATCTTTGAAAATTTGTTAACTTTCAAAATTACTGTAGTTAAATATTCAGTATCCATGGCACGGAAAACTTTTAAGTTAACATTGGTTGTAGATCAATAAAATATTCATGTTTTAGTATGTACAATGAAATTAATATTTTAGCCTTTGAAGAGGATGAAGTATTAGTTGTAGTAGTTTAGTGTTAGTATTACTACCATCAGAAAGTTTATCTCCAGATAATAATTAGTACTATATAGTGGATGTGTAGTTTCCTTGTCAACTTCAGTTGTATATAATTCCCTATTTAATTTTACACACTATACTTTGGCTAATCTCATTGTGAAACAGTGGTATAAGAAGTTAAGTAAGAGTACTGCAAGAATATATTTCATGCTTACAGTTTAGCCCTACAATAAGTTGGTTTCCCCACCTGAGTACTTGTTAAATTCAATAGGAACTATAACTCTTAATAACTGTATCGGACTTATATTGAAACTAGTAGGAGATTCACCAGTAATTTTGTTATGGTAGGAATAACACTGGTAACTGAATATTCAACAATCTTACTAGAATGAAATAAATCTAGGATTGCATTAAACTGATCTAATCGTCAGTGAACGAAAATGGGATCAACTGTTCAAGATGTTATTTAAATAATACGTCTTAATTTGTTTTGGATCGATAGGGAGAATAAATAAGATTAACAGTTAGATAGACGAACAGACAACTAAGAAAAAAATAGAGGAAAGGGTTGCTCAAAGAATTCGGTTTAATCATACAGCTGACTACAAATCAATCAACTGAACTGATATGACGGGATTGATTGATTTACTCACTATGATTTTTGTTCAACATTACTCCCGTTTCAATTTAATGTAGTGATCACTCAATGTAGTATTTGTTCTGTTATTACTGACAGTTAGCAGAGGCACAACACAGAACCATTGCAATCCAACCTAAATCACAAATTTCTAACATTCATATCTCCTTTCTGGCCATGAAACTCAGAAATAAGACAAACATTGTTAAATTAACAACACGTTATATAAGATAATTTGTGGAGATAAATAACGTTTAATGTGAAAGACAAAATCATCAATAGATGGTCGATTCTTAATAACAGCAAGCACGTACTATATAGGCATATGTTGCTTTTGGCTATCCTGACGAGTGGACACTATTGATATTGGATGTTCATAGCTGTTTGTAAAATGTAGGTTGAAACAAGGAACTGTGCATAACATTACTATAAGTGTCACATTAATCAGTCACATTTTCGTCATAAGTCGAACGATGCCTGTTTGTTGTGAGCATGGTAACCAAATCACGTTGTAATTAACACTAATTTATGATGTGTCTGTAATAAGGATAATCTTTTTATCTCTTCTTATCCTTCTAAATATATATTATTTCTAAACATCCAAAGTCTATAACTGAAAATAAATAATCTCACAGTACACTTAAATAACTTCTCGGATTCATTTTATCATCACCACATAGAAATTTATATTTGATTATCCATTGCAATTAATTGTGACTTTCATAGAATCATTCTTAATTATTATTGCACAAATGTTTATACTAATATCCGGTTTCACTCTGTATACTATTATATAAATCTACATGTATTTATCGGAGTGCAGTAAAGGATTTATTTATTTATTTTTTATTTTTTTATATTTTTTATATTGCTGGTTTACTGCAGAGGTCGATATTCATTACACAATTATCATTATCACGGTTTAATCCTTTCACTAGGTGTTTATTTCTTTTCTCTCTTTTTTTCCTTCTAAATAAGTATTATTCTTAAGATTACGAAGTTTGTTATTAAGACAACAACTTGCGTTACACTTAAATTGACTTCTCAGACTCGTTTAATCTTCACTATGCATATATAATTCATATATATTGATATTTGGTTATCCTTTTCACTTAATTGTGACTTTCATAGCATCACTCCAAACTATGACTGCACAAACATTTATTCTAGTGTCATATCTTACTGCAATATTAAGTTATTTTTTTTCTTAATTATTTTTGTTACTAATTCGACGATATATACATAGTCGTTTATTCTCGTTCTGTGTTCATAAACACGTCTAATAAACTATTTGATTGTTTCACGTCTCCTTTATTTCTATTGCCTTACTTTCTCCTTTTCCTTACTTAAAGTCAATTCAATAATCTTCTCAATTACACAGAACCTGATATATTATTATTATTATTATCATTGTTATTATTATTCTATTATTATTACTCTCTTTTTCAAATATGGCAAATATAATGCTAACATTATTGAAACTTGTGTATTATTGCATTTTTGAAGTAACCTAAAATGGTTTCTTCACAACACTTATGTACCCATAAGTTGTTGTGAATAATAATAATACTAATACTAATAATAATAATAATAATAATAATAATAAAGAATTTCTATTTACGGAACCCGAAATCACTAATAAATAGCACTGTTTATAAATAAGACACTTATAGGTACATTCTGTTACCTGCTATTTGATTGATTGATAATGATAACTAAGTTTATTTGTTTGCTTCACGACTAATTTGTTGTTTTTCAGAATTTTATGGAGCTTTGAAGGTCCTCAAAGCCTTCTTATAAAGTCTACACCGGTAAAAAACTTATGGAATTTGTGATTATGGAAGATCATGTAGAAAAGTAGTTTACAAGTTTTCGATAATTGTGTTTTATATTGCCTCTATGAGTAAATTTTGCAATATTGATCGTCCAATTACGCATCAAGACTACAGTTTTTGCTTTGATTGAATTTATTTCAGTTAAAGTAATCGCTAAGTGTATCTTCTCATTCTAAGGTAACTTGTAATCTGCACTTTTTGAGTACAGATAAACAAGGGCAGTAGTGTTTTCCTCGTTGAGTATATCCTTTAGCATTATTTGTATTCAAAAGTAATAATGTCTTTTTATGCCTATTTCGGTCGGATTTTCTTATTGTTGTCAGTTACAGCAACACACAAACCCCTGTTTTTGTGTTCATTGTCTATCACACATAAAGCTTTAAATGACACTTATTCGAGAGATCAGATTTGTTTGCCCTTTCTGTGAGACCACTAAACACCGACCAGCGGCACACAAAAGATACTGCAAACTACTATCACGTTGGCTGTACAAAGCATGCCGCTCTACAAAGTCCCTGCTGGTTTTTGAGGCTATTGAGCTGCTGAACATAGCCCCTCCGAAAAATAGTATAACGATTTAGCATCTGCAAGCTTCATAGAATGGGAAAAAAGGTGGATCCTGAAAGTACGCAGAAAAGGTGCCTCCCAAAAGTTAATTTTGCTATGGCTGAGGAAACATGATGCTGGAAAACTCACACAGACTGACTGGGTGCGGAATATATGTCCGTGAGGATCTCATCCTGGTTGACTGTATAAGGAGACTATTGAAAGAAGTAAAATAAGTGAGCGCAGATGAAACGGTGAACAAACTCTACACTTAAGAGTTTTCAAATTGTAAAAGATCGGAGCAAAACGACCCTCAAATCACTTTGTGTGGTAAGGGAAAGTTCTTCACACAGTTAAGTGTGCGAAACAAATTCTCGCAGCCTACAAAGTAAAATGGCGGATCTCGAGATAGTGGTGGATATCGCTATCTCAGAAACATTTTAACGGCAGAAGTGCATGATAGTGAAATTCAGTCGACTAGGTTTTTACCCAGTAGGGCTAATTGACTAAAAAGTAAGGGAGGAAGAGTTAACTTCGATCGAGACGATGTACTTCGAGCCTTTAGTACTTCAGACACGGAAACGCCATCAGAACCGGATGAACTACATTACCAAATCCCAAGACAAATTGCACAATATATTGCAGCACCACTGATTACGATATCCAATATATCACTTGTTCAAGATGGGTTACCCTTGACTGGAATAATGTAATCATCACTTCAATACATGAAACAGGACCAAGACAACTTCCGTCGAACTGCGAACATGTCAGCCTCACCAGCGTCGTAGTTAAGACCACAACATTAGTGGAAACCAACAACTTGTTAAACAACGAACAACACGGTTTCAGAAAAAGGTTTATCTTGCACAACCAATCTCTTTATAGCAAGGTAGCAACGGATAAACCTTCAAGACAATGAAAAATCAGTGAATGGTGTCCACATGGATCTCAGCAAAGCATTTGATAAGGTGCAAACGAATAGACTGCTCTTGAAGCTGGAAAATCTAGGCATTGTAGGACGACTCCTAAAATAACTTAAGAATTTTTTTGTAGGTTATAGACAAAAATTAAGAATAAATTCCAAGTGCTCCATCCGGAGACCAGTAATTAGCTGAGCACCGCAAGACTATCCTATGCTCTGTGTTTTTTATACTATATGTAAGTGAACTCTTAAGCATAGCTGAGTTGGCGCGCTAATTAAAAGGACAATGGTATTTTTTTCGCTGAATAAATTCAATTGTTTCGATCATTTATTACGTATCAAGACTACTGTTTTCACTTTAATTGAATTTATTTCAGTTAAAGTATTCTATTAGAGTATCGTTTCTGTTTCTAAATTACTTTGTCGTCGGTGTTTCAAAACGAGCAGTGATCTTGTACTTGTTGTGGTTATCCTTGCTTTTGTGTAATTGTTGCATCAAAAGCATTCTTGTTCTATATCGAAGCACTTTAGTTAAGGTTTGAAAACTTGCAAAAGTTTTTCTTGTGGTACCCTTTTACTCGTTGACTGACATTGTGTTCATACTGTGATCGTATTGTGTTTTACACCTTAATCTGACTAGAATGGTTGGTAGTACTCACAAATGTGGACAACCAAACTGTTTATTCCCTATGGAGGGAGGAATGCAGTGTGATGAATGCAAAAAGTGGTTTCATAAGATGTGCACCCGTTCAAGTCCCACCTCATACAAAAGATGTTCGAAGCCTAACTCACATTAGCATTGCATTTTTTGCTGTGCAAATAAAACGTTACTAATACAGGAGGCTATGAGCATATTGGCTTTGGTCTGTAAGAAGAACGATGGCGCATGCGCTGATAACACGAGCACTGACAGTGAAGAATATGTCAGTGTAGTACCTGCTGTTACAAGACGCCTTAAACAACCGACTTTGACTGACGGAAAAGTGAAATCTCAATTGACATTAACGAGGGAGGTAGTACCACCTGACACTGACATTGGTAATCATGCACCTCTAGTGGAAACTGAAGATCTGGATAAAACCGTCACCGCTCCAAATAGTCCCAGTGTCCTGAGGGATGAAAAATGGACTACAGTACGGAGAAAACAAAACGAAAAAAGCTTTAGGCAGTACGCAACTGGTTAGCAAGTCACTGTTGGACTCCCATTGTGAGTCACAAAATGCACTACCAAAATCTGATAGTAAGAGAGAAACCCACCCTGGCGTGACTGAGAGGAAGAATTTAATATCATCGAATATTATTGTGAGCAAATTGTCAGAATCAAACGACCCTGATCCAAAAATTAGACACGCGCATGATTAAGAGGAGCTGGGAGAATATATTCGTAATATCTTACCAGATAACTCTAAAGGAGTTCAAGTCAAAAAAACTGGTTAGAATAGGGGAGAGGACTGAGTACAATGTTGAGCCCCGATCATACAGACTCCTTAAGGTAATCCTAAGATAGGAGAAGCAACGGCATCTCCTGTTAAGTAGCGCTCGTTGTCACGACAATTACGACATCCGATTTAGACCTGATATGTCTCTCGAAGATAGAAAAAAGAGGGAAAAGGCACTAGCTGAACTAGAAACCCGTCGACAAAACGATGAGGAAAATCTCCGACTAGTAGGTTTTCGGATAGTCAGGTCTTGGAAGCGAATGCTACCAAGGCCTGTATGGATAGACCGTTCTACTAAGGAATTTTATATGCCAACGCTCGTAGTATAAGAAATAATTTCTATGAACTAAAAGCATTAGTGGACAGATTAAAGCCACACATTGTAGCAGTGACAGAAACTTGTTTAGTCCATGACTTAGACATTACTCCAGAATTATCCGGATACCATTACCTCAGGAGTGATAGACATAGATGTAGAAAAGGAGGTGGCATCCTGTTATATATAGCCAATAATATAATTATCCGCTCCTCTGCTAGCGGATCCCATGATAGCGGTACTTGTGAAGTCATTAGCTGTAAATTGGCTATCGGACATAGTATATTTATGCTCGGTGTCATCTATCGCAGCCCGGTCTGATTAGGTGATGACTTTATTTTAAAGCACATTCATCTTTGGAGTGCAAATACCAGATGCTTGATAATAGGAGACTTTAACGCACCTGATATTAGTTGGACTGAGATGACCACAGAAGGATCTATAAATTCCTTTGATAGTAGGTTCCTGATAACAATAATGGAGCATGCACTAATGCAGCATATATCCAAACCCGCACGTTATGGTGCTAACCAAGGTACTTCTCTGATGGACTTGGTAATCACTCATGATACTGGGGATATTGTCGACCTAAATATTCTCCCACCGTTAGTGAACAGCGATCACGCTGTTTTGTCATTCACGTTTAGAACTAGGGACATGTTATACGATCACGTTACACCTCGCCCAAATGTATGGAAAGCTAACATATCAGCCATTCAGGAATGCGCTACTAAGACAGATTGGTTTGTAGATACTGGCTTATCAGTTGTAGAAGCATGTTCTGTATTTAAAGGTAGGTTAATTTGGTTACGTCCTCGTTCATACCATATTAGGCACCGCGAAGACCGAATAACAGTCCACCATGGATAACTAAAGCAATCAGGGAACTCCTTGGAAAAAGGAAGGAGCACTGGTATACGTTCATCTCTACTGGCATAGAATAAAACAGGTCCAGTTATTGTAAGATTGGGAATGCCTGTAAAGCGTTAATAAGTAAGACCAGACGATCGTATGAAAAACAATTGATCAGGGATTCTAGATATGGTCCGAAACAGTTATTCTCGTGTTTAAAAAGGCGAACTCAGAGGAGCGATGGAATTCCGTCACTTTCGTTACAAGAAAATCCGTCAATTTTGGCAGAAAATGATACCAAAAAAGCTGAAGCTTTATCGGAATATTTTAGTAAAGTGTTTTCTATCGGTAATGAGGAACTGTAGAATTATGGTCTACTATGATATTAGTACTGCTCTAATAATAGACCTAATCCTAAATTTGTAGATTTGTCATGATATAACTGCCTAATCTATAAGATCTTACGTGGAAGTCACACCATCGACTACACCAACTCACTGTATCGTATCAATTACCAATACATGATGTAGAACAAGGTTAGGCTAGAGAAAGAACAATATATTTAATATGAATAGAAGATATAAAGTAACATTGAGATGGACCACGCCTGCATGGCCGAGCCATGCCATACGATCAACTCCAGTCCATTCAATTCATTGTTCGCGCCTTCTCCATCGTTAGGTATTTCTCCGCGTTAAATATTGAATATCTATTTCCTGAGTAGTCTCGTGTTCACAGCTTTGTGGATTGTGTGGCTATTGTCCAATGCCACTACACTACTCTCCCACCAGAATCAACGTGATGTTGGTTCGATACCAAATTGGATGGGATCGTCGCGCGCCGGAGGTTACCAAGGATAATAAGAATCCTCCGGGTATTGGTAAGCTGAAAGATAAATCAAAAAGAAGGCAGCAGCATCTGGTCGGGAAATACATGTAATAATCTTAAAATATCTGCCTTCATGATTAACACGCTTAAAATGAAAATTTGGTTGAAGATTATTTGAACTATAAAAAATGGGGTTACAATAATAATAATAAAACGATGCGTGTTAATAACTTAACGTATAGGCAGTAAGTATATTGTGTTTAGAAATATTAAAGTAATGAATATTGTAGAAATGTTAATATTGGTATTAGTTTTGGTTAAAATTATGAAATCAAATAACGATTATGCCGGTAAGTTGTCCATATGAGTTGAATTCCAATTGCATCTGTATTAGTAGGCTAACTGAAGGAACAGAAGTATACCGTGGAGAAGAATTCCAACTAGTGTTCCAGTTAGTTTGATACGGTTTATTTAGTTACGGGGAGATTTCCTCAACCTCATTTTTACTTGACCGTGATAGAATTTAGTAATACTACTAATACACATGAATGGTTATCAAAACAAAATTTAAATACATGAGTGATAATTATATGAATTTTGGACAGATAGCTAGGAACAAATCGTTAAACATGAGTGTATTCGTAAGAGACATGCTCTAGACTCAATGTTCTGATCTGCGATAGACTATTTATACATATTTATACCTGACCGCTGATGATGCATACAAGTTAGTTGCAAGTATGCAGTTTATCATAAGGCGGAATACGATTTAATTGAGATATGGTGATTATAAGTTATTGAAATCAGTGAAGCTTATGTGTCACATTACTAGTTGATGTGGTGCTGCAAGATGTATTCGGCTAAATAAGTTTGTACAAGATAATTAACAGTGAGTGATGCTCATGTGATTATCAGGGAGTACATAAGTTGTAACCAAGGGGAGTACACTCCCAACTCATGTCTATGATAATGGCTTGAACCTTAGTCAGTGTTGGGGTAAATTCGACATTGATGTTTTCAGTTTACAGGAGATTTGCTCGACTGCTTATACTGATTATTTGCATGCATGATTGTGTCGCTAAACCATCAATTAGACTGAAAAGGTTTTGAGATATTTACTGAGTGAGCGTCTGGTAGAGAAAAATACTGTAATCATCTGTAGTGAATGAAGATAAAAGAAAAACAACACTAGTGATAGTTATAAGTCAATTCGCTGACCGATTTTGTTAATAGTTTCATTAATTTTATCAATCATATTACGTGATTGTCAAGTCATGACAATGCTTTATGACGATATCCTGAAACTATTATGTTTAACTAGTTATAGTGTTGAATGAGGATTAGTCAGTGGAAAAATAGGTATTGTTGCTTGAGGTGATTCGAAATTATCAGAAATTTATAACGTTAAAGAATCCGAGACGCCTAATTTAATTATAAATTTTAATTCAGAAATATTCGTTTAGTTTTAATTCTAGTAGGCTACGGAGTTTTGATTCTAAACGTTTGCTTAACCAACAGCTACCTGAGGATTTAGTTATTTTGCTAGTGCAGTTGATAGTACCTAAATTTTTAATCTTATTATCTAAACTGTTCGCATTTTAGGCTAATCCATAAACCCAAATACGATTAGCAACAACGACTATGATGGGTTTATCGATAAATGTTAAAGGTGATTCAAATGATTTCTAAATTTAGAAGACATGAAGATATAGTGCAACGCATGTATGGGCCAGGTTAACATGCAGGTTGTTGACGTATATGACAATTTGAAAATAATGAACATGATCAGAAAGATAATTTTAAAGTTAAGACTGCTTATGAAACTTCAGGCAAGAATATGACGCGTTATAAACATTCCGTAAGAAGTTAATGCATTTAGCCTAGGGACACTTACAAATATATGGCAAAAGCAACTAGAAAACATATACATGTTAAGTACAAAAAGTCATTAAGTAAAATAGTTGAACTCGCCTGGGTTATTTTTGAAAATTAGATTACTCAGTGGACGACATATATAACGCCATTCGTGAGTAGTAATGATCCAAAAGCATCCAGAATAAAACATGCAGTATGGCAATCACTTCCAGGGTGCTTGATGCTGTCGAGGTTTTTGGGACTCACTCTGATCAGAACAACTGAATGAATCCAGATAATTGTGTGTGCCATTGAATCAGCCATCTAAAATGAACTCATGATTGCAGAAAACTTATAGCTGGAACTCACCGAATTTTTTTGGAGAAGTGTCACCCTTGTTGTTTGGCAATGGAACTCGAGAATATGAAATTAGGCAGGCAGTGGTCGGAAGAAAAGATATTACAGGATAGTGCATAGTTTAAAACAGGACGAGGTGTTAAGCGAAGGAATTAGATCCAGATAACTATTCAATCCTTGATTGCATTGTTAGTCAATGTATATTTACGCTACTAACAGGTCATATTTGCTAGAGCTTGATGCTTAAACAAGCCTATGTCGCTGAAGCATGTAAACGCTATTAAAGCTTGTTAACGAACCATCAAAGCTAATTAGTTAATATAGACGACCAGTTTTTATTATCGAATGAGCTAGTAAGTTATGTGAACTAATAGATATAACATTACGATAATATATGTGACCATTAATCAAAGGACTATTAGAATAGTGGGTTTACAAAAATTAAATCCGATTGAGAAGGTTAAGGTGGAAATAAGGATTAACAATAATAGGTTGCGTTTCTTTAGTTGGGCTCACCAATGTAGAATTATGGTCTACTATGATATTAGTACTGCTCTAATAATAGACCTAATCCTAAATTTGTAGATTTGTCATGATATAACTGCCTAATCTATAAGATCTTACGTGGAAGTCACACCATCGACTACACCAACTCACTGTATCGTATCAATTACCAATACATGATGTAGAACAAGGTTAGGCTAGAGAAAGAACAATATATTTAATATGAATAGAAGATATAAAGTAACATTGAGATGGACCACGCCTGCATGGCCGAGCCATGCCATACGATCAACTCCAGTCCATTCAATTCATTGTTCGCGCCTTCTCCATCGTTAGGTATTTCTCCGCGTTAAATATTGAATATCTATTTCCTGAGTAGTCTCGTGTTCACAGCTTTGTGGATTGTGTGGCTATTGTCCAATGCCACTACAGAACGACCAACGATTCATTGTGGTCGCGGAGGCTCGTCGATGGACCCTGTAGTCATTGAAAAAGGTACTGTTTTAAGGCTTCTTCAGCATCTCAAACCTGATGAGTCCAGTGGTCCGGATGATATTCATCCTAGGATTATGAAAGCCGTATAAGATATAATCACTGAACCATTAGCGATACTGTTTGACATGTCTCTAAGACAGTCCAGATTGCCCAGAGACTAGAAAGACGCCATAATAAGTCAGGTGTATAAGGCTGGAAGTAGGGATTTAGTTAGTAACTATAGGCCCGTTAGCTTAACTAGTGCAAATGTAAAACTGATGGAAAAAACCATTCGGATATTTGTTATTAACTATGTTGAAGGGCATAATCTTTTCTCCGTGGAGCAGAGTGGTTTTCGGAGAGGCCTATCGTGCTTGATAAATCTTCTCATTGCAATAGAAGGTTTCCCACTCTGGTCTTAAATTCAAACTGGAACGTTTTGGAATCCATTATACAGTCGTAGATTGGATAAGTAACTTCCTTCATGACAGGAGACCAAGGGTAAGGGTTAATAGAGCTCTCTCCCCCAGGGCACCTGTAAAAGTGGAGTTCCCCAAGGTGCAATCCTCGGTCCTCTTCTCTTTTTACTTTACGTAGATGAGTTGCTAACTGTAGCAAAATTATCAGTTCTACTCTTCGCTGATGACCTAAAAGTTTGGATACCCATACACAGTATGTCAGATAGAATAGTATTACAAGATGACCGTAGCTCATTGATGGCATGGTCGAACAGATGGCCACTAGAAGTAAATCCTAATAAGAGTGTGGTGATGCAATTAAACAACTATGATGAATCGTACCACTGTACAATATGTGGACTCGTGCTACCCAAAGTAAACTATAGAATTAGGAGTCATATTAACCAGTGGTCTCAAAACCACTAGTCACTGTAAGGCTGCTGCTGCTGCAAAAGGCTAAAGAGTATTATGGTCTATTCGCAGGTCTTTTCAGTATTTAAATGACGAAATGTTTAAACTATTATACCCGATTTACGTGCGACCACATTTAAAATATGGGATTCAAGCAGCGAGTCCTTGTTTCAAGTATGAAGCAGCGATGCTGGAAAGAGTTCAACGACAAGATACTAAGATGGTACAAGGTCTATCTGGCCTATTTTGTGAAGACAGACTGGGACACATTAACTTATTTCCGTTATCTTACCGTAGAATACGAGGTGATCTAATATCGGCCCATCGTATACTGAACGATGACTTTGGTGTTAACATGTCTTATCTTTTTCTTCCATCTAGGACTGATCATTTGAGAGGACATTCGAAGAAAGTTCAAAAAAACCGAGACCAATTCCTTTACGTCTGGAGTTTCGTTTCTCGCACCAAGTAGTGAATTGCTGGAACTCTCTACCGGAACACGTAACATCAGCACCTTTTGTTATTATATTCAAAACGAGATTGGACCTCCACAGTATTACAAACTGCAAGGATTAATATAGGTCGATAGACCTCCTATCCTTATTACTGAAGACTGAGTTAACAATGCTTCTATATGTTGATGATATAAAAATCTGGCGGAAAATATCATGAGACTCCAATGCATGAGCACTTCGGGCATACTTAAATATTGTGATTAGCTGGTTTGAAAGGTGGCTGATGCCTATCGTAGCTGTAAAGTGTGTCTACATCGACTTTGGTGGTACGAAGGTATATAGGCACAGCACAGAAGAAGTGCCTGTGCCTGTACCTGTAGCTCGGTTTGGCAGCGATCGTAGGATGACTGTGAGTCATGATCTTGAAGATGGTACAGGTATCCAGTGTTTGACAACGCTCTAACCAATAATACTGTTTCAGTAGTGATGTACTGCCTGTGGCCATCGAGTGAAACGGTTTACGCAGGTTAAGAGATAAGAGTATCCATTTGAATCTGGTAAAGGTCCTACCAAATCCAGATGAACATGGTCGAAACAAGCATCAGGAATTTCAAATGAACCTAAGGGACATTTGTCGTATCAAATCATCTTAGATTTCTGACAGCTTACATAGGAGCGTACCCACTCCCTCATGTCTTTATTCATGCCAGGTCAGCAAAACCGTTCTGCTATGAGCTTAATGGTTCATGAACACCTGGATGGGAAAGATTGTGCAAAGTATTGAAGACGTTGTGTCGATAACGTTTCGGCACGATTGGACGATCCCTATTTGCAAATGTGTCACAAAGTAATGTTGCCTTACTTGTTCCAATCTGTTTGATGGACAGTTTAAGGGTTGTTGAGGATAACTCGTGCTGAAGATCAGTGTCTTCTTTTTGAAGCTCGGCGAGTTTAAGAAGGTCGATTCCTTGGAAACTGTTCAAGGAAGTTATGCGAAACAACGCGTCTGCGACGAAATTATTGGCCACAGAAATGTGTTGAATGTCTGAAGTAAACTGCGAAATGTAGTCCAGTTGTCGAGAGTCACGAGGTGAGTACTTGTCTGAAGAGGAGCTTAAGGAGAAAGTAAGAGGTTTATGGTCAGTGAAAAGAGTAAGTTCACGGCCTTCGATATAGTGTTGGAAATGCCGTACAACACAATACATAGCTAGGAGTTCCTTACCGAATGTGCTGTACCTCGATTCGGTGTCTAGCAACCGTCTAGAGAAAAATGCCAAAGGTTGCCAGGAGTTATTAACCCATTGTTGTAAGACTCCTCCGATTGCTGAGTCGGATGGGTTAACTGCGATGCTAGTGGGTGCTTCAGCGTCCTGATGAGCAGGCATTGTTGCTCTAGCGATAAGTTCTTTAATTGCAGAGAATGCTTTTCGTGCAGTGTCGTCCAGATTGATGGATTTCGCATTTCCACGAAGTTCATAGGTAAGAGGCTTCATAAGCGATGAGCATTTCGGTACGAAACGTCTATAGAAACTTACAAGACCGTTAAACGTCCGTAATTGCTTGATAGTGGTCGGTTCTGGGTAATCCAGAATGGCCGCCACTTTGGTTCTAAGGGCTCGAATGCCTTGAGCATCGATAGTGTGTCCCAGAAAGTCTAATGAGTCAGCTCCGATTTGGCATTTTTGAATATTTACAGTAACGCCATGTTTTTGTAGTCGGTCGAAAACAAGATCCAGATGCTGGAGATGCGATTCTCTGTCCGGACTTGCGATTAGGCAGTCATTCATATACGCATGTACGAAATCGAGATCTCGAAAAACGTCATCTATGAACCTTTGGAATGTTTGAGCAGCGTTTCTTAGACCGAAAGGGATTCGCGAATATTCGAAGAGTCCAAAGGGAGTAATGATAGCTGTTTTCGGTATATCGTCTAGCCATAGGGATTTGGTTAAACGCTTTAACCGAATCGACTTTCGAAAAGACAGTTGTACCTTTCAAGGTAGCTGTCAAATCATGAATGTGAGGCAACGGGTAACGATCGGGAATGGTTTTGCATTCAATCGCCGATAGTCGCCAGTTGGACACCAAACGTTGATGTCCTTTTTAGGGACCATGTGCAACGGGGATGCATATGGTCTATTTGACGGTCGTATGATTCCTAAGTCTATCATATGGTCGAACTCGTTTTTCGCCAACCTTAGGTTTTCGGGGGCTAGTCGTCGTGCTTTAGAGAATACAGGTGGTCCTGTAGTCGTGATGTGATGTGTAACGTTGCTGGTTACACACGGTAGTTTCTGTTGAGTTTGGTGAATCTCAGGGTACTTATCGAGTAGTGGTTGGTAAAAGTGGGTCTATCGTATGCTTGATTGTTACTCGGGACAATCTACAATCAGAAAAAGAAGTTACGCAAACGGATTAATTAGTGTTTCCGTCTACTGGCCTCCGTTTGCGCGTATCGATGATTAGATTATGGTGTTGTAGAAGGTCCATACCAATGATTGGTAGAGAAACATCTGCAACGACGAAAATCCAGTGAATTGGTTTGCGTAAACCCGCGTTCAGGTAAACGTACATTTTGCCATACGTAGAGATAGGTTTTCCGTTCGCCGCCTGTAAGTTTAAAGCCGATTCGTGAAGTCGGTCGTCAGAATTCGCTGGGAGAACGCTAACTTCTGCGCCAGTATCGACTGGGTAGCGAATTCCCGTTGTCACATCTGTGACGTTCAACAGACGGCTATTTTCACCGGCTACGGTTGCCGTTAACGCGTGCCGGCTTGGAAGTTTCTCGAGTTGTTTTTCGAGTCGGTCGGTTTTGAGTTGGAAAATTGCAGGGTTTTCTGCAAATTCTGGAAGACTTTCCATACTGGTTATGATACTAGCACCGGTCCGGGTTATCCGTCTCTCGTGGTCTAGAGACAGATCGCTCACGTGAAGTGCTTCTACGTAGGGTGTGTGATCGCTTACGGTCGTTACGAAAATTAAGATAACGCGTATGTGTATTACATAAATCTGTTATGTCATTCTGGGTCGTTTGAAGCTTTTCTTTGAATGAAAAAACCTCGGTACTAGAAGATTTTGTGATTTCTAAAATGCGTTCGGCAGATGCAGCCAGCTCGTCCAAAGCGTTGTTGTGGAACGAGAAAACACAGCTTGCACCTGATGAGGAAGTTAAGGCAAGAAAAGTTGTTTAAATAGGCCATCATTGAAAGTCCGTTGACCGATAACCTCTCTCATTCGTTGCAACATGTCCGTCGCAGAACCGTGTTGCAGGTCGATGTTATTGAGGAGTTGGTCTAACCTTTGTCTATCGGTTAGGTCCCCGCGCTTAAGAATAGAACGTTTCAGAGTTTCGTAAGGTTCAGAAACATCACTAGTAAACATACTAGTTGTTACGTACGGTAGTGCCTTGACTACTGCGAGGAATTGTTCACGTGTGTCGATCACGCCGTGCTCGGAGAAGTCGGCTCCCGCGTAACGAAACCAGGCTTCGATGTTGTCTGGCCAGAAGGGCATCAGTTGAAACGAAGATGGGGACAAAGTCTTAAGCTTAAATATTTTGGGTGTCTGTTCAGTCATGATGAAATATGAAGTACGATAATGAACGTGGGAAAAACTATATATATCTCCAAAAAGCACGAAAAAAATTACAATGTATGAACGAAGAATATTCTTTCCAGTAATTTCTCATCAGGTTCTACAATTATAAATCCAGATTAATAATCCATAAAACTGGCCAGATTTAAGGCAAAATACATCATCATTTGGAAATTGTAATATGTGAATCAGGAATTGTTTGTTATATAAAAATAAAATAAAATCGTTAATGTTGGGGCTGACTAATATGAAGTGTTAACTTGAAACGGTTTATAAGCGAAATGAAATTGTGAGATAAATTATCAGAATAAATATGGTCAACATGGGGTAAGAGAGAGAGAGCGAGAGAATATTGTGATTACAAACCGGAAATTGCGCAATATGTAAAATAATCAGGTCAAATATAGTAGGTTCAGGGGTGGATATTAAATAAATTCCTCAAAAAGGGTTTGTCAAGTGTAAAGACAATAATAGTAATAATAATAATAATAGTAATAATAATAATAATAAGTTTGGGACATAAACTGAACATTAATCAGATTATGTCACCACATTATAAGATTGATTATTAGCTAGTTGGCCAGGGTAAAAGTAGAGGCTGAACATACTTCTTTTGGATACAAAGCTCTGGCTTTTTGATCCGAATAGCAATTGCTTCAGCCGTCTGTAGGATCCGCAGTCTGACGGAATTAGGTAGACTGCTGTTGACACGATAAACTATTGCAAAAGATTGCTCCATGTTGGCTGTACGTCCTGTTTGAACTAAATGGTCTAAGATGGAGCTGTTAACAGTTTTGACAACACCTTTGCTTAACCACACGGGTAGGTGCTCACGAGCCCGAATGTACAAATTCCTAGAACATCTGCCAATATAACTTGCTCCACAGGAGCAGTTGAATTGATAGATACAGAAGGAGGTGGCTAGTCTAGGTAGTTTATCTTTCAACCTCGGAGTGATTATTGGTCGTGTGGAGAATACTGGTTGTAGTTTAGCTGCGTTGAAAGTTCTTTGAATTGTTCCACTCAGAGAAACTGTAGAATATATTTGTGAACAACTTAGAGAACAGGAACTAGAAACGACAATCCCTGTAGAGACCATCAAAGAATTATTACTAAAATGCACTATGAATGTACATTTCAAATTCAATGGGGAAATCTACAGACAAATAGATGGCGTCGCGATGGGTTCACCCCTGGGTCCCATATTGGCAGACATTTTCCTTTCTAAACTAGAAAACGGCCCACTGGCACAAGAGATCGATAAGTTTCCATTGTACTGTCGATATATGGATGATACATTTATCCTTTGTAACGAGCGTACGGACTTGATAAGAACACTCGAGCAATTCAATACAGCTCACCCGTCCATAAAATTCACATGTGAGAAAGAAAATGGGGGTAAAATAGCCTTCCTAGATGTTCTGCTTACAAGGAGAAAAGATGGATCGCTAAAAAGAAACATAAACAGGAAAATGACCTGGACGGGTCAATATACTAACTTTTTCAGTTTCGTTCCTCTACAACAAAAAAGGAACCTTATCAAGACACTACATCATAGAATCAAGACTATATGCACTATGGATACGATTGAAGATGAAACAAAGAGATTGTTTACAACCCTGAAAGAAAATGGATATCCAGAGAAATTTATAAATAAAAACTTAGCCAATAAAAGACAGCGTAGAGAATGTCCAACAGTAAATAGAAAGCCTCTATATATACGCTTACAATTCAGAGGAGACGCGCCGAGTGAAATGTTAAGACTTAAGTTAGGTAGATCAATTCAAAGGACTTTCAACGCAGCTAAACTACAACTAGTATTCTCCACACGACCAATAATCACTCCGAGGTTGAAAGATAAATTACCTAGACTAGCCACCTCCTTCTGTATCTATCAATTCAACTGCTCCTGTGGAGCAAGTTATATTGGCAGATGTTCTAGGAATTTGTACATTCGGGCTCGTGAGCACCTACCCGTGTGGTTAAGCAAAGGTGTTGTCAAAACTGTTAACAGCTCCATCTTAGACCATTTAGTTCAAACAGGACGTACAGCCAACATGGAGCAATCTTTTGCAATAGTTTATCGTGTCAACAGCAGTCTACCTAATTCCGTCAGACTGCGAATCCTACAGACGGCTGAAGCAATTGCTATTCGGATCAAAAAGCCAGAGCTTTGTATCCAAAAGAAGTATGTTCAGCCTCTCCTTTTACCCTGGCCAACTAGCTAATAATCAATCTTATAATGTGGTGACATAATCTGATTAATGTTCATTTTATGTCCCAAACTTATTATTATTATTATTATTATTATTACTATTATTGTCTTTACACTTGACAAACCCTTTTTGAGGAATTTATTTAATATCCACCCCTGAACCTACTATATTTGACCTGATTATTTTACATATTGCGCAATTTCCGGTTTGTAATCACAATATTCTCTCGCTCTCTCTCTCTTACCCCATGTTGACCATATTTATTCTGATAATTTATCTCACAATTTCATTTCGCTTATAAACCGTTTCAAGTTAACACTTCATATTAGTCAGCCCCAACATTAACGATTTTATTTTTATATAACAAACAATTCCTGATTCACATATTACAATTTCCAAATGATGATGTATTTTGCCTTAAATCTGGCCAGTTTTATGGATTATTAATCTGGATTTATAATTGTAGAACCTGATGAGAAATTATTGGAAAGAATATTCTTCGTTCATACAATTGTGTTTTTAATATAATGGGAATTTTTCATCAATTAAAATTACAATGCATAAAAAATTAACATAACGTAATGATATATAGAATCACAATATGGAACAGACTCACAGTTTGCGATTTGGTGTGCCATATCACGTTAGGCTCACTAATGAAGATGGCACAGGTATTCAGTGTTTGACAACGCTTTAACAAATAACACCTGATATAACTCGTACCCACCAAGAGAAATCAAAAGACAGAATCGGGGAGATTGGAAGATATGTTTTGATGTGATATCATTATATCAAGAGACGTCTGATCTAATCTGGCTAGCGATTGCAATAGATGTTGAGCACGGCGTGCCCACTCGCGATCTGCTGTGGATGCATACCGAGCGCCTTCACCTAGGTGAGTCCATTAAAACATGTGGTCAACATCCAATGTCAAAAACTTACAGAGCTATTTACTTTGGGGATTTATTTACCGCTACAATCTTGAGACTACGACCTACTGCCGAGAGTATGCACTTGAGGAGATGAGAAACCTATGGTATTTCGGACTGACATTCACCAAGCTAGATACCACTATGTTCACCACAGTATTCACAATTTTATTGAGAACTAAGCTTGAAAACTGCATACAGGCTGCACGTCCCTGTTTTAAAGTTGACTTGAATATCCTTGGTAAATTACAGAGGGCAGCTACTCGTGCAACTCGAAAATCCTGAGGTTTACCTTACAAAAAGGGCTTGAAATGCTAGACTTCTTTACTCAGTCTCACCTCAGATTAACAGATGATCTGATTTTGATGTATGGAATAGTAATAAATAATTTTAGACCAAATATATCTTCTCTTTTTCTTAACACTAGATCGTGACATCTCAGAGGATATAGGAGGCAAGTAGAAAAGCCTGATGATGTCACAGGTATTCAGTGTTTGACAACGCTTCCACCAGTAACACCTTCTAATATATTTCGTTCCCACCAAGAGAAATCAAAAGACAGAGTCCAGGAGATCGGAAAAGTATATTTGGCGATGACAATATATCGGAATTCTCTGATCTAATCTGGCTAGCGATTGCGGTTGATGTTGAGCACGGCGTTACCACACGTGATCTGGTACGGATGCCTGGCCGAGCGCCTTCAGCTAGATGAGTCCACTAAAACATATGGTCAGCATCCAATGTCGAAAACTTACAGGGCTATTTATTTTGGGGATTTATTTACCGCTACAAGCCATGTCAGTAATGCAGAGGTTCGGCATCGTGTGTTCGGGCACAGAGATGATAATCCAATTGGTGTCACCATCTTGAAACACCGACTTCGGTGGCTTGGACATGTTCTACGAATGTCGTCCCAGAGAATTCCACGTCGTGCATTATTTGCCGACTCTAGGACTGGTTGGAAGAAGCGGAGAGGTGGTCAGTGCATGACACGGTGTCGTGGTATGAAAGAAAACTCTACAAGACTGGCTTCTGTTGGTCCTTCACGACTCCCTGGTTGGGGTCCGAGAGATGGTGCTACACAGTGGCTAGAGACGTTATCAGATATGGCTCAGAATAGAAGCCAGTGGCGATCCTGCTGTAAGCTTCTTTTACTTTCTTCATAAAAAGTGGTTGTGTCTCCCTTACCTGAAAGATTTCTTCTGACTGTACCTTTCCGTTCCCTCGTTACTACCACACTACCTTACTCCAATCTCTTCGTTATTGTTCTCTTTTTCTTTTGCGCTCCTTAGTTTTTTTTCTATTTCTTTTCGAATTCTCATTGTTTTGTGTGGTGCATATATATTGGCGCTCTCTTGTACCAATATTCATGTGTTCAAATAAATAATAAATAAATATAACAAACCAAGAACGAGCAAATTATCCTTTGCATATCGGTTTTCAAACCGAGTCATCAATTGTTGGAATCTGTCTCCTGAAGCATTGTTGTAGGCACCTTCATTAACCCGCTCAAGAGGAAGCTAGGCGTTCACAGAAGCATAATGGAGAAGAAGAAAAATGAGCTATAAGCCTTCTGTTCTTACTACACAAATCTAAATCTGTGAATTGAATTTTGGAATATTTACGTTGTTGCTAGTTCTTAACTACTTGTCTCAAATTAAAAAAACTCAAGACGTTACCGGATGTAAGTGTAAAAGCTATAAATAAATACGTATTTTGCATTATTCACAAACATTTGATACAGTTCGTTTAAAATCATAAAGTGAAGGTCAGAGTTCATCTGGTGAATTAAAGCGCTTGAGAGAAAACGTCTTAGGTTGTATATATATATATATCTTGATAAAAACGTGATTTTCAGGATTGGATACTCGTATAAACTATTTATATGGCTCAAATTAGTGTTAATGGGACCAAAGCAGTAAGTGACAATGGAAATCAATCTACTGACGATGATGTTATCCCCACAAGCATCTTCCATTGGAAGTGTTATGAAGGTTACCTCAGGACATTTCCTGCAATGATTAAGTTATGCGAACTATTGTGTATCTTCATAGCATTTATCATCAGTTTCTTGGATAAGAATTTCCTATCAGTTGGTGGTTCATGGCTGACCGTAACAACTGCGTTATCATTCATTGTCACCGCATTTTTCCTTGTCTTCCATCTCTTTCTTCTGCATCGTTTTATTGCGGCTCCTTGGTGTCTAATCGTGAGTGCTACTAATTTATAATAATTACATCAGGAACTTGCTGCCTATGTTATCGTATGCATACTTGTGTTTTCAAATGGAGTACTGTCTGCAGCATATTCTCATTTAAGTGGTATTATAATAGCAGAAACGGTAAGACCAAAACATAGCCGTTTTTAGAGTCCGTTTAATACGTATTAGATATGTTAGTAGTGAGATTGATGGAATCGGTTCGCTTCTTTTCGTTTTAGAAAGTCTTCTCTATGTAGTAGACGAATTTAAAGATCTAGCTGCCTCCGTCTTCTGTAAAAATAATAAGTTGGTTGACCCTATTGTTTTCTATATTAAAAGGTGCAATAATGAAACCGCTAAGGACGTATGAGACAGGTATTGTCTCACACGTATATTTCCGACAGTAACATTCTTTATTTGTCTATGCTTAAAAAAATTTCTAGCTGTTCAGTCAGTTATCTTATTCTAGTTGTTTTAGAGAGCATTGATATTAATCGGACCATTCACCCCTCAAATTTTAAGGTCTACGGATACCAGAGACTGATTGCATTTACTTGGTAAGTCATTGAATAAAGAGTTCAAGGTTAATAGATCCGATAGCTTGACATTTTGATACTTACAGTAAGACGTTGGACTCGTCCGTAATTATGTTAGGGAATGAAGTGGGTTGCAGTCTCCACATGAAGCAATCTTTTAAGCAATAAAACATGTACCCATTAGTTCCTTTTTAAGTTGAGTACTATACGATCTACCCTAATGTCTTCGAGAAGTCTGGTAGTCCCGAATTCGTGACTCATATGTTAGCCTGTTAATATTCAACTTTTTTAAGTCACTGGTTAATAATACGAGATCTTTTTCTTTTTCAGATTTTCACCTTCATGGCTCTCGCTATTTATACAGTCGACAGTTTAGTTGCCTTCAAAATTTTTACAGCTGGGCGCTATTACGATTAAAGTGTGCTATCTCATGATTAAGTATTCTGTTGTTCGCTTGTAATTTTAGACAGTCCTTAATGCAATTCTTAAGATGTCCTTGTTCACTAACTTACCGCTTCATATTAAAAATTTTAAGATTTCAAATTACGATGTAACATTCAAGAAACCTGACTTCAGTATTCTTGAACTGTTTTTACCACATAACTACAAAATAGATCTGATCCTGTTTGGCATAATAATATCAAGCAAGAAACCTACATACCGACTTACACAGAGGTTTTGTTCTTTGTTTGCCTTAACTTAGTTAACATCGTTTTAAGCTTATCAATACAGTATTTAAATTATTCCTGTCACTAAAGATTCCCCGGAAGCACATAACAAAAGACAAGTCCTCTTTCTGTTTTGCCGTCTTACTGGTTTACATAGGACGAAGCATTTGATGACTCCCATATAGTGGCTTAACTACTTTTATTTATTTAAACACATAAATACCAGTACAAAGAGGCACCAAATAGATGTGCCACACAAATCATTCAATTTCTGTGAGGGCTGGGATGCTGCCCAGGTGCCTAAACTGAAGCAGGTGGTTTCCTTAGGGGGAGCCTTCGACCTAAAGGTCTGATCCACAAGACAGTGGAGCAACGTCAGAGGATGCAGTCCAATGGCAGTCGGTGACCAACAATAGGTTCATACACTATTTGTTCCGTCAGGATACTGGAGCCCAAATAAACCATTGGTTTGGAATCAGGGTTTCCCAACTCCTCTAGGTGTACTCTCCATGTCCACCAAGCCGGTTAAAGCGCCGGACATTAGCTTTTCATCCTCTCAATTTCGTAAACAACAGTAATGCCGCAAACAGGCAGTGAGTAGGACTTCCCTGGCAGTGGTTGTATGCACGTGGCCATGTGAGAGTATTTCGAGAGGGAAAGCTGATTCGAACGTTCAAAGGAATTTGGGGACTTAACTACTACCAAACAAATGTAAACTTGAGTTTGGTAATAGTTCTCATATATATAAGCAGAATACAAAGATCGTTAGCCTATCTAGCATTCGAGTGAAAACCACTATAACGTGTATACTTGTGACAAAGCAAACTGAGTGCAACAAAATTTTATCATCAGATATCGAAAATCCACGGGACCAGAATTAGGATTCGTAGTCGGAAACAATTTTAAAGCGCTTCCTAACGCTGAAAAGTTATGACGATGAATATCAACTCATCACGATTGAAAACCCAGTGTGTATTCCAGTAAACATCTCACGGCTAGTAGCAAACATGCTTGATTTTAGTGGTTCTACGTATTATATGAATTCATGCACATATGACTACATGGTAAGATAAAGGTGAATACTGGTTAATAATTACGAGTGAACATAATGATCTGATGGTAGGTAAAGCACACTTTTAAACAGGATTCTTCACCAGCCTTGTAAGTGGTGATAGATGAGACAGAATTAAATTGGATAAACTAAGGCGAACTAGAATAGTCTTTGAATTCGTCTTTTGGTATTTAGAGCCACTTGCGTTCATGTTTGAGATCTCAGAAATAAGAGTTGCTGATCATAGTCCAGAACGGGTTACAATTAAACGTGCGATCGTACCACTTTTAGATAACTATTATTACTATCAATTTTTTGTACATTTAAAACGTGCTTCAAAAACCGCTTCCATACGTTTGAAATAATACTCATCAAAATGTGCGAATTTTATGAGTTGAGAATAACTGTTTAGCTTTTTCTTACTGTGTTTGTTTTCATAAGCAAACACGCTCAAAATCATATTCAATATGTAGGAAATTACACCCTCAAGGTTGAAGGTTTTCACTCCTTATGTTTACGCAGTCAATATTACAAACTAGTCACTAGCTGAAATCTTTCCTAAAACTACAAATCTGTGTGAACATACCACATCTAGTAACGTATCACTTATCCCTTTGAATAAATGTAAAACCATGGTAAGGAGGTCGTTGGGAAAGAACATTGATGGAATCATGTCTTGGTATTTCTAAGCGGGTATATTTATTTAATCAAAATTTGATCTTGGAAATTTTAGCTTGAAGATTTGTTTCTATACTCAGCATTCCCATCTTCCCAATTAGTTTTAGAGTTGAGTGTACATTTTAAATCTATAGTGATGAGCGGACGAGATTTATGTTCGTTTTCATCTATTGGATAACTCTGACATTCCAAACAATGCTCAAGAGCATTAAATGAACTGAGACCCAATACAAAATTTAGAATAAAAATTAACGGCTTCAGATCGTTTTCCCTTCCAATTTGAACAGCTTTAGGAGAAGGAGACCAAAGCCTTTTATTTGCAATTTATGTAGTTGATTTTTTTTATTTTTGTCTCCTTCGTATTCTCGTGAGTTTTCATCGTTTTCTGGTGCATATAACGTGATGCTAGCATTGTAATAAGTTTGTTTAGATAAGAAATAATATACGTAATGTGTGAGTATTTCAAACTACGAAGAATCAAAGTATAAGACATCATACGTTTGATTAGTAAAAATAATAATTCTAAATAAGTATGGGATATTTTACCAAAACTCTATCAAGCATGGGTTACTTTTACTAACCATTCACTATGCAAAGGTTTGTAGCATTTATACATCAAGGAGTTTAGGAATTTATGTTTACCCACAATCCACGAAATTTAAATCTCATACTCTCAGGGAGTTGTTAAGGACCAGGTACCTTGATCACTGTACATAAATAAGTCGACAAAGCATTTTCTTGGCACATTTCTTAACGCTGGGAGTTTAGTAAAAATACATTTATTTTGATGAAAGCTAGGTATTTTACATAGAAATTAAAAATAAAGTAGTAAATTATAAACTAAGAATGAAGGATTATTAGGATATTAATTATGTAATTCTAATACATTTAGAGAATCATATTTACCACACGGTATAGTTGAGATTGGCGCTCAAGTGTCTTCAAAGGCATTTATGATATGAGACATATTTTAAACAGTTCAGCAGTTTGGAAATATTATCTGCATACTTGTAATATGATTAGATCAGTAAAAAATCGATCCAGATAACGGAATAAAAAATTATACGAAACCAGATGTTGGGTATTACGTTAATTTTGAAACGAAAAATCGTTCTGCAGAGCTGTGATGCTGTTTTAAATGGCTGGTTAGTATGAAAATATACTTTTGCAAAGCGTTTGCACTAGAGTTACAAATTCACTGTCACGACTTATAAAGATCTGTAGATTTATGCTAAGGAAGAAATCAAGATACATCTGGTTAATTAAAAACACTGCTATTGTAGAGGTAAAGAACCCGGAAAGTTGGACTGAACCCTTGGTTAATCTTTTTAGCTTTCACCAACTGAACAAAACAAGAGGCAATAAACCTAGAAGACAACCAGTAGTAATGCCGACGATCCGTCCCTAGAAATAAAGGAATATACTTTATGAGTGTTAATAATCAGTCTTAATTCCAATTACAAATAACACAAACTTAAAACAATTTGAAGTATTTTACTACCGCAAGATTATTTATAATGCTGGGAATTTAGCACATCGGTTGCAGTATTGACACATGCTAACAGTCAAAATAAGAGGAATTATCCACTAAAAGAAAAAGACACTACACTTCATTAGAAACTTGGACCTGTAATACGATCAAAAATCACTGGTTTAACCAAGTTTTACCGCTTGTGGGATCTAAAACCTGATTACCATATATGGTCATAAACAACATAAGAGCAGGAAGTAGTGTACACTGAACTAAATCCCCATGACACACATGCACAGCTCGTGGAAATTAACAAGATGTATAGCGGAGTAAAAGTAGTATTGGTGTTCATGACATATTTCGAAAAAAAGAATATGAAGAATAATGTTACATTCCAAGATCTAGATGACGGGAAATGGATGCAACTAACTCACTGTAATCGATCCGAACCCTTGAAGCCAAGATATGTAATTGACACGAATTTTCATATTTTGTTCATAAAATTCCTTTTTCAACGAGCTTCCCATGAAGCAATCGAAAAACGAAATCTCCTGTTCATAACTTTCATGGTTTTTCTATTGGACTTAAGAGTGCTTATCAATTCGACCATTTCTCTCACTGAGGTGAAATACATAATGTAAGAATACCCGACCAACCAATTCATTGTTATGACGAAGGGACCATGATAATCTAATTCAATCCATTTTTTGGCAAAAAGGATTCGTCTTTTAGCCGATAGCCTAGGAACATATAAATCCCTACAAAATTCCTTGGTTTAAGCTACATTCCAGAGAAAGCCTATGAGCACTATACGAAGAAAATTCTTGGCTTTGCTTAGTGGTCTTGGATGATTACCCTATACCATATACCTATAGTCAACATTGTTAAAGCGACCAATTTACTACATCTGGTAGAAATTTAAGATAACGTGTAAAGACAGGTAGACGTTTTAATGTCCTAAATACACCTGTTTTACGATTTGCGTTAAAGCTGAGGACAGTAAGCTCAGATGGTGCACATGACTTAAGAACAGTCAGGGTAAATCTCATGGCGAAAACGATCCTCACGGACGCAAAATCAATCAAAGCTTTTAATAATTACGACTGTACAGTGCAAATTTTACGGAAAACGAATGAAAAAGATTGATGGATTAGGTGTTCATAATATGTGAATTAAAGTTGTCAGAGTTACATAATAAATAAGTATTCTTTACGGTTGGATAGAGTACTGCGCTTTTGTGACCGGCGATTTTCAAATGAATAAAAGGTGGAGTAGGAAGTCATCACAAAACATGAATCAACGAATGTGGCAGTTACGTTGGAGTTACTTACTTACGCCTGTTACTCCTCGTGAAGGAGCATAGGCCGCCAACCAGCACTCGCCATCCAACCCTGTCCTGGGCAATCATTCCCAGCTCTTTCTAGTTGTTATTCATGCTTTTCATATCTGTTCTTTGGCCTTCCTTTTTTCAGCTTCCCTTCAGGATTCCAAATTACGACTTGACTCGTGATGCAGTTTGATGATTTCCTCAATGCGTGTCCTATCCATTTCCATCGTCTTTTCCTAATTTCCTCTTCAGATGGAAGCTGGTTTGTTCCCTCTTACAGAAGGCTGTTGCTGATGGTATCCGTCCAACAACGGACATTGAGTATCCTGCGTAGACAGCTACTTATAAATACTTCTACCTTCTTGATGATGGTTGTAGTAGTTCCCCAATCGTCAGCTCCGTGCAGTAGAACTGTGTTGACGTTGGTATTGAAGATTGTAACTTTGATATTGGTTGAAAGTTGTTTTGAGTTCTATATGTTCTTCAATTGTAGGGATGCGGCCCTTGCTTTCCTAATCCTCTCCTTTACGTCTGCATCTCAACTTCCTTGTTCATCGATGATGCTTCCCAGGTATGTGGAAGATTCTCCATTAAGTGTGATTGGATTGCTGTTCTCCGTGTTGTATTCGAGGACCTTGGTTTTCCCTTGTGTATGTTGAGGCCTATTGATGCAGAGACTGCTGCTATACTGGCTGTCTATCCGCATTTGTTCGTGTGTATGCGATAGGAGGGTTAGGTCATTTGCGAAGTCCAAATCGTCTAATTGATTCTGAGCTGTCCATTGTACGTCGTGTTTCCCTTCAGATGTCGAGGTCTTCATAATCCAGTCGACCACCAGAAGAAAGAGGAAGGGAGAGAGTAAACAGCCTTGTCTGACTCCAGTCCTTACTTGGAATGCATCTTTCAGCTGTCCTCCATGCACGACTTTGCATTGTAGTCCGTCGTATGAGTTCCGGATAATATTGACAATCTTCTCAGGAACTCCGTAGTGTCGAACAAGTTTCCATAACGTCCTCCTATCCACACTGCCAAATGCCTTTTCATAATCAATGAAGTTGATGTATAGTGACGAGTTCCACTCAACTGATTGTTCGACGATGATCCGTAGTGTTGCAATTCGGTCTGTGCACGATCGATCCTTACGGAATCCAGCTTGTTGATCTCGAAGTTGGGCGTCCACTGCATCTTTCATCCGGTTCAGCAACACTCTGTTGAAGACTTTCCCTGGTATTGACAGTAGTGTAATGCCTCTGTAGTTTTCACATTTGCTCAGATCTCCTTTCTTTGGAATCTTGACGAGGTGCCCTTCTTTCCAGTCCATCGGCACTTAATCCTCCTCCCAAATCTTCTTGAATAGAGTATGAAGCATGTTTGTAGTTACTTCGATGTCTGACTTCAGTGCTTCAGCTGGTATGTTGTCGGGTCCTGCTGCTTTCCCGTTCTTGATTTGTCTGGCGGCCATTCTGATTTCTTCCTTCGTTGGTGGGTTGACGTCTATAGGAAGATCTGTGTGTGCTGCTTCGATGTCCGGTGGATTCGTTGGAGCCGGCATATTCAGGAGTTCCTCGAAGTACTCTACTCATCTGTCCCGCTGTTGTTGAATTTCAGTGATTGGCTTGCCTTCTTTGTCTTTGACTGGTCTTTCTGGTTTACTATATCTCCCTGCTAGTTTCTTCGTTGTATCATACAACTGTTTCATGTTTCCTTCTCTTGCAGCTTTTTCCGCCGTCATTGCTAGTTCTTCCACGTATTTCTTCTTGTCGGCTCTAATGCTCCTCTTCACTTGTTTGTTTGCTTCTATGTATTCAGCTTGTGCTTGGACTTTCTCTGCTCGTGTTCGGCTGTTGTTTATTGCTGTCTTCTTGTTCTTCCTTTCTTTGATCTTGTCCAGTGTTTCTGTAGAGATCCACTCCTTATGATGGTGTTTCTTTAGGCCCAGAACCTCTTGACACGTCGAAGTTAATGCTTCCTTGATGCCTTTCCAGTTGTCCTCCATAGTAGTTTCTTCTTCCTTCAGTAGATGCTGTAAGGCTTGGAACCTGTTGTTGAGAGCTATCTTGAATTCATTGAGTCTGTCAGTATCTCGAAGGAAGGCTGTATTGAACCTTTGTATTGCTATTTGTCAAGTTGTCCAGTTCTTCTTTAGCTGCAGTTTTATATTGTCCACAACTAGGTGGTGATCTGAAGCTATGTCAGCTCCTCTCCTAGTTCTCACATCTTCCATTGTCCTTCGGAATTTTTTGTTGATGCAAATATGATCTATCTGGTTCTCTGTGGTGTGGTCCGGTGAGAAATATTGTGCTGCCTATGACCAATTTGTTGAATGCACACAGATTTGCAAATCTTTCTCCATTTTCGTTTCTTTCTCCCAGTCCATGTCGTCCCATGATACCTTCATATCCGACGTTGTCTATTGCGACTTTAGCGTTTAGATCTCCCATCAGAATAGTGAGGTCCTTTCTTGGCTAATTCGCTATGATTTATTGCAACCTATCGTGGAACTGATCTTTAATGTCGTCGTTGCTATCATTGGTGGGTGCATAACACTGGATAACATCTATTGTAATTTCCTTCGTCTTTGATGATTCTGGATCCGTGAGATTCTCATCCTACAAGTGCATTTCGTGCTAATTTGGACAGCATTAGAGCGACTCCCCGAGTGTGTGGAGCACTTTTCTCTTCGGGACCGGAGTAAAGCAGCATCTCTCCCGTATTTAGCCTTTGTTGTCCAGCTTCGGTCCAATGGGTTTCGCTGATTCCCAGTACTGCCAAGTTGTATCCCTCATTTCCGTTGCTATTTCACTGGTCTTCCCGGTCTCCCACATTGTTTGGACGTTCCATGTACCTATAAAATTTGTTGCTCTGGTTGTTAGAGAAAACATCGGCTTCGTGGCTTCCGAAGGAAGTCGGCTTTCACCATGAGGCGTCCTAGTTCTAAATGACGACCTTCTAACTCCCAGGGCAGAGTTTAAGTGGTTTGAATTAATTTTTTCTGGTTAGCGTTTTTTAGCGGGTTGGTTTTCTACTGGATGGGTTCGCTAACGCCATTACCAACCCTCCTCCTTTACCCGGGCTCGGGACCGGCAGTAACTCTAGAAGAGCTACAGGCGGAGTTTTACGTTGGACTTAGGATATGATAATAAGCCTGAGTCTGTGTGGGAGTCTGTTGAAGTTATTTCCGGATTTCCTGATATTTTATTCAAACAAATAACACTAAATGCAACCTAGTGACCAAATAAAGATGCGGGATTTGGGCGAAACTGGTTTGAAAGCGTTAATAATAATACCAAGTAGCTCAAAACAAAAAAGGTATTGTAAGGCATGAGCCTGAAACATAATAATTGAAGGTTCAGTGCTGTAAGCACTGTGGTATAAGTTTGCACTCGACAAATGTATTGATTTTAACTAGCATGTTTATAAGCAACTTTGAGAACGACGCTTGAAAAACATGATATACCTGAATGCAGTAATTAGAACTAACTTACTATTGCTATAGACCAGCGAACTGAACTGCTGGCTAGTTGGGATGCAGACAATGGGGGAACAGAAATGCCAATTTTTTCCATGAACTTTTCAACGTAGCCGACGAGCCTAATATAATAGTGGAAACATTTTCCTCTTTTACTCAAATGTTATTGGATTAAATGGGTCTAAACTAGACTCACAAATAATATAATAAGTTTATAAATGAATGGTGTTTTGTTGCTGCATCTAAAAAGAAAAAAAGCCTAGCTGTGATGATTTTGGAGAGGACTAAAATACACTCATACTTAAGAAATATACTACATAAATAAATTACGGTAAAAGCCCTTATAAATCATAAAAACAGTTCAGATATCATCCAATTGAAATGTTTACCAGTAGTAACATCCTCTGAATTTTAGCTGCCAATAATTTAATGAAAATACGTATTTATCTACAATATGATAAATCGAAAAGTTATTTTTGATATTCAACGGACGAGTTAAAATGTGAGTTATAAATAGGCTCTTAAAACCACCTATCACAAACCATATTTGTTTACAGGGTTGGAATTAACCACCACATTTAGGTTTAAGTAGTTCATCTGATCGGTGAAACTCAATTGACATGACTGATTCGTGTGAATAAGTCAAGAATTTTTTAGGTTTATAGGCCCCTGTCCTTTATTCACAATCCAGAAAAACCTTAAGATGCATTAGTAGTTAGACGCGTTAGTTAAGGGCTAGCAGTCTTAACACCGAGATTTTATATTTCTTGCAAATTGATATGACATGTATCCTAAGAAATTGTACAACACATAACAGTATGATAACACTAGGTTAGTGACACATTGCTAAGTGGAAATAAATGCATCGAAAGTGTCTGAAAACCATAAAAAATACTTAAGTTAACGATCAACTTTGAAGTCGAACTCATCATTTTTCTAGGCATCTTGATTTTTCAGCAATAACTTGAGACTTACAAAACCCATTCGTGAAAATAAATTCGGTGGTTTTAAAAGGAGAAATCCTCAAGATAAAAGATACTAGTTTTTTATTTAAATTCAGCAAGATACTTGTGTCCTCGAAATACCTGAACTATCTCCAGCCTAAATGACTGACACTGTTCAGATACGAAACATGAAGGCGGATTACAGTCGTCCGTAGCTTGAGTTGAGAAAATACAACGGGTTGTGTTTCTAGCCAAACAAAAAAAAACTAGCACAATAAACTCATTCTAACATTTTAAAACAACTCAGATTAGTTGCAATCGATCTGTTTCATTGAATCGTAGCTAAACTTTTAGTGCTTAAAACAAAGGGATATTTTTACTAGTTTAGAGGGAGAAAAGTCAAAATTTTCACTAATTACAAAACTAATTTACGAGTTAAATGAACCCAGATACTGGATGCATACTGAAAGCTGAGTTCAGAGACGCATCCAAATCAGATGAGATTACAAACTCACCCTATGCCAAAAGATCGGAAACAAGATTTCCTAGACCGGCAGCTAGAAACATGAAAATTATCAGAAATATAGGTACCAGCCATTGTCGAAATGCCCAAGAATGTTGCGAATTGCACGTCAATATACTCCCCCTATGCAAAAATGATGATTAAAAGCGACAGCTTTTAAACCTCACTTACAGCCACTATCATAATTGCATTATCCAGGAAACCAAATCCTATGAACGGGAGACAGTTACCTATAAAAACTAAGATACGATGCATATTCTGCTCTTTCTCGTAGACTCACTGCACTTAAGCTGCGCATATGTCAAATGGCTACCTCAACTTGTTGTGTACTCACTGAGGAGTCCGGTTTCTCTTGATGCACTTGGATAATTCTTGATACAGGAGCATTTTGTCGCTTGGTGACAATTTACTAAGAATTCTGCAAATCCATAAGTTCTCGGACCGCCGATTGAAACTTCCACATAACGGAGAACACTGAACAAGAGACTTCTATTTACAAAAGTCAAAACCCTTCTTCCAGGACAGACAAAACTTCTGCACCAAAACATGTAACGCAACGACTAATTTTGAGACATTCCAGTCAACAACCAATATCCGATGTCGCTTGTATGAAAACCGATCACTTTGTTTGCGCTTGCCTCTTATTGTTTCCTTAAGGTTTAACTTCTTTGGTAATGCGAAATGTAGGTATTCTGGCTACTCGACTGCACTAATCTAATGAGTTTGACAATTATTTGAAGGTTTGTATATCTTATAATCTAAGTGAGTAGTTTGTTTCACTCTTCAGTAATAAGGATAGAAGTCGGTGAATCTGTGGTAATCCTGACAGCTTGCTTTCCAGTGAAGGTTCAGCTTCTCCCCGAGAATCTTCGCTGATGAGGCAGATGCCACTTGTTCGGGTAAGGCGTTTCCATTGTGGAGATAGGCCTGACAACCGTATTTTGTAAATCGTTTTCAATGTTATTTGTATTTATTTTGTCAACCTTTCACTGTATATATATTTAACATTAAATGACTGTTTTCGTTTGTGATTGAGTTAGCTGAAGTCTAAATCAAATATTATCATTATTTATAGACTGTAATTGGAATATATCACATTCTAATTGGGATTATATCACTAGAGAGTTCGCCAACCTGCTCAGAATCACCAAGTATTTATAAATGTGGATTAAGATTACCAGACCCAATCAGAACACGCAACGTTTGGCCAATTTAAGTAACGTCCCAAATTTTTATTGTATTTGTAACAATTAACTGCATATATTAATATTACTATTGATCTTTCGTAACTTTGTTTATACTTTTCGCGTTCATATCTGTCCGGTCTCCCACACCATCATTGACTACTCGATGAGAAACGGGACCTAAGTTTAAGTTTATTAGATCGCGGTTTATGAACCTTCTTGCTATGACTTCGGAGATTATTAGTGCTGGAGGGAGCAAAAAGATAAGACAGATTAACACCCAAATAATATTTAAAGGTACGAAATACTAGTACAAGGTGACCTCGCGTCCTACGAGGCTAAAATGGGAAAAGGTTTAGGCGTTTAAAACGTTCGTCGTGAGGGAGTTCAGAAAGACCCTTCACTAATTTTGCTCCTACACACTGGACACGCTCAAGTGAGTCAGTATCCTTTACCAGACATGGGCTAGCTGCTTGGAAACATTACTCTAAATGTGGTCTTACATATGTGGGATATAAAGTTCGAAACATATCCTCGCCAAAAGATTTGAACGCTCGGCGAAGTGACCATATTGCACGAAAACCTTTGACAGCGGCTGCGTTGCAATGCGTAGTTGTTTATAAGTCATGCTGATGTGCATCAGCACAATTTTCCTAGAATTGATTTCTAAGTCCCAACCTCGAGCCCATCTAACTAACTTGTCTAAGTCAGCTTGGAGATCCAGATGATCAACCTCACTTTTTATTCTTCTCCAGATTTTCACGTCATCCGTTATCAATAATGTCGACAACCTAAGCAACAGTGGTAACTCATTAACGTAGAAAAGGAAGAGCAGAGGGCCTAAGATGGTGTCTTTGGGTACACCACTTTTGACCGGCTTCCAATCGGATAGCGTTCCATTGACTTTCACACTCTGCCTGCGGTCATATAAGAAGTTTCCTATCCACTCCTGTACAGTACCTATTATTCCGAAGCTCGTGAGATTCTGCATTAGACCTAAGTGTGAAACCTTGTCGAATGCTTTGCTAAAATCTATGAATATCACGTCGACAGACAGACACTTATCTGTCTGTCAGGACAATAGGCTTTTGGATACCGACATCTATCACAACATCAGGCAGGAGGTCGTTTGGTTGCAATGTAAACGGTAATATGGAGAAAATTCGAATGCTAAGAGGAGCTGGTTATTTCAAGGACTGATTATTTAGATAAGTTAGTTAGCCAATAACGCAGACAATGTCAGAATATCAACGTGCGACAATAAAAAGTGGGACAAAGATGATAATAAGTAAGATAGCATAATTCTGTGACATGTACTGATGCTAAAAGTGCATAAATTATGAGACACGCATCAGGCAAAACTAGTCAAAGTGTTTGTAAGGCCTGTCGCGTGTCAGTGGACCTAGCCAAATCATCCGGATGTCGACTCACTGAGTATCGAACAGTTCGCTGGTCATCCTTGAGGTCAGTGACAACCGACACGCATCAGTGCATCGCACGCCGAGAACTGGCCCATGTGGTTGTGATCGTACTCTTGCTAATATATCTCAGCAATAACGTCCTTTGTATTTTACAGTTTTCAATGCAATCGTGGTACCTTGACACGACATGACGAGTAATCCACGTCAAATGCTGCTCGCAAGGTGTGACTTCGAAGTCGACTGGTTCGTCGCACCATTGCCGTCTAACTCGAACAGTCATCCAATCGTACGACATAAATTATCTGCATCAGTGGTCTATATCAGAAGGGGTTTGTGGAGATCTTAGAAATTTCGCAGATTGAAATCTTGAGTCAATTGAAGCTAGACCACCATGGCGCAACTTCATGGATTGGTTGAAGTTAGACATTAACTCCACTGGATGCCGGCTCAGTGGTCTAGTTGGTTGAGCTCCTGGCGCGAGACCGATACTCAACATCCATTGGCCGGATACCATCAGCAACAGCCTTCTGTAAGAGGGAACAAACCAGCTTCCATCTGAAGAGGAAATTAGGAAAAGACGATGGAAATGGATAGGACACGCATTGAGGAAATCATCAAACTGCATCACGAGTCAAGTCGTAACTTGGAATCCCGAAGGGAAGCTGAAAAAAGGAAGGCCTAAGAACACATTACGTAGGATAATATAAGCAGATATGAAAAGGATGAATAACAACTGGAAGGAGCTGGAAAGGATTGCCCAGGACAGGGTTGAAGTGCGAGTGCTGGTTGACGACATACGCTCCTTCACGAGGAGTAACAGGCATAAGTAAGTAAGTAAGCGAAACTGATAGGTCCTATGTTCGAATCTCGCGGGGTGCGGGATCGTGAATGCGCACTGCTGAGGATTTCCACACTAGGACGAAACGGCTGACCAGTGCCTCCCGGTTTTCAATGGTGGTCTAGCTTCAATTGACTCATGATTTCAATCAGTGGTCTATGTGTTAGTCAATGTGTCAGTGTGTGTTTCTCAGGTCTCATCTCAAATCTGTTCATTGAGGAAACTGTGGTCACTTTGAGTGAGAAGAGATGCTGAATAAAGGTGACTATAAGTACAGAAACGTGGTACCGCACCTAGGGTTTTATTCGTTGGTGTGCAATTTTCTGAGCGTTGCCCTGATTAACATAATGGCGATGTCCGATTGGGGTCTTTGTGTCCATTTCATTTGACTTCAATTAAGTCATATGATAACGTTATAAAAATATGAATCCCAACAACCCCTCCCCTGAATAACTGATGACTAAATTCACTTTTAAGAATAATGTAATAAATTGTGTAAAATACGAGAATTATTTTGGAATACGTATGTTTCGTACATTCGTTGATCCGGACCGACATTCAGAATGAGAAGCGAGAAAGAAAAACGAAGCAGAGAAGGCAGGTGAGCCAACTCGATATTTATAGTGTGACAAAAAAAATTACAGACAGTCAATGAGTTAAGTGAGCACTTAACAAACACGCTCATATAACAATTCAATATTAACAATCGTTGACTGCCTACTGGAAACGGATACTGAAGTTTGTGTGGATAGATGTTTCATCACATTTTGTAAGAGATTCTGTTACCAATTCTCCGGTATCAAACACTTATTTATTAATCATTCCTTTTGATGAAACAAAATGAACCATTTGAGCCGCGCGCTACGGACTGGACGTTACTTTCAGGCCGAGGTTTTTAGTTTCACTTTTCTAGGATTCTCGCATAGCTGGATGAATTATTTTTTCTTGGAATTATGGAAAATAACTCTATTCTTAACTATTAGCATATAAACTGTGAATTTCATGCCATATGATAAGTTCTGAGTTCAACTTACAGTATTTATGATCATATTCATACAATAATTCATAATCATATGATTACATATATTCATTTTGACTATACGATCAAACTATACTTTGAAACCGTATATAATCATATTTGACGAAGATTTGCATTTCATATCTGTATTCTATTTCTTAAGGAATATATGATTATATCGTATTTGAATGCTTTAACCCACGTACTTTATGTATCTACAGGATCTATTCAAACCTCTACCTAATATCAAGAAATATATATAACCGTGTATGTTAAAGGACTGTATTCACTATTTTATTAACTATCATTTAAATCGTATTTGGATACTATAAATTATTTCATTTCCGAAATTACCTGTCCAATTCGGTGAGTCTGTCATAGTTTGTTTTTTTGACAGTGTTTTTTTCCAAAAAGCTGTTTCATATATTTGTTCAAGAAGCAACATAATAACTTTAGACGGTAATAATCTTCTAAACTACTTATCTCTGCACCTCCCAATTTTTACTAATACGGACTTTCAGTTTATATATGTATCACATACCGTACTTTTTTTGATTGTTTGATACTAATTATCGACATTTCTAAATTACTTTACTATATAAGGCTATCTTTCGTGTCATATATGTTAAAATTTATACAACTTGCTCCTTTATATTCTATTTTGCCTCCACACAGATACTGACATAAATACTTCATCTCCACTACTATCTTCCTGCCATTGTCATCTTTTGTTTTTAACACCACTAATCCTCACGATACATTCACTCTTGGTTAAAACATAGATTTTGATTTTTAGACTAACTTGAGCCCTCGGAATTGATTTTTTCACCCCTATTTCCAACATTCTGTTCAAACCACTTGCTATACGTCACTTTATCATGTCACAAAAGAAAATGAAGACCCCTGCTCCTAGGCGTTCAGCCAAACGTAGGAAAACGACACAATTTAACACCTCTACCGATACGATTTCCAACAGTTTCAACGAGACGTGCCACTCCGTTCATCCGGAAGCAGACAGGCTTTTACCAGTTGTCTCCATTCCAGACATGTTGAAAACTCTGATGGTAAACAGTGATGATAATCGCAACTGCAACTATATGGATGCTATAAAGAAGTTGCAAGTAGACATGAACATTCTCAATCCGCTTAAATATCTCATCAACCCCAACCTCACAGAGACTCCAGATCAAATGAATGACATAAATATTTTCCTAGATCGTGTTGCATCAGAGGTATTTGAAAGAATAAGACGATCTAGCAATGCAATTGTGTTTAATATACCGGATACACATGCCCTTAAAAATATCAAATCTAGTCTGCTTAGAGCCAGCAATATGACACACGTACCATGTGTATGCACAAGATTAAAAAGAAGTCATCCTGGTATGCACTCACCGATCTTGTTCAAATTCAACTCATCTGTAGACGCCAGTGAATTTTTAAATTCCTCCAATTCATTGAGACAAAAACAGATTTTCAAGGATATTAAGACTCTTCCGGATAAAACACCATGCCAGCGAAAAGCAGGAAGAGATAACTACAGACCATCAGCTTCAAACTCTCAAACGCATCATAATCCTAATGGTTGTAACGTTAAGTCCGATTCTAAGAGGACGTCTAGCTTAACAACTTTGCCGCCACCAAAAAACTCTTCTGAATCTCATAAAGTTCAAAACCCAGAAGAAAGTAATCCCGATGTAGGTGGTGTCCATCCTCTTAAGAATGTTGACTTAGATTCAACCCGAAGTAGTTGTGCTGATGAAGAATGGGATAACACAATCCAAACCCCTGTTAGTGCAACACCCAGTTACAGTAACTGTGCAACGGATAACAGGAAAACTAATCATAACATTCATATAACTGACCACGCACTTAACGTTGATATATTCGAACCTCGCAAACCATCGCAAGTATGTTTAACAGTACACAATCCTCTCCAACTTATGAAGAAGCCGAAATCAACCACAAACCTTGGAAATAAACGTCTTAAACACGTTACCCATACGTCAGGTATAAATAGTTATCTGAATTGTAATTGGCCACTTGGTCACAACCATAGACCTGATAGCCTTCTTGGTCCGGCTCCCAATATGTACAGTATGCCCTTATCAGATGTTATATCCAATAGCAATGAAAAGAATTTTTTTGTAATTCCGCCGGCTTTCCTGCCGGCAACGGTAAACATATTTCACATGATGACAAAGTGGTTGAATCTATTTCCCCTCGCAACACGACTCTTACCTTAGCTAATCCTATGAGTATTCATGGAACTACCAATTGCGATTTATACTCTAACCTGCTTCACTATGATGACTCTGAGTTTCTTATTCTTTCGTTCAATGCCCGCTCTCTGTCTAATAAAATTATTCATCTTAAAACTCTTTTATTCCTTGTTAATCCAACCATTGTACTTATTACGGAAACGTGGTGTAATTCATCTATATCCGATCATTCCTTGAATGTAGATAACTACGTTTTCTTTAGAACCGATAGATGTTATGGAATAGGAGGCGGTACAATTATCTATGTCCGTTCAGACATTCAAGCGTGCAAATTTGAGGATAAATCCCTTGATGCTATAGACGACTCCACTTGGGTTACTGTAAACTGTGGATCCCAAAATTATTTACTTGTGGGATGCATATATAGACCACCTCATGCGGATACTAAGTTTGACAAATTACTAACAAACATATTTTCCATTGCTTCGCACCAACCGCATACTTTTAAAATCATCGGAGGCGATTTTAACCTGCCAAAAATTAAATGGGGCTTGACTCCGGTACCAGGTCGATATAACAAGCTAGTTGAAACATTAGAAATTTGTGGATGGGTTCAACAGGTCCGAAAACCAACCAGGGGGAATAATACACTTGATTTAATGTTCACAATCAACATAGACTCTATCTCAGTACATACCAGTCATGAGTTTTTTATGAGTGACCATAGAGTTGTATTGGTATTATTCACTCTTTAAACGCCATACAATTGAACTCTAAAGCTTCATTGATGTACCAAAGCAGACATTTTGATCAACAAACATGGAAACGGACTGGAACTCTCATTCAATGTTTACCATGGGAAACTTATTTTACCACAAATAATGTTGACATTGCGCTTTCCAATCTATACCACAACCTGATATATTGTCTTGACTGCACTGCTCCAGTTATTGGCCGTGTGGCTTATAATGCTAATAGGGGCCAAAATACTTTTAAAAGAAAGCTGAGGAAATTAAAATGCCGCTACTACGAGCAGAATGATGTGTATGCACTTCAGAGTATACTTAAATTAATCAACAGAAATGCTTCATCTAAACGTAAGTATTTTATGAATATAGAAAATAAAGCTCTACGTAGTAAAAGCCCAGAATTATCAATACTTCGGCTTTTTAAATCCCGTGTAAAGTCAAATTCCCTTGGCACGACTAAATTCTTCATAGTTAACGGAAGCATTGTTAACGACCCGAATACTATATGTGAACAATTCAGCAAGCACTTCTCGCAGTGCTACAAAACTGGAACTGAAAACTCCATCATTACATTTCCAATGCTGACATCCAGACATCTGTCGAAAATTGATTTTACACCCTCCAACATCAAGCAGGCCATAGCTGCCCTGAAAAAGTCTTATGATGGTGGACCTGACGGGATACCTTCATCATTTGTGAAATATGGAAGTAGAGAATTTCCACTATTTTGTTTGAAACTTTTCAATCTATCTATGGAATATGGGACCTATCCATCTGTATGGAAAACATCCCTTATCACCCCTAGATTCAAAACAGGACCACGTAGTGATATTATTAACTATAGGCCAATTAATTTGACATCCGTGCTCTCAAGAACCATGGAAAAAATCATCCACAAACAGCTACTATCATTTTTACTTTCGGCTAGTCTGATCAGCCCATCCCAACACGGGTTTATGACTAAACGCTCATGTTTCACATCGCACCTGGAGTTTTTTGATCAAATTACCCAGAAAAGAGATGTTGGTCAGTCAGTGATAATTCTTTACTTCGATTTTAGTAAGGCTTTCGACAGTGTCTCACACAAACTTCTTCTTTTAAAACTCTCTTCATTTGGCATACAGAATCCCCTTTTATCTTGGCTCAAATCTTTTTTAGAAGAACGTAACCAAATCGTTCGCTTTGGATCATGCTACTCTAAACCTGTGAATGTAACCAGCGGGGTTATACAAGGAAGTGTGGTTGGTCCATTACTCTTTCTCCTTTTTATCAATGATGTGTGTTCCCTCTTTCAGTATGGCAAGCCTTTTCTTTTTGCTGATGACCTGAAAGTAGTTTATTCGTTCTCTTCTCCCATGAAAGAAAGCTATATTTCAGCGGTAATCCAAGAGGAAATAAACAAGTTGTACGAATGGACTATTTCGTGGAATATGCCACTTAATGTTGACAAAAGTGGATTTATTCACATTGGTCGCTGTCTTAACTTAAATCTGACTGTACAGACACATACACTCAAACCTCTTAACACTGTTCGTGACCTGGGTTTAAGATATAGCAACAGTCTGAACTTTTCTGAACACATTATATCTCAAGTATCCAAAGCTAGAAAGCTCATCGGATTGATAATGCTAAACTTCAATAATATCGAATCGAGATTGTTACTATACAGAAAATGTATCTTACCCATTCTTGAATATGGTATTTTAGTTTACAGTAATTGTAGACATACTGATCTGATTAGAATTGAAGGTGTTCAAAGAAGGTTGTAAGTATATTGTGTTTAGAAATATTAAAGTAATGAATATTGTAGAAATGTTAATATTGGTATTAGTTTTGGTTAAAATTATGAAATCAAATAACGATTATGCCGGTAAGTTGTCCATATGAGTTGAATTCCAATTGCATCTGTATTAGTAGGCTAACTGAAGGAACAGAAGTATACCGTGGAGAAGAATTCCAACTAGTGTTCCAGTTAGTTTGATACGGTTTATTTAGTTACGGGGAGATTTCCTCAACCTCATTTTTACTTGACCGTGATAGAATTTAGTAATACTACTAATACACATGAATGGTTATCAAAACAAAATTTAAATACATGAGTGATAATTATATGAATTTTGGACAGATAGCTAGGAACAAATCGTTAAACATGAGTGTATTCGTAAGAGACATGCTCTAGACTCAATGTTCTGATCTGCGATAGACTATTTATACATATTTATACCTGACCGCTGATGATGCATACAAGTTAGTTGCAAGTATGCAGTTTATCATAAGGCGGAATACGATTTAATTGAGATATGGTGATTATAAGTTATTGAAATCAGTGAAGCTTATGTGTCACATTACTAGTTGATGTGGTGCTGCAAGATGTATTCGGCTAAATAAGTTTGTACAAGATAATTAACAGTGAGTGATGCTCATGTGATTATCAGGGAGTACATAAGTTGTAACCAAGGGGAGTACACTCCCAACTCATGTCTATGATAATGGCTTGAACCTTAGTCAGTGTTGGGGTAAATTCGACATTGATGTTTTCAGTTTACAGGAGATTTGCTCGACTGCTTATACTGATTATTTGCATGCATGATTGTGTCGCTAAACCATCAATTAGACTGAAAAGGTTTTGAGATATTTACTGAGTGAGCGTCTGGTAGAGAAAAATACTGTAATCATCTGTAGTGAATGAAGATAAAAGAAAAACAACACTAGTGATAGTTATAAGTCAATTCGCTGACCGATTTTGTTAATAGTTTCATTAATTTTATCAATCATATTACGTGATTGTCAAGTCATGACAATGCTTTATGACGATATCCTGAAACTATTATGTTTAACTAGTTATAGTGTTGAATGAGGATTAGTCAGTGGAAAAATAGGTATTGTTGCTTGAGGTGATTCGAAATTATCAGAAATTTATAACGTTAAAGAATCCGAGACGCCTAATTTAATTATAAATTTTAATTCAGAAATATTCGTTTAGTTTTAATTCTAGTAGGCTACGGAGTTTTGATTCTAAACGTTTGCTTAACCAACAGCTACCTGAGGATTTAGTTATTTTGCTAGTGCAGTTGATAGTACCTAAATTTTTAATCTTATTATCTAAACTGTTCGCATTTTAGGCTAATCCATAAACCCAAATACGATTAGCAACAACGACTATGATGGGTTTATCGATAAATGTTAAAGGTGATTCAAATGATTTCTAAATTTAGAAGACATGAAGATATAGTGCAACGCATGTATGGGCCAGGTTAACATGCAGGTTGTTGACGTATATGACAATTTGAAAATAATGAACATGATCAGAAAGATAATTTTAAAGTTAAGACTGCTTATGAAACTTCAGGCAAGAATATGACGCGTTATAAACATTCCGTAAGAAGTTAATGCATTTAGCCTAGGGACACTTACAAATATATGGCAAAAGCAACTAGAAAACATATACATGTTAAGTACAAAAAGTCATTAAGTAAAATAGTTGAACTCGCCTGGGTTATTTTTGAAAATTAGATTACTCAGTGGACGACATATATAACGCCATTCGTGAGTAGTAATGATCCAAAAGCATCCAGAATAAAACATGCAGTATGGCAATCACTTCCAGGGTGCTTGATGCTGTCGAGGTTTTTGGGACTCACTCTGATCAGAACAACTGAATGAATCCAGATAATTGTGTGTGCCATTGAATCAGCCATCTAAAATGAACTCATGATTGCAGAAAACTTATAGCTGGAACTCACCGAATTTTTTTGGAGAAGTGTCACCCTTGTTGTTTGGCAATGGAACTCGAGAATATGAAATTAGGCAGGCAGTGGTCGGAAGAAAAGATATTACAGGATAGTGCATAGTTTAAAACAGGACGAGGTGTTAAGCGAAGGAATTAGATCCAGATAACTATTCAATCCTTGATTGCATTGTTAGTCAATGTATATTTACGCTACTAACAGGTCATATTTGCTAGAGCTTGATGCTTAAACAAGCCTATGTCGCTGAAGCATGTAAACGCTATTAAAGCTTGTTAACGAACCATCAAAGCTAATTAGTTAATATAGACGACCAGTTTTTATTATCGAATGAGCTAGTAAGTTATGTGAACTAATAGATATAACATTACGATAATATATGTGACCATTAATCAAAGGACTATTAGAATAGTGGGTTTACAAAAATTAAATCCGATTGAGAAGGTTAAGGTGGAAATAAGGATTAACAATAATAGGTTGCGTTTCTTTAGTTGGGCTCACCAATGTAGAATTATGGTCTACTATGATATTAGTACTGCTCTAATAATAGACCTAATCCTAAATTTGTAGATTTGTCATGATATAACTGCCTAATCTATAAGATCTTACGTGGAAGTCACACCATCGACTACACCAACTCACTGTATCGTATCAATTACCAATACATGATGTAGAACAAGGTTAGGCTAGAGAAAGAACAATATATTTAATATGAATAGAAGATATAAAGTAACATTGAGATGGACCACGCCTGCATGGCCGAGCCATGCCATACGATCAACTCCAGTCCATTCAATTCATTGTTCGCGCCTTCTCCATCGTTAGGTATTTCTCCGCGTTAAATATTGAATATCTATTTTCTGAGTAGTCTCGTGTTCACAGCTTTGTGGATTGTGTGGCTATTGTCCAATGCCACTACAGGTTCACTAAAGCTGTTCTGCGGTATTCCGATAACAAAGACTATTACCAAAGATGTCAACAACTCAACTTAGAGCCTCTTTGGATCAGACGTATCAAATTAAATCTTGTCTTTATCTACCGGCTTATTAACGGTATTTCCTACTCTTCGGTATCCACCCCTTCATACCTTATGATATCATCCCACAATCTACGCAATAAGGAGAATATTCTAGCGATTCCAAGAACCCACACAAACTTACGTCAGAATTTTTTCCTTATTCGCTACTCAACCATGTGGAACAGACTGCCAGTGAACCTCCGTTGCAGTGAAACTACAACCCGGTTCAAAAGTCTCCTTGACGATTTTCTTTCCGAAAGTGGATTATGTCACCTATTGAATATCAATGTATTCAATAATGATTTATACAAACAAGGTCCGTCATCCATTTAATTGCTTGAAAAGCAAAATAAAACCTTTGAATCTTTCCACATCTATTTTATTTTATTTCTATTTATCTTAATATATGAAATCTGATTATGTTCGTGTTTATCATTATTTCCGTTATTAATATCATTATTAGTTCCCTGACACATTAGATATTCTTTTTGTATCTTCTTATCCTTCTAAACATATTTAACTCCAGATTGTCCTTTAAAATCAATTTTGACTTTCATAGCATCAATCTTAATTATTATTGCACAAATATTTATACTAATATCCGGTTTCACTCTGTATACTATTACATAAATCTAAATGTATTCATCCGAGTGCTTTAAAGGATTTTTATTTTATTTTTGCAAATTGTTGGTTTCCTTCTGAGGTTGATATTTATTACACAATTATTATTCTTATCATGGATCAAAACTTTTCACTAGGTGTTCACTTCTTTTCACTCCATTCTTTCCCTCTAAATAAATATTCTTAAGATTACGAAGTTTGTAATTAAAACAATAACTTGTGTTACACTTAAATTTAATTCTCAGACCCGTTTTATCTTCACTATGCATATATGACTCATACATATTGATATTTTATTATCCTTTTCACTTAATTGAGACTTTCATAGCATCACTCCAAACTATGTGACTGCACAAACATTTATATTCTAGCGTCATATCTTACTGCAATTATAAGTTATTTTTTCTTAATTTTTTCTTACTAATTTGACGATACACACATAGTCGTTTGTTCTTGTTTTATGTTCATAAACACGCCTATTAAACTGTTTGTGTACTTCACGTCTCCTTTATTTCTATTCCCTTATTTTCTGCATTTCCTTCTTTAGACTCAATTCAATATTCTTCTCAATTGCACAGACCCGATTTATTATTATTAATATTCTACTATTATTGCTCAAAATTTTTTTTTAATGGCCAGTAGAATGCTGACATTATTGAAAATTGTGTATTATTGCATTTTTTTGAAGAAACCCGAAATGGTTTCTTCACAACACTTATGTACCCATAAGATGTTTGTGAATAATAATAATAATAATAATAATAATAATAATAATGATTATCACGCTATTTTGTACTAGAGAAACCTTTAACTTTATGAAATAAGTGTACTGTTTGACGTACTTTGTACTTTTTTCTCTCTTCAATTAGAACCGGTTAAAGTCGGTACAGAGTTTGCGTTTCGCTATAATCTAATGAGTCACCTGAAAAAACTTTGTACGCTTTACAGAAAAACAAGTTGGACCTAATCAATCAAATTGCGGTTCGTTAGCTCTGCGTTCAGACCAATTACTGGAATTTGTTTGTTAAATGAGTCCTTAAGATCATATGACGTTTCCTCTCGAAGTGCTGCTGTGAAGTCGCGAGGACCACCTCAGGTGTTGGTGAATCCCAGGACATAATCATTTGTATTGAGCGGGTGTACATACAGTCTGGTCCACCGTCATTACTTTAATTTTCGGCATTACCCTCAACGTTCCTGTTGGTATTAACCGTTAGTAGCTTCTTGAGAGAATGATTAGAAGTGTTTGAGATGACGTAAGCCGTCATAAGATTGTCACTTATGCGTTTATACTCTAAATCGTATAGGTTTATTGATTTATGATGTCTTTCCTAAAGTTTAAATTTGAGTTCCGAAATGAATGTCGCCTGCCTTAGGATACGCTTTAGGGTATTTTAATTCTTTCTACGTGAATGTGGGAACAGCATGTTTACTTGCTGCTATTAAGGCTGAATATAAAATAATAAAGTACATCTTCGTGCGATCAAACCGGCCAAAATCCGTTTCATAGTTATCGGTATAAAGTCTGTCACAGTCAGAGTAAGTATTTAGATCATATGATGACAAATATCATTTATATTTTCCAACCTCGGGAGCCTGTAATAGAAATCTGTTTTAACTGCACGTGTAGATTGTAACATTTCTCGGAAGGACTCTTGTAGACTTTGAAGTTTTGAAAGTAAGTTTGGCTCTAAAGTTTGATCAGATCGTTTTGAAGTTTCAGGTTGTCATTCTGGCTGCAAACCTCTCCGTAAAGTTCGACACCGTCGATGATGAACAACTACCCGGGCGATACTTACTTAGGAAGATCATATATATGAACTGGAAAGAAGATAGATGCCAGTGCCGAACCTTGGTTGACCTTAATCTAGCCTGAAAAAATGTGATCTGCTTCAACACTATAAAATCGGTTGTTTAGAAATGACGCTAAATTCTATGTCAACCGTGAGTCAAAATCTATCAGCTTGAGCTTGTTGATAAGACACATTCAGCCCGAATTCAACGGTCCCGCATTTATGTGCCAATATTTTGTTGTGTTGTCTCTACAGAAAAACTTTTGTTATGATCCCGAAGAAAATGGCCAAACGATTTTGACTTAATAAATTACATAACATTTGTAAGTTTGATCTTGAATGTAAGTTGGCATACCTCATGTATGCTGTATTTAGTGAGACTGAATTAATATGACTGTTACTATGATTATTATTACGTTGGTCAGCAAGAGAAAGTGGCGCTTCCTATACCTGCACTCTTGGGTGAAAATCAGTTCGCAGATGAGAAATAGTCACGTGGGCTCCCATGCATCAGAGGTTTCATGATTTTTGAGGGCGTTGAAAGAAGTATTACTGGCGGATATCTTCAAGGCCTTTTGTGTCCGACACTTAAAATTGAGAACGACTGTTCAAGATCACGCCTTGCTTTGGTGATTGTGAGGATATTGCAGCAAGAGACGTTATAAAGACCAAATCCGATTTCTCGGTAGACAGAGTAAACGCTACTCAGCCTAGATGTTTCCTTTGTTAGATTCTGTGGTTTTGGGTATACCAGTTCAGTGTTAAATTTCAATTTGCACACTCCTTATAAACTATAGGTAGGGTCGTTCGAGATGGAATGTTCGAGAAAACTGATCTGACGGAAACTGTAGTACGATTATCCATCAGGATCCAACACGTGAGACTCTGGCTTTGGTTTGCTAAAGATAGAGTCAGCCTTCGAGATACGAGACAAAACCCTTAATCAGCCCTAATAAATAGTAGTTCCTATTTTCGCTTGGTGCCTTTGTGCACTCCTTAACTTGATTTAACTGCCTATATATGCTGTTATTACTGGCTCAAGTGTATTCTGCCCAGTAGTCTCTTTTGGAATTCGAATTCATGCTGTTATAGTGTCTGTGTTGTTGGGTTTGACAGATTAAAAGGTAAAGGCCAATAACTTCCTTATGATGGGGTGATGGACGTTCAGAATGATGCAGAATATATGTAGAGAAGGCACTGTAAGAAAAAATGCGAGTACCAATAAAATTAGTGGTACCAAAGGTCTACTTTTTTTCAACTAGCACAGACTCTTGACAAAATCTAATTGTCCTGATATAAAATATTTTCCTGTCAGTTAAGGAATAGTATCTCATCCAAAGAAAAACGGTAAACAAACTCAAAAAACGCTCCAATAATTAACAACTGACTAGAGACTAATGATCATGTAAAAAATACAGTCAACTACCAGAATGAGCTCATGGTAATCAGTAACAAGCGAATTCTCACATAACTTGGTGATCAAAAAGTCCCTTTCCACTGTACTTTCGGATAGAACACTGGAACTATGTGACCATATCACTGTGCTCCATTTCAGTGAGGCATTCAAAATCAACGGTTTGAAAATTCTTCATTGCCTTGCCATAACATGCTAACGCAGTATCTGTAATATGAATTGTGTTCATCGACCAGCCTTAATATTTACATTGTAGGTGTGAACATCTGTGTCACTAGTCGTTTTTTGAAATGGCTCATTGTGTTCAGAAGTTTGTAGAAATTCGTACTCAATGTGATACGAAATGACAACCGTAGAAAACGACGAGTGCTAGTACTTTATTTATCTCCGTCCGTGTTCAGCGTTGCCATCCCACGCATACGATCTTTCCAGTGCTTTTTTTATTGGTCCCCGTCTATGCTACATTAAACGTGTGTGGTCAGTGGGACAGTATATTCTTTTCAGTTTAGATATTGGTACTACCGGGCTATACATACAAGACCAGACCACAAAGCAGATCAGTTGGGCAGCAGTATTACCACAGAAAACACAACATTAATGATAGGAAAGCGGGGTAGTGGATACACAGTGAGTCCGTTCCTGCTTACAAGCGAAAAATGCTATATCAAAGGATTATGGTATAAATAAGATCTTACCATTATGTTAATGAGAAAAAGTCAAACACATGATAGACAGTCAAAAAATATATATGAGAGTTAAAATGTCGAAAAATGGCTTCAAATATTATTACTTCATGGTTACAACAGCAGTAAATTTACATCACGGCTACATATAGTTCGTTCACTTCCTTTTCATCCAAACGACAATAGTGAGGGTGCCACCATCCAGTCAACATTAATTGTGATAAGACGTGACTCAGGTTAATGAGCAGGAAACAACTTCAATTGGAATCAGATCAACGATCCATCAAACTAGTAAGCTTCAGGCGATAGACATATACACAAGTACGAACAAAGCGCATGAGCGGACAAATACGAGGACACAAAAGTAAAACATTCGTTTGTGCTAAAATTCACAAGTTCCTATGAAAACATGTTATGGTGGAAATAGAAAGAATGAATAATCACATATTTTCTGAGTTATTAAGTCGTTCCAGAAGCAGGATGAAGCATGTGTGTGTAATTGCTAGACACTAAACATTACTTATGACTTACTACCTATTATAGGATGAACCTTCACTATCGTGTTAAGGAGAAGTTCCCCGTGTCACCTGAATAACAGACCCTATTGCTGCTCAATTAACAACCCCTCATGAGTTGAAAACACTTATATTGTTTAGATTGAAAATTACGATTATGTTTCACTTCGACCCCTTAAGTATGGTCATAAGGTTGTGGTTTCTAGAGGCCCCCAACTTCACATGGATCTACTCTCGACCATCAGTCGTACATCGCAGCGTGAACTTCATAAAGCGCGTTATACTGACAATACGAGCCTTACTAAAAACATGTACATTCATATCTCATAAAATATCAATCCAGTTGAGTAATTTACTACAGTGAAAATTGTATCTTTTGCAACAATTTGATTTTGCTTGTAAACTGGCATGCCTCACGTAACAAACTGTCATTTGAGAATGAATTATTATTATCATTTGTATAGCTTATTTCACTTAACTCACCCGTTTTGTATGGTGGACATGTGGCTTTTGATTGTAAATACTTGTTTCATTCGTTACGAAATACATGTTTGTCCTTGTCCTGTTTACTTGAATGGGGTTTACACAGATATAAAAGTAATTTGAATACACGGGCTTTTTAAACAGGCGAACTATACCACTTATGTCACGTTCAAAACATCAACAGCCCTGGATTATTCTCCTGTACAGCCACAGACCTGATATTTATTCGCCTACAGAGCCCAGTCATCAGAAGGAAAATAACTTGATAAACAAGTGGTGTTGTTTGGTCTATACATAATCCTCGTTCAGTAGATATAGAAAATTTTAAAGGTGATCTTAGTAGATTTATCAACAAATAGCTGAAACGCATGAAGCCCTAATTTAAACATATCGACCTTTTACTATTCAACACAGAAAAACAGGAAATGTAATGATCAGACAAAAGAAGGAAGTAAATATATATTTTACCTGTAAAGTTTTAATCCTAATGTAAGGTTGTCGACTAACTCCTAATCATTTAACTTAGACTGTAACAGTACAAATGAGAATGAAAAATAAATATAAAGATGTAAATGTACAGTACCTGAATAATTTTAACCAGTTCCATACAACTAACAGGTACTCACAAATCAGGATCAGTTCAATTTGCATCATAGGTCAGTAATCAACCGCTGACTTTTTCAGAAAGTGAACTATCTAAGTTCTCAATGGCAATAAGCTTTTATAACTAACGGAATGTGTTAACTCTATCTCTTAGGGATATCCAATCTAGTGAATAAAGCAATAATAGCCAGGAATACATTCACTAAATCTTACTGCCATCGATAACAGCGACTGAGTTAAAACATTAGGTCGAACACTGAGAAACTACACATCAAGAGAAATGTTAGAAGACTATAGATAGAGACAAGGTGAATGGTTCTATATCCTTGCAAATCAGAATTTGTAGGGAAGTTGCAAGTAAAGGGATAGAAAGTGTTAACTTTACATTCAAGTAAAGATAATGAGTTTTCATCACATTCATTCCATTCTATATCTGTTATCCCTAAGCACGAAATGCCTCCAGAGTAGAAGCCTCCTCCTCGGATGTAGAGAAAGTCTTCATAATTACCCGGGGTCTATTACTCTCGTCCTCCTCGGCAAAACTGTAGCAATTGTTGAATAGAGATACCCCCAAACGTTAAGAAATGAATTATCATCTTTCCCAGAGACCCTACGCAATAATGTTCCTTCCGCGAAACATCATTTTGCAGGATTCCTTTGGGATATTCTTTTTGAAATTACATTGGTCGGCCGAAAAGAATAAAATTCTTCACGTCTCCAGCGCCAATAAATGTATAAAAACGAGTTTTGAAAAACTTTCTTGTCCAGTACCATTCCATCGTGCAGGTCGTATTACTGTCAATAAATAGATTTTAGGGAGTTCGAGCCTTCTGTTTATATCTCTACTCAAGGTCGTTAGAACTAGCAAATCTTTGAGTGCCGGGAGACGGTATCGCGTTTTTGTATTTGTCTACATGAGTTAATTTTTACTGTAGAAATTCTGAATTAAATTAATTATCAACTTGACTGTTGTCATTTTAGATTGGGGGTAACTCTTATGGTGTTAGTTGAGATTTACAGATTCCATTACAAGCTTTCTAAAACTGACAGTCAGTTATCAGCGACAAAAAATTCCAGTCTATAAGTCTACATTGGATAAAGTAGTAAAATATTCGTTATCGATACGATGCGTTACATATATGGAACCTGTGTGTTCCATCTTAGAGCTGGAACTTTATCGTATACGATATATTGATTACATGTCATCAATACGACAAATGTCGTGTGCTAAATATAGTATAAAGTTCTTTGGTGTTTACTACTCAGAGTAAAAATTTAAAAGATTATAAAGATCGGTAGAAGCTACACATTTGTTTAAGGAGGAGGTAGATGAATTTCAGACTAATATCCAGATTGTGTAAAGCAAAAGAAGTATATCACGCGAGTTGTTTTGGTATATGGTCGTTATGTTTGACAAGGCGCCTCTAGTTGTCAGTATCTGCTAGAACTAAACCAACCAATGCCACCATTAGACGTCTGTATAGCTGTTTTTCCGAGGATTTATTTGTCAACGCAATCTACAGGGTCATTCGATTTTGAGCGTTTCAAATTGTTAGGCTCGTGTTTGTATATCACTAGGATTGGTTTGTCCGGTTTTTTCTAAAATAAGTTTGCTATTTTAAAAAACGATGAACCAAGTGTCACTCTTTACAATGCTTTCATGAATAAATCACCCATAGGCATGGGGAAAGTTAAAAACTGCACATATTGAGGTTCATTTTTGTCCAATAGTTAGTTGATTTGTTAAACAGATGAGACTAATATGAAAGCAATATTTCCGTGATGTTTGTAGGAGTTGTTTTGCATTTGATTGAAAAAGTCACCTTACCAGACTTTTAAATGTCTTTATAGATGCAGCGTAGACACTAAATAATGGTAGTTAATTGCAAGTTGTTGTCCTCCTACGTCGGAAACTAGATTTACTTTGATGCGTTACCAGGCATGCTAAACTGACATGATAAATAGCCCGTCATCGGTATCCGCGCTTAGAGATAAAACGTGACGGTATAATGCATACAGGCATTGTAACTTTTCAGACTGATAGTCAGTTATCCATTCGCAACATAGAGCCTGGTACGTATGCACATTGGCTCATGGTGCCATGGCCCATTAGCAAAGAGAGGTAAAATCGTCAGGCCAAATTCCATAATTTTTGAGTTGTAACAGTTGGAGTTTCTGGATTAATTTTAAATAAATATTTTAGTCTGCACAGTCATTCTAACCTTGCTTAGGAGGCTTACATATTTTCCTAAAATGACATACTTGTTTGTTCTTTGATAGAGAATTTGCGGCGACCATTAAATTACCAACACATAGGTTGTGATAAAAACCCGTTGTTTGAATGGTCAGATGAGTCAGATATGTTGTCGAAATACTCAACTCTCTGTTATAGCTAAGGTAATTAAATACAACTTTTCTACTGTCTTACATTTTTGAAGCTTAGAAAAGAAGATTAGTTGTTTTCGTTAGATGACAAAATACTTAGTTTACATTTTTTCACCAAGTTCATAGAATAAACATTTTAATGTTTCATCACTGCTATGAACTGTCAGTGTTTTTCAATCACTAGTTTGACTTGTATTGTTTTATATAACTACCTCTTGAAGTGTGGTAATTGTCTACTTTGAGCCATATTTTTAAAAGTAATTATTGGGGTTTGTTTGACATTACTTATTGATACTTACATTTCTAAAATTTAGGGTTCAGGTTTTGTGTCAGATAAACTGCTATTACGTGTAAGTAAGTAGTTTCAATTATTCTACACGTGTATAAACAGAATGTCAAAAGTTTATATGATCGATTTTATGTGACTGGATCTCTTTACGTTATCGTATTGACATGAATGATTTTCAGAAGTTATTATTAATTTTTGGTGGATTTGTTTCGTATATGCTGGCTGATGGATACACTTACTCTATGGGTATATTATATTCGGAGCTCATGAGTGCTTTCCACCTTAGTAGTGTTGAAACTGCCACCCTACCTGGAATGATTTTCTCAATGCCTCAATTTTTTGCACCCTTTCTGTGTCCACTACTTGACACTTATGGGTTTTCGTCAGGTTCTGCATGGGGTGCACTGTTAATGTGGGTCGGATGCTTTGGTAAGTTTAGAATGTGGTTATAATTCTATACTAAATATACTATTTTAGTTTCCTCATTTGCGAACAGCTTTCACGTTTTATACTTGACTCTGGGCATATTGACCAGTATTGGACTTCAGTTGACATATTTATCTGCACTGATGTCAGTTACTGCCCAATTCGAGAACAGTTCATAGTGAGTTGAATTTTTAACCTTAGTTTTCACATGAGCGATAAAGTTTTAGATGTTTTCAGTTTTTTGACCCATTAGCAACAAAAAATTACATTGATCTACATGCAAACTAATTCTTGGGGATAAAATGCGTAAAATGATTAGTTAACGGTTTACCATATAAATATACATATATGTGGTGTAAAAGTAGAATAATTACGATTGTGTTGGATAAACCCCTTAAAGAATCCTCGGCGAGACTCTAATTTATGGACGACCTTTGAATGAATCTTAAGTGACCTTGATAAATATTAGCCAATCAGCAAACGGTCAGTATGGAGTAAAAATATGTTATACAAAATCAAGAAAATAAAGTGGATAAACTTTTTATACGTGTTTCAAAAAAGAGGTTCTAAAATCATCCATACGGCTACAGAATAGTCGGCCTCTGGAGCCATGACAAAGTCTCAAAAACTCTTTCAGCCTCGATCACATAGCTTCAATATTGTTTATGTGCACTCCGGTTGTTGAGTGCACAAAATGCTACTTGTGGATAACGACACGATGCACACAACCAAGTCTATTTAGGAGTCTGTACGCTCTCCAAACATCCGTATATATTGTAGTACCTGGCTGCAGCCAGTATTACTGGTGCTTTTATTATCCAGTTCGCAATAACTGTCAAAATTTGCCTTAGTTAGGAATTATATATGGAGTTTTTATCACGAACTGACATAAGCTATAATGCCAGAAATTTATTTAGCCAAATGGGTGAAAGTCTTTTGCGTTGAAATCCGAGATCTATTATCTTATACCCGATTGATTCGTCCACAAATTATAGTCTCGCCGTTTTATTTGTTATAGCCTCTCAATTATCATGCTTTGTACAAAATTCCCTGTGAACCGATCGTACGTTAGCATTAAGCACTGAAGTTGGCGCCGTAACCTTAAAATCTCTAAGACGCTTGTGATCAGCTCGTCCATAAATTGGTCTCGCCGAATCCTCTGTTTGAATGACAACACAGAGAGTGTCAGTACTTCACTTTTTATGCCTTAAACACTGGTAAATGGGAAAAAAGAACCCTAGCTAAAAGTGCTTGTTTGACACTCGTTACAAATGTAATGCATTCAAAAATAAATCTGTATTTTAATGATAATCTTGGATCTGATCAAGAATAAATTCTTCAGAATGCTAGTTTGAAGGTGTCGAGTGTGAATTTAAGTAATTTCACTTCCGACATCCTGATAAAATTTTAATACACTTTAATTATGATAATGTATGCAGTTGCTTGGTAAATGGTAATATTTTGAAAATAAGGCTTGATACCAGAATCTTACGTACGTTGATGCAGACGCAAAAACCAGAAGTACTTCTGAATAAGTGGCTGTAAAAATGAATATATCTACTTTTTTGATTCTCCTTTTCTTTCAAAGCTTCTAATGAACTCATATATATTTATTCTAGTTTCCTTGAGATTAGTGTGGTCTCGTAATTTTCATTTTTTTTGTCCGGTTTGTTACTTTTTAACTGCAAACAGTTACTTATTTTCCTGTGATATACAAAACGATAAGTATAATAAGTCAGCAGAAAATTATTATGACGAAGTGTACGCTTAAAAAATTCATATAATAGATAAATCAATGAAAAAATACTTTGAACAAAAACACAAGCAAGATAGCTTTCGTTCACAGTAAAGATGTATTTTGATTTGTGTAAAGAGCAGAACTTCTCTCATCGACGTGTTTTACATCATACATTTTAAGGTCAGATGAACGTTTTCACACCACCACAGATAACCCAGGTGATAGAAAGGATTTCGGACTTTATTGCACGTAGACTAACTGCAGTATCTTTACCAATACAAGTAATTAGAGACAATATGAACTTGAATATTTTCAAAAGATTTTAACCAAGACTAAGTAAATGTTCAAACTCACTCTACTCATATAGAAGCAAAGTGCATGCAATACTTAAAGACAGCGTTCTTCCTTATTATTACTGTTCGATCACCTTTTTATCTGGTCTACTTCTTACCTCTGTCCTGATGTAAAGTGTGATGACTTAAAGCGACGCCCGTTTGTCTCAGATACTACATTATTTATGACTCATAAGTTAAATTTTACTATAGACCGACATAAGCTAAAAGAATTAGCCAACACTTCATCAGTGTTCCGACTAGTTCTGAATGTTTCATTTCAGTCGCCGAATGGTTCCTAGTTCAAATTGATTTTTTGTCCGATCATAAGTCCTCACAGCTGACGAATCCTAAGCCATGAATAGAGAGCTGTTTGGTAATCACTAGGTTCCAATGGTTTTTGAACTTCTTCTGTCCATGGAAAATAAATTTATAGAAGCAATACAAATTCTACGGAATATTCAAGCATATAACTCAGTTTTGATTCGTTCTTAAGTAGGAGCTGACACTGATTAAAAATATAGGCGTTCCATGTTATCTTTTTCTTTCTTTTTTTCAAAAAGAAAAATACGTTTGTGTATTGAAAGGAATACCGAGGATAATTCTGACAAATCATTTATTAGCATACGTATGATGTTGGTGTTTGTTTTCTATACTTAACTAACTGTACTCTCCTATACATGTTCAAAATCCTATTCACTAGACACTTGAATAATTATCTAGCTTTTCATCAAAAAACTCAAAAAATGTATGTCAGATTGTATTGAACTACAAATTGACAAATTAAATAGTTATTTATTATTGAAAAATTACGAAAAACGAGAGTGCATATCAGTGCTATTTCCTTTTATCATGTCATCTGATAAAATAATGGTATTATTAGACAGTCCACTGCTTTAAGGAGTACTTCTTAATTAGCAAATAACTCCTAAACCTTATAAAAACAGATGAGGTATTCACGAATTTTAGAAATGCTTTCTTTGTTGATACAGATAGTGCTTATACTCAGTTTTTCAACTTAACGGAACTAAATAACCAACCACTCACTCATGTAATCCGATTCATACCATCATTTTTGTGTGGTGGACAGTAATTCTAACTGGTTATCTAAACCAATTTATGTAGAATGAGGTTCAAACTTACAACTATATGCAGAGATCTACCTGACTTGATAATGCAAAATTTGCCTAGAAATATTAGAGCTTAGCAAATTTAGCTTACTATGGACTCTTTCTTTTTTCTTACGTCATTTTCCGAAAAAACTTTTACATTAATTAGTTTACTTAACTCAAGGGATATAACAGTTTTCACAAAAAATCGAATTGTTTGTCATTTCCTAGAGGTTTAGCTAAAATATGAATGTTTGTATCAGAAGAACAACAATAATAATAGAATAACCTTGATTTATTTACTATTTGCAGTTTCTTACAACCTCAAAACAACATTACTTATTGTTAAAACGAGTGTGCATACTTGATGTCATGTTTAACGAGATGTTTTGATCAAATTTGAAATTAATAAAGAGTTAGATTTCCAAAATCTAAGGAATATGAAAAATGGTCATAACCTCTCATATAATTAATTATCTTTAGGTTATATGTATAAATAGTTTATAAGAGAAAAATGAGAAACATGAAAATCGGCTTCTAGAAATAAAATATTAATATCGTATTTTACGTATAATACATTACCATTACAATTATTATTTTTGCCTTAATAAATCTTGTAAAGAATGAGAGCTGAATACATAATAAATAGAAGCAAAATACCTCTGCTAATTGAAAATAATTGATTTCACCAATGTAAAATTAAATGAAGTTTAACAATTTTCTGGACTTTGAATTCACTTTTAGTGATAAACCGATCCTTATGTATTTTAATTTTTATGATTTCATCCTATCTTACATCCTTTCATTTTACTGTACTTAAATAAAATTTTAAGCGTAACTCGAAATCAAACGGATTTGTCTAGGCTTTTCTGTTTTTTGTTATATTCTCAAGTTAACATTCCTTTGTCGTATCTGCATATATTTCATTCATATTGATATTACTTTCGAGGTTCTTCATAACATATTAGTACCTGCTGTCTTTTTGTGTTACATTAATACATACTAAGACTTCAATACAAACGTTTAGAGAATGTACAACGGTTTTTAATTATATTCACATGGAAGTCAATTGCAGAAGCTTCATCTATTTTATTCTTCTTAAAACTTTTTTGATAGATTAATAAAAATTCATGATGAATTCGCATGTTAATTTCATTAAGATATTTATGAAGTAGTCTGAATTCAGGTATCTAAGATGTGAATACTGTTTTGTTCACTTTTTTCATATATAGTTTGGATTCAATACTAGTATTAGTAAATTGAATGAACAAACTTAACCTGGCGTAGTAAATGATCATTTTCTTAGCGTAAGATAATTATTAAGTTGACCTAAAATCCATGAAAAAAGCTACAACTATCGAAACAGTAGTTTCCTGAATAGATACTCAAGTTATTTTCAATAGTTATTTGTCACTAGAAAACTTGATGTTTATGGATATAGATCTTTATTACTGACTTTTCCTTGTAAAGCACTTTTTATTTCAGCTTCTGAGGTTTTCCACGACAAATTATTATTTTCCAAAATATCTTTACATTTAGTTTTGGTTTAGCCATAGGACTCACTATGTGTGGTTCAGGTGTTGGTGCATTTGGATCGAATTACCTTCTTGCTTGGCTTCTAAGTATTTGGAATTGGCGTGAAGTGTTATTGATCGAATCCGCCATACTTCTGAACATTTTGGTTACAGCATCGTGTTCTCATCATTTAGATGCAGAACTAAACGCTATAACAGTAGTGAAACATGAGCTGAGTTATCCTGACGGTGTAAGTCATCGTAAAGGCTATCATTGTTTGATTAAAATATAATGTTACAATATTTTATTGTTCAAATCATGCAAAGTTAAAGTACGTTTATAGTCCCAAGTGGAACTTTTCTTAAAATCTCTCTAAATTTCGTTTTGTAGCTATTTAAAGCACTGATTTGGCAATAGACATATATTATGAGAAGTTATGCAGCAAATTTGAAATTACTGTTTTAGATGAGCTTACAGAAAAATAACATTTTTTACTTATCAACCAAAAGCATTAATTATCCATCACACTAGACTATGATACAATAGGAAAACAACTGATTATGAACAGGACTGTACTTCCTAAACATATTTCGGATTTTATTTCCATACATTAGTTTTTATCAAAGGAACAATACAGTATTTCTTGAAAAGTTATTTATAACTATTCTCGTGATTAAATAACGTTTAACAGAATTCATCCAGCATAATTGGAATACTACTAGAAAAAGCTTTACTATGAATATTCCCAGGCTTTATGCATGAGTTTATGATCAACAATCATGGATACCCAAATATAGGAGTTACAGTTTCAACAATAAGCTTGTTTATTGGGTTAGATAAACTAATTCGTTGCCTTTTGGTTGGACATCTAGCATAAAATTCTAAAAGAACGAAGGTACATTACTATGTATCTACTTGAATATAATAACATCATTTTGAATTTTATGAAGGTAAGGTTTTCCTTGCAATTATAGTTTCCTCACTGTCGTAAATTATTTTGAGCTATGTACATGCTTTCGCTAAGGTAATTTCGTGGTGCTAGAAATGTTTGTTATGTAAATTGATAAAATTAGCCATTTTGTGTGAGTATGTAGAAACGGTCGTTTCAAATAACTTGAAATGAACATACTTTGTGTGTCAATCATTCGAGTTGTGACAATAGTTTCAGATCATTCTCCGTCATCACCTTAAAAGTACTGTTAAGCGTAATAACTTATAATAAGACGCATTTAAACCTGAAGTTACTAAAGCTTAGGTCTGCTGATTATAATGTGTGTAGATTATAATGTGACATCCATAATATCATTTTAGTGAAACTTTTGGAAACATTATCTTTGCTCAAGAAAAGAAGTTGTACTAGGTCGCGATGGTTCAGACACCGAAGGAATATATGCATTTACTGTTTGTGAAGTATCCTACTTATAATCGAAATCCAGTAAGTGTTATTGGCTGCCCTCAACTGCTTAATAGTAACAGTGGTGTAATTTGATCTCGATCCATGTTCGTCAAGGAAATTACACTAATTGTTTAACTTGGAGATTTCTGTCATCAATCCGAACCTAACGGGCGACCATTAGTTACGATCCAATGACTTGATAGATGTTGGGAATGCCAGATATCCAGAAATCACTTGGTAACCGTCATGTTTTTGTAATTTTGTATTGGAAATTTGAATCTCTCGTTTTTGCGCTAGAAATGCCCATTTTTACCTTCAGATTGTATTTCCCACTTGCGTATGCCTGAACACCGATTACCACGACGAGCAATGCTAACTGGTGTTGGGGATGGTTGAAAGAAAGTTAAGGGCGGTCAAACCCAAACGTGGCATTAGTGCTTGAAGTCATTAACTTCTGGTCTTAGCCATGTTGGTAGATGCAGACTACTCGATTGGGATCCGCGTGACTATCATAACCAATGGTTGAAGACTCTGGATGACATGGCTCAGAATCGATCACAATGGCGTCGGTGTATACATTCCTTGTCTTCCTTTAAACTATGAAATTAAAATCATTTCTTATCTTTCTTTCTGTGAACTAATTCCTTCTCCTGTACTATGTCCTTATATGCAATCTTTCTTTGATATATGACCACCACTGAATTAACTACTTCTATGAATCCAGTGTTGTGCTAATGAGGTATGGCAACTTGGACCGATGCACTTGTATGCCTGGTCCTACGTTGTAGCTGACTGACCGAATAAGCTCCTAAATTATCAAACTACATTTTAATTATCTTTTGCATTGTCCAATACTAGTAAATTTGGAATAAATCTATATGGAGTGTTAGTTTTAGAAATGTAATTAAATGTATACATTTTTTATATTTCAGCTAGGTATGTTGTGTCATTCGTTCGTTGTTCTTTTAATGCGCTATTTTGTGACGTTCCACAAGGACATTTTCATTCTATATATCTACGCTTGAGTTGATTGCCTAATTGTTCGTGCTTCTAGCTGCTTGTAAAATATAACTTTCTCTCATCTGAACCTAGTCTTCGCCCTTTAATTAACTGGGTTGGGACGCATAGGAATAGTTTAGCTTGTCTGTAGTTGTGTCGCCAATTTTAGGTGGTCCCGTGATCTCTTCAAAAATATCAATAGTGAACTCTGAATTTTCGATGCTCCATTAGAGAGAGTGAGGACAATTCAACGGAGAAAATTTTCTTTTCGACGACATCATTTTTCAATGCTGTACAATCGTAGTTATAAGTTTTTTATATTACCCATAAATGCCCTTGTACAGCACAAGAAAATGATATCGTCGAAAGTGGATTTTTTTCTCCGAAATGTCTTCATACTCTTTAATAATCAATGGGCTTCGTTTTTAAGTTTATTAAGGTAAATGTATATTTGAAACTAATAATTTCGGCCTTTAAAGTTATTAGAATACAAATGTGAATAAACAGATTAATAGTGTTGTTTGTACACCGTGATATGAAAATTGTTTTTTGTCATATGACATCTTACAGAATGATCGAAAGGAAATAGATATAACAACCGATTTATTTCATGGGATTTAAGAAGAATATACATCTTAGTCGGTGCAAAAAAATTTTTATTGTCATTAGACAGAATTATTTTAATAAGCGTGTGATATATCTATCTAAATCTGATAGTTTGAATTGTGACTTTTGACCGGATAACTACATATACAGTTTCTTTATAGTTAATAAATAAGCAGAATGCAAATAAAAAGTAGTGTATCAACTGATAGCATTCAACATCCTTAGACAAGTAATTTATTCAGTACATACAAGTTATTATCTATGACAATATCACTTGTTCTATGTTGCTATCCTTTGTGAAAACAATATGTATACTTTGTTTCGTAAATAAACGTAAAATTATGTTTGTTTGTGTATTTCACTCTGGGTTAACTGACATTGCTGCATTATTAGTGCATGTTTCATATTTTGAAAGAGATCATATATAAATGCACTGAACTTTACATTAATTAACTGATATGAACTTAAGTCAGAGTTTCAATATTGATAAATTATGAGATGGTGGAGAAGATTTGTAGCTCAGGTGGATGATTTTGGTAGAGTTTTGTTCTCTGAGCTGGGTGGTTCGGTCATGGAGCTTTCATCGTTCTTCTGAACGACATCATCAGCACAAACTTCAGATAGAAGTGAAGTGTTCGAATTTCTCCATATGTGTTTCACAGCTTGTTCTGTGCACCTCGATGTTGATTGGTTCTTATTGACCTTAAATTTGTCATTGTTTACTTCTTTGTTTTGGTTGTCTCTGTTGGGATATTCAGGAAAATATCCCAAGAATTATCCTGTTAAGCCTAATGTTATCCTTGGACATGAAATGGTATCATCTTATTGGTGAATATTTGTTTAACGTGTCATTTTCCTACTGGCCATTACTGTACAATGTTATTTTCTATTTTATGGGACGTTGTGGTCTGCTTGACTGGTATATAAACAAAGTATGTTTGAAATACAATGATTCATATCTCCGAGGCTGTGACTTGTGTTCTGGACTCAACTGGCTGGGTTAGATAGGGGAGCGAGACCAATCAGAACCCTAGGCTGTTCTACGTGTTTGCGCGTCTTTGGTCCGATCAATAATTCCCTACCCTTAATCAGCAGCATCATTTTCACGTTATAACAGTCTCCCATTGGTTTGACTTTTGTTCCTATATTTGTGCATGATTATCCTTATTGGTTGGTAAATTGGATTGATTTCAATATGCTTGTTGATTGTTGTTGTTTGAAAATGGGAGAATTTCGCCAAAAGGCAGGCTTCCACTCGAGAACAACTATATTTTCTCCATGAGTGTCTTCACCAGTGTGTTCTACCAACAAGTGTAAAATGTAGACCTCCAACTGCCCATTAGGATGGAAAATAACTGAGCAAAGTGGAAGAAAAGTAGTACACACTACAGGATCCGCAAATACCAACACGTCATAGAGGATCAAAAGATGAAGCTACGAAGGACACTCACGTCAGAACATTTGGAAATCTTGACAACAGCCATCGAGATATCATGCAAACGACACAGAGAACAAAGAAGAAACACCCTAAAGAAAAAACTGATCAAGATCTCAAAACCACCCATGGAAGAAAACACAAACAACTGCGTGATCAATGTGTCAAAACAACCACTAATAAATACGGAAGAACACCTACTCTAAAAAGGATTAAACTACAATACAAGCGACGCCTCAAAGCTGGAATTCTTCGCAGCACTAGAGTCATCACTCAAAACTTCCGGAATCAGTGAAGAAACACAACAAGAAATAAGACAAACTATAGTACCGATAACTCAACAGGTGAAGGAAAACAACCAACTGACTCCACAAGAACAAAAGGCTTTGAAGGAACTCAGAAATAGAAAGGATATTATTATAATACCAGCGGACAAAGGACGCACCAAAGTAGTCATGGACAAAAAAGAATACGTCAAAAAAGCCGAAGAACTACTTGAAGATAAGAGCACATACAAACTGATGGATACAAATCCCGTCAAAAAATTAAAGAACCAGATCTCAAAGACTTTAAACAAGCTAGTCAAAGCAGAAGAAATAACAAAACAAGACTAATGGAGAATGAAATCCAATAGGTTAGTACTCCCTCGATTCTACGGCAGACCAGAAATACACAAACCAAACATTCCACTACGTCCAATTGTAGCAGTCAATCAGCAATCAACAAGCATATTGAAATCAATCCAATTTACCAACCAATAAGGAAAATCATGCACAAATATAGGAACAAAAGTTAAACCAATGGGAGACACAACCAAAACAAAGAAGTAAACAATGACAAATTTAAGGTCAATAAGAACCAATCAACATCGAGGTGCACAGAACAAGCTGTGAAACACATATGGAGAAATTCGAACACTTCACTTCTATCTGAAGTTTGTGCTGATGATGTCGTTCAGAAGAACGATGAAAGCTCCACGACCGAACCACCCAGCTCAGAGAACAAAACTCGACCAAAATTGATGAATTATGCATCAAACCCAAAATCCTATATTTCAATAACGAAAAAGGTTATAAATTCTAACAGTCTAGCTATTCAACACTTTGGATTTATGTATCTCTTTATATTATTCCATTTCATGATGTCTAACTGGCTTTCTCAAACTTAGGATTGAAATGATTTATTTTACATATTATGTCAATTTGTGAATATTCTCTTAATACTAATCGAAAGCAATCGATTATCACATAACTAGTGTAGAATCATTATAACATTTACAACTACAAAGTGACTTCTTTGTATTCCACCCTTCAATTATATGTCAGATGACATGGTTGAATTATTTGATTATTATAGCTGTCAAATAATAAATCATTTTCATTTCTCTCAATACCAATTTATATGGCTGTCTGTGCTGTTCTTCAGTTTTCTTCCATTATGTTGTTTTTATACTATCAGCAAATTTACTAGTTAAGTGAAGAATTAAATATAATAATAATAATAATAATCACGATTGATCAGTACTGATTTTTACCAATCAGACTAAATTTATATCAAAGACTGTGTGTGATTATAGAAATTTATTTTAGAATAAGTTTAGTAAAATCTACGATTTTTAACGTTCTCATTAGATGATTGTAAGTAAAATGTAATTAAAACTTGGTATTAGGTCACTTTTTTTACTGTTTAAGCAGTAGTAGTTATCGATCCTAACAGTTCAGTAACTTTAGTCTTTTTATAAATATTTTGGCAGACAACTATAAGTTACGTTTATTACCCTGAAGAAGTCCAGACAAGTTAGTTGGATGAAACGTTGGAATTATTTAAATTTCAATCACTGATATTATTCTAAATATAATTTTCACATATTATAAGTTATATAGTTTAATTTACCTGTAATAATGTGAAATTTTCAAAACATTTACAATTTTTTAATACTTTATTGAGATATAATTTCTGTTTTCAAGATAGAAGATACAAACCATCAGAACAAGTATCCTTCTGAAGCAGATTTCGCCAGTGGTATGTATATCTTGTTTTTTAAATAATTTCACATTTTTGTACACGTTTGATTAAATTATTTTCAATAAAATTTATCAAAGAGTGTTAAAGATGGAAAATACTGAGAAATAAACGGTTTTAAAACTACTATTTCATTTTAGCTTAAACATCCTCGTTAACATGCCTTCTACACAATTAAATTGCTGGCTAAAACTAACAAAATATTAAATTTCAATTTTAGAATCTTTAATTATCTAATCGTTCCGACACTTCTTTTTGTAAACTTTATACCGACTCGGCACGAAGCTGTTGATGGTTTTACAAGATGAGAGTTATAGCCATTTTCCAGTTAGTGTCGGAAGCTGTTTAAATTTATGTTAGGTCCTGATAAACATAATGAATGGTAACTTTGGGGATCCATTTATGGACCAATACTATGCGTATATTTTTATCGTATAATTGTTAAATAACTAAACTGCTCATATTCATGTCCCTCTTATTATAAGCTTTACTTCGACCTATGAACTATTATTTTACGATTTGCCATTCTCGAATTATGGCCTGTCTATTAATTCACTACCTTACACATTCACATTTGGCCAAATCTTGTACAAATGTTGTTTCCTATTTTATGGTGCGATGCGGTCTGTTTTATTGGCATATAAACCCCATATGTTTGAAATAAATGATTCATATCGCAGAGGCTGATATTGGTGTTGTGGACTTAACTGGCTGGGCTAGGCGGAAAACAGGACCAATCAAGACTGTAGACTGCTCGTACGTGTTTTACGCGTCTTTGATTCGATCGATAAGTCACTGCTCTCTAATCGGTGGTCACAAGATCTAGCAATTTATTCGTGGTTGAAATTTTGATTCGCATTTATTAATAATCTTAATTGGATAAACTGTGCTACCCCTTCAAAATGGCCAGGATTTATGTGTTTTTTTACTTCCTAGATGTTTCATTCACCTGTTTGAAGATGCCTAATTTGTTTCAAATATGGGTGATTGAGCTATAAGCTGCGACCATCATCAACAACTCACCTAATCAATCCTTCTCCATTTTCTCAATAATGTGTATACAGAAGAGTAGCTTGTTCATGAAATGTAGATTATGCGCAAATCTTATTAAAATATATCTTCACCTCTATTGTTTTCTCATTGCCCTCGAATGCCCTGGTACGGCCGAGAGTGGGGAGAGTCCGCTTTCCCTCTCGAAATGCTCTCACATGGCCAGGCGCATATAGCCTCTGCTAGGGAAATCCTACTCACTACCTTCTCGTAGCGGGGGTATTGTCTACGAAATTGAGAGGATGAAAAGCGAAACTCCAGTGCTTTAACCGGGATGATGAACACGGAGAGCGCATAGAGGAGTTGGAAAACCACGATTCCAAACGAATGGTGCACATGAGCTCCAGGAACAAATTGCGTATGAACCAATCGTTGGTCACTGACTACCATGCGACTACATCTAACGAAGCTCCGCTGCCTTGTGGATCGGATCTTTAGGTCAAAGGCTCAGGGTGTGGCCCCCTATGAAAACCATCTGCTTCAATTTGAGCACCCGGGCAGTATCACAGCCCTCACACAAATTTGATGAGATGATCACAATTGATTGATCACTGGGTGGTGATCAATGTCATGCTTGTCTAGTCCTTATTAGTGCAGATCGAATGCTATCGATCATGTTGCAATGTGGCCACCAGTCTAAGTGACTCGACACTGCGGGAACTATGTATTGAGATTTAGATGGTGGTTGGAGGTAGTCAACAGGAAACCCTGGACCCGGGTTTTGTGCTACTTGGCACTTGTCAGCAAGGTGTACCTGTAATCTTGAGGGAACTGGTGCTCCCTGGCGGATTCGATCTCGTGTCACCCAGCTTCACAGTCAGAGACGTTACCACTGAGCTATCCGAGCCGCGACTGACCTCCTGTAGGACTGAGATGTAATCACAATTGATTGATCACTGGGTGGTGATCAATGTCATGCTTGTCTAGTCCTTATTAGTGAGATGATAAATATTTCAAAAAATACTATGCTCTATTCGATCAGAACTCAGGCATTTCACTTTTACTCGATAACATTCATATTTATTAACATAACTATTTTTTTATATGCTACATCACTTATCACTTTTTATTCTCACCTCATATATCCCCATTTTTCAACTTATACAGCAGCTGGCCCATGGTGGAAACTCTGTTCTATCTAAACGATCTCGAGTTACTGCCTGGTCGAAAGTTGAATGCTTCCACGGAATACGAATACTGAAACAGTATTTCTGAAAACACGTACGCCATTCAAACTGGCTTCCTTCAACGTTCGCACAATAATGCAAATCGGACAACAGATAGGGCTGGCTACGTCTTTAAGAAGTCCTGATATCGACGTTTGCTCTCTATCCGAGACCCATATTCAAGACTCTAGTGAAGTACTACAAATTTGCTCTTCATCTGTCGCTTCGAAAAGCTTGTTTTACGTGCGCTTATCTGGGGACCCTGTGACATCTTCGTTTGGTCTTGCTGACGTTGGTGTCGCACTAAGCGCTCGAGCTGAGGCAGCACTAATCGATTGGATCCCCATTAACAGTCGGTTATGTGCTGTTAGGTTAGAGAGTTCCATCAAAGTGAGAAGAAATCGGCGTGAGAAACGATGTCTTTTCGTCATCTCCGCCTATGCTCCGACAGATTGCAGCCCGGATGCAATCAAGGATGAGTTTTACCACCAGTTATCTGTTCTTCTCCAGAAAGTGCGTTCGACAGATATTGTAGTACTAGCCGGAGACTTGAATGCTCAGGTCGGGCGTCTAGGCACAGAAGAGAGTCGTTTAGGTGGCCGATGGGGACTCGTTGGTATCAGGTCAGATAACGGGGACCGTCTACTGCAACTATGCACAGACCATAACCTGTTTCTGGCTAGCACTAACTTTCGGCACAGTCATCGCCGATATGCCACCTGGCGTCCTCCCTCTGTATCTCAAGTCTGGACTCAGATTGATCACATCGCGATCGTGTACAGGACTGCCGCTCCTTTTGGAGTACCTATCTGGACTCTGATCGTGCCCTTGTTTGCGCCAATCTTACCTTACTTTCTAGTGGCCAACGAATTCATCGTCCTATACGAATTGATGTAAGTAAACTGATTGTAACTTCTGTTGTAACTATATATCAAACCGAGCTAGATTCAAGGCTAAATATCATCCCACTGAAAAGTATAGATAAACATTGGTTGCCATTGCATGACGCCGTGAAAATGGCGAGTAAAGTCGCTTGCAGCTTCGCGAAAAGTCCCGCTTACAAGCACTGGGTTTCTTCAGGCTCCTTACAACTCATCGAAGTCCGTCGGTCTCCTCCGGATGACTGTGAGTTTGACCACAAACGAAGGATGTTACGTAACGAAATTGGCCAAAGCTTGCGTAAGGACCGAGAAGCCTGGTGGTCGGAGCGTGCTAATGAGTTGGAAGCAGCAGCTGCATCTGGTAACTACCGGAAGCTCTTCCAACTCATCCGAGCCACTGGCAGCAAGAAGTCTGGTGTGAGTGAAACAATCTGCGAGGATGACAGGATGCCAATCACTAACATCCATCGACGTCTTGGACGATGGGCAGAATTTTTCGAAGGGCAGTTCAACTGGCCTGCTGCTCCGGCAACATCGGTCAGACTGTCCTGCCCTCCATGGCCGGTGACGACTGATCCACCAAATGAGGAGGAAGTCCGCAAGGAACTCCAACTCTTGAAGCGTTACAAATCACCTGGCCCAGATGACTTACCTCCGGCTCTTTTTAAAGATGGTGGTGACTTTCTGACTAAGGAATTGACGACGTTGTTTACAAAGGTTTGGGAACTAGAGAGTGTACCAACGTCATGGAATGAGTCGATAGTTGTCCCTATCTTTAAAAAGGGTTCACGTCGTTCCTGTAACAACTATCGGGGGATAAGTCTACTTCCGATTGCGTCCAAGCTATTGGCTTCCGTCATTCTTCGTAGGTTGTTCAAAACCCGAGAAAGATTGACTCGCGAGGAGCAGGCTGGGTTTCGTTCTGGTCGAGGATGTATTGATCATATCTTCACCCTCCGCCAAATGTTAGAACACCGCCATACTTATCAAAGGCCAACAATCGTAGTGTTTCTTGACATCAGGGCTGCCTTCGATTCGTTGGATAGGACTGTTCTCTGGGATTGTCTATTGAAGAAGGGTGTGCCTGAGAAGTTTATTAACATCCTAAAAGCCCTATATACAAACACCTCAGGCAGAGTGAGGGCATACAACCACCTCTCTCCATTGTTCCATTCGAGCAGTGGGGTTAGGCAGGGTTGCCCAATCTCACCATTCCTCTTCAACTTTGCCATCGATGACATTCTGGAAACAGCTCTGATGAATGTAAGTAATGGCGGTGTGGATCTGTTGCCTGGAGAAAGACTTCTCGACCTTGAGTATGCGGACGATATTGTCTTACTGTGCGATAATGCCCAAGGCATGCAATCCGCACTTAATCAGTTGGCAATCAGTGTCCGTAGGTATGGTATGTGCTTTGCACCTTCGAAGTGCAAAGTACTTCTACAAGACTGGCAGGATTCTAATCCTGTACTCACCCTGGATGGTGAGCAGATAGAAGTAGTCGAGAAGTTCGTGTATCTAATTAGCTGCATAAGTGCTAATGGTGGCGTGAGTGATGAGATCAATGCACGTATAGTGAAAGCCAGAGCGGCTTATGCCAATCTGGGCCACCTTTGGCGCCTTCGTGATGTTAGTCTGGCTGTAAAAGGTCGGATCTACAACGCGTCGGTGAGAGCAGTTTTGCTCTATGCTTGTGAAACCTGGCCTCTCCGAGTTGAGGACGTTAGACGACTCTCTGTGTTCGATCATCGCTGTCTCCGAAGGATTGCTGACATCCAGTGGCAACACCATGTCAGTAATGCAGAGGTTCGGCATCGTGTGTTCGGGCACAGAGACGATTATCCAGTTGGTGTCACCATCTTGAAACACCGACTTCGGTGGCTTGGACATGTTCTACGAATGTCGTCCCAGAGAATTCCACGTCGTGCATTATTTGCCGACTCTGGTACTGGTTGGAAGAAGCGGAGAGGTGGTCAGTGCATGACATGGTGTCGTGGTATGAAAGAAAGCTGCAAAGGACTGGCTTCTGTCGGTCCTTCACGACTCCCTGGTTGGGGTCCGAGAGATGGTGCTACACAGTGGCTAGAGACGTTATCAGATATGGCTCGGAATAGAAGACAATGGCGATCCTGCTGTAACCTTCTTTTACTTTCATAAAAAGTTGCCGTAACTTCATTACCCGAAAGGATTCTTTCTGGTCGTACCTTTCTGTTTCTCCTATTATTATTATTTCACGACCATCCACTAATTTGTGGTCGTTATTCTTCTTTTTCTCTTATACGCGTCTTACATTCTTTGTCTCTTCCCATTCTGATTATTTTTGTGTAGCGCTTATGTATCTGGTTCTCCCTTGTACCAATATTTATGCGTTCAAATAAATAAATAATAACTGTTTTCTCAGATTTTCTTTATATACTCGAGTGATGTAAAAATCTGCTTAAGAGGTCACAGACTCAGTACCAGTACCATTTATTTTTATGATGTAACATGTATTTATAGACAAAAGATTCACAAGAAAGCACGCACATATACTTGGTAAATTACTGTCTTTATTAAAATCATTATGCTGCAAAATAAAATATTGATAAACTGTACGTAAACGTAAACTTTCCTGTTTGAAAGATAGTTGATAAACGTTTTCATATCATCATTATCTTATATTTATTTGATTGACTTGAATTTACTGAAGACATCAAATGCCTAAAACTTCACTGTGTTTTACTCAAAAATTGTAACATACGATTGATAAAAGTAACACATGTGTTAATGTCATTAGCAATTTTAGCTTTTGTTTTTATGTATCACTCACTTGAAATAGTAACATTGAGTGAAGAAGGTCTAAATTCAGTGCATTTTATTGGACAAAAAAATAAGCAAGCTATGACGATTGTGAACATGTACGGATGATAATGTTTCTAATGTGTGTTAATAATGCTCAACGTGTTCCATACTAATTAATAAGTGTCAGATAATAATAAGCCTCCGGTTAATTAAGCTAAGAAATAAAGGTGAATGATATCCCTAATGTCAATGTTTAGAGATTAGATGGTTCTAATTCATCATAGTGGGATAGATTCATATTCGTCTTATTTATAAATACCATGTTATTCCACACTTTATTTCTCATCTGTACTTCGATTTGTGTTTATCGTGACGTGTTCTATAACATTTTGCACTTTGTTTTTTGATAAATATTTTCACATACAGTGAATCAAAACATAGCATTCTAGAAGGTTGTGCGATTTTGTCAGGTTTTATCTAGTCCTTGACTATCTATTTCTTTTTATAAACAAATGAAAACATTTGTAGCGTGGCGTCGAGTCGAGGTGGACTATGAACACCGCTACCAAAAAACACGTGCCAAGTAAATCAGAAGGCAAAGGTTGTACGTAACCAAATAAATCCATAAAATCCCCGAGAAGCCAAATATCAGAAGGCAGTTAATGGACCAAGTCGAGATATATTTGCTGGCGATCTCGTGGTATCGAAAGGATACCGAGATCGTGCCATGATACAAGCTTGGTTACAGAACGTAACCGAATTCGCGCGAAGTCACAATCAAAGTGTGAGAATCAGAATGGAAGCACAATATAGCTGTCATTAGCACAGTCAAACAAAAGCACATTAAAACAAACACTGGTACAGTTGGTTATAATAATAATTGTTTTTATTAAACCAGTCGTGTTCTCGTGATAAATGTGAGTCACTACATATTGTTTAAGCACGTCAGAAGAGTTCGAAAAATGATAAGCGTACAGTGAATTTCGCTTCTAAACTATTATGAAGAAGTCTATTTCTCAATAAATTCTATTCTCTGTTTTTCCTAGATTGCTCAATAACTAAATACTTTTTGAATTCAATTCCACTTTGTTTATGTATTCCATCGTTATTCCGCTTTCGAAATTATCGTCTACTTTTACCTCATTCAAATATTATAAAGACCAATGCTGAAAATAGTGATTATGATATCGTCAATAAAGAAAGAATAAATGGAATAAGATTTTCATTTGGATGCCCACAATTTTTACAAGAATTCACTTCAAACTTTAAAAAGTTATTTTCACCGAAATTATGGAAAAATACTAATTTTTTATTTTATGTAATAGCTAATGGTATAGCTGGTGCTGGAGTTGTCATACCATGGACATTTATTTACGATCATGTTCTAACTACTCTGTCTTATTTAAATGCTCAAAATTCAATTGGAGATATAAACAATCAAGATATTTCTTGGCTTCCATCTTTAATTGGATTCGGATTGCTATTTGGTCAGTTTTAAGCAATAAACTTTTTATATTCTAATTAGGGAATTGTTACACGAGCTAATTGAGTAGAGTTTTCATAAAACTGCTGATGTGATTGATAGGTTATCAATCATTGACTTGAATTTTAGAAATAAAATGACAGTTCTTTACTTCTATGGCAGAGAATAAATCATACAAGAAAACATTCTCATGGTTAATGTGAATTCTAAAAGATAAATACAATGCAGCTGAAAAGTGTTCATTTTGTTTTCAACATTTATGCCCTGAGATTTAGTTAAACATTGCATGATGTCAAATGCAAGCTCAGACATACTTTGTCGAACGATTTTCGATTGATTCACTAAGAACCGCCGACTTAACTTTATTCGTCTAACAGTTATTGAGCATAGGATATGGATATTGCATAAAACAGGTAATAAACGGATTACCTTTGTTTTTAAATCAGACATAAATATGGCTTATAGTTTCAGAAGTCTCAAGGTGTGTGATGTAGATCAGACTGCTAAATTTTAATTAACCGGTTAAATATTATTTGGTTAGATCTATTTGCTGTCATCAAATCAATTTTGGACTCATGTCGCACATGAACTTAAGTGTTTTAAAATTATATAAAATAACTAATCATGTAAAACTCACCTCTCTTATGTCAAACACAGTATCCTTAGAAATATTATTATCAGAAAACTGGTTGACTGGTTGATTAATTGCTAGTTTCTGTATAAACAAAAGCATTCCTATTGATATTTTCCTAAAAGAAAAGCATGACATAAAACTACCTATCAGGAGATTAAACAGTATTTAGCGAACTATTAGTACAGTTGGTTTTAAACAAAAGTAGTTAAACATCTGGATGTATGTATAATCTGTTTGTTTAGTGATCTAACCGATTTCCGCCTAAACTAAAAATACTAGTAATGACGAACATCATGTAATTGGTTGTTCACTACGGATTATGGCCTGGTGATTGATTGGAAAATGTGTATACTAAGTTGAAAAATTCGTCATTGTATTGTACTGTATTCGGCACCAGAAAGTTGGATAAAAACTTGGTGCTAGTTTATTAGTTTTTTGTAACTGTGTTTTTACTATTTCATGAAGGAACGTCTTTCAACTTATATTAATAGTACATTTACAACTCTTTTTCCTTAGGGAAAATTTCACATTTTTGATATTTGTTTACAGCCCGTTTATTGTTTGTCTTACTGTCTACTATTTTTAAAGTAACTCTTTGATTACTTTTACTCCTTATTTTCTTTAACATTCTATCAGGTCAATTGTTTTATGGTTTGGTAACTTCTCAGTTTGGTGACATAGGTACATGTTGTAAAAATAACAATCAAGATTGCAAAGTTGAAAATGGTAACTCTTGTTGTCAACCAAATTGTTTTCAATCCGTCAATAAGAAATGTTCATCGTCAAAGTATAAATTTCATTTAGTAATCTTCCTGATAACACTTCTTTTAAATAGTGCATGTACACTAACTATAGCTTTAGTCCCATTATGGTCTGTTCAAAGTGAGTTAAAGCACTTCGAATTATTCTCGCATCAAGAAGGAAAACTATTAGCGTTGGCTTGTCTTTTTGTTGGCATATCAAATGGTGGATTGTACGTCATGTTTCCACAGTTAATCATTGATATTGTTGGTACTGAATTATGGTCTTCTGGACTTGGCTTATTTTTAACTTTAATGGTCTTATGAATTTGTGCGGAACTAATATTGGAGGTAAGTTCTACTTGAAACACTTTCTAACTTTCAGTGTTCACCTTTAATTTCAGATTTTTAGTAGGCTTTTGAAGTGTCTACAGAGTTTGCAAAATTATCAATGTTCATAAGCAAATGATTTCCTTTTTAAGAAACAATTTTCGTTTTATTCATAATGACACTGAAGTTCTGTACGGTAATAACTAATCAAATTATCTTCTGGCTACAAATTTTGTCGTTTCTTTCTTCAGGACATGAAGAATTCTAGAAAGTCTGTCGAAAGAAATTGAATACAGATTTTTATTTGAAAACATAATTTGAACTGTAATTCTGGGTCACTTGTGTGTTGGCTTAAAAATATCTAAGTATTTCAATAAACTGTTTGTCAGTTTAGTCAATTGACTAGTCTCGTTAGAATTGCTTTGAGTAAGAGGTCGTATAATTGAACCGATAGTTTCTCAATTTTCTTCAATCCATCAACTTGTAATCATAAAAATCTCTACCTAATCTTTGAAAGTCTCATAGAGATACTCAATTAGAACAATGAAAACTGGACTGAATGGTTTCTTCAATTAAGTGTTTTGTATTGGCTATTATCGCCTTACTATTTTGAAAAGTGTGAATAAAGTTAGCTATTCGAATCTTAATAAACGATAAGTTTGGTAGTCGAGTGACAATTTAGAACTCAATATAATCTTGGTCATTTTGCTTGTCTGCTATTTATGTTAGCTGTTTGAGAGATTCTGATCAGTTAGCTCTTTACTTTCTTCTCCTTTCTAACGAATATTAACTTATCTCTCTAACAAATATTGGGTTAATAAATGATGCAATTTATGCTTGTATTTATATAGTCACCACTTAAATATTGCGATAGGCAGTTGCGACAATAACACCAGGCTCAGAGATATTAACTGCGGTTGGAAACATAGTGAAAATGTCCATGATAACTTTAAATAGCTAATGTGAGTATTTACAAAAAGGTAAGTTAGATTCTGTTTGAGAAGGAAATCATTTTGGCAATTTATTGTGTTAATTGATTTTCGTCGATTACACATTGTAATACGAATTTACTGATGGTGTATTGTTTAAACAATTTATAAACCGCAACATAGTCCAGTATTTCTACATTATATGTGAATTTTTCGTTTATTATTATCATTATCAAAGTCTGAATTCATAAAAATGATAAGCGTACACATTTTTAGATATAACACTATATTACTTTATTTAATATATTAATATATATATATATAAGTTACTCAAAAACTTAAATGCTTGAACAGTTCGACTTAAGTATTTAAAATGGTAACACTTTAAAGCTCTGTTGAATAAATATTTTTGCATTGGTCATTTTAAATTTTGCAAGAGTTTTTGCTAAGCTTATTTTGTTTTTGGCATTTTCATAAATCTTTTGTTTTTTTACAGGCAAAATATATGACACTAGAGGTTCATATCAAATGGCACTTTTAATCGCCGCATTTCTGCCGCTATTCGCTTTTCTTTTGGTCGTCATGAAGGAGATATTCACGTGGTTAATGAAGAGTTCTACATTACCTGCCAATTCTGATTCAATGCAAAGACAAATTTAAATGATATTTATGCTAAGAATTCAAATGACGTTTTATTAAAATCCTTTTTTTAGCGCATAATGTATCGTTCACTAGTAAACTATTTAAGGATGGCCTTACCATATCATTTTGAAGTTTATTCTTCGTTACATATTTGCTAACGACTGGAGGAGCGTAGGCCGCCAACCAGGATTCTCCAACCGACTCTTTTTTTATTATCTAACTCCAATCCCTTTGCAATATGTTCTTTAGTCTGCCTCTGTTTCTTTAAAATTCATGATTTTAAGTCAGAGCTTGTTTCGTGGTGCAGTTTGATGATTTCCGCAATGTATTTCCTATCCGCTTCCAGCGTCTTTTCCTAATTTCCTCTTCGACTGCAAGCTGATTTGTTCTCTTCCACAGTAAGCTATTGCTGGTGTTATTCGGCCAGCAGACATTGAGTATCTTTCGTAGACAGTTATTTATAAATACCTGTACTTTTTGATGATGGTTGTAGTAGTTCTCGAAGTTTTAGCTCCGTACAGTAGAACTGTTTTGACGTTCGCATTGAAGATTCTGTGGTTGATATTGGTTGACAGTTGTTTTGAGTTCCATATGTTTTTCAGTTGTCGGAATGTTGCCCTAGCTTTGTCGACCCTCTCCTTTACGTCTGCATCATATCCCCCTTTTCATCGATGATGCTGTTCAGGTACATTAGAGTTTCTCTATCGAGTGTCATTGAGTTGGTGTTGCCTGTGTTGTACATGAGGATCTTGCTTCTTCCGTTGTGTATGTTGAGGTCTGCTGCTACACTGGCTATCTTCATCCGCATTTGTTGGTGTGTATGGGATAGAAAATTTGGGTCATCTGAGAAATTTAAATCGTCTATTTGCATCCAAGCTGTTCGTTCTATTCCATGCTTTCCCTGAGATACAGAGGTAGAAATAATAAAATATATCTTAAGAAGGAGAAAAGGTCAGAGTAAGCAACCTTGTCCGACACCGGTCTTCGCTTGGAATGCATATGTGAACTGTCGTCCATGACCTTGCGGTGTAGTCTGTCGTATGGATTCCGGATGATTTTAACGATCTTCAAAGGTGTATTGCAGTGTCGAAGAAGGTTCCATAGGATTTTCTTGTTGACGCCATTGAATGCTTTCTCGTTTTCAATAAAGTTGATGAATAGTGACGGGTCCCACTAAACCAATTGTTCAACGATCATCCGAAGTGTGGCGATTTGGTCTACGCACGGACGATCCTTACGGAATTCCGGTTTGCTGTTTCACTGAATCTTTTATTAGATTAGACAACACTGTTGAAAACCTTTCCTGGTACCGATTGTAATGTGATGCCTCTATAGTTCTTACATTTTCTCAGTTCACCTTTCTTTGATATCTTGATGAGCTGTCCTTCTTTCTAGTCTATCGGCACCTGTTTTTCCTCACAAATCTTCCTGAATAGAACGTGCAGTATATTTGCAGCTGCTTTCATATCCGCTTTCAGGGCTTCATCTGGTATATTGTCAGATTCAGCTGCTTTTTCACTCTCGATTTCTTTGATGGCCGTCCGGATTTCTTCGATCATTAGTGGACTGACATCCATGGAAGGTTTGGAGGTGCTGCTTCGATGTTTAGTAGATTCACTGAAACGGACCTGTTCAAGAGTTCCTCAAAGTATTCTACCAATCTGTTCAGTTCTTTAATGTCATTGATTGTCTTGCCTTCTTTGTCCTTCACCGGTCTCTCTGGTTTAACGTAATTTCCTCTCAGTTCCTTCGTTATGTCATATGGTTGTCTCAGATAACCTTGTCTTGCAGATATTTTCGCTGTCGTTGCCAGCTCTCCACTTGTTTTTGCTTGTCGTCTGTAATGCTCTTCACTTGGTTGTTTGCTTGAGTGTGTCCAGCTTGTGCCTCGACTTTCTCTTCTTGTTTGTCTTGTTGATTGCTGTCTTCTTTTTCTTTTTTTTCTTGAATTTAGCGCAGGATACAAGTAGACATTCATTTTTTATGGTGGTACTTATCGCAGTCTAGCGCTTCATGGAATGTTGCTTCTATGATCGATCTGATCCTCTGTGATCGGGTGAGATCCATGTTGCTTTGTGTATGCGTACGTGGGGGAATAATGTGCCACCTGTAACTATTTTGTTGAATTCCGATAAATTAACATATCTCACCGTTCTCGTCCCTTTCTCCCAGTCTATCCATGTCGTCCTATGACATATTCATACTAGTGTTGTCTATACCGACTTTGTTATTTAGATCTGTTATTGTTGAACAAAGAAATGGAGAAGAGAGATGTAGATGTGTGAAGTTACAAAGTGTTTATATAACACGTAACTTTTAGTTATCCATTTGCTTCTTGCAGTGTGTTCTGCAATTGAAACTCTCGTGCCTTCCTGAACAAAATATGTTCAACTGCTTGAGTGTGCAAAACACTTTCTTCCTGATCGGAGCACAACAACATCTATCTCGAGGCTGATTATTTTGTCTAGTTTTGGTCCAACGGGTTCAATTTATCCTGAGAACTGACATTTTGTGTCCCTGCATTTCCGCAGCTGTTTCACTGCTCCCCTGCATAGTTCAGAGATTTCATGTACCAATAATAATTGTTGCACTTGTTGTTGAGAGAGGAATTTGCCTCGCGACCTCTGTAGGATCTTGGCTTTCACTTTGAGACTTCATAACTCTTCTAAATCAATTTTAATAATTTGCTCAGTCGTCATGATGAAATACAATGTTAGGGTCAATCAAACTTGCGTTCGTTTGATAGTGATTCCTATCCTCGCTTGGATACGAAAGGTGATATTATGATTAGGAGTATTTAAATTATAGTGCGAGCTAAGAATCCCGGAAATAACGCGATCGGATCAAGGAGTACTAGGTAAGAACGAACGAATGTATTGTATTTAGAATTCGAAATCAAGCATTCAACAAGTACAAAGGAATCATTAGTTTATCCAAACACCACATCCGTCACAGCTTAAATTAGAGTCTAAGTGTCTGCATTCGATTGTACGTCTTCTTAAGTTCATCCTGTGTCTGTCCGCCATTGTATTGGATAAAAAATTCTATTATCTAGGGTGTGCTCGTTAGTATCGGAATTAACAACCGAAATCGGAACAGACACTTGGTCCCTGGAATCGTATACAATCACCGTGTCGGTTGTGTTCCGAAACCACTACCTAGAATTTAAAGCACAGATTTCCCAACACTATCCTCCCGCACGAAATAATGTTGTATCTTTATATCCCTAATTTATGAATGATGTGGCTTCATTTAAAACATAACTCTCACATTGACTAGAGTAAACATTAGAAGTGACTTCGTGGTAAGGATAAACAGTAGTTGATATGAAATCATCCAACTTGTAATCAAACTGGAGCTCATTTAGTACTTGTGCTTCGCAATAAACAAGTTTCCCACAAGAAACAAATGCATTATGGAGACAAGTAATTTTTGGTTTGACATCAAGATTTGACTCTTCTAAATCAGTTTCCTCGAATTCATTAAGAATTTCATTGCAGAGTAAAGGATCATTAGAAAAGTCAGCACCTATCACAACTGAACAGGTTTTCGATGATGAATAGGTTCATCCAACATATTTTCTTCGGATTTGTACGGAATTTCATCAGAAATAAGTGAATCATTAGGAAAAACCATACCTGGTACAATTGCATGAGGAATCTGATAAGTTGATTGATTAGAAACTGTCGTCTCGCATGGATACTGAGTTTTATTTAACTCTGAACTGCTATATGAATCTACACTGTCTTCTGAAATTGTTGATAAGGATAAATGATCATTATAAATGCTCAACTTAATAGAATCAGAATTACAAGACCTAATATTCGTTGCAGCAAGATGAACAGTAGTACTACAAACTGACTGAATATGTCCAATATCACCACATTTAAAACACTCAGAATTATGAAATTTACATGAATTAAAGGAGTAAAGCCCGCCACACGACGAACATTGACCAAACTTGTGTCCATCTGCGTGAAATGCATCGCAACTCCTCAATGAATTATCTGCATAACTTTGAGTATGGACTGGGCTGGGATGACCTAATATAGTGGAACTATTTATATCCTCATGAATCATTTTACGAAATCTTCTTCTTTTACCACATTCGAAGTTTGTATGCTTAACATAGTCTAGCAGTAGATCCTTGAGAGTTGTATAAGGAAGCGAAACGGGTTTCTCCGGCAAAACCTGAGTTTTTAATAAGCTATATGCTTCTTTTCCTATGAATGTGAGGAAGTGTGCTACAACATTAACATCCTCATCATCTTCCATGGCCATAGACCAAATTTTGAATCTTTCAAAGAATTTTAAAAAGCTTAAGTTGGGGTTGTCTTCCCTAGTTTCTAAATAAAATTATGATGCATTACTTAAAGATTTGGTAGCTGCTGGGCGCTCTTCAATACTTCCCGATTTATTCCTATTTTTTCTTGTGTTAATTGTTTGTTTATAATTTTGTTATTCAGTTCATTCAAATGGGGTGAGGAACAAGAGTCATGCATACGAAGCCTTTTAAAATTTCCTCAAAGTGATGCTGTTTTTCGAACTTACTTACCTAGTGTACGTTCTATATTTATTACTGATGCGCATGAGGTTAAACCAGTTTTTTGTGTTTCAAGCAAACTCACCGTTACTGAGAAAGGCTATTCGCAAAATCAGCGAGAAGCATTAACTGTGTTTCGGGCTGTTGAAAGACTTCATAAATATTTATTCGAAAAAAAATTCACATTTGTTACTGATCATGAAGCTTTAAAGTTCATTTATTGTCCTGGAAAATCTATGGTTCGTTCTTCAACTGCTATGGTTTAATGGTCGAGTATTGCTTTGAGTGCCCATGACTATACGGTTCAGCTTAGGATTACCAAAGAAATTCATCATGTTGGCTACATTTTTCGACAATTATTACGGGATAAATCTGTTAATACTTCAGGTTGTTTGTTCGAGCAACCTTTACCAGTGAGACGTCCAGATTTCATAAGAGAAACTAGTACATGCTTTAAACGTATACTTAGTGCTATACGGAAAGTTTGGAATGCTAATCTGAAACGTAGATTTCCCGTTTATTTTCCAAAGCGAGATGAGTTATCCACTACTTATGGTGGTTACTTTGTGTTCAAATGATCGTCTCATTATTCCTCCTTCACTGCATATATCTGTTCTTGGAGATCTTCATAGTGGAGATTTAAGTGTTGAGAAAGTGGAACCCTTGTCAAGGCTGACATGTTGGTCACCGGCTATAAATGCAGATATATGTCGTACTAAAAGCAATTGTGGAAAATGTCATAAGTTCAAGATTCAACCTTCGAGCTGGAATCCATGGCCAGTATCGTTTGATGTCTGATAGAGAATTCATGTGGACTGCTGTAGTCCATTTCTTATTAAATACCATGGACTCATAGTCACTGATTATTTTTCGAACTGGCCTGAAGTCTTTTTCATAACTTCATACATTTCTGACATCACAATCCAAGCATTAGGAAAGGTGTTTAATCGATAAGGGTTTCCCATGGTGTTAGTGACTGACAATGTCTCTCGTTTCGCTGTGAATGCAGTCAGTGCCTGGTTGAGTGGTATAGGGTGAAGACATCTTTTCACTGTTCCGAAGCACTCTTGTTCTAATAATCAGGAGGAAACTTTTGTCAGAACATTGAAAACTGCTATTGATTCTATTGCCGTTTCATTATTTAATGAGCTAGAGAGGGGAGTAGATACTTTTCTACTGCGATATAGAAATGCTAAACGTTCTATGACGAGAGAAACGCCATCAAAGCTATTAGAAGAAGGAATTCTATGAGGCGTTTGGAGTCCGCAGAAGTTACATATAATCGTGGAATAGATCTTCGACCGACTATGGGGATTGTGGTGAAGAAAGTCGGGAAATCTGTGATGTGAATTCTAGATATTAATGACTTGGGTATACACGACCGATATGCTGATCAAATACATTTCAGGAACCAGGTGAGTCTATCTCGATTTCGGCTGATTATTCTAATACTAATGAGTACATTCTAGATAATTGCTACGTTTGAAGATATCCCGAGTTCACTTAATCTGCGAATGATAAACAAGAATCGATGACCAAAGATCAGCAAGCTAGCCAGTGATGCGTCCCAGCCCCGCTAACTAGGGTGAAAAGACCAAGCTTGGAATGGGAAGTATATTCTGCAAAACAGCTGGAACGAGCGATCACAACAAATGCAATTCAAAACGTATACATATAAATTATATGCATATAATCGATGTTGCCATGAAAGTTTTTTTAACATTTAACCGATGATTTAGCCAGTCGACTGCCATTGAAATATTTAAACCTTTAATCGATAAGAATAGTGTACTTAATTAACAATTATATGGTGAGAACAAACGTAAAGTATTGGTCCACAAATGGATCCAAAACTTGCCACTCATTATTCTTATCGGGGCATAACAATAATACAGAGCTTTTATCCAATACACTTTTGGCAAACAGAATGGACTTAAAAAGAAGACGTACAATCGAATACAGACACTTAGACTCTAATTTAAGCTGTGACGGATGTGGTGATTGTATGAACTATCGATTCTTTTGTACTTGTTGAATGCTTGATTTCGAATTCTAAATACAATACATTCGTTCGTGCTTATCTAATACTTCTTGATCCAATTGCATTATTCTTGGGACTCCTAGTTTGTACTGTGATTCAAATGCTCCTAATTAACATATGTCTTCTTGCTCAGTCCTTTTTGTCCAGAACTGGGAACTGCGATAACTTTGGAATGGCTGCAGAACGATCTTTTTGGTTACACATAATTAATGATCAAAATAAATTGTGATTAATCTCGTCATTTGCATAAAATTTGTTTTACACAAATAAAGCATGTAGCGTTTTGTTCAAAGAATTAGTATATAACGAATATCATTGTTTTCCTGATCTGAATGAAAGGTTCTAATGTTAAGGTGAAATCGTTAGTAGATTGTTCACATGTTTGCTTTATTGCTAAAGACAGTTCAGCAATATGTCCGTATCCTGAGAATAGCAATATCGCCGTTTTTCGGCTGCAATTAAACGGCAAAGAAAAAAAGGTAGGTTCCTTCAAATCTGCCCGCCGTTTCGTTTCAACGACCTTGAACGGCCGGACTAGAGGCGGTCATTCCGTATTTCAGTTGCCATGTGTGTGTTGGGTCGTATGAGTAATAATTTTTCCGTATTTAAATCGTCTTTTGCTGCATGAAAACGCACAAAAAACTGCTAAGAGCATTAATTTAGCATTTTCTGTTTTGTAGTGTACACGTTAGTTCTGTTGTTGCCTCGTAACGAGATCTGTGACCCCAACTGCTGCAGTAAACGTCAACACCTTTGTATAATTTGTTGATAAAGTCCGGAAAACAACGTAATAATGATAGGATAACGTTAAAAGTTGTAGATATGCAGAGTTTTTGTGAACCGCTGTTTAACAAAGATGTTAAGACGAAATGTCAACTCAACGGTAAGTACTAAATATTTGTTGTATTTCTTTCACTTAATTTTTTTCAAGAAATAACTTTTTTACCAATTAATGCGTGTTGCATGTAGTGCTTCATGCTCAAGTGAAGTTTCAGTGGATGTAAGCGAGGCGTTTCAACTTTTTATGCTGAACAAACGATTCGGAAGCTGGACTGAATTTGATAGTGCGCTAAAAGATCTGCTTAAACACTATAAAATTGGTTGTTTAGAAATGACGCTAAGTTCTATATCAACCGTGAGTCAAAATCTATCAGCTTGAGCATGTTGATAAGACACATTTAATCCACCTCATCGAGTGCTTTTGAAAATTGAGGTTGATCACACTCAGCCCTAAACTGGGATAGAGGATAGCAGCTTGTGTGCCGTATAACATAGTTTAATTGAGTAACTCAATAAAGTAAAGCCTGTGGTATTTGTAACAATTTGATATTGCCTGTAAACTGGTATGCTTCACGTCACATATCGCTATTTGAGAATACATATATATATTTCTGCATGCGCAGGAACACGCCATTTTTACAGGCATGATCTATCAATTACAATACTTGTTGGTTCACAAAATGATTCGCAACTTATTAAGTTTATGGTTGTTATGAAGTATACCCGTAGGGCGCTTGCTGTAAACCGTGACCTTGAGGAGACACGTACGTCAAGTTTGTTCCAGACGTCCAAAAGTTTCATAGCTGTGCCCTCAGAGCAAATTTCTGAAGAAAAAAAGAGAAACAGAAGAGCAGAAAGGCACTTGGATATGAACGCCAAACGTTGCTTAACATTGTGTAGTAGAAAGGACAGAGGTATAATGAATTAGAATAAATTCATATTATATTTTGTTAGAGTGAAATGAAGTCAGAGGCTCCATATTAGAGAATGTAGTAATAAAGAACAATGAGTTGTGTCGCTTAACGAGTTGTAGTAAGCTCACATGAAGGAAGGAATTCAAGGCTGATTAAAGGAAAGCGGTTTATTAGAAAGGTGAAGTGTTAAGAATACTAATGACTATATCTTTTGTTGTCTGACTTTTTTCCCTTTTTTGTTTATCCGATGCCAGCAACATAATTCTAGTGTAAAAGTCCGAGTTAGAATGTTATAGTTTGTCTTAGTAGAACAGCTAATCCAGCATAATATTGGAAACGTGAGTCTGAGTGTTGAGCGTAGGAAAACAATCTATATCACAGATTGATTGACTTATTCTCAATCATAAAGAGCCTGATAGTTACAAAATCGTAAACTTGTAAACAGGTTTTCCACATGATCTTCCATAATCATAAATTCTATAAGCTCGTACTATTATGGAAAACAACAAATCAGTCATGAGACAAACAATTAAACTTTGTTATCAATATCACATTCGATAAGTTAATCAAATAGCAGGTAACAGGTGCACCTATAAGTCTCTTATTTGCAAACAGTGCTATTCATTAGAGATTTCGGATTGGTAATCTTTAGAACAGACATATGAGAAATTGGTGTATTTACAAATTGCTGTAGTTACTATCATCACAACGTACAGGAATCGACCGACTTATGAGGAAAATGTGACTAACTAATGTGGCACAAAGGAGATATGAATGCTACAAATTAGTGATTTAGCTTCGATTGCTCTTTCACTTTTCGTCACGTATTTTGCATGAACTGCTTTGATTGAGTCAGTCTGTAACGGAGTAGGAATTCAAGAATTAACTCATTAACAGTTGTTATTTGATTCTAGGGTTGTGTTGTACCAAGGACTGGGAGCTTCAAATCCTCATCACATAACTGTGAACGCTTAACAGTCTTATTACATTTGTTTATACCAAGTTTATGATGTAAATGAAATGTTAATGGTTTCACGGCTCATATTGCCTTAAAATTCTGGTTTCAGCATATTTCTGACTTCACTAACTGGTTACAAATAACTTATAAGCTTCTTATTTCATGTAAACAGCGCTCTTCATTTTCTTACCCATCTAGTATTTCACCTAGACATTTAGTATTAACAAGAAATTGTAGGCATTATTTAGATATTACTCGACAATATGCATTATAACTTTGTTCATAATTGGTCAGTTATTACGGATTCTGTTTACAGGAACTTATTTGTGAACCCTATAACGGACACATCATAAACCAGTAATAACTACTACAATGTTCTGTCACCAAGCTCGAAAGAAACACACATCGTTTTACTTATGAGGATTTTGTGACTACTTAATGTGGCACTTCCAGTGGTGTTATACACTGTTCCTGTATACGTTCGGAAAGCGGGTGAAAAAGAGTATCAATGCCAACTGTTACTCACAGTTCTTCTCAGATGCGTTACATAATAATATCTCACTTCAGTACAAAACGGTGATACTTATAATGGATAAAATTGTTTATGGCTAAATATTAGCAAGTTATATAATATTCATATATAGATTAACGCTTAATTGTTTCTATCTACATTTTATAAACAACTGCCAACATCCATGTTCATCATCACCATAATCAAAGAAGTGAACCAGATGTTATAAGTTTTAAAGCTTATTTTCCTGAAAACTCAATTTGTGATCTATTTTTTACTTAAAAAATGGTGAGTTACACTTGCTTGGGTTTGTATTGTTACAAATAGCCATAATAGGCTTACGAAAGATTCACTTGGGTGGTGAGCAACAAATACGTCAAACTGCTAATAAATTGGAATAAAAACTACGTAACACTTACAAACATTACGAAACTTGATGTGTGATGGAAAAAAGGCTGTTTATAGATGATAAATAACGACACAAAACAGCCATGACGATATGTAACATGTGCGCGAAAGCCCCTGGCTTACCCTAGTGCCCGTCTACAATTAAACGCAACTGGATTTCGTCAACGTGGCAGTCTGTTTAGTGACCAATCAGAATGAAGCAGCAATTATTATATTTCCCATCTTTGTAAACAGTGGCGGCCGGCTTTCTTCGTTCTGTGCTTTTTCCGCTATTTCTTGTTTACCTACATAATTTGATGTATCAGTGTGCTAAAATGCAGAAATTAATGTAATACCGTAAATGTTGTAGCAAATATTTCCTGATTTAGCTTTGTTTTCCATGTTTTTGCTGCTGCTACTGGAGTCAGTGTATTTCTTCAGGCAAGCTCATCAGTCTTATGCTTTAAAATGATAATCGGTTTTGTTTTGACTTGGTATTTAGATACTCAAATCGAATTAAGTTGTTTGAGATAAAAAATAATTGTTGCTGCCACCTGTGACTAACTGTCTGCATGTCCGTTCCCAACTGTCCTTTTTGATGTTATCGGCGAAACGAAAGAAAAAGATCATCGGTTTTTAATTTTCTTCAGTATTATGGACAACATTATCCCATCAACAAGTCAAACTAATACTAGGTGCCCAGCAGTAGGGGATATCAGTATTATTTTCGAAAGGACCCAGACTTCGGACAACCATAGACGAAGTCACAGATGCTACTAATCTAATGCAGAGGTTTTGTTATTAAAAATATACTATATAAAGTAATACAGGAGTTGTACTCATTACATCGTGCGTGAAAGCAAGCTTAATATTGAAAAGCCTGAAATATGCTATCAGTGTGTAGTGTATGTTTGCTGTTTTGGCCATAAAAGGAAGCTGGAGGGTTATGATCAGGAATTAAAGTGGTAATTAACTGCTATTAAGTTCACTTTTTCATAGATCATATTTCATCACCCGTACATTTGTGTTTTTTACGTTATGATGTCAACCGGTACATAATATCTTCACCCTTGAGATGTAAAGTACATGAAAATATTCACCTTCATATCCAAATTATTTTTAGACAACTGTATTCTAGTTTGAGGGAAATTGGATTCCTACAACATTCGTAGTTCCAGTACAACTTTCTCACACAGTAAGTTCAAAGTAGATACTAGTCTTGCTAAATAAACCTATCAAGTTAATATCTGGATTTTCTATTTCAGTTAACCTATGAAGAAATTGTTTAATGAAAAAAATCTTGAAACATGGTCAGTGCTAGATGCACAGTCTACAAATAAACACCAAACATACTTATCGCTTTCTTATAAGGTATGACAACAACAGCATCAAAGGCACATTTTTCCGATTTTTAATCAGACTGATTTAAATCAGTATACCATTAAAAAAACAGAAAGCTCTACATAATAAACTGATCTGTTTCGTGACAGGCTTCAAGCACTATACTTAGGTATAATATAATTCTATAGACTAAACTGAATTAGACGACAACCAAGAATAGTAAACCAAGCAAGTGTCATAATTATTGTTTCATTTGCACAGACATGTTACTCAAAGTAGTTAAATGTACATAATTCAGCCGATAAACCCAAAACAAGAACTATATGCCAGGTAAACTTACCTAACTGAAGACAAATGAAATTGTTTTGAGACTTAAGACAACAGTCAGTTGTTCATAAAAACATAGTTTGCAGAACAACAAACATTTCTTCAGTAACACTACACACTGATGGTCTATTTCGAAACAATCAACAATATAATTAAACTTACTATGACTCGGGATATAATACAAGCATACAATTAACGTACAGTGTAACGCAGTCAGACGTGGAGAATAAAAATTACAACCAGAGCGAAATTCACAGCATAATCAACTTATTTATTAAAAAATACATTATAAAATGACAAATCACATGAGTACATGAACGCAGACATGACTGTTATTGCAATGGGCAATACATTAGGCTTACATGGAAACTTGCGGATAAATCCATCCCACTTTTCAGTACACGTAACCGCAGTATCATCACTAAGAACTTCGACATTAAAATATCGCGTAAATTTGTGTTTAAAGTGCAAGTGAATACATTATTCTTCTGCCCATGTTATTCTCGTTATTTCAGATGATTTTTGGTTCATATTGGTTGCCGAAAATTTTATTTATGTTGAGTAATTTGTTGAGTGTTCAACAATGCAAACTACTCACTAAATTAGTACGACAGATCACTTGATGCAAATACGCAACTTCTCAGGGCTTCTCGTTAGTACATCACTCCATACTTTGGCATGCTAGGTGTCATGTCATGTCCCACGGATCCACTCATAGCAGATCAGTGTCTAAAGTGTGTATGAGGGGGTTTGTATGATCCGATGGAGTGAGCGTCTTTATGGCGCATATAACATAAAGTGATTTGAATATACCTAGGATTTACTATAAACGTACTTTATCCCTTATGCGGTGCTACTGCTTCCTCATAATACTGAGATGTTGCCTCTTTGGACAAAACAAGAGTATTATGTAATAAACCTTTATTTGCTAGTATGATGCCGACACAGATTTTCGAAGGTAAGAAGCACAGACATATGTCTTTGCACCACAGACATTTTTCTCCAATACCGGAATATTGTTGTATGGCTCAATAGGATTACACAATTCAGAGATAATTTAAGATAATTCAAAACAGCATTTTTAATACGCAGATTATTTCTATTTCGGCAGATTGAGATTTTTCCATTTAGACGTCTGTATGTTTAGATACGTCAATTTTACGTTAAGGTGCCTAAAATGTACTTTTAAGGCGCTACTTACGGTTATGTGACTGAAATATGGGTGAAAGGACGGATGATAATGATGTAGTAGTCACAATAGGAGTTTGTGCAATGGCAAAGAAAGCAATGTCAAAACCAATGAAGGAAATTTTGAGAAGAATGGACAAGTTCCAGCACATTAAGATAATAATATTTGACGAGAAAATGATATTAGATTCACCAATAGAGTCATGGCCCATCTGTGATGCACTGGTCAGTTTTTATTCTGAAGGATTTCCTCTCAAAAAAGCTATTGCTTATTCGAAGCTGCGGAAGCCTTACCTTGTCAATGATCTTGAGTCCCAATACATTTTGATGGATAGGAGAAGGGTTTATGAGTGCTTGATGAGAGAAGGTGTTCCAGTTCCGAGATATGCATTTGTTGATAGAACATCAGAAAACCCAGTGAAAGTTGTTGAGCTTGACGATTCGATTGAGGTTAGTGATTTTTTCTAAAGACCCAAAGTATACTTTATTATCTGACTTCCGTTAGGCCTAATTTTTAGGTATACAGTTTTGAGTTGCACTTCTTAATATTGTAGTGCGGGTAAGACTATTTGTTCTGCAATACAAGAATTTCAGTCAGTATATAGATTTGTACATTGAGATAAACCTCACCACTTTCAGTTGTACACCTAAGAAAATTCTACGGGACTATTATTTAAGTTAGCATGTCTTGAATTTTGGCCCGAAATTCATTCAACCATTTAGTTAAATATCATTTCAGCACTATAGCTTATTATCGGTTTGCGTTGTTGAACATTCCTAGGTCACTTGAGCGTTACTCACAGGTCGTCCATAAATCATAGTCCCACCGGAAATTCGACTGGCGTGTAACTATGTTTTTTATTTGTTATGACGAAGTAGATCATGTGTGAAGGAACAGGGTTAGCCGGGGTCTTAGAATCAGATTTTGAAGCTTTCTGACGGTTTCTATTAAACCCATCCATAGCTTTTAATTAATCAATCCTACCTCAAAGACATCAACACGCACCAACTTACACAGGAGATTAACTTCTTGCCACTTTATTTTGCATGTTATGTTTCATCAAGTTGGCTTTAGAATTTCCATGATTAGCATGTTGTTTCCAGGCTGTTAAGGGTTTTTTAACCTTTCATGACATATTGAGAAGTTTAAACTCATGAAATTTCACTTAAATAAAATTATGAGTATAATTAAAATATTGACGTAAAATCTCGATCAGTCATATGTATATTCACAAACATAATTTCTCTGTACGTGTGTAACTTTCGTGAGCAGAACGAACATTAATTGGATGTAGTCAACCAATTTTATTATTGAAGGCTAGTTTCGCTTCATGCTTACACATAATAACCCGTCATATAGTTCTAGTTAGCCAGGTTTTCATAACCTGAGGAAATCAGAAAGGTAACGCTTAAAAGTCCTGGTAGTATTGATTAGTTCTACTTGAAAAAAATGTTTTAGATGAGGTTTTAGAAAATTGTCGTACGACATTATGTCTAGTTTCTTTAATATATTTTATCTATTTTCCCTTAAAATGTGTACCTAGCGTTGCATCTTACTAGCATGCATAATTGGAATACTATATATATATATATATATAAGCTAAAGATTAGAGATATTTTTGGCCATTTGTGCTCATGCTTATTCCGTCCGACCATGAATAAGCTTCTAGAAATCTTGCAACCTAGCGGACCCTTGTGTTTTACTTGATCAATTTAAAGATGAATTGCATGTAATCAGCTTTTTGCTTTTTTTTAATGGTGGGGTAAACAACGATAAACCAACGCTTAACCTAGCACACGTTATAGAACTGCGTTTATTCTCGTTTTCCGTCACAGCGTTTTCAAATTAGTTACTTTCCCGTGTTGAGCGTAGTCGTATAGCAAAATTGTGGCAAAATGCTTTGGTCAGTTTAGATTAGTGTGAAGTAATTGGATGAAAAAACCACCTCATAAATTTGCTTGTAAAATATTAAGAAATGATATGAATATATTCACCGTATTTACTTTTTGTTGTGTCCACTATGTTAACAAAACATTTATTTTTTGTTGAGTAAAGTGTTTTTGATTACTCTGGTGTTCCTCTGTTAGATTTTTAGTAGATAGTTACTGAATATTTTATGTGGGCTGTCAGCAGAACGAAATTTTATGACACTTAGAAGTTTTAATTGATCTTGTCAAGTTTTTTTGGTCATTTAAAAACCTAATTTATGTGAAAATGTTGAGTAATTTGATACAATTAAAACAATATAAGCCGAGAGATGCTGGCTTTGGTAAAATTTTCGCAACATTTTCGTCACTATCTTTTAGGACGACCCTTTCGTGTACGCACAGACCACCGTGCACTACAGTGGCTTCGTTCGTTCCGTGAACCAGAAGGTCAGGTAGCGCGCTGGCAGGAGAGGTTGCAGGAGTTTGATTTTACCTGTGAATACCGACCCGGAAGCCGACACACAAACGCTGATTCTCTATCTCGTATACCTTATTCTCCTGATACCATTAGTGCCGTCCTTAGCACAGCCCCCGAGATCGACTGGCCGTCTCTTCAAGCAGAAGACCCAGATCTGCGATTTATTTATCAGAGGCAACTACATGGCAATAATAAACCATCTATGGCAGAGTTAAAGGATCATTCCTTGGCAACGCGCCGTCTTTGTGCCAAGTGGGGCGGTCTAAGATTGTATGAAGACACGCTATTTATAGTCAGTGAATCAAAACAACCACTACTGATAGTACCACGTATACAAGTTCAGAATATTATGGAGCAGGTACACCGAGAACTGGAGCACTCAGGAACACGGAAGACTGAACATGCTATCTGCGGAAGGTTTTGGTGGCCATCCATCCACGAAGACGTTGCAGAATTCTGCAAAAATTGTAGCACGTGCTATGCTATCAAGTCACCCCGACAAATACCCCGCGCACCCTTAGTTCCAATGACGACAGAAGGTCCGCATCAGCGAGTTGGCATCGATATTATGGGGCCACTCACAACGTCGAAGAACGGAAACCGTTATTTACTGGTTATGGTAGACTATTTCAGCAAATGGTGTGAAGCTGTGCCTATACCACAACAAGATGCCCTCACAGTTACTCGGGCTTTCATTGATCATTGGGTATCCCGGTACGGCGCTCCCCTCTCACTCCATTCTGACCAAGGTTCAGCTTTTGAAAGTCATCTCGTCGCCCAGGTATGTCGATTATTGGGAATCCGGAAAACACACACTACCGCATATCATCCAGAAGGTAACGGCTTAGTAGACGAGGGCAGCCGACTTCCACATGGAACGGACGGTCGTCAAGAGACAACTATCGAGGCCAGCAAACAGAATGCTTCTACTGCAGACGTTTCGGCAAAAATGCCAAGAAATGCGGTCATAACCGCGTGAAAAACAGAGGTAAGCAGTGTCGTTTGCATATATCGTCTTGCTATGTTAAACATTTGTGCCCTGTTACTATTAAGGGTAGAGTGCAAAGTACTGAGATTAATATACTATTAGATACAGGAGCTTCAGTATCCTTGATCAAGGAAGACCTCTTGCAGAAACTTAACCACAGCACTCAGCGTAAACAATGCTCTTCTACCTTAATTACCGCGAGCGGAGAACCCTTGAAAGCGTGTTCTAAGATAGGGTTAGAGCTGACGGTTGACAAGAAGCCTTTTCAACATGAATTCTGGGTTTGCCCCACACTGACTTGGGACATGATTCTCGGGGTCGACTTCATGTTAAAATACCAGGTCTCTATACACATGAATAAGTCAGAAGCGAGTATTGGTGGAGTTGTCGTGCAAATACAACACCATGAAATACCAACTAAGTCCGTAGCCCAGGTGGGAATTTCAGAAATTGTACGTCAGGTACAAGATAATAAAATAATAATTGAAAAAGACCGTCGAGCAACCACTGCTGTACTCCAACAATTCAGTTCCGTTTTCTCTGAGAATATCTCTGGAAATCGGACGACCACTGTACAGCACTCCATCCTCACAGGTGATCACACGCCATTACGTCAACCACCTCGCCGAGTACCAGTACATTACCAGCCTCAATTAGAATCTATGGTAAAAGATATGCTGGAGAAAAAGATCATTGTACCATCTTCATCACCATGGGCATCGCCTATCGTTTTAGTGAAAAAGAAAGACTCTTCCCTACGACTATGCGTAGACTACCGCCGCCTTAACGCTATAACTAAACGTGATTCTTTCCCACTTCCACGTATAGACGCTACATTAGATGCCATGAAAGGCGCTCGTTGGTTCTCGACTTTAGACTTAGCATCAGGGTATTGGCAAGTGGAAGTCCGACCTCAAGATAGAAAAAAGACTGCATTCACAGTACCCAATGGTCTATATGAGTTTCAAGTAATGCCGTTTGGGTTAACTAATGCCCCAGCCACTTTCCAACGATTAATGCAGACAGTTCTACATGGTCTCGTACCACACCAGTGTTTAATTTACCTTGATGATATTATTGTGTATGGCAGAACGCCGGAACAGCATAATGCCAATTTGAAGGCAGTCCTACAACGAATTAAGCAGCATAACCTAAAAGTTAAACCATCTAAATGTCGACTATTGCAAAAAGAAGTGCTCTTTCTAGGGCATCGCATTACAGAAGATGGAGTAGCAACAGATCAGGGAAAAACGAGCGCCATTATTAACTGGCCACAACCGAAATCTGCCGAGGATGTTCGCAGCTTCCTGGGACTCGCTTCTTATTATAGACGTTTCGTACGGGATTTCGCATCCCTGGCAGCACCTCTGCATCGCCTGACGCACAAAGGACGAACATTTTTGTGGACCACAGAGTGTCAACAAGCATTTAGCACTTTGAAGTCGTGTCTTGCTGCTCCACCCGTACTAGCTTTTCCGGACACTTCTGCTAAAGCGGGTGAGTTTATACTCGATACAGATGCTAGTTCATCAGCTATTGGAGCAGTCCTGTCTCAAATAGCAGTAGATGGACAGGAGCGGGTCATTGCCTACGCTAGTCGGCGGTTAGATAAGAGGGAGACAAGGTATTCTACGACGCGCCGAGAGATGCTGGCTTTGGTAAAATTTTCGCAACATTTTCGTCACTATCTTTTAGGACGACCCTTTCGTGTACGCACAGACCACCGTGCACTACAGTGGCTTCGTTCGTTCCGTGAACCAGAAGGTCAGGTAGCGCGCTGGCAGGAGAGGTTGCAGGAGTTTGATTTTACCTGTGAATACCGACCCGGAAGCCGACACACAAACGCTGATTCTCTATCTCGTATACCTTATTCTCCTGATACCATTAGTGCCGTCCTTAGCACAGCCCCCGAGATCGACTGGCCGTCTCTTCAAGCAGAAGACCCAGATCTGCGATTTATTTATCAGAGGCAACTACATGGCAATAATAAACCATCTATGGCAGAGTTAAAGGATCATTCCTTGGCAACGCGCCGTCTTTGTGCCAAGTGGGGCGGTCTAAGATTGTATGAAGACACGCTATTTATAGTCAGTGAATCAAAACAACCACTACTGATAGTACCACGTATACAAGTTCAGAATATTATGGAGCAGGTACACCGAGAACTGGGGCACTCAGGAACACGGAAGACTGAACATGCTATCTGCGGAAGGTTTTGGTGGCCATCCATCCACGAAGACGTTGCAGAATTCTGCAAAAATTGTAGCACGTGCTATGCTATCAAGTCACCCCGACAAATACCCCGCGCACCCTTAGTTCCAATGACGACAGAAGGTCCGCATCAGCGAGTTGGCATCGATATTATGGGGCCACTCACAACGTCGAAGAACGGAAACCGTTATTTACTGGTTATGGTAGACTATTTCAGCAAATGGTGTGAAGCTGTGCCTATACCACAACAAGATGCCCTCACAGTTACTCGGGCTTTCATTGATCATTGGGTATCCCGGTACGGCGCTCCCCTCTCACTCCATTCTGACCAAGGTTCAGCTTTTGAAAGTCATCTCGTCGCCCAGGTATGTCGATTATTGGGAATCCGGAAAACACACACTACCGCATATCATCCAGAAGGTAACGGCTTAGTAGAAAGAACCAACAGGACTATCAAAGCTCTCCTTCAATCGTTTATCAATAAGTCGTCGACGGAAGGTTGGGATGACGTGATACCACAATGTCTGTTAGCTTACCGCTCATCAGTGCACGGATCTACAGGATTTTCACCGGCGACCCTACTTTTTGGGCATGAATTGCGCCTACCCGTTGAGCTGCAAATACCGCTGTTACCATGCGAGATCCAAGATCATGTAGTATACATCCGTAATCTTCGCAGCCGCCTAGCCGACGCCTATCGCTTAGTGAAGATCAACCTACAAAATGCCAGCAAGCACCAAAAGGACGTGTACGATCGCAAGACGAACGGACCTGTGTATAAACCCGGAGATCGCGTGTGGCTGCACCGCCCTTTGGCTCCACCGGGGACATGCAGCAAGTTCCATCACCCTTGGCAAGGACCTTACGAAGTTGTGTTTATGCGGTCCCCCACTACATTCGTCTTACGTAACCTCCAACGACCCCAAGACGATGTTATAACAGTACACTACAATCAATTAAAGCCAGACAAGACAACGGTGCACTTAGATACCCCGTTTGTCAACCCCCCGACTGCCGTCAGCCATTATGAAGTGCCACCAGAAGGAGGGGTAGCATACCCATGTCCAGCACCAGGCACTGAGGACAGTGCCTCATGAAGAGAGGGGATAGTGTAACAGTATCGAAAGTCATTACGTGTAACTTTATTAATGCAGGTTTGTTTTCCTTATTGCAGGACAACAGAAAGTGAACGTATTAGAAGAAGAAGAACAAAGCTTGCGCAAACTAAACCTGCTGGATGATGAGTAAAACTATTTTGTAACAGACTTCTCTTTTTGTACAAAAACCGCGTATTTCAATTTCTAATATATCTCTGTTGTGCTCGCACGCCGTGTTCTCACTTGAGTGGCATCTGCCAGTCCTGACTGTTGTGTTGTGTTTCAGATTGCTCCTGCCTCCAGGTAAACGATAAGAAAACGTGTTACAGACTGAAATATGGGTGAAAGGACGGATGATAATGATGTAGTAGTCACAATAGGAGTTTGTGCAATGGCAAAGAAAGCAATGTCAAAACCAATGAAGGAAATTTTGAGAAGAATGGACAAGTTCCAGCACATTAAGATAATAATATTTGACGAGAAAATGATATTAGATTCACCAATAGAGTCATGGCCCATCTGTGATGCACTGGTCAGTTTTTATTCTGAAGGATTTCCTCTCAAAAAAGCTATTGCTTATTCGAAGCTGCGGAAGCCTTACCTTGTCAATGATCTTGAGTCCCAATACATTTTGATGGATAGGAGAAGGGTTTATGAGTGCTTGATGAGAGAAGGTGTTCCAGTTCCGAGATATGCATTTGTTGATAGAACATCAGAAAACCCAGTGAAAGTTGTTGAGCTTGACGATTCGATTGAGGTTAGTGATTTTTTCTAAAGACCCAAAGTATACTTTATTATCTGACTTCCGTTAGGCCTAATTTTTAGGTATACAGTTTTGAGTTGCACTTCTTAATATTGTAGTGCGGGTAAGACTATTTGTTCTGGAATACAAGAATTTCAGTCAGTATATAGATTTGTACATTGAGATAAACCTCACCACTTTCAGTTGTACACCTAAGAAAATTCTACGGGACTATTATTTAAGTTAGCATGTCTTGAATTTTGGCCCGAAATTCATTCAACCATTTAGTTAAATATCATTTCAGCACTATAGCTTATTATCGGTTTGCGTTGTTGAACATTCCTAGGTCACTTGAGCGTTACTCACAGGTCGTCCATAAATCATAGTCCCACCGGAAATTCGACTGGCGTGTAACTATGTTTTTTATTTGTTATGACGAAGTAGATCATGTGTAAAGGAACAGGGTTAGCTGGGGTCTTAGAATCAGATTTTGAAGCTTTCTGACGGTTTCTATTAAACCCATCCATAGCTTTTAATTAATCAATCCTACCTCAAAGACATCAACACGCACCAACTTACACAGGAGATTAACTTCTTGCCACTTTATTTTGCATGTTATGTTTCATCAAGTTGGCTTTAGAATTTCCATGATTAGCATGTTGTTTCCGGGCTGTTAAGGGTTTTTTAACCTTTCATGACATATCTGAGAAGTTTAAACTCATGAAATTTCACTTCAAATAAAATTATGAGTATAATTAAAATATTGACGTAAAATCTCGATCAGTCATATGTATATTCACAAACATAATTTCTCTGTACGTGTGTAACTTTCGTGAGCAGAACGAACATTAATTGGATGTAGTCAACCAATTTTATTATTGAAGGCTAGTTTCGCTTCATGCTTACACATAATAACCCGTCATATAGTTCTAGTTAGCCAGGTTTTCATAACCTGAGGAAATCAGAAAGGTAACGCTTAAAAGTCCTGGTAGTATTGATTAGTTCTACTTGAAAAAAATGTTTTAGATGAGGTTTTATAAAATTGTCGTACGACATTATGTCTAGTTTCTTTAATATATTTTATCTATTTTCCCTTAAAATGTGTACCTAGCGTTGCATCTTACTAGCATGCATAATTGGAATACTATATATATATATATATATATAAGCTAAAGATTAGAGATATTTTTGGCCATTTGTGCTCATGCTTATTCCGTCCGACCATGAATAAGCTTCTAGAAATCTTGCAACCTAGCGGACCCTTGTGTTTTACTTGATTTAAAGATGAATTGCATGTAATCAGCTTTTTGCTTTTTTTTAATGGTGGGGTAAACAACGATAAACCAACGCTTAACCTAGCACACGTTATAGAACTGCGTTTATTCTCGTTTCCGTCACAGCGTTTTCAAATTAGTTACTTTCCCGTGTTGAGCGTAGTCGTATAGCAAAATTGTGGCAAAATGCTTTGGTCAGTTTAGATTAGTGTGAAGTAATTGGATGAAAAAACCACCTTATAAATTTGCTTGTAAAATATTAAGAAATGATATGAATATATTCACCGTATTTACTTTTTGTTGTGTCCACTATGTTAACAAAACATTTATTTTTTGTTGAGTAAAGTGTTTTTGATTATCTGGTATTCCTCTGTTAGATTTTTAGTAGATAGTTACTGAATATTTTATGTGGGCTGTCAGCAGAACGAAATTTTATGACACTTAGAAGTTTTAATTGATCTTGTCAAGTTTTTTTGGTCATTTAAAAACCTAATTTATGTGAAAATGTTGAGTAATTTGATACAATTAAAACAATATAAAGTAATAACCTAGTTACACTGCTTGAACTGTGGCAATTTTATAAGTCAGTATTTTTGTACAAACAATTGTCTACCGTCCTTAAATGTATCTTTGCCAGAATATTATCACACTAATAAGTTTGTCTAGCCTAGATTTGTCTTCAATTTTCCGAGGTATCTCTTGAATAAAGTATAGATTTTTATTTTAGATTAATGGTGAGGTTTTTCACAAACCATTCGTAGAAAAACCTTTGCATGCTGAAGATCATAATATCTACATCTACTTCCCTAGTAGCGCTGGAGGAGGCAGTCAGCGTCTCTTTCGAAAAGTTGGAAATCGCAGCAGCAAGTACTTTCCACACAGTAATATTCGAACAAATGGATCTTATATGTATGAGGAATTTATGCCAACGGATGGTACAGATGTAAAGGTACGATGAACTTTATGTATGATGTGGGGTATTTTGTATCTAGACCGTCAGTTTGTGTGTCTAATAGAGATTATTTAAACGTCATGAAGTTAGACATTAAAGCCGTTGGATGCCGGCTCAGTGGTCTAGTTGGTTAAGCGCCTGGCGCGAGACTAACAGGTCCTGAGTTCGAATCCTGCGTGGCGGGGTCGTGGATGCGTACTGATGAGGAGTCCCACAATAGGATGGAACGGCCGTCCAGTGCTTCCAGGTTTTCCATGGTGGTCTAGCTTCAATTGACTCATGATCTCAACTTTTGAAGTTTTGGATTCCGTGAATTTTCAGACCCTATGCTAGTCTGAGAGTTAAAACCAAACTTTAAGGTATGTTATATGATAACTTGCAGTTGCCTTGGTAGTACAAATAAGGAAAGTGATTGATTTTTTCCTCATTCTGACTATTACTCCAAGTCACTAGGTCTAATCATGATTTTATTTCAATTATTTTCCTTAATTGAAGAGTCTTCTTCCGTGTACGTTCATAACATTTGTTTTCAATTTCCCGACATCGTTACTGTGATTACTTGTGAAACCTTTCCCAGTTAATGCGAAGCCTCATTCTAAGTTCTTATTTTAAAGAAGCTATCGAGTGTCTCATTTCTTAATTTCTAAGTATATATATTTAACAGTTTAATTATTTAACTTTTCTGGTCTCTCATAGCCAATGAAAATTAGAAAGCCTTTATTATTCAAACCTAATCATTTGTGCTATGAATGGCGCCTTTGGTACTAAAATCAGGACACAGTCGACTAGGAATAGCCTCATATGTTGTAAGCAGCATTTTAGTCTTTCGCTGCTTTTATGTTAAATTCCATCATGTAAAATTATATGGATTCTAAAGTTCGTTCGTATTTGATAGTCACTAGATCCGAAATTTAGTTAGTTTAGTTGTGGTGCTAATATAATTGTTATATCATAGAAAGGAATTTTAAAGTTAACTCCATGATAACTTTTTTATTATAACCCACTTAGGTTTACACGGTCGCAGATGATTATGCTCATGCAGAGGCTCGAAAATCTCCTGCCTTAGATGGGAAGGTAGAACGAGATCACGAAGGTAAAGAAGTTCGCTATCCTGTCATACTAACACCTAGAGAGAAAATCATTGCCAAGAAAGTAGCAAAAGCTGTTCGGCAGCAAATCTGTGGATTCGATCTTCTTCGGGCTAATGGAATGTCTTATGTTTGTGACGTAAACGGATTTTCTTTTGTAAAGTCTTCCAAAAAGTACTATGATGACTGTAGTCACATTCTTGGTGTGCTAATTACTCGAAAAATAGCACCACGATTGTGTTTGCCGACCAACTTGCCTCCAGGTACAGATGTAGATACTCCGCTGGTACCAACAACTTGTGGAGCAATTATGGAACTTCGTTGTGTAATCGCTGTCATTCGTCATGGTGACAGAACGCCAAAACAGAAAATGAAAATGGAAGTTTGCCATCAGAAATTTTTCTCATTTTTCACTAAGTACGCAGGTGGTTGGGCTCGTGAATTAAAAATCAAACGTCCTACCCAGTTGCAAGAAATTTTAGATATTGTGCGATCCATTTTGGAAGAAATTGATTCTGGCCAGTGTACTGATAATTGTCTTCTTCGAATAAAGCCAAAGTTTGAGCAACTAAAGTGAGTTCATATTTTCTGAAAGAAGTACACTACTTTTGTCGACAAACGTTCCCCAAAATATTACTGTCCTACAACATAGTATGTCGTAGTACAAGTATGAATATTTTTACATATTTTAGGGTACAATAATTTATGTCGAAACCTTGTATAAATTTAGCATAGGACACAATGTTTTAACAATATGAGTGCTTTTGGTGTTTTCGGATTGTCTTTTGCGGTGGAAACTACGACGCATGTTTTGTCTTATTTGGAACTCATAGACTGTATGTAGCTTCATTCGTGTTGATGTTGACACTGAAGCTCGAGTCTAGTACCTATGCCGACGAGTTACCGACTAAACTGGTGAGTCCATATAGTTCCCAAATTATGAATTACTGTTAATAATATAAACAACGGGAATGTATCGACTCTCACAACAAGATTTTATTAATACTATTTTTATCACTTACACAAGGAGTTGCATTGATGCTGTCCAAACAAGCGCAAAATGCACTTATAGGATGGGAATCTCATGGACCAAGGATCATCAAAGCCTCGTTCAAAACAAAGAAAGAGGGCATTTCAATGAACATCATCCAATGCTATGCGCCTACCAACGACTACAATGAAGACGCTAAAGATCAATTCTACAATAGGCTGCAGTCAATCGTCGAGAAGTGCCCAACAAAGGACCTGACCATTCTGATGGGAGATTTCAACGCCAAGGTTGGAACGGACAACACTGGATATGAAGACATCATGGGACGACACGGACTGGGAGAAAGGAACGAAAATGGTGAGAGATTTGCAAATCTATGTGCCTTCAATAAGCTGGTCATAGGCGGCACCATATTCCCACATAAACGCATACACAAAACCACATGGACTTCACCGGATCACTCTACACAAAACCAAATCGACCATATTTGCATCAACAAAACGTTCAGGAGGACTATAGAGGACGTGAGAACCAAGAGAGGAGCTGATATAGCATCAGATCATCACTTGCTGGTCGCCAAGATGAAATTGAAACTCAAGAAGCACTGGACAACGGGGCAGACAGTATCACAAAAGTTCAATACGGCCTTTCTCCAGGATACTAACAAACTCAACAAATTCAAGATAGTCCTCAGCAACAAGTTCCAGGCCTTTCATGATCTACTCAATGGAGAAGGAACTACTGTGGAGAGCAACTGGAAGGGGATCAAAGAGGCAATCACTTCAACATGTCATGAGGTCCTGGGTCACAAGAAGCACCACCACAAGGAATGGATCACTGTTGATACACTGGATAAGATTCAAGAAAGAAGGAACAAGAAGGCAGCAATCAATACCAGTCGAACAAGAGCAGAAAAAGCCAAGGCACAAGCTGAATACACAGAAGTAAACAAACAAGTGAAGAGGAGCATCAGAACCGACAAACGTAAATATGTGGAAGATTTAGCAACGACGGCGGAAAAGGCTGCAAGAGAAGGAAACATGAGACAATTGTATGACACGACAAAGAAACTCTCTGGAAATCGCCGCAAACCAGAACGACCAGTGAAAAGCAAGGAAGGCGAGGTAATCACCAACATTGAAGAGCAACAAAACAGGTGGGTAGAACACTTCAAAGAACTCTTGAATCGACCAGCTCCACTGAACCCACCCAACATCGAAGCAGCACCCACGGACCTCCCAATCAATGTTGGCCCACCAACAATTGAAGAAATCAGCATGGCCATCAGACAAATCAAGAGTGGCAAAGCAGCAGGACCGGACAACATCCAGCAGAGGCACTAAAAGCAGACGTAGCGGCAACTGCAAGGATACTCCACATTCTCTTCAATAAGATTTGGGATGAGGAACAAGTACCAACAGACTGGAAAGAAGGACTTCTGATCAAAATACCGAAGAAAGGCGATCTCAGCAAGTGTGATAACTACAGGGGCATCACTCTTCTCTCAATACCGGGAAAAGTCTTCAACAGGGTATTGTTAAACAGGATGAAGGACTGCGTAGACGCCCAACTTCGTGACCAACAGGCAGGATTCCGTAAGGATAGATCGTGTACAGACCAAATCGCAACTCTACGGATCATTGTGGAACAATCAATTGAATGGAATTCATCACTCTACATCAACTTCATTGACTACGAAAAGGCATTTGATAGCGTGGACAGAACAACACTATGGAAACTTCTTCGACACTACGGCGTGCCTCAGAAGATAGTCAATATCATACAGAACTCATATGATGGATTACACTGCAAAATTGTGCATGGAGGACAGTTGACAAAGTCGTTCGAAGTGAAGACCGGTGTTAGGCAAGGTTGCTTACTCTCACCCTTTCTCTTTCTCCTGGTGATCGACTGGATCATGAAGACGTCAACGTCTGAAGGGAAGCGCGGGATACAATGGACATCTAAGATGCAGTTGGATGATCTAGACTTCGCAGACGATCTGGCCCTTCTATCCCAAACGCAACAACAGATGCAGGAGAAGACGAACAGTGTGGCAGCAGCCTCAGCAGCAGTAGGTCTCAATATACACAAAGGGAAAAGCAGGATTCTCCGATACAACACAGCATGCACCAATCCAATCACAATTGACGGAGAAGATTTGGAAGATGTAAAAACCTTTACATATTTGGGCAGCATCATTGATGAACAGGGTGGATCTGATGCAGATGTGAAGGCGCGGATCGGCAAAGCAAGAGCAGCATATTTACAACTGAGGAACATCTGGAACTCAAAGCAACTGTCAACCAACACCAAGGTCAGGATTTTCAATACAAATGTCAAGACAGTTCTACTGTATGGGGCAGAAACCTGGAGAACTACAAAAGCCATCATCCAGAAAATACAGGTGTTTATTAACAGTTGTCTACGCAAAATACTTCAGATCCATTGGCCGGACACTATTAGCAACAACGTACTGTGGGAGAGAACAAACCAGATCCCAGTGGAGGAAGAAATCAGGAAGAAGCGCTGGAAGTGGATAGGACACACATTGAGGAAAGCACCCAACTGCGTCACAAGACAAGCCCTCACATGGAATCCTGAAGGTCAAAGGAAAAGAGGAAGACCAAAGAACACATTACGCCGAGAAATGGAGATAGACATGAGAAAAATGAACAAGAATTGGATGGAACTAGAAAAGAAGGCCCAGGACAGAGTGGGTTGGAGAATGCTGGTCAGCGGCCTATGCTCCATTGGGAGTAACAGGCGTAAGTAAGTAAGTAAGTAATTTTTATCACTTACCGAAATCCATTTTCTCTTAAGGATCAGTTTGTTTTAATTAATATCTTAAACACTTATTAAACTGGTTTAATATCCCGTTCATTCTTTCATAATCAGTCGTATTAGGCTACATTAACTGATAATTGAGAAAATCGTAATGTGTATACATCAAGCTTGCCCAGCTTTTAATAAATTACTTCACCTGTAGATCGGTAAACTTTGAAATTCTCAATAAATATCAAGCTGTTTGTTAAGCCATTAATTCCATTTCACTACACGAATATAAAAAGTTGCCGTGTATGATGATAGGGATAGACAGGTCTCAAGAATTTAAAGATTTTTTCGGAACGCTATGAAGATATGATCAAACTACAGTTATATGATTTCAAGCTAAAAGTACTGGCTATGGATAATAAATAAGTCAACATGGTTGTAACTATTTATTGACTGGAGTGCTTGAGTTGAATAGTCTTCAGAATGACCAAACCCATGAATCTACTAACTCTTGGTTTTGGTCCAGGAAATAATTGTGTTCGGTGGTCAAATATATTTAAGTCACAATTTAATTGTTCTTCATAAAACGAAATAGAATCATGTCATGAAATTTTTAGACGAACAGCATATTTCTAGATCTTGTGGAAGTGATTGTATGTAATGGTTACTATTGCCTATAAAAAGGATTCTCACTTGGTTAGTGAAAAGTAGATAGTTTAATTTATCACTAAATTTTAGTCACTACTTTTCGCTTATTATAAGTATTAAATGATTTTTGATTTCATATTTTCTTTTACTCTATTACTAGATATGTCTTAGAAATGTATGGGTCATTTAGTGGAATTAACCGTAAAATTCAGTTAAAATATCAACCACATGGAATTGGTAAAGAATCAAAAATTGGTTATTCAAGTGAGCTTTTGTGTTGGTTTTCTTGCATACCGCTTCATTAAAATGTGAACTTTGTTTCGCAATCGTGTTTATGCACTGCATATTTTCAAATTAGTCTGTATTGGTGTTTATTGAGTTAAAACATCCAAGTTCCAGCTTTCTTGTATGCATTTAAAGCTTACGTAACACGTACTAGTTTCAGCAACTGTTAATATCTCTAAATTTGGCGAAACTAGTTCATCTCGATATTGCTACATAGTCACAATTTTTTTAGTAAGGTTTGATAGTCAGCTTCAACATTAGGATTTAAGTACATCCAGCTAGTGAGTCAAAAGTATGACGTAACGTGCATTCTTGACTGCGTTACTATCCACTATTCAACTTTTAAAAAATATCGGTATCCGCGTTCAAAGAAACTAAGCAGCTCTGTTCAAAATATTTCACAAAAAACTGTTACTCATGATATTCAGCACTCTATTCTCATTTTTTCTTTCTATTGCAAATGAAACTTTATCAAAATTTTTTATTTATGAAGTGTTCATGCCTTTTTCATGTGATAGTCTTAAACCTGTTAGCGATCTAAAATATCAATTTTGGTTAGACAGTCAGTCGAAATCAACATAGAACAAATTAAGATGTCACACTAGGACAGCGAGATGAAATTATCGAGATGAATACCAAAATACTGAAAGTAGTAAAATCAATTATAGTAGAATTGACTGACTATAAATAAGGTGATCCGGAAAGAAGAATTTGATTCACGGAGTAAGACGTAATAATTAATTTTCCATCTCAAAATTTGAAGAACGGATGCATCCCACCATTGACCAATTCCGAGCAAGTGTTTTCCAGTATCTTTAATCATCAATCATGATAATCCCAAAGGCTTTGTCTTGCTTTATCCAATTCTAGTTTTTCCAGTTTATTCCTACTCGGGGAAATCTTGTGCGTCGAGGAAAGCGATGTTTGGTTTAATCTAGATGGTTTTCCGTGATTTGATGAGATGAAATTCTGGATTGTTAAAATCAGTAGACGGAATGCTAATCGTTTGGTGAACGTAATGATATAATGTGGCCTAGTGATGGTTACCTTCGAGACCGTAGTATTGAATTAACCCACCGAATGATCGGAAATCCAATGCAAGACCAATAACCAGATGAATAGTTTTTCATGCAATAAAACGACTTACATACTGAATATGAACACAAAACAAACACGGCAAAATGTCATAGGGGGTTGGACGAAATAAGCCTATTGGTCACTTATTCTTCAATCAATATATACCTGACTGTTATGCCTAATGTTTGGGCATTGTATCAGCCGAGTTACATATATCCCAACCACTTCAGTTGGATATCCGCAACCTCATAAACTGGTTTGCATAACCTCAAAATTTCTCACTTAGTTGTTCCACGATTAGCAACCAATGCTTGAAAAACACCCTTTTCTACCAAATTATCTCGGCTAGGTTACATTTTCTTCAGACACATATAGGTGGAGAACGACGATCGTCAAAGTTAACACTAGTGTAATAAAATACTTTTAGAACTGTTGATCGAGACTATATATATATTACTTTCGTGATGCGATAACACGACCCGCTTGAACGGTTAGTAACCATAATTTGGATTTAATTTGTTGCCTGGTATTTAAAATCTTTTGAATTTAGAATTACTATTTTTGTCTTATACATACATCGTTTCTTTTCTTATCTATTTAACTAATTAACTAATGTAGGCATAAGGTCTAGAGATCGATACAAATGACTAACCTTTTCTTCTGCGCAATACAATGAGTATACTAAAGTGACCACTTTTGGTTTTCTATTAATTTCTGTGTTCACTTTAAATGTTTTAGAGATTCATCTAGTTATTTATATAAGCTAAAAATCTTTTCAGTGAGTAATATAGTTAGGGTTATGTCATTGTGCAGAAATGATTTTGGTGGATTGAACTTCACATATATTTGGCTTAAAAGAAGTTCATTACTGATGTAATTAGTTTACGACAGTATTTCAATAGAACCGTGAATGTGAGTCAAAATACTCATATCTACCGTGTCTGTTAAAAGTGGGTTATTGGGAAAAGTAACTATGCTTACTGTTGAGAAACAAGATCATACCGTGGTGACCATTATGTAGTACATGAAATCATTTTCATTGCCATGTAAATGAACAACCACATATATTGATCATTTGTCAGAAGTAAAACGAATTTCCAAAATCCTTGGATTTTGAATGGTCTTTTTTCAGGTAGTATTCCAATATCTTGTGACTGTACTGACGAATGTGACAACACCCAACCTTGCTTATTAGTTGTCGTGAAATGGGGTGGAGAATTAACAGCCGCAGGCAAGCAACAAGCAGAAACTCTAGGAAAAGCTTTTCGTTGCATTTACCCAGGTGGAGATGGCCACTATGGTAAAGATCCTGGTCTTGGATTATTACGTTTACACAGTACTTATCGTCATGATTTGAAGATATATGCTTCTGACGAGGGTCGGGTCCAAATGACAGCTGCAGCTTTTGCTAAAGGTTTCTTGGCACTAGAAGGAGAACTACCACCAATCCTTGTTCAGATGGTCAAGTCAGCTAATACGAACGGTCTTTTAGATAATGATAACGACTGTCGTCACTATCAGCAGATGGTCAAACGTCGAATCAATGAAGTCATGTCAAAAAACAGCGATTTCACCGCTGAAGACATTGCTACTCTTGTTCCTACCGGCGCACGTTCTATAATTAATGCTATGCAGTATGTTAAAAGCCCGTATAGAGCATGTGGTCGCCTGTTTGAACATGTTCGTCTGTTATCTAATCGTCTTGCTTGGCTCTCACGAAGTTCCAAAGAACGCAGTCGAATACACTTGTATCAAGGTGAAAGTTGGGACCTATTGCTCAGACGTTGGGGAAAGCTATTAAAAGATTTCCGATCTCCTGAAGGAGAATATGATCTTTCTAAAATTTCAGATATATATGACAACATAAAATATGACTTACAACATAATTCTGGGATTTTACTAGAATCTGAGGTGCAAGATTTCTTCATGTGTGCAAAGTCGCTAGCTGACATTATTGTCCCACAGGTAATTTGACATGCTTATAGCGATTATAGTGATAAAACTAGTGATGTAATTCAATTTCAAGTTTATATTATGTAGCGGCGATAATTTGATTACAAATTACTTTAAATTTCCTCCCAGCTTTTACAGACTTGTATTTAATTTTGTATATATGAAAGAAGAAATGATAGTAAATAAATGTAACATCAAAAATAATCGTATTTAGTAGGACCTCAGTAGAATAAATCAAGGACTGCAGTTATGTATTTACTGTTGATCCATTGGTGTTTCTCCTTCCATGAAATTACGTTCTGCTGAATAACTGTACTAGCTTATGTTTGATAAAATATTAAAACTCTCATCTACCGATGCTTGTTGGGAAAAAGATATTTTTCGTAATATTTCAATAAAATGTATCGTTTTGTTGACATTCGAATTTGTAAATATAATTTGTTTTGGGATATCATTCTCAGTCAAAAACCATTGTCACTTAGTCCCTAGGTGTGAGACTGTGAACAGAATAAAGTTAATGCTTTTTACTGCACCAAACTACAATTCTCACTTTGATAGCAATTTCTTCAAATCTTCTTATAAAGGATAAAGCAAGTACAAACAACGCATCTCTAAGTGCTCATTCACTGCTGAGATTGACGGAATTTGTCAATAACCATAATCATTTGCATTAAACAGTTTTGATATTATCTTTTTTGACTGTTATTAGTTGAACCATGCGGAAACATCAGTGTTTCATATTGATTTCATTCCCTTCTTTGTTTTTCTAGAAATGTAATCTCTGAATGAACCATAGGCTATAATATGTCACTTTGTCTAAACAGAAAAGCCTTATAATATAGAGCATCAAGAATAAGCGCATTTGCTTAGGTTGTTCCAGTTCTTGATAAGGCAAAAAATACTGTTAGCAATAAAGAGAACTTTTGATAAACTGTAAATTAAAAAGACCATGAGCAGATAAGGAAATATTGTTCACTCGTCAATTTGATCACACATATGATATGTTCTGATGACTTATATTCAGTTATTCTTATATAGTCTATCATCAGTGACTTAATCCCATAATTTTTGAGTATCATAGAGCGGACTGTTGCACAATGTGTTCGTCCACAATCGAGGTTTAGGTGTCGTCTCAATAGAATAAATGACAAAGGTTTATTTTCGTTGTTAGAAATAATTTGTCGTGTTTCGTACGAAAGCGGACTTCATACCAATTCTTTGAAATTTTTGACCAAACTAATATGAATTAATTGTCTTTTATGACTATCACTGTTATTGTCCTAATTACATAGTCATTCTGATGATACTGTTGTGATTAGTACTCTTGATGTTACCTTATTCAATGCCATTTTTGTGTTTGTCTTCTACCGTCTGTCACATACTAGAAAAAATGTTTATACTTTCTGCTTTCCTTATCCTTAGGAATATGGTATAACAAAAGAAGAAAAACTAGTGATAGGTCAACGTATTTGTACTCCACTTATGCGAAAAATTCTATCAGATGCTCGTTATACAGATGTAGATGAGTGTACACGGCTGCATGCTGGGTGAGTATTATTCTTCATTATCTATTGGTTTTTTGGTGCATTTAGTAACGTTGTAACATCTTAATAATAATATCATATTTACACATTTTATATCTTTAATATAATTTGAATGAAATGATGATTCTAAGGCTTGACCTTATTCTCACTTCTATAAATAATGATAGACTTTATGAGTGTCCTATATAATTATGTGAAGCTATGACGCACTGATGCAAAATGTCAATGATAAACAGGTTTTGATTCTCTTCCACTTTAACAATAGATTTACTAGTTAGAAACTAATAATAGTTGTATTAAGAATAACGTATTTATAAAAACTCTAGTGAGTGGAGAATTGAATTGCTGACATTTCATAACTTCGTGCGTGTCCTTTTTTAAAGAAGTAAATGAAATAAATTAACAAAAGTTTCGGTGATACAAAGAATATAAAACACACAAGTTTTAGTATAATCAAAATAGATCTGATCACGTTAATATCACGTTATTTCGAACAAAGTGATTCTGTATGAGACCTACTTATTTGTAGGTTAGTGTATGTGAAAAATATATTTCTAATGTAAAAGAGTAAAGAACATTTGCTCCTGATACGAGATATGAATAGAAATAATTATTTGGATATTTGAATAAATGGTTTATTTTGAATGAATCTTCAGGCCTTCCTGACCATGAAGCGCAGGAGGGTTTGACATTGCATGAAAAAATCCAGCTACGACTTTCTTTGCATTTGGAAAAAACATTTTGAAATCTGTATTTTTACTTATGGTTTTTGTTATTAACAATATACCCAATGCTAAAATTATTAGAAATTATAATGTCAAATTATCAAGTGTTTTATCCTTTAATTTGATGTAACACTGATATACTTAACAAATACATTATGGGGCATTTTTATTTTATTAGTGTGCAAAGTTACTAACATAAAATTGGAATTAATTAAGGCTAGTTGAATCCTATTTTAAATCTACATAACTTAAGCCTGGAGGAGAAATTATTGAGTGACGCAAAATAAATGTGATTTAAAAACAGTTGTTAATGTTCCGATAAGTGTTTACTTCCTTTTAAACTTAATAGTCCAAAATGTTTTTTAAGAAAATAAGTTCTGTAAGAAATGATCTTTTATGCCCATTTTATTAACTAATGAATACACCCAGAGACATGTATATGTAAAAGAAGGTTGAATCAACGGTTTAGATATGCTAACACGAAAAATTGAATGTCCTTTAAATAAGTGTAGTAAAACATCGCTATTTTCCAATTTCTTTCCTCTTCTAAATCATTCATTTTATTGGAGTGAACTTCTATAAATCTCTTTCTTGGTTATATCAGTTTTGTTCAGTTTCCGTTCATTATAATTAGAGTTGTATGGTCTATGGAAACTGTGTGATTAGAGAAAACGTTTTGTTTTGCTAATGAACTTACTTATTTATTATTATTTAACATTCTAAGATATAGTTCAAAAGTATTTTGATTACATTCATGGTGCACACTAAACTGCCTGTTAAAAATACGATATTTATCGGGTATATATTGCTGGTACTATGGGCACATCAGAATGATGCATGTACTCAAAAATTCCAAATAGTTTAGTTTGAAAACTCGGTATTCTCTCTTGATTTCTATTACTCAAGACATTATTATTATTATTATTATTATTATTATTATTATTATTATTATTTTGTAACCTCAGTTTCTTCAATTGATAATTACTGGGTTGATAGATTTTCGGGTTTCATTTAAATACCCAAACCAGAGTGGGGGTTGCTTGTTTAAAAACTTCCCGTCACATTGCACATAAGCATAAAGACCATTCCTATCAAAAAGATATTACTAATAGTGATAATAATATTACTTCAAAGATTTCATGACATTTTGCAGGAATGGTTGTGCTGATATAATAAAGCTTCGATATGTTTATCTATTTCTTTTCTGTGGTTCTTTATAAGAATATATTTTAGCCAGTGCTGTATTTTCAATTAATAAATATAACAATAAAGAGTTGAAATCAACTATTTGTTTACTTAAGTCATCTAAAAAGTTTTGTAGGTGAGCGATGTGATCCTTGCATAATCAAGGGATATGATGAGAGACGATTATGTAAGCTTTCCATTTTTGTTTAGCCGTTTAAGAAAATCTTACATATACTAGATAATTCGTGTGTATTGAACTGTCGTTTTGCTTCTGCTACATAAGTAAACTTGGAATTGTGGAACTAATGTGGTTTAAATACAACATATTGATCCAGCGCATCGCTGTAAAGGAAATAGAAAAATCGAGAAACACAGGCAAAGGAGATATTATTCGTGGTTATTTTAAGGTGTATACATCTCCAAAAGCTCATGTCATTACTTTTGTTACTGTAGTGTGATATTTAGCTAGTAAAATGTTGTATGTTCTTTTGGAAATTTAGCGAGGTGACTATGCTCACGCATGATGATGAGGTAGTTACATATATTAAGAGTTTTAGCGCATTAAGATTGTGATTAAGCAACTGAACAAATGAATGAAAGTTACTCGTCAATCTTGCTTCCAACGGTAGACTATTTTTATGTCTGAACGTACTTAGTTAAGAAAAGTCCCCGTCCTGTATTTTTCCATTTCAGCTGTAGATATTTTATTTCCCGAGTCATGCGCAGGTGTGTTTAAACAAGAACTGTTAGTTTTCGATTCAGTTTATGAGACAGAATTAGTTTTGTTGTAAACCATAGGAGTTCGAGTTTTAGGCTATCACACCTCGATATATATTGTCAGTTACTGTGTCAGTTTTAGGTACTTTCCAAGTGAAATATCATAGAACTCCTTCTACTGTTAGTTTATCAGATAGACATGAGTTGATGCAAATAGAAAAACCGGTATTCAAGGATAAACCTTACACAGGTCTTGTCCAGAAAGTCTAGAATTTTTCCCATAAGAATTTCGCTAGATGAAACTTAGTAATCTCCGTGATTTCGATACTTTAGTAGATTTATGTTCGGAGACGTTTAGACCAAAAAGGTAATTAAGTCCTAGGCCAGTTGAGAACAATTTTTTATTTAAGCAAATGTGATGTAAGATAAAGATCAATGACGGTTGAATTAGAAACTGATTATCATACTGTTAGCGGGACATAGGCTAGATTAAAGCATGCTCAATGCATGATTGCTTTGGTGCACGCTGATTGGCTGATTCTTATCCAATCAGCACTAGTCGATAGTCGGAGAATATTCTGGAATCTTCTTATGTAAAAACTATAAATATACTGACGTTTTCCCCTATTATGCTTCTGACTTGCTATTTGGAATATAATCTCTTTCCTGTTCAACCGTGTTCTGATTTGGGGACTTGTCGAGTGAATCGGTGTCCGAGAATACTAAGCAATAGGAATAGCTGGGTCATAACCGTAAGAAAAGCGATTTATAACAGTGGCGACGGGGAAAAAGGAAAACAAATTCAAGATGCCTATATCAGATGACCAGCTTAACCGAATACTACAACAACAGCAAGCACAACTTGATGCACAAATGCGGTTGTTGGAGACTCTGACTCAACAGCTCAACATCCACAGCTCGAGTTCACACGCTATTTCAAGTTCGTCTTGTGATGCAGTTGCTAGCAGCATCCCAGAATTCATCTATGATCCCGAAAATGGAAATACTTTTCTCACGTGGTTCAGACGTTGGGAAGATACATTTAGAACAGAATTCTGTAATCAAGACGATGCGTGGAAGACCCGATTGTTGGTACGTAAGTTGGGAAGCAACGAACATGCACGTTTTGCTGACCATATATTGCCAAAGTTACCTCGAGAGCTCAGTTTCGAGGAGACGGTATTTCAGTTGTCAGAGATATTCGGCGAGTCATCCTCGTTGTTTAGTATTCGATATCGGTGTCTAAATTTGGTGAAACGCGAAGCTGATGAATATGGTGTTCTAGCAGACATTGTCAACAGAGAATGTGAACGTTTCAAGTTACGCTCGTTGACTGATGACCAATTTAAATGCTTAATATTCATCAAAGCTCTTCAGTCACCACAAGATGCTGAAATCAGGACTAGACTTTTAGCTCGACTGGATCAAGACCCAAACGTCACACTCAGAACATTGACAGATGAGTGTAAGCGTCTACAAAGCATCAGACACGACAACGAGTTGATTGAACAGGTAAATCCTAATTTAACCTGCGGTAGTGTAAATACTATTACTAGGTTAAAAGTTCAGAAGCCGGTAACAACTCGTAACAAACCAAGGACTGCATGCTGGTTATGCGGTGATTGGCATTATGCACGATTCTGTCCGTTCAAGAAGCATAAATGTCAGGCGTGCAACAAACGTGGACATAAAGAAGGTCATTGTCCACCGAAGCGTACGTCTCAGCCTAAGAAGAAGCATAAACGTCCTCGACATGTGAAATCAGCCGAGTCGAAATCTCTTTCTCTGGTAGCTGCCTTTCAAACAAACTATGACATTCGGAGAAAGTATGTTACCATCCAGATAAACGGCATATCAGCTCGTCTTCAAATTGACACGGCATCAGATATCACGTTAGTGTCTAGAGAAACGTATAACTTGCTGGGTAAACCGCCAATGAAGCCATCTAAGAAAACGGCTAAAAACGCATCAGGTGGTGTGCTAAAACTGGTTGGTGAATTACAGTGTGAATTTTCCTTCAATGGAACTAACTGTACAGGAATATGTTACCTAACAGAACGGCCGAACCTTGATCTTCTTGGTCTAGATATGTTAGACAAACTTGGAATAATGGATGTACCAATTAACAGTGTCTGTAACGTATCGTGTTCATCATTGGACACCCCAGTACTTCCAAAGAAGACAGGTGAAAGGTTACTAGGAAAACTGAAAAGAAAGATACGAACACATTCCGATGTCATCCGTCCTACGCCAGCTATTGAACCCCAACGAAACCTATCGATGGAGAATCAGTTTAACCGACATCATGGGGCACAAAGACGATTGTTCACGGTGGGACAAAAAGTGCTTGCTATGGACTATCGTGGGAAACATCCTACATGGACAGCTGGTCGGATCTTGAAAAAGAAGGGGAGTGTGGTTTACGAGGTGTCAGTTGGCTCGGAAGTTTGGGTACGTCATGCTAACCAATTGAAAGCAACTTCGATAGCCAGCAACAAGATTCAATATCGATTACCTCTTGATGTTCTGCTAGACACCTTTGAAATCAAAACGCCGGGAATGGACACGTCAGTTTCTGTGCAAGAAAAGAGTGATACTTCTCTATTGCCTAGACGATGGACTAATCGAAAGCACAGGCCAGTCACTCGGTTGCAGTTGGACCCTAGCACCAGATCCTACGAATCTGCTCAGAGGGGAGGTGTTAGCGGGACATAGACTAGATTAAAGCATGCTCAATGCATGATTGCTTTGGTGCACGCTGATTGGCTGATTCTTATCCAATCAGCACTAGTCGATAGTCGGAGAATATTCTGGAATCTTCTTATGTAAAAACTATAAATATACTGACGTTTTCCCCTATTATGCTTCTGACTTGCTATTTGGAATATAATCTCTTTCCTGTTCAACCGTGTTCTGATTTGGGGTCTTGTCGAGTGAATCGGTGTCCAAGGATACTAAGCAATAGGAATAGCTGGGTCATAACCGTAAGAAAAGCGATTTATAACACATACAATTCTACCTTTAAAAAATTTTCCTGTTTAATTGAGCATTTACATTATAACTTTTGCATAACAATCTGTTTAATGTTTATCTTCTCTATTGACAACTGTCAATACAGTATTCTGTAGATTATTTGTTTGGAAATAACATGTTATTCATTTATGATCTGAGCCTAGGAAAAAGTCAACCGCTCTTAATATTACCTTTCTTCATTAAGCAGCTTAAATGTTATATTTCCAAGTCTCGATTTGCAAACTACCTATTTTCAGTTTTATTCCTCATCATCCAGCTTAGATAATGACCAGCGTACTAAATGTCATATTTCAGAACATATAAACATGCTTACTGATACATTTTATGGCATTGGAAATAAATCATTTTCGTGCTTTACCGATTCCTGTACTCTACCGTATACTGTTGTAAAATATCATTAATTTGTTTGTATATATGTATTGTGATTATTTTTATTGTCCCTTACTATTTTCGGACAGATTGCATACCTAAACAACTTTACGTTCCGATAGTTTTTGTTATTTGTTTGGTTATTATAAGCCTTTTCTCATTACTATATTCTGCTATCTCAGTTACAGAGTACTATTTGTATACACTATTTCAGTTATTTTTTTATCTTAGTAAATATGAATCAGTATACCTTGACAATAAATAAATGTAGCCATTAAGTTGTCGAAATTTTCTTTTTCCTAAGTGACTTAGTGTTTTTCACAACAGTGTATGTGGTCTTATGCTGTTGAAACCATTGTTGTTCGATGTTTAAGGGCTTGTCTGTAATTAATTGAGTCATTTTTATAAATAATTTGCGTGTTGTATATCGTTTTTTTAACTATCTTATTATCTGTAACAACGTACTCAACATGCACCTTTCAGTAATGCCATTCTGTTTAATTAATTCACCCCATGTTTGCTGTTGATGGTGCCACTAATAAATAATTGCAGATGCATTGCGTCTTCTGTCGTCTTTGATATCACTAAAAATTCAAAAATCAGTTTGTTTACTGAAGTTATTTCAAATTTTTTAAATGTCAATCACTTATTGATAAGTTGGCATAGTTTTTTAATCATATGGTGTGATATTGCTTCTTATAAACTATTTAATTTATTAGCTTTTGTCTTATATAATTGTTAATAGTATCTCCATTGGTATTTTATACACTTTGGTTCCAGGTAGACATTATGATGTTTTAGTTTGGTTTAGCGAGAGTGATCTATTAAATATGAGCTCTTGTTAATGGTTTCTAAACAGACTCTATATCCCCGAGACCTTTACTGTTTGATTTCAAGCAATCATGATTTTAAGTGCAATGTTGTTTCCAAGTAGAATTCCCTTCTTATCTGAGAATTGAAAATTTTAACCTCAATAGGATATTTTTCTAGTATTATTATTTTAGGATTTACTATGTGGTGTTTAATTTCGCTTTCCATAACTTGTTATATTTCTAATCTACCTCATCTTGTTTAACCATGCCTTTAGAACTAATCATATTGCTAGTTGACTGTGGAGTTGTCGATATACATCTTACACATGATTTGATTTAGGTGGTTTTATGGATCGATATCTAGTTTGTCAACAGTTACTATAGTTTACAAATTTAATTATGAGGATTCTAGTCATGAGGAAACCTCCTTACATCGGCTGTTTTGATATTCAGGCTCATTTCATACTTTTTTTCTGTTATTTTCGTGCTCCGAATTCATAAGTTTTGAGTGAAACTTATAACTAATCCAAATTTATTTACCAAGCTACAGCAGTTTAGGCTACGTGTTTTGAGTCACAATTTACATGTAAGGATCAGCTATAATCCCAGGCTCTCCAAAGCCATGTGGTTTAATGGAAGCTCAAAATGCTACCCAAAAGTAAATGATTTCACCACATATCACAGCTCAGTTTAATTCTCAAGTGATATATTTGCACTAGACTGTAAAATATGAATGTTCGGTTATTAAAAACTGACTTAACAAATGAGTGTCATTTGTTTAACTTCCTGTTTAATATTTTTTGGAGTTCTGACTAAAAACCATAAATATTACACTTTCCCATCATATTAGTTACCCATATTTTAACTGGACTGGTTGTTTATTGTCTTTAATTATGGTTCAACACATTTTGAAACGGCATGACTGGATAAACGTGACGTTTCCTTTATTCCCATGAATCTAAAACTCTTTTGATTATTAGAGCCTCTTATGTATTAATACTTACCCATGTATATATTTTTTGACTGAAAACAACGATGTGTATGCTATCGTTGTATTTAACTTCTGGTGGGTCTCGGCATTCTGTTTTTGGGTTTATTCAGTACTCTGTACCCTGTGGACTGGTTAAAGTCACTAACAGATGTTCATCACAAACCCTAGGAAGACTTATGATAACTACCACGATAAAGCTTATGTTATTGGGATCACTATGAATTTTCAGATTTCTGCTCCGTCTTTTTAGATACATTAGTGTTTGTCAATAGTAACTCTTTAAATTGCCAGTGACCGATTTTAGGCATAGACGATTGGTGGAGTTGAAGGTGCACACTCCTGACGACTCCTATTTTAAGAAGAGCTGACTAATGGCTCTTTGTCTTCAATGGTTGTTTAGCTGAATCCAGTTATGATTTGGAAACGCAAATCCAACACACTCTGACCACTCCTGTGCTACAAATTAGTTGGTCAATTTCATAGAAGGTTTTTTACAGACAGACTTCGATTAGCACTAGGACTTCATTGCCGTAACATTAGTTATCATAACGAAATGTATGCATGGTTGGCTATTTCGTTCCGAATCTCTTTTGTCACTCACTTCCACTTTTTTTTTAAATTCTCATGCATCCTATCACCCCTTTTTTTGCTTTACTTCACCTATCTATTTCTAGCCATCGCCCAAATCACGGTGAACCTTGTCCCGATTGGTGGGTCTGATTATATAATCTCTTCATAACTTTTAAAAGATTTTTGTTTCGACCTTGTCGTGTTTATAATAGCATGTTTTAGTTTTTGCCACTTTTCTTTTTATTTGATTAACACTGGCCTATCGAGGCATCACTTAACTTAATCAAGTTAGCCTAATTATTCAACTGTGTTTTTATATGTGCACCAATTAAATTAAATATTTTGTATTTATTTACTGCACAAACACATATTTAGGTATATGTGTATGTATTGTTGTTTCTTATCTGTTGTATACATACGCATGCATATGTGTGAAAACCTTAATTGTTTCATCGTTTTTGGTTCCAAGTTTTGATTGAAACAAGCTTCACGATATTATGTCGATGACATTTCCACTATGAGCTTTATTGATAAGTATAATAAGTGTTACTTTAAGCTGCATGTTTGGTCGAGATTGTACTTCAATTATTCCATATAAGCCATGTTTGCAAAATTACTAACTTTATCATATAGTGAATAAAAATTATAATATTCATTTTTTATAGGTTACGAATTAGTTTTCTTTAGTTTTAATTCTTTATAAGGTAGCAGTTATGACTCCTTAAGTACATCTAGTTTAAACAATCTGTTTAAATTTATTTATCGTATGATAAACATTAATAACTAATTATTAATAAAATTGCTAAATAAATACATCAATAGGTTTAGATTTGGTTCAATTTGTGCTTTCCAGTTCATTGATTGGAGTTGTCTGTTTATTGTCTCTATATTCTAACCTGATTGCCACGATGTAGTTGAATGTAGATATATAAAAAGTGCTATCCATATTATATTCAAATAATGTCCTATTTATCAAATATCCAACTACTTTTACATCTCATACAGTTTACTGATATATCAAAGAGACCAATAAATAGTCAAGATATAAAAATAACATCGTTTTGGCAGTAGCTGTCTTACTCTACTTAGTTCTTTAGACTGTCAGTATTTTAGAAATTTATATCATACTAAATATAAGTTAACCAGTTGACTAATAGGTTAAAATGTATATTCCATTTTCGTCTCTTAAAAACAAACGATCGCTTCGATGATTATTATTTAGCTTCTTCCTTATTCATTCATAATTCTTTCAAGTTTTTGTTGTCCTTTTCTTAACATAGTGTAGTTGTCTGATTAATTATTAATGTTATATTGTTTGTTGATCGCTCAGTCGATCATTTTGAATTAGAAGACTGTAGTCTCACTCCTTTATATCATGAATACTTTATTTTAAAAACTGCACTGTAATATATCACAAAAAATAATTCGAATTACGTCGCTATTACTTCTAGTTTAGTCAATCATGTTAAACTTCAAGCTAATAATTTTCAAGTGATCCTATTAATGCGAATTTTATTTTCAACTTATTTAATTAATTTGAACTATGAAGTAACGTAAGTTGAACGAATTGTTACTGTAATTGCAATATATTTTGCACAAGTGAAGTTTAGGTGAAAAATATCGACTTGTCTGTTGGTAATAAAGTATCCAAGATAACCATAAAGAACTGATTCCCTTAATGATTTTGGATAAATTGGTATTTTGAATTGTTATAACTGACGAAGATGAAAGGAATGGTAACTTTTGGGAGTAATTTATGGGTTATATTAATAATAATATATATTCCTTTTACCATGGACTTTTGACTAATCTATTAACTACTGTTGTAAGGTTTACTATTCTTATTCTGTTGCCATTTTACTATTTAGCCTCCTCTACTCATAGCCCTTTTTGGGCTTGATCATGTTTAATTGTCGTTTTTAATTTATGTTGTGATGTGGGCAGATGTGTCTGTATACAAACTATGTATACTTGAGATATAGCATTCTCATAGTGTAGGCTGATTACTATTTTCTGGACTCAGCGGGCAGGCAGAAATAGAAGCTGTCTAATCGAGTATCAATGAGGACTTAACGGTGACTAGGCTACTAATGCCAGTTAGCGTGTCATTTGGTTAGCTCAGGGACAAATTTATAGAAATCGATATTCTGATTGGTTGGTTTGTTGTGTGAGTGAATGTAATTCATGAAAATCGAATTTAATGCAATGTAAGTGCAATTTACGCTATTTGTTAGTGTGGTTTGGAAAATTGCTAAAAAAAATGGCATATTTAACTGCTTTTTCATTTTATTCCATAACTCATCAGTAGTCTAAATCCCAATATAAAATTATTGTTTATTTATTGTTTGTGAATTTACTGAATGATATACTACAAATTTAGTCGATTCATGATATACCATAATTGTTCTCCAATGTCTTTAAAGGATTCAGTAGGACTAAGTAGTTGTCAGATTAACATTCAGCTGATCAATTTTATCTCTATTCTGAAGGTTTTTTTTATCACCAGCATGCTGATTAATTCTGTGTATTTTCTAAGAATATGTTCGTAGTTGCCCCGATCATATTTTGACTTTTTAAAGGCAAACCTCAGTTGACTTAATAACTACTTACATTAAAAAAACCCACTTATATAAGTTGATATCATCGAAAAGATTTTATATTCATTTATTTTATGTACTCCTAAAAATAAAATATTAATCTAATTGGACGTGAGTGATTTCTGAGATTATATTGTATATTTATATTAATAAGTTACGTCTCCCTGTACTTACGAATCTATTTAAACAACAGTTGACAGTGTCGTGTTGGTTATTATGTTAAGCCCATATACCTTATTCTAGCTTTCGGACAGGCCAATCTATTCATTCTACTTGAGTCACATTTTGTCCCTGTTAATCATTCACTTATCAACCTTGACTGTTTATCTGAGAGCACGTGTGTGCTCTTCCTATTCCATTCATCACATGTCTGTAACTTATTTATGTGATTGTAAATATTAATTAACGCTTGGTTAAAGGGAGTTGGCTAACGAGCCATCTCCACTTCGCGTCATTTCGTTTCACTCTTCTTCTCTACGTCTCCCTGATTATTTGTTCCGACCAACGATTGTACAAAATATATGTATTGGGAAATCCGTTCTCGTATTTGACTTATTTATTTCCGTTATTCACTAACGCGACCTAAGTCGATAACTATATACGAGGATAGGGGACATATATATTTCAATAACATTCATACGACCAAACTGGAGTCAGATTTAGGGCCACTAACACGGAATTCTTTGTGTTAATTTTTTCTCCTTATAATGATAATTGATTGATTTGTTTTTTTTTTTTCAAGAATATATTGTATTATTATTGAACTCGGTTGAAAAAATTGTTTATATCTATTAATAATTTCTCTAATTTTGCCCATAGTTTATTTTTGATGTTTCATTCATAATTATTCACTTACATAAAATGCAATGGAATGATTTATATCTTGTTATTTAGGTATAAGTTAAAGAAAAACAATGAATTCCTATTCAGTATATGTGAGATTATACACTGTAATCTTCTAACTGTTTTATATCATTACAAATATCTTAGATTCTTGGGTTAGTAATTTACTCAATAGTTATATTTTTGTCATTTCTGTGTAATTTTTTTACAATTCTTATAGATTACTGGGAATAATTATAAAAAACACTATTACTAGATGTATTATATATATTTAGACATAGGCTATGTAAGCCAAAATCTATTGTATGAATTAACGGTTGATTTAGTAGATATAAAACACTAGATTTCAAACTAGTGAGTAGCAAGTTTAAGCTCTTTTTATATTCTAAATCATTCTACGAACTAATTAATACAAGTTGTTCTTATTCAGTAAACTAAAAAAGAGACTAGAACATGAGTTTACACATGGTTGTTAAGTCTTTTTTCTCGATTGTTTTCTAACAATATCAAACATTTTTTCCCAAAAAGAATATTCATTTGTTGTAACTATTTCTTTGTAAAATAAAGAGACTATTTTATGCTGCCGTCTTATTCACTTTTTTGTGTTATGTGTTGTACAATACTTTTTTCCAGTTATTCAAAAGGAGTTGCTTCACCTGAACGATTTGTTCGTAGTCGCTTGTATTTCACTAGTGAAAGTCATATTCATTCATTACTTACTTGTCTAAGATATGGTGAATTAGCAGACATTGTAACAGATGAACAATGGAGACGTGCTATGGAGTATGTGTCGTCTATTTCTGAAATTAATTATCTTGCTCAAATTGTAATTATGATTTATGAAGATCCTACTGTGGTTAGTTTCCGCGGTATATATTGCATTACTTTTTAATATTGTATTTTGTCGTTTTGTTAGTGTTATTAAACCCTGACGTATTCAACATTTTTTTGGAAGTGTTCATCGATTATGGAGTAGTGATGGGTACTTTTCTAAGGCAGTACTATACATTTTTTTTACATCATTTTTATTTATTATATAAAGTATATTGTATGGAATGTGCTTGGCTCAACCGATTTCGGCCTTACGTAAGTTGTAAATTACATTACCTTTATTAAAATATGAAACAACTATCAGGCTTCATAATGCAGGAGCAATATTCCCTTAAAATCTGCTTATTACGTGCCGATTACGTCCAACTAACTAACTTCAAAATATGTCAAAGGTCATGGTTCTTATGCTACTATATTTATGAGATATTGTTTACCTTTTGCTTGATTTTTATCTCAAGATTTCATTTGTACTAACAATACACTAACCAATCCTAAACCAATTAATAAGCGTAACTATATTGAGTGCTGTAGTTGATGTGTATATAGCCGAAAGTGGTTACCACTTTCCAGTTACCCACATTGTAAACAAATGTTTCTTCATGAGGGCCTGAAAAACAACTGGGAATTCTCAAGTATGAGTTTAGGATTAGGGTGAATATGAGAAGTATTTTTTTTATGAATTATCTTACACAAAATCTTATTTACATATAATAATCGTTATCTATCGTCTCAATTTCTCTTAATAATTCTAAATTATCACTATTTGTTTGTCTAATTCAACCTTTTAACTTGTTTTTATAAAATTTTGTCACATGTTTTTCAGATATATTTTAATAAGCATCATCCCTCATTTAAACACTATGACTATTTAAATTAAGTGAAATGAATACTGTGTACTTCCTTATTAAATAACGTTTCTCCGAATCTTGTCTATGCCAAGCATTTATTTCTAATCAAATAAACAGTTTAATATTAAACTATACATAAAATCTTATTTTTACATTAATCATTAATTGCGTCTGGACATCATGCAGAAAATTTATCAATAGTAAATATTAAGAAATCCGTTAAAACAAACATTTTATTCATTGAAAACGCGAAATGTTTTCCTAATTTCCTCTCCAACTGGAAGTTGATTTGTCCTCTCCCACAGCCTGTTGCTGATAGTATCCGACCAACGGACATTGAGTATCTTTCGTAGACAGTTGTTTATAAATACCTGTACTTTTTGATGATGGTTGTAGTAGTTCTCGAAGTTTTAGCTCCGTACAGTAGAACTGTTTTGACGTTCGCATTGAAGATTCTGTGGTTGATACTGGTTGACAGTTGTTTTGAGTTCCATACGTTTTTCAGTTGTGGGAATGTTGCCTTTGCTTTGTCGACCCTCTCCTTTACGTCTGCATCATATCCCCCTTTTCATCGATGATGCTGTTCAGGTACATCAGAGTCTCCACATCTTCCAGCGATTCTCGTTCAAGTGTGATTGGGTTGATGTTTTCTGTGCTGTATTTGAGGATCTTGCTTTTCCTTTGTGTATGTTTGAGGTCTACTGATGCAGAGGCTTTTGCCACACTAGTTGTCTTGACTTGTATTTTTCCGTGTATATGGGATAGAATGACCAGGTCATCTGCGAAGTCCGAATCTTGTAATTGATTCTGAGCTGTCTATTGTATTCCGTGCATCCCCTCAGATGTCGAGGTCCACCAGAAAGGCGGGACTAGGCAACCGTGTCTGACTCTGGTCCTTATTTAGAATGCACCTGTCAGCATTGTAGTCCTTCGTCAGTCAGTCAGTCAGTCAGCTACAACGTAGGACCAGGATCAATCCGTCGTATGAGTTCCGGATTATGTTGGCGATTTTCTCAGGTACTCTATAGTGTTGAAGAAGTTTCCATAATGTTCTCCTATCCACACTGTCAGACGCCTTCTCATATTCAATGAAGTTGAGGTATAGTGACGAGTTCCACACAACTGATTATTCAACAATGATCCGTAACGTTGCGATTTGGTCTGTGCACGACTGATCCTTACAGAATCCAGCCTGGTGATCTCGATGTTGGGTGTCTACTGAATCTTTCATCTGGTTCAGCAACACTGTTGAAAACGTTTCCTTGTACTGACAGTAGTGTGATACCTCTGTAGTTTCCACATTCGCTCAGATATCCTTTCTTTAGAATCTTGATGAGCTGTCCTTCTTTCCAGTCCATCGGCACATGTTCTTCCTCCCAAATCTTCGTGAATAGAAAGTGGAGCATGTTTGCAGTTACTTCTGTGTTTGACTTCAAGGCTTCATCTGGTATATTGTCAAATCCAGGTGCTTTCTCGTTCTTGATTTGTCTTATGGCACCCCGGATTTCTGTCTGTGTGTGCTGCTTCGATGTCCAGTAGATTTAATGGAGCTGGCCCATTCAAGAGTTCATCCAAGTGTTCCACCATCTGTACATCTGTTCTTAAATCTCAGTGATTGGCCTGTCTTCTTTGTCTTTGACTGGTCTCTCTGGTTCACCATATCTCCCTGCTAGTTTCTTCGTTGTATCATAAAGCTGTCCCATATTTCCTCCTCTTGCAGCTTTTTCCGCCGTCGTTGCTAGTTCTTCCACGTATTTCTTGTCGGCTCTAATGCTCTTCTTCACTTTCTTGTCTGCTTCTATGTACTCAGTTTGTGCCTTAACTTTCTCTGCTCGTGTTCGGCTGTTGTTAATTGCTGTCTTCTTGTTCTTCCTTTCTTTGATCTTGTTCAGTGTTTCTATAGAGATCCATTCCTTATGATGATGCTTGTTGAGGCCCATAACCTCTTGACACATTGAAGTTAATGCTTCTTTGATACCTTTCCAGTTGTCCTCCATAGTCGTTTCTTCTTCCTTCAGTAGATGCTGTAAGGCTTGGAACCTGTTGTTGAGAGCTATCATTGGTGGGTACATAACACTGGACAACATTCATTGTAATTCCCTTCTTCGTTTTTGAAGAAGCTCGTGGGTCCATAAAATTCCCACCCAATCAGTGCATTGCGTGCTTGTTTAAACAACAACAGATCAAGCCCGTGAGTGTGTGGAGCATTTTCCTTTTCGTGACCAGAGTACAGCAGCATATCTCAAGTTTCTAGCCTTTGTTGTCCAGCTTGGGTCCAATGGGTTTCGCTGATTCCCAGTACTGCCAAGTTCTATCCCCTCATTTTCGTTGCTATTTGGCTGATTTCCCTGGTCTCTCACTTTGTCCGAAAGTTCAATGTACTTGAGAAAATTATTGCTCTGGTTTTTTGAAGGGTCATCGGCCTCATGACTTCCGAAGAATCTTGGCTTTCTTCCTGAGGCGTCATATTTCCTCCTTCAATCCCAGGGTGGAGTTTAAATGGATTATTTTGTTTAGTCTGGTTAGCCTTTTTTTAGCAAGATTTTTTTTCTACATGGTGGATTTGCCGACCTATATCCAACCCTCCTCGTTTACCCGGGCTTGGGACCGTCAGTATCTGTAGGAGAGCTACAGGCGGAGTTATGATCTAAACAGGATTGACAATTATTATGGTAATTTTCATCAAATATCAATGTTTAAATTCATAACTGTAAACGTTTCCATGGATGATGAACTATAGACCAATGAGAATTATACTTGACGTAATATTCGTGTCATTTTGTTTCATGATATGTTGGTTAGCAAGAATAACTCGCATGTTATATCCCTCAGTACGACGTTAAGCTGTATCATTTGGAGTCTTCGTAGACTATGGAAAAACTTTATCACTTAAATTGCAAGCGGTAAAGGGTTTATCTTCATTCTGACATTTAATGATACCACTTGAACAGTCGTAAATGCTTTGTCCATGTTTCATTTGTTTTTCTTTAAAAAAAACACATCTAAACCAGTCAAATCGGTGGCAGTTTTTACGTCAATTTTCTGTGTTTCTGGACATTTGCATTAACAATGAACACTTTTTTTTATAAATTATTTCAAACCGTAGGAACCGAAAACTGAAAAACGATTCCATGTTGAACTACACTTTAGTCCTGGTGCTTTTGCATTATGCCATGATCTCCCTGAAGGGAGTGGTTTTCGATCGGGAAAATTGGTGGTAGGTTTTTATTATTTACCTCACATATGATTTATCGCTAGACCTTTTGAAAGAAAAAAACGTTTTTCTTTGCATTTTATAACAGATTTTCTTAAATAATGCACAAAAAATATTGCTAGCTACCTGTGCACAGAGTGTACCTCTTATGGAAACCTTATAAAGGATCAAGTCTGGCATAAGTTAATGCTGAAAATATTCTCAGTTTAAGATTACTATGTGAAGACATTTTAGTGATACTGAGGCTTTTTAGTTTAGATAGCTGTTTCTTGTTTTCAAATGAGTGACTGATATAAAATAATGTGTAGATTTGAGGTTATGTATCTAATTTCGATAAAGTCATCTCTTGAAAACTGTTGGCTGTTTGTAGTTGCCTATTATTTTATACTAAGCAGTTGAGGGATTTCAGTTTACGATCCTGCTTCGGTCTGGATACCCGGGCATTATCACAGCCCACACACAAGTCAAGTGACTTGTGTGGCGCATATGTATTCGGTGCACCTTTTTAGCAATATTTATGTGTTCAAATAATAATATATAACAAATAATTCAGTTTGGGATAACCATATGATATCCCAGTATCTGAATATCTTTCAACAAAAGTTATGTTCTATGACTGATGCATCTTTAGTATGCTCTATTATATTAGTCCATTGTTCTTCATCATAAATAAAATTCAACACCTTTCAATACATTCAGTATGAATTTATTCATTACAATAGTAAGTTGTCGATCATTTTTTGTTTGATGAGTATTATGCATAATTTTTTTGTTGAAGATGATGAGTTCAGGGTTTGAGGTTAACAACTAACACATCCCCTGTGAGAGAAAACGTTTTTGTCTCATTATGACACTAACCTTCTCCGACGAAATGCTTTTATCAACCAATTCCTGATATCGAAATATCCTCGACTTATTGTTAGATTATTTATCTGTAATCGGTGATGATTAGGATTTGGTGAATAGGAAATTTCAAAGTGAAAACACTAATCACCATAATATATTTCTTAGGAAAAGGTAATTGTTATATATTAAACTCTCTTGTTATATTAATGTTTCATCATCCGTATCTTGATAAATGGTATTTCCTAGCTTTCTCACCTATTCTGCATAACAAAACGTTATCATCATATTTTGTTTGCTGAGGCCGTTGTTTTTTCATGCATTTATTAAGTAGTCTAATTCTCATTATAACTTCAACTATATGCTGGACTGTGTATACCCTAGTTTGTAAAAAATGAAGTTTGTTTCTTGTATAGTTTCACTTTGTTTTTGAAGTTATGCATTTGTTATTGCTTACCATATTAAACAAATAAATATTGTATATCACAGTCAGTTTTTATTGTCTCATAAAACTATCCCCATTTTTTCATCTCATCCTGATTTTATTTCCTTCCTCATCACTATCATATGGACACTGACGGGTTTTACGTACGTTCATAAATTTACGACCTAAAAATGGGTAATTTTTGCTCAAAAATGTTTTAATATGAAATTCGGCATTGTGTTTTGCTTCCATTATTTCTCTGATTCATACCATATATATGTCTGCGTAAACATTTTGTATAATTGTTTAATTTTTGACTTTTGTTTGTGTGCACGGGTTTATGCATGTGTACTCATCTGTGTTGCTCTTCACGCTTACTTTGTATATCACTGTTTTATTATTTCGCTTTATTGCTTGCTATGTTTCATTCTTGCATCTTTGTATGTATGTATTCCGTATGATGAACATCTTTCATGTACTACATACTAATAAATAAATAGCGTCTGAATTCTCAAATGAGTGTAATGAGTAGCGGTACATCTGTGGATAAAGGAAGTTCTGACTCAATGCCGCAATCAACAATCCCTTCTGTTACACCTATTGTTCCTGCTAGTGAACAAGACATGAAAGATCTGTTTGATAAATATAGTGGTAGACAAACAGATCGAAGTAGTGAATATCACCAGAATCTTGGGTCATTTGACTCAAGTGAATGTTCATTCTCGGGATCTTCCGCTAACGACAAAGCTTCAGGTAAATCTACAACAATGGTATCAAAAAAACTTGATTCTTTAGATTTGTTTCGTTGGAGTTTTGATAGTGATAGGAATACGTATGAATTATGTAAGAATCAAACAGAGACTTTTAATGATTCATCTCTTACCGAGCAATGTCCGGTTCGCAGGTCACATAGTGTTCGTTGTAACCTCGCTTCAAATGTTTCTCGAGAAAACACTGTTAATCACGAAGAAACTTTGATTGTCAACCACAGATCGCAATCTCAAGGTCGTCCTTCTGTTTTGCCATTATCACCTGTACCATCAACCTCTACGCTAGAATTAATTGGGACTCCTACAGCGTCAAATACAGAAGTTGGTATTGGACGATTTACTGTCACGCGGTTCACTGATAATAAAAGTGGTTTGGGTTCAACTTTTCCAAATGAATCGAAAACTGATAATTTATTGTCGACATTACCGTATACAAATAAACTAAAAACATATCACCTCAAACATTTTTCACGTTCGAATTTCTGCCAAAATTCTGCCCGTAATAGGTCTAATTCATGTCATCCTGATGTTTACAGAAAGACAAATTTAGCTACAACCCTATCATCAAAACCTAGATATTCATGTATTTCAAAACTACTTCAAACGACAGGTAAGCTTACTGATTTTGGCGAGTTTAAGAAATATGATTATCATGAACAACTGTCTTTTGAATGTTCCTGTTCAAATACTAATTCGTCACGTTTCGCTCCTGTAATTCAATGGCTTTCAAAGCAGTCAGAACACTTAGTGAAATCAGATGAAAAATGTGACAATGGGGATCACAAATCAAATTCAATCAACATAGAAGACAAGGTAAGAAATAAATGATATTTACTGGTTTATATTTAGAGATAAGTTATTATTTCGTTTTATATGAAATTATTTTAATACAATATTTTTTTTAAACAGTTTAAACATCTGAAAATCTTGACTTACACACGTAGTTTAATCATACTATTCAAAGCTGGATATAGTATGATTGAAATTATTTGTAAAAGTTCATTCTCAGTGTCATAGTGAGCTACTTATTTTAAAACATGAATATTATTATCAATGAAAATTTTTTATCCTAGTAAACTTAAATGTCAAAGGATTAGAAATATTGTCGCGTCAACAAAAGTGTCATGAATAATTTATGACGACTAACTTTTTGATGCAAATATTTTATAAACAGATATTTCACTTGTAAATTTTCTTATATAATGATAAAGTTTTTTTCCTGAGAATAAAGTTTATCGTCCTATTGTGGGACTCCTCAGCAGTCGTGGATCCGCACTGCTGAGGAGTCCCACAATAGGACGAAACGGCCGTTCAGTGCTTCCAGGTTTTCCACGGTGGTCTAGCTTCAACTGACTCATGATCTTAACCATTGAAATTACTACACAAAACCTATCTGATATTAATAAAATTTATATCAATATTCGTTTGATATGTGATTCATACATTATAATATACTTGTCGTATTAAAATTCCACTAATGATTCTACTTTTCATTCTCTCACTTTCAGTTTATATCTACTTATATTTTAATATTGAAACCTTGAATTTATATATCGGATTATTTTATACTTTTGTCTCCTCTCCCATCGTAATCAAAGTATCTATTTATGCTTGGTGACAAAATTTCATACATCCATTCAATAAATTGTTTAGTTATGTTTCATGACTAGGGTGGCATATATTTTTACAGTAATGACTATTATTTTATTGTCAACATGATTTTTTGACAATTATCAAAAGTTTATTTTTCAACTATTAATCCATTTTTTATGATGTTTTTATTATGTAATTGTAATCTTATTATTATTATCACTATTGTTGCCCACGTGTCTTCTGGTTGTAGAGAGTTCGAGAAACACCGAAATGGCTAACTTTGGGGGCTCGTAAATGTGAGTATACGTTCTTTTAAGTATCATCATGAGATTGTTCTTGACAATTTCACCATCATAGTAATTTGTTGCATGAGAGCTTTTTTCCTCTTATTCATTTACTTGCTTTTGCTTCTTGCATCTGCCACTTCTTGTTAAGAAAGATTTTTAGCTCTGTAAGAAACTCTCTGTGTGCATTATGCCAAATTTATATGCGAAAATAAAATTAAGAAAATACGTTCTTTAATTGACTTGAAAACGTTTAATTTTATTTTCACCATGAATAAAATATCTTTCATCAGTAATCATTTATAATGCCCATCAGTGATAAAATTCTGTTCTTCTCTTTATAATCAGTTTCCGTAGCCTTTCTTCAGTGTAGTTAACACATTTGTGCTTCTCGGATACATTAACACTGTTATACATATAGTTATGAATGAGTATTAATTCGCTCATTCAATAAACTATTTCTTAAATCACCTTTTTTATAATGAGTAGAATCGTCGGCATTTAGCTATTGGAAATGGTTTCATTTTTCCTTTGATGAAGAAATTTTAGTATCTACTAATTACCATTTTAACCGTATTGATGGAATACTAATTATTATTAAATCCGTTTAAATAACAAACTGTTAGAAACATTTTCTCAAAATCTAAAAATGCAAACCAAAGTTTTACTTTTAATGCCTCGGAGTTTTGCAGTTCACGAGTCTTTGTTAGGTGTCCGATAATTATTGTGGCTAGTGTTTAAATGCTATATTTTTCAAACTAATCCCTTTATGGTTACAACAGGATGATTTTAACCCCTCCTTATATATTGAGACGATCAGATGAGATTACGACGAATTCCTAGATTTTATCTAAAACACTAGTTAACCTAATCGCTAAAACTGGAGCATCATACTTAAAGACATCTGGAGTTAGTTCATCTGGACCAGCTACTCTTCTTCTTTTCAGATTAGCTATAGCTTTCTGAACTTTATTTGGAGTAGGGGATCTACTTCAATGTTCCATCCAGACTGTTTGGGAATGGTGAGTGGTTGTGTAAGATAGCTGAACTGCCCCTTAAAGTGTTCCACCCATCGTTCTAAACATCTGGGCTGAGAGCAGATAAGTGTCGTCGTTTTCCGAGATTGTCTCACGTTTGTCTTCTTAATTCCAGTTTTTTTTATCAGTCTGGTGTTACCTACAGCCACCGACTTTTCCATCTCTTTTGCTTTCGTTCACCATCGTATACAGAACTTGATGGGATGAGTTTACGATAACCCATCAGTGCAATAGACTTAGATGAAATCCATTGGTTTTTTTGTAACACTTTGGTTTAAATCACTAGTAAATGTCACTGCTGTTTCTAGAGCTGTTCGTATCTTTCCAAGAAACATCTGGGTCAACCTCGTTTTCAGAACTGCTCAGTGTGACCTCAGTTGTTGCTGGAATAGACTTTTGGTTTTCTCATTACTCAATTGAATGCTAATGGCTCTTTTTAGTGTGGCTTTTCTGAATCCAGTAAGGTGCAAACAGATACGTAGCCGTATTAGAGCATGGTCGGAGTCCAAGCAGGTATTCCAGAACGAGCGACAATCTTCTACCGACCCTCTCCAACGATGACTGATGGTAATATGGTCTATTTGAGTCATCGTCGGTTTGTTGCAGGGAGTCGCCATGTTACACGATATCAACCCTATGTTTAAAATTAGTTTACTAGAAATAAACGATTATCTGAGAACAGTTGCAGCAGGCGATCACCATTATCTGTTCGCTGAACCGGAATACTATAATACCCATCTTAATGTCTTTCTGCTTAGTTTAAGCTACCTACATGTGCCTTAAAGTCACCTGATACGAGTATTATGTCTGAGTGTTTAGCTTTATGAAAAAGTTCAGAAAACTTTCTGTAAAAGTTATCCTTCACTTGATCCGGGCTGCAGTCAGTGGAAGTGTAGGCAGAAACGACGAAAAGGCAACGACGCGTGTCCCCATCTTTTTGAGTTCTTATGGAGCCGTTTAGCCGAACAGCATACAGGACGACTGTTAACGGAGATCCATTCTAATGGTGTTTGTTCTGAGCTCGTACTTAGTGCTATGCCTAAACCTGTCAGTCCACGAGAACTAGCCATCGGGTCGTCAAATACACGGAGGGTGTATCGTCGACTCTCCATTTTGGCGAGGTGAGGTTAAGTGAATGACCACATTAGGATCCTGTATGCTTGAGGTCGGTCACTTACGACCTTTTTTGAGTAATTTTCGTGTTAGCTTCGTACTTTTTGGGACCTTACCTACGCTGCGGAACAATTGTCCCAGCCAGTATAGCCCGATTGGTTCATCACGATAGGCAAGCCCGACCATCACGTCAAGGTAGCAAAAACATTATCTGTCACTGAAAAGCGTAAAAAAGAAATAAATCAACTTATTACGGGTTCTATTCGGGGACTAATGGGTCGAGTTAGAGCTTATGACCATCTGAAGTCAGACGTGTCAACCTCAATTGGTGTTCGTCAAGGCTGTCCATTTACCTTATTTCTGTCGTAGACATTCTTTTAGAGATAGCTTTCTCTCCGTTTACCTTCTCAGGAATTGATCTCCCACCAAGATATTCACTTGCTGACTTAGTTAATGACGTTAACAATATACAGACTCTTCTGATCGACTTAATAGATAATCAAGAATATTTCAGATGCGATTTTCTCCCTCTTCATGAAAAATCTTGCTGCGTATCTATTCAGTTTTATTAACTGAGGCATTGTATTTTCATTTACTACAATAGTTTGTACATGTATTACCTGTGCCCAACGCCGTCTACCTTGATGGTTGTTATTTAGTACAGGAATAGTCAGGAAGAAAGCTAAGTGTAGCCATACCAAACCGTGGCACCAGTCCATGAAGTCATTGACAGATGGGTTGAACCATGTGGGTAAGTACAAGCTACCTAGTTTGGGTTCATATGAATATCGTAATTAGTGGATGGAGACATTAGATAATATGGTGATGTGTCTTGTCGTTTGAATGCTTACTTGTTATATCTGGTCGTCTCTGATTGTTATGTTGGAAACGCTTATCACTTGTACTCAGAACGAAGGACCTCTGCAATTCCCACGACGTAAAAGTAAGAACACAAAGACTGGTGTAAGTGGAGATTTATTAATTCCAAAACACGACGACGACCCTAGTCGAAAATAAACTCATTTATATATTGATTGTACACCCATTTTGATTAATAATTAGGATTAAAACACATACTCAGTTATAACAAATCCCTTACTGAGCATAGTTCATGTCAAGTGGATACAAAAATATCGTTTATTATACAGAAGAAAGTATTATACTGGGAAAACAATCAAATACTACCTGAATGATCATTACATTGAATCATAACTGTAGTAATGTTGAACAAAACTCATAATTAGTAAATCAATTGAATTTTGACTTGATTCTCGTCATATCATACGGCTCAAAATTAATCTTAATGATTCAGGTACATTCACTCTCTTTCCTCAAATCCTGATTCCGAAATCTAATATATTTTTCTTTTTTCCCTAGTCTCTTCTACTATTAATCCTTCTTCTTCTAAACTAGGATTTAGTTTTTGATAATTTCGTTTCACTGTGCTAATGCAGTATGACAAATTGGATCGATACTTATATGTGCCAAATTTTGCATTACGTATGACTAACTTTTTTTCAAAAGGAAAGATAAACATTAGTCCTAAATCTTGATGTTTTATGAGTATCACAAAGTTAAACGCCGTCAAACATAGATTGACCCACAACATCTAGGCGTTGACCTTTATTCTTTATTTATGAAAATATTTTTTTGCGGAACACTGCAATAAAAAATAAGTATGGTAGCGTGTAATCTTATTGTTTACCGCTTTTTTTCTAATCTGACATTTCATTCCACCTCTGTTTAAATAGTTTGTAATCAATTTGTTTTCGTTATTAGTATACGATTCGGCTGGTTCAAATAATTCTACTAGAATAAATCAACATAATAGCACAGGCTCTGTCCATTCATCAAAAAATCAAGATTTAACTTCCACATCTACTCGAGCTCATTTAACTCCACTTCCTTCTGATGAACCGGTGTGTCCCAACGAATCGACTCAATTTGCAATGGATTTGCCATTTAATCAAATTAATTCTCAACCAGTCAACAATTTTTTGTCATCATCTGGGGCTGACAGTGGTGTAGATGATGATCCTGTTATCAACCAAACTTTGAATGCTATCACTTACCCTAGTCGTCAAAGTCCATATCATTTAGATATTGGACGTCTTATAAGAGGTATGTTTTATAACAAAAAAAAGGGATATAACCTATCTCTATCATTCAATTTAATTAGTGTTAAAAAGTTTAAAATTTCATTAATTTACTAAGAAAATTTATGTTCTTTACATAAATCCATAGACTAGTTATATTTCTGTCAGTCAGCTAATTGCTATGAAATGTTTCTTCAAAATGCTCTGGCTAGCAGTACCTATAAATATATATCACATACCATACCACGTTGCCTTCAAATGCCTTTGTGCAACCGAGAGTGGAGAGAGTCTGTTCTCTCTCGAAATGCTCTCACATGACCGTGCCTGTACAGCCACTACCAAGAAAGTCCTACTCACTGCCTACTTGTGGTGGGGTGTTTTTTACCAAATTGAGAGAATGAAGAGCGAATGTTTGGCGCTTTAACCGGTTTGGTGGAAACAGAAGGTCCACCTAGGAGAGTTGGAAAACCCTGATTTTAAACCAATAGTACACATGGGCTCCAGTATCCTGAAGGAACAAATGGCGTATGAACCAATCGTTGGTCACCGGCTACCATGGAAGTGCAACTCCTTACATTGCTTCACCGCCTTGTGGATTAGACCTTTAGGTCAGAGGCTCCAGTTGTGGCCTTCTAAGAAAACCACTAGCTTTGGTTGGGCACCCGGCTAATATTCCAGCCCTCACACAAGTCAATTATAATCACTACTGGACTCATTATTATTGTGTGGCGCATATGTATTCGGTGCCCCCTTGTACCAATGTTTGTGTTCAAATAAATAAAAAATTTTTGCTTATTACTTTTCAAACTACACTGAATGTATAATTTGGTTTATCTTCGTTACAGAATTTTGCTGCAGTAAACATTTTGTTTGGTTTAAAGATTTCCAGTTATTCTTTTCATGAAAGGATACTTGAAAACATATTTCGAAAAAAAATCTGATAACTATATTGTTGTTTTCTGTTGAGCAATATTTTCTTTTTTTAATAATTTTATAATGTATGGGTCCAACTGATTCTTTATTTAGAGATATTCACTAATGTTCATCTATATATAAAATATTCAGCATTATCGACCAACTTCAGCTTAATCAATATTCTACTTACATACCTTTTTCTTTAACTGTGACTAATGTAATTACAAGTTATTATTTCTTAAGCAAATATCTTGTTTTTTGGTTACGATAGAGTCACCTCCCAGTACATACTATGATAAAGAATAGTCAGTTTTATTAGTTAGAAATACCATTAACTTTATATTCCGACCAAATCATATACAGTATACTGTCATCTTATTTAGATGAATTGTGTGTATACTTGCACAATTTGGAATCTTTTTCATCTGTATTTTAGAAACTGAACAGATCTACAGACGTTTCAGTTCTGCAGCCCGTAAATTATATGTTCTATTCATCACTTTTCATTTATACAGTGTTCGTTGTTTTCGCGTAACATCATTTGGCATCATTTTTGTATTATTGCCTGTTTCTAGTTTGAATAGATGGTGCATGGTTTGTTGATACAGTACATTTCATTTGACCTGGACTAACGGCCCCTGTTTAATTAAACTATTGTATTCAAACATCTGACCTATAGTACTTATAGATAATATCTGAAATGAATAAATCATAGAGATTAAGAAACACTACATTTTTCATATTTTCTAGTGGTTTTAAATCTTACTCACTCTCGACTGTCACCATATTTTTCACCATGCTCCTAGTATGGCATTGAAATCATGAACTGATATAAGTTAGGTAAAAACTAGAAGCCTCGAAGTACTGGACAACCATTTCGTTCCAGTATTGTGACTCCTCAGCCGTATGCATCCACGACCTTGCAACGGGGGATGGAACTCAGGACCGGTAGATCAGTGGACTGTGTTCAAGTCTAACTTCAATCAATTCACGGCTTCGCATGACCATCTTCCATTGACTTAAGTGAGTACCTTTCCCACACCCAACAGAATTTTCTCCATTGATCACGGCTGCTTACAAGTATTTTGGAAGTTCCCTCTCGAAGCTAGTCACTGGTAAGCTCATGATAATTTTCAGCATAGTTTTGCGAAAATTGTTTGGCGTCCTCATGTGACGATGTAGGTCCTGAGTTAGATTCCTTCCTACGAGGTCATGGGTGCAGATTGCTAGGGATTCCCATACTAGGAAGAAACGGCCGTCTAGTACTTTCAGGTTTACAATGGTTGTCCAACTTAGATTGGTTTGTAATTTCAATTAAATTCAACAATCTCCTTAAGCCCATACTGAAAACTTCTAGTATATGTTTTCCTTTACTGGTTTTCAATGTAAGCAGTGAGTGGTTTTCTTAAAGTCGGTTTTTGCTTCAAAATTGTTTTTTAAAACTAGCTTATTGTTATTAGGATGATATATATTGTTTGCTTCTCGCTTATCATCAGCTGTTATAATTAGTCATACTATTTTTGTTAGTCGGAACATAATTTCTCATGTATATTTAGTCAGTTACTGTCGTATTAGTGTGGATGCTCTTAAGGCTTCATACATTACTTACTTACGCTTGGAAGCTTTTTGTTTCAGTATATTAACTATTTATCGCTTCACAACATTTTGTTTATTCTAGTTTGTGTTAGGTTTCTCAGTCCTTATGTTTATTTTTGTAAGGAAAAAGTACAACAAGAAATATAACCATTACATATCTCCGTGCTTCATTTTTTTTCTCTACAAAAATAACCAAAGTGATGCTAAATAATATCAGTTAGATAAAAACGTGTAAATGATACTTTATAGATTATCACTTAAATATAATTACTACCGTTGTAAAACATTTAATCCCTTTTGAAAATTATAATAGTCTCATATAACGCTAATGTGAAATGCCGTTTGTATGTTCGCTTTTGATTTTGTAAAGTTTTGTCTGCTTCGAATATAAAACAGTATGTTATTCTTTCAAAACAGTCTTATTTGGTGAATATCTAAATAGTTTTTGTTTTTCCTAACAAATATTCTCATCATGTTTTATGAGTTTATAGTAATAAAATATCATGTGTATAACAACAGCATAAACACTTGTAATTCTTAGTTTTTCTTATACTCAAATGTAGTATAGTTACGGAAAAAGAAAGTTCGAACTGAATATTTCTATAGGTTTTTGATGTTTTTGAAATAACTATGCATGATAATGGATAGATTTTCTTTCTATTATAGTATAAGACATTAATAGGTTTCAAGTTTGTTTTTTGCTTTTATTCCATTTGATATCGGTTTGTTGCACGTCATTTATGGATGCATGCTGTTCCAACTTTTATTTTATCATCTACACTTATAAAATACTAAATGCATTCATCAATATTTTATTTCATGTACTTATAGATGGCATACATTTTTGTAAATAAAATTATCACGTGAATATCTAAATAGTACTTTGATACTAATTGTATGTAATGTATGTATCTACCAGTTTTACCAATTCTACAACATTGCGACTAACTTGTAGTTCAGATTCAGATTTCAGATTTGTGTAGTAAGGAGAGAAGGCCTACGGCCTATGTTATTCCTTTTCTAGTATGCTTCTGTGAGTGTCCAGTCTTCTCTTGAAAGAGTCAATTGAAGGTGCGGACACCACTGCTTCAGGCAGCAGGTTCCAAGTATTGATGACTCGGTGTGAAAACCTGTATGCCACGGGTATTTTGTTCGTTCTTGGCTTTTCTACTCGCCTGCTATGTCCTCTGAGGTGTCCCGATCTAGTGGGAAGAAAGAGAGAGAATAAGTTAGGTCCGAAATCATTTCTCAGTATTCTGTACATCAATATTAGATCTCCCCTTAGTCTGCGATAGGACAGAGTAAAGAGGTTCAGTTTTTCAAGCCGCTCTTTATATGATAAACCCGGAGTTCCGGAATTGCACGCGTAGCTGCCCTCTGTACCTTTTCTATTATGTCCGAGTCACCTTTAAACAGGGGCTTGCAGCCTGAACACAGTTCTCTAACTTAGTTCTCACTAAGGATGTGTATAATGTGGTGAACATGGTAGTATCAAGCTTAGTGAATGTCCTTTTTAAAGCCCAGAGGGTTCGAAACCCCTTAACTGCGACCTCCCGGCAATGGGCCGTCGTCTTAAGATCATTGCTCACTGTCACCCCTAGGTCCTTATGAGACCGGACTACGGGTAATGACACATCCCCTATGTTGTACGTATTAACCTTTGAATCCCCCAAGTGCATGTAGACACACTTTTCCGAGTTGATAGGCATTAGCCACTCTTTAGACCAGTTTATCATATTATTTAAGTCCGCCTGAAGAGTAAATGCGTCTTTGTCTCCAGTTATTACTCGCCAAATTTTTACATCGTCAGCGTATAATAACATTGGAGACTGTACTATACTTGTAAGATCATTAACGTACATTATAAAAAGTAAAGGACCTAAGACGGAACCTTGGGGTACTCCACTAAGTACTGGTCTCCAGATGGAGCACTTGGAATTTATTCTTACTTTTTGCCTACGACCTACTAGGAAATCCTTAATCCATTTTAAAAGAGGTCCGGCAATACCAAGGTTTGCCAACTTCAATAGCAGCCTATTAGTTGGCACCTTGTCAAAAGCCTTACTGAAGTCTATGTAGACAACATCCACTGAGTTTCCGTTGTCTAGCGCATTAATCCAGAGCTCCCTAGCTATAAGGAGGTTCGTTGTACAGGATAGACCCTTTCTAAAACCATGTTGTGCCATGTTCAGCAAGTTATTGGTTTCCATAAATGCTGTTATGGTCCGTTTGATTATTCTTTCCAGTATTTTAATTACAACACTGGTGAGGCTTACGGGTCTGTAATTTGATGGAACTTGTCGTAGACCTGTTTTATGTATGGGAGTGACGATTGCGTCCTTCCAGTCCATAGGTAACACACCTTGGTCAAGTGACATTTTGAATATCACAGTCAGTGGGGCTGCGATATATTGGGCAATATGTCTCAAGATTTTAGGGTGTAGTTCATCTGGTCCTGTTGACTTCTCCATGTTTAGGGTGCTAAGAGCCTTAAGCACATCGTTTTGGTCGAAGTCCACGGTGAGCAGCTGGTTTGTTGACTCTGTAATTGGGTCTGGTTCTTTCTCTAGAGGAGGTTCCTGAGTGAAAACTGCCCCAAAGTAGTCAGCCATAACCTCAGCTTTTTCCTGATCTTCCTCTATCATTTCAGATTCACTTCCTACTTTAATTAGGTTGGGAATCCAATGATGAATCCTTGTTCTGTAGTTTATGTACGAGAATATCCTCTTGGGCTGCTTGAGTGCAGATTCTGCCAGCTGCATTTCATATTTTCTTTGCGCTTCCCGAATTTTAGTTATACACTCGTTTCTTATCGATCTGTAACGTTCCATCGTACCCGCTGTGCCAAGGCGGATGGCAACATCCCAGCATTTCTTCTTTTGTCTTAGTAAGCGTCGAATATCCCGCCCTATCCAGGGATGTCCGTGCTTCTTTTTCTTTGGGACAGTCCAGGGTATGTATGGTTGAGTTACCCGATTGTATAACTGCCTGAATAGAGTCCATGCCTCTTGTACTGATGCCTTTGAGTCAATTTCCCAGTTCTCAGCCGATGCTGCGGAGTTAATTGCCTGCATATCTGCCTTCCATATGTTAGGACGGGCCGGCGCAATTGTTTGACAAGCAATCTCAGCCATGAATTTGAATAAGATGACTGCATGGTCACTTCTCCCAAGTGGTGGGAGAAAAGCCGTTTGACCAACGTCATCACCGTGTGTGAAGACTAAATCTAAAAGAGAAGAGTTTCTTAAGTCGTATCTTGTGGGATCTCTAATGTGTTGGAATAATGCTAGTCCAATCGAGGTTTCTAACAGTTTGGAGTCGAACGACGATATGGATGACCCTACTTCTAAGTTAACCCAGTTTATATATGGTGCATTAAAGTCGCCTACTACAAGGCTTTTACCGTTGTTACACCAGGACTTAAGTTTACTAAGGAGAAAATCATCTGCTACACATTCTGGACTGCGATAAACTACAACTACTTCAATATCTTGCCTTCGGCATTTCAACTTACATCTCACCAGTTCACATGTCCCTGAAACATGTGCTACTGTCTCAGCTAATCTTATGGTTAGGGTACTTTTGGTGTACAAATAACCCCGCCTCCCCTTCGGTTTAATCTATCAGCCCTACTGGTTATGAAACCAGTCAATTGGATTTCACTATCTAATACTTCTGACGTTAACCAAGTTTCCGAGACAGCGATAACGTCCGGTTTTTCTTTGTCCACCACTGACTTCAGCTCCGCCATTTTATTTAGTAGGCTGCGAGCATTTGTGTAGCACACTTTTAAGTCTGTGGAGAGCTTTCCCTTGCCACCCAGAGTGGCTTGGGGATCGTTTTGCTCCGAACTTTTACAATCTGAAAACCCTTAAGAACGAGGTTTCTTTCACCGTTTCGGCGACGCTCGTTTATTTCCGCTTCTGCAGCTCTTCTCTTAATACGATCAGCTAGGCTGAGGTCCTCACGGACATATATTCCGGATCCAATCAGTTTACGTGAATTACTTAGAATCAGGTTCCTTTCTTCCACCGTGTTGAATGTAACCTTTAGGAGGCGGTTTTTCTGAGGACTTTCGGAATCCACCTTTTTTCCTATTCTATAAAGCTTACAAATACTAACTCCTGAAACTGTATCTGGGAGTAGTTTACTTAATGATGTCTTAATATGATTGAGATCATGTTCAAATCTTGCCTTTGGTTCAGTATCTGAAGATTCTCTTATCTTATGAAAAATGACTGATCTATCAGAGAGATCTGTCTTTTCACGCGGTGAGGATTTTTCTTCTGATAACATCCCTTCCAATGTTTTGCTGACCAGCTGCGTTTTGCCTACAGCCTTTTTCTTCTTATTTTTTTTCTTCTTACCGAAGTCCATTTGTCACCACTCAGAACAGCCACACCTGGACTATGTGGAACGGTGACAGTTTTATCCGGATCTTCTATTTCGACTAGAGGTGTATGACTGCCGATGTCATTATCAAGCGACACTTCATTTCTCGTTAATGTCAACGGAGATTTCACGTTCCCGTCAACCGCAGTCAGGTGTTTAATGGGTCCAGTAGCAGCACTTACTACACTGACACATTCTTCATCGTCAGTGCTCCTGTTATCAGTGCTTCCGCCATCATTTTTCTTGCAGGCCAAAGCCAATAGGCCCATAGCCTCCTGTATTAGTACCTTTTTATCCGTACAGCAGAACATACAAAGCCAATGCGAGTTAGGCTTCGAGCATCTTTTGTAAGCCGTCGGACTTAGTCGTGTACACATTTTGTGATACCACTTTTTACAGTCGTCACACTGCATTCCCTCCTCAACGGAGAACAAACAATTTGGTTGCCCACATTTGTGAGTCTTACCAACCATTGTAATTCGATTTAAAAGGTTTAAAAACAAAAAATGATAACAATGTGAACACAAGTGTTAGTCAAGGACTAAAAACAGGTACTCAGGACAAAATTTAGTAAAAAATTTCAAACTTTAACCAAAGAACTCTTAGTTAAAGTAGACCAAGAATGCTTTTTAGTGCAATAAGTACCAAAAGCAAGTATAATCACAACAAGTACAAAAATCACTGCCTTTTTTGAAACTAGCGCGCAAAAGTTCTAAATTTTTTGATACTCTAGAACAAATAAGTTTGTGGTTATCAGTGCTATCCAAGACAGACGTTATTTAAAACTTATCAGCTTAATGTAATTGAATTCCAGTGTTGTTAACACTAAGATATAGATTAAGTGTTTTACACTTCAAAAACTTAGCTTGTTAGTCTAGTCATTGCCTTGTTCAACGGGTATGATATATACATTATTACCGGTTCTATAGAACCAGTCAGCTCAAGATGCACATGTACCATCTATGTTTGGTCAAAATCCATTCCTAAATATCAACAAAGGGATATCTCTAACCTTTTCTATTAATGACTTCAAATTTCCCAGTTTGATAGATCGATAAATTGTTTTATGTATCAACATATTTATTTATTTATTCAGATATATAAACATTGGTACAAGGAGGCAACAATTATATGCGCGCCACACTTCGTCATTCGATTTGTCTGAAGGCCGGGATACTTCCCCGGCGTCCAAACCGAAGCAATTAGTTTTCTTACATACATATACATATACTCATTTACTGAGAAGATTATTTCGTTTAGCTTATTTTCATCGTGTACCTTTATCTGTTTGTATTCTTGTAGATTTCATTCATTCTGTTGGTAATTTACTAAATAGGTTCGTTAAGTTTTTTATCCTTTTAATATCCCTTTTTTAACGGCCCCACTGCACCTTCTCCCTCAAGTTAGCCTTATCGTTTTACTTACTAAACACCAAGTTGTTGTACAATTTCATTCTTTTTAATTTATCAGCATAAAAATTGTCAAGCTATTTGCTAGAAGCATTTCAATTAACTCAGACAAACTCAAGTTTCAAAGTAATAGTTCATCATTTCCTGTTTATAGCAATTGATTGTCCAAACAAATAATTGATAGTTATATTCAAGGGTTACTAGAGATACATCTAATAAAATGAAGCAAATACACGAGAAAAATGAAAACTATTCATCACTATTTGTTCTTTTTTTTAGCTGTTGCCACGGGAGCGCCGTTTGCACCGCCAATATGTCGAAGTCTTATAAGTACAGCGGTTATACGTGGTTCACGTGATGATAGCCAAGCATCTAGTAGTGTTCCTGATTTTAAGAGATTAACAGAAGATATAAGCGTGGCACCACGAACATTAACACGTAAGTGGTTTGTTCACTTTAACTATTTGTTTTTATTGTTTTTTCTACCGAAAAACGCGACTTCCACATTTTTTTATCTGGATTATTACTTACGCCTGTTACCCCTCTTGAAGGAGCATAGGCCACCCACCAGCATTCTCCATACAACTCTGTTCTGAGCAATCCTTTCCAGTTGCTATTCATCCTTTTCATATCTGCTTGAAATTTCCGGCGTAGTGTGTTCTTTTATCTTCCTCTTTTCCGTTTCCACTCGAGATTCCATATTAGGGCTTGTTTCCGTAACGCAGTTTGGTGGCTTCCTCAGTGTATGTCCTATCAACCTCGAGGGTGTTTTCACAGTTTCCTCTTCAACAGGGAGCTGGTTTGTTCTCTCTCACAGTAAAATGTTACTGACGGTATCCGGTCAACGGACATTAAGTATCTTTCGTAGACAGTTGTTTATAAATACCTGTACTTTTTGATGATGGTTGTAGTAGTTCTCAAAGTTTTAGCTCCGTACAGTAGAACTGTTTTGACGTTCGCATTGAAGATTCTGTGGTTGATACTGGTTGACAGTTGTTTTGAGTTCCATACGTTTTTCAGTTGTGGGAATGTTGCCTTTGCTTTGTCGACCCTCTCCTTTACGTCTGCATCATATCCCCCTTTTCATCGATGATGCTGTTCAGGTACATCAGAGTCTCCACATTTCCAGCGATTCTCGTTCAAGTGTGATTGGGTTGATGTTTCCTGTGCTGTATTTGAGGATCTTGCTTTTCCTTTGTGTATGTTTGAGGTCTACTGATGCAGAGGCTTTTGCCACACTAGTTGTCTTGACTTGTATTTTTCCGTGTATATGGGATAGAATGACCAGGTCATCTGCGAAGTCCAGTTTGTCTAGTTACATTCATGGATTATTAGATAGAAATTGGTGTTGTGCATACAGTGATAAGAACAATGAGTGTTTTTGTCATCGAAATTTACATTAGGCCTAATCGCGTTCACACATGAATTAAATGACAGCTCTACTGTGATTTTCTTCTAAATATCTGTGTTTTCATGGGTTTTGTTAATAGTGCGTATGATTTATAAAACGTGTATTTCAAACAAACTATAACACATCACATTTTAATCTGCCGTAACTTACGAGAAGTTGTATGTTCCCTTTCAGTTGCTTTTTTATATTTCTATTGTATGTAAATATTTTTTTTCCAATTTTAACTTTTTCTTGATTTCAATAGATACTTCTACTAGAAACCAGCTAAATTCAAGCACAATATCATGTTTAAATATCGTTTGAATTATTTGAATTTCAAAACCTATTGAAAATGGATAAATATCAATAGTAATTAGTTTGAGTAATAGATTTTAAATCAAAATTTAATATCCCTTCCGTATAAAAATCATTTAAGATTCCACTAGTTCCCATTCAACAATGTTTTTAGTTATCATATCCGTATTTATTCAATAATACACGTGGATATCATACATAGTAACAGTTAAAGCATTTGATTTTCATTTATCTAGTCTCACATCTTAACTATGGTCCCCGCTCACTTAAAACAGCCTTGTTGGATAACATAACATTTCATCACAAACACAAATGTCTGATTTATAGTTGAGTTAATTTACTTTAGTATATGTAACAAACTTTCATTAAGTGATTAACAAGTAAATGGATTATTTACCTCCTCTAAAGTACATAAATTCAGAGTACTCTCTTGGTTCGCTAATACACTTCTCCATATTAATAATAAATCCCTCACAACCTAATGCGGAATTTTTTCTTTAACATTCTTTTTATTTTCCTCTCGCTTTATCTTTTATTGAATAGACGAGTAGCTTAAAATGACCTTTGACCTAAACTCCAGTTACGTGTTTATTTTCTTTCTAAACTCTAAAAGAGTATTGTTATCAATGGTTTTACTAATAATCTCCACACAAACATCTTATAGCTACTATATCTCAATTTATTTACTAATTTTATGATTACTAGCTGGAAGCTCTCAAGAATTTTTGGTTCCCAGTGCGCCATGTGTCCCAGAAGTGTACCCCCTGGAAACACTACATAACGCTTTAACTTTAAGTCAATTGGAAGCCTTTCTTGTTCGTTTAACTACTCATAAGTTTCCGACTCCATTTACATCACCGAAACACCCATCTACTCCTGTAAATTATTATCACCATCACCACCAATCTCAGTTAAGTCAAACTACTCTTGAGTTCTTCTCTCAGTATCATGACTTGTGTACTAATCTATCTTCTTCACTTCCGAATTCTACTGGAGATGATACTGCAGCACAGGACTGTTCCAATATTGTTGATGAAGCCTCTACTCAACTACAGCAACCTGTGTCATCAAATGTTACGTCAATAATCCCATCCGCTTCACCGTTTCAAAAAATTACTTCCAGAAATACAAATTGCCAACAGTAAATCAAAAAAATTCCGACTATCTTTTCTTCCCTAATTAATAAAAGGTTAGTAATTGTGTCGTGGTATAAGTGAAATTCTTCTAACTTAATTTGTTTGGAATAAAAGTGATATCTAAGTTGGAAAAGTGTGACTATCAGTTAAATCTACACTAATAATTAATTTACTATAGCCGTGATATTATAAAGCTTTTCAGCACAATTTTCATGAAAAGTCTTTCGATTATGTAAAACCGACAAAAAGCCGATCGATAGTGTTTACTTAATGTAGCGAATTCCAGAATAATAAAAAAATTTTTACTGATTGTCATAAAGAATGAATGAGATAATCCATGTAACAGGTTAATCCAAAATTAAGATAAGTCAAGCTATCTCCCAACTATTTGAAGCAATAAATTGTTGGTAAAAAGTAGAACTTTCTACATATTCATCTGCTTAAAAGTTCGGAGCACAAATTTCAACTATTATCCCGGTATCAGAAAACAGATTATGGTGATTGTTGTGTGTTATTGACGTTACAAACCGACCTGACTCAGACGACCATTGAGAACCTGGAAGAACTTGGTAGCTGCCTTTCCATAGCATGGAAATCTTCAGCAGTTCTCATCCACGACTTCGCAGGCGGGAGTCGAACCCATTACCTTTGATCTCGTCTGCGAACACGTAACTTCTAGACCACTGATCCAGGATCCAATGGTGTGCATATCTAACTTTGTGATCTCAGTAATGTCACCCTGTTAATTGTTTCAAGCTAATATTTTAAACTACCTTTGTTAGTCTTATAATTACAAAGCTCATAACTGCCAGCTTTTCAACCTATAACATTTCCCCAAGGTTGTCGTTAAATTCTTTTCCCTATGAATATTTTTTAACTCAGTTATTTTTTATGGCTGTACTCATAATAATTGAAATATATCGGCAAATAAGTATCATTCATCTTCCATGTAGTAGTTTAATACATTGCATTTAAGTTTGTTTATAGTTAAAATAGGCATCATGTAATCGACTGTGTATTGCAATACATAGAACGAAACTTAAAGACATTCTGTTTTTATTTTACTGAAAATACTACTTATTTCTTTGGGGCTGTTTCTACATTGAAGTAGTTTTTCATATTCTTTGGGGAATCGTGCACGTGAAGTGGAATGCTACATTCTTAAAAAAATTGTTTTCATGAGATTGCTTTGTATTGTTCCAACCAAACCGTATACATTATATATTGCTTCAAGTCAGTCAGTAACAGCGTAGAACTTCGTACGTACGTACATCAGTTTGAGTTGCCACACAACATTAGCACAGAGATGCAGTGGTCGATTCAAATACCGTAGTGGTAGAGATAATAAGAGTATAAGCAATAATCGGAAAGGTTAGTGTTTGGAGATGTTATTTAAAGAGTATAATACAGTGAAGCAAATTTGGGAAGAGAAAAAAAGAGACAAGGAGGAATAAGGAGACCAAAATTTGGGAGAACACAAAGAGTTTATGCACCTGCGCCATTGCAAACGATTTTGAGCCATGTCATTCAGGGTCTCTAACCATCGGTTGCTATCATCTCGCGGTCCCCAACCAGGTAGCCTACACCTACCAACATGACTCAGTCCACTTGCTTCAAAGCTACTAATAGGCCAGGGATGAGTGTTCGCAGTTTAGCGGTTCAGCTAGCTAATGTTACCCACCCCCCACATATTCCCACCTAAGTCACTGCAGCAATCTGTAAACTGTTATGTGTTTTCAGTATAGTCACTCAGGCCTTGGCATAAAGCTTCTTATCCAGTCTTTACTCCTTTTTGTAAAGATTAGTGTTTACAACATTAGAAAGTGTGGATTATTGGTTAAATCAAACCCCATAAAACAAAACTTTTGTATTCATATAAGTCAGTAACCTAGAGTATTAACCAAAAGGAAAATATACCTGTTAATAAAGGGTTTGAAGAACTGATCTTATCAAGAATTATTCGTTTATAATAACACGAGTTCAGTTCCAAGTTCAAATAAACACAATCATTGAAATCGTATTCTGATATGATACTAAGGAATTCTTATCTCGAATCACTGTAATAGTTTATTGAACTATAAAATATGAAAGGTATTTCTGTAAATTGTCTAGTTTACTGACATTTATTACAGATTACATGGCTTTTCCCACCATAATCAGTTACTATTTATATTTGTATTTCGAGAATAAAATTACTTTTTCTGAGTATTTTTATTTACTTTACCAACAAAACAACGTAAATTATATGAGTAAATATATTTTTTTCTATTTTAGTCGATTTCTTCATTTGTGGATAATTGAAGAATATCACAAGTTCACTTTTGCCTCTGCTTCTGTATACATATAATAAACAGTTTTCTCCTAATCTTATATGATCCATTTCATCTAGATATTGATCTCTAATTAATCGAGTATTTATTACTTGTTTTATTTTATAACCAATATTTTCTTAGGATTTTTTTCAGTTTGTCTGTATTTGTTTACTCTTTAGTTCCTTGTTTGTATATAATGGTTTTCTAATATTGCCTTTTTATTTTGTGTACTTTTTTTCTTTTCTGTTAGTTATTTAATAATAATTCGAGAAAAATACAGGTATTGGTTTGAATAATTGGAGGATTTTCATTTCTACTAGAAAACATTTAAAGTATTATTAAGGTATAGTATATATTTTGATGATCATCTGTAGATCAAGTTGATTGGCGTGAGGGTGATAGGCAGTAGGAAACCATGAATCTAGGTTTTACGCTGGTTAAAATTCGTCAGCAACATTTACCCGCTATGTTGATGGGGACTGTTGCTGCATGTGGTAGTTGAACTTGCGTCATCTAGCTTCACAGTCTGAGGTGTTACCACTGAGCTATCCTCACAATAGCTGATTTTTGAAGAGACTGAGATATTTACATTCATTGATCACTGATTAGTGTTCAGTGTCTGGTTGCATAGTTCTTAGTTGCAGTGTGGTCACTTGTCCAGGCTGCTCGACATTGCTAACTACCTTCAATTAATTAACATCAAAATGGAATTCTGTCACCACGTCTCTAGTGCGTACTTCAAGTAAAAAAAAATACGGATGACTTTGTTCATTATTTTAAGAACTCAGCACTAAATAATTTAACAATAATAATGTTGTACCGAAAGCTTCTCGCTATCTTCAGCCAGCGATTGAAGTGCAGTGAATCTACATTACAATGATATTTCGGTCAATTGGAATTAATTTAATCAATTTGAAACTTTGTAAATCCTCAACTCAAACTGGTTCTAACCATTGATAGAGGTTTTCCAGTCTATGATATTTATGTATTATTTGCTTGTTTTCCGTGATATTTTCTACTGACTATTTTAAACTAGCTTCAGACCTATACACGAGAGGTTCCAATAGATATGTAGTCTGTTATTGGGCTACATTTTAATACATTAGGTGAAACAAACGTGTGCAATATCTTGTGGTCTCTACATTTTAAAGTTTGGGGAAATTTCTTTTCATGTAATAGTTGCAATTGCTAAAATTAAAATAAAAACTTTGTTTTGGAACATTAGTATTAAAAATTTGCAAGAATTATTAATGGATACACATAATTTCGCCTCGTGATTGGTTATCAGCCTATGAGTTCATTAACAAATTACTGAGCGGGTAATTTAACAATTAATTTTTAGATCACCGATTTACTCAGCTTCTGTTGCCTGTATATTCTTGGTAAACTTCTTTATTTCACTATTTTGGTTAACAGCTTAATAAATACCTGAGTAGTTTATACCACAAATAGTCGTGTGTTTTTTTAAATTCGATAACGAATGGATTGTCAACATTTTTCAATACTATACAGAATCATTTTATATATAGATTTTACAATGAATCTTATACTAAATAATTTAAACGAAATTTGGTAAGAATGTAGTGGTTTGGTGGAGTATATATGTCTAGGTCACAGTGACTAGTTTTTAGCCAAAAATCGTCCTACTTATATTCATTTCAGTTAATACTTATGGTCTGTATTGATTAAAACAGTTATTAGTAAAATTATGTATCAAATACTTAATGATGATACCGAAACTTCAACTATTAAGTTGTGGTAAAAGAATTGAAGTATAGGAAGTGCAATCTGTTAAGTGTTTATTAGATGATAATTCAAAAATGTTTCCAGATAATTTGAAGCAACTTTTATGCTATTGTATCAGGCTAACTGGAGAAATTTGACATGTCCAAATGTGCTAATTGACCTAAAGAAATTTTAGACGTTTTTTGCTTGTTAAACACGAAGCTCAGTGTTGTTTTAATTGGAATAGATAATAGTCTGACTTATACAAATACTTAGTAGTCATACTTTATTTAATTAAAGTGATTACATAAGATCCGTCTAATAAGTTCCATTTGTCTATTTAATTAATACTAGGTAAACCTAGTCAATTGACTCGTATTATCATGGATGTCAATAATCTGCAGAATAGAACTTCATTTAGTTTTGCTATAGAGCTCAAAAGACAATTTCGTATGGAGTAAACTTAAAGATGAATATTTTGTATGACTTTTTAGCGTTTCAAACTCATTTTATGTGAAGTTCATCAAACATTTTACAAGCATCTTTAAAAAGATTATGTCATAGATGTTCGAAATAGACGTATGCAATAAAATTACTGAAGTGACAAAAATAATAAATCGTCATATTCGAGAAATCACCGTATTTGTTGAAAGTGGACTCTATTAAACCTATATAAGACTTTTTTTATCATAGAGCCGAATAGACATAGGGTTTGTCGAACAGGTTTCGCGCTTGAGAATTTAATTCTTCCTTTGTGTGCTCACTTTATCTAGTTGTAATTATTATTTTAACTTTTGGTGGGCTAGGGTACCGCTCCGGTGTCTAAATCCAACCAGTTGGTTTTCTTAGGAGATCACTCTTCGAGTCCTTGACCTAGAGTTACAATCCACAAGGCAGTTGTGTAGCGTTATGGGATTCAGTCCCATGGTAGCCGATGACCAAGGATGGGTTTATACACCATTTGTCACTTCAAGGTCTTCGAGCTCATGTGTACTACCGGTATGCAATCAGAACTTTCCGGTTGATGTAGGTGGGTCCTCCATATACACCAACTTGGTTTATGCCCTAGAAATTCTTTCATCTCGATTTTTTAAACAACGCCCATATCGAAAGAAGACAGGGGATAGGACTTCTCTGACAGAGAGCATACGAAGGCATTTCAAAAGGGATTAGGAACTCTCACTACCATTAGCCGTACCAGTGCAGTTGGAGGCATTATATTCCGATGCTGAGACTAGCTGGAAAAAGTAGAGGGATGGGCAGTGTACGACATAGTTTCGTGGTATGAAAAAAAGCCTTACAGGACTGGAATCTGTCGGTCCTTCACGACTCGCTGAACAAAATCCTAGAGATAACTCAACACAATGACTTGGGACGTTATCATACATGCCTCAGAATATAAGCTTGTGGTAGTCCTGCTATAATTTCCTTTAACGTTTTTCGTATAAGAGAAAGGAAACTGTTGAAAGAATCCTTTCTAGTTGTTTTCACCTCAACGGATTCACCTATTAACAATACTTTTGTTTTTACTCTCGTCCATCGGTTTTTGTTCATTGTTTTCTTATTACATCCACCTTTTTCTCTATCTTTTTATATTCACACTTTCATTATGTGGCACATATATTTTTTGTTGTCATTTTGTGCCAATTCTATACTCATGCATTTGAATAAATAAAACTTGGCACGCGTTTAGTAATATGTTCTTTTTCAATGATTGTCCTTACTAATACGCTCCCTTTTTCACTCACGCTTATTACACTCTCTGTTTTTTTACTCGCACCCTTACTACTGTAAATCTCTTTTATTACAGTAAAATTATTTTTAAACACTTCTACGATGAATAAAAGTATTTCATCCGTGATTTTCATATTGTACTATAACTATAATCAAATCACATCATGACAGTCGATATTTGTGAAACAAACTTTCCAAAATTTACTTAAAATTTAAATAGGGGCTTTCAAATATTGCTCAATCGCCTGTTTAGAAATTGATGAACTGTATGTATTGTACAAATATATCACATAATTCTGATAAACTTCGTCTTCTTATTGCATTATCGGAACTGAAAACTCCCAACAGAGATGATTGTGTTCCAGTTTATCCATTTCTTAATAATTGTAAATGCAAGAAATATTTTATTTGCTATCAAAAATCAACGGTAAATATACGTGGTTCTAAATTAATAATTTGAATAAAAGCACTAGGTCGTTATTTTGTTAGTTTTCGTTAGAATAGTAAGTAGTATACCAATTGTTAAATGTTGACTTTATGGTGTTTGGTAAATTTCGAATAATGATAATACACGGAATGCTTAGGTTTCACAGCTTAATTTCAACTTTTTATAGGATTTTCAAAATAAAATTCACATCTATGACACTTAACCGTACTTCAATAAAATCTGTCTATTGTAAAATGAATTTTTAAGAAATCTGACTAATATGTCAGTGGGTTATGTGCCTTTGTCATTGCTATAGAAAACTAAGGCTTTTGGGGGGTCTTAGTATGACAAAACATTTAGAATGTAGTTATGATAAGGTTTTACCATCTTTATCTTTTCATGTTGCAGATAGTTGAAAAATTCAAAAGTATAGATTTGAAATAAACTGTATTAGATGTGTACTATGAAGGAAAAATGACTAAAATTGGTTATGAGAATGAATATAAACGATATATTTGAACAACAAACACTTTCTAACTATCTTTTAAACTTCAACTACTGCAAATCACTCTTACGAACACATTTGTCTCTAAACAATATGACTGAATCATATACAATCTAGTTATTACATTTGTTTCATTGTACATTTCATTTTGTTATGATAAAGGCAAAATTTACGATTTTAGAACTGGTTTATTTATCAATAAATATAAAATAAAGTAAATAGTTATTTCCTTCTTACTTCGATCTTAATAAGTGATGGTGTAAAACTTCAAAATATGTCTAAATTCAAATCACTAAGGCTATTTTTCGACAAACGTTTTGATTATTATCATTAAAAATACTGTCTACATTTTTTTTAATCGACTTCTTAATTGGTAATGGTTAAACTGACCTATCCCCATTGTTGTTTTTCTTAAAAACCTTTTATAACAAAATCTGTTTATTGTAAGTGACATACAGTATTTAGTTACCCTGTGTGTCGATGAGTGACATGTGAAAAATTAAAACTAACATTATGTATATTAAAAGTAACAACGTATTAATATTAGTAATCAACACTAGTATTTAATTAGACAATATATGCATTCTGTCGCTTAATTGAGATAATTATACATTTAACATTATGTTATTGGTTTCACTTATACCTTATTCGTCATTAATGATACCATCACATTTTGTATTAATAGTCATTTGTTTAATGAATTAACGATTGTATCTTTCAACTCAACTGCTCCTGTGGAACAAGTGATATTGGCAGGTGTTCTAGGAATTGCTATTTGGATCAAAAAGCCAGAGCTTTGCATCCAAAAGAAATATGTTCAGCCGCTCCTTTTACCCTGGTCAACTTTGGGGCCAACTAGTTGATAATCAATTTTATAATATGGTGACGTAATTTGATTAATGTTCATTTTTATTACGCAAACATATTATTATTATTATTTTTACCATTGTTATTATCATTATTACACTTGATAACCTTTTTGAGGAATTTATTTAGCATCCACCCTTATCTACTATATCTGACTTAATCCATATTATTCTACATATTACGTAATTTCTGATTTTCTTTCCACTATTCTCTCTCTCTCGCCCCATGTTGACCATATTTATTCTGATTATTTATCTCACAATTTCGTTTCACTTATAAACTGATTCATGTTAACACTTGATATTAGTAAGCCCCAACATTAACGATCCGATTTGATTTTATATGACAAACAACAATTTTCGATTCACATATTACAATTTCCAAATGATGTAATCTGCCTAAAATTTGTCCAATTTCATGGATTATTAATTAGGATATGAGATGATTGTAGAACTTGATGAGAAATTATTGAAAAAAAAAATTCTTCGTTCATATCATTGTGATTGTATTCTATTTGTTGCTTACGAGTGTTAGAATGAATTCTTGCATAATATAAGTTGTTATCTATTTTGGGCAACTTGCAGTACATGAGATTTTCATATACAACTGATTATCCATTATTTACTTACTTATTCGGTATATCATGTATCATCAGTAAACTTGTTACTTCTTTTAAATAGTTCATTTTCAGAAATCCTATTTACAGAACAATCTTTAGTTTAATATATACAAGTGATAAATATTTACTGGGATGAATATATTTGTCCAACCATTTTTTTGATGTTAAATTAACCATCAGAATATATATCATTAATATTAGGAAATTTTCAATGGCCTTTTTTATTGGACAGAATACCAGATATCTAACAATCTATTGGTATGAAAAGTTAAGAATATAGAAACATTTACAACTTAAAAAACCTTCTAAAATAGTAGGCTTATTATTGAAGAATTAGACAGTTGAAAAAATGTATTCACTTATCAGTTTTAAATAAAGATACATATTTAGTTTAAGATGTTATTCGTAAAGAAGGTATCTGTTGAGTTACAAATACTTTGTAGAGTATAAACAATTGTCATAGAATTGCAGCTAAATAAACATGAAGAAATAATGTAACCTTTCGTTCAGTCAATAAGCAACCGTTCAAATGAATAATCAACAAGTACAAACACGTTTTATATAATCGCCAACAGAATAACGTATAATTAAGTTAAAATCAAGTTTTCACATGTTGTTAGTCAACATAAGTTTTACATTTAATCAAAAAAACCCAAGATTAGTCTAATTTAGCTTTACTCAATTACAAGTTGTAACCACCTATTTTTAATAAAATATTTGTTAATAATACGGAAATGCACAATTGATTGATCACTGGGTGGTGATCAATGTCATGCGTGTCTAGTCCTTATTAGTGAAGATTGAATGCTATCGATCATGTTGCAATGTGGCCACCAGTCTAGGTGGCTCGACACTGCGGGCACTATATATTGATATTAGATGGTGGTTGGAGGTAGTCGACAGGAAACCCTGGACACGGGTTTCGTGCTACTTGGTACCCGTCAGCAAGATGTACCTATAATCTTGAACGAACTGGTGCTCCCCGGCGGATTCGATCCCGCGTCACTCAGCTTCACAGTCAGAGACGTTACCACTGAGCTATCCGAGCCGCGACCGACTTCCTGTAGAACTAAGATGTGATCTCAATCGATTGATCACTAGGTGGCGATCAATGTCATGCGTGTCTAGTCCTTATTACGGAAATACTTATTATTTGATAACTTATTATAAATATGAATGAATTAAAATATTTAGAAAGAAAACTTTCTTTTCAATTTCAAAATTAATAACATCTCAAAGATTTTACATATTAAGTGGATTCAGAATAGATGTATGTGTTCATCTTAATATTAACTTTCACTATGAAAACAACTTATGATATTTATTTTGTACTGTTTGTTTGAATCATCCGATTGATGTTTAGGACTAATTGATCAGTCTCTTATTGGTATATACGTATCCTGTCCCATAGTGAACATCAACTCTGGTAGGCAGGTACATCCAGCTGACAAGTTCCAAATAGTAAGAAATGAGCGTCATGAATTCCACTGCTAGCCACCATCTATCTTAACCTGTGATATTACTGAAGATTAGACAATGAACAGCTAAGTTCTTGAATATTAAAGAATATATATACGAAAAAAAAATCCACACTGATAACAACATTCATAACATGAGAATAAATGGTACTACATCATAAACTCGTTAGAAACCAGAATTTTCATATTGATCATTTGAAATTTATCACATGTTAGTTAGAAGTTTTCACATTTTATACAGTACCTTATTACTTGTTCCATATACAATATATGATTTACATCTATTTGCATTTATTTCGACATGGTCCAATATATATACAAATATACAAATTGTTACAAATGAAATACAGACTCAATAATGCTGATATACTTCAGTTAAAGTCATGCAATATCATACAATTGCTGGTTAACATCACCAACAGTCTACTGTGGGAGAGAACAAACCAGCTCCCATCTAAAGAAGAAATTAACAAAAGACATTGTAGATGGATAGGACACACACTGTGGTAATCACCAAGCTCCATCTTAATATAAGCGCTAAATTGGAATCCCGAAAGGGAAATGGAAAAGAAGAAGACCAAAGAAAACACTGCATAGGGAAGCGGGAGCAGATATGAAAAAGATGAATAGCAACTGGAAAGGATTGCCTAGGACAGAGTTTTCTTTTGGAGAACGCTGGTGGGAGGCTTATACTCCATCACGAAGAATGGAATATATTGCTGTAATTTCCATCTTCCTTAAAAAAACCTCGGATTTCTTGGGTAAAACGTGTGAAAAATCAAAGGTTAATTATGTTACTTTTAAATAGTTAAATAATGCTAACACTTGAACAGAATGTTTTCACTCATAAAAAGAGAATTCTTTGATATTAGAAGATAACATTCACTTAATAGAATCATTGTAAACATTAGATTTTCTCTCATCTTTGTCATAATTTCATGACTTTGCTTGAACTGGAAGAAAATAAATTGCTTTTATTCTTTTATCATCTAAGGACAAGAATGATCTTTGTTATATATTTCATTATATGTTTTGTTCTTAACAATATGAGCATCAGTGCTTTTTTCCCTAAGCCATAATTTATGTTATAATTAAGTTTAACCACAACTATTTGTATACCCTTTTATAATTCATTCGATGAGTATACTTTATAAAGAATGTTACAAAGAAATATCTTAATATTTTCGAATATATTCGATAAATGACTTTTGTGTTCCGGAATTTTCTTTATATTACTGTTACATCAGTTAAGTTTATTTTATGTGTAATTATTTCCCAAAAAAGCATGGAAATTGTTGTTTATCTCCATAAATTCATGTTACTCGATTATTAGTACAATGATGAACTATTAAAACTGTACGACTTTAAAATTCCCTGTCTGATATTTAGCATTAACAGAATATTCTATTGAGTAACTGTAGTTAGACTGAGAAAAAATATTGTATAACGTAGCACTATATAAGAATTTGAAGTAGAAGTACAATAATATTATTTTATTATCAGAATGGGTTTTGTGGAGATTTTTTAGAAATTTCACTGGTTGAAATCATGAGTCAATTGAAGCTAGACCACCATGGAAAACCTGGAAGCACTGGATGGCCGTTTCGTCCTAGTATGGGACTCCTCAGCAGTCCGCATCCACGAACCCGCCCCCCGAGAATTCGAACCCATTCTGATAATAATCACTTGCTCACTAGTGACTGACTTTAGCAGATACGCCTGGAGTTCTAGTGAGAAGTCATTACCAGTGGAGTTCAACCAGGTCTGTTGTGAGATAGGAACTCACTGAAGACGATGGTGTACGGTGGCGCAACTTCGTGGATTGGTTGAAGTTAGACATTAACACCATTGGGTGCCGGCTCAGTGGTCTAGTTGGTTAAGCGCCCAGAACGAGATTGATAGTTCCTGGGTCGAATCTCGCGGGGGTGAGATCGTGAATGCACACTACTGAGGAGTCCCATACTGGGACAAAACGGCCGTCTAGTGCTTCCAGGTTTTCCATGGTGGTCTAGCTTCAATTGACTCATGATTTCAACCAGTGAAATATTATTTTAATTTGAACTTTGTATCTTTAAATTATATTAAATTTTTGTGGTTGACATTGTATCTGAATCAGTAGATGAAGTTAGTTGATAAAGTAAACATTTTAGAATTTGAGTTTGATATAAATTTAGTTGACATTTTGATATAATCACATCTGCATTATTAAATTACATGAAAGCTTGATGTGTTCATGAAGATCACTTTGATTACAATAACGAAGTTCACCTGTTTTATTTATTAAAGACAAATATTATTTTAATACCCAAGTTAAATTATTATCGTTGATCATATGCTCGACCTAAAACTAACTGATGTTCCTGAAATGTCCGAATAATTAGTCTTTAGTTAAATTAATGACAGCATTAGAGCGAAAATAATTTAATGGAACAGTATTTATATCTACATAAATATTTGTAGTCACTATGGCCAGCATATATGTTAGTAAGATTATTTTAGTTATGATATTGCATATGGTTTTTATAGTAGAGCGGAGAACCGTTGTACTTGTGGCGGCTTATGCTCCTCCACGAGGAGTAACAAGTGTAAGCAAGTAATTAAGAAGAACTGTTAAAAACTAAATGAAAACTGCATCATAGTTTAGGCGCTTTCAGATATGTGAAAAAAATACACACATGGTATCACTCAGTATCCCAAGGTCTTTTACACACTATGATTTGTAATCCAGCAATTTATAATTTTTAGTAGCAATCAGTACGTGGTGCATATCACAGTCTAGTTTGTGCAAACGACTTTTAGATTATCCTCATAAATGACTTCAATAACAGAAGTCGAATTCAATTTATTCTGTAGAATTCGTTATTTTTCAATCACTAGGTCATAATTGGCGTCATACAATTTGTAATTCAATGCAAGTTAGATCGAAACTAGATGACTTCTTATTTGATCATACCATTTTTCTTTTTTTGTACTTATATGTCATGTACATTTTGTCACAAGACAATTACCACCAATGTCTTACAGAGTATTATCATGTGAAAGTAGTGTTATGAATAAACTGACACTGAGACCACATTGATGTGTATTAAATCTTCCACTCAGAGTTATAAAAATATTATGTCAATCAACTACATATATAGTATCTTCCGCACATTTCTATTTAAACATTTATGCGGTAATAAACAATCTCTGCGTACAGATTTCAAAATCATCATTTTTAATCCTACGTATACATCTTCTCTACATTGTTATCCTCGGTGCAATCAATTGGAAATTGAATAAGTACCTTCAGTAATATTTTTGTTAAACACAAACGACATTTGTCTAACCTAATAACCTAAACGAGTATCCAAACACTCTATATGAAAATGTTTTATTTTAACAAGGATTACCATGAGATAAACAACTTATTTCTAAGGCTTCTCATAACATTCAGTTTACCAAACTATAAAAATATATTTACTCATACTTTTGAAATAACTAAAATATCGAATAATATAGCTTTTTTATAATCTTTACAGAACAGAATAATAAAATTAATGTGTTCTAATGATAGCCTCCGTTTGTCATGTTTTATCGATCATATGTCATTTGTTTATCTACTAAGGGTATCAATTTTTCTGTAAAACTTATGGATTTTGATTGAAGAAGTGAGGATGATTAGATACTGTTGATGACAAGTTGAATGCAACAGAAAGTTTTAACTTGTAGAATACTAAATAAAAGGATTATTAGTATCGTCCTTACTCAGTTCTTGGTTAAGATGCTAAACAAAATCACCGGGAAGTTTCAAACTAAGATGTGACAACTGCCCATTGTTCTCAAATTCTCAATGATTATTCAACTGAAATTAGTTTGTGATGAAAACTGATTTCATATTTCAATTTAATTGTATAAACAGTATTGATTATGAATATTAAATTGATCATAATTCCATTAGGTAACCTTTAAAGATGTATTCAAACACATACAGCTTAATGCATTGATATTTTTCATATTTCTTCGATTAAATTATCATAAATATTAGCCTTTGAGCGTCGTAGTCATCAGTAAAAATCCTTAAACTCATATTTCTAGTTTGGTGTTTGAATAAAAGTTCTTACCATATTAAATTAAACTCATCTTGGTTATATTATAATCCATAAGTTTGAAATAAATGATGATTTTTATACCGGAGTAAGTTAGTGAATAAAAGTAATTTCATCTTGTCATTGTAAGTTAGCTTAAAGACTGTCAATCCACTTCAGTGATTGTATTCCATCAATGTTATCAATTATATAAATAGCAACCAGTCGATCACATTGCATCTTCATTCACTATAGATTGATAAGCATTGTATTTCTTATCTTGCTTAGACGAAATCGTATTTTTGACATATATCTATGAATCATTTTGATTATATATGGTACACCCAGTCGATAAAAATGATGCCTTCCAAAAAATGTTCCCTTCATATACAATCAACACACGTTTATTCGTATCTTGATCAGAATGTTATGTGCAGTTATATATATATATATATATATATATATATATATATATATATATATATATATATATATATATATATATATTGCGTTAGATTTCACACATATGATCATACTTAATAATTTATTGGGGAGTGATGTATATTTTGATTGTTCAGACTCAATACATGTGTTTTATGTTCAATCAATAAAAGCGTCTACATATTCATTTTTATTTCTTTGTCTTGGAAATGATATTAGGTTTTAGCTTGTTTTTTACTCAATATTCATATGAATTAATCAAGAAGGAGCATTTCTTGGAAAAACTGAAAGAAAAATTAGTTGTTCTGATATAAATCCATTAAGTCATATAAATTACTTCTCTAGTCTTATATGTTAAATAAATCTACTAAATTTACTCCATTCCCCTTTCAATGGCTAACAACAACTGCACATTTCAATCGACAAATACTTGACAATTAATCAAATTGCAGTGATCCTAATGTGTGTCATTCAGCTTACTCAACGCGAAAAACTGTTACTCTCTATTCAATGCGGGAAATATGTTTTAAATAAAGTCAACATTATTTCGTGGGGGAGGATGAAGTCATAAGATTTAAAGATGGATCTCAACATAAAGTCTTCAAAAAAAGAAGGGGGGGTGATATGATGGAAAGAAAAGTCAATTTTCGATTAATTTACTCATTATGAGTTTTGTTCAGGATTACTTCCGTTTTGATTTAATGTAATGATTACTCAATGTAGTGTTTGTTTTCTTTTCGCGTATGACATTTTAATCTGTGTAATATGCGATATTCCTGTATCCATTGACATGAACTATGCTCAGTATGTGATTTCATCCTAATCATTAATCAAAATGAGTGTATTTTCTACTAGAGTCGTTGTTGTCGTGCTTTGTAGTTAATAAATCATCATTATACCAGTCTTTGTGTTCTTACTTTCGCGTCGTGGGAATTGCAGAGGTCCCTCGTTCCGAGTATAAGTGATAAGCGTTTCCGACATAACAATCAGCGAAGACCAGATACTGAAAGTAACATTAAAAGAGCCAAGGCAATAAGAATTCAAACGACAAGCTATAACAATATTGTGATTTGTTGATTGGATAACAATCAAACGCTCTGTAGCTGAGGATTATTATCATGAAAATTAACCTATAAATTGCAAATATTCTCCATTTTCCTAATAATCAAAGTGTATTCTTAAATTTGTTCATCTTAACTTTCTGTTGTATATAGATACAAAATAATTCGTATAATAAAATGAGACTGTTCTATTCAGAAGATAATGCCTTTCTTGACAATAGATGAATACGTAATCAATATAAAACATTAAGTGCTATGGTACTTACTATCTGGTAAGCATTACATAGAGCTATTATTTCTCAATATGAACAATAAAATAAAATAATCAAATGTACTTCCATAATTCAAATACAACTTCATAAAGTTCCATATTCGTATACAATGATAATAATAAGAAGAAGAACAAGAACAAGAAGAAAAGGAACTTTTATTTGGTATACAGTTAGATTTCCATTAACTATCAAATATAATTAATAAACAACATAAAAATTACAACTACGATTAATTTATTATTTATTTTTTCTCTGAATTTGATTATTCATTTCGTAAACATGGAATTTCATTACCATCAATACAAAGTTTATATGTTGGTATATTTTGGTTTATATTTGTCAAAATAAATAATACACCTTTATGATTCATTATTGTAAAAGCATATTCTTGTAAATCTTCTTTAGATGTTTTCTAAAATATAAAAATAATATTCGACTAATAACTAGGTGAATAATTTTAATTGATTCACAAACTTGTATTATTTAACAGTTTCAATATTTGAGATCATGTGTCAATTGAAGCCAGACCACCATGGAAAACCTGGAAGCACTGGACAGTCGTTTCGTCCTATTGTGGGACTCCTCAGCAGTGCGCATCCACGATACCGCCCCCCCCCGCGAAATTTAAACTCAGGATCTATCAGTCTCGCGCTTAACCACTAGACCACTGAACCGGCATCCAGTAATGTTAATATCTAACTTCAACTAATCTACGAAATTGAGCGACACATCTACCATTATCTTCAGTGAATTACTATCTCACAACTGACCCGGTTGAACTCCACTAGTCACTGCTTCTCACTAGAACTTCAGGATATATATCTTGAAGCCAGTCACTAGTGAGCCTATGTTGATTAGTATCAGAATTGGTTTTTTGAAGATTGTAGTAATTTCAATAATTGAGATCATGAGTCACTTGAGTGGTTAAGCGCTCGCTCGCGAGACTGATAGGTCCTGGGTTCGAATCTCGCGGGGGGCGGGATCATGAATGCACAATGCTGAGGAGTCCCATACTAGGACGAAATGGCCGTCCAGTGCTTCCAGGTTTCCCACGGTGATCTATCTCCAATTGACTCATGATCTCAAATATTGAAATTACTACAATCTCCACAAAACCCCATCTGATATTTAAGAGTTTTTTGAAATTTTTTTGATCAGTATAGATAAACAAAATGTAACATAAATCAAAGATAGTCTATATCATCAATAATTTTTTTGATACTGTCGACCTTTAGTTTGCGATTGAGATTTAACATTTAATCAGTATTAATGATAACAAATGTATTTTGTAATGTTATATATTTTGGGTAAATACTTACTAAACTCACTAAGTGATGAAATAATACAGTTCCTAATTTCTAAAAACTATAAAACAGACTAAATAATTATAAAGATAAGTAAGTTATGAATATAACCCTTATAAGCTATCAATGTATAGTATATGCTCTCTTGTAATCACAGTGCTGCCATCAATTTTACTCATAATAAAATAATTACTAAACCAACTGTTTTATAACTGAACACCAATTTTTAATAAAAACTGAACGTTTTAATCAGAGGTACTTGATCACCTTGGTGAGAATTCTCATTATTTAGAAAATAAAAGAAGTTCATTGATTTATTAAAAGAATAAAGATGTTTCAATAAAGTAAATTTTATTTTCACAGAAGTAATTATAGTTACGTTAATTGGTAATATATTTCAATGAAAATTTCTGTAGAATGGCTTCCCATCCAGGCTAACTGATAACAATCTATGACCAAAATTTCAAGTCGAAAGTACTCCTACAGCTTCGAAGAAAGTTTTATTCTTGAACATTGAAATCAGGGGAGATACGGCAGCTGAGATATAAAAGTAGAGAATATCTAGATCCCTGTGAAAGACAATTTATTTAGAAGAGCTTTGAATTGTTTTCTCCAGCAAAAACTCATTCAGAGATGTGTCAATGATAAACTTCTACTTTGGATCATCTCAATATGCATTTGTCAGTTTACTTACTCTTGTGGAGCATGTTATATTGACCCAACAAAGTATTCACTTGATAAACAAACATCCGAGTACTCCTCTGTTTAGCTATCTAAAATAGATTGTAAATTAACTAACAACAGTATTATTCAGAAGTCATAAAATATTCATTATAAATGTTTGAAGATCATTAAATTCCATTAAAATCATGAATCAATCTGGACGGTCGTCCAATGTTTTCATGTTTTCAATGGTGATTTCATTTGGATCGGTATATGATTTTAATGAAAGTTGTAAAATGGTATGATTTGAGATTTTAACCTCACATAATGTTTAGTCATTCTGTGACTAAACATTATTAGTTTTTATAAATAATAAAACTTTATAAAATGTTGGCTAATACATCAGTTCTATACAATTGTAACGAATAAAGATATTTGACTCTATTATTATTAATGATTAAATTATTCTTACGTTAAGTTGTATTTGTTCATCGTTATGCCAAAAAGTATGCGTGTCCGTACCTGTTCAATAAATCAACAAGTATTATATTTTGTTTTACTTTGCCTATTACGTAATCTAATATCCTGTATTCAAATCCTATACAATAAAATCAATTTTGAGTTATTTTTAGTAAGACTTATGAAATTATTTTTTCTCAACAAACTATACAGTAAGACGTTCAAGGAAATATATCCGTGAAAAAGTATGAACTAGATTGCAGAATGAAACGTTGATAAACTTCACATTCAATCACTAAGATTTGACAAATATATTCTTGCTTCTTTATATCTTACATTAACTCAGTGCCCAAATACTGTGAAACTGTTCGTTCAAATTTCGTAGAACGTTCTAATATAAACCATACAGTAGCTCAATCATAGATGAAATATGGAAGGTATAAAAAACTTTAGTTATCGCCTAAGGTAAACTTTATGATCACCGATTTAAAAATATCCACTGTTCCATCTTTCCAACAAAGAACAGTCTGGTATACGTTTTTTTAATAAAAAGAGTGGATACATTTTAGATTCAGTGAACAATACTTTTATAATACCTAGAATTTCATGAAGAAATCTACTTAAGTAAGACAATTTGAAACACTTAGATAAAAGATAAACGTAGAAATCTAGATATTTCATTGTAGAGTGGAGTGTGACTCGTTTAAAATATCACTAGTTTCAAGAAACAACCAGTGAACTAGATGATATTGATTTTAATTTCAGCACAATGTACATGAAATGATCTTCATGAGCACTAACAGTACATACACTTTGACAAATTGAATAATAAAGTTTGAACTCATTGAAGATCATCGGGATGAAATATTTCAATTTGAGAATTTCCCACAACTTATTTAACGAATATGAAACCAGTTATATTTCCTTCCGACGTAATATTTAGTTGCTTTGCAAAATTATGTTACTCACGAGTAGTTTGAACTTTTGTAAAAACTTAACTTCTATAAAGCATGTTAAAACAAAAATCCGCCTGTGTCCCTTCAAGGGTTACTCTCTGTCCCAAAACCGAATAAAGGAGGAGGATTAGTGATGGAATTATCAACCCTTCTGAGAAAGCTAACTAGAATATTTGGACAGGTCTTTATTATCGCACTAGCTGTTATCGGATCAGGTGAGTTTTATCGCTGGTTTAAAAGTAAAATAATAAAATGAAAACTAATATATAGTTCTTTCTTACAACTTGGAAAAGGGATTAACACCGGTTTTAGTGGAATCAAATTAATGCATTTAATTTTGCACGCTTGCAACTAATAATCACAAGTTAATTAGTACCCTACTTTGGTTAAATAAAATAGGACTGTACAGTAGAAAAGTACCGAGAAATGATATTGACTGAATGATTGGAACACATGGAAAATACTATGATCAAACAAGAGTTCTGTTGCCATAGCAACAAAAGGTTGAAGGCTGTTCGGAACACGTAACTTATATTTCAGTCATTTAATAATTGCAGCGTCAGGCAATTTAAGAAGGCTAGCTCTTGGCTGTTTACTGCGAACCTTGAATGAATTCAAATTATATGCTTGGTGCCGCATGTCGACAAAATATTTAGAAATCGCAATGATAAACCGATTTGTTCATTTTGAACGGATCTTTCATAACAAATTTAACTAATATAAGACAGGTTCTTGTTTTTTCGATGTAACTGTTTTGAAAGATACCTTAAAAGTCAATCTGGTTGACAATAACATGTGGAGTAGAACTGTCGAATTTCGGTTGTGTTAATGAACATATTATTCTATAAAAGCTGTTCATTTCAACTTCAGTTTAGATTTTAGCTAGTATAGTGTTAAGCTTTCTATTGATATACTTTATATCTTTCTCTAAGTAACATACTCCGAAAATATTCTACATGTTTATCATTGAATTCTCATAAAATCTCACTACTACTAAAGATGAAACTTCATCCATCAACCTGAAGGCTTAGAAGAGAATTGTCAAAGTAATTATAGAATGGATGAACTATCATTGACTGTATTTGCCAGAAAATATATTGATGAATCATGATAATTATCTACCTTAGTGTTAATTTTTTTTTAATTAAATGGTTTGCAGTCAATTTAATCTATCTTCGTTCAAAAGAGTATAAATTCATTTTAGATGTAATTCAATAGTAAATACTTGAATTGCTAATTCAGAAGTTTAAAAATAAACATTATGAACTATAAATTTCATCAAATAAAATGCTTACAGTATGCCAAATTGAAATGATCCGAGCCCAAATCTACATTCCATACTATAACATTTTCTGATGGTTCATATCCCATTGACATATTCTTTCCAAGACGAGCGCTAAACGTATGTAAATGACATTAAACAGGAAATATATTATTTGTCATCAAATAGATAAATACGACTATCTGTTTTAATGCTTTATTTCTAAATCATCAGGCTATTGAAACAAAATAAATTTTTTATGAGAACAACTTTATGCATGAATCGATAACGGGAACTAGGCTATTCATTATCAAGTCAAATATATTCTCGTTCTTTTACATAATCATTCTAATTTATGAATTATTAGTGTTTTACTGAATAAAAAAAACAAGTGTAACTGTATGAGATTTAATGGCACCTTTGATTTGTCATGATAAACGATAGACATATGATGGTTATAGCAATACCAAAAACCTGGTTATTCTTTTTCAATAAGATATTTATGTAGATTTTCTTCAACCACTCACAAAAGTGATAGCTGAGTGTTGTTATTATAGTAAAAGATCATTAAAATAATATTAATTAATGTTAAGCATCAATTCAATCATTAATGTCAGATGTTAATCATGTCTATACACAAAATGGATGGAGCCAAAGAATTTTTAACGAGTAACACTTTTGAAGGAAAGACTAATGCTTCACATTTAACGAAAAGATCAGTTGAAATAATGAGTTTTGAAGAATTATCAGGTTTTTCTTATATATTTCAACTAACATGCTCATATATTCCCGTGTTGGTGGGAGTTATGTGACATGGAAGAAGCTAACGCTATTGGGGCTTCAGCAAAAGACTATAGCTTAACGACTAAAAATGTCTATTCAATTGATACTCTACTTTTCAGTAATTTTTTAGAAAATATTTGGTCAGATATGCAAACACTAAATGTAATCAAACCTGAGGATAGTATTTCAGCAATAAGAATGTTCAAGAAAAGTATCTACAAACATGGTTTATTTTACTAAAAGCAAACTCCCAAGATCATTCTCATTGAAATATTATGAAGATAAAATCTAATTAAAATAGGCTTTTCGATAAGAAAAGAGTTATTTTATAGTCATTAACTTATTTAACACATCCTTTCTAAAAAAAACCCAGATTATTAGAAAACTATTGCTTTTATATAGAAATGAAAAACTACTAAATGTACACTTGATCTTATCGTGAAGAACGACCAGATATTAAGAATACTAAATAGAGGAAAACTCACTTTTTAATAATAAGTCACTTCAAGGAAGTGAATTCATAAGGAGCTCAAAAGTGGTTTGAAAACTATGTACGACCAAGTTGTATATAAGAACAAATAGCTAATTATATAAATGAATGTCATTTTCATTATTTCAATCACAGAATTAAGTTGAGAAATATTAACTAACCATTTACAATGGAAATTTTAGTTTATGAAATCGGTTATTTCTGAAATATACCATTAGTATAGCATAAAGTTTTAATGATTTTCATTCCTTGTATGTTTGAAACTAGAAAAGTTCCATAACAGGGACATTTTTTACTGCTACAACTTACAATGTAAACTTGTATACCCTACCACAATTAAATTACGTTTGTATCGTCTTACGGTGCATTTCAAAATTGTTTCAAGTGATCTTTCATAAATTAATTTTGATATTAACTATAAAAATAAGAATGTTTAGTTTAATTAGGTAAATCAGAAATATCTTTTTATGTAAAAATGGATTACAAGCTGAAACATTATCTCAAGTGTTTTGAATGACTAAGAAAATACTGTTTCTTGTAATAATAAAGTTGTATAGAAACTAGATAATATAAATAATTATTGTACCTTATTATATTAAATTATGCTCGGTTTTTACTACTATAAGCTTTCAGTGGGGTCCTTATTTACATCGAACGATGCTGTCGAAAGGGCTCTACACTTTAGTGGCCCGGGTTCTGACATTAATTCGATCGTAATGAATGTTCGTTATCGCCTATCCTCGTATATCATCGACTTAAATCGCGTTATTCAATAACGGAATCGAATAAGTCGAATAACGAGAATGGACTTGTGAATACATATACTTTGTACATAAAGCGAATAGAATAGAGAAAAGAGAAACGACTCAGAGTGGATATGGCTGGTAAGCCAACTCCCATTTAACCAAGCGTTAATCAATAATTATAGTTACACAAAAGTAAGTCACAGACATGTGATGAGTAATGGGATAAGAAATGTACACACACCTACGCGCTCATATAAAAACAGTCAAGAATGATAAGCGAAAAAAAATAATAAGGTCAGAATGTGACTCAAGTAGGTTGGACAGAAAATGGGCTGTCCGAAAGCTAGAATAAGGTATACGGGCTTAACATAATGAACGACGCTACAAGCTATCACAACGAAGTTAGAGAATCAATATTGTGTCTATTACGAATCTTGGATAAAACATTTATTTTTTTCTCTGGATGATAATTAATTTTGTAAGAAGCTAAACATACGAACCATTTACCGATCTACAAGTTGATGTATTGTAAGATTAAATAAAGTGATTGTGAAGATAATAAGCAAAGATGGATGGTTAACAGCAGTGCAATACAAGACGAGCGTTTCGTCTTATTTGGGACTCGTCAGATGGATATACCTGCATACTAGTGTTGTTGTTTATTCCGGGAATCGTATTCAGTACTGTTCGCTTCAAACTCTATCGCGTTATCCACTTAAAAAACTGATCAATTGCAGTCCTCAACATTAGTGAGAATATTTAAACAATTAATACAAAAATGAATTGTCGGAATAGTTTACATCTCATACTGACCTCAGTAGGTGAAAGACTATCATCAAACTAAATGCGATTCACAAACTACGTGTACTGTATATAGCGTTCCCCAATGCAGATCTATATATTGCATTCTATAGGACTTCTTTGTTTTAAAAATTATTTATGCGTGTTACAAATAGATAGAAACCTAAACTTTAACACATTTCAGCGTCCCACTTTTTTTAATATCATCTGAAGTTTTTTTAATTCAGTTGAACAATCTTCATCCACTTGTGTTCAGCATGGCTCGTGTTTATAAAAATTTTAAATAAGTGTTGCGCACAATTATAGAGAACGTGATACTCTCTTACGCTGAGTTCAAACTTATAAATTTTAAATCTTGTAATGAAAAGAAATTTATTATTGATATTTATCTGTTAATTCAGTCTAAATATTCCTAGCCGAATACACATCAACAAATGTAGGTGAAAACAGTCAGTAAAGCAGCAGCCCCTATGGCATTAGGCCTCAAAATACACAAGGGGAAGAGCAAGATACTAAAATACAACAGGGAGAATGCCAACCCAATCACGCTTAATGGAGAAACTCTGGAAGAGGTGGAAACTCTCACATATCTGGGCGGCATCAACAATGAGCAAGGAGGATCAGATGTAGACATGAAGTCAGTGATTGGCAAAGTAAGTGCATCATTTCTACAGCTGAAGAACATATCGAACTCGAAACAACTGTCAGCCAACATCAAAGTCAGAACCTTCAATACAAAAGTCAGGATAGTTCGATTGTACAGAGCTGCAACTTGAAGAACTACTAAAACCATCATGAAAAAGTACAGGTATTCATAAAAAACTATCTACTCAAGATGATCTTGATCCGTTGACCAGCTACCATCAGCAACAACCTACTGTAGGGGAGAACAAACCAGCTTCCAGCTGGAGAGGAAATTAGGGCAAGATTCTGGAGGTGAATAGGAAATACATTGTGGAAATCGTCAGACTGTATCTCGAGGCAAGCACTAACTTGGAATCCTGAAGGCAAGGAATACAAGAAAAAGAAGAAGACCAAGGAACACGTTGAACAGACATAAAAAGGATAAATATCAACTGGAAAGGATTGCTCAGGATATAGTTGGATGGAGAATGCTAGTAGGCAGCCTATGCCCCTTTAAGAAGGGTAACAGGCTTAAGTTATTTAATAATAAATACCTGACTTGAAAATGATTACATAACAATGATGGTGAATAAAGTCATTGTAAAATAACTGATTACATATATATATGTCTAACTATTCAACCCATCAAAAAATCGTTATATTTCTCATTATATAGACATACCATGAACGATATTCACAAATCGGAAATCGATAGATAAACAATTTGACGTAACTAACTAATGGTTTGTATAATTTTTTGTTGTTGTCATTATAAAACTTGTTTTAAAGCAATGGTCTAAGAAAAAAGGTTTTCTGAATATATCGAATAAAAAAATTATCGACCACTGTTACTATTATCTCATCAAGGAAACTCAAAGTTTCACCAGTTCAAATATAAGTATTAAGCAATTCATAGTAAAAATCAGATATTGAGATAGTGAAAGTAATTATCTATGATTTCTTTGTATTAATCAAGTATTATTGATATTTGTCAATAAACCACATTCAAAATAATAGTATATTTTAATTTACTTTGATGTTTCAAATCCTTTCATTCAGCATAAATTCATAGATGGTACTACCAAATCACCTGAATAGCAGAAATGTTAATGAAGATACCAAATTGTTATGAAGACAAGAAAAATTATTTGGCTATACTGATCACCTATTTGGTTGATAAACTAGTTAGATTGTTCTTGACAGGTCTCATGATGAATTAAACATAGCTTTACGTTAATGTGGTATTTCCTATTATCTTTGACTACTATCGTATACTTTTTAAGTAATTTACCCATAGTAGAGATAAGGCAAATGGCTTGAAAGAATTGTTCATCTTTAAATTCTGAATGATTTATAAGTGTAAACTGCTTACGAACCATAGCTTAATGTTTTTACAGTTTACATTACAGTATTAAATAGACAACCAATGGAGACTAGGAAATACTGAAAAACTATTTCTTCTTACTATAGGATTCCTCAGCAGTGGGCATCTACAACTCCATAGGAGATCGAATTCAAGAATTTGAGGCCTCGTCGATACACCTCAACCTTATGACCACTGATTCACAATCCAAGATTTTAATGCTGTCTGATTTTTAATAGTTCTTCAACTGGTTTCAGCTCATAATGAATTTCAAAATTCATAACTGATAAGAGTATTTGTTAATTGTTTTCATTTTATCAAATGTGTATTAAATAGTTCAGGTTGTGGTGGATTTTTTTTTCTGAGTAAGTAACAACTGATAAAAAAAATCCTGAAAAACATCAATGATGTTTTGGAGTTATATTAATTATATCAAATCTATTATTAATAATATTCATTCACAACTAAAAAGAGATTCTGGATCAATTAAAGAAGTACAAAGAGTGAATAAAGTATCCCGAAGTAAAAAAGTCATAGATTTTATATGAATATTCTCGATAACTGACTAATATGATTCTTACTTTCACTAACTAATCGTATATTATTAAGAAGAAAATTAAAGAAATTGCTATTTATGAATTTAAATAATCAACTATAATCTTTCATTGAAACAAGTATTCATCATGTATTGCCTTCGGATATAATTTATGAATAAAACAAACTATAAAATGTTTGTTTTTAACAATTAATATTAGACATAAAAATTTTCAGGTTAACAATTTTTTAGCGAGTTAGTTTTCTACGGGATGGGTCGCTAACCCCATGCCCAACCCTCGTTCTTTGTCCGGTCTTGGGACCGGCAGTAGCCCCCGGAGAGACTCCAGGCTGACTAAATACCTGCATTCTTTCAATCTAGTACCTTAGTACTTAATACACTTAATCGAATATGAATCATTAATAGATTGCTGAGAAAAGTATATTTAATAGAATTCAAAATTAAACAAATACCTTCAAAATGGTAATCTAAATAAACTATATACACATTTTCTTTTTCGTTTCTCTAACCGATGAAAACAAAAACAAAAAAGATTTTTCATATTAACACATTGTATTCATGAAAAATTAATCAAAATTGAAATTCATCATAAGTTATATTCAAGATCAAATTTTGATGTGTCGTTTTCTGAAAATTCACATTCATTTATTTAGTTTTTATATTATATTACGGTTATATCATAAATTTTAAATGTTCTTTTTAAATAAGAGCATACCTAGTAACAAAGTGATTTTTCGATGCACAAAAGTAATAAACAAGTTCATCATGTATAACATTCATATCGATTTTCATAATTAAGATTATACGTATATTATGTTATTATCAGAAAAGTCAATTGTCTAATATATATACTAGCGAATACATGGATTTATTAAAACTCAGACAAAAAGTTCAAATCAACTTACTGAGCCCTTCGTGCTTTTGGTAAAGGAGAACTTGTACTACCTACAATTTCTGAAGCCTTCTTCCCAGTAGTAAAAATGACAGACATATTTTTTAGAAAAATTGATTAATTAAATAGTTGTTAATTTAAGAATATATAAAATTCATATTAAAAGAACATTATCAACATGAATTTATATAGGAGATGAATGTTATCATATTCTTTTTTATTATTCTAATTTACTTAACAGTAACTTAAGTTGTCATAACAACTGATCAAGTGATTATCCATTGGTTCAATGCCTCAATATTTCTTTAAACATAAACAATAGTTATACAAAAAGATAGTTTTATTATTGTTTTTTAATGGAAAGTACGTGTTATTAATAACATACAAACTAAGCAAATACATTATACAGCTTAAGTATAAGAGATAAATATAATATTTGCAAGCAATAACTATGTGAATAATGTTCTGTACGTGACCTTTAATTTTATTCATTTATAAAGTGAACTATATTAATTAAATAGTGAAAATAATAGTAATGGTAATAATAGTAATAATACCTAACTCAGTGTTCAAAGGAAACACAATCAAAATCAATAAAGTGATGAAAAAATCCAACTAAAAGGATAGTAATTGTGACAGCTTCTAACCATAATATGATTAGTTCAAACAAGAGCTAACATTTTCTTTAGATCATATGTTACGATAAACATAACCAACAAATACCTTGTAAAGATAGAAGAGAGGAATAACCTAATTTATCTCTTTAATGGAAATACATCACTTAGCTTAATATAAACAACAATCAAATTGGTCGCAGAAATCTTGATGGATTTTTATCCCATTCTACGCACTCATCGTGAAAAATTATTTATAACGATAACATGAATACGAATAGTGAACAAATATTCACATGAAAGAACAAACTTTAAATAGAAACGGATAATGACTAGCAATGGAATACAGGATGGGTGTTACGCACTATTTAAGATTGGATGTACCTGCATCCTAGAGTTGATATTTATTCCGGTACCGTTCGTTTTAAATGCTATCGCGTTATCCATTTAATTGCTGAGTTGAGATAAACGCCAGTTTGTGCAATGGCGTGAGAATAATTCAATTCAAACACTGATCGATTGCACTCCTATACAATAAATATAAGGTTTGGACAACCAATATATAGGTCGAAAATATGCTCTATATAATCTTCACACTAATTTAAACGTCAAGTGTGTTTTGAAAAGTAATATACAATTGAAATCATGAACCGATCAATGTTAGACCACCACTGAGACCGTGTAAGCAAAGGACGGCCACCTCATCCTTGTATGGGACTCCTCAGCAATGCGTATCCTCGATCCTGCATGTTGGACTCGAACACAGCACCTCCGGTCCCACGCTAATGCTTAATCTCTGCAAACCTATACTGATAATATTTATTTATTCTCTGATTAAAGGTTACATAACTTCAATTTTTAACTTACTATGGTATTCTAATTGTCGTATGACTTAGGAATTCCAGGATTAACGCAATTGAATTAAGAAGACACAGGCATGAACGAATGTATTGTATTTAGAATTCGAAATCAAGCATTCAACCAGTACAAAGGTATCATTGGTTCATTCAAACACCACATCCGCCACAGCTTAAATTGGAGTCTAGGTGTTTGTAATCAATCGTACGTCTTCTTCTCAAATTCATCCTGAGTCTGTCTGACATTGTATTGGATAAGGATTCTGTATTATCTAGAATATGCTCATTAGCATTAGAATTAACAATCGAAATTGACAACCCATCAAAAATCAGCAATATGATAATAAAAAACATGACAATTAGAAGTAAGGATTGTTCTGAGATGTAACGATTTTAATGATTCCCATGATAAATATTTAACTAGATTTGTAAAGTAGGTACTTCGACTGAACTGACTGGCATGATCATGAAAACTCCTGCACGCGACAACAGAACTAGAGCGACCAGATAAAGAATCGACCAAAGGAAGTACAAAGCATTGTTTCCTATGGCAGCTTCAGCTGTCCCTGCAGTTACACTAATAGCTATCAAATCTTTAAGTAAAGTATCAGAATTTTCTTTAGAAACTAAGAAGGACAACTCCACCTTAAGCCTTTTCAAATTCTTTAAACCCAATATTGACAGTCCTGTTTCGCTAACTAAAAATTCACAAGGTATGTATGAAGAATTATCATCTCTGATTAGCAATTCACAACATCCTCGTATGGGCAGTCTGTGTCCAGTAATCCCCAGTATTGATACTTCAGTGGGTCGTACAACAACGTTAGGATCTAAAGCTTTCAAGTTCTTGAATGAAATAATGGACTCTATACTGCCTGTGTCCAGAATAAAGTCATGAAATGAACCAAGCGATGTGTATAGTCGCTTCTGAATATGAGCATTACCTTTCGAAATAGTAGACAAAGATAAATGATCACTAGAAACATCCGAATTATTGAAATTTAAATTACAAGATTTAGTACAGCTTGAAGCAAAATGGACAGTAGCTTTGCATACTGACTGAATGTGTCCTACCTTACCACATTTAAAACATTTAGCATTACGAAATACACATGAATTGCGAGCATGAAACTTTCCACATGATAAACATTTACCAAACTTCATCTCACCTTTGTGATTTGCTTTGTAATTCCTCGTTGAAACACCTTTCATATTTACACGAGAATAGGAATCACTGTTAAATGAACGCAAGTTTGATTGACCCTGAGATTGTAGTTCATCTCGACGACTAAGCAAAGTATTAGAAATCTTCATCGACTGGATATCAAGTTCATTGACTGCTTCGTAGTTAATACATGCAGTTCTAGCATCTTGAAAGGAACAGTTTGGCATTCTTAACAGCTCTCTTTCCAAACTCGGTATGTTAATTCCTGCAATTAATCGATCTCTCAGTTGCACATGAAGTTGATCACCGAAATTACACTTGGCAGCTTGTTTCTGTAATTCAAGGATGAATTCCCGAGCCTTTTGGTCATTTTGACGAACCATCTTATGAAACTTCGCCCTTTCACGGCATTCAAAACTGGTGCATTTTACATGACTTAACAATAGCTCTTTAAGAGTTGCATAAGGGAGTGAGATAGGTTTTTCTGGATATGCCAAAGTTTTTAATAAGCTGTACGCTTCTCTCCCAATGAATGTCAGAAATATGCCACAATATTAACATCCTTATCATCTTCTTGGTCATGCTCCAGATTTCGAACCTTTCCAAATAATCCTCAAAAGCTTCAGGAGTTGAATGAATATCTAACTTTTCCATTGCAGGCTCCATCGCGACGCCAATATGGTATTCTAATTGTCGTATGACTTAGGAATTCCAGGATTAACGCAATTGAATTAAGAAGACACAGGCAAACGAATGTATTGTATTTAGAATTCGAAATCAAGCATTCAACCAGTACAAAGGTATCATTGGTTCATTCAAACACCACACTTACTAACTAATCTCTGTAGAAATTTATGTCTTGTCTAAAGAGTCTTATGTTATTTAATAGCTGCTACATGAAATCCTTCTGTAGATGTGTCCTCTTACTCATCTATTCAGAGACTGCCGTTAATATCCCAAACCCCTGAACACGGTATTCGAAACTTATTTCAAATTAGATGACGTTGTCACTAACGTAAATTGTCCTCCGTCATACTGAGAAGACTGTCAAAAATAGTGACCTACTTATAAGAACCAGGCTGGTTTTTGCCCACCTTGTAAGTTTATTGAGCATATCTGCATCCCCTGACAAATTCTCCAGGATGTCAAACGAACAATAATTACATTTTTTGATATTCAGAATAACTATGATTAGTTAGACAGAACCATACCATGAAATTTTCTTATGGGCAAAGAATGTGTGGGAGAATATAAGCATGACATTGAAACTTACTTGCAAAACCTCATGCAGAAGGATCTGATAAAATCACCTATCTTCATGCTTTAAAATATCCAGCTCAAAATTAGTATTTCTTCTTAAGGTTTCAAACGATTATATTCTTTAGACAGGTTTGAATGACGCTTGTGGTGATAATTACTCAAGTTTGTTACCCTAAGCGATTGATTACGATCCACGTGTATGATACATACTTCTCATCATTTAAATACGAAGCCACCAAAAGACTGTGCCTGAACTCACCTCTCATAGTGGGCTGTTAGAAGTATTTAAAGATTCTATGTATTTGGCTAGTCCTGTGAGTGCCAGTCATAAGAAAGACAGTAATATTTACATGAAAATGAAGGAATGTTTAGTACAACCATTAATTTATTTTGTTTGTAGATGTTTGGTTGCACGGTGTACCCAAACATATCTGCTCCATACTACTGGAACCTAGTCTATCCAAGCTGATTTTAACCAATGACTCCCTCTATTCGAACAACCGTTCCTGAGAAGGAACGTTTACTGTCAACGATAATACAATGTGAGCATTTTGAGATCTAGGGCCATGTGTTTCAGAAATAGTGACGACGATAATTCATTTAGTGTTACCGTCTTAAAACAGTGTCTTTGGTCCCAGCGTTACCTTTTATGAATCAGCTCCCGTAGTATATATTACTTAATGATGTTGAGAATGAGAGTTTAAAAAATGATATGACTGTATAATATTGCCATCACGAAATGAAACAAGGGTGTTTTGAATGCCATTCACTGGTTTATTCTGACCTTTGGACAGAATTCTAAATATTAAAGAACAAGAGCTTAGGATGTCGCCGTGATCTCTAAGAGACCTGAAAATAATCAACCTGTTTATAAACTGATATAAATAAAAAGTGGACTGAATTTTGTTGAATGGTCCTTGTCTTACACTGGTGCTCTAGTGATTTCACTTGTTATTATTTTCCCGCTTGAACGAATTTCAACAAGGAATCTGGTTAAATAGGTATTCTTAATGAATACGAAGTCATAGCAGTCAAATTTTGTTAATTTATACTAATATTAGTTCAAATGATCATTGTCTGAATTCGTCTATACTTAATTGTAGTCACATTCGTGAAAAAATGTTTCATAACGTAACTTGTCCCTATAAATAATAAACGTACGTTGTGAGATAGTAACTCACTGATGACAATGGGGTGTGTCGCTCATTCAGATTATTGAAGTTAGACACTAACACTATTGGATGCCGGCCGGCTCAACAGTTAATGGTTAGCGCTCGCTCGCGAGACCAATAGGTGCTGGGATTTGAATCTCGCGGGGGGCGGGATCGTGGATGAGCACTGTTGAGGAGTTCCACAATAGGACGAAACGGCCATCCAATGCTTCCAGGTTTTCTATGGTAGTCTAGCTTCAATTGACCCATGATCTCAACTATTGAGATATGTACGTACATTCTATTTCTTTTTAAATGTTTAGGACAACATTTACAGTAATACAAACCTCACCAATTTTCACCACCACCACCAACAACAACAAAAATTCCATTCAATTGATTCATCAACTTTACTTTTCGTAACTAGAAATGACTCATTGGTAGGTTTAGTTTTAAAATATAATTTTTAAAGTTTTCATTTTTCTAAATTTATCTTTAAAGAAAAAAAATTATGCAATCTAGTCATTAGTCTGAATGAAACAATTCTATATTACGTAATAATAAGTCTACATATATACTGTTTACTCACTTTATTCACTATTTTTATTCAAATTAGTAATCATCAATGAGAATGTGAATAACAACAACAACAACAACAACAAACCAATTAGTTGGGTTGGTACCCTTTTTTTGTCTAAATTGTAAATGTAATCAATTTTTTGATGAGTGATCATCACTTGAAATCATATTTATTCAATTCATTTAACTCAATTATTAGTTAACTTGTAATGGATAAACATGAGTTCAATGAGGTTACAATAGATACATATAAAAAATGGAAACATATATTTGGAAAATTTAATTTAAGTATACGAAAATCTAAAACAAATACAAATATTTATAATGATGAGAATCCTAATAAATTCACTAAACGATTTAGTAAATCATTCCGAGAATCGAAATGGAAAACAAGAGATAATATGAATTCATTAAAATGTACTAAAGAAGTGGAAGAAAAGAATAAACAGTAAGTGATATGTTTGTTTGTTTGTTTTTATTCTGTGAAGTTTAACGAATGTGAATCATTATTTTGAATTTCAATAATTTTTGCCATAACAACTAATGTTTACAAAAGAGGAGTAAATGAATTATTCTATAGAAGTGTAATGATTATATTCATATAATGAATTGCTTCATAACATTCTGCGACATGATAATAATAATACGTTGATTATAAAGTGTAACTTTGAAGTTAGTTGGTTCGTCACATTATTCTCGTCTAACTCGAGTAGGTCTCCAGTCATTATACATAGATCATCTATGTTGATGATCTACATAGGAAGACACCTGGTAAATAGGTGGAAACCAGGAGGTACTTTTCAGTTTCTTAGTGTTATTTTGAAGCCCCTCATCAGTGTTCAATATAGTTTGTTGTGATGCTATTTACATACATCTAGAAAAATGTATTAATCACCTCTTTAGAATATTTAAGCCATGGTTTTTAAATAAAGGATTACCATTATCTAACTATATTTCATTTAGTGAGATAATGAACTGATAAATAATAGAACACCATTGGAAATCTGGAAGCAATGGACGGCCTGCTAAGTTTTCGGTAAGTTACTTCCTTACAACAGACGGATGAACTCCACTACTCACGACTTCTCATTAGAACTCCAGGAAATTCATCTTGAAGCTAGTCCCTAGCGAGTACATGATAATTATCAATATAGAATTGTGAAGATTGTTGAATTTTTTTAAATTGAGATTATGAACTGATCAATCTTTGAGTATATTATAAATATTAGTCGCCCAACAACACAAGGAATAAGCCTACCAGTCAACTTTTACAACGCTCATATATCTATATAATAAACTTTTAAAGATAATGAAAAAAAGAAGTTATAGATGGTATCAGTTAAGTTGAAATGCAAGAAATTTAAAAATGAATAAAACTAGTAAACAATAAAAGTGCAAAATATCTCACTTCAAATATAATAACATACAATCAAAAGACAATAAAATGACTTATTTTAATACCATCTGGTTATTTTCTCAGAATATATTTACTTGTAAAATAAGAATTCACCTTATTTATATACTAGAAAAAGGCAATGAACATTTTCCTTTTCCATTTATCAATACAGTAACCATAACATTAACTATTTTAATATAAATACTCTTTATATTGTTGAAAATGATCTAACATAATGGGCAATAATTTTCACTACTGAATGTTTCTTCTATCATGTTTATTAAGACTAAAATCTAATGGATTTTCTGAATATGTTTCAAAATTTCCCTATTAATGACTGGTGTTATATTTTAACATAAATTCTATTCAAATTTAGTTTTCTTTTTTAGCTTCAAGTGTTTTCTTTTCACACAAAACTAGAGAATAAGATTGTTTGAATGGGCCTAGCTGATACCACTTTGTAAGATTATTATATCCTCACTTAAACCTAGGTTAATACTTTAGCCTCGGTCTGGGCACCCGGGCAGTATCACAGCCCACACACAAATATGATGAACTGTCGATAATTATGGAAAATACTTTTCTTGCTTCGATTAACAATCAAACGATTCACATTATTATTATTATTACTATTATTGTTATTGTTATTATTATTTATTATTATTATTTCAACACAAATATTGGTACAAGAGGGCACCAAATATATATGCACCACACCATATTTGTGTGTGTGTGGGCTGTGATACTATCCGGGTGCCCAGACCGAAGCAGGTGGTTTTCTTAGGGGGCCACACCCCGAGCCTTATTATTATTTACTACGTCATTTATTCACTCTCTTTTATTCTCACTCTGTTTATCCTTATTTTTTGACTTATACAGCAGCTCGCCTATGGTGAAAATTCGGCTTTGTCTAAACGTACTCGAGTAGAGACGTTATCAGATATGGCTCAGAATAGAAGCCAGTGGAGATCCTGCTGTAACCTTCTTTTACTTTCTCAATAAAAAGTGGTTGCTTCTTCCTTAACTGAAAGATCTCTTCTGATTGTGCGTTTCTGTTCTCCCCATTATTATTATTACTACACTACCTTACACTAATCTGTTCGTTATCGTTCTTTTTTTGCGCTCCTTACCTTCTCTTTTTTTCTTCGAATTCTCATTGTTTTGTATGGCGCATACATATCTGGTGCCCTATTGTACCAATATTTATGTGTTTAAATAAATAAATAAAACATAATACTTTAGACTTTAGCAGACTTAAATCAGTTCAACCAATTCAAATGCTACCCTACCATCTTTCCCGTAATTTCTTTGAAACTTTAGAATGGTGCATTCTTTCATTCGTTTGTTACAAAATACAGTTATTTTGTGATTACTTATATTTAATGTTGATTTCCTATATACACTAACTGATCTTCCCTATCACTAAAATCTTGTCATTCATTCAAATACAATTTACTTTTGATTATATAATTTCTACCAGATAATTTAAAGTACATTCATGCACAAAAGTGTTTTTCATTGACACTTTTCATAACGCTAACGACACAGAAGTATTCAGTTATCTTTTTGGAATTCCTGATAGTTCAAAATATTCACTTTGTAATAAGTTCATTCATTTTATAGATTCGATTTTGAAAAGCCTGAGTCATACAAAGAGACAAATTCAATGAAGTGTAATCCATACTTTCAACGTACATCTCAAAATCGGTTTTATAGTAGTATGTATAACCGCAAGTGCACCACTGAATTAGTACGAAATTCAAAATATTTATTTGGATCTCAAGAAATATCACCAAAAACCAAGGTAAGATTATGTATAGTCTATTTACAAGTTGAAATTTAATTGTACAGATAGTATACATACCTTAAACGTAATGAGTATAAATCGAAGTTGGTTGTACTGTAGGAGCTCATAGTATGTCAAGCCCACATAGGTTATTCTAGCCTCTGGATAGATCAGTTTATTCATTATTCTCATACCATGTTTTTACCCTTGACTTATTCACTTATTAATCCTGACTGTTTTTATATGATCGTATGTGTGATAACTACTTATCTTAATCATTGTGTGTCTGTAACTTATTTTTGTTCAACTATTAATGTCGATGCACGCTTGGCTAAATTTAGTTGGCGCACATGCCCTCTCCATTAAGTGTTGTTTCGCTTCGCTCCCTTCTCTTCGCTTCGTTTCTGCGGTCGTCTGTTTGGATCGATGATTGTATGAAATACACGTATTTGAAACTCATTCTCGTATTGGATTTATTTAATTCCGTTATTCACTAACGCGAGTTAGGTCGATGATTATATACGAGGGTAGTCAGGTTTTATATTTCAACAGAAATCACTCGGTAACAATCATTCGTCTGATCTAACTGGAATCATATATTGAGTCACAAAAGTACGAAACTGTACTTGGTTTGCTGAATTGTATGATGTTTTGATGATTTATAATGTCAACTGGTAATGTATACTACAAATTTAACAATTATACCAGTACCATACTGACATTGCTTAGTATAGTTTTAATTTGTGAAACAAAAGTCCATAGATTCATGACATTTTATTCATTGCTTTGAATGTACTGACTATCAGAACCCTTTCAATTATTAGATAGTTTATGAAATAATATAATTTGATTGTTTAGGTTTTTCCTACGGATGGATCAACACTCTAACAAATGAATGTAGTTTTGAATACGGTAATTTAGATAGACATAAAATAACAGAGAATAAGTAAAAAACTTAATTTGTAGTAAAGATATGCAGCAAGTTTCGAATTTCTTTAGTATAAGCCTAAATTTAAATCAAGAAAGAGATTTAATTTAAGTTGACTTTCATGAATTACAGTGTGCAGTATTGAATGGGACGGAACTCAATTAATTAGTTAACTTTTCTTAAGCTTTTTGAATCGAAGTATAAATGGTCTAATGAGTACCCACTGAATATCATAAAAATGCAGACCATACTATAATGTTTCATAATTCAGAAATTTACATTTATTAGAATTATCCCTATTGTTTTTTGTTATGAAAAGTATATTCATGATTGTATAGCATATGATTGCAGGCCCTACCAGGTAAAGAAACAATTCATATATAATCTTAATATCATAAATGCTTTTCACTTATATATACAATGTAATATTTTGTTCAGCTAGCTCAATATGATGTGAATATGGAGTTAATGAATAAATTCCGAATACTTGAAATACGTGAACTGGAAAGAGAACCGGTTAATCGAATGAAAGGATGTAGAACTTCAGAAAAATGTGTACAAACATCACTAGTCGAAGAGCAGACCACATTAACTGAGGTATGATATTACTATTGTTAAATATTTATTATTCTAATCAAAATTAAAGTACTACAAGAAGCACATTCATTAGAAAGTGTTCACATCTAATTGTATCAGTTACATTTATTTCTGAATATTACTAAATAATGTTATTACCATGCACAATCAAGTTCTGATGGATTTAATGCAATGCATTCGTTGAATATAAATATACGTAATCAAATAAGTAAATACTGTTTTTCATGGTCATCTGCTTTTGTGTTTGTTCTTCCTACTTTATTAATAGTTTCGATTGTTAACTAGTATTTTAAATTTAGTTTTAAAACGTTTACTGTCATGAAATCTGAGGCGCTTCGTTTACTTTTCAAATAAAAGTATACTGAATGATCTAACTTGTAATCTTGTACGAACAGGAAATATGTTTCCATACAAGAAAAGATTAAAGCACGATTTAGTGAACAAGTTGAAAAATGATAGTAATATTGACTAAAATCCAACTAACATTATATCATAAAGTGAATTAATCTATGGAAGTTACTACATCTTGAATTTCATGTAACCAAATTAGCACTTAATACAAATAGCATACGTGAATATATGTATATAGGAATTGCAACTATACTAAAAATATCTTTGCTATGTTATCACTTATATGACAAATATTCAAATTTAAATCTGCCTTATTTTTTAAGAAATCTCTGGGATCCTTCCTACAAATTATAACCCACTTAATACTTGCTTACAACACTAGTTTATATTTGGTGATAATTTCATATTCATTAAAAGTTAGTTTCTGGAAGTTTCAACGTTTATTCTTTTTTACTTCAAGGAAATGAAAGATGTTACTAGCGAGCCATCACCATCTTCACAGTACTCTTCTGGTTACGTGTCAGAAGTCACAAATTTATTGAGTTCTCCAAATTCTCTTGGAAGACCTGAAGTTGTAGAAAAGAATAACGAAAGTTTTGTGAATACTCCAAATAAACACCATGAGGTTGAACCGCTTACAACTCCAATAAACAAATCTAACCAACCTTACGACAATGGATGCTTCAAAATACCACCACCACCGCCGCCCCCACCACCACCTCCACCCATGTTTCTGCCACCCACATCTGTTTCATCAGCTTCAGGTTCTTTGACTCACACTATACCTGGTTAGTGTTATTTAATATATTTACTGGTCTACAGGTTTGTATAAGACAACAATGTATAATTTAATGTGTTGATACATTTTTCTCAGAGCTTATCAATCTAAGATACTTAGGTTGAACTTAGGATAAACGTTCACTTTTTTCAGTGAACAAATGTGCATTTCGTATTTCAAAGTTCTACGGATAAACATGAAGTGTTCATCTTCCAAGTATAATTCTGCCTACTTTTGTAATAGTAGTAGTAGTGGTATACAAATATTTGAAAGTAATCAATCCTTCAATGTATAGTCTTTCCATATTTGCATTTATCTGCGGTCTTAAGTTTGGATCCTGGGATCTCAATTTGTAATCCCATGTTTATTTTGAAGTAAAATAAATAAAAACATGAACTGACATAAAATCACCTCACACCTACTTTGTGTTTCAAAGTGTATTATACTTTACCATCAGAAAAGTATGTTATCTTATGAATATATGTTACCATAGTTCGTATAATTAACAGAATTTTACAAAAGTGATAAGAATATGAGAAAGGACCAACTTTTTTTTGTATTAATGGATATAGCTTTTAAGTGCAGAAACTTTTTTGGAAAGTGAATGATTTTGAACTCGTTTAATACTATATTCACTTATCCTTAGAAAGTAATCATAATTAGGTCATAAATGTAGTACGGTATGTCATTCAAAAAGTTCCTAGATACTTAAGTATTAGCAATTTATTTTTGAAAAGATTAGTTTAAGGTTTTTTCAATCTTATAGCATTAGATATTTTGAATTGTACCATGTACAGCTACTTCTTTTTTATTCTTTTTTGAAAAGTTGGACGTTTTAGTCCTTTAGGTATTGTCAAACTACTTTGACCTAAATTCAGTAATCCTTTCACTAACAGCAATATGTCAAATGTTTACAACGTTTTATTTATGTTTCTCTAAATACTCATTCCCATAAGTTGATTGTCTTGTTTTCGTATTGACTTTTTTCATTTATTCTCAAATTTGGTCGATTCAAAACACGTATTCAGTTTAACTCATTTGTTCATATTGTGACTCTGTTTGATGACGTAAGAGGAGTAAAATGTTCGCCTGATCTATATGATATAACGTAATACGCTTTGAATAGTAATCTTATCATACATTAACCTGTTAAGATATTAATATGAGAAATAAAAAGGTCAGTCCAAGTTAAGTATAAGAGAAAAATTAGGTTGCTCGCTCCTGGTCATTCATAAAAAGGGTGTTTTTAGTCAACTTTTTACTTCCTTTAATGAATATTCGTCACCTACATTCACCGGATACTTGGATTCGGTTTGAATCTACAATATTTTAAAACAATTTAAGTCATCATTAATTACATATTAAAATCACACATCCATATGTTTGTGTGAGTACGAACACAGTGGGATGTGATGTAAACATTTATGTAATATTTGAAGCCTGGATATCGTCTAGTATCTTTCATGATATTTTCTTGGTAAAATATAACTGCAAGTATGGTTCCTTTAGAATATCACACGGTTCTAGTAGGTTTTCTTCAGTAAAAGGAATACATGTTCCATACATAATCCATCTACTGGTTTCATATCTGTCGATTAATTACTCGTAACATGCGTAGAAAGTATTATTATTGTTCAGACTTTTATCTGCTTTGAAATTTCTGGGTTAAGATTTAGTCCCATTTTCTGAGCTAGATGGTTTGGTCGTGATGCTCTGATTGTTCTTCTGAACAACGTCATCAGCACAAACTTCAGGTAGAAGTGAAGTGTTTGAATTTCTCCACATATGTCTCACAGCTTGTCCTATCGACCTTGATCTTGATTGGTAATTGTTCATTTTTAAACTGTCATTGATTACTTCTTTATTTTGATTGTATCTCCCATTGATTTTTTTGGTCTTGTATTTATCCGCGATTTTTTATTGGTTGACAAATCAGACCGACTTCAATGTGTTTGTTGATTACTGATTGATCTGAGTGCTAAGCTTCTAAAAATTCTCTGGTTTTTTTAGAATTGCCTCTATCTAAGATCTCAACATTGTTTCCAATCGAATATGTGTCCACAGTTGTCTACATGCATTGATACAAGCAAAGACATGTCATGGCGTTTAAATACTAATTGATGTTCATTCAGGCGAAGATGAAGGGAGCGTCCACTTTTTCCGATGTAGTGTTTTTCGCAGTTGGGACAACTTATTTTGTAGATGATGTTCGATTTTTCATTTATCATTTCGTCTTCTGGTTTGTATAGGATTGATTGAATTGATTTTGTTGGTTGTTTGCTACATCTATTCCAAAAGGCTTCAGTAATCTCGTTGCAATTACTGATATGTCTTTTATGAGTTGTAGGATGATCCATTTGTTGGTTTCTGTACTTTATTTTGTTTCTGCTGATGCGTTTGGTTGATATATTCTGATGAAGCTGATTGGGTAGTCGTTCTTCTGAATGATAGTCTTTAGATATTTTTCCTCATTTTTCTACTCTGCAAGTGTGTTGCACTGTGTCCTTGCCCTGTTGAATAACGTTTGTTCGCAGTATTATCCTTGGATGTACTAAGGACCAGTACTGGCGCAAAAAAACTGGGGACTCAAGTATGTCGGTGCCCGATCCACACAGGTAAAATTCCAAACTACAGTAGCAACAACTCATCAACCCTCAAAATCAAGGAAACTACACCTGAATTATTCACCTGAGCTACAAATCTCCACCATCTCACATATCTGAGTTTTCGGATAGATGTTTTCATGTCACTTACTCTCAGTATATTTCACTTTGCAATTCCTCTACTCAATATGAAATTAAATTATACTCCATAAAAATCCCGTCGACTGTGCTTTGCTGATTAAAGTTTCCTCCTTCTTATGAAACCATATTCTCTGTGTTTGGTCCTTCTTACAATAATTGATGTAACTATTGCTTCGATTTCTTTCCAATTTAAATGACGATCGATTTATTCATGGTTTGAGAATTAAGAAACTACAAAGGTTTTGGCCCTCATGACTGATGTATAATTTTAACAGTTTATGGCATTATTTTAACGATAATTTTCGTTTTATTTCCCAGAATCCCCAATGCCGTACAATATGAAGCCGAAAAGAACGTTTTCTGCTCCGTTTAGGCTGAAGAAGGCCTGTGTATCTCCAGTAGGTCTAAAGTCTTTCATAAACTTTCCGAATTCCTACACCGTTAAAAGTAATTCAAGATCGAAAAAGCCGATGAACTGAAAGGATAAGACTAAATAGTCTGATTCATTAGTGTGTTCCATTAGTTCATATTTGAATGAATAAATTATTGTATCAGTGGTTTAAAAAGCGAATTTCAACCTTTCGATCACCAGCTGGAACTCCATATTACAATTTTGACTTCTGTAGTCGCATGAATTCTCATATTTGTGTTCATTAGGTATATTTCAATTCTGATGCATAAACCTGTACTTGCTCTGTGACTTTCATAACACTCCATGAAAAGTAAAACAAAAAATGAACTACTAAGCACTAATTTGTTATGATACTTCAAAGTTTGTAGTTTTAAGGTCTTTTTGAACCAGACTTTATATTCATAAAGGTATATTTTCTATTGATATAAATAATAATCACATTTTTACTACTTTCCGAAGAATCACATTCAACTTTTGAATACATTAAGCTTCATATTAATTCATATCATCAACATAAACACACTTGTTTAGGTAATACACGTTTATAATAAATCAGCACCAAACCAAAAGAGAATGATTTCTACCATAAAAATACTTATAAATGTTTCCAAGTGATGAATTCTTCACTTTGATTTATATCATTGTCAAACTGAACAATATAATTTCAGTATAATCTTTATGGCTTTTTTTTACAAAAAATAACAATGTAAACATTTATTACTTTTCAATAGTTGAGCAAATCTCGTTTGAAAGAAAATTCTGTATGGGTATTTATTGATGATAGTGATTTATTGAGTGAAGAATTCGTCCGTCAACTTCATAGAAGATTTCGGATCAAAGGAAATAAAGCAATGGTTAGTGTTGAGATTAATCTTCATTCTTTTTAATTTTTTTTCTCGCCAAACCATTTCATCGAGAAAGTTTGAAAGTACCGTGTAAATAGTGTTCTTTTGATGAGTTGTTCAATTGGTTTATGTGAACTTAAGACTGTAATTCATTTATGTCATGATTTGTTTACTACATGTAACTTCGGTTAGCTCTATAAAGATCATATATCTGTGTGGGATTTGAATCTTAGTGAAGTTGCCAACGCTAAAATATAAGTGATTCAATCGACCAGTCGCAAGTACGACAGAATCCAATTCCTGAATTGCGATGCTAAGGACTTTCAAGAATATATTAAGTTCAGTATTAAAGGATATTTGCTTGAAATGCCATTGTAATTAAAATTATTTGTTAGCAAAATGAAGTTGACCAAACTAACCTTTCAAGGCCTGCCGTCAGTAATAATCATCCACAAAAGATCAGCATCTTGAAGAGACAAAATATTCGTGGTCCAGCAAAAACATTTTCGACTCATTTAGATACTCGTTATGCAAAAGCCATTTTTCTAAGTTTTCTCTTAAGTAGGCGAGTTTCTTTTCTCTAACTTATTACTATTTCTTGATATTCGATTACTTAAGTAGTTTACTCAATCAGCATGTAAATATACTTTGAATTAAACTTCATTTATAATGTATCTACATATATAAGAATGTGTGGTATGCTCGTTAGATAGGTAAATGTACTAATGAACACTTTACTAAATTATATCATGTAAAGTTTTCACTACATTTATATCCAGTGGATATTTTTCCACGTAGTGTTTGAAAGCTCTTGTCTATTTTGATTATGCTTCTGTTTTTTCTGACTATTTTTAGTCATCAGATAAATTGGAAATAGACTGTAGGAGTACTGTAACATCTTTATTCAATACCCCAGGTTCAAAAACTAGCCAAAACCCACGATTATCAATACATTCGAATGCAAACACGTCCATAAGGAGATCAATACGTTTCGGATCTCAGAGTCTTGCCTCTCGTACTCAAACATTGGATCTATTGCCAGTGAAAGCAGCTCAGGCGATAGCCATAGCTATGGCATCAGCGCATTTGAATCCAGAGGACGTAGCTCGATCTATTATAGAACTAAAGACAACAGTTAACCTTCGTCGCAGCAAATCCTTTCCAAATGAGAATATAAAACATAAAAGTGAAGATAAATCGAGTTTCTTGACTAGTACAACCTCGTTTCAGTCGATACCTGAAACTTTGTTGGATACCCTAATCAACTTTACACCCCAAATGGACATCATACTAAAACTGTCTGAATGTCAGTTGGAAACCTCGGTAAGAGATTAATGTACTTACATTACATAGACAATCATAATAAATGACCGGAAAGCTGTATATATTTGTATTTAGTGGATAGATTTAACTTATGCTAACAATCCTTTCTGAGACATTGAATGATGTAGTTTAATTATGCGTCATACAACTTCTGTTAACCAATCAAACTTTTAAATATGATTTTTTTTCCTTTTGTAGAATCTCATTGAAGCAGAGAAACTCCTTTACATGATATCTCAACTTCGCCATCGACTACCTGCTCATCTCCATGCTTTACGCATGCTTCTCCAATTCGATACAACTGTTGATCAATTAAAGCAGGCACTTTCATCTGCATGTAAATGTCTTTTCGAGATAAGACATTCTAATTGCTTCTGTCATGTCCTTTCATGTGCGCTAGCTTTGATTAATGCTTTAAATGCCACTAGACAATGCTCAGTTAATGAATCTACTCAGTTACCATCTGCTCACTCAGGCCTAACAGCTTCGCATGGATTCGTAAAACGTAAACCTTTTCTTGGTTTTGAAGTTAGAAATCTAGTCCGACTGGCTGATACTCGTGATATAACTAACCAAAGGAATTTAATCCATTATTTAGTAGAATTAATGGAACTCAAGTAAGGAATATACTGACAAACATTATTTTGAAAATTGTATTTTAGTTTGCAACTAAGTCACTAGTTTTTTTTCGTTTTTCTACATCCGAATATATATATATATATATATATATATACATGAATAAGTAGGAAAGTTCTGTCCGTCATCATTATGATCATACGGTTATAGCCGTAGACTTCAATAGTTAATGCTTAAATTTACATAAATTAAGTAATAGAGCTGTGGCGAAAAAATTTCAAGCTGAACTTACGTTTTTTCAACTTTTTAATAATAAACTAGTATCGATCGGAAAACAATAAAACTTTAGTATAAATTGTGTTGGCAAATCTTTTGTTAGAATGGAACAACTGCCTAATACCTCCTCTTTCTTAATGTTTTTCAATGTTCGGGGATAGAAGGCAGTCAGGAGGGCACCCTAGACCTAAATCTCGTATTAGTTGGGAAGGTGAACCTCTAATCTTGAAGGACTAAGATATTCATATCGGTTACCACTCAGTGATCAACCGATTTCATGTTTGTCTACTAGTGGAGATCGAGTTTTATTAATTTACAAAGATACCTAATTATTGATAGGTTTTTGGTCCGATGGATATTTGAAGAGTGAAATAGTATTAGGTCAGGATTTCTTACTTCTCATCGTACTTCATATTTATTGAAAGTAACTTGGCAGTAAAGTTTTTTTTTAAAAATTGATATAGCGATGTATAAAGTAGGCACATTTTTATAGAATTTTTAAATGGTTGTAAGACACATTGATACATAAATATTCAACTCCTTTGATATCTTATAGTTTTACTGAGGAAGCTCATTCATGGTCTGATGAAATGCCTACATTAGATGCTGCACAAAGTTTATACTGCGCAAAAACAATTGAAGAGAAACTGGTCGAAACGAAACGTGACGTTGCTCGTTTAGAAATAGATTTAAGAGGAGTTGGTGGAGTCGCAAATTCAAACAACACGGAATGGGTTATCAAATCTAATTCAGATCCTAAATCAGATGCTTTTAAAGCAAATTTATGTTTTGGTTTAGTGGTGGGACAATTTTTAGCTCATGCAATGCAAGAATTAAAGTTACTGAGTGAATTACACAAAACATTTACCGAAAGATATAACGAGGTATTTGTTTGTATGATTCACATTTTGACCATTTTACCCTGAAAATTATACTTAATAAGTTAGCTTTAATAAATTTGCTAGCGATTGTGTTTACATTTCATCACTGTTCAAACTATTACGGTGTTTTTATTATAAAACAACCGGTTTCAACTATTTATAGTATTCGTTCCATACAAAAATGTTAGAACACGGAATGCTTTTCTCAATCTACTAGACATTTACCTGCGTGTGCTTCCGACTTAATAACGTTATGTTCATAAGAACTGTTACGTTTCACCATAACTTCGAACTTGCGTTGAAACATATTAACGAACTGAATTACTGTAACTCTGTCATTTAAACGGATCTTATTTATTTTCACTTTGAAAAATTATGAATTAGTAAAGAAATACATATGCATTAGTCTACTGTTTCTCAAATAAGGCTTACTAGACATCATCAGTCCACTCGATGGTTTTCATTAGCATAGTAAAAGAATTGTGTGTATTTTAAAGTATTTAAAAAAATAAGGTAATTAGCCCGGAATTCTTGAAGGGATGAAAAGAGAATACTCAAGCTTCAATATTAAAGATGTTTAAAGAAAGATTAAGAATCAAATAACAATTCTGTGGAGAGAACCATTTCCGACATTCTTAATAGTTTGGAGTTCTATATTTAACACCCTTGAACAGGATGTAGTATGGTGAAGATGTCGGAAATATTAAATGCAAATAAACTAAAAAAATCCACTTTGGTAAATGTTCCTCTGGTTTCCAGCTTGGTTTATATCAAGGTGGTGGTTAGTGGTAGTTGACAGAAAACCGTGAAACTAGGTTTCGGCTATTTGACACTCATCGGCAAGGTGTACCTGTAATCTTGAGAGAAATAATACTCCCCGGAATATTCAATCCAGTGTCATCCAGCTTCACAATCAGTCACGTTACCACTGAGAAGTCTGAGTTATCGCCTAACTCCTGTAAAACTGAGATGTATTTACAACCGATTGGTCACCGCGTAGTAACCAATGTCACATATGTCAAAATCACCTTAGTGCTAATTGAATTTTATCGATCAATATGCAACGTGGCCATTAGTCTAGATAACTCAACATTAAATGCACTATGCTGAGATATAAGGTGGTGGTTTATATTAGTGCTCTATATGGGTGAGTTAACATTAGCATTACCTTCAGCTCATGGTACAATATGATTTGTTTTTCATTCAGCTATCCGTATTTTAAGATGAGTTGTACATTCCGGCTTTTGGAAATATTTCTAAAATATTTTTGAGTAGTTGCAATTTAAATGTAGTTCATAAATAAATCTTTTATTAATTGGTATCTACTTGCAGTAATAGAATTTACGTTAGTGAATATAACTATTATTATTTTTATTATTAGTAGTAGCAGTATTGAACTACCAGGTTATTTAACGTTCAGATGACTTCATCTTTATGTGTAAATTCAGAATAAAATATGGAAATAATAGATCTTATCATTCTGCATAGTTTATTTATCTAAGAACAGACTGACTAAAGAATACCATTTACTTGTATTCAGTCAAGTTATGTAATGCAGCTACTCCATGAGTATTATTTCATTGTTATAAATCATTCATATAAATATTAGTGTACATCCCTGATGAAAATAAATGTCATCGCTCTTTTGGTTCTTTTAAGTAAGTGATATTTGTCGATGTAATTGTGTGATACTTTCTTCAGGTTGTAAAAGCAAAAACAAGCTTTGAGCAAATAGTGATAAAAGTAGTAATTTATTCATTTTAACAGTTTTGATTAGATGAAACTGTCCTACTTCAGATCACTTTCAGTTGTATCATTTTTATATTAATAAACTGTTTCTTTCTCATTTTATGCATTATCTTTTTCGTATCACATTCTTGTAGTAAGAACGAATAGTTTACTGTTCACCAGACCTTTGCTCTTATTTATAAGTAGTATGTTTTCATAACCGTTCTATATTATACTGTGATTAATTTACGGATGAATTGAGTGAATACAATGTTAACACTAAGTGTCGAAACTTTATTTTATGGTTTTATTACAAAATGCTGTCAACGTGTCATCACATCACTTACGTATACACACATTCTGTTATCTCAACACTTTTTCGTTTCATATCACATGCCCTGTCCTTATGTGTACAATAACAAGTTAGGCATTAACACCGTTGGATGCCGGCTCAGTGGTCTAATGGTTAAGTGCTCGCGCGCGAAGCCAGTAGGTCCTGGGTTCGAATCCCGGGGGCGTGGGACCGTGGATGAGCACTGCTGAGGAGTCCCACACTAGGACGAAACGGCCATCCAGTGCTTCCAGGTTCTCAATGGTGGTCTAGCTTCAACTGACTCATGATTTCAATCTGTCAAAATAACAAGTTTATCTTAACCTTGAATTTACCTTGTAATCCTTAAGTCATTCTATGGCCTAAGATAACACGACAATTCCTTATTCTTTCTCTTCCCTTGATTATTTTTAATTGAAATTTTATTTGGTTGACCTTTATTATTTTCATATAAACATGTCTCTTACACATTAATGCAAATACCTATTTATAAAATCCTTCACGTTGATTGGATGACTTATTCAGCATACAGTAAACCGAAGAACCACCTTCCTATTTATATTCGATAATTTTGTTGTTTGATTATATTTTCCTTGAAAAAGCTTGGATCAGATTGCCAGGCGAAACATTGGAATTACTTCAAATTCTTTCGCTGAGATTTTACAAATATATATTATTCCTCTTTAGTGACTCACATTAACTCGGCACCCAAATATTGTGAAACTATTCGTTCAAATTTAGACGAAAGTTCTTATTTAGTAGATACTGTTTGATAATGTTTAAAATGCAACAATCCTCATCACTGATTCCTAAAAAAACGAAAAAATATGATTCTACCATCTCTTAGCATACTCTAGTTTCCATAATCTTATAGTGAATGGAACAATATTTTTATGTTATTTATATATTTACATTTCTTTTTTTCTTCTTTTTAATGCTTCTGTTGACAATAGGTTGCTAATTATCTTGCTTTAGATCAAGCAAAATATACTGCTGATGAACTATTTAATGATCTGAAAACATTCAGAGAACTTTATCGTAAAGCTTGTATATCTAAATAAATAAAAAAGTTGGATTTGATAATTATCATATGAAAATAATGTATTATAGTTGTATTATAATGAACTCTTAAAGATAAAAGTTATTTTATTCACTATATTGTATACAATTTCCTATTTTGAACTTTTAAGCCTAATGATCACATGTTAATTTTTTCTTTAAATTTTATTTAGATAATTGTTAAAAACAATTAATGAATTGAATTAAACTCATTGTTGATTTTATTTTTGATGTTTTTTCTATCTTCTTGATTCTTTTTTTACTACATAAACAGTAGGTAACATCCTGTACGCGTCTTAAGTGCTGTTAGAATTATGAAGGCGGTTATCACTTCGATTGCTCACACTTGAAGGGTTTTTCTGGAGGTACCTGAAAAGGAAATTGGATTAAAGGTGGTCTTAGTGACCTAAGAGCGTGACCGCAGTGTCTAAGGGACAACTGCTTGAGGTCGGTCACACACGACTGTTTTTGAGTAATTTTCGTTTTAGCACCGTACTTGTTGGGACCTTGCTGCCGGAGACAGAAATACATGAGATAAGGCAAGATATGCTTTATTAGGGTCTACCTGTTCTAACTCTACCTTTCTTGTGGGGAAGCAGCATCACTGTTATGATGGTTGTCTGAAAGAAACGCCTTACTGCTGTCACACCTCTGTACAGTCAATAGTTCGACTTCGCCCTCAGACCTTGGGTTTGCTGCTTTTTCCTTACCACTCTTCAATCGGCCTGCCTGGAATGGTAGGACCTTAGGAACGATTGTTCCAGCCAGTATAGCCCGATTGGTTCATTATGATATGCAAGCCCAACCACCACATCATGGTAGCAACAACAATCGGATCCAGGACGTATAATCTATAGTGTATGGGTATTGTTGAGTAATTCATTTGAAATCAACTGTCACTAATCCCCGTATGTAGTTTAGTACTTTAGAAAAGCAGTAATAGGATCATCATGATACCGATTGAGATGCAGTAAATAAATGGAGTAAATGATAGATTTCTTTAGTTTATTAGCTACAAATTGAATGCTAACGTTAAGTATATGTGGTTGTGTCACGGAATGTTTCAGAGAGGTAATAAGAGTTCTCGTTAGCGCGAAAAAGATATTAAATGTACATATAGGATTGTTTATTTATTGTCTGAAATTCAAAGTACGTTTGTGATGATAAAGGGTTTGATATTTGAATATGCGTAGTTACCAGTAACTGAGAACCATATGGGTTTTAGACAGAGATCTTTTAATACATTAGAGTAATTTGGAAGAATTAAAAGAACGTATTGACCGTTTCATAATCCAGAACATTCACGAACTAGTAAAAGTGCAAGTAAACTTTTCATGTTCCGCATACTTTAAACCCATCTACTAAAAATGAATTCACCAGATATACTGTGTTTATTTGAGGAATATTAAGGACAGCCTACATTAATTCCATCTTAGAAGGTCAGTCTTTATCATCACCATTGTCCATTAACTGATTAACGTTGTTTAAATCATTCAACTTAGCACTACTTCCCTATCGCTACAGGCCTTCATGCAGGAGAGTTATAGCACCTCATGGTGATACCCGACATCCCTTGGTAATCACGAGGTTAATAGTTTTTTGACATCCAGGGGGGTGAGAAGAAATATCTTAGTAAGTGTGGGAACCACATAGATATCTTACTATTTTCAATGCATGTAAGGTTCCCATGAAGTGCCAGTAAGAGGACAGATTTATTCATCAATCGTTTAAGCTCGAGACCAAGGTGAATTTCGTAAGGATTGCTCTCGTATCGACCAACTTGCGACAATACGATCATTGTTGAACGATCGATTGAGTGGGAACCATGCATCAACTTTCCACATTATGAGAAAGCATTTCACACAGCGGATAGGAAAACCATGTGGAATCTACTATTTAAAGTACCTGAGAAGATTGTCACCATCATATGGAACGCGTATGAGTGTGAATCGCAAAGTCATACATAAAGAGCGACTCACAGATCCGTTTCAAGTAGAGATTAGTGTCGGACAAATCTATCTTCTCTCGTCTTCGCTCTTCCGGTTGTTGACTGTGTTACAAAGATTTTCACACTTCATGGGTGGCTTGGAATTCGGTGAATTCGTTTGGAAGACATGGATTTTACAGATAGCTAAAAAATTGCTATCGAATACACAGCAACAGATGAAGACAAATACAACCAGTGTGTCAATGGCTTCAGCAGCAGCACGACTAAAGATTAACAAAGGATAAACCAAGATCTCAAAATAAAACATAGCGAGCAGCAACCAAATCACCTGACGATTAGTATCTGAGAGATGTAGGAGTAGTACCACTGGTAAACAAGGTGGACCTTATAAGGATGTGGGGACAAACGGAAAAGTAAAGAAAGTATTCCGATTAATTGAATAGTACGTGAAACTCGATGGGACTGTTAGTTAACGCTAAATCCAGAATTTTCAATATCAACTTTACAACAGTTCTACTGTACATGTGCTGAAACTTGAAGAACTACCACATCACTAATAAAAGGTGCGAGTATTTACAGACAGTTGTTTAGCCGGAATATTTCAGACCCTCAGGTCTGAATCAATCATTAACAACTTACTGTAACAGGGAATAAACAAAATTCCAGTCAAAGATAGTAGCTGCGCTTTACCATTCCCCTTTATAACGCTTATCCACTTCTCCTTATCGTTGACAGATACTAGGGTATTAGCAGCACTCGGTAATTTCATCGATTTATGAGATCAGAATGTGGCTTTTATAGTCGCGTGTTAAGCCTATTTGACGATTTGGACATAATGTTGGGGACTGATATGGTTGCTTACAGTGAGGTCTTATCCTTCTCTCTTATTGGTTCCGTTTATGCATATTTTCTACACTGTAGAGAAACATACCAGAACCATGGAATGCAGTGACTTCACATCAAGCTCGTAGTGATGCCTAGGCACTGCAGAATCACAGCGACAGTCAGCCCAGCCACTTTAGAAATTTCAATCGAATTCTGAGTCCGTGGTTTTAATGAGTGGTGAGCACGTGATACAGTCACCGTTTTTGTGTTGCTTCCCCCAGTAGTCAGCACCACACGTAGTTTGAGACATCCTATTCTCCTGTTCCATTTTTGCTTACTGGTATTGCCAGAAGTAGGGACATGGGCAGCAGTCTGTTCTTGATTACTTAGTAAGACATTCAATTTTGGTATTTCAGTCGACTAATCCATGTTATAAATGTTACTTTGAGGTTCTTAATCTGATGTAGTCTTTAGCTTTCTTATAATCCTATTTGTAGAAATAGAGACTGTCGACTTGTTAAAAACCTCCGAATGTAGACATATACCTTGTAGTTATGATGTTGGTACTGGTGGCAACACTTTTGTGTGTGCAGCTCAACCGACTAAAAAGCAAAATTCAAGACATTCTAAGAATGAGGTACCCGAGATGAAAGGTTAAAAAAGGAAAAACAATAAAGATAAGTGAATATATACTAAACGAGAATAGAACCTCAAAGATACTTAAAATAACAACATTATCTTTGACCTTCTTGGCAAGCAGCTTAGCGTTGATCCAGTAACTTATCCACAAGTCCTGTGTTCACACGAAATGGGTGTATGTATGATGAAGAACTAGGAATACAGCATTTGATTGGGACAGCTATACTTACAACACAGTGGTTCGACTGTTGTATGATTATGGTTTCCCGATTTGTTATTGCGGTTATCTACCAGCGGGGTGAAGACGCAGCTCGTATCCTTGAAAATGCTTAAACATTCTAAAATGGTGGTATATAGCTGGAAATTTCCAGTTCGAGGTTACGTACACAGGTGATATAGAGTCGCAAGTGAAGATGACTTTGTTTTTACTGTTTCTAGCTACAATAAACCTGCATTAACGCCAAAAGTTCTCATTCAGCAAAGCAAGCGCTTGATATTTAACGCGCAGTTATATATGTTTGGGTTCCAGCTTAAGTTTAATTCACAACATTCAGTTAAATGAATTTCAGATCTAGTGAGATCCGAAGATTTATAATTTGCCCAGAACTTGTGTTCTTTTATACACAATCGGGTAGTGAGGAAACACTTAACGTCAGGCTCATAACCGGAAACTTGTGATGAGAATTACTATAGATACATGCTCACCTTTGTAGTCAATCTTTGGTAATTATGCACGTAATTATGCAGTATGAACTCTGGTTAAGGAATTGCAGTGCATTTTTACAATGATATGTGCTCCGGAAAAAAGACATTTCACAAATCCTAATCATTTTAAATCAGTGTATGTACTATAATATTTATATTATGACCTTGTAGTGTGGCTTCGAGTCGCAGTTGACTATGATCACTACATCAGGAAGACTACGTGCCGGTTAACTGATAAGATCCCCCGTAAGTCAAATATCAGAAGGCAGTTGATGGCTGTAGTCGAGATGTATTTGTTGACCATCTCGTGGTATCGAAAGAATACCGAGATCGTTCCAGGTTACAAATGTGGTTACTGAATTCGTTCAGGGTCACAATCAACGGAAGGATGTATGTCCTTAGTACAGTTAAACAAACAAGCAAAACAATGCCTGGCACGATCGGTCATGATAATAGTTGTTTCTATTACACCAATCGCGTTCTGTTGATAAAAGTAGGTCACTAAAACCTAGTGAATAAGAGTAGATGAAAAAATGAATTATTCAAACAATAACTGATGAGAAAGGATATGGTTATTAGAGTTCCTTGACATTTTACTGTCTGTTAGTGTATCTTTGATTTTGAAGAACAGCCTTACTGATTCTAGCTTCGACTTTCCTACCATCTGAACTCACTTCACCTTGTTACACATCACAACTCGCCATTATTTATTGCTGTATTCTCCTATCTGAAGAGTTTTACCACATTTCATTTTAATAATAATATACGGTATGAGTTTTATCTACCAACTTACCATACCTCTGTCTGTTCCACTGAAGACCGTTAAGTGTTGTTAGAGGTTTATATCCAAATCCTTTGCAGCATTTTCGTTTCTTTTGATTTTCAGTAGCACATTCATGTGCACAGCTATGGAGTTTCTTGTCTGTAACAAACGTGAAACAAATTTAACGTACCTACTTCCATGGTCACAGCCCAAACCTGGTGTACTTTATTTATAGTTTGTAACAATTATAAATAGTTGTATTGCATAAATACTTAGCAGCATCACAGTTCTAACACATGAATACTGAGTTTGAGCCTACATTGGGTCTTTCAAGGTCACAAGGTGAACGCAATGTCATTTTTAAACAGAGCATAAAAACTGTACTCACAGTACTGTACCGAAGCGAAAACCTAATTGTTAACTCCTTCGTACACGTTTATTTCCATTGATTTTATCCGTATAACAACTGTACTTGGGAGGCAAATCAACGTTGAATTTATTGACCATGCCCTAAAAATGAACTCCGCCTGAAGTCCCTCTGGGTCTACTGCCGGTCCCAAGTCTGGGTCAAGGGGGAGTGTTGGACATGGGGTAAGTGACCCCATTCCGCAGAAAACTAACTCGCTCAAAAAACCAGAAAACGTTATTCAAACCTTTTAAACTCTGCCCTGGGAGTCAGAAGGTCTTCATTTAGAAGAATTATGACGCCTCATGATGAAAGCCGAATTCCTTCGGAAGTTACGAGGCCGATGCCCCTTCTGACAACCAGAGCGACCATTTATTTAGGTACATGGAATGTTCGTACAATGTGGGACACCGGGAGAGCCTTCCAAATTGCTGCAGAAATGAGAAGATACAACCTAGAGGTACTTGGGATCAGTGAAACACATTGGACACAAGTTGGACAACAACGACTAACTACAGGAGAGCTCCTGTTATACTCCGGCCATGAAGAAGAAAATGCACCACATACACAAGGAGTTGCATTGATGCTGTCCAAACAAGCGCAAAATGCACTTATAGGATGGGAATCTCATGGACCAAGGATCATCAAAGCCTCGTTCAAAACAAAGAAAGAGGGCATTTCAATGAACATCATCCAATGCTATGCGCCTACCAACGACTACAATGAAGACGCTAAAGATCAATTCTACAATAGGCTGCAGTCAATCGTCGAGAAGTGCCCAACAAAGGACCTGACCATTCTGATGGGAGATTTCAACGCCAAGGTTGGAACGGACAACACTGGATATGAAGACATCATGGGACGACACGGACTGGGAGAAAGAAACGAAAATGGTGAGAGATTTGCAAATCTATGTGCCTTCAATAAACTGGTCATAGGCGGCACCATATTCCCACATAAACGCATACACAAAACCACATGGACTTCACCGGATCACACAACCAAAACCAAATCGACCATATTTGCATCAACAAAACGTTCAGGAGGACTATAGAGGACGTGAGAACCAAGAGAGGAGCTGATATAGCATCAGATCATCACTTGCTGGTCGCCAAGATGAAATTGAAACTCAAGAAGCACTGGACAACGGGGCGGACAATATCACAAAAGTTCAATACGGCCTTTCTTCAGGATACTAACAAACTCAACAAATTCAAGATAGTCCTCAGCAACAAGTTCCAGGCCTTTCATGATCTACTCAATGGAGAAGGAACTACTGTGGAGAGCAACTGGAAGGGGATCAAAGAGGCAATCACTTCAACATGTCATGAGGTCCTGGGTCACAAGAAGCACCATCACAAGGAATGGATCACTGTTGATACACTGGATAAGATTCAAGAAAGGAGGAACAAGAAGGCAGCAATCAATACCAGTCGAACAAGAGCAGAAAAAGCCAAGGCACAAGCTGAATACACAGAAGTAAACAAACAAGTGAAGAGGAGCATCAGAACCGACAAACGTAAATATGTGGAAGATTTAGCAACGACGGCGGAAAAGGCTGCAAGAGAAGGAAACATGAGACAATTGTATGACACGACAAAGAAACTCTCTGGAAATCGCCGCAAACCAGAACGACCAGTGAAAAGCAAGGAAGGCGAGGTAATCACCAACATTGAAGAGCAACAAAACAGGTGGGTAGAACACTTCAAAGAACTCTTGAATCGACCAGCTCCACTGAACCCACCCAACATCGAAGCAGCACCCACGGACCTCCCAATCAATGTTGGCCCACCAACAATTGAAGAAATCAGCATGGCCATCAGACAAATCAAGAGTGGCAAAGCAGCAGGACCGGACAACATCCCAGCAGAGGCACTAAAAGCAGACGTAGCGGCAACTGCAAGGATACTCCACATTCTCTTCAATAAGATTTGGGATGAGGAACAAGTACCAAAGACTGGAAAGAAGGACTTCTGATCAAAATACCGAAGAAAGGCGATCTCAGCAAGTGTGATAACTACAGGGGCATCACTCTTCTCTCAATACCGGGAAAAGTCTTCAACAGGGTATTGTTAAACAGGATGAAGGACTGCGTAGACGCCCAACTTCGTGACCAACAGGCAGGATTCCGTAAGGATAGATCGTGTACAGACCAAATCGCAACTCTACGGATCATTGTGGAACAATCAATTGAATGGAATTCATCACTCTACATCAACTTCATTGACTACGAAAAGGCATTTGATAGCGTGGACAGAACAACACTATGGAAACTTCTTCGACACTACGGCGTGCCTCAGAAGATAGTCAATATCATACAGAATTCATATGATGGATTACACGTGCATGGAGGACAGTTGACAAAGTCGTTCGAAGTGAAGACCGGTGTTAGGCAAGGTTGCTTACTCTCACCCTTTCTCTTTCTCCTGGTGATCGACTGGATCATGAAGACGTCAACGTCTGAAGGGAAGCACGGGATACAATGGACATCTAGGATGCAGTTGGACGATCTAGACTTCGCAGATGATCTGGCCCTTCTATCCCAAACGCAACAACAGATGCAGGAGAAGACGAACAGTGTGGCAGCAGCCTCAGCAGCAGTAGGTCTCAATATACACAAAGGGAAAAGCAGGATTCTCCGATACAACACAGCATGCACCAATCCAATCACAATTGACGGAGAAGATTTGGAAGATGTAAAAACCTTTACATATTTGGGCAGCATCATTGATGAACAGGGTGGATCTGATGCAGATGTGAAGGCGCGGATCGGCAAAGCAAGAGCAGCATATTTACAACTGAAGAAAATCTGGAACTCAAAGCAACTGTCAACCAACACCAAGGTCAGGATTTTCAATACAAATGTCAAGACAGTTCTACTGTATGGGGCAGAAACCTGGAGAACTACAAAAGCCGTCATCCAGAAAATACAGATGTTTATTAACAGCTGCCTACACAGAATATATCGGATCCGTTGGTCAGACAATATTAGCAATAACATTTTGTGGGAGAGAACAAACCAGATCTCAGCGGGGGAAGAAATCAGGAAGAGGCCCTGAAAGTGGGCGCGACACAAATTGAGGAAAGCACTGAATTGCATCACAAGGCAAGCCCTCACGTGTTAATCCTCAAGGCCAAAGGAAAAGAGGAAGACCAGAGAACTCATTACACTGAGTAATGGAGACAAACATGAGAAGAATGAACTAGAAAGGAAGGCTCGGGACACAGTGGGTTGGAGAATGCTGGTCAGCGGCCTATGCTTTATTGGGAGTAACAGGCGTAAGTAAGTAATCTTTAAAAATGGCGCCCACTTCCGCTGTCAGGAATATATTATCGTTATAATCGATGACAAGTTTTGTTTTTTTTATCGATGATGCTGAGGTTAATGTGATCAGAGCTTGAGCATCTGGGCTACCTGTTCCTGCCATCTAGATATTTCAACAAGTTATCTATTGTTGTTTGTTTTAATATATCATTATGTTTATTAATCGCATAACCTATTCTGCTGCGTTTCTGAAAAGTGTACAACCTTTCGTTGTCAAAGTTACAGAAAACTCAATAAGAGACAATATGGTTGCTGGCAATGTACAACGAAAAGAATGTACATTATTCAGTTGTTCATTCACTGAAGTGCTAACATCTAACTGGCGATTCCTCAATATTTATCGCCAGGACCGACCAAGAAGAAAGAAACGGAAACTTGTTGAAATACTTTGCGCTGAGAATTCTATATTGTACCAAAATTATAATATTGAATAAAGCTAATAATAATAAATAAAAAAAATAATAATTAGCAAACTAAAATTTTTACTTTAGTTAGTTGTACGGAAATCAGAGTATGGATTTTAATGCTAAAGTCTGACATGTCCTTTATTAGCGCAGGGTACGAACGTATCATGATGTTAAAAGTCATTTCAAATAAAGGCGAGAAATCTTCGAGACGATGTTAACTAACGTTAGCTTTGCAACTTGATGTTTAAACATTTAGTTCACTTGGTTCTGTTGTGAGGTCAATGGTATGTCCAATCAAGAGATGCTGCGAAATCACGTGCCACATTAGCTGGAAAACTTTATATATTGATGAAACCAAAGGTATGGTCATGCAAGTTAATCAGAATGTAGTAGGTTTATCATTGGTCGCGAAATACATAACTTGATGCTCTGATTAGTTTTGCATAACATTGGATGCTAAGTAACAACCGCTCTAGAAGCCACAGAAAGTAAAATACAATTCAAAAGAAGGTATACAATTTTATTCCTTTAAAATCTCAAGAATTATTAATGAAGCCTGTGGATTGCATAAACTAGGTGTATTCAGTGAACTGAATGTATAGTTGGTGAACAGATTAGTGTTGTTTTACGTGGATGATAGCCAATGTGTCAAATCACGGTGATAAGAGATTTTAAAACAAGATGAGCTTACGATAAAATGATCAAGACTGAACTATTGCGGTAACTTTAGGTCACCCTACGAGTTTGTCACGCAAAGTAACTTGGTACGGCGGTGGCTAGGTTCAACAATAGAGTTCTCCAAACATAATGTTCACTACAGAAGTACTGCATCGTACACTCACATCGTGAAATCCAAGACAGACGGAGACAAAACTGGTTTTCCCTTAAAAACCGTCAGTATTGGCATCAACTTTGGTTAACACAACTGCCAATTTGAAGCAAATAATCAAAATAAAAGAAACAATCCTGTGAATGTCACGTCTTGAACGTTGAACCTAGTGTCGTAGTATAATATCCAACTTATACAACCAAAGCATGACTCGAAATTACACCTTACTTCATACTTTTAATGTAGACCATTTCTACAATAAATATCATTACAGAAGCTACTTGGAGATTGGTAACAAGTAAACACCAAAATATATGGAAGCTTCCGTCTCTTTCGTGCAGTGAAAGTCGCATGAAGTATTGCTACCATACGTGCAGCCTGGCTAAGCAGAGCACATATGGCGTTCCATTCTTAGGCTGCGCAATTCACCCTGAATTCAACAATCGACTATTTAGCATTAATATTTCGTTAGCCTGATTCTGCACGAAGATCGCCAAAGTAAATGGATAGAGGAGTTGAACTGAATAAATTAAATAGCATTTGTAACAATTTGTCCTAGACTGCTAATTGGCACGTCTCATGCGAAATTATTTATTGAGGATAAATTATTATCATGAACCTTTACAAACGTCAGCAATACCTGTCTGTTCTTGCTGTAAATATGAAAAAATCAGTCAACATTGACCGAATAGCCTACCATGCATAATCTTCATTTTGATGTCCAAAGTGTTAGGTTACCCTATAATCCTGGTTGCATATATAATGCACCGATACCAATCCGAAACCTATATCTTACAAATTCACCCGTTTTATTGAAAATAAACTCTTGACGACTTCAGAAAAGTGCTTTTCTCGGGTGTCAAGACATCTAGATTACATTTCACAGTATGCTTCAGATATACAAAATACTTCTTTGGCGAACGACGCTGCTGTTGACTTCTTGTGTTGCGTGAATTGTCCGAAAAGTTTCCAGGGAATCAGCCAACCTAAACTTACCCAGCCTCAAAAACACGATACTGATGAGTTGTCAATAATCCTTGAACTGTAGGTTTAACATGTGGGAACATGTTAGGAAACTTTACCATCACATCCACTGGTAGATATCAACCAATAGTGCTAAAACATCACCGTCTCAATATCTTCAGTACATTGCTCCCAGGTGTTCGAGCTACCATTAACCTCACAGCAGAACAATTTTGTTGACCCTGTATAAATAAAGACGTGACAGTGTGAAAACCCCTGTAAATTCTGCCGAAGTTCTGTGGCTAAATATAAGAGAAACCCTTTAGTTTCTTTGAAAACTCTTGATGTTTGCTTTGATCGCATCCAACTTCATCTGGCAGGGTCTCTAATAAGATCGATTAGAAGCCCTTATCTATTGATTAGAAACTGAACTCCCCAGAATCGTTCCAAAAGAAATGGTGGTCTGTGCATTTGTCGTTCGTTGAGTAACAAACTTTGGTTTTTCCTCATTTATTACTGCAGATCATAGACACCAGGTCTAACCCGTGCTATACAATTACCCTATTAGTCAATTAGAAGTCAAGAGACTTCGAACGACCTCCTACCGCCTGCAAACCAGTTGTAGGTACCATCGCCAAGGTAGGACTTGGCAGCTTTGGATAAATTGAGCATTGGGTAGAAAGTTAGATAATATTTAAACTTGTAGTAATTTAGTTTGGTTATTTATTTACTGTGGAGAAGTTACTTTGAGTCACGAAGTTGTGATACAACGGAAAATGTATTTATCACAAACCAGTTGGTTGACAGAATGATTTCACTCACAACTTGAAGCGTCACTTTGATCCCAAATTCACCACAGTGGGTGAAAGCATTTTTACCGGTTTTACTAGAAATTGATACCACTTGTAAAACCAAAACTGCATTTGTGATGCAGTAGGCATTTCTGCCGAAATTCCTTCAGGAAATTAAGTGTTAGATCTGGATAATTTCAGAATGTCATTATTCGTCTCCGGTTTTCCACTTATCTCTCAATGCTTTTCACTGGCGCTTTTCCCTCAAATTTTCACAACACCATTTGATCGATTTCGATGGAGTTCTGTTCTCTAAGCTGGGTGGTTTGGTCGTGAAGCATTCATCGTTCTTCTGAACGACATCATCAGGACAACCTTCAGGTAGGCTTTTGTGAAGCTTGTGCTGACGATGCCGTTCGGAAGAACGATGTTAACTACATGACCAAACCATCCAGATCAAAGAACAAAACTCCACCAAAATCATTAAACTGACTTATAAATCTTCTCCACTATCTCATGATCCTTTTTATCTGTATGGGCTGATCACAGTACTATTAACATGGAATCTCCTCTGAACTAATTTGCAGGCAGACATCTTTGCTTATCCGTCTACTATTACAGTTATCTACAGACTATGTGTAGTAAATTTTAAGTCCAGGAGTAAAGTATGAGAGGAAGCCCTTCACACCTAACCTGAAAGTACTTTTGCTACTCGGGAGACGTGTGTGTGGTAGACTGAAAAAGAAGAACCAGAACACAAAAAACATTTACTTTTGGTGATAAAAATTATTGTTAACAACCAGTAAGCGAATGTGACAGGTAATCCGATAATTGTAACTGGAATCTCTTACATGTGATTTCGAGTGCCCCACAAAGCAAGTTAATGAACAATTTGTATAACCGAACAGTTTATTGGAGAGAGAACGAATACTGCAAGATGTAAACAGATTTTACACACTTGATGGTTCTATAGCTTTCTCTACCTGTAGAGAGAAATAACAGCTACGTAAACTCGCCTATATAGATAATAACTGTCTATCTTCTCTAACCCTTTAACAGACAGAAACATGTTTTTCAGGTTCCACATATAGTTTTGAGCTAAGGGCTGTTGTTAGGGTTTCTATCATGAAATAATATCGTCTGTAAAACGAAAATACTATGTGGCAATCCTAGTGAATGAACTTCACAGAAAAGAGTTACCTCATTAGGTCCTCCAGAAAATATTGAGTTATGAAGTAGGGGTTTATCTCAATTAAGGGGTTATGGCTAGGTCTTTGGAGTGACATTAGTTTGCCTGTCGTATGTGCTCAACGTAGAGAGAATTAGTTTTTGATACATTCGATAATATAATTTCACTGAATGGCAAAAAGTTGTCCTTTCCACCACCATTTTAGGCATTTTAAGCAGTATGCTAAGGTGTTTTCACTGATTTTTAAACTTTGTCACACGTCGCATCATCTACTCCATTTGGTGTTTTCTTATACTATAGTGTACCTGTTCGAGTGTCTATAGACGTTTGCATCACTAGCTCATTCACTTGCAGAGGGGTCTTTTTCAACTTTGAAGACGTCCTAATCTTCCATCTTTGGAGATATTTCGGCGACTTCGGCAAAATATTGAAAAAATTTCGGGTGAAAACCCAAGAACTAGCGTAGCGCAGTTGGTTAGACAGATTTCTTACATAAGGAATTCATTAAACTATCTCAGGCATGATTATTACAAGCGACCTTGTTTCCTTATAAGATGGTACAATTATTTATATGTTCCACTATCAAAGTTTGGGCTTTTCTCCAGGGACGGCCTTCAGTAACAGTAGCCTCATGTAATTTGGAGACTGACATGTGAATGATCATAATGACAGTAGTGAGTTTCTCCATTATTCAAACTGTCTACTCAAATAATATTTACTCGTGAAGTGTTTATTTGGAGCATAGACTATGAATTCCGTTTTTACTAGATTCGCCGGTAAAATTACGAATGGAAACCTTATACGACACGACCGAATAGTACTTCAAGTGTGCTTTCTGATGATTTGTTAGTTATTATTTGTCAACAGCTGATGTTAGGTCTGTGAATAATCTCGCTGATTCATCGAATCGGTGAATAAAAATCCGTGTTCTTAGCATTCAATATCGGAAGAAGGTTCTAAGTTGCGTTGAAAATAGGCAGTTTAGATGTTGAGTTACCATTCAAGGAGAACATTACAGGATGAACCGAATTTCGACGGTTGGTATTTCAGTTGCAAGTATTTTCTGTTACAAATCCATATGGCAGAACGTTTTACTTTAGAAAAAACAGCATTTTTTGCTACCAGATATTTAGTTTCATATGTACTTGCGTTGTCTTTCATAATCTCGTTAGTACATCTGTTTGTATGGGCGTGAGCATCAACTGAAAGCTTTTGTAGGCCACTAACGAAGCTAAAGGTGTTCTTACTTCTGATTACTGGACGGTGTAAAGCTTTGTGAGTAGACCTATACGGAAAACTGTAGTTCAGGTTTCCTGACATGTTAAACCTCCTGTGATGTCATTACTCCACGGGATTTTTAGCCATAATAAAATGGCCTATTGGCATGATGCAGCACTTTAATGAAACATCTAATATATTCGTCTCCTAAAAGATGGTGAGAATTAATATTGGTGTGTCAGTGTTGTTTGTGTGCAACATGCTTCCTGCCAGAAGCTACTGAAATAGTGGATATAGCTAAGAAGCATATTTTCAAACGGAACTCTACTGTCCCACATGAGATGATTTTGATAGCGGTCATAGGTGGTCGCTTTAATCTAAGTGAGCCTATGTAGTTATAAGTCAGTACGTCTACCCCTTGTCCTAACGATCCTGAAATATTGGTCAAATCTACAAAATAAGTGAGTTACGAACATTATCTCGGCCCTAACCAACAGACGGTGATAAACCTTCGAAATACGACTTTCTAGCTTCAAGCAACGTTATCAAAGGACTAATGAGTTTAACATCTTTCAAAGTGCACAACACATAAAAAGTGCAAAGAATTACGTTGGAATGTTTAGAAGCCACGATTTCAAGCTGTGCACGGTCCACTACGAAAGCTCCAGTCATTAGAGAACCTTCAATCAGTTCAGCAAATTTACTTAATATACGTACGATATCTTCAATGAATTCCTTTTTTGTCTAGGCAAACATTACTGAATGTGCTCAGCCAGTCATCTGTGACTGCATTAGAATAGCGAGTAACTACACACTAACATACACTATAGAACATTCTCATTTCCGATTGTTGGCATGTTACTTCGTATCAGCACAAACTACTTCTAGCCACTATGATTACAATACTCTCTTAGTCCCTCGTTTCATCGTAGTATACCAATGACCTTCAGCCATGAGCGGCGACCTGAAAATATAATAGTACGCACCTACCGAAGGCTACTCTCACTGTCACTGTTTTTAAATCAGTAACGGTTGTTTCCATGCCAGTGTACGATTTCACGTGTTCTATTACACTGCCAGAATTAGACTATTGCAACGGGAAGGTCCTCAGATTTCCTTTCTACACTTATGATAAGCTCCTAGATCATGTATAACAATGGTTAAGTGCTCGCGCGCGAAGCCAGTAGGTCCTGGGTTCGAGCCCCGCGTGGTGCGGGATCGTGGATGCGCACTGCTGAGGAGTCCCATACTAGGACGAAACGGCCGTCCAGTGCTTCCAGGTTTTCAATGGTGGTCTAGCTTCAACTGACTCATGATTTCAATCTGTGTAACAAAACATTCTTTAAAATGTACAGATTAGCTACAGAAATTAATAAGTCATATTTTAACATTTGAGAAAGCGCGTTATCTAAAAAGAACAGTGGTATTGTTTCTCGTTAAATTTTTAAACTGTTTTGATCGTAAATTACGTATCAAAACTACGATTTACACTTTAATTGAATCTACTCCAGTTAAGGTGATATTTTACTGAGTTTTTTTGGCTTTTGTGTATTTATCACATTCGAAAGCATTCTTGGTCTGTATCAAAGTACTTTAGTTAAGGTTTGACATCTTGCTAGAGTTTGTCTTGTGGTCCATACTGTGATCATATTGTGTATTACACCTAAATCAGACTAAAATGGTTGGTAGTACCCACAAATGTGGACAACCAAACTGTTTGTTCCCTGTGGAGGAGGGAATGCAGTGTGACGAATGCAATAAATGGTTCCACAAAATGTGCACCCGTTTAAGTCCTATTGCATATAAAAGATGTTCGAAGCCTAACTCACATTGGCTTTGCATGTTTTGCTGTGCCAACAAGGCATTGCTAATACAGGAGGCTATGAGCCTATTGGCTTTGGCCTGTAAGAAGAATGATGGCATATGCACCGACAACACGGGCACTGACAGTGACGAATGTGTCAGTGTTGTTACGCGACGCCTCAAAAAACCGACTGTGACCGACGTAAAAGTGAAATCTTCGTTGATATTAACAGGGGGAGTAGTACCACCTAGTACTGACATTGTTAATAATGCACCTTTAGTAGGAACCTTAGATCTGGATAAAACAGTCACCACTCCAAATAGTCCCAGTGTTATGAGGGATGAAAAATGGATTACGGTACGTAGGAAACGAAACGAAAAGAAAAAAGCTGTAAGCAGTACACAGGCAGTTAGTAACTCACTGGTGGACTCAAATTGTGAGCCACAAATTGCACTACCAAGATCTGATCGTAAGAGTGAAACCCATCCTGGCGTAACTGAGAAGAAAAATCTAATAACATCGAATATTATTGTGAGCAAATTGCGGGAGTCAAATGACCCTGATCCGAAAATTAGACACGCGCATGACTTAGAAAAGCTAGGAGAATACATTCGTAGTATTTTACCAGATAACTCCAAAGGAGTTCAGGTTAAAAAGTTGGTAAGAATAGGCAAGAGGACCGAGGACAATGTTGAACCCCGTCCATGCAGACTCCTTAAGGTAATCCTAGGATCGGAGAAGCAACGGGATCTCTTGTTAAGTAGCGCTCGTTGTCACGACAATTCTGACATCCGAGTTAGACCTGACATATCTCTCGAAGATAGAATAAAAAGGAAGAAAGCACTAGCTGAGCTTGAAACCCGTCGGCAAAACGGCGAGGAAAATCTCCGGCTAGTGGGTTTTCGGATAGTCAGGTCTTGGAAGCGAATGCTACCAAGGCCTGTGTGGATAGGCTGTTCTACTTAGGAGTTTTATATGCCAACGCTCGTAGTCTACGAAATAAGTTCTATGAACTAGAAGCACTAGTGGACAGGTTAAAGCCACTCATAGTAGCAGTGACAGAAACTTGGTTAGTCGATGACTTAGACATTACTCCAGAATTATCCGGATACCATTGCATCAGGAGTGATAGACATAGATGTAGGAAAGGAGGCGGGGTCCTGTTATACATAGCCAATAGCATAAATATCCGCTCCTCTATTAGCGAATCCCATGATAGCGGCACTTGTGAAGTCATTAGCTGTAAGTTGGCTATAGGATGTAGTACATTTATGCTAGGTGTCATCTATCGGAGCCCAATCTGCCTAGCTGATGACTTTGTTTTAGAGCACATTCATCTTTGGAGTGAAAATACCAGATGTTTGATAATAGGAGACTTTAACGCACCTGATATTAGTTGGACTGATATGACCACAGAAGGATCTATAAACTCCTTTGATAGTAAGTTCCTGATGACAATAATGGAGCATGCACTAGTACAGCATGTATCCCAACCCACACGTTTTGGTGTTAACCAGGGTTCTTCTCTGTTGGATTTGGTAATCACTCATGAGACTGAGGATATTGTCGACTTTAATATTCTCCCGCCGTTAGTGAACAGCGATCACGCTGTTTTGTCATTCACGTTTCGAACTAGGGACATGTTATACGATCAGGTTACACCTCGCCCAAATGTATGGAAAGCTAACATATCAGCCATTCAGGAATGTGCTGCTAAGACAGATTGGTTAGTAGATACTAGCATATCAGTTGAAGAAGCATGGTCTGTATTTAAAGGTAAATTTAGACTAGTTACGTCCCCGTTCATACCATACCTGGTACCGCGAAGACCGAATAATAGTCCACCATGGATAACTAAAACGGTCAGGAAACTCCTTAGAAAAAGGAAGAATCACTGGGATATGTTCATTTCTACTGGCTTAGAACAATACAGATCCAGTTACTGTAAGATAAGGAATGCCTGTAAAGCGTTAATAAGTAAAACTAGACTATCATACGAAAAACAGTTGGTTAGGGATTCTAGATATAGTCCGAAACGGTTATTCTCGTATATAAAAAGGCGAACTAAGAGAAGTGATGGAATTCCATCACTTTTGATACGAGAAAATCCGTTAATCTTAGCAGAGAATGATGCCGAAAAAGCTGAAGCTTTATCGGAATACTTTAGTAAAGTGTTTTCTATCGGTAATGAGGAACGACCAATGATTCGTCGCGACCGTGACGGCTCGCTGATGGATCCTGTAGTCATTGAGAAAGATACTGTTTTAAGGCTACTCCAGCATCTCAAACCTGATAAGTCCAGTGGTCCTGACGATATTCATCCTAGGATTATGAAAGCCATATCAGATGAAATTGCTGAACCATTAGCGATACTATTCGACATGTCTCTGAGACAGTCCAGACTTCCTAGAGACTGGAAAGACGCCATAATAAGTCCGGTGTATAAGGCTGGGGGTAGGGATTTAGTTAGTAACTATAGACCCGTTAGCTTAACTAGTGCAGTTGTAAAACTGATGGAGAAAATCATTCGGATAGCTGTTATAAACTATGTTGAAGGGCAAAATCTTTTCTCCAGGGAACAACATGGTTTTCGGAAAGGCCTATCTTGCTTGACAAATCTTCTCATTGCACGAGAAGATTGGGCTGCGGCAAAGGATCGGAATGCTCCTGTGGATGTGATTTTCATAGATCTAAGTAAAGCCTTTGATAAGGTTTCCCACTCTGGTCTTAAATTCAAACTGAAACGTTTTGGAATCCATTATACAGTCGTCGATTGGATAAGTAACTTTCTCCATGACAGGAGACAAAGGGTAAGGGTTAATGGGGCTCTCTCCTCGTGGGTACCTGTAAAAAGTGGGGTTCCCCAAGGTACAATCCTGGGTCCTCTTCTCTTTTTACTTTATGTAAATGAATTGCCAACTGTAGCAAAATCATCCGTTCTACTCTTCGCTGATGACATAAAGATTTGGAGACCCATACATAGCATGTCGGATAGGATAGTATTACAGGACGATCTTAGCTCATTGGTGGCATGGTTAGATAGGTGGTCACTAGAAGTAAATCCTAATAAGAGTGTAGTGATGCAGTTAAATAACTCTGATGAATCGTATGACTATACACTACGTGGATTCGTGCTACCCAAAGTAAGAAACTATAAAGATTTAGGAGTCATATTAAGCAATGATCTCAAAACGACTAGTCACTGTAAGGCTGCTGCTGCAAAAGGCTATAGGGTATTATGGTCAATTCGTAGGTCTTTCCAGTATTTAGATGATGAAATGTTTAGATTACTATACCCGATTTATGTGCGACCACATTTAGAATACGGGATTCAAGCAGCGTGTCCTTGTTTCAAATATGAAGCAGATATGCTAGAAAGAGTCCAACGACGAGCTACTAAGATGGTACAAGGTCTATCTGGCCTATCTTATGAAGACAGACTGAGACACCTTAACTTATTTCCGTTATCTTACCGTAGAATAAGGGGTGATCTAATATTGGCCTATCGTATACTGAACGATGACCTTGGTATTAACATGTCTTATCTTTTGCTTCCGTCTAGGACTGATCATTTGAGAGGACATTCGAAGAAAGTTCAAAAACCGAGATCAAACCGTTTACGTTTGGAATTCCGCTTCTCGCACCGAGTAGTGAATTACTGGAATTCTCTACCGGAACACGTAATATCAGCACCATCTGTTAATATATTCAAAACGAGATTGGACCTCCATAGTATTACAAACTGCAAGGATTAATATAGGTCGACAGACCTCCTATCCTTATTACTGAAGACTGAAACCACCCATGAGCAATCACATGGATGATTTTGAACCATCCTGAAAGAAGTTATGAAAATCCGTTAGGATCCTAGAATAGGTGAAATGTTGACTTGCGTTTCGGGAAACTATTATCACTAGAAGTAATCGAATTCTGTATGCTAACTAGTAATACTAAGAATGGTTGAATTCGTAATCTTTTAGTCACATATATGCAAGTCAGAGAGAAATCGGTGAACACAGTCGAAGGTACTGTATGTGTATTAGTTTGAGTCCAGCTTGAATGTACTTTGTGTACATGGGAGCATGCAGATTAGCGTGAGTGAAGAGGGTGGAAAGTAGAAGAGCAAAAGAGAGGTTGAGTCAGACCCAGCAAGCGTACACAATTCGCTTACTGTTAATTAAGAAAGTAGTGGAAAACAACCAGAAATAACACAAACGCAAGATTAAGACAATCCTGGAATCGAAACTAGAGGCAGATAGCTAAACAATGCAGTATTCCGAACTTAAATCAGCCGCGGAACAACTCACAAAGGAAGCAGTGTTGTGTACAACCATCACCTGACCTAAAGTATAACCCATTACTCAGAGTTCCAATGGTTCGTCAACAACTCGATTTCTCCGAGGCTTTCACTCAACAGTAACTACACATTTTAGTACAACAAACTTATATTTTTCTATTGTCACTACCCACCTTATGCATATAGTTGGTGATTGGTAGCCTTATGATATGGCTCCGAATTTGATGGAAGTATGAATATGCTATGAATATAAATCTTTCAATTAAGTCCGTTTATTACACCTAGGCGAACCCCTTTAATGTAAGGGCTGTAATAATAAGCAAAATACAGGTTGCGTAGGACAAACTTTTTTCAAGAAGTGGTGTATCCAAACAGATCCGAAATGGAAAATTGGAGAGCACGGCGAAGAAAGGTAAAGAGTCAACTCGTTTTGTTAAAGCGTGACCCAATATCTATAGGTAGATAAAAATAATTTAAAAACGTGTCATGACTAGGGTAAGCGATAAACACACATACGCTCATATAAAATCAGTCAAGGCTAATAGGCTGTAGCGTGGCGTCGAGTCGAAATTGACTATGAACACCGCTACCAAGAAACACGTGCCAAATAAATCAGAAGGCGAGGGTTGGACGTAACCAAATAAATCCATAAAATCCCCGAGAAGCCAAATATCAGAAGACAGTTAATGGACCGAGTCGAGGTTTATTAGCTGGCGATCTCGTGGCATCGAAAGGATACCGAGATCGTGCCAGGATACAACCTTGGTTACAGAAGGTAACCGAATTCGCGCGAAGTTACAATCAAAGTGTAAGTAAAAGAATGGAAGCACAAAATAGCTGTCATTAGCACAGTCAAACAAAAGCACGTTAAAACAAACACTGGTACAGTTGGTTATGATAATAATTGTTTTTATTGAACCAGTCGTGTTCTCGTGATAAATGTGAGTCACTACAAGGCGAATAATAATGTCACTCAAGAATAATAAACTGATATGTCTGAAGCTAGCATAACTGATATGGGCCTGACACAGACTAAACGCCACAATTGTGAGTGGTCTACAGAACTATAAAGTTATATATCATATACTGTGAAATTCATTGGACGTATTTTGGATGTCATTCTTAACCAAGAAACGTTTATTCAGTCTAAGTGGTCTAAACAATTCACTAACGTCGACCAAAGCATTCCCCGAGCTGAAATTGTGACAAGCAACTTAATTACACCTGTTACTCCTCGTCGAAGAGCATAGGATGCTAACCTTCATTCTCCACCTAACTCTGTCCTGGGCATTCCTTTGCAGTTGCTATTCATCCTTTTCACGTATGTTTCCAATTCTCGACGCAGTGTATTGTTTGGCTTTACTCGTCCGTTTATCTTCAGGATTACAAGCTAACGTTTGCCTTGAGATGCAGTTTGATGATTTCCTTAATGCGTGTCCTATCCACCTCCAGCGTCTTTTCCTAATTCCCTCTTCAGCTGGAAGCTGGTTTGTTCTCTCCCATAGAAGGCTTTTGCACATGGTATCCGGCCAAAAGACATTCATTATCTTACGTAGATAACAGATTATTAATACTTTTGCTATTTTGGTGGTGACTGTGGAAATTCTTCAAGTTTTAGCTCCACACAGTAGAACTGTCTTGACGTTCGTATTGAAGATTCTGACTTTGATATTGGTTGACAGTTGTGTTTGACTTCCATATGTTCTTCATTTGTAGGAATGTGGCTTTGCTTAGCCAATCCTTGCCTTTGTTTCTGCATCCGATCCTCCTTGTTTGTCGATAATGCTGCCAATGTACGTGAAAGTTCTCACCTCTTCCGGTGTTTCTCCATCAAGCAAGGGAGGACATTTTTCCTAAAACTTGGAATTACTACCAATATAAGTAGACAAACCCGAAAATTGTATGTCATTATATTTACTGATGTTATCTTTCGGGTCTAATATGAAATGGGTCTAACGAAAGCTTTCCAATGGACAATCATTTAATAAGAAATCGAATGTTTACAGATCCAGATTTGTGTAGTAAGGACAAAAGGTATACGGTCTATGTTATTCCTTTTCTAGTATGCTTCTGTGAGTGTCCAGTCTTTTCTTGAAAAAGTCAATTGAAGGTGCAGACACCACTGCTTCGGGCAGCAGGATCCAAATATTGATCATTCGGTGTGAGAACCTGTATGCCATGGGTATTGTGTTCGTTCTCGGCTTTTCTACTCCCGTACTATGTCCTCTGAGATTTCCCGATCTCGTGGGAAGTAAAAGAGAATAAGTTGGATCCAAAAGCATTTCTCAGTATTCTGTACGTAAAAATAAGATCTCCCCTTAGTCTGCGATAGGACAGAGTAAAGAGATCCAGCTTTTTAAGGCGTTCTTTTTATGGTAAACCCCGGAGTCCTGGAATTGCACGGGTAGCTGCCCTCAGTACTTTTTCTAAGATATCCAAGTCATTTTTTAAACAGAAGCTTGCAGCCTGAACGCAGTTCTCAAGCTTATTTCTCACTAAGGTTGTGCATACTGTGGTGAACATGGTAGTATCTAACTTAGTGAATGTCCATTTTAAAGTTCAGAGGGTTCTAAACCCAGTAGCTGCGACCTCCAGCTAGAGAAAAGAAAGAGAATGTACCTTAAATGGTTCTCAACAACACTTTTTAGTTTATCGGACGTCAACAGATCACAAAACCCACAAATCTATGCAAACTAACACACTCAACCAGCCTCAAGCAACTCATATATGAAATGCCCGCCTTGAGCCAAGCCTCTCAAGGTTGTGGAGACGCAAAGGATGCTGATTTGACCTGGGTATTTCCGCGCCGTTTTTACCACGAGATAACACTAGGAGGGTGAGTACTTGTTACGATCAAAATAGTAGATTACCCCATTAGTTCAGCCTATCTAGAGTCAGCATTTTGTTTTAGACTGATGTTGTTGAATACAACGAGACGGCTGACAGCCAATTGTATCATGCATTTATATGATAGCCGAATCTTCCAATTTTGGCTGAATGTAATCAAAACCCCGAAATTTCCCCAAGACTTCCCCTAAATTTCTCCAAAATCTTATTACACTTAGGAAATCGGCCTGTATTTGTTTAATGAAACTCCAATTTTTTTTCACAATTTTGGGTACATTTCGAGTTTTTACCCAAAATCTCCCCTAAACATCAGGTTCTTCGCCAATATTTTTGCAGAATCTTATTACGCTTTTGGGAACTTCGTCCCCACCTATTTACTAAACCGCAAAATTTGGAGCAATTTCAGTGATATAATCCAAACTGTCTTCATTTAACGCATTATTTCTCATTGCTAGACAAATATCACGGAAAAGCCAGTCGATAATAACTGCCTTAAAGTTTTTACCCAGGTATTCCATTTTTTCTTGTCAATTACGAACAGTGAACACAGTGCCAAAGAAACCTAGCGACAATCGATCTATCTCTGAAATTAAAAGACTGATTCGTAACACGTTTGAATGTTTATTAAAGTTAATTAAATTACAAATTGTTGATAAACAATAGACTTTATATTTCTTAGTCCCGGAAGTACGTTACGTAGACGTTGAACTACCATTCAAAGTGTTCTACAGAAAGAAATTTTGTTCCTTAGTTAACCGAAAAAATTTCATGGTAATCATCAAAACCTGAATGTTATGTAGAACGTTGCTGACATACCAACGGTAGAACAATATTGTGAATAATCCGAATACGAAACTTAGTTGCGTTTGTGAACATTTGCGAAGCCAGCTGGAAATAAGATGGACAAGGAATAATTGTTTCAGTATAAATGTTTATCACAAACTAATATGAAAACAAAAACCAGTATTTAGTCACTAACCTAAAGCGCATTTAGCTCACTTTTTCTTTGGATCACCATCCACGCTTTTTGACTTTATCTCTTGCGTCGTGCAGGAAAGCCTGGCTTGCAACATCCATGGCGTGCGCTACTTTTTTCCGGATAGGTTGTAGAACCGGGAACCCAGAACACCTACAAATATATAATACTGTAGTGTGAACTTGCTTTGAATCGTCTGGTAGAATCTGTAATGACATACCCAGTTTACTATTAGTTCCATGTAAAGTGTATGTGTTAGCCATTTCCGGCGACAGCAAGTAACGTAAATATGCTTTGGTTGATTTACGGGGATCATCACACAATCTCGTGCAATCTGGCCACCTAAAATTTTTTGAAACACCTGTTAGAACTTACAAACTGATCACGAAACTTGAGCTCCTGCAAAGCAACTTCCAAAGTACGCAACTCATGTGTTTGTAATGGGAACGCGAGACTTGGGGTGTCTATGCGGTCGCTGCACCTTTTCTTTTACACCAATGGATGAGCTTTCCATGCAAACAAACATGTTATCCATCTTTGTAGACAGATCGCTGATTGTTTTCGTCATCATTTTATTGTCAACACTGTGCAACCATTACATTAAGTACACTAACTTCCATTGAAGTACATGGTAGCGGTGTTAAGAAAACCTCTGTTTTCAATTAACTACTTTATGAGCATTTATTAAATAGATACATACCTCGCTATATGTGAAAATTTTGCAGTCAAAACGTTGACCACTAGTAAGTCCAATGGTACACACCCAGCTTCGATTTCAACAACCTCCGGTTCTTCGGTAGTGCACAAGTAATCGTTGAATGTTCGTTTTGCAGTCCTGACAATAAGTGAATTGCGTACATTGTACAATTTACCTTTTCGGTTTTTAAGTTACACGGTAGCGTGTCATCAGTTGCTTTTTTGTTATTATAACCTAGTGCTATAGTGAAAGATGCTTTCATTTCTTCGACCTCATGGTAATCATCTGAAATCAATGAAAGAAGTAGTTACAACTTACCGAAACGATGCGGTACGGTGCATTTTCTTAAAGTAAAGCCGCTATCACAACCAATACTTTGAAGAATTTCGGTTATTGTCACATCATCCCGATCAATATAATGTTCCTTGGCCACCAGCCATTTGCCAGGGATAACTAAAACTTGTTTCTTCTCCTTGTCGTTAATAAAGAAATATTCTCCTGATTGATTCTGAGAATCAATACCATGGTTAGAAATTTTTGTCCTTGCAACGCAGCTTCTAAAGTGCCAAGTTCTGTTTCTTTAACGGAAATTCCAAACAAAAAGGCAATCCTGCAACTATTCTTGTCCTTCACAACAGTGGATGAGGTTATCGTGTACTCATCCATTTTATTGATATGATTCGAGAGATTACTGATTGCTTTCAAAGTTAGTGGATAAGGGATAAGTGTGCGACCTATTCCATAAAATTTATGAATAAAACTTACTCGTTAGCAACACCGTTAGGAGGAATGGTGTATTTAGCTATTGATAAGAAGTTACCAGTCGAGATGTTGACGATTGGTAACAACTAGAATGCATCCAGCCCTCACTTCAGCTACCTGTAATTCTTCAGACGTGTACAAATAGTCATTCATTTTTCGTTCTACTACCCTAACACTTTAATGCAGAAAATTATCAATTTATCTCTTAGACTTTTCAGTTTGATACGAAAGCGTGTCATTTGGATGTGTGCGTTGTAACCGAGATCTTCAGTAAATGTTGCCTTCAATTCCTCGGCTACCTGAAAGTCATCTGAAAGATGTTTTACGTAATCACAACTTACCAAAATAATGCACTACGGTGCATGTTCTTAACTAACATCCACCGTCCTAACCGATGATGTCACATTGTCCTTATTCAGAAGCCACTTGTCAGGGTTGGTTACTACTTGCTTTTCTCTTTATTCTGGACGTTAACGAGAGGTTTTGATTGGTGCTACAAATTAATCTCATGGCGTTAAAACTTAAAAATGTTACACACAATAACTCGATAACTTTTGAGATAGGTTGTCATGGGGTTAGAGTAATAACCAACGTGTAAACCTATTGCACTTAAATATTACATGTGGTGCACGCCTTGAGAATCGCTGCCACCCTAAGAAAATGTATAGAAGATAGTGATAATAACTTCGTAATATTGTGTCGGGATTCCAATACACTTGCAAAGTAGACAGGAATAACAAATCTCATGGCAAGGTTGTGTACCTTAAGTGGTTGAGATACTTCAATCATTGATTACTCATGTTTCGTCGTCTATGATTAACAAACAGGGCCGCTGAATGCCTACATTTCGCAATCTGGTATGTGGCAGGTCCTCACAAACAACCGTTTCAATTGCTTAGATGTAAAATTAAAATAGTCGTTTATTCTACTAGATGGTTGGTTCATTAAGCTCATAACTATGGTTGTTTTTTTAATTGTTCATAAATCAGGTTTTACTATTCTTATCTTGCAGATCACACAACCAATTCACTTTTACTGAAAGCTATCAAAAGTATTTTACTTTGTAATGCATTCTACTCATCCCCTCCATTCATCATACTCGAATTTGTTGTTCAGACAGTGGCATACCGCAAACTATAAGGTCAGTGCTGAGAATCTTGTGTATCCAATTTTCCTCAGGTATATTATATTGTTTTCTCATCCATTCAGCCAAGACCCCGATTGTGATAAAATAATTACTAGTCTAATAGACCAGCGTCGAATAGGATACAACCGAATCGTCGAGTTTTTAACACCTTTGGTGGACAAGCAACTGAAATCTGTTTTGTTGTTTGGGACAATCAGTAGAGACCAAAAGATGCTACAGGATCAGCTTGTGATACACCAAATTCACCAGTCATTCAGGCAATCAAGTTGCTAAGTCAAAATTTCCGGATTTAATAGTGATTTGTGATGTTTGTTTGTGTGCATATACTGACAGTGGTCATTGTGGTACTGTGTAACATTTGTTTTTAAACATAATTTAGGTATTTTACGTGATGACGGGTGCCTTGACGTACCTAGGACTCTTGAACGTTTAGCAGAAATATCTAAACGGTTCGCCCTAGAAGGTGAGTACTTTTTACTAAATGTAACTGTCGTGTACTGGTTTACTTACTGGGTTATGAAGGCCACATAATACCAGAATACTAATACTATCTGAGCATATAAATCAGAATTAATTAAGTAAGCTGTCCCAACAATTGAATGTGTCTACTATAGCTTTTTATTTACTACTACACAGTGTACACTATTTAGTCGACAAGCGGACACCTCTACTACATCACAAGCGACGCAAAATGGAAGATGCCACCCGGGTTTTTTGAGTCCATGTCGGGATTCGGTTAGGCACCAACCCACTAAGACTGACGAGACCTCCAAGATAAGTAAAGTAATCAGCGTACTCACCTACTTCACTCCCTATCACTAATTGAGGCGTTAAGACAGACTAGTATTCAAGCAACATTTAGCACTTAGGAGGGTAGGAGAGAAACCCATCCTAAACACGCTAGCATTGTTGCTCAAGTTGATCGAAAGACTTAATATTATTAGCGTCTTCGCCAGAAAGGAGTACATCATCTGCGTACTCCGAGTCTGTAAATGAACATCCTGAAGTACTAATCTACGAAAAGTTAGGTGAAGAGCGTGTTACTTCCAGTGACATCTATGATGAACGTACATAACAATTGAGATAGTGGGAAACCCTGACGAACACCACTTAAGGTCTACATATAGCCGTAGCCTCTAACTCGACCAATAGTGTCTAAGTGGAAAGTCTTCACAAGCTTTATGTACTTACTCGGTACGTCTTTCAATGCCAAATATTTTCACAGAATCTCGGTCAACATAGTCGCATAATCTCTATTTATTAATATATACCGCTATGGTCAATATCGCTAAGTATGTCTGCGTTTTTAAACCTGAAGAAGGGTGAGTATTTTGTCAATGCATCCAATTGCAGGTCTAAAAACAGCCTGGTTTTACCGGGTTCACTCTTTATGAGCCCTAGTAAAGCGTTGGGTGATTTGGTAAGTTTTGGTTTCCTCGTTATGAAGAAAATGTTCAGGATTTAGGCCCATTTAAAATCAATCTCATAAAATACACTCTCCCACCTCTCTTCAGAGTAAATAGAACGTCTGGTCAATATAGTCTTGGTAGTTAAATAGTCATTGAGGAATCTGTTATTAGAACTAATGGAGCTAGCTGCATCAGTAATCCAGATCGTGGTACAACCATTTGTATTAAATGTAATCCATACAGTGATCTTGTGAGTGTCCGACTGTGGCTTAATATGCTCTCTTATTAGATGGTCTCTATAAAACACGAAAAGTTTCTTTGTGTGTAACATCATTGTCTAGCACTTCTGTAAGAAAAAAACGCTCATTTAGATTATTCATACTTATCAGATATCGATTTGCCATTTAGTTTTTGACGTCTTAATAGGCTGTAAATGCTCATCCGTTATACGGTTTACGCTTACTTTGTTTTACAGGAGCTGATGTTATTGCCCCTTCTGATATGATGGATGGTCGTGTGAAAAAAATCAAGACGGCTATACAAAGTATTGGTCTCAGTGGAAAGGTAGCCGTTATGTCTTATTCGGCCAAATTTGCATCTTGTTTGTACGGTCCTTTCAGGTAAAAATAATTTTTGAGATAACCTAAAAACTTGTGTGTGTAAGACACTGCAAACTCCCAGATAAGGTGTCGAGTTTACTGACAGTTAGGTGTTGCCTCTGTGTTTTGTGACTTATTTTGATTAATAATGGTATATGTGTTTGGTACTATCAGCTGAAATAAAAAAACCTGATGTAGTCTTCATTTGACGACACAGATAAAAATCAGTAGTATGGGATTTTTCTAGCCTTGTATTTTTCCAAAGCTTGAAAACATCAGGACGAGACTATTAGTTAAAATTCTTTGGAACTGGCCTAGCTATATATCTTGATGCTTTAGTCGTTGAATGAGTACTCTTTTCTCTTTTGATAAGAGCTTTATTTTAGTCACGGCCACTTTATTGGAATCACTCGTGTTGACATGTGAGAGAGGAAAAATCCAACTCAGTAACTGCTTATGGGTCTTTGACCCCCAGATGCCCTGGTATGGCCGAGAGTGAGGTAGGCCCGCCACCCCTCTCGAAATGCTCTCACACGGCCACACGTATACAGCCTCTGCCAGGGAAGTCCTACTCACTGCCTTCTCGCGACGGGGTGTTGTTCACGAAAATGAGAGGACGAAAAGCAAATGTCCGGCGTTTTATCCGATCCTAAACCAATGGTGCACTTGGGCTCCAGTATCCTGCGGGAACAAATGGCGTATGAACCAATCTTTGGTCACCGGCTACCATGGGACTGCATCTCCTCACGATGCTCCACTGCCTTGTGGGTCAGCCTTTAGGTCAAAGGCTCGGGGTGTGGCCCCTAAGAAAACCATCTCTTCGGTCTGGGCACCCGAGCAGTATCACAGCCCTCACACAAACATGATGAGATGTCGATATTTATGGAAAATACTTGTCTTGCTTCGATTAACAATCAAACGATCCATATTATTATTATTATCATTATTATTTACTACGTCATTTATTCACTCTTTTATCCCCACTTTATGTATCCTTATTTTTCAACTTATACAGCAGCTCGCCTATGGTGCAAACTCGGTTCTATCTAAACGTTCTCGAGTCACTGCCTGGTTGAAAATTGTATGCTACCACCAAGTACGAGTACTGGAGCAGTTTTTCTGAAACAACGTGCACCATTCAAACTGGCTGTCTTCAACGTTCTCACACTTATTCAGATCGGACAACAGATAGGACTGATTATGTCCTTGGAAAGTCTTAATATCGACGTTTGTTGTCTATCCGAGACCCGTATTTAAGACTCTTGTGAAGTACTACAAATTTACTTTCCATCTGTCGCTTCGAAAAGCATGTTTTACGTGCGTTTATCCGGGGACTCTGTGGCATCTTCGTCTGGTCTTGCTGACGTTGGTGTCGCACTAAGCGCTCGAGCTGAGGCAGCACTAATCGATTGGATCCCCATTAACAGTCGGTTATGTGCTGTTAGGTTAGAGAGTTCCATCAAAGTGAGAAGAAATCGGCGTGAGAAACGATGTCTTTTCGTCATCTCCGCCTATGCTCCGACAGATTGCAGCCCGAATGCAATCAAGGATGAATTCTACCACCAGATAACTGTTTTTTCTCTTCGAATTCTCATTGTTTTGTGTGGCGCATAAATACTTGGTACCCACTTATACCAATATTAATGTGTTCAAATAAATAACTAAATTATGGTCTTTATAATAATCCAGATACAAGAAGTTGTAATATTATATGATTTTAGTGACTAGTTGATGAAGTGGGTTTCAAACTTTTGATTTTTAGTGCATAAAATATAGTGTCTGAACTGATGACTAAGAGTGATATGTAATTAATACGTTAACGTTTCAGAGATGCTGCTCAATCTGCACCTTCTTTTGGAGACCGTCGACATTACCAGCTTCCTCCTGGTGCCAAGGGATTGGCTCTACGTGCTGCTGTAAGTCTTAGATGATCATTTTTCAAACTAACAAGCTGTCACTTCAAATGGGTTTAAATTCATAGACAATTTCTTAAATGAATTGGTGTTGAATTTGAAATTTGACGTGATTTTATTTCAATATAACGTTTGTTTTACTTCAAATCTATCAATAAAATGAAAGGTCCTTCATAGTTTATAGTTTACTAGAAGTGATTTCATATCTAACTTTCAGACTGGATTCACCAATTCCCATCTGTTAATCTTCATGTTAATCATATAACTTGACTGTAGAATCAAACACAGTAGCGAATCGGTTTAACTTGTCATACTATATGATGTTAACAATCGCGCTGTAGACATATCAAACTAGGAAAGGTAATATGGTTCTCATTACCAAAAGTAAATTAAAACAAGCATATTTGAACCGGTTAGTTTTCATTTTTTCATTTTAAGTTAAGGTACAATTTCTATTTCAACATGCATAAACTTTGTAAATAAAACCCCCTAAATATGATAGTTTAATGACATTGAGGAAATATATCGTCATATGCTTTAGCATCTAATTTTTGTGCGGTCACTGCGTCATTATCATTTTTATGTAATTATAACTGGCTATGTAGACCAATTACCACAATTTAAGACTACATCCCCCCAGAAGCGTTAGTCAAGGAATGTTTATATAAACTACTGAGCAAACAGCGATAAATTGAATACTCTTGAGACAATTACAGTGTGACTGATAATCAAGTCCTATGGTTAATTAAATTATAAATACCTTACACTGCTTCAATTTTTTTATTTTCAGAGAATATAATATTAACAGAGCATAACTTCGTTTATCTAATCAGTCAGTTTACCCATCTAATGGTATATTCTTTTTGGATTTGTTACACAGTACAGTTTCAATGACAATATTTATATCCTACGTTGAGACACTTAAGTAGTTGCATCACATTTTTAAACTAAATACGTTGTATAATTACTGCGAAAAATCTCTTAACGTCTTTTATTTCCTTGTTTTGTCTTTAACGTTTGCGCATTCCAGATTCGCGATGCAAACGAAGGAGCTGACTTCATAATGGTTAAACCTGGTCTTCCTTATCTGGATATTGTAAATGAGATACGACAGTTGGTATGTCTATGTTGTGTTTGTTTGATGTGTCCTGTGATTTTCCTAACTCTTCGGATGCAGCATTGGTATTTCGACGATAATAGTCATTTGTTTTGCAACAAATTGTATTGATTCACACTTTCTGTACCGTAACATCTGATCAAACAACCCTTTGGCATGTGTTCTGTGATATACCCATGTTTGAAATCGCATTCAGAAGTTGACAACTAAAAAGTGTGCATACATTTTTAGCATTATGAGTATGAGTTAAGAATTTTTAGTTATCCGCAAATGAGTAGGTAAATTTTCCTGCATGAAAAACCATTTTGGAACGAATATCGTTAAAGAGTGAACATCCTAATTTACTAAAACAGTTATAAGTTATTCAATAATTAGAGACTGAATGACATAGTTCAAAATCGTTTACGATACCGCAAGTGTATCCATTCTTTGTTTTTCCTCAAATCCTTGAATTCTAAATTCCTCATAACTTTTTTGTGTTTTATTTCACTAATTTATATTTTCTTGGATCGTATCTTCAATGCTTAATCTTTCCTATCACCACTAATACTGTTACTACATCTACTCTTTTGGTATTTGGCCTGACAACTTCATCTCGGTGTGCTAATGGGCTGTGGCAAGTTGAGCCGATGTACTTATAGATTCTACGTCGCGACTCTCTTCAAGACTATTACGTTAGAACAAGTGATCACATATAATAATTTTACAGACTAATATGTAAGTTAGCAATGCGTTTATATTAGAGCACATAAAAATAAAGCTCAAAATAGACTACTGTGGATAGGATTTTGAACGCTAATCTTGAATTTGTACACGCTGTTCAACAATCTAATGCAGTGACTTTACATTCATCTAGGTTTTCCTCAATCTAAAGTGATAGCTAATATAAGAAGTAAAACAGTTACTCAACATAGGTTATACTTCAGAATGAATTTCCCACTCATTTTATCAAAATACCGTAATTGTTTTTACAAATAGTTCTTTTATTCTTGAGAGACGATTATTACCTGTATAAGTAGCGTGTTAATATCCAGCTAAAGTTATTCAGACGCCTAAGAAAAATTAAAACTAAACTCGTAATAGCTCTTACATAAATATACAATTTATTTCATTCCTGATATTGTTTTTCCTATTTCAGCTACCTCATCATCCTCTAGCAGTTTATCATGTTTCTGGTGAATATGCAATGCTAAAACATGCCGCAAATGCTGGAGCTATCGATTTAAAGCAAGCCGCCTTAGAATTGATGACTGCATTCCGTCGTGCGGGTAAATTTAAATACCACACAATTGTTTAAAAATCCCCATCATCTTAAAAAACTACTATATGAACGAAGAATATTCTTTTCAATAAATCCTCTTCAGGTTCTACAAAACTGTATATCCAAATTAATAATCTGAAAAGTAGTCAGATTTAGGGCAAAGTACATCGTTTACAGTAATAACATGTAAATGTACAATTGTAAAATAAAATTGTTAATGTTGAGATAGCTCATATGAAATGTTAACTTACATCGGCTTATACGTTAAGCGAAATTACAAGATTGTTCATGAACGAAATAATAATGGGTCAGACAAGGTGAGAGAAATAATAGTGCAATTACAAATTCGATCAAATGTCTAGTGGAAGACTATATTATGTAAAACTTTTATTTGAAATTAATAAGAAATGGTAATGTGGGATGAATGCTAATATAATGAATCATGTATTCGAGACATTAATAATAATGCTAAACCACTAATAATTCAAAGATATGTGAATAAATACAACAGACAATTGTATTTGACTAAGAACGGTTGTAGGTACATTACTCAAATTAGGTCATTCAATAGCTATAATCATTATTTAATTGGTCCTGTGGTAAGCCAAGGTAGGAGAGGCGGTTGAAGATATTTCTTTGTATCCATCGTTGTGGCTACTGCTTCCGCCGTTCGTATGCTATAACTTTCAATGTCGTACTTTGCCATAAACCTGGCCACTCTTCGGATCATTAATTTGGATATATAATTGTAGAACCTGAAGAGAATTTATTGAAGAGAATATTCTCCGTTCATATATTAGTTTTTTAAACCAATATTCCTTGTGTGTATTAGAAATATTTTTGATGTAGATTATAATTATATATAACTTTTCTCTGCATCTTGGTAAACTATTCATAATAATTGTTGTCTAAATACTACTGACCAGACCATAGATATTCAGATCAAGTTTATTGGTTTACTTGATATTAACTTTAAATGATTTGCATCAGAAGAAAACGTATTCCAAAAGGTAACTAGTTTCATTATAACCTGTAATCATGTCTTACCATTTATTTATGAAAAAAATAACATAAAATGCAAATAAATTACATTTTCGGATAGACTTCATTTTATCACATTATGCACATTTATGTAACAAATTAATTATCCTAAATGATATATATTAATTAGTACAGTACCAAAAGTGCGAATTACAAACGTGTTATCGGTGTTTTGTTAAGAAACATAATTGGAGTGTAATCACAAATCTGTGCATACCTTTCTCCTGTTTCAAAAAATTAGTCCGTAAACATAAACCTGTTTTGATCATTAGCTATATGCTGAACGATTAAAAGTTATTACCTTATTTTAACTTCAACTCAACTGTAATGACCACCTAATTAACTTCAACAGGATTTTCTACACATACTAGTTCACACGTACATGAACTTCGTTAGTGTTACCATTTTTAGACTATTATACACTTCATAACAAAGATTTTTATTGATTGTTTGTAATATTCATTTTCTTTATTGTTTTTAATCAAAAACATACTTATGTATTTCTTAAAAAACATTTTTCCTCTTTTTTATTTTCATATTTTGTGTGTAGGTGCATCAATTATCATAACATATTTAACACCGTACCTGCTGGAACTTGATTTGTCTGAATCATGTAAATAGTGGTGGATATTTTTGAACTAACAACCTCAACAGTTTAGATGAATGATTGACTTGTTCGCTGAAATATATTGGAGTAATTGATATTTCATTCGCTTCACAACTTTGTTTTACTGATTTTCTCATTCCATTGTAGTATCTTTTCTTTGTCTGTTAAATCATATGTATATTCTCTAAAAAATTATTCCATTCTTATCTACTAGCTTTAATTCTCTTCATCTTTCTGTATCTGTGTTTATTATCCTAGTTTATTAATAAATTGCTAGTTTAGGAATTTTGCTAAGATTGTTCATTTGTAGTGTACATCACAGACTGCCGTTAATTAAACAACTATTGAAAATCTCAAAGCAATGGATATCCGTTTCGTCCTAGTATATAGGTCTCCTCAACAGTAACCATATGTGACACCGTCAGATATCTCGTAGTAAGTGCCTAACCTTCATATCATTGATCTAGTATTCAATATTTCATATTTCTTTCTTCAGTTTATGTGTAGGAAGGATTTGAATGTGACCAACTTGGTCTCGTGTGCTGTTACGGGTACGAGGGCTGATGTCACTTCCCGGCTGCCCACACCGTGGAAGGGTATTTCTTGAGGAACCTGAAAAGGAAATTGGATTAGTGTTGGTCTTAACGACCTGGGAGCGTGACCGCAGAGCCCAAGGGAGAACTGCTTGAAGCCGGTCGCGCACGGCCTTTTTGTAAAAGGTTTTTAACGTGTTAGCTCCGTTCTTCAAAGGGCCTTACCGCCGGAGACGGAAATCCGTGAGGTAAGGTGAGGTGTGCATTTTTAGGGTCGACCTTTTCTAACCCCACCCCTCCTTGTGGGAAGGCAGCATCACTGTCATGCTGGTTGTCCGAGGGAAACACCTTACTGCTATCACACCCCTCTACAGTCAGCAGTACGACTTCGCCCTCAGACCTTGAGTTGCTGCTTTTAGTCTTACCGTTCTCCAATCGACCTGCCTGGCATGGTAGAACCTACAGGAACATATGTTCCAGCCAATATAGCTCGGTTGGGTCATCACGATAGGCAAGCCCGACCACCGCGTCAAGGTAGCAGCTTCGGTTTATGTGTAACAAACAAATAAATCGGGGCAACAAAAAATGAGTCACCATAACGAACCACTGGAGGCATATAATAAGGACGAGGAGGACACCTTTTAGCTTATGACAAAAAGTGGTGTGAAGAAGTAAGTGAAGGACATTATTTTCGAGGTATTCATAAAGCTAAAAATAATGTGATGATAAGCAAATATAGCTTTTCCTATCCCTCATACCTAAACATAGGATTCCATCTTATGCTTCTTTCCCGTGCCGCTTCTAGGTAATATATCATGTTACGGATGCGTGTTCTCTCAAAAACTCGTGTTTTGCTTTAGTGTTTCCTGTATTTGGATGAAAACCAGAAGCGTCGAAGTTTTTAGTTACCTCAGGTCAGCACTAAAGACTAGTCAATTATGATGTCGGTTACCGCTCATTGATCAATGTAAATACATCAGCCCTACAGGAGGTTTGTCGAAACACGAACAGCTCAGTACCAACATCTCAGACCGATGTGGGTTAAAATTCCATGTGGGGGAGCGTTATTTGCATGTAAGCCTCGATGACTACCCCCAACCAGGACGAAGCCAAGGTCTCCGTTCTCTCACCAACCACCCAATATTCAAACAAAATACACTCTATGTTAAGTCACTTAAAGTAGCAACGCATTGCAACTTAGTCGATAGGGTTCATTTACTACTAAGGAATCAATAGACATGGTTCTGTTCATTCTACGTAGTGATCATTCCATATAATTCTTATTCACCAGGCATAAAATGAAAGCATGTTGTGCGAAAAGCTCTTCGTTTGGTTGTGTAAGTCTCCTGGTAAGCTCAAATTTAGATATCAGAGTCCACAACAACAACTGGAATATAAATTAAGTGCATATTGGTAGTTGAACAATTGAGGGTAATGTCCTTACCCTGGAGTAGAATCTGTGTAGTGCTGGAATAACCTGTAACACCCTAGACGAATTCTCTTTGCAATCAAGCACAGCTACATTGATAGACGACTGGTCTCATGAGTGTAAGGTGAATTTTTTCTGAGACAGTTCGGCAAGTTTGATTCAGTATTAACTACAAGTATATTAAACCTCTTACGTTTTGGATCTTATTTCCAAGACATGAACATTGCATCTTAAGATCGTGTTTTGGAGTTACTATTTTCATTACAACAAATCAGTTACTAGCATCTAGTGACAAGCTAGCGTAGTAATATGAACCCATAACATTATAAAAAATTTGTTCAGATCATAATATTATTGTTTAGCTACCTGTCTTTCTTGATAACTATGAAATGCGTTAAATTCACCGAGTTGTGCTACCTTCATTCGTTGATTGGGTATAGAAAAAAGAGTTGTTGCTAAAATGCAGTTTCGACTCTGACAGTACAGTGATGAAGTCAGTGTGCATGCTGACCATTAAAAAAATACCAATATGATAGTAATCAAGACGCCAAGTACGTGCGGAATTTAGTTACTTTTTTCATGTCTTTACTGAGCTTATTGTGAACTAAGTGGGATTTTATGCACCACCACTATCACAGACTGATGAAGTTTTGATCTACTGTAGTAGGCTTATTCTGGTTTCTAGACAAACCAAAAATCGCACTCATTTCCGTTATTCTCTACGCTTGCCTTTTAGAGGAGTATTAAAAAAATGAGTTAAGCGCTTTACAGTCAAATATATAATTGGAGTGTGATTGATTACTTTGTACTTACTATTATGAATGATTGTGAACTCTTACCTGTATACACTCATACACATGAATATTCGTGTTTTTTCGACCACCTATCGGATTATATCTAGGTATATTTTGGTTCAGAGCATTTTTTACATACATATATGATGTCACTATCTATACAAACCTCACCTACACATTTGATCACGCATATAATTAACCCATTCTTTGTCTGTCTGCTTGCTCTAATTGAGGACATGACTGGTTGGAATAAACCTGTTAGTATTTTGTGCCATGAATTATCATTACACCGGAGGCAAATGCAATCGCTCAGTTGTTTAAATCAATTCGTCGTACCAAGCCATTCTGGATGGGTTCTTAATAAGGGCTGAGCATGCCAATGCTAAAATTAAATACGGTTAGAGATCTAAAATATATCTGACTGAGATGCTTAATTTCTATCTCGAGGAAATATTCTCTTCAAGCGTAACGGGTGAAAGGAAGGAAAATATTAAGGATATTCTGGAAACTTACGCCTGTTACTCCTCGTGGAGGAGCATAGGCCGCCAACCAGCACTCGCCATCCAACCATCTCCTGGGCAACACTTTGCAGCTCTTTCCAGTTGTTATTCACCTTTTTCATATATGTTCTTTGGCCTTCCTCTTCTCAGCTTCCCTTCACAATTCCAAGTTACAACCTGCCTCGTGATGCAGTTTGATGATTTGCGTAATGTATGTCCTATCCATTTCCATTGTCTTTTCCTAATTACCTCTTCAGCTGGAAGCTGGTTTGTTCTCTCCCACAGAAGGCTGTTGCTGATGGTATCCGGCTGATGGTTGTTGAGTATCTTGCGTAGACAACTATTTATAAATACTTCTACCTTCTTGATGATGGTTGTAGTAGTTTCCCAATCGTCAGCTCCGTGCAGTAGCACTGTGTTGACGTTGGTATTGAAGATTGTGACTTTGCTATTAGTTGAAAGTTGTTTTGAGTTCCATATGTTCTTCAATTGTAGGGATGCGGCTCTTGTTTTCCCAATCCTCGCATTTACGTCTGCATCTCAAACTCCTTGTTCATCGATGATGCTTTCCAGGTATGTGAAGGATTCTACATCTTCCAGAGTTTCGCCATCAAGTGTGATTGGATTGGTGTTCTCCGTGTTGTATTCGAGGAGCTTGGTTTACCCCTTATGAATGTTGAGGCCTATGGATGCAGAGACTGGTGCTATACTGGCTGTCTTTATCTGCATTTGTTCGTATGTATGGTATAGGAGGGCTAGGTCATCTGCGAAGTCGAAATCGTCTAGTTGGTTCTGAGCTGTCCATTGTATGCCGTGTTTTCCCTCGGATGTTGAGATCTTCATAATCCAGTCGACCATCAGAAGAGAGAGGAAGTGGGAGAGTAGACACCCTTGTCTGACTCCGATTCTTACTTGGAATGCATTTGTCAGCTGTCGTCCATGCACTACATTGCACTGTATTCCGTCATATGAGTTCCGGATAATGTTGAAAATCTTCTCAGGAACTCCGTAGTTTCGACGAAGCTTCCGTAATGTACTCCTATCTACACTGTCAAGTGCCTTTTCATAATCAATGAAGTTGATTTACAGTGTCGAGTTCCACTCAACTGATTGTTCGACGATGATCCGTAGTGTTGCAATTTGGTCTGTGCACGACCGATCCCTGCAAAATCCAGCCTGCTGAACCCAAGTTTAGCGTCTTCTGTGTCTTTCATCCGGTTCAGCAACACTCTGTTAAAGACTTTCCCTAGTACTGAAAGTGATGTAATGCCTCTGTAGTTTTCATATTTGCTCAGATCTCCTTTCTTTGGAATCTTGATGAGGTGTCCTTCTTTCCAGTCCGTCGGCACTTAATCCTCCTCCCAAATCTTCTTGAATAGAGCATGAAGCATGTTTGTAGTTACTTCGATGTCTGACTTCAGTGCTTCAGCTAGTATATTATCAGGTCCTGCTGCTTTCCCGCTCTTGATTTGTCTGATGACCATCGTGATTTCTTTGGTCGTTGGTGGAGTGACATCTATAGGATGATCTGTGTGTACTGCTTCGTTGTTTGATGGATTCATTGGAGCCGGTCTATTCAAGAGTTCCTCGAAGTACTCTACTCATCTGTCCCGCTGTCGTTGAGTTTCAGTGATTGGTCTGCCTTCTTTGTCTTTGACCGGTCTCTCTGGTTCACTATATCTCCCTGCTAGTTTCTTCGTTGTATCATACAGCTGTTTCATATTTCCTTCTCTTGCAGCTTTTTCCGCCGCCATTGCTAGTTCTTCCACGTATTTCTGCTTGTCGGCTCTAATACTCTTCTTCACTTTCTTGTCTGCTTCTATGTACTCAGTTTGTGCCTTAACTTTCTCTGCTCGTGTTCGGCTATTGTTAATTGCTGTCTTCTTGTTCTTCCTTTCTTTGATCCTGTCCAATATTTCTATAGAGATCCATTCCTTATGATGATGCTTGTTGAGGCCCAGAACCTCTTGACACGTTGAAGTTAATGCTTCTTTGATACCTTTCCAGTTGTCCTCCATAGTCGTTTCTTCTTCCTTCAGTAGATCATGTAGGGCTTGGAACCTGTTGTTGAGCGCTATCTTGAATTCATTGAGTCTGTCAGTATCTCGAAGGAAGGCTGTATTACAGCTTTGTATTGCTGTTTGTCCAATTGTCCAGTTCTTCTTTAGCTTCAGTTTTAAATTGGCCACAACAAGGTGGCCAGCAAGGTGAAGCTATATCAGCTCCTCTCCTGGTTCTCACATCTTCCATTGTCCTTCGGAATTATTTATGGTTACAAAAATGATCTATCTCGTTCTCTGTGGTGTGATGTGGTGAGATCCATGTGGCTTTGTGTATGCGTTTGTGTGGAAATATTGTGCCGCCTATGACCAATTTGTTGAATGCACACAGATTTGCAAATCTCTACCCATTTCCGTTTCTCTCTCCCAGTCCATGTCGTCTCATGATATCTTCATATCCGGTGTTGTCTATTCCGACTTTGACGTTTAGATCTCCCATCAGAATGGTGAGGTCCTTTCTTGGCCGCTTCGCTGTGATTGATCGCAACCTATCGTAGAACTGATCTTTATCGTCTTCATTGCTATCATTGGTGGGTGCATAACACTGGATAACATTAATTGTAATTCCCTCCGTCTTTGATTTGAATGATGCTTTGATGATTCTGAATCTGTGAGATTCTCATCCTACAAGTGCATTTCGTGCCAGTTTGGACAGGATTAGAGTAACTCTCTGAGTGTGTGGAGCATTTTCCTCTTCGTGGCCCGAGTATAATAGCATCTCTCCCGTATTTAGCCTTTGTTGTCCAGCTTGGTCCAATGGGTTTTGCTGATTCCCAGTACTGCCAAGTTGTATCCCCTCATTTCCATTGCTATCTGACTGGTCTTCCCGGTCTCCCACATTGTCCGTACGTTCCATGTACCTTTAAAACTTGTTGCTCTGGTTGTTAGAAAGGACATCGGCTTCGTGGCTTTCGAAGGAAGTCGGCTTTCACCATGAGGTGTCATAGTTCTTCTAAATGAAGACCTTCTAACTCCTAGGGTAGAGTTTAAATGGTTTGAATTATCTTTCTTCTGGTTAGCGTTTTTTAGCGAGTTAGTTTTCTATGGGATGTGTTAGCTAATTTCATACCCAAACCTCCTCGTTTACCCGAGGTTGGGACCAGCAGTAACTCTAGAAGAGCTACAGGCGGATTTATTATTCTAGAAACAGTTCGTTAAAAAACTCGATTACATATCTTCGCAAAAACGAAGTTCATTGAAATGCCAATCTGTAGCAATAGGGAGCACAACCCCATTCTGTTGGACTTCTTAATAAGGTTCTCCTGATAGGTAGTACTGACTAAGTTAAAATTGCGTTTTTGGAGTAGCGACTTATCCAGGTTGCAAAACGTCACATATTTCAGTTTTTGCTTTTTAAGGTATTACAAATAATTTATTTGAAATTATTAAGCTAAACCTTAGTAATGATGCTTGCAATTCGATTAATAGGTCGTCTATGTTTGATTCCTAATTATTTGGTCGAACAATTACGTTTGAGGATCGCATGATCATAAAGGCTTCTAGCAGAATGAGAATCTAGACTCCTCCTATTTTAATAGTGTTTACTGTCAACCAGGTAAGAAATTATGGGATTGTTTATAGACTTGGTGACACTTTTCCTAACCTTAGTGGCCCTTGTTCACGAACACTCTAGGGCAAGACCATCCGGGTACGATTCGCAAAACTAATTTCACTGGAGTAGTTAAACTGATTTACATAGATTGGAAAGACCACCATCGGTGACTTATCTTTGAATCATCGTATGAGTACTGGGTTAATTTACGACTTGGCAACCCCTAAAATATGAGTAGAATAATACGGTGTCTTTAGAGAAAATAAAGCAGTAAACATTTTTCTGAATACATTTTTGAGAGAACTATGAAGTAAACTCACCTATCGTGGGTTATTTCTCATCATTAATTACTCATAGTAGACATCTAATTAACAGATTTTATTGATTTATATTTCTATGAATGGATTTTTTCTTCATGCTTAAAAATACATTATAGTAACCATCGTTGATACATATAAATGCCGTGAAACCAAGAAACATTTTTCACATTATTGATCAGATGAAAGTAGACAAACAAATACTGTAAAAAAAACTGTTTAAAGTGATGCAATTAAAGGTAATGAACTTTAAAAAATATTATAGCAAATATATTTGGATCCATTTTGAAAAAAAAAACAACTAATACAACTGAATATGTTTGCCAATTTAAACAATAGATAAAATTATCGAACTAAGAAAGTAAAACCTAAAACAAATTCTAGATGCAAAATAAGAAATACCTTAAGTGAGTGTATTTTTCAAATGTTTTGTGAAATGTTGTCTAGTTTAAAGATAGTTCTCATTACAAACTATAATATTAGCTGAAGAACTATTATAAACCAAAGAATACTAGATAATTGTTTCGTATTATCCTAAAAACTAACCAACAGTGTGTATCCACTCTTTCAAATAAATTCTTACTAAGAATATTTAGACCTCATGATGAACACAAGACTATTGAGTCGAAATTCAATGATATAACTTTTCGAGATTTGTGATCTAACATGATTTTCAAATAAATTTATCACTGAGTTACTGTGACATTACTAACTTATTTGACTCTTTGAGTGTGAAGATCTAGGATTCTAGCCCGTGTGAGTTCACAGTTGTCGATTTCTACAAAGATTATAACTGTAATACAGGAATAGACTAATATTCCTTAGTTTTGATAATTCGTCAGATGATATCAGTTGACAGTTATCTATTTTAAAAATAACAAAAATCACATTATTAAATGGTTATTTATTCAGAAACATTATCAAGGAATCATTTGAGTGGAACAATGGTTCAATCAATTATCAATCTAATTTTGTAAGAGAATAAGCTAAACTGACGGACAATAAACATGATTCAAAATAAAGGAAGCTTTTTCGGCTCTGTATCAAATCCAGAATAGCTTTCCACAGGAATCATGACGGTATCTTTTTTACTTAGAGGATGCTATCGGGATTGTTTCGAGAGGAGCTGGTTTGCTTTTCCAAACGCATTGTTAGCCTCAACCCATAATACGATTATTCCACTCCAAATCAAAATAGTTATCGGATGCCATATAACTTTACATTCAATCTATTTCAATTTAATTTCAACCCATTCTCACATTCCCACAAACCATTTATTATTGTGTACTAAACTATGATATTAATTTCATCATCATTACGGTAACTCCGACATCACATTCGTACGATTTTGTACAATAGTCGCGACTTTGGTAAACCTAAATAACCTCAATTTTTTGACATTATGCCAATAACATATACATTTAATATTATCCCTTTCTTACTGATCACACATTTTGTTGTCGATTGGTGGTGTGGAAATATACTCACCTTCTAATCAATCCAGTCACGTGTTCTTGATCCGAGTCGTATTGAAGTCCTGTAGAATAAACACTGACAAGGTATCTAGTGTAGATATTCGTCTAAAGGAAATTAATACTCCATGGGTGTAAGTGAGAAAACCAAGAATTATTTCAATGTTGATGAATGTACAAATCTAGATGTCGAAAACAAAGTTATAGAAATCAACTGCTCATCCAAATGGCCATTATTTATCACTTAAACAGTATGAATTAAAATATCGCCCAACTTGTTTATTGAACATAAATAAACCATAAAATAAAGAAGTAGTTGTTAGGAGACTTCCGCTCATAGATACAATAATTTATTGGATATTAGAACAGACAAAGCTAAAATTTTAATCTCAGTTATGAAAAATGGCTTTGAGATTGTTGTTAATAGCAAGAATTAATACAAATCAACGTAGTACTAAAGACAACCAATAAGAAATTATTAAGTATGGGCAAATAATTACTTGGAATAATGATTTATTTGGATAAAATAAAACGTAAAAAATAAGAAGAGGATCGAGACATGAATGAATTGATATTAAATACACCAATAGAAAATCTTTACATAAATATCCTATGCATTATTAATAGTCTCAGGTAGATCGAATATTGCTATCTGAATACTTTGGTTTTTGAAAAGAATCTACAGTTAGAAGTTAACGATAATGGGATTTAGCAGATCAATGTTAAACAAGTTGTTCTACATAGAGAGTATAGTACTATGTAGCCTAACTGCTTGTCAAATTATCTAACATAATGCATGGTGATATAATTGTTTGGAAAACGATTTACTGCAAAAACTATTTATAAGATTGTACTTAAAAAAAATAAATTGATTTTCAGTTTATTCACTAATATAACTGCAATTAACGTACAATACTGTCAGGTGTGTTCGTACTGCGAATAAATCATAATAATCTGGTGATCATGGTTCGATCGAAATTTTTATGCATAGAAACATGCACGTTTTGTACAAGTGATTATAAATAATTTATAACATTCATTTGGTAAATAATTTATGGTAACACAAAAAATAATTTAAATACTTAGTTGGTCAATACAAATCATTGGTGTAGACACTGATATCCAAATACTATCGATCGATTGTGAGACATAACAATAAAAGTCAATTGATTAAAAAGCACACATCGTGTTGTTATATCCGAACGAAGAGTAAATGAATGATAACTGCTAGGACTTATTAATGGATTATTATTACATATATTCCTACTGGATATCTATTGAGTAATTAGATTATATGTATATTCATATATTTTTATCATAAGCTTTCATTTAACCTATTGGCTACTATTATACAACTTACTATCCTTAATTTGCTCCCAATTTATTAGTTACAGTATCCCATACCTACAGCCACTTTTGGCTTGATCTCATATAATTATTTTTAACTTTATGGTGTGATACGGTCTGGTTTGCTTGTATATAAACCACGTATGTACGAAATATACAATTCATCTATTGAAGGCTGAGATTGCTTTCTGAATTCAAGGGTAAGAACTAGGCGAGAAGGATCAATAAAGATAAAGAGTTGACACAAGGCTGCTAGTGCTGGTTTAACGTGTCACTGGTTTAGCACAAGACAAGGTCATATAAGTCGGTATACAGATCGGCGATTTTGTTACATGATAACTGACAGGGGCAAGAGTCATAACAGATATTAACACCATCTTTGCATACCAGAAATAAGCACAGAGCCAAATATACTAATGATTGTTCTTCAAGTAAAGTAGACACTCAAAACGAAGACATGCCAGATCAATATTTAGTAATACAAAACACGATATCATGAATACAACCATTGTAAATATTCAACTAAATAGACTTCTAGTAGCTAAAACATAAGATTCGAATGAGTTAACATTCCCAACAGCATCAACTAAGTAATTATCATTTAATTAATTCTAGAGAAAAAGAACTCGCCTGTAGCTCTTCTAGAGTTACTGCCGGTCCCAAACTCGGGTAAACGAGGAGGGTTGGGTATGAAATTAGCTAACACATCCCATAGAAAACTAACTCGCTAAAAAACGCTAACCAGAAGAAAGATAATTCAAACCATTTAAACTCTACCCTAGGAGTTAGAAGGTCTTCATTTAGAAGAACTATGACACCTCATGGTGAAAGCCGACTTCCTTCGAAAGCCACGAAGCCGATGTCCTTTCTAACAACCAGAGCAACAAGTTTTAAAGGTACATGGAACGTACGGACAATGTGGGAGACCGGGAAGACCAGTCAGATAGCAATGGAAATGAGGGGATACAACTTGGCAGTACTGGGAATCAGCAAAACCCATTGGACCAAGCTGGACAACAAAGGCTAAATACGGGAGAGATGCTATTATACTCGGGCCACGAAGAGGAAAATGCTCCACACACTCAGAGAGTTACTCTAATCCTGTCCAAACTGGCACGAAATGCACTTGTAGGATGAGAATCTCACAGATTCAGAATCATCAAAGCATCATTCAAATCAAAGACGGAGGGAATTACAATTAATGTTATCCAGTGTTATGCATCCACCAATGATAGCAATGAAGACGATAAAGATCAGTTCTACGATAGGTTGCGATCAATCACAGCGAAGCGGCCAAGAAAGGACCTCACCATTCTGATGGGAGATCTAAACGTCAAAGTCGGAATAGACAACACCGGATATGAAGATATCATGAGACGACATGGACTGGGAGAGAGAAACGGAAATGGGTAGAGATTTGCAAATCTGTGTGCATTCAACAAATTGGTCATAGGCGGCACAATATTTCCACACAAACGCATACACAAAGCCACATGGATCTCACCACATCACACCACAGAGAACGAGATAGATCATTTTTGTAACCATAAATAATTCCGAAGGACAATGGAAGATGTGAGAACCAGGAGAGGAGCTGATATAGCTTCACCTTGCTGGCCACCTTGTTGTGGCCAATTTAAAACTGAAGCTAAAGAAGAACTGGACAATTGGACAAACAGCAATACAAAGCTGTAATACAGCCTTCCTTCGAGATACTGACAGACTCAATGAATTCAAGATAGCGCTCAACAACAGGTTCCAAGCCCTACATGATCTACTGAAGGAAGAAGAAACGACTATGGAGGACAACTGGAAAGGTATCAAAGAAGCATTAACTTCAACGTGTCAAGAGGTTCTGGGCCTCAACAAGCATCATCATAAGGAATGGATCTCTATAGAAATATTGGACAGGATCAAAGAAAGGAAGAACAAGAAGACAGCAATTAACAATAGCCGAACACGAGCAGAGAAAGTTAAGGCACAAACTGAGTACATAGAAGCAGACAAGAAAGTGAAGAAGAGTATTAGAGCCGACAAGCAGAAATACGTGGAAGAACTAGCAATGGCGGCGGAAAAAGCTGCAAGAGAAGGAAATATGAAACAGCTGTATGATACAACGAAGAAACTAGCAGGGAGATATAGTGAACCAGAGAGACCGGTCAAAGACAAAGAAGGCAGATTATGTTGAGGATAATGTCCTCAATATCTGACTCCAAATAATAATATCCCGTAACTGAGTATTTTAGCTAGGCTTAATCTCCTAGTAGAATTGCGAATTTACTCGAGATTATTAAAAAGCCTGAACACCAGTTATAGAGATAGTTTATTGTTAATGAATAATAATAATCCACAAGCGCACGATGAGCAAGCACACGATGAAACAGAGAGAGTGAGTGAGTCTGTTAAAAATCCATATATATTTGAGAGTTAATCGGGTGTGGATAAATTATCGATTATCTGCACATTGCAACCAATAGGAAAATAGCTTAAGAGTTAATGTACAGACATGCATTCGATCATACACACCGAAATTAACATAGTGAATTGAGTCTGAGTTACAATGACTAGACAAATGATACAGTAGCCAAAAGGGCTTGCTACATAAGCTCCCATCCAGAACATTGATGTTTTTATGTACCCAAAAAAAAAAATTCGATTAACATCTATGTTCGACAAAGAGATAAAGAACGGAACTGTTTTTAAAATAAAAGTACAACTCAATATGATGAGTAAGCGTAAAATTGTAATAACAGCTTGTGTGTTGAAACGTTTCATATCATGTATATACAAGTGTAAATTTAACATTAATGAATTGTATAAAGTTAAAATGTAAGCATAATGGTGATCCGTGGGGCCAATAAAAAAAATAGTAATCAATATAAAGTAGGATTTTTATGTGTTATAAGAGTAGTCTCAGGATTTGGTCTAGATAAATATAGTGGTTGCTACATACCTATCTGGCCAATGTACTCTTCTTCCTGATCTTGTTGTAGTTTGTGCTGCTGCTGAATTTTGATTTGAAATGTTGCTTGTTGCAGGTAGTTTGAATGGTGCTTGCTCTGCTGCGGGTTTAGACGGTTTTACAGTTGCCTGTTTTTCAGTGTTCTCTAAAAATGCTGGTTTTACTCTATCGATGCTAACTGTATCATGTTTACCTGCTCTTTCCACTGTAACCGTTTTAGTGTCCTTTCGGATGATTTTAAAAGGGCCGTCGTAAGGAGTCTGTAACGGCTGTCGTACTCTATCATTTCTGACGAATACATGTGAGCATTTGTCTAGTTCGTTGGGTACGAATGATTTCACCTTTTGGGTTCGTGGTTTAACGGACCTAATGGATTCCATCTGCTGTTTTAATTGTTGTACGTAGTTGGTTATATCTGCTGGAATATCTGTTGCACGGTCAAAAAATTCACCAGGCAAACGTAATGTTGTTCCATAAACCAACTCAGCAGCACAACAACCGAGGTCTTGTTTGATGGTTGAGCGAATACCTAATAGTATCAAAGGGAGCTTGATATCCCATTTGTAATCTCCTCGTGCGGCCGTCAAAGAGGCTTTTAACTGTCTATGGAATCTTTCTATCATTCCATTAGCAGACGGATGATAAGCAGTGGTTCTAATTCTCTTTATACCGAAAGTATCTGTAAGTTGCTGAAATAGTTTGCTTTCGAATTGCGTTCCACGGTCGGTCGTAATTGTTGTAGGGACACCGAAGTTTGTAATCCAGTGTTTCACCAGCTTCTTCGCCACTGTTGATGCTGACGTGTCTTTTAACGGAACAGCTATGGGCCATCTCGTAAATCTATCTATACATGTTAGTATATGCGTGTAACCATTAGAAATCGGTAACGGCCCAACAATGTCGATATGAATATGGTCGAACCTAGCGCTAGCGGCGGGAAAAATTCCGGTAGGAGATATGATGTGCCTATGTACTTTTGACTTTTGGCATTGGACGCATTCCCGTGACCATTTTCTTACGTCTTTGTTTATTTTTGGCCATACAAATCTATCTGTGACAAGCTTTACAGTGGCTTTTATACCTGGATGAGATATATTGTGTAATTTCTCAAAAATATTTCGTCTCATACCGAAGGGTACAAAAGGGCGAGTTTTACCTGTTGAGGTATCACAAGCTAAGGTGTCCTTGTTGTTAATGGGGATGTTTTGGAATAATAATTTCGTTTCCTTAGACTGCAAAAGCTTTTGTAGCTCCGTATCGAGCTTTTGATGCTTTGCCATTTCTTGATAGTCTATATCAGGGGTCGAGAAGGTATTGATATTTAATCTCGATAGTGCATCTGCTGCCTCATTTGCATTGCCTTTAATATAGCGTATATCAGCTGCAAATTGTGAAATGAATTCTAGTTGACGAATTTCGCGCGGACTGTATTTATCATGATTGTGCATCAAGGACTTAGTTAGAGGTTTGTGATCAGTATATATCGTGAAAGAATTGCCTTCTAACATATAGCGAAAGTGTTTGATGGCTAAGTAGATAGCTAACAGTTCTCTACCGAATGTGCTATATTTTGTTTGCGTTGCGTTGAGCTTTTTTGAGAAAAATGCAAGGGGTTGCCATTGTTCATTGACACGTTGCTGAAGTACAGCACCTACTGCTACGTTAGAAGCGTCGGTCATTATTGCTAAAGGTGCATCAACCTTTCGTCGTGCGAGTAATGCCTCTGTGCTTAAAGCGCTTTTCAACTGATCAAATGCTTGAATTGCTTGCGGTGTCATTGCTAATGATTTAGCTCGTCCCCTTAATAAATCAGTTAGTGGTTTTGCTAAGTCTGCACATTTAGGGATAAAACGTCTGTAAAAGTTGATCATCCCAAGGAAACGTCGTAGTTTCTTGAATGAATCAGGCAAAGGATAATTTTTGATAGCTTGTGTTTCCTCAGGAACTGGTTTAATGCCTTGCTTATCAAGTACGTGACCTAAAAAGGTGAGGGATTGTTTTCCGAACTCACATTTGTCAGGATTGACCGCTAACCCATACTCGTTTAGCTTCTCAAAAAGCATTTTCAAATGCGTTAGATGTTCATTTTCATCTTTGCTTGCTATAAGTAGGTCATCTATGTAAGCATACACAAACGGTAAGCCCCGTACCACTTGGTCGATAAAACGCTGGAAACTTTGTGCAGCATTCCTTAATCCGAAAGGCATGCGGACGAATTCGTATAGTCCAAAGGGGGTAGTAATGGCTGTTTTAGGAACATCGTCCGGATGAATTGGAATGTGATGGTAAGCACGGACGAGATCAACTTTTGAAAAGATCGACACGTCAGATAGGCTATGAGTGAAGTCATGCAGATGTGGGAGAGGATATCTATCTGGTACGGTCCGGCTGTTGAGAGCTCTATAGTCACCGCACGGTCTAACTTCGGAAGAGTTTTTCTTAGGTACCATATGAAGCGGTGATGCCCACGGACTATCGGAGGGGCGTATGATGCCCAACTCAATCATTTTGTTGAATTCGTTCTTTGCGATAGCCAGACGAGAGGGATCAAGGCGTCTTGGACGTGCGAACACTGGTGGACCCTCTGTCTTTATGTGGTGTACGACGGTATGCGTCGGTTTGTCGTGTTTGAAACTCGGTCGTAATAAATCTGGAAACTGATTAAGTAAATTGACGTATTTGTCGTTCTCTTGATGAGGTTTAACTAATAAATGTATGGAAGTCTCATTTGATATAATTCCTCTAATTTCTTTACTTTGTTCGGCAAGGACAAGTTTCCTATTTCTGACGTCTACCAGTATTTTGTGGAATTGCAGAAAATCAATGCCGATTATAGGAACGAGGACGTCCGCTATGATGAAACTCCAGGAAAAATTAGATTTAGGACCGAAATTTAATTGCAACCGCCTTTTGCCGTACGTCTTGATGTCAGACCTGTTTGCAGCTTGTAATTTTAGTTTGGGGTCAGGTGTGTTTTTCTCGAGTGCAGTAGGTGGTACTACACTAACCTCTGCCCCAGTGTCGACTAAAAACTGTGTGCCGGTTCTTTTGTCTGTAACATATAATAGACGACTGTCTTGAAGTTTGTGGTCAGTGAGTGCAGTCGTCATTAACCTGCGGTCTTGACGTCCCTTTTTCTGTGTGCTTGCAAAGTTACAAGGCGGAATACATTTTCTAGCTTGTTTGCCATATGTTCTATGGTACCAGCAAATGTTGTGTCTAGTAGTGCTTGGACTACGTCGTCTACGGCTTGTGGATGTTCTTCTACGCTTGCTGTGGGAGGCATTCAATAATTGGATGTGAGCTATCTGTTTCGTAAGGATATCAACTGATCGTCGTAACTCGGCGATCTCGTCAGCTGAACTTGATTGGATTTGAGATACAAGGTGAGTCTTGGACCGTTCGTAAATTCTGTCGGCTATGTCTGCTAGCCTATCAAAATCAACGTCTTCGTCTCCCATTGCTAGTATCTGTTGAATGTTTTGAGGAAGACGTCTGAGCCACAATTGATATAGTAGACGTTTGTCTACTGTACGACTTCCTAATAAGTTTGTCATGTGGCGTTTTAACTGTGACGGTGTATTGTCACCTAGCTCGACGTTGGCTAAAAGTTGATCGATTGTCTGTTGGTCAGTGAGAGATGTGACACGAATGACCTCTCTTTTTAGACAATCGAATGGTGAGTCAGGATCCGGCTTAAAAATGACATCCGGCACTTGTTCAATGACGTCATCTGGCAGCAGTGAATTTGCATAACTAAATTTCGTACTCTGGTTTGTGATTTTGTTTGCTACAAAAAAGCTTTCTAAACGAGCGAACCAGAGTTCAGCCTTTCGTGAATTAAAAGTAGGTAAAGGTACAGAGATGGCACCCACGGAAATAGATTTAGATGAAAGGCTTAGCGAATTATCAAGTGCCATGATACGAAGAAGCAATAGTAATAATAAGCCGAGGATTGTAATATACAATATGAAGAGAAATCAAAAATAACAACAAGAAATATATATAAGACTCACCGAAAAGAAAAACTGTCACTTTTGGTTTAAATATGCGAATATACAGCAATAATTCCAAAGGAACAATGCTATGGATGGATTTATTATGACTGTTAATGAATTGTTAAGAATTGTAATAGTAATTCCAATGTGAAGTTCTTTAAGATACGCTTGGAGAGTATGCAGCAGAATTCGTAGAGGAATGGTGTGTGTTCTAAAAGCGGTTCACCAATATGTTATGGATAATGTCCTCAATATCTGACTCCAAATAATAATATCCCGTAACTGAGTATTTTAGCTAGGCTTAATCTCCTAGTAGAATTGCGAATTTACTCGAGATTATTAAAAAGCCTGAACACCAGTTATAGAGATAGTTTATTGTTAATGAATAATAATAATCCACAAGCGCACGATGAGCAAGCACACGATGAAACAGAGAGAGTGAGTGAGTCTGTTAAAAATCCATATATATTTGAGAGTTAATCGGGTGTGGATAAATTATCGATTATCTGCACATTGCAACCAATAGGAAAATAGCTTAAGAGTTAATGTACAGACATGCATTCGATCATACACACCGAAATTAACATAGTGAATTGAGTCTGAGTTACAATAACTAGATAAATGATACAGTAGCCAAATGGGCTTGCCACAACCAATCACTGAAACTCAACGACAGCGGGACAGATGAGTAGAGTACTTCGAGGAACTCTTGAATAGACCGGCTCCAATGAATCCATCAAACAACGAAGCAGTACACACAGATCATCCTATAGATGTCACTCCACCAACGACCAAAGAAATCACGATGGTCATCAGACAAATCAAGAGCGGGAAAGCAGCAGGACTGATAATATACTAGCTGAAGCACTGAAGTCAGACATCGAAGTAACTACAAACATGCTTCATGCTCTATTCAAGAAGATTTGGGAGGAGGATTAAGTGCCGACGGACTGGAAAGAAGGACACCTCATCAAGATTCCAAAGAAAGGAGATCTGAGCAAATATGAAAACTACAGAGGCATTACATCACTTTCAGTACTAGGGAAAGTCTTTAACAGAGTGTTGCTGAACCGGATGAAAGACACAGAAGACGCTGAACTTGGAGTTCAGCAGGCTGGATTTCGCAGGGATCGGTCGTGCACAGACCAAATTGCAACACTACGGATCATCGTCGAACAATCAGTTGAGTGGAACTCGACACTGTAAATCAACTTCATTGATTATGAAAAGGCACTTGACAGTGTAGATAGGAGTACATTACGGAAGCTTCGTCGAAACTACGGAGTTCCTGAGAAGATTTTCAACATTATCCGGAACTCATATGACGGAATACAGTGCAATGTAGTGCATGGACGACAGCTGACAAATGCATTCCAAGTAAGAATCGGAGTCAGACAAGGGTGTCTACTCTCCCACTTCCTCTCTCTTCTGATGGTCGACTGGATTATGAAGATCTCAACATCCGAGGGAAAACACGGCATACAATGGACAGCTCAGAACCAATTAGACGATTTCGACTTCGCAGATGACCTAGCCCTCCTATACCATACATACGAACAAATGCAGATAAAGACAGCCAGTATAGCACCAGTCTCTGCATCCATAGGCCTCAACATTCATAAGGGGTAAACCAAGCTCCTCGAATACAACACGGAGAACACCAATCCAATCACACTTGATGGCGAAACTCTAGGAAGATGTAGAATCCTTCACATACCTGGAAAGCATCATCGATGAACAAGGAGTTTGAGATGCAGACGTAAATGCGAGGATTGGGAAAACAAGAGCCGCATCCCTACAATTGAAGAACATATGGAACTCAAAACAACTTTCAACTAATAGCAAAGTCACAATCTTCAATACCAACGTCAACACAGTGCTACTGCACGGAGCTGACGATTGGGAAACTACTACAACCATCATCAAGAAGGTAGAAGTATTTATAAATAGTTGTCTACGCAAGATACTCAACAACCATCAGCCGGATACCATCAGCAACAGCCTTCTGTGGGAGAGAACAAACCAGCTTCCAGCTGAAGAGGTAATTAGGAAAAGACAATGGAAATGGATAGGACATACATTACGCAAATCATCAAGCTGCATCACGAGGCAGGTTGTAACTTGGAATTGTGAAGGGAAGCTGAGAAGAGGAAGGCCAAAGAACATATATGAAAAAGGTGAATAACAGCTGGAAAGAGCTGCAAAGTGTTGCCCAGGAGATGGTTGGATGGCGAGTGCTGGTTGGCGGCCTATGCTCCTCCACGAGGGGCAACAGATGTAAGAGAAAGTGACTATTCGAATTTGTCAGTAGATTGATTTTATCAATAATAATTTGAGTATAATGCACCTAGTGTTGAGAACAATTAATTTTCTAGTACGAAGTTAAAAACAAACTTCATAGACATCTGACAGAAAATTTTAAAAGAACTATGAATAAACTAATCCTATTTTTACAATGTACCTAGATGGCTTGTTAATGCATGAATGAAATACTTTCAAGTATAATTTTCTCACATGATTCCTTCATAGCCCTACAGAATATGTTATGAGAATCCGAAGAGTTAAACATTATTTTCTCAACCAAATCTCCAAACTACACAAGGTATACTACAAATATAAGCTAATCAGAGTCAGTGAATTCCTCACTAGTGCAGAGAAATAATCAATATGTAAGCGATAAACACAATAATACAGCAATCAGAAAGGAGCTAGGAAAAAAAGATGTAAAATAGTATGTTTGAGACAGAGAATAAATCTGGGTCATTAAGACTGGTTTTTGGCCATATTACCCTGTCTTCGGCCAGCGATTTGAATTGTTTTTGAGCCTCAATCAAGAATATTACATCTTTCCACATAGTTCAGAACAACAATCACTGAACTGAGGAGTTGGTGTTATCAGTCTGAACACTAATACACTTCATCTATCGCTTATCTATGTAATAGGCAGTGAGTTGGGATATATAATACCTAATTCGATTAAGGTTTACAGCTCCAACAGACTCATCTTCTTTGTTTGATGTGAAAAGTCTGACACGAGTATTGTTTGACTAGTATTCGTTCTATGTCCTACATTTAGTCAACATCTTTAACTAATCAAACAATATCATTTGTATATCTAATTACGGTAGAGAATTTTTGGATAAGCATCGAATATTGAGTCAGGCAGAACATAGGTTATCTCTAAGAGCGTATATCCACAACAGAATTAGATAAATATCCAGAGTTGATAAACATGGTTAGTTATATTTCCAATGATCACTTCAGAAGTAGCGCACTACAGGTTTTAAGACAAGTAAACGAAAGAAATTAAGGTTTTATAATGCAATTGTTAAGCACCCTTTAAATTTAACTATACAGTAGAATACGACTGGAATTAAGTAATGGTATATATTTCTCAACGGGCTTAAGATCCGATCTAAAAACGTCGGTAAGGTCTGGGAGCTATTTATTAATCTTCAATTAACTACATGAATAAATCAGTTTTAATGTTTATAAATGTTTATTAGTCTAACGAAGTAAATACCTTCGATAAACACCTTACCAATAAAAAGAAAAACAGTAAGTAGTATATAGAAGAACTTTATTGTATAATAGAAGGGATATACATGCATGCACTACAGCAAAATACATGGCAGTTTGTTTTAAAAATCCTGTATTAAACCAGTTTAAACAATGATGATTTTTTCTACTTCAAACTTATATGAATATATGAAAAAGTACAAAAGAAACAAAGTTTACTATTGTTACAAATTGTAAAATATAACAAAGAACGATGAAGATCAAGATATGAGCGCAGACCTAACTCTACAAATACAATGAGTAAATAAATAATATGCCTTAGATATTGGTCTTTTGTTTATTTTCGTCACATAAATCCAAGTATGAACCGAAATTTTAAAAGACTATTCGTTACAATACATTACAACTACTATTTTATTTGGTTAATTATGAGGTTTCTATAATACACTGGAACCAGTAGAGAAAAAGAACAACAGCTGAGAAGAACGTTATTATGTTATTCACTGTGTTTTGTTAAAAAAGAACAAGTGACCTTGTGTTTGTTGAACAAATAAACAAACAAGAAAAAGAAAAGACAACTACACGAAACTAAATCATCACAGTGAAAACCATAAGATATGAATAATAATATGGAATAAACAATACAGAAATAAGGGGAAAAATGAAAATGATAGGTTGTAAGTTGAATCATATCTATAGATTTGTTTAAAAAGTTTTATAGACACAAACAAACACTAGCACAGATGCATTTCAAGTTCTTGTTGTTTGATCAGAAACAAGATTACCACCAACTAGTTGAGCCATTCCACGATTGCCGACTATTTTTATCGCAGGGTTGAATACCTGTTATGCAAAAAAGAGTTGAGAATTATATAAAAGTGAAGAATATAGGTTTGATATACAGTTAATAAGCGCCGAAGATGGCCTACATTACCATACGCCGCTTTGGCTTTCATTGATCTCATCTCTCACATGACCACCAGCACTTATGCAGCTACACAAAAACACGGACTTCTCGACTATTATCCGCTCACTACCCACAGAATGCAGGATCAGGGTCCTTCCAGTCTTGGGCAAAAGAAGGCCCAGATTAGCATAAGCCGTTTTGGCTTTCGCTATACGCGCATTGATCTCATCACTCACGCCACCACCAGCACTTATGCAGCTACCCAGATACACGAACTTCTAGACTACTTCTATCTGCACACCATCCAGGGTGAGTACAGGATTAGGATCCTGCCAGTCTTGTAGAAGTACTTTGCACTTCGAAGGTACAAAGCACATACCGTACCCACGGACACTGATTGCCAACTGATTAAGTGCGGATTGCATGGCTTGAGCATTATCGCACAGTAAGACAATATCATCCGCGTACTGAAGGTTGAGAAGTCTATCTCCAGGCAACAGATCCACACCGCGATTAATTACATATATCAGAGCTATTTCCAGAATGTCATCGATAGCAAATTTGAAAGGGAATGATGAGATTGGGCAACTCTGTCTAACCGCACTGCTCGAGTGGAACAATGGAGAGAGGTGGTTATATGCCCTCACTCTGCCTGAGGTGTATGTATATAGGGCTTTTAGGATTTTAATAAACTTCTCAGGCACACTCTTCTTCAATAGACAATTCTAAAGAACAGTCCTGTCCAAAAACTTGAAGGCAGCCCTGATGTTTCCAACTCATTGGAACGCTCCGACCACCAGGCTTCTCGGTCTTACGCAAGCTTTACCCGACTTCCTTACGTAATATCCTTCGTTTGTTGTCAAACTCACGGTCACCCGGAGTAGACCGACGGGCCTCAATGAGTCGTAAAGAGTCTGAAGAAACCCAGTGCTTATAAGCGGGACGTTTCGCGAAGTTGCAAGCGACGTTACTCGCCATTTTCATGGCGACATGCAGTTACAACCAATGCTCATCTATACTTTTCAGTGGAATGGTAGCTAGCCTAGAAGCTAGCTCGGTTCGATACTTAGTTGCAACAGAAGTTGCAACGAGATTACTGACATCAATCTGTTTAGGACGATGAATTTGTCCACCACTGTAAAGTAAGATTAGCGCAAACAAGGGAATGATCGAGTCCAGATAGGTACTCCAAAAGGAGCGGCGGTCTTGAACACAACCACCCCAGCGGTAGCTGATCGCGATGTGATCAACCTGAGTCCAGGATTGAGATGAGGGGGGAGGACGCCAGGTGGCACATCGGTGATGACTGTGCCGGAAGTTAGTGCTAGCCAGAAACAGGTTGTGGTCTGTGCACAGTTGCAGTAGACGGTCCCCGTTATCTGTCCTGCGACCAACAAGTTCACATCGGCCACCTAAATGACTCGTTTCTGTCCCTAGACGCCCGACCTGAGCATTCAAGTCTCCGGCTAGTACTAAAATATCTGTCGAACGCACTTTCTGGAGAACAGTCAACTGGTGGTAGAATTCATCCTTGATTGCATTCGGGCTGCAATCTGTTGGAGCATAGGCGGAGATGACAAAAAGACATCGTTTTTCACACCGATTCCTCTCACTTCGATGGAACTTCTCTAGTCTAACAGCACAAAACCGACTGTTAATGGGGATCCAATCGATTAGTGCTGCCTCAGCTCGAGCGCCTAGTGCGAAACCAACGTCAGCAAGACCAGACGAAGATGCCACAGAGTCCCCGGATAAACGCACGTAAAACAAGCTTTTCGGAGCGACATATAGAGAGTACATTTGTAGTACTTCACAAGAGTCTTAAATACGGGTCTCGGATAGACAACAAACGTCGATATTAAGACTTTCCAAGGAAATAACCAGCCCTATCTGTTGTCCGACCTGAATAAGTGTGAGGACGTTGAAGGCAGCCAGTTTGAATGGTGCACGTGTTTCAGAAAAACTGCTTCAGTACTCGTACTTGGTGGTAGCATACAATTTTCAACCAGGCAGTGACTCAAGAACGTTTAGACAGAACCGAGTTTGCACCATAGGCGAGCTGCTGTATAAGTTGAAAAATGAGGATACATAAAGTGAGGAAGGAAGCGAATAGATAAGTGACGCAGTACATGAAAAAATAAAAATGAATTTTAATTGAAGCGAGAATAGTATTACCAGTATGAATTGTCATTTCATCTTATTTGTGTGTGGGCTGCCTTTTGGTTATGTAGTGGTTGGCGTTATGTATGATTCTACCCACCTAAGAAGAACAAATTTCAGATGTGCAACAAACATGGACATAAAGAAGGTCATTGTCCACCGAATCATACGTCCCAACCCAAGAAGAAATATAAACGTCGTCGACACACAATGAATCCAGCCATATCTAAAATCACTTTCTCCGGTAGTAGCTTTCCAAACAGACTATGACATTCGAAGGAAGTATGTGTGCCGATTTCTCAACAGGTTTAAACTCTGTATTAGTTGTATACCAGTATCCATTAACAGACCTTGGAGATCCGTTTGCTAGCCTTAATGGTGAAACATGTTTCGTGAAAATGGGCTACTCAGATGCTTATCTGAAAGTGGAAATAGATTATTATTGCAGAGAGCTCCTGAATATTAACACTCATCGAGGGTTATTTCAATATATTCGCCTACCGTTTGGCATCACGATTGCACCTACCATTTTTCAGCAAATGATAGATAAGATGTTAACAAGTATATCTGTGACAGCAGCTTATCTAGATGATATCATAGTTATAGGTTCAACTGACAGTGCCATTTCTGATCGAGTACATCAGGTACTTAAGCGAGTGGTGGAGTATGGTTTCCAACTTCGTGAAGAAAAGTGTAACTTCTTCATTCATTCGATCAAATACTTTGATTTCATCTTAGATAAGAACGGTCACCGACCAGATCCTGCCAACCTAGAAGCCATTCAGAAGATGCCCGCATCAACTGATGTTCTTTCATTAAGATCATTCTAGGGATCAATTAGTCATTACATCACATTTCTGTATGACATACATCGAGAGGTCACCAGAATGAATTATCATCAAAAGGCAAACCTTGGCAGTGGTCAGTAAAATGTCAAGCATCTTTCAACAAGGTCAAATCAGTGCTCAGCTAAAAGCTTCTTTTAACACACCTCGATCCCAGCTTTGGAGTTGTCTTTACATCTGACCCTCTGGTCATGGAGTTGAAGCAGTGATATCTCACGTGTTTCCGAACAAATCAGAAAAGGAGATTGCTCATGCTGCTAGCACGACCGTTGCTGTTACCTTGACGTGGTGGTCGGGCTTGCCTATCGTGATGAACCAATCGAGTTATACCGGCTGGAACAATCGTTCCTCAAGGTCTTACTATGCCAGACTAGGTCTGTTGAAGAGCGGTAAGACTAAAAGCAGAAACCCCAAAGCCCATAGGTGTGGCGGCAGTAAGGTGTTTCCCTCAGACAACCAGCAAAACAGAAATGCTGCTTCCCCACAAAGAAGGGTAGAGTTGGAAAGGGTCGACCCTAAAAAAGCACACCTCGCCTTATCCCACTGACTTCTGTCTCCCGCAGCGAGGTCCCAACAAGTACGGAGCTAACACGAAAATTACTCAAAAACGGTCGTGTGTGACCGACCTCAAGCAGTTGTCCCTTGGACACTGCGGTCACGCTCTCAGGTCACTAAGACCACCTTTAATCCAATTTCCTTTTCAGGTACCTCCAGAAAAATTCTTCCACAGTGTGGGCAACCGGGAAGTGATAACTGCCCTCATACCCCTAACAGCACTCAAGATCATTGTACTCATAATCAATCTCCCTCTTCAATTCCTATTATTCCTCCTACCTCGACCTTCAACTCTAAACTTCCTCCTCAAGTGTCACCATGACCAACGATGCTAGTGCGCGAAATACTGTCCTAGGTCAACTGAAACTTCGCTCTAAACTATGCATTGGAGTCTTCAACGTATGCATCCTGTGTCAAGTCGGCCAGCAGGCCTCCTGACTAAAACCCTAGAATCTCGTATCATTGATGTGTGCTGTGTCTCCGAAACACGCATACAGGATCCTAGTGTGGTCATTCATTTAACCTCACCTCGCCAAAACGGTGAGCCAACGAGATACGCCCTCCGTGTATTTGACGACCCGATGGCTAGTTCTCGCGGACTGGCAGGTGCAGGCATAGCACTAAGTACAAGCTCAGAACAAGCACTATTAAAATGGATCCCCTTTAACAGTCGTCTATATGCTGTTCGGCTAAACGGCTCCATAAGAACTCGAAAAGATGGGGACACACGTCGTTGCCTTTTCGTCGTTTCTGCCTACACTTCCACTGACTGCAGCCCGGATCAAGTGAAGGATAACTTTTACAGAAAGTTTTCTGAACTTTTTCATAAAGCTAAACACTCAGACATAATACTCGTATCAGGTGACTTTAAGGCACATGTAGGTAGCTTAAACTAAGCAGAAAGACATTAAGATGGGTATTATAGTATTCCGGTTCAGCGAACAGATAATGGTGATCGCCTGCTGCAACTGTTCTCAGACAATCGTTTATTTCTAGTAAACTAATTTTAAACATGAGGGTTGATATCGTGTAACATGGCGACTCCCTGCAACAAACCGACGATGGACTCAAATAGACCATATTACCATCAGTCATCGTTGGAGAGGGTCGGTAGAAGAATTGTCGCTCATTCTGGAGTACCTGCTTGGACTCCGGCCACGCCCTAATACGGGCACGCATCTGCTTGCGCCTCACTGGATGCAGAAAAACCACACTAAAAAGACCCATTAGCATTGAATTGAGTAATGAGAAAACCAAAAGTCTATTCCAGCAACAACTGAGGTCACACTTAGTTAGTTCTGAAAACGAGGCTGGCCCAGATGTTGCTTGGAAAGATATACAAACAGCTGTGGAAACAGCAGTGACATCTATTAGTGATTTAAACCAAAGGGTTACAAAACATCAATGGATTTCTTTAAGGTCTCTTGCATTGATAGATCCTCGTAAACTCATCTCATCGGCCCGACCGAAGCTGCTACCTTGATGCGGTGGTCGGGCTTGCCTATCGTGATGACCCAACCGAGCTATATTGGCTGGAACATATGTTCCTGTAGGTTCTACCATGCCAGGCAGGTCGATTGGAGAACGGTAAGACTAAAAGCAGCAACTCAAGGTCTGAGGGCGAAGTCGTACTGCTGACTGTAGAGGGGTGTGACAGCAGTAAGGTGTTTCCCTCGGACAACCAGCATGACAGCGATGCTGCCTTCCCACAAGGAGGGGTGGGGTTAGAAAAGGTCGACCCTAAAAATGTCACACCTCACCTTACCTCACGGATTTCCGTCTCCGGCGGTAAGGCCCTTTGAAGAACGGAGCTAACACGTTAAAAACCTTTTACGAAAAGGCCGTGCGCGACCGGCTTCAAGCAGTTCTCCCTTGGGCTCTGCGGCCACGCTCCCAGGTCGTTAAGACCAACACTAATCCAATTTCCTTTTCAGGTTCCTCAAGAAATACCCTTCCACGGTGTGGGCAGCCGGGAAGTGACATCAGCCCTCATACCCGTAACAGCACACGAGACCAAGTCGGTCACATTCAAATCCTTCCTACACCTCCTAATACCTCTCTTATCTCCATGAATAACCCTCCTCACGTCTCTTTATCACCTCGCACCGCTAGGACAAACGATTCGAGTACGCGGAACGCTATTCCTGGTCTCCTGAAACCACGCTCTAAACTACACGTAGGAGCTTTTAACGTACGAACACTTTGCCAAATAGGACAGCAGGCTTCCTTAGCTAAAACTTTAGAATCTCGCGCCATCGATGTGTGCTGCGTCTCCGAAACGCGCATACAGGATCCAAGTAGCGTCATTCATTTGACCTCACCATGCCAAAATAAAGAACCGACTCGATTCACACTTCGTGTATCTGGAAGCCCAGATTCTGCTTCCCGTGGCCTCGCCGGCGTAGGTATAGCATTGAGTCCTAGGGCAGAACTAGCTCTCTTAGAGTGGATCCCAGTAGACAGTCGTTTGTGCGCTGTCCGACTGAACGGAACAGTAAGGATCCGAAAAGATAGGGACACTCGTCGTTGCCTCTTCGTCGTCTCTGCCTATTCTCCCACTGACTGCAGCGCAGATGATGTAAAAGATGAGTTTTACAGAAAGCTTTCCGACCTTCTCCGAAAAGCTAGGCGCTCGGATGTAGTAATAGTGGCCGGTGACTTTAATGCTCAAGTAGGTAAACTAAGCGATAGGGAAAGACACCTAGGTGGATCTTATGGTGTCGTGGCTCAAAGAACAGATAATGGCGACCGTCTGTTGCAGCTATGCTCAGATAACCGCCTGTTCCTTGCAAATACTAACTTTAAGCATAAGGAAAAACATCTTTTAACATGGCGACCCCCTAATTCGTCCCAACGTTGGACCCAAATAGATCACATCGCTATCAGCCACCGATGGAGGGGCTCGATAGAAGACTGTCGCTCATTCTGGAGCACATGCTTAGATTCAGATCATGCTCTAGTGCGAGCGCGTATTTGCTTGCGTCTTACTGGACGTAGGAAAGACGCTGCAAGGAAACCTCTTAGGGCCTACTTAATGATAGTCAAGCTAAGAGTATATTTCAGGAACAACTAGGAAAACAGTTAGGCAGCCATGTATGTGATGCCCACCCCGAGGCAGCATGGAATGATATCCGAAAAGCTGTGGAAACACACATATCGAATGAGATTTGTGTGGCGCATATGTATTTGGTGCCTCCTTGTACCAATATCTATGTGTTAAAATAAATAAATAGCAGCATCTATCGCACTGATAGATGCTCGGAAACTCATTCCACCTGGCTCTGAACATAATGAAGAGCGGAGTCAGCTTAAGCGCAAGCTGACAAGAAGTCTACGCAATGATCGCGAACAGTGGTGGGTAGCGAAAGCAAGAGAGATGGAAAAGGCAGCGGCAATAGGTAATAGCAGACAATTGTTCAGACTCGTTAAGGAAACCGGAATTAGGAACCCGACCGTTAGCGAAACAATCTCAGAGAAAGATGGACATATTATTCATTCTCAATCCAGGAGATTGGATCGATGGGCAGAACACTTTAGGGATCAGTTCAACTGGCCTTCAGCCACACTTCGGTTTCCCACGATCTCCAGTCAACCTGAATGGCAAGTTAATGTAGGTCCTCCGTCCCTTTACGAAGTTGAAAAAGCCATAGGAAATCTGAAACGAGGGAGAGCAGCAGGCCCTGACAGGTTTACTCCTGAGATTTTTAAGGATGGTGGTCCAGTATTAGCAATGAGATTAACTGAGGTCTTAGGTAGAATTTGGGAACTGGACGTAATCCCATCTGACTGGTCTCAATCACTGATTGTGCCAGTCTATAAGAAAGGACAAAAGTCCTCTTGTGACAATCACAGAGGAATCAGTTTGACTAATATAGTGTCTAAAATATTAGCTTCAATAATACTTCGACGCCTAATCAAAGCTCGTGAAGAGCAGATTAGAGAAAACCAGGCCGGTTTTCGACCTGGACGTGGTTGTATAGATCAGATATTCACACTACGTCAGGTTCTAGAACACAGACACACATTCAGACGCCCCACAATGGTAGTATTTCTCGACCTTAAGGCGGCATTCGACTCTGTTGATCGTGAGGTTCTATGGCAGTGTTTGTCACTGAAAGGAGTACCAAAGAAGTACATTAACCTTATAAAGGCTCTCTACTCGAACACAACTGGTAGAGTGAGAGCTTATGGCGAACTGTCATCAGAATTGATTACCTCAAGTGGTGTTCGTCAGGGCTGTCCACTCTCCCCATTCTTGTTCAACTTTGTGGTCGACGTACTTTTAGAGATAACACTCTCCTCATCTAAATTTCCAGGGGTTGAACTTCTACCGGGAGGTTCACTTGTTGACTTAGAATATGCTGATGACATAGTTTTATTTGGTGAAGACGCTGACAAAATGCAGAGTCTTCTGACCACTCTAAGCAACAATGCAAGCATGTTCGGGATGCGATTCTCTCCCTCGAAATGCAAAATGTTGCTTCAGGATTGGGTTACATCGACACCCGAACTAGTGATAGGGAGTGAAGTAGTTGAGTGTGTCGACCGCTTCACTTATCTTGGAAGTCTCATCAGCCCTTGTGGTTTGGTGTGACGAAATCTCAGCACGGATACAGAAGGCTCGACTAGCTTTTGCCAACTTGCGTCATTTATGGCGTAGGCGAGATATCCGTCTATCAACCAAAGGACGTGTTTACTGCGCAGCAGTTCGTTCCGTCCTACTTTATGGCAGTGAAACATGGCCGGTAAGAGTAGAGGATATTCGTAGGTTACTAGTATTTGATCATAGGTGTCTTCGAAACATTGCTCGTATATCATGGGACCATCGAGTAAGTAACACAGTTGTTAGGAAACGGGTACTAGGTAAGGATGGCAAATCAATTGATGAAGTAGTGAAACTTCATCAGTTGAGATGGCTGGGACACGTGTTACGTATGCCCAACGACCGACTGCCTCGACGTGCTATGTTCAGTGGTATAGGAGTAGGTTGGAAGAAAGCTAGGGGCGGCCAAACCAAAACATGGCACAAGTCCATGAAGTCACTGACAAGTGACTGAGTCATGTTGGTAGGTGTAGACTACCTGGTTGGGGACCGCGAGATGATAGCAACCGATGGTTAGAGACCCTGAATGACATGGCTCAAAATCGTTTGCAATGGCGCAGGTGCATCCACTCTCTGTGTTCTCCCAAATTCTAATCTTCTGAATTCTTCATGTCCCTTTTTTCCTCTTTCCAAATTTATTTCACTGGATTATACTCTTTAAATAACATCTCCAAACCCTAATCTTCCCGATTACTGCTTATACTCTTGTACCTCTACCACTACGGGATTTGAATCGACAACTGCATCTCTGTGCTAATGTGGTGTGGCAACTCGAACTGATGTACGTACGTACGAAGTTCTACGTTGTTACTGAATGACTGACTGACATCCCATCGGGCTCTGAACAAGATGATGAGCGACAACAAATCAGATCTAGGCTAAGAAAAAGTCCAAGGAACGACCATGAGCAGTCGTGGACAACGAAAGCAAAAGAGATGGAAAAGGCGGTGGCTGTATGTAACACCAGACAGCTTTAAAGACTAATAAAAGAAACTGGAATTAAGGAGTCAAATGTGAGACACTCTCGGAAACGACAACATTCTTATCTGCTCTCAGCTCAGATGTTTAGAACGATGTGTGGAACACTTTAAGGAGTAGTTCAGCTGGCCTTCAACAACCTTACACAGCCGCTCACCATTCCCAAACAGTCTGAATGGAACACTGAAGTAGACCCCCTACTCTAATTGAAGTTCAGAAAGCTATAGCTAATCTGAGACGAGGATAAGCAGCTGGCCCAGATGGACTAACTCCATATGTCTTTAAGTATGATGGTTCAGTTTTAGCGATTAGGTTGATTAATATTTTATATAAAATCTAGGGATTAGACGTAATCCTATCTGATAGGTCGCAATTACTGATCGTCCCAATATATAAGAAGGGGTCGAAATCATTCTGTGATAACCATAAAGGGATTAGTTTGACAAATATAGTATCTAAAATACTAGCCTCGATAATTATCGGACGCCAAAGACTCGTGAACTGCAAACACGAGAAAATCAGACTGGCTTCAGACCTGGTCGTGGCTGCATCGACCACATATTCACCATTCGTCAGATCTTAGAACATAGGCATACTTATTGGCGTCCGATAATGATAGGTTTTCTTGACTTGCAAGCAACATTTGACTCTGTATACCGAGAGTTTCTGTGGCAGTGTCTGTCAATGAAAGGCGAACCTAAGAAGTACATAAACCTTGTGAAGGCTCTTTACTCGAACACTTCTAGTCGAGTCAGAGCTTATGGCGAACTGTCATCTGATTTTGCAACCTCAAGTGGTATCCGTCACAGCTATCCACTTTATCCATTTTTGTTTAACTTCATCATAGACCTACTGAAGGAAATAACGCTCTGATCTAATGAATTTTCGTATATTGATCCCTTCCAGCAGGTCCACTTATTGACTTAGAATGCGCAGATGATATAGTCCTGTTTGGTGAAGACGCTGATAAAATGCAGTCTTCTGGTAGCACCTAGCAACAATGCCAGAATGCTTGGGATGTGTTTCTTCCCCTCTAAATGCAAGTCGTTGCTTCAGGACTGGTCTGCGTCAACACCTGAACTAAGGATAGGGAGTGAAGTAGTCGAAAGCGTTGACAACTTCACTTAACTTGGAAGTCTGATCAGCCCTAATGGGTTAGTGTTTGAAGAAATCTCTGCATGGATTCAGAAAGCTCGTTTGGCTTTTGCCAACTTACTTCACCTATGGAGAAGGCGAGATATCCGCATAGCAATAAAAGGACGACTATACTGCGCGGCAGTCTGTTCTGTTTTAATTTACGGCAGCGAAACATGGCCATTAAGAGTAGAAGATACTAGTATTTGACCTCAGATGCCTTAGAAATATTGCTGGCATCTGCTGGGATCACCGGGTAAGTATTAGGGAATGATGGTAAGTCAGTTGATTAGGTTGTGAATCTTCATCGTCTGAAATGGTTGTGCCACGTGTTACGTATGTCTGAACATCGATTAGCATGACACGCGATACTAACTAGTATTGGGGATGATTGGAAGAAGGTTAAGGGTGGTCAAACCAAAACGTGGCACCAGTGCTTGAAGTCATTAACTTCTAGTGTGAGCCATGTTGGTAGATGCAAACTACTTGGTTGGGGTCCGCGCGACTATCGTAACCAATGGTTAGAGACTCTGGGTGACATGGATCAGAATCGATCACAATGGCGTCGGTGTATACACTCTTTGTCTGCTCTTAAACCGTGAGACTAAAACTGCTTTATACCTTTACTTGTACGAAATAATTCCTTCATCTTGCATTACATCCTTATACGTAATCTTTCTTTTATACATTACTACCATTGAAGTAACTATTTCTATGAATTTGGTGTTCATCTTGTTGTGCTAATAAGGTGTGGCAGCTTGGACCGATGCATATGTGTAAGTGGTTCTACGTTACAGTTGACTGACTGATTCATGCTGCTAGATCACTTACCCCAGCCGAGCGGAACTACAGTCAAATTGAAAAGGGTACCCTTACTATCATTTTCGCTGTTAAAATGCACTACTGACAGATCACAAACCTTAAACTGCAATTTTCGGTTCTAATAAAGGAACCCCTATATGTACAATTAGCAGACTACAACATTAGGCAACAATGTTTCTGAGCTAGGACTTCAACATCAAGTATCAGTCAGCAAACACTATAAGTCAGGCGAATCTCTCACTCAATTGGTTGAAGTTCAACACCCTGGACTGGAGGACATGATCATTGACTCAGTAGCAATAGATCCAGAAATAAGGTGTGTAGTAGTAGATGGCATTCGAAACACTCCAGTGTCATCAGATGAAGTTAGAGAAGAAACTCTTCGAGACCCAGTCTTACAAGAAGTTAAAAAGTTCCATCTAGAAGGGCGGCTCTCGAAGGTGAGTTACACAGAGCTTCAGCAGTTTTACTAACCAGACTACCTCAATCATCGATGACTGCCTTCTGTCTGCCGAACGTGTCGTAATCCCAAAGAGGCTGCAACCGGTAGTGAGTGGACAATCGCACGCAAGACATCCTGGGATAAATCGCATGAAAGCACTAGCACGAAGTTATGTATACTGGCAGGATTTAGACACAACTGGAGCACCTATCCCGGTAATGTACCAAATGTGCATTAGCAAAACCACAGTTACTGTGGCAACGTATACACTTGGACTTAGCTGGTCCACTTCATGGACAAACTTACCTTTTGGCAGTTGATGCATACAGCAAGTGGCCAGAGATTTTTCTTAGGAAACATCCAACTGTAAGCTGCACAGTCAGAAAACCACGTCGACTATTTAGTCACTTCGGGGTTCCATAACTAAGTTAGCGACAGTGGAACACAATTTACATCCGCTATCTTCCCAGAATGCTGTAGGCAGAACGGGATCAATAATGTCCGAACACCTCCATTCCATCCGCAATCCAAAGGCCAAGTAGAACGCTTTGTTGGTACATTTAAAACGATGTACAAAAATAAAAGTGGGAGTGGACCACTGAAGAGATTCGACAGAGAATCCTGTCAACCTGTTGTTCTACAACAAATCCTCAGACAATTAACGGGTCTCTCCAGCAGAAGCTTTACTTGGCGGAAAAATACGAACATATTTTGGTGTCATTCACCCGACACAAGCTCTTGAGCCTCAACGCAATTCAATAGACATTATGGGGTACAAAGACGTTTGCTCACTGTGGGTCAAAACGTACTTGCTATGGACTATTGTGGTAAACATCTTACATGGAAAAATGGTCGAATCGTTCAAAAAAAAGAAGTGTGGTTTACGAGGTGTCAGTTAGCTCAGAAGTTTTTGTGAGTCATGCTAACCAACTAAAAGCAACTTCGATCGCCAGCAACGAGACCCAACGTAGGACACCTCGTGATGTTCTGATGGACACCTTCGAAATCGAGACCGCTGAAACGGACAGGTCGGTTTCCGTGCAAGCAAGTGACACCACTTCTTTATCGCATAGAAGATGGACAATTCGAAAACACAGACCGGTCACGCGGCTGCAGGTGGACCTTAACACCAGATCCTATGAATCTGTTCAAAGGGAAGGAGTTGGCAGGACATAGATTAGATCAAAACATGTCCCGTGAAGGATTGTGTTGAGACACATTGACTGGCCATTTCTTAGTCAATCAGCGTTAGCGAATACTTGGGGACGACTCTGGAATATTCTTGTATCAAGATTATAAATATATTAAAGTTCTTCTTATTGCGTTTCCTACTTCCATTAAAACCTTGTTTATTGGAATATAATTATGTTCTTGTTCAACCATGTTCTGATTTAGGGACTTGTCGAGTGAAGTAGTGTCCAAAGAATACTAAGTAATAAAAGTATCTGGGTTGAAATAAAAGAGATTATCATAACACTCAGAAACTATGTAACCAGACAATTCGACTGGTAAATAAAAGACCATAATGCTTAACCGTTGAACTTATTTACTGTCCTGAGTACACCACAGTAGCCAGTAAATCAACTATTTTAGCAAAAACTAATCAACAGTCAATCACAAAAAAATCCCTGCAATCCAACAATTGTGATAGACAATCTGAACCCACAGAGGTAATTTGCTTATCTATCATTATAGAATATATGATGATAGTTAGTCATTGGCTTTTTAAAGTAATAACCCACATCAGCTCACTATTGATCATCAAGTCAAATATTAATGCTCACCCGCAAATGTGTAGTATCTATGTTATGTAGAAAGCAAACAAGATAATACGAATATAGCGAGTGAAAAAATTACACAAGTCATAATACTATACTGAAATACGAAATGAGGTATTTCAAAAGTGTTGAAACAACATACCTTCTTTATTACCAACTCAGCTGACTGATCGATGGCACTAGCTAATTCTGGAGCTCGACCAGTGTAACTTAAAACAACCACGTGAACAATGAGATTAAAGCAATATAAAATGGTAGGGCCAATATACCCGAAACCATTGATAAACCAATAAATTCTGATAATCCTGTAACAATATGGAAAATTAGTAGAACAACAGCCAGAACAGCAGGAGTACGAAATGTCTGAAAATGGGATAGAAAAAGGTGGATAATTGTGCGAAGGTAAAGCCAGTGGACATACAGACAGTAGTTACGAACTATAAGCTTAACAGCAGGTATCCTACCTTATGTCTGAGACGGTAAAACCTAAAGGAACGAGTGTTTCAGCCAATATAACTGGATGGGGTTATCACGATGCTCAATCTACACCACAACATCGAGGTAGCGACTAAGGTAGGAATTTACAGTATGCAACGTTTCAGCCTTAAATTAATTAACATGCACTGCAGCATGTTATTCTCCAAACTTTGTAGGCCAGTCACTTACAAACGGTAATTTAGCGCAATTAAAAAAACAGACACTACCGTCACTTCGAATCAATTATTATGTATTTTCGTTTATCTAGTGTGGAGACTTGGGCTGGCAAATATCTGTTCCACGTCACGTTTTTGACTGGCAGACTACAGAATCAAGACAGCAGTTAAAATGGGTAAGCGCTCTTCCACCATGTACCAATGAGTTTCAATCAGAAAATCCAGTAAACTCATTGTCGATTAATAACTTAATTCCTTTCTTAATTTTTGACTTTCATGTATTGGCTAATTTTTTGGACTAATGTACTATTCTGTGATCTACATAAATATGGTGAACTAGACTATAACATCAGGCCAGACAGAAAATATGTGAGTTATTTAATGAATCAGATTAGCAATTAACGAGTGAGCTGAATGCAAATTAATCACGATTTTACTGATTTACGATTTTTTGATATTTTATCTAATAGTAGATTTAAAAGAACTATTCTGAAAGATAAAATGGAATTCCGGATTTAAACACTGAATGTGACTCAGTGGCCAAGGAAAGACCTGTGCGCTTAGCTTCGAGATTGGAACGAGGTTAGAACATTAACCAGTCGCATACATAGAAGTAAATGAGGCAAAATTTGAACCTAGAACTAGGTGATCCAAAGCCAAGTTGCCTGACTAGCAAGCCCACCACTTTATTAAGGCATCTATTCTATACCCACAAAGTTTAAAAAGTCAAACGAAAAAAGGTTTTGAACCTATTAAAATCTATGTCAACTGACTACTGAAAATACTTTGAAAATCAGATATACACAAACCTACCTGGAATATATCCTTTTTAGAATTTGACATCCGATAATCTTCTCCCAGTTGTTTTAATGTTTCTTTTAAGCGTTCCAAATAACCTGCAGAGAATGCCTCACCACCCATTTTGGGAATTGTGTTAAATTTTTCAATAGAAGCCTTATATATTTTTAAATGAGCTAAATCTAAATCAGTTGGATTGATGTACGGCCGATCGGGTCCACAAATCTACGATATAGGAAAAGGAATAAATTGTAGTATACTGAATGGAACCTTAAGTAGATAATATATGTCTTTCGATGTTCTATAACATCATTGGACATTTGTTTTCTGAGAACAGAGAATACTTAAATTTAGGCATTTTACTATAATCTAACGCAATTGCTCTACTACACTCTAGTATACTACTAAGCTGTTTGCATAAGAATACGTCACGGAACGAGAAAAACATTGTTTCTCCTGATAGGTAGCGGAAACCACTCACTACAATGCATAAATCCAGAACTCAAACAAGTCCCTTTTCAAGTCACTAGGTGATCTATTTAATGATAGAACAATTCAAATCCAGTTTTAATGAATAATATAACACAAGAAATATCTTACAAAAATAATTTACAGCTGACCTGAATTACGGGCATGTATAAAATAGCCTAAGTGACAAATCACAGCTATACCACACTGATGATTAGGACAAAACATTCTTTACCTTGTTCATAGCCTCTGAATACATCTCTTGACATGTTAATATTGCATTAAGGTTGTTTGCCTCGGCAGTTGCTTCCAACATAGAACGTGGTTCTGGGAGAGTATCACTTTCATAAATTTTTATATATGCCTTGAAATAAGTAAAAAGTTCACGACACGTAACTTCCTGACCATTTATCCTTTTAACAACCAGATTAACTGGAGCTAACAAATGAGGAACTAATGCTATAAGGTTTTCAACGAAACTAGGATCAATATCCTTTACTCGTCCATCAAAGTTTGGATTTGTTGAAACTTTAAGACCGGGATGAGGCATTAGGAAACAATCCAACTTGGAAAAACAAGAGCGAATATGACGGCGGACAGCTTGGTGCTCTGTGTGATGCTGTTGAACAATCTGGAAGAAAACAATGTGGTCATGAAGCAAACACAAATTACAAGACAGGTAGTTGCACATTGACAGGTTGTCAGTTATGGAAGCATATAGTAAGACCTGTACCTTGCACGAATAGCTCATTTGTTGAGATTTATGAACTACCCATAACTCTATGTATCTCGTAGGTTTCAACTCACTAACAGAATGAACGATCACTTTCGTAAAAAAAGATTTGTGTAGTTTCGATTTGCAGTCTAAACTATCAGAACGAAATAATCTAATCGAAACAATATTTTTAGTTTAAATATAACAAAGATTATAAATATTCTTCAATACCTGATGAGTGAATACCAAAATACAAAAAATCCTATTTTAGGGTATCGGGTATAAACCTAACCAATCGGAAATTTTACTAGGCTAGGGACTGATTTTAGTAACGTTTCGCGACTGGCTGAGGTTGTGAAGCTTATGTTGGACCATTATCAGCATCAAAACTTTAAAAAATTCAATATGCTCTACATTTCAACAAAATTGGAATGTTTAGTCGTTGAAACAACATGAGGTAAATACGGCCCACGAAATGTTCACACATATGAGAACCATATATTAAGTATGACTTTGCTTTTCCTAGTGTGGTATGAACAGACGAGTCTGAACCCAAAATCTCGTGTCGGGACAATATAGTTGTTTTTATTATGAAGTGATTAAATGTGATGCCCACTGATTATAGAATCGAATTACAATTTACTGATAAATATTAGGGGATAATAAAATAGTTATGATATATATAACTAAGAAGTACTGATAGTATTATGTATTCATTTGTGAATAGGTTCCGGATGAAACAAGAGATCAAATATCATGCAATAAACAGGTTGTCAGACTAGTATGTGGCGTAAATAACAAGTTTCACATTTACTTTTGATTCTATCACCTGTCCGAAGGTATAAATAGTGCAGAATATTTGGTATTGTTAAGTTTAGAAAAGAATACGTAATCTTGGATTCATAAACAGAATTTGTTGAAAGTTATGGTGTTGAACAGATTGATAGTTAGCGCTTTTTATAACCGATAGGACCAAGTTTAGTTTCGACTAACTAGTTGTAAACACTTAGGCCTCCGTTAATTTGTGATTTTCATCATGTCACTAGCAAATATGTGAATATATTCTGAATGAATTAAAGTATTACAAGGATTTAGAAGTTCTCTTCAAAGCACGTTGCTAGAAAGAGTGGATACGGTTAAAACTGATTATTATAGAGATAAAATTTGTGTAGTGAGAGTTCAGAACACAAGCTAGGATGAAATGAATGAATTTACTGATTCCCCGTGACATTGTTACTGTATAAACAGTGTATGTTATTAAAATGTTCATATGGTTAACTCAGCCTTGTTACTTGGGTTTTAACAAAATCGGTATATAAATATTTGTTAAGTTTCGGAAGCATTTCTCTTATATTAATCAAACACAATTAGTAAACATGTAAGGTGAAACTAAGAACACGTAGGTAACTTTGAATTATATGGCTACTGCCGAACAGCACATCCAAACATATCATAATTGTCTAACATCAACTTGAAGAAGCAACCTACTTATTGAGTAAAACCCATTGACATCTGATAAACAGAGTGAGATCTGGTTTGTTGGTGATACTTGAAGTATTCTTGTAATACTTTCCCAATGAAATCAGACTGAACGGGAAAACCAAGTGAATATGAGACTCCATACATCATAATAACAAAACGAAATTTCCAAGATTTTTGTAGCAGTAATAAATGTTGTGAATTACCTTGAGGCGATTATCAAGCAGTTGAGTACCACCACTATTCCCGAAGTCATACTCGTACGGGAAACTCCAATCGCGAACAAGAAATAAAAGATGCTATGTATAAAAAGTACAAAGACATAGACAATAGAGCGGAATGATGTGATAACAAAACCTTTATAACACATATAAGAAGATCACAGTCTAAAAACGATGAAGTAGAATCAATTCAGTCCTCTTATACTCTAGGAACGAGTGGTGGTTTACAACGGAAGTAACCGGTCAACTAGATACCCCGAAATGCCCTGGTATGATCGAGGGTGGGGAGGGTCAGCTCTCCTTCTAGGAGTGCTCTCATATGGCCATGTGTATACAGCTACTGTTAAGGAAGTTCTACTCACTGCCTTGTTGCGGTGTGGTGTCTTTTACGAAATCGAGAGGACGAAAAGCGAATATTCAACGCTTTAACCGGTTGGTGGATATAGAGAATTCACCTAAGGGAGTTGGAAAACCCTGATTCCAAACCAATAGTGCACATGGGCTACAGAAACCGGAATAAACATATGGCATGTGAACCTATTGTTGGTTACCGGTTATCGTGGGACTGCATCTCCCACGTTGCTCCATTGCCTTGTGGATTAGACTTCTAGGTCAAAAGCTCGGGGAGTAGCAGTCTAAGAAAACCACATGCTTTGGTCTGGGCACGCGGGCAGTATCCCAGAACCCACACAACGAATTTGTGTGGAGCATATATATTTGGTGCCTCCCTGTACAAAGTTCTATGTAAATAAATAAATAAATACTAGGCTACAGGCAATGCTGTGTGGCAAAGTAATTAGAAGGAAAGGACCTCCCAAGATAGAAAAAATCCAAACTGGTGACCGCTGGTTGGCAACGAAACAGAAAGTATTAAAAGTGAGAATATGATCAACTTGCTGTCATGAGCATAAAACGTATAACGCAGAGAAAGAAAGCAAGCGATGACAGCAAAACACTTATTCCTAATTAGCAGGGAGTTACATTATCTAGATATAATGACCAGTGGTTTTACAAACTTTCACGCTTTATCACTACTACCCCTTATTAGTTTTCCTCTTGGCCGTTTAAAACAATCAAATGACCACTTTTATTTGCAAGATGATTGCGAGAATGTCTGACCTCATTGTCACACTACATGACCATGACACTACCGATTACCTGTTTATAAAACCCATTTCAAAAGAATGAGAATCGCCGAGCATGGGTGAAGTTATTACAGAAACTATATAGGGTTGATTACAAGCCAGGGAACATCTAGACACTCAGTTGCAACTACATAGGAAATGCATGTTACACTGTGCTGTAAATACTGCATGAATTAATCTTTTTCAAGCCGCTTACCTGGAAAGGTGTTCCAGAAATATCAGATTCCAAGGCAAGTCGACCATATTCGGTGAATAAATGCAAATGCTGCAAGTGATCTTCTTGAATATTACCATGAATGTTATAAACTTGAGTACTACTGATCATTGTACTCAAAGCGAAAACTGTAGCACACTGACGCACAGTACTAGTGCTATCAAAGGAACCCTTAAAAGTAAAAGAGTAAGGAGAATATCTACAAACCTGTGTATCCATTAACAGAACAACTACTTCCTCTCCAGATGGTAGAGTCATAAAGAATGGTTCGCTCCATAACAATATTCCGACAGTGTCTCTCTCTGAACCACCTCGCCAGGGGAAGCCCTTCAAAGGTATTTCCGGGTCTCCTAGCCAGTTAGTACGGTCATTGGATAACAAATAACGTAAGAAAAAATCCAGTAAAAACGATTTTCCTTGACGAAACGCACCAGCGACAGACACTACAACAACTTTTTTGTCACGCACATCTGGTCTTAAAAGAATTGAAGACAAAGACTCTTCATCTAGACTGAATGATGTTTTCTTCATACATTCTTCAACATTTATAATTTGAACTGCACGTCCACCCGCTGCAACCATCCTCGACCCAAAAGTAACGCACAATTGGTGATCTACGCCTAACACTACATATTCAGTCTTCAATACCAGTGTTGACCAAAGAAACAATCATAGGAATAATAATCACAAAAATTGCAGACGTAAGTGAAATCTAGATGTATGAATGAACCACTCAAGGTTTCTTTTCACTTTTTTAGTCAGTCATAAAAATGAAGGATCTTTTCTCTATAAACCAGTGGCAATTACTCTGAACAATAATATGAGACTTGAAATGCTTAAAAAACTCCATCGTGAGACGCTTCATACGGGTTGTAGTTTTGCCGCGACATAGACCTTCTTGAAGTTTGTTTCACAAGCTCGGAAGGATAGCGAAAACATTTGATATCCGATTGTTAGGTTCTCGAAGTAGATAAAATATTTTCTCTAGTTAACAGACTGCGAAATAATATGACAAATTAAGAACCGATTAATTCGAAAGGATGAAGACGAGTTGAAACCTAATACGTCTGATTCAAAACGGTTTTAACTTGAGTTGGATAAATCTTGGGTAATAATAATTATCGTCAGAATACTCCTGAGGATGCCACAGGTATTTGGAGTTTGACGACACTTGAACCAGTAACATCTAATATGAAACGTACCCACCAAGAGAAATCAAAAGACAGAAGCGAGGAGGTTCGAAGATATATTTGATAGGCTATCAACATATCAAGGATCGACTGACCTAGACTGGCTAGTGATTGCAGGCGATGTTGAGCACGGCGTTCCCACTCGTGATCTGTTGCGGATGCATAACCAAGCGCCATCAGCTAGGTGAGTCCATTGAAACCAATGTGATCAGCATCCAATGTCGAAGACCTATAGAGCTATTTATTTTGGTGATTTATTTACCGCTATAGATCACCCCCCTTGGTGTGGTGGTGGTGACCCAAAGACGTGGCCAACCAGAAGTTTAAACTCAACGATTTTGTCGTTGGTAAACACTTTTCTGATAGCTTCCTAGGTTTAGCAGCGTCTGGTTGTCTTTCCCTACTATAACGGACAATGTGGTACAACATAGTAATAAAGAAACAAGGTAGAATTAAAATTTCGGGTCATCGTAAACTTCGTCGTTCTTTTTATTGTCTTTTCCAGCGTCGTGGAAAAGAAGAAAGAATATGTAAGTGCATGTCAAAATACACATGTACGCACGTAAAAACACTAAGCAGGCGAAAAAATGTGAAACTCATGCACATACGAAAGCCTAAATAAACCATTTTTACAGAAACTTTGAAATTTTTTATAAACCCATGGCAAAAAATTTTGTTTTTTTCCATAAATATATAAAATAAGCATATTAGAATTGGTTTTTTATATTATATATGATACAAGGAAAAATCGATACGAAACAAAATGTAAACTGGTGTGCAATAAACGTTTGAATGTTCTGGAAACCTTACTCTTCTTCCAGAACGCGTTGTTTTAAGTTTATTTTCTGATACTGCCGAAGTATCATCGTGTGTGTTGGCTGTCGGTTGAGTTACTATATGTGTGAGAGTCGTGTCTTTCGGTTGTACCGAGGGAAAATTGACATGGATAGGGTTTCATTCTAGATACTCTGTTTTGAGGCGATCGATGCTGATGCTATCGTTGATTCCGTTCTTATCGACTATATAGTACTTAGGTTTGCGTTGAAGAACTTTGAAGGGTCATTCGTATGCTGATTCGAGAGGTCGTCGATGTGAGTCTCGACCAACGAAGACTTGTGTACTATATCGTAAGTCAGGTTGAACGAAAACATCAGTTGATTGAGGTCGAGTGGAAACAGGTTTAACTGAACGCATTGCATTTGTAGGCCTGCTCGTGTAGGAGGTTAGATCCATGTTCACTGAAGAAGATGAAGGATTCAGGAAGTATCCTGGAAGTCGAAGTGTTGTTCCATAAACGAGTTGGACTGCAGTGTATCCAATGTCAGCTTTCACTGCATTGCGAATACCTAATAAGACGAGTGGATGGGCATCAGTCCACTGAGAAATTTTTGCAGCCGATAGTGGAGATTTTAGTTGTCTGTGAAAGCGTTCTACTAACCCGTTTGCTTGTGGATGGTAGGCGGTCGTTCGGAAGCGAGTGAGCCCTAATAGTGTGGTCAGACAACGAAAAAGTTCAGATTCGAACTGGCGTCCACGATCTGTAGTAATGGTTGAAGGGCAGCCGAAGTTTGCTTCCCATCGTTCGACGAAGGTGCGGGCCATTGTTTCAGCAGTGGTGTCCTTGATAGGTACTGCCTCCGGCCATCGAGTGAAACGGTCTACGCAGGTCAAAAGACAAGAGTTTCCAGTTGAATCTGGTAAAGGCCCTACCAAATCCAGATGAACATGGTCGAAACAAGCTTCGGGAGTTTTAAATGAGTGTAAGGGACATTTATTGTGTCTGATAACCTTAGATTTTTGGCAGCTTACACAGGAGCGTGCCCACTCCCTCACGTCTTTATTCATGCCAGGTCAGCAAAACCGTTCTGCTATAAGCTTAATGGTTTCATGAACACCTGGATGAGAAAGATTGTGCAAAGTATTGAAGACGTTGTGTCGATAATGTTTCGGCACGATTGGACGATCCCTATTTGCAGACGTGTCAAATAGTAAGGTTTCCTTACCTGTTCCCATCTGTTTGACGCACAGTTTAAGGGTTGTTGAGGATAACTCGTGCTGAAGATCAGTGTCTTCTTTTTGAAGACGGGTGAGTTTAACAAGTTTGATTCCTTGGGAACTGTTCAAGGAAGTTATGCGAGACAAAGCGTCTGCAACTACATTGTTTGCTCCAGAGATGTGTTGAATGTCTGAAGTAAACTGCGAAATGTAGTCCAGTTGTCGAGACTCACGAGGAGAGTAGTTGTCTGAAAGAGAGCTTAGAGAGAAGGTGAATTGTTTATCAAGATTTCTGTCTGTATCAAGGCCCCATATATGAGTGAGGGGTGCTAATTGCTCAAGTTTGCCGTTAATTTCGGATAGAGAGTTTTGTAGCTGTCGGATGTCATTACTATATCTATCAGTATTTTGGTGTGTATGAGGTGGACCATTGGACTCTTTAGTTTTTGAAATTTTAGATTTAGGCCTTGGTAGCACATACTGTCTGGTAGACTGTGCTGCCTTTTCGATGCACGTAGGTATAGTGTCTTGTATGTCAACCAGTCTTACCGTTGGCATACTGCACGTAAAGATAGAGGGGCTGCGACATGGAGAATCTGGTGACGATAGAGACATTTGTGTACAATACACATATTTTTCAGTAGTTAAAGGTTCGACATTGTCAAGCACTAAGTCGTCAGTTGTAGGGGTTACAGATTTGGACCTTTTATTTGGCTTAGAAGTTGGTGAAATTCCTCTTTTACTGGAGTTATTGGACATGATATGAAAATAAGTGAGCACAGTGCTCGTTAAATTAAATGTAATATCTGAGTATTAGTTGTTATTAAGTATTAACCTGGTTAATACTAGGATTAGAGACTGTGAGTATATAATGAATTGCAGATCTATTTACGACTTAAGTCCGCAATAGGTACAATACGAACTGGTAATTATCCGTCGAATAAAAACAAGTTTTTTCCTTATTTTTCGGGGTAAGATGTACCCGATGTACAGGATAGGATGATAATCACTGTATAATACACCCTACAAAAGAGCAAGTCGAAAAATTCCTAAACCACGTGAAAAAAATGTTACCACTTTCAAAGTTCGCGGTTGTATGGATGGTCAGTGAAAAGAGTGAATTCACGGCCTTCGATATAATGTTGAAAATGCCGTACAGCACAGTACATAGATAGGAGTTCCCTACGAATGTGCTGTACCTCGATTCGGTGTCTAGCAACCGTCTAGAGAAAAATGCCTAGGGTTGCCAAGAGTTGTTAACCCATTGTTGTAAAACTCCTCCGATTGCTGAGTCGGATGTGTTTACTGCGATGCCAATAGGTGCTTCATTGTCCTGATGAGCAAGCATTGTTGCTCTAGCGATAAGTTCCTTAATTGTGGAGAATGCTTTTCGTGCGGTGTCGTCCAGATTGATGGATTTCGCATTTCCACGAAGTTCATAGGTAAGAGGCTTCATAAGCGATGTGCATTTCTGTACGAAACGTCTATAGAAACTTACAAGACCGTTAAACGTCCGTAATTGCTTGATAGTGGTCGGTTCTGGGTAATCCAGAATGGCCGCCACTTTGGTTCTAAGGGCTCGAATGCCTTGAGCATCGATAGTGTGTCCCAGAAAGTCTAATGAGTCAGCTCCGATTTGGCATTTTGAATATTTACAGTAACGCCATGTTTTTGTAGTCGGTCGAAAACAAGATCCAGATGCTGGAGATGCGATTCTCTGTCCGGACTTGCGATTAGGCAGTCATTCATATACGCATGTACGAAATCGAGATCTCGAAAAACGTCATCTATGAATCTTTGGAATGTTTGAGCAGCGTTTCTTAGACCGAAAGGGATTCGCGAAAATTCGAAGAGTCCAAAGGGAGTAATGATAGCTGTTTTCGGTATATCGTCTAGCCATAGGGATTTGGTTAAAGGCTTTAACCAAATCGACTTTCGAAAAGACAGTTGTACCTTTCAAGGTAGCTGTCAAATCATGAATGTGAGGCAACGGGTAACGATCGGGAATGGTTTTGCATTCAATCGCCGATAGTCGCCAGTTGGACACCAAACGTTGATGTCCTTTTTAAGGACCATGTGCAACGGGGATGCATATGGTCTATTTGACGGTCGTATGATTCCTTAGTCTATCATATGGTCGAACTCGTCTTTCGCCAACCTTAGGTTTTCGGGAGCTAGTCGTCGTGCTTTAGAGAATACAGGTGGTCCTGTAGTCGTGATGTGATGTGTAACGTTGCTGGTTACACACGTTAGTTTCTGCTGCGTTTGGTGAATCTCAGGGTACTTATCGAGTAGTGGTTGGTAAAAGTGGGTCTATCATATGCTTGATTGTTACTCGGGACAATCTACAATCAGAAAAAGAAGTTACGCAAACGGATTAATTAGTGTTTCCGTCTACTGGCCTCCGTTTGCGCGTATCGATGATTAGATTATGGTGTTGTAGAAGGTCCATACCAATGATTGGTAGAGAAACATCTGCAACGACGAAAATCCAGTGAATTGGTTTGCGTAAACCCGCGTTCAGGTAAACGTACATTTTGCCATACGTAGCGATAGGTTTTCCGTTCGCCGCCTGTAAGTTTAAAGCCGATTCGTGAAGTCGGTCGTCAGAATTCGCTGGGAGAACGCAAACTTCTGCGCCAGTATCGACTAGGTAGCGAATTCCCGTTGTCACATCTTTGACGTCCAACAGACGGCTATGTTCGCCGGCTACGGTTACTGTTAACGCGTGCCGGCTTGGAAGTTTCCCGAGTTGTTTTTCGAGTCGGTCGATTTTGAGTCGGGAAAGTTGCAGGGTTTTCTGCAAATTCTGGAAGACTTTCCATACTGGTTATGATACTAGCACCAGTCTGGATTATCCGTCTCTCGTGGTCTAGAGACAGATCGCTCACATGGGGTGTGTGATCGCTTACGGTCGTTACGAAAATTAAGATAACGCGTATGTGTATTACATAAATCTGTTATGTCATTCTGGGTCGTTTGAAGCTTTTCTTTGAATGAAAAAACCTCGGTACTAGAAGATTTTGTGATTTCTAAAATGCGTTCGGCAGATGCAGCCAGCTCGTCCAAGGCGTTGTTCTGGAACGAGACAAACACAGCTTGCACCTGATGAGGAAGTTTCGGCAAGAAAAGTTGTTTAAATAGGCCATCATCGAAAGTCCGTTGACCGATAATTTATCTCATTCGTTGCAACATGTCCGTCGGAGAACCGTGTTGCAGGTCGATGTTATTGAGGAGTTGGTCTAACCTTTGTCTATCGGTTAGGTCCCCGCGCTTAAGAATAGAACGTTTCAGAGTTTCGTAAGGTTCAGAAACATCACTAGTAAACATACTAGGTGTTACGTACCTGTTGATTTTGCGCGGTAGTGCCTTGACTACTGCGAGGAATTGTGCACGTGTGTCGATCACGCCGTGCTCGAGAAGTCGGCTTCTGAGTAGCAGAACCAGGCTTCGATGTTGTCTGGCAAAAAGGGCATCAGTTGAAACGAAGGTGGGGACAAAGTGTTAAGCTTAAGTACTTTGAGTGTCTGTTCAGTCAGGATGAAATATGAAGTACGATAATGAACAAGGGAAAAAGAACGAAAAAAATATCACAATGTATAAAAATTAAGATAAAGCAATGATATATAGAATCACAAGATGGAACAGACTCACAGTTTACGATTTGGTGTACCAGACCACGTTAGGCTTACCAATGAAGATGGTACAGGTATTCAGTGTTTTACAACGCTTTTACCAGTAACACTTAATATAACTCGTACCCACCAAGAGAAATCAAAAGGCAGAATTGAGGAGATTGGAAGATATATTTGATGTGATATCAATATATCGAGAATCGTCTGATCTAGTCTGGGTAGCGATTGCAGTAGATGTTGAGCACGACGTTCCTACTCGTGATCTGGTGCGGATGCATGACCGAGCGCCTTCAGCTAGATGAGTCCATTAAAACTGTAGCGTAGTGTCGAGTCCCAGTTGATTATGAACACCACTACAAAGGAACGCGTGCCAGGATATCCATAAGACCCCCTGGAAGCCAAATATCAGGAGTCAGTTAGTGGACCAATGGTATCGTGGTATCGAAATACCGAGATCGTGCCAGGATACATGCTTGGTTACTGAGCGTAACCGGTTTCGCGGGAATTCACAGTCGAAGTAAGTATAATGGATGTTTTTAGCACAGTTAAACAAAGAGCACATTAAACAAGCACAGGTACAACTGGTTATAATAATAATTGTTTTCATTAAACCAATCGTGTTCTCGTGATAAAAGCAAGTCACTGGAAAACATATGGTCAGCATCCGATGTCGAAAACTTACAGGGCTATTTATTTTGGGGATTTATTTACCGCTACAACACTAAAAACGGGTTAGGATAAATTGAAACTTGCTTTTACGTGAAAAACTGAAGGAAAACCGAATAGTAAGCTGAGGCAAAACCAGTTAACTATTAAATTGAGTGAAATTTGAAAAAAAAGAAATTATAGAACGTGTAGTTCAAAGTAGATCATTTAGATTAGAAATGGTACTTTTCTTGCCTAATAATACAGCAAATGTTTTGAGAAATGCAAATCACGTTAGGACCAAACTTCCCGCTCGAAAAGCGTGTATCATTCAATTAGCGGAAAACTTGTATGGCATCTTATAAAAGCTTTTCATTGTTGTGGTTTTGTTTAACATTCTGTGCATCTCCATTAACAGCGTATTCTCCCATAGTGGAAGCTTCGTTCTTGATGGCAAATTACCGCCTTAGTGTTATGTAATTGTACATATGGTGTCGAAATCCCTGTTGTACCCTTAAATTTAAGACCGTGTCCGTGATAAACCGGATAGTCGAAAAAATTTCCAGGATTCTTATGATCGACTTTTTTAACTATCAGACATTAAAATCAGTTACATTGCTAATCATGGTCTACTTTAACTAAGAGTTCTTTGGTTAAAGTTTGAAATTTTTTGCTAAATTTTGTCCTAAGTACCTGTTTTTAGTCCTTGACTAACACTTGTGTTCACATTGTTATCATTTTTTGTTTTTAAACCTTTTAAATCGAATTACAATGGTTGGTAAGACTTGTAGAACTATGGTCTACTATGATATTAGTACTGCTCTAATAATAGACCTAATCCTAAATTTGTAGATTTGTCATGATATAACTGCCTAATCTATAAGATCTTACGTGGAAGTCACACCATCGACTACACCAACTCACTGTATCGTATCAATTACCAATACATGATGTAGAACAAGGTTAGGCTAGAGAAGGAACAATATATTTAATATGAATAGAGGATATAAGTAACATTCAGATGGACCACGCCTGCATGGCCGAGCCATGCCATCGATCAACTCCAGTCCATTCAATTCATTGTTCGCGCCTTCTCCATTGTTAGGTATTTCTCCGCGTTAAATATTGAATATCTATTTCCTGAGTAGTCTCGTGTTCACAGCTTTGTGGATTGTGTGGCTATTGTCCAATGCCACTACACTACTCTCCCACCAGAATCAACGTGATGTTGGTTCGATACCAAATTGGATGGGATCGTCGCGCGCCGGAGGTTACCAAGGATAATAAGAATCCTCCGGGTATTGGTAAGCTGAAAGATAAATCAAAAAGAAGGCGGCAGCATCTGGTCGGGAAATACATGTAATAATTTTAAAATATCTGCCTTCATGCTTAACATGCTTAAAATGAAAATTTGGGTGAAGATTATTTGAGCTATAAAAAATGGGATTACAATAATAATAAAATAAAACGATGCGTGTTAATAGCCGTTGGTTAATAACTTAACGTATAGGTAGTAAGTATTTTGTGTTTAGAAATATTAAAGTAATGAATATTGTAGAAATGTTAATATTGGTATTAGTTTTGGTTTAAATTATGAAATCAAATAACGATTATGCCGGTAAGTTGTCCATATGAGTTGAATTCCAATTGCATCTGTATTAGTAGGCTAACTGAAGGAACAAAAGTATACCGTGGAGAAGAATTCCAACTAGTGTTCCAGTTAGTTTGATACGGTTTATTTAGTTACGGGGAGATTTCCTCAACCTCATTTTTACTTGACCGTGATAGAATTTAGTAATACTACTAATACACATGAATGGTTATCAAAACAAAATTTAAATACGTTAGTGATAATTATATGAATTTTGGACAGATAGCTAGGAACAAATCGTTAAACATGAGTGTATTCGTAAGAGACATGCTCTAGACTCAATGTTCTGATCTGCCATAGTCTATTTATACATATTTATACTGACGGCTGATGATGCATACAAGTTAGTTGCAAGTATGCAGTTTATCATAAGGCGGAATACGATTTAATTGAGATATAGTGGTTATAAGTTATTGAAATCAGTTAGGCCTGTGTCATATTACTAGTGATGTGGTGCTGCAAGATGTATTTGGCTAAATAAGTTTTTACAAGATGATTAATAGTGAGTGATGCTCATGTGATTATCAGGGAGAACATAAGTTGTAACCAAGGGGAGTACACTCCCAACTCATGTCTATGATAATGGCTTGAACCTTAGTCAGTGTTGGGGTAAATTCGACATTGATGTTTTCAGTTTGCAGGAGATTTGCTCGACTGCTTATACTGATTATTTGCATGCATGATTGTGTCGCTAAACCATCAATTAGACTGACAAGGTTTTGAGATATTTACTGAATGAGCAACTGATAGAGAAACATACTGTAATCATCTGTAGTGAATGAAGATAAAAGAAAAACACTAGTGATAGTTATAAGTCAATTTGCTGACCGATTTTGTTAATAGTTTCATTAATTTTATCAATCATATTACGTGATTGTCAAGTCATGACAATGCTTTATGACGATATCCTGAAACTATTATGTTTAACTAGTTATAGTGTTGAATGAGGATTAGTCAGTGGAAAAATAGGTATTGTTGCTTTAGGTGATTCGAAATTATCAGAAATTTGTAACGTTAAAGAATCCGAGACGCCTAATTTAATTATAAATTTTAATTCAGAAATATTCGTTTAGTGTTAATTCTAGTAGGCTACGGAGTTTTGATTTTAAACGTTTGTTTAGCCAACAGCTACCTAGGGATTTAGTTATTTTACTAGTGCAGTTGATAGTACCTAAATTTTTAATCTTATTATCTAAACTATGTTCGCATTTTAGGCTGCTAATATGATAAACCAATCCATACACCCAAATACGATTAGCAACAACGACTATGATGGGTTTATCGATAAATGTTAAAGGTGATTCAAATGATTTCTAAATTTAGAAGACATGAAGATATAGTGCAACGCATGTATGGGCCAGGTTAACATGCAGGTTGTTGACGTATATGACAATTTGAAAATAATGAACATGATCAGAAAATAATTTTAAAGTTAAGACTGCTTATGAAACTTCAGGCAGGAATGTAACACGTTATAAACTTTCCATGAGAAATTCCTGCATTTAGCCTAACGACACTTACAAATATATGGCACAAGCAACTGGAAAACATATACATGTTAAGTACAAAAAATCGTCCAGTAAATTAGTTAAACTCGCCTGCATCATTTTTGAAAATTAGATTACTCAGTGGACGACATATACAACGACATTCGTGAGGAGTAGTAATAATCCAAAAGTATCCAGAATAAAACATGTAGTATAGCAATTAATTCCGGGGTGCTTGATGCTGTTGACGTTTTTGCCACTCGCTCGGATCAGAACAATTGAATGAATCCAGATACTTGTGTGGTCGTCATTGAACGAGTTATCTAAAATGACCTTATGATTGCAGAAAACCTATAGCTGAAACTCACCGTATGTTTTTGGAGAATTGTCATCCTTGTTGTTTGGCAATGGAACTCGAGAATATGAAATTAGGCAGGCAGTGGTCGGAAGAAAAGGTATTACAGGATAGTGCATAGTTTAGAACAGGATGAGGTGTTAAGTGAAGGAGCACTAAGAATTAGATCCAGATAACTATTTAGTCCTTGATTACATTGCTAGTCAATATATATTTGCTAGAGCTTGATGTTTAAACAAGTCTATGTCGCTGAAGCAGGTAAATGCTACTAAAGCTTGTTAGCGAACCATCAAAGCTAATTAGTTGATATAGATGATCAACCTTTCTTATCGATTGAGCTAGTAAGTTATGTGAACTAATAGATATAACACTACGATAATATATGTGACCATTAATCAAAGGACTATTGGAATACTGGGTTTACAAAAATAAAAAACGATTGAGAAGGTTAAGGTGGAAATAAGGATTAACAATAATAGGTTGCGTTTCTTTAGTTGGGCTCACCAATGTAGAACTATGGTCTACTATGATATTAGTACTGCTCTTATAATAGACCTAATCCTAAATTTGTAGATTTGTCATGATGTAACTGCCTAATCTATAAGATCTTACGTGGAAGTCACACCATCGACTACACCAACTCACTGTATCGTATCAATTACCAATACATGATGTAGAACAAGGTTAGGCTAGAGAAGGAACAATATATTTAATATGAATAGAGGATATAAGGTAACATTCAGATGAACCACGCCTGCATGGTCGAGCCATGCCATCCGATCAACTCCAGTCCATTCAATTCATTCTTCGCGCCTTCTCCATTGTTAGGTATTTCTCCGCGTTAAATATTGAATATCTATTTCCTGAGTAGTCTCGTGTTCACAGCTTTGTGGATTGTGTGGCTATTGTCCAATGCCACTACAGACTCACAAATGTGGGCAACCAAATTGTTTGTTCTCCGTTGAGGAGGGAATGCAGTGTGACGACTGTAAAAAGTGGTATCACAAAATGTGTACACGACTAAGTCCGACGGCTTACAAAAGATGCTCGAAGCCTAACTCGCATTGGCTTTGTATGTTCTGCTGTACGGATAAAAAGGTACTAATACAGGAGGCTATGGGCCTATTGGCTTTGGCCTGCAAGAAAAATGATGGCGGAAGCACTGATAACAGGAGCACTGACGATGAAGAATGTGTCAGTGTAGTAAGTGCTGCTACTGGACCCATTAAACACCTGACTGCGGTTGACGGGAACGTGAAATCTCCGTTGACATTAACGAGAAATGAAGTGTCGCTTGATAATGACATCGGCAGTCATACACCTCTAGTCGAAATAGAAGATCCGGATAAAACTGTCACCGTTCCACATAGTCCAGGTGTGGCTGTTCTGAGTGGTGACAAATGGACTTCGGTAAGAAGAAAAAAAATAAGAAGAAAAAGGCTGTAGGCAAAACGCAGCTGGTCAGCAAAACATTGGAAGGGATGTTATCAGAAGAAAAATCCTCACCGCGTGAAAAGACAGATCTCTCTGATAGATCAGTCATTTTTCATAAGATAAGAGAATCTTCAGATACTGAACCAAAGGCAAGATTTGAACATGATCTCAATCATATTAAGACATCATTAAGTAAACTACTCCCAGATACAGTTTCAGGAGTTAGTATTTGTAAGCTTTATAGAATAGGAAAAAAGGTGGATTCCGAAAGTCCTCAGAAAAACCGCCTCCTAAAGGTTACATTCAACACGGTGGAAGAAAGGAACCTGATTCTAAGTAATTCACGTAAACTGATTGGATCCGGAATATATGTCCGTGAGGACCTCAGCCTAGCTGATCGTATTAAGAGAAGAGCTGCAGAAGCGGAAATAAACGAGCGTCGCCGAAACGGTGAAAGAAACCTCGTTCTTAAGGGTTTTCAGATTGTAAAAGTTCGGAGCAAAACGATCCCCAAGCCACTCTGGGTGGCAAGGGAAAGCTCTCCACAGACTTAAAAGTGTGCTACACAAATGCTCGCAGCCTACTAAATAAAATGGCGGAGCTGAAGTCAGTGGTGGACAAAGAAAAACCGGACGTTATCGCTGTCTCGGAAACTTGGTTAACGTCAGAAGTATTAGATAGTGAAATCCAATTGACTGGTTTCATAACCAGTAGGGCTGATAGATTAAACCGAAGGGGAGGCGGGGTTATTTGTACACCAAAAGTACCCTAACCATAAGATTAGCTGAGACAGTAGCACATGTTTCAGGGACATGTGAACTGGTGAGATGTAAGTTGAAATGCCGAAGGCAAGATATTGAAGTAGTTGTAGTTTATCGCAGTCCAGAATGTGTAGCAGATGATTTTCTCCTTAGTAAACTTAAGTCCTGGTGTAACAACGGTAAAAGCCTTGTAGTAGGCGACTTTAATGCACCATATATAAACTGGGTTAACTTAGAAGTAGGGTCATCCATATCGTCGTTCGACTCCAAACTGTTAGAAACCTCGATTGGACTAGCATTATTCCAACACATTAGAGATCCCACAAGATACGACTTAAGAAACTCTTCTCTTTTAGATTTAGTCTTCACACACGGTGATGACGTTGGTCAAACGGCTTTTCTCCCACCACTTGGGAGAAGTGACCATGCAGTCATCTTATTCAAATTCATGGCTGAGATTGCTTGTCAAACAATTGCGCCGGCCCGTCCTAACATATGGAAGGCAGATATGCAGGCAATTAACTCCGCAGCATCGGCTGAGAACTGGGAAATTGACTCAAAGGCATCAGTACAAGAGGCATGGACTCTATTCAGGCAGTTATACAATCGGGTAACTCAACCATACATACCCTGGACTGTCCCAAAGAAAAAGAAGCACGGACATCCCTGGATAGGGCGGGATATTCGACGCTTACTAAGACAAAAGAAGAAATGCTGGGATGTTGCCATCCGCCTTGGCACAGCGGGTACGATGGAACGTTACAGATCGATAAGAAACGAGTGTATAACTAAAATTCGGGAAGCGCAAAGAAAATATGAAATGCAGCTGGCAGAATCTGCACTCAAGCAGCCCAAGAGGATATTCTCGTACATAAACTACAGAACAAGGATTCATCATTGGATTCCCAACCTAATTAAAGTAGGAAGTGAATCTGAAATGATAGAGGAAGATCAGGAAAAAGCTGAGGTTATGGCTGACTACTTTGGGGCAGTTTTCACTCAGGAACCTCCTCTAGAGAAAGAACCAGACCCAATTACAGAGTCAACAAACCAGCTGCTCACCGTGGACTTCGACCAAAACGATGTGCTTAAGGCTCTTAGCACCCTAAACATGGAGAAGTCAACAGGACCAGATGAACTACACCCTAAAATCTTGAGACATATTGCCCAATATATCGCAGCCCCACTGACTGTGATATTCAAAATGTCACTTGACCAAGGTGTGTTACCTATGGACTGGAAGGACGCAATCGTCACTCCCATACATAAAACAGGTCTACGACAAGTTCCATCAAATTACAGACCCGTAAGCCTCACCAGTGTTGTAATTAAAATACTGGAAAGAATAATCAAACGGACCATAACAGCATTTATGGAAACCAATAACTTGCTGAACATGGCACAACATGGTTTTAGAAAGGGTCTATCCTGTACAACGAACCTCCTTATAGCTAGGGAGCTCTGGATTAATGCGCTAGACAACGGAAACTCAGTGGATGTTGTCTACATAGACTTCAGTAAGGCTTTTGACAAGGTGCCAACTAATAGGCTGCTATTGAAGTTGGCAAACCTTGGTATTGCCGGACCTCTTTTAAAATGGATTAAGGATTTCCTAGTAGGTCGTAGGCAAAAAGTAAGAATAAATTCCAAGTGCTCCATCTGGAGACCAGTACTTAGTGGAGTACCCCAAGGTTCCGTCTTAGGTCCTTTACTTTTTATAATGTACGTTAATGATCTTACAAGTATAGTACAGTCTCCAATGTTATTATACGCTGACGATGTAAAAATTTGGCGAGTAATAACTGGAGACAAAGACGCATTTACTCTTCAGGCGGACTTAAATAATATGATAAACTGGTCTAAAGAGTGGCTAATGCCTATCAACTCGGAAAAGTGTGTCTACATGCACTTGGGGGATTCAAAGGTTAATACGTACAACATAGGGGATGTGTCATTACCCGTAGTCCGGTCTCATAAGGACCTAGGGGTGACAGTGAGCAATGATCTTAAGACGACGGCCCATTGCCGGGAGGTCGCAGTTAAGGGGTTTCGAACCCTCTGGGCTTTAAAAAGGACATTCACTAAGCTTGATACTACCATGTTCACCACATTATACACATCCTTAGTGAGAACTAAGTTAGAGAACTGTGTTCAGGCTGCAAGCCCCTGTTTAAAAGTGACTCGGACATAATAGAAAAGGTACAGAGGGCAGCTACGCGTGCAATTCCGGAACTCCGGGTTTATCATATAAAGAGCGGCTTGAAAAACTGAACCTCTTTACTCTGTCCTATCGCAGACTAAGGGGAGATCTAATATTGATGTACAGAATACTGAGAAATGATTTCGGACCTAACTTATTCTCTCTCTTTCTTCCCACTAGATCGGGACACCTCAGAGGACATAGCAGGCGAGTAGAAAAGCCAAGAACGAACAAAATACCCGTGGCATACAGGTTTTCACACCGAGTCATCAATACTTGGAACCTGCTGCCTGAAGCAGTGGTGTCCGCACCTTCAATTGACTCTTTCAAGAGAAGACTGGACACTCACAGAAGCATACTAGAAAAGGAATAACATAGGCCGTAGGCCTTCTCTCCTTACTACACAAATCTGAAATCTGAATCGGATCTTCACGCGCTTGGATCTAATTATGCGCTCCAATGTAGTGTGTGTGAAGTTATCGGTTTTTTTAGGTGAGATATTTTGTGAATGATTTCTAATATGGTTGCAGCTTTTATCTTCTGTAAACTTCCATTAACGAGTGTTAATTATTCTTGCTTTTAATAATGTGAATACCAGGAATTCACCATTAACCTAGTATATCAAGATGAGTCATCATTAAGTGTAAATATCGTTAAGGACGAGGAGTCACTGATAAACAAATATTTAATCTTATATGATATCTTGTCTTTTTCCAAAGGGCTCAACAGTCTCAACGAAATTTTCGCACTTTACTTTCAACTTTTATTTTAGACAAAGTTCTAATTTCAGTTTGGAAAGAACAGGAGGCTTGATGGCCTGTGTTAGTCTTAGCAGTCATGGTCTTTCAGTTGATCCAACTTTCTGTTGAAAGAGTTGATGGGAAAGTTGATAGCCAGCTGACAAGTAATTTGTTCTGGGCTTGTGAACTTTTTTCGAGTGTCCTCGTAAATTCTGTTTTGGAAGACAAGAAAAATGTGGGCATATCAGGTGCAGATTTAACATAGTGCACTAAGCAATTTGAAAACGGTAATCAAGTCACCTATAGTTCTCCTATACGACAATGGGAATAGGTTTAGTTTAGCCAGTCGAGCATCATGCGGGAGCTTCGCTATTCCGGGAATTAGCTTGGTTGTTGTCCTCTGAATCTTTCACAAAATCTCACTGTCTTTTCTTAAGCAGGGGCTAGCCGCTTGTATGCAGTACTCAAGTTTGGGACGCACGAACACGAAATTAAAAATGTTTTAGCGTCGACATGACTAAAGGCCCTACGCATTGACCATAGGTTTCTAAATCTTGGGCGGCTATCGCACAGCAGTGTGCATTAGTCTTTAAGTCTTGGCTAACGATGTTCCCTAAGCCATTTTGTGTCTGGAAAACAGGTAACTCGATGTTACTGAGCATGTATGTATCTATACCTTTATGACCGATATGCATCACAATACACTTGGGAGTATTTATCAGTAACTGTCGGGTTTGAGACCATTTAAATAATTTCTCCAGGTCATTTTAAAGTTCTAAGCTATCACCCTTATCGCTCTACATATCTTGACATCGTTAGCATATAGCAAGACCGATGGTGATAGACGGGGAAGGTCATTTACATATAAGAGGAATTAAAGTCATAGCTAACTTGATGCAAATAACCATCTGGTTTTTTAGGACTATCTAAGTATTTTAACGCAGCCATCCAGGATCGCTGATAGTACTGGTTGTTGCACTGAAGATTTTGAATAGCTATATGTTGTTGCAAACCTTTATTATATCTATCGGGGTATATTTTGCACTGAAGCAACCATGGCCTGTCCCGAGATTATACTGGTTAGAGGACAAGCAAGCCGAAAATTATGATTAAAAAGACTAAAAGGTAAGAGTGTGAGTTTCATGAAACTCAGTCCGAGACTACAGTCTTATAACTGATTTCTAAACACTCAATGTCATTTATACTATTTCTCCTCTCCTCAATGAAACTAAACTACATTTATCAGACGCGCATGTCCCTAGTTTTATCTCGGGTTTGTGATGAAAATATTTAGTTGTTCTTTAAACAATGGTTAATGAGCTAGTGTTATCAACATTTTTTGTTTCAGTGATGTCGACCTATGTAGACATCTCTACTATGTTCAATTTCGACCACAGAGGTCAATATGTTGAAATTTCCCCCGATAGAACGAAAGCTCGTCGTCAAATAGGTTTTTGTGATGGGGTAGTTATTTCTCAAAGCTTCATCCGACCAGGCGAAGTGGTAGCTGTCGAAATTACAGAAACACAGCGAGGTTGGAGTGGGGATTTGAGAGTCGGATTCACTTTACTACCGGATAACTTGCTCTTGCCTCTTCCCAGGTAAAGTGACATAGTCTATTGAGTAACTTAATCATGTTTGTCGTGTGTAAAATTATTAACATAGTTTTCAACAGCCTTACGGTGCTATATCGCCTCTAGTTGTTTTCGTAGTATGTAAATGGGTTTTATTTTCGTAGAAAAGTGTGTGACTAAGATTCCAGTGTACATCATGTTTCTATAAAAACAATAAAAGCAATAATCAAATGAACAAAATCCCATTTACTTCCCTTGCTTTATCTGTAATTCCATGTAAATATCAGAAGTCAATGGTGATTTACAGATTTTTATTATGTATGAGTCCTAAAGAATAATTTATTTGATATTGGCTGGTAATATTTTGTGAGTCAAAAGTATCAGTAATGATTAGTTTGATATAAAAGAGAATCGGTGTAGCACTTTAGTTTGTGACTTAGGGATTGAGGAAGTACTGGCTGAGAGTGATTAATATCGGATAAACCAATATGGTAAATCATGGCGTGATACCCTTGTTCGATAATTACTCGTCTTTCTGCTACACATTAAAATCTTATAGTCGGTAGATTTCGTAGCATACAACTATTTTTCTGTCTTCAACCCAATAATGCAATCACTATAGTATTATCAATAACGTTTCTAGTGAAAATAACTTAAGAATAATATACGTGATTACCTTTACTTGTTTTGACATGGATTTGAACAAATTAGACGAGTGTGAGAAGTAGAAGTAGACTTTTCAAGGTACTTTTTCCAAAAACTAAGCATGTTGACTCCGTTTCGTAACCATACTTGTAACGATTTATTTGACCATTCATAACTAGAAACATCTGATTTCCACTAAGTTCACTTCATCTATGAGTTAAAGCGAGTAGCTACATTTACCTGTGAAAAGGGAGAAATGCATATAAGTTGCAGAACTATTTCCCTAAGTGAAATTAGCGTCTTTAAAGTATAGGATGGTATCCATGAAGAGAAATGTAAAAATGGGAGGTTCAGTTAAGGATTCAGACTGGCAAACTATATCAAAAGCTATTTCGAATCCTAAATCTCTATCGTCAATATTTATATGCTCACTTTGTTTGATTAATTTCGTTCCATCCCAATTCTTTTTTAGATGGCAATCTTAAAAGTATTCAATGCATAAAGGAACGTTGCTTCACTAGTTGTATAGTTGAACCCTTTTTTATAATACATGAAGCCCCATTGGTTCCACGAAATGTAGTAGTACTTACCAGTTTCTAGCTTTGCCTCAAAAGTGCGTCTTAATAATGTTATTCATATGAAAAAAGGGGACTTCACAGCTAAATTGTCCTGCCCAAAGACCACAACAACAAAGTGAAAAGAATTTCTTCAGTGTTATTTTGTAGTCTGGGATGCCCTTACTAGTTTTTTTTTATGCAAAATATGTCTGAATAAACAAATGAGACATGTAGTACGCTTTTAATGATTTGTCAGGTTTTCGTTTACATAAAATTATTAGGTAATACTAACCGAGTACAAGCCCTAACTCGAATCGTAAATGTGAATTCACTAACTGTTCTGGTGTAAGTTTCTTAGTTCTCATCATTTAGTGTTATCTTTAGTTTGCACATGATTCAATAGTAGTATTCGCAACGGTATAAACTTATATATCTCTAGCTTGGTATCGAAATCCATCCTTTATTTTTTCACTTATCTTTTGGGAAATCAATTGTGATCTCTACTTTATGATATTAACTGCATAACTTCACAATTTACGTATCAGAATATCTATCTGTCAGGAATATTTTCCAGTGATGACAGTTTACTACGCATTATTTTATTTTCAGGTTTGCCCTGCCTGATTTGGTTTCTCCAGGTAGAAGTTGGATTGTACCGGTTGGAACTGCTGTGGCCCTTCTCTTGTCACATCATCATCAAACTTACTTGAAACGACAGCAATTAAAGTCTGGTCGTCATTTGAGTAAAACCAATAACAATCCACCCACGTTGTTTGATTCTGTCATTATGTTTTGCGAAAGACAAGTAGATGTGCCCAGTATGAACTCAATCAATGGTTTTATCAATAGTCCAAATGTTCTGGTAACTAATTCTCATATGGATAAACAACCTACACATCTACAAGTTACTCCTCCCTTCTTTTGTGTCTGTTGTCTCCATACAAAGCGTGGTCGAGTACCACTGAGCCAACTAGTACCAAATGAGCTAGAACTTGCGCGACCTCCTGATGTCGAAAAAGGTAGTGTTATAGCCATCTACTATGAACTGGAGCCACTACCACAGATGATTCATATGAACAATGTACAAGTCTTCCGATAGATGGAACTATGAACATACTTAATGATATTAGCAATATTCCGTCTATAATACCAGATGAGAATGTACAGAACCTTTTGAGGTATACTTTAAACTCTACCGAAAGTGAAGAGGATTCAGATACGGAAAAACTGCTTTTTCTTTTTCGGTTTCATATTGTTATTAATGGCATCGACATGATTGCAATAGCAGTAAGTCATACTTCATTAAAACGTATTTGGACCTTTAACCTAATCCCTCGAAAAATGTTTTGTGGTAACTACACTTCATAATCTGAGTTTCTTACCTGTCGATCTTAATAAAATATTTCGGAAATGGTCTTCTTAACGTTATAGCAGTGGCATTTGACATTTTAGCCAAACGTCTGAGGTTCGAATCCTGCTTCACCTTCTGTTTGACCGACTCGGTAGTATCAGTGCCATTCATACCCAAGTACTTGGAGAATAAGTTCACTGATTGTTTTTCTCAATAACTAGTTTGCGAGTTGGTAGGGAAGTATTGATTTTATTGACTGCTCCACTCATTTGACCATTTGCATCCAATATGATCAAATATATTAAAAGTTTTCGTTAGATTTGCTTACGTGTAATGCTGGATAATATCGCCACAACGAGAAGAAAAACTAGAAAACTGAAAAGCATGGAGGCGGAAATAATAAATATGAGATATATTCCAAAAAAAGATGAAAAATGAGTATATCCGCATGATTGTTACCAATTTTGAGCCATTTCACTTAAGGTGTCCAATCATAAGTAATCGAGCCTCAAATTCCAACTACGTGGAAATCAAACGGCAAGACCATTGTTCAAACGATAGAATTATCATTAATTAAATACCGATTTTGCTTATATTAGGAAGATTAAATTTAGAAAAGACTACTACGAATCGCTAATTTGATAGTAAATAGGTTAATAAAGTGTACGTACATTAAGGTTGCCAAAAGTCCAGTATGACTAGATTCCTAATGCTCGTTGTAGAAACTAATTTATCTGCTCAATCGTGAAGTCTAGCAGGAGATCATAACCTCTGTGTAATTTTTCGCTACAGGAAACAGTGGCTATTTCACCATCTGATTTTGAAAAGAATCTAATCAGTGTGGACTCCTCATTTTCACCTGTCAATGGAGATGCAAGCAGTATCAATTATAGTGTGACCAACAGTACTAGTGAAACTCCTAGATCATTGCCAACTTCTGATCTTCATTCTTCCGATAGTATCCCTTCTTCCACACCGCGTATGCGGGCTGTTTTTGATGTTTATGGCCAAACTAAAGCAATTCAACTGCGGTCGTTACAACAGGTATGTTTTTTGCTGTATGGGAACTAACTTTTAAATTCGCTTAATTAGTAGAATAAAAAGGTGAAACATAGCTATACAATCTGTAATTTTTAAAAATAGACTTTGTACATTTTACTTCAGTATTATAGTATAATTTATTTCAGAAATTTGATCCCAGGTATAGAAGTTAAGAGAGATGAGTTTAAAATTTTCTGTTATCTTTGGTCATCAATAATTGTAGGTTACTAAGCCCGTAAATAAGTGTATCAGACAATAAATATCAGGTGTAACAGTTATATTTCCTGTATTAGTTGTCTGTTGTCCAGTCTACGAAGTACTTGCAAGAAACCAATTCTAAAATTAATCGCTACTGGTAACTTCATTCTTCGTAAACTCACTCTATTTCAGACTATGATTGTGTCACAGGCTATAAGTCGTTACACTTTCACTTTATATTTTTCCGTAGGAAGGATTTTTAGTATTAAGAAAAGTCTTCAGATTCTACATAGAGAAAGTGGCGTCGTAATGTTTGATGCTTCCGAGTTACTTACCATATCTTCGTCATATACTGTTGGAAGGGTTGGTGTGTCATAAGTTAAATTAACAGTATTATATGGGAAACTAGGTCCTCTAATCTTTATTTAATGTAAACTATTTTATATGGGAGTCATGAACTGAATTCTTATGTTTTCAGGTTTTAAAATTCATGTTTGGTCTATTGCTTGATATGAATGCCCATATTTCAAGTTGCGAAACGTTGAATATTCAATGTCGAATTAGGTCCTTTTAATAATCATATCTTATACAGTTATATTTTAACAAAACGATGTGGAGTAGTGTTGATGGATCCCATTTAAGAGTTTCTCACACGTACAATCTGTTAGTCGCGATGTAGAACTCGGTACGTATGTACATCGGCTCAAATCGCCATACTCCATTAGCACAGAGAGATGAAATTGTCAGGCCGAATTCCAGTATAGTGAAGGTAGTAAATGTATCAGTGGTAATAAAAAAGATTAGGCATCAAATATACAATTCAAGAAAATATAAACTAGTGGAACAGAAGAAATATTCTGAGGAATTTAGGATCTCAGAACTTGGGGGATGACAAAGAATGGGTGCATCTGCGTCATTTCAAATGATTTTAAAGTACATTATTTCAAGCAGACTTTAAATAATAAGTTTTAAATTCTGGTTTTCTTCTTTCTGTACACGGTGTTAATAAAATTGATAGTTTTTATTCTTATCAGTATAGTAGATTCCTCATTTTTTTAATGATTATTTTATATTAACTTTACAGAATTCAATTGCACAATTAAGCCGTTTATGCTCGTGTGCTATTCTACATCATATATTTTATATATTTCATTCCAATCGTTTTCTAAACACTGAAACATCTAATTTTGATTCAGATAATCCATTTATTATACGCCCCAAATCTAGTAAAATGCGTAATTCACCACAAATGATTGTTCCAAATATGATGAAAAATAATATATGTCGGAAATTATTTATTATGTTAGATAAACTTCCACTACCTAGAGTTGAGCGACGTCGTTTACAACGTGATGCTTTTGCTGTATTAGCTCGAGGAATTGCTGATTAACTACGAATTGTACCCAAGAAGTATTTGTTTTATATTGTGTATATTACAGAAAAGAAAAAAAGTCACCAAGTGTCTTTCACCATTATTATTTACTTGTCTTAGATCCGATCTCCAGTTTTAGCTATTATTTTGTAGTGCGCGTTTGTGCTCATTAGAGGGAGTAAAGCTGTTCTATGGCGAAGGTGAACAATAAAAGAGATTCCATACGGACTATTCAGTCTACATTTCATTATATTTTAATGTGTTGTTTATTGCTTCATTTATTTATTTACTTATTGAAATCAGATTTGAAAAGACATTACCCATTCGCTTAGTGTTTTATTTTGCTTGTACACATTTTTATTTACTTCGTATTGTATACAGAATAATTCTGAGTGGTTAATGGGAACTGTTGAAAATTCCAATTTCAATATAAAAACTTTTGAAAAATAGTGTGATTTTGTTATCTAGTGTGCTTGTGTATGCCTGTATTACTATATCTATTAAACTGATCAAATTACATTTGCAAATATTACTCATCAGTGATTGATATTGATTTAAACAAGTTATTTTTCTAAATAAGAAGTTATACAAATTGTGTTATAGAAGTAATACACATATTAGTGAAGTCTAATCTCATTCTTTTTATTTCTGTATTTCACAAGTTGACTAATATTAAAATGTCAACAAATCAATTTGGCATGCGTAAAAACGAATTAGAGGATAAATAGGGATTAAATGTTGTGGATAATTTTAGTCTTACATAGTTGTTTTAAGCCAATAACTTGTGTAGAAATCGTAAGGTATAACAAACGGAACTCTTGGTACTTCATAGTTTTTAAAGATTATAAAATTGATACTAATTTGTTTTCAAAATTGTCGTCAAAATGATAATTTATCCTATATGCCACGAGAAATTGCTTGTTCATGATTGATAATGAATATATTTTATATTCGTTGTCATTTATAGTGTGCTTGTTGATTATCTAGCTAAATAATCGAATTCTCAAATTTAAATTATATTTTAATAAAGATAAAATATAGACGTGTATTGTTCATAATTTAAACTGTCTTATACAATGTACTTGGTTAGTTTCTCAAATTATAAAACACAGAATCCTGTAATATAGTTTCAATGTTGTATAACTTATTCATATGATTTAACGAAATATATTGATCTAAGGAGATAATATATACTATTCGGTTATTAATGCAAAAAATACTGTTAATTATGACTATAAATCATTCACGTGTGTTCAATGTACAAAGTGATTCATTTTATTCAATGGACTTACGAATATACATTTGTCAAATGATTGTGGTAGAACACATTTAATTGCAGATACTATTAACTTTGGATTAGCCAGTTATAAATAAAATCTTTATCCTTACTTATTACTGGTATATGCATATATATATCACTGATAGATTACTTCTAGAAAGCATTTATTACTGGAAGTTGTTTAATGCTAGTTCACTTATAGTAGAACAACCATTGATAAAAGTCTAATTAGAGGAATATCATTGAGATAAAGTAGTAGCTTAATTGTTAAATCCTTTTCAATTTTTGGGTTACAATTTCGAGTCCTCCTCAACATACTTTAGTTTGAGAAATGTGTTAATATATCTAGCTTATACTGAGAGTTTACCTCAAAGCCGAATACATAAACATTAACTTGATAAGTGATTGCACTGAATGGTGGACTCCATGCGAATATCAGAGTTTTATTTTTAAACTTCATTCAAAATTTATATATCTGACTGATATTTGTTCATTTTAAGGAAGCATTATATGTGTAGCTTGGAATAAATGTGTAAAGTTTAGGAAACATTATGCTTAAATGATTTTATTAACATAACAACTGCTTTCTGACTGTTACAATCCAGTTCTTTGGTAGTCGTAGATTTACCTCCTCTAATCAGTTCAAAAATTCATTAGTTCTATACAGTTGACTGTTAAAATAAATGTAACTTTCAGTATGAATCATCAAAAAAATATATTAGATCATTTTCTCTTCACTACACTTTAAATTCATTACTTTATTGATATTCAATTTAGTTGATGAATAATTCGTAATTAGTTTTCCTAACGGACTGATCTAGTGTAGACTTATGAGAGCGTAGTACTAATGAGTTGCACATTAGGTTGAAGTGAAAATCATGTTATTCTTGGTATTTAACGTTTGTCTAGTTGACATAAATTCATCAATTAGACTATCTGTTCATTAATTTCCGTTAATTAAAACTTTTGTTTTATTATATTTAATTATTTGTTCATTTGTTTTCTAGTTATCAGTCCCTAATGCTATCAAATAATAAAAGTTCACTCCGTCAAACCAATAGAAATTTACGAGCAGAAATTGATGTACTTAAAGCACAAATTGCCCAAATGAAAAATGACTTATCTCAATCTCATACTATTCGTCCTAAAATTGATCAAATGAGTAATGAAGTTGTCGACTCTAATCCATATAGTCGTCTTATGGCACTTCAACGTATGGGAGTTGTTACAAATTATGCTCTGTACGCAGTCTGTATAATTTGTGACGAAAATTTTTTCAGTGTTGAAAGATTTTATTATTATTACGAAGAGTAATCCTTTACTTTAACACAAAATTTCGTTAATATGCGTACCTAGACTTCTGTTAGTAGTTTGTTGTGATGTTTTAAAGAAGAGTGAAATTTCCATGATTAAGTTACTCAGCTTAGTAAAGTCAACTCCACCAGAATTATTTAAATATTTTAGTGGGAAGGTAGAAATCCTTTAAAAATAAATTCTTTTCCATTTAATAAACAGATGGGTGCTGCTGTTTGCAATAACAGATACAGATTATTAGTCACACTTGGGTCTCAATAGTAATCGTAGAAACATTGATACCACGATAACAAACGCTCTATTAACAGTAATATCGTATCCAAACAGTTAAATAGGTAATCAGTTATATGTACACAAAATTTACTTGTTTATAACAGTCAGTTCATCATTTGAATCGGTACAAAAATATCCAATATAATTAGAGTGGTTCATTTCATAGTCAAATACTTATTTAGTATCTTATGAATTTTTGACATGTTTCTGATAAATATTGACATTAGTATTTGTATAGAGAAATCAATCACAGTGAAATATCTCTATCTTTTCATCAGTTTCAATCACTAGTCTACGGTATTTAAAACATTAGAAATAATTTTCTCTTCATTTTCAAATGATAATACGTTTTAGTAAATTAAAACAATGTTACAAATTTATTTGTAAATGCTAGAATAGTATAATTAATTGATTAGAAAAATTCACCAGTTCAAGTAATCTTCTCTTCAAAACAGCGTATATCTGACATGAAAAATTGTAACTTAATTTGTCTGTACCATAGCTTTTAAAGCAATCTCTACAAAAAATTCTTAGGTTCCCGTCTTGTGTTCTAGATCTTTATACCATTCATTTCTACTGAACAATAGAAATTTCATCTGTATGTCATAGTTAATCATCACTAATGAAATAGAAATTAGGCTATAAAGATACTTTTTCTGGTGATAACTTTAATAAAGCAATCTTAACTTTCCTCTATTGTGCGTTTTCATCATTTATTCGCTCTGCTGAAATTTCTCGCTATTATTTCAATATACAAGGCTAAACAAAAATTCTATGGTTTAAATCACTAACTGATCTTAACTAGACCACCATTGAAACCAGGAACAATTGTTTCGCTCTAATGTTGAGCTCCTTAGCAATGCACATCCGCGACCCCGCATGCGGAAATCAAAACCAAGACCTTCGGTTCCGCTCTTGAACCCTCGACTTCTAGACCATAGCCAGTATCCAACGGTGTTAATGCCTAACGTCAATCAACTGAAGGCCGTGGGTTCTATTTTTAGATGCGGTGTCGTAAGTTCGCACTTCGAACGAGTCCCATACTAGAACGAAATGACCGTTCAGTGCTTCCAGGCTTTCAATGGTAGCCTAGCCAAGATAAGTTCGTGATTTAAACTATCAAAGTTCTACTACCTCCATAAATCTCTTTATACTACCAAAGCAAAATTTGTTAACTGGTTTATTCGATCAATTAGAACATATCGCTTTGTACAACTGATGGTAATTTAAGTTTAAAAATCTGTCATAAGTAATTAGTTTAACTTTAACTATTTTTTTTACTATTTCAATTTCTCGGACTATCGAATTTCTGCACATAATTTGTGTTATTCTTAGACCAGAACAAAATCAAGATTCACCTAGTTATTTATCACAGTTTTTCAAATTGCAGTCCATTTAAGGAATATCTTTATTTTATTTATTAAAAACTTCTAGTTGTTACTCAATAGATAGACCTATTTATTGAGTAAACCAATCATCTATTGTTTCTCACGTGTTACTGTTTTCTTTTAACGGATGATTGTTTCTAAGTCAAACGTAAAATTGAAAAAAAGTTATTTTGGAAAATAATATAAAATGATTATTTGATACAGCCTGATCGCTTGATAAGTTTGGACAGAGCAAGAACAATAAGGTTTGCAAAACAAGATTAATGCATTCTATTTTATAGGTTCTCTCCAGCTGCAAATAGTTTAAAATTACAGGAAATACTATAATTATAGACATTGCGTAATCCCTTTTTCTTTTCATTATGATTATTAGTAACCATAATATCACATCCCTTACTCTTCATTATTATTCTTCAACATACAAACACACATCAATCTTGACCATATTTAGTCAGTTTGTATCTTGTTCTTTTTATAACGATTCTCAGTTCCGTTTTAAACATCCATCTCAACTTCACCAACCAAATTGTGTTAAACCCTTGTTCATAATTATATTTTCCCATGTGATTTTGGGCTGCTTAGACGTCATAAGAAACTCGGAAACAATTCATCTTATTTTATCGTGTTCACTGATATATACGAATGATTGACATTAGACAACCTAATATTTTTCACTGTTATCAGATGCAAAAATATCCAGGAGTTCGTGAATAAAATTTTATGGATCGCTTCCTTGTTCCATAAGTACATATTTGTTTAAGTGGTGTTTTGCAATAATCTAATACGCTTTTATTCAATTCTAATTTCTAATTATTCAGAATTCGAGAAAAGACTGTTGTTATAGTGGGTATTGGGGGTGTTGGCTCAGTGACTGCTGAAATGCTTGTTCGATGTGGAATCGGTCGTCTGATTTTATTTGATTATGATAAAGTGGAGTTGGCCAATATGAATCGATTATTTTTTCAGGTTAATAAAATTTAGTATTATTATTGTCCTGGTTTTTTTAAATTTTATTAACACTAATAGGGTTATTATATATTTCAAAGCTTTGGGAAGAAGTTTTCAACTATCGTGTTATGTGAACACATCTCTATATGAACAATCTCTTATTGTTGTTTATTCTTCTACTATGATTAGTATGGTGATTCTTATCGCCACTAACTTCCTTTTCAGTTTCTCTTCTCTATGTTAATATGAAGTTTAATTAAATTGCTACAATATGTGCTTAGTCTCTTCAACTCAACTAAGATTTTCTTGTGCTGTTATTGCTGAATAATTATTGTATATTATCCAACCTCAGGGAGCTTGTAAAATACGTATTTATTCTTCATTGTGACCTGTTCACTTCTTTTACCATATTAGTGTACGCAGGGTAACCAATTTTATTGAATTATTTTGTTCCTTAAGTCAGTTAAAAGACCAGTTGATTTCGCGAAACAGAAGTTGTCGTTGAAAATTTTTATCAAACACTTGAGACATTTTTGATTCTACTCATCATGATGGACATGCGTGTTTCCAGGACTACTTGGACTCCTCACATATGCAAACAAATATCCGTTAACATTGATGAAGAGGAGTCTTTAGATACTGGAGTAAGAAATATCTTGTTTGGCGTTTGACTCCATAGACCGCGAGATTCTGTGGCAGTGTCTGTCATTGAAAGGCGTACCTCAGAAGTACATAAACCTTGTGAAGGCTCTTTACTCGAACACTACTAGTCGAGTCAGAGCTTATGGCGAACTGTCATCTGATTTTGCAACCTCAAGTGGTATCCGTCACAGCTATCCACTTTCTCCATTTTTGTTTAACTTCATCATAGACCTACTGATGGAAATAACGCTCTGATCTAATGAATTTTCGCATTGATCCCCTTCCAGCAGGTCCACTTATTGACTTAGAATGCGCAGATGATATAGTCCTGTTTGGTGAAGACGCTGATAAAATGCAGTCTTCTGGTAGCACCTAGCAACAATGCCAGAGTGTTTGGGATGCGTTTCTCCCCCTCTAAATGCAAGTCGTTGCTTCAGGACTGGTCTGCGTCAACACCTGAACTAAGGATAGGGAGTGAAGTAGTCGAAAGCGTTGACAACTTCACTTAACTTGGAAGTCTGATCAGCCCTAATGGGTTAGTGTTTGAAGAAATCTCTGCATGGATTCAGAAAGCTCGTTTGGCTTTTGCCAACTTACTTCACCTATGGAGAAGGCGAGATATCCGCATAGCAATAAAAGGACGAGTATACTGCGCAGCAGTTCGTTCTGTTCTAATTTACAGCTGCGAAACGTGACCACTAAGTGTAGAAGATACTCGTAAGCTACTGGTTGTTGACCACAGATGCTGGCATCTGCTGGTATCACCGGGTAAGTATTAGGGAATGATGGTAAATCAGTTGATTAGGTTGTGAATCTTCATCGTCTGAAATGGTTAGGCCACGTGTTACGTATGTCTGAACATCGATTAGCATGACACGCAACACTGACTAGTATTGGGGATGGTTGGAAGAAGGTTAAGGGTGGTCAAACCAAAACGTGGCACCAGTGCTTGAAGTCATTAACTTCTAATGTGAGCTATGTTGGTAGATGCAAACTACTTGGTTGGGGTCCGGGCGACTATCGTAACCAATGGTTAGAGACTCTGGGTGACATGGATCAGAATCGATCACAATGGCGTCGGTGTATACACTCTCTGTCTTTCCTTAATCTATGAGATTAAAATCGCTTCATATCTTTCTACGTGCTAATTGTTCTTTCCTGTACTATATCCTTATATGCAATCTTTCTTTTATATATTACCACTATTGAAGTAAGTACTTCTACGAATCCGGTGTTCATTTTGCTGTGCTAATGCGGTATGGCAACTTGAATCTATGCGTATATGTGCCTGGTCCTACGTTGTAGCTGACTGATTTACTAACTGAGTGAAATCAAAAGACAGAAGCGAGAAAGTTCGAAGATATATTTGACAGACTATCAATATATCAAGGATCTACTGATCTAATCTGACTAGCGATTGCAGGCTGTTATGTGTGAACCAATTGTAAAATTCAGTTTGTAGTAACACTTCATAGTCGAACTCAGCTTGAAGCACACTTTTGATTGTAAATTAAGATTTTCTTTTCAATAAATCGTCATCAGTCGAATACTATGTAAAAATATTCATGAAATTATCTTTGACTAAACGGAAAACATATTGTCAAGCCAGTTGTTTTGTACAGATTTTGACTTGCATTAAATTCATTTACGTATACTCTATATCTTAAATATTTTCACTTCTTATTGTTTGTTCGTCTCTTTATAGCCTCATCAATCTGGTTTGAGTAAAGTTGCGGCTGCAGCATCTACTCTAAGTTTTATCAATCCAGATGTACAAATTGAAGCACATAACTATAATATAACTTTAGTAGAGAATTTCGATCATTTTCTTAATCGTTTAGAACATGGTGGTTTAAAAGATGATAATCCTGTTGATCTTGTATTAAGTTGTGTTGACAATTTTGAAGCTCGTATGACAATCAATAAAGCGTGCAATCTTCTTGGTCAAGTTTGTATTTTTTTCTATTATTTTATTTCATTATATTTTACAATGAAACATAAATATTTTTATAATTCATTTCTATACACTTTATGTCCTATCCCTTTTAGTGTTTCGCTCTAAAGATATTAAAATTTAAGAATTACTGGTTAGTTTAACTGTTAAAACTTTCAATGTGGATAGAATTTAAAAATAAATAATTAATTAACTAATTAAATTATTCGAATCTTTCTGTGGTGTATTCTACGTATATCGTTGGTTATAGGTAGTATGTAACAACAATTGGATGTGGAATAGCTGGGAGTAGAAAGTGGAGAAGACCGAATTGAATAGGATAAGAATATAATAAGAGAGTCATTGTGATAACAACAACAAGAATGAACGATAAAGTTTGTAAGAGACAACTGATGGAAGATATGCAAATGATGTATTTGATATATGGTTTTCATATTTTGCGAAGATACTCTGTAATTTTGTATTAAACGATAATTCGGTTATCCCCATCAAGTCTTCATTAACTTCATTTCCAATTATTCCTTTGTACTTTTAATATATTCCCTCCTATATAGTTTTATGAATATATTAATATTGTCATTATGATATTTTTCATAATTGAGAGGACGAAAAGCGAATGTCAGCCTCTCTAACTGGGTTGGTGGGTATGGAGGATTCATTTAGAGGAGTTGGAAAACCCTGATTCCAAACCAACGCTGCACATAGGCTCCAGGATCCTAAGGAAATAAATGGCATATGAACCTATTGTTGGTCACCGGCTACCATGGGACTACATCTCCTTACATTGCTCCACTGTCTTATGGATTGGACCTTTAGGTTAAAGGCTCGGGGGGTGGCCTCTCTAAGAAAACCACCTGCTTCGGTTTGGGCACCCGGAAAGTACCCCAGCCCACACAAAAGTTGAATGATTTGTTGTGTGGCCCATACATGTTTTGGCGCCCCTTCGTACCAATCTTTGTGTTTAAATAAATAAATATATGTATTCCACTCATTTGAATTTGGTGCGTGATTCACATTGATTGTTTCGTCTTTACATAATTTTATTTAATATAGGTTTGGTATGAGTCTGGTGTCAGTGAAGACGCTGTTAGCTGTCATATTCAACTTATGTTTCCTGGTCGAACACCATGTTTTGAATGCCTGCCACCACTAATTGTGGCCAGCGGATTGGATGAAAAAACTCTTAAACGAGAAGGAGTATGCGCAGCATCACTTCCTACTACGATGGCTCTTGTTTCTTCGTTATTAGTTCAGAATACTTTAAAATATCTGCTAAAATTCGGCGAAGTATGTTTTTTCTGTTGTTCAAAGTTTTATTTTCTACATTTAAGTTTACTATTCTCTTATTTATAGTCAGTTTATCCACTTCGTTAATTGAAGGTCAACGGCAACTGAAGTTTCAATAAGAATTTTTTATATCATACCTAGTGACTCCATGATAGCATTGAGAACTCAGTATTACTATACATTTTGTTTCCATGATAAAGGTTTTATGACCAAATATCAAAGATTGACGATTAAGTAATTATTTTCATTTCAAGCGACATTTTTGTTAGTAGTAGTAATCGGGGCTGTGACTGTTCTCGAAGCTCCATATTCCAGACTGTCAACTAGTAAGATTGTATATCCTTTCGTCTGTTTTTTTTTCACCAACTCAGTAATAGTGTTAGATATTACACCAAGTATATACTTATAACTTAATACATTTTTTGAAATAGTCGATTTATGACTTGTGCTCATAGTTCATTCTCATGCATATAGTATTGTTCACATATATTTTGTTTTCACATTTATAGATGTGAATATCAATAAAATTAAATATCTGTTTTCATTGCAACTGTATTTATGTGCTGATTTCGAAGTAATTGGGTGATACTAATGCCATATTTGGTTACTACCATCGTTGTGATTATTTTGGTAACAATGAAAGGCATGATTGATATGACCATTAAAAAAAATGTCAAATAAAAAGACTTTCTGTACAACAAATCCATTGTCATAGCTTGACAGTGGTTAATATTTGGTAGAAAGAAAACATATTAGGTCTCAGAATTTCTTAGCGGTTAGAAGAATTTACTGCTAACGAATAAACCTCTGATGTCTATGTTTACTTGTTATTGAGGCACAATTCAAACAAGTTGGTTAGTCCTTTTCACTTTATCAGCTCTTTCGAATATTTCTAAAAGGTGAAATTTATTTACAACTTCCTCGTATAAACGCCTGTGTTTTTGTGTCTGTCTCTTGTTTCATTTATTACCCTCGAGTCGGTACTCTGCCCGAGATTTTATTTTCAGCTCCTTCTAATCAACTTAAAGTGCCATTAATCAAAGTATAATAGATAGTACAAAGCATAACACAATTTGAGATACAGAAGTCCACTGAATACTAAAAATAGACACACTGTGTATGTAAATAATTAAGAAATGAAACATGGTTATTTAATGATTGATTAAGGATTCGGACTCATGTGAACGTCCTTATCACTGCTACAGTGAGAATAAGTTGTACATTCTCTTTCAAGTATCAGTAGCTATTTGAATACATAATTTGTTAAAACCTTAAATCTGCACAAATGTTTTATTTTTACATTAAGAAAAATCTTTTTAGCTTAGTGTTGCGCCCAAATGCCCTGGTACGGCCGAGAGTGAGGAGAGTCCGCTCTCCCTCTCGAAATGCTCTCATATGGCCACGCGTATATAGCCTCTGCCAGGGAAGTCCTATTCACTACCTTCTCATGGCGGGGGTGTTGTTTACGAAATTGAGAGGACGAAAAACGAACGTCCGTCGCTTTAACCGGGTTGGTGGACATGGAGAGTCCACCTAGGGGAGTTGGGAAACCCTGATTCCAAACCAATGGTGCACATGGGCTCCAGTATCCTGAAGGAACAAATGGCGTATGAACCAATTGTTGGTCACCGGCTTCCATGGGACTGCATCTCCTTACGATGCTCCCCTGCCTTTGGATCAGACCTTCAGGTCGAAGACTCCGGATGTGACTCCCTAAGAAAACCACCTGCTTCGGTTTGGGCACCCGAGCAGTATCACAGCCCTCACACATATCGAATGAGATTTGTGTGACGCATATGTATTTGGTGTGTCCTTGTACCAATATCTATGTGTTAAAATAAATAAATAAATAATAAAACTTAGTGTTATGTTGTAGGATTATAGAAGATTTGTTTGAACAACCTAGTTTTTTTTTACATATTTACGGAATGTTGTATAGTAAATCTAGACATTTCTTTTTCTTCATTCTATTCTCATCTAAATCAATTATAATTCTTGTGCTCATTTTATCAATGACCATATTGTATTTGTAAAATCTTCAATTACATAGAAGCAATTATTTTAAATTTTTTATGAACTTGTTTTATCTTGACATAATTAGATTATTATTTAGTTCATATAATTGTAGACTTAATGTGGTTTTTTAATTGAAAAGTTGTTCAATTTTCAAGTGTATGAGATATTTCTTTGATGATCTCTTGTTTGTTTGTTTTTCGTTCATCTAATAGATTATGTTGATCTTTTATTAATTACTTTTAATCTTTTGTTTATTTTATTTTTTTTTTGATTGATCATATTTAATACACATGTGAACTATTCGTTGAACTTACTGAATTTCTACAATTTGATTAACTTTCTGAATAATTAAATGTTAACCTTTTTTTATATATATATTTATCAAATTTGATGATTATTGTTAAAATGAAATGCATTGAATTAGGTTTATTTGTTCTATATCCGTAAACAAGATTTAATTAGATCTTATTTCATGTATTGTGAATTTGACGGACTATTTATAATATTGTAGTATAGAGCATATTTACACAACGTTATGGAGTGAACAATGACGTAACATTTATATTCAATAATTTTTAGAATACTGGCCTTACTTACCTGTTCAGATCTTCAAATAATCTGTATTGATGAAGTAGTGAAATTTCATCAGTTGAGATGGCTGGGACATGTGTTATGTATGCCCAACGACCGACTGCCTCGACGTGCGATGTTCAGTGGTATAGAAGTGGGTTGGAAGAAATCTAGGGACGGCCAGACCAAAACATGGCACAAGTCCATGAAGTCACTGACAAGTGGACTGAGTCGTGTTGGTAGGTGTAGACTACCTGGTTGGGGACCGCGAGATGATAACAACCGATGGTTAGAGACCCTGAATGACATGGCTCAAAATCGTTTGCAATGGCGCAGGTGCATCCACTCTTTGTGTTCTCCCAAATATTAATCTCCTGACTCCTCCTTGTCTCTTTTTTCTCTTCCCAAATTTATTTCACTGGATTATACTCCTTGAATAACATCTCCAAACCCTAATCTTTCCAATTACTGTTGATACTCTTGCTACCTCTACCACTACGGGATTTGAATCGACAACTACATCTCTGTGCTAATGTGGTATGGCAACTCGAACTGATGTACGTACGTACGAAGTTCTACGTTGTTACTAACTGATTGGATTAATTGAAGCTTTTTTCTATATTTTGTTTTTGTTTGGTGTATATTAGTGTAAGACGTATGAAAAAAAGATAGCAATGCTCCAACAAACTGGATAGAACTAGTGGAAAACCGTTTGATTTTTAGGGTTTTTTAAAATTCCTTTTTAGCGAACAAAATCAAAATGGAAGTTCTACCTTAAGTTATTCATATTTTTCAAAATGTGAATTTTGAAAGATTGAGGATTCTATTATGACTGTACGGTAGTTACATTAATTATGAAGAAACGACTAACATTTGTAGACAATTACTAATTATTATTATATTAAACAATGAGTATATCTATTCGAAACCGTACACTATCGTTGATTGATATTTGTGAAATGGCTATTGTCTTCCTTATATAACTCAGTTAATATTTTCTAGAAAACTGAATGGTACGTTGCATCTTTGTTATTTCTACAAGTATCATTTATTTGCTTGTTAGAATCAGAGTTTTGTTTCTTGTCCATTTGACCATACTTTCACATGGTGTTTTTTTAAAAATAGTCTAAACATATTAGTTTATTGGAATTAAGTAAAATAAAATTAATTTTTAACTTTTCATAAATTCTTTTAGATGAAAACGTAAAAAAGAATATTCTGTTGGCTATAAACATTACTTTCTTTTTAATTATTTTTGTACAAAAGGTTTCTAGTTACTTAGGTTATGGAGCGGCTAAAGATTCGTTTTATCGTGTTGAATTGAAAGCAAATCCAGATTGTGCTGATTCATGGTGTAATCTGCGTCAAATTCAATGGCGTAATCACTTACAACAATTAAATCTTCCAATTGATTCTCCTTGGGATATTGAAGAACGTTTGGAAGCCCAACAAATTAAACATGAAAAACTTAAAGAAGCATTATCCAAGTCAAAACATGAAGAAAATGATTTTGGCATTGAATTAGAATCAGAATCATCGAGTTTTACAGAACCCACTTGTAATATTAAACATGATTTATCCAATTCAAATTCTGAAATAGTTGGTGTAAAAACATTGTATACAGTGGATAACAAAAAATTTGATTCAAACTCTCAAGAGACATCTGATTCTTTTATTTCACAGACAAACGATAGCCTTGAATCACTCATGGCTAAAATGAAAAATTTGTAATCAACTTTATACTTATTAGGAAAGGATACTTTATTTTCTATGCACAGTTTTCCTCTGGTGTTTTGTTGTTGTCATGTTTTGATTTCAATTTGTATGATGCACATGTGATATACTTCCGTCATTCTATTTGTTTTCTTTCTATTCCCAAGCTATGCCAACAGTTTATTTTGTTTACATTGGTGATTATTTTAGGAAATTTAATTTCAGTTATTGTATTATTACTTAGAGCAGTGGTTTCATGTTTTACAACCATGAACATTTTAGTATTGGGTTGTAGAATGCAACCCTTGCTCCATCTACTTTTGACGTCTTACTTTGAAATTGTAACTCATATGTACGTAAATAAACATGTATTTGGTGAATGATTTATAATCAAAAAATTATTTTGTAATGCATAGTCTTTCAAGGTGATAGATTCGTTTTGTACTGGAACAGATTTGTGTCCTATTTTTATGTCTCATTTTTTAGAATTCATCATCAAGCACTATTAGGCTGCGAAATATCGATATTGTATTCCATATTTGGTGGGACTTTGTCTGTACTAAAAATCCATTAATTGCTATGAGTAACGTCTGGTTATATATCTTAGGCTTATTCGTGATTTTAACGCTGCTTCCAAACGGACTAGGTACTTTTATCTAATTTGTTTAGCTACTTATATTTGTTATTAGTAGGTAGTGTAATAAATGATTTTCCACTTTCACGGTGTTTCGAAACAGTACTTCGTGTGAAGAATTTCATCTAAACTATTACTTCTTCTGATTTCACAATGTATTCTAGCGTACCACTTGACAAAATATAGTTTGTTATGATAAAATATCCCAATTTCTGAAAGGTTTTTCAAGCATAGCGTCTGCATAGGCGGATACGTGTCACAATATTTTATAAAAATCAATTCCGAGTTAACTTATAATTTAAGTGTAGGGATTTCGAAACATGAATATCTTGAACAATGATATTTAGTAGTTTCATCAGCAACTGTACTATTATATAATGGGATTTGTCCCGGTTTTTATGTAATTCTATTTTGGAGCACCTCACATTCTCGAAATTTAAGTAGCAATGTGAACGTAATTTATGTAAGTAGTGGTTCTTATATGACTAAATAAGAGTATTAGGTGTGAAGATCATTGTTTAGTGCGAGTTGGTTCGGTTGATTTAAAATAAATCTCCTCTAGTGAACGATATATGAGTATTGGTTTTTGGAAATGTGAAGAATGTATATATTGCGGAGAGATAATTAGGTATTTTTAAATTAATGGGAAGTCGGTTTTATACATATTTTTGTAATTTTCCGTATGATTTAATGGATTTCAGTTTCTTCGAGGTGTTGAAACAAATGGAATAATATGACCCATTTAACGGAGGTCAGCATAAGCAGAATTTACAGTGAGTTTTGGTTGATGGAAAGGACCCACAAACAAGATGTATAGCGTAAATGCATGGGAAAGTAATCAGTTAATATTTTGAAGAATAAATAAGCTTATAACACCTACTTGAGGATGACCTAAAGTTTTTAGTGATGTACACACCAGAGGACAATTTCTTTGGTACATGATGTCTCAGGACTGGCTCAAATAGAATTTTTTAGGGATTTTAAGTGTGATTTTTCAGTTTAGTTGTTTTATCTATATGATATTGTTAGTTTATTGCGATTCAGTGGAAACTCAGAGAATACAAAAGGTTTATTCAGTCCTTGTAGGCAGTAGCCTTCTACTCACTGCATATAAAACTAATTTCGATTGTTACAAGTGTCAAAAGCAAGGAGGACTTACTGGACAGAAAACTTGGTAAATGCTGGGAAAAGGTGGCAAAAGTGATGTGAAAATCGGGCAGTTATTCATTGGTGAATTACTTGGTATATATTCGGCATGTACTTGTCACACATATATTTGATGGCATTTTCATATGGTCCTAAATATAAGATCTCATTGATCCATTAATTATTGTCTTATCCTTTACCGATCAAAAATAGGATTGTTTAGTCCGAACTAGGTAGGGATTAAGAACTTTCGGATATGACCGGTTTCAGAATGTCTAGTATTTATTCCATAACGTGAATCTTGATATCACTGTAAAATTGAGAAGTACTTTTTTATGAGTGATTATATAGTCGTCATAATTCCTAATGATTCTAAGATTAATTTCATGTATGGTCGTGAATATGTGGTTTCAAAATGAGGCCGCAAAACTGCCCAGTGCTATCTATCTCCCAATGCTCATTCACTTAACTTCAACGCATGATGAAAATTTAAACTAATATTCATTTAACTCAGAATGAAAAATTTCAAGAATAAATAAGAAAATATCAATGAAGGGAAGTAGGTTTAGACTCTCATGATTAGTTAATCATGACAAAGAAAATCTACATCAAAAGTAGGTAATAGATATGTTGGAATGGTTCCCAAACAGCACGACGAAGCCTCCAGATGCTCTTAAGAAGCCAAAGGGATTCCATCCACTCAGAACCTAATATAAACTTCTTGATTATCAATGAGGGATGTTATCACTAGGCAATTAAATAACTTTTTACTTGAGGATTGGTTGGATCATAATGGTGTTATAGCCTGTATTAAAAAATCTAAATATCTTTATTTTCTGGACATTTTTGACTTATCAAATATCAAAAGGGGTTTTTGTGGATATTATAGTATTTTCTATAGTTCAGATCATGAGTCAGATGAAGCGTAGGCCGCCAACCAGCACTCGCCATCCAGCCCTGTCCGGGGCAATCATTTTCAGCTCTTTACAGTTGTTATTCATCCTCTTCATATCTGTCCTTTGGCCTTCTTCTTTTCAGCTTCCCTTCAGGATTCCAAGTTAGGACTTGCCTCGTGATGCATTTTGATGATTTGCGTGATGTATGTTCTATCCATTTCCATTGTCTTTTTCTAATTACCCTTCAGCTGGAGGCTGCTTTGCTCTCTTCCACAATAGGCTGTTGTTGATGGTATGCGGTCAACGGAGATTGACTATCTTGAGTAGACAATTGTTTATAAAGACTTATACTTTCTTGATGGTGGTTGTAGTGTTTCTCCACGTTTCAGCTCCGTACAGTATAAGTGTCTTGACTTTGGTATTGGTTGAAAGTTGTTTTAAGTTCCATATGTTCTTCAATTGTAGGGATGCGGCTCTTGCTTTGCCAATCCTTGCCTTCACATCTGCATCCGATCCTCCTTGTTCATCGATGATGCTTCACAGGTACGCGAAGGGTTCTACATCTTCCAGAGTTTCGCCATCAAGTGTGATTGGATTGGTGTTCTCCGTGTTGTATTCGAGGAGCTTGGTTTACCCCTTATGAATGTTGAGGCCTATGGATGCAGAGACTGGTGCTATACTGGCTGTCTTTATCTGCATTTGTTCGTATGTATGGTATAGGAGGGCTAGGTCATTTGCGAAGTCGAAATCCTCTAATTGGTTCTGAGCTGTCCATTTTATTCCATGTTTTTCCTCAGATGTCGAGGTCTTTATAATCCAGTCGACTATTAGGAGAAAGAGGAAGGGGGAGAAACGCTTACCAGAAAACAAGCATAATAAACAAAATTCATAATTATCTATCTTATGCGACATCATTTCCGATGATAAAAAAAGATAAAAATTTAGAAAAGTCTGATATTTTAACGATAATTAAATGTAACAGAGAATATGTATGATTTTTATGAATGACAAAACATTAATTTGTTTAATCCTTATAGAGTATATTTAAAGTATGATACATCGTTGTGAATAGAGTTTGTAAATCATTGTATTAAAAATCCAACAAATGAATGTATGTTAATAATAATCTTAGTTATATTTAAACGTACAAATTTCTTTACTAGTAATGTAGTGAATGAGAACACAATTGGGGAAATCGAATGTATTTGAATACAAAATTACAGAACATCTTAGTAAAATCTGAGAATCATATAGTAAATAATTCATTTGAAAAATGTCAATCAATTTCCCTACACTGAATTGTTCCTTCGTTTCCACACCAATCATTCTCTGTTCTCGTTCTCTTTCTTAGATCTTTCTCACCATCTGCTACCAGATATTTCACTTTTGATTGATGATATATACTACTTATATCTGTCGGCATCAGTAGCATACACTACATAACTACTGCATATGGCAATCCTATTTTAAAAACAATCTTTTTTTGCAGTTATTTATTATATTTGGTAGTATATCAAGAAAATATTTCTAACTTAATAACAAAAGTATCGAGTAAATATTTTCTGAACAAAATTAACACAAATTAACCTCTAAGCTTTGATTAAATTCTGCCGTCAAAGAAACTTAAATAAAGCCAGAACGAATATTGATGCAGGACAGGTCGAAGATTTTTTAATGAAGGAGGTATTTTATATACATAGACGGCTTTAATAATATGACAAGGAAAGAAGCCATCATTCAAGCACGGTTCCAAAAAAGTTAATATTACTGTTTCTCTCGATATCCTGCCACGGACTGTCATCAAATTATTGAGTGACTTGAAAATATAAGCAAGGAGACGGCTTTTCATAAATTTCATGCAATTAGTTCTTTTTTATGAATTTAAATAAAAACCAGAACAAATATTGATGCAGAAAGAGACTTTCCGATAAAGTCTAGTTTCTTTTTTTTTTCAAAAAAGAATTGTTTCATACATTTGTAAAATATCAAAATGCATAAATATGTATTATTTTTTATATTAAATGTAATCTTACATTGTGTTGAAAGAATTAATAAAATCTAATTTAAAAATTATGTCCCTAGTAACAAAATTACAGATTACTTATTCCTTTTAACCTTAATAAATCATGAGTCAATTGAAGCTAGACCACCATGGAAAACCTGAAAGCACTGGATGGCCGTTTCGTCCTAGTATGGAACTCCTTAGTAGTGCACATCCACGATCTCGCACCCCGCGAGACTCGAACTCAGGACCTGTTAGTCTCTCGCCAAGCGCTTGACCAACTAGACCACTGAGCCGGCATCCAACGGTTTTAATGTCTAACTTCAACCAATCCACGAAGTTGCACCACCGTATACTATTGTCTTCAATGAGCTGATATCTCACAACAGACCTGGTTCAATTGACTCATGATTTCAATCTGTGAAAGTTCTAAAATTTCCACAAACCCCTTCTGATAATTTCACTTCAATCAATTATATATTGAAGAAAATATGGCAGATGTCTTGAATTCATTTTCTTTTAATGAAACGATAATTGTTTATTTAATTACTTGTTAAATCAAGCATCTGTTAATAATCATTAATAGCTATTAATAAAAGTATCATTATATCTAATCTATCATATATGTATATACATCTATATTGATGTGGTTAAATGATGTGTATTTTAGGTTACTCCCCATATTCATTTAATATATAGATATATGAAATCATATTTGTCGCCATTATAAATGACTAAAAATGTGAATAGAGAAATGTAAGTGTATTGGTTTAACATGCCACCCACTTAGATTATCTGATAATATAATGAATTGAAATAATTAAATTAAATTAATGAACAATTAGTATAAAGTTAAAAATATCATTTTTAGTTTTTGATAGAAACAAAATTAACGTTATCATTGGTATTGACTATTGTGGTGTGTGCTACTAATATCTACAGATATACGTAGTATATATCATCAATCAAAAGTGAAATATCTGGTAGCAGATGGTGAGAAAGATCTAAGAAAGACAACGAGAATATACAATACTTAGTGTGGAACCAAAAGAATAATGAAGTTTGAGACAATGATTAACATTTTTCAAATGAATTGTTTACTGTATGGTTCTCAGATTTTACTAAGATGTTCTGTAATTTTGTATTCAAATACATTCGGTTGCCCCCATTGTGTTCTCGTTCATTTCACTATGAGTTATATGATACGAGGTTTTCAATTATTATTTTATGTGTTATTTATGATTTTAATTATTCAAAAATAGTCTTATTTGCATTAGTTTAAATCAACAGTTAAAATCTCTACAGTTATTTGATATTAATTTTTCGTGCTCGTAATAAGGATTCTATAGTTGCATCCTTCCTCGGCTCGTCAAACGACAGATATGAAGAAAAACAATCTGACTACTAAAGTGGTTCAGTATGTGTTTTTCAGCACTGATCGTTTGAATATATTGTAAAAAATTTTATAAAAATACACAAATACATAATTATCAGAAGGGGTTTTGTGGAGATTTTAGTAATTTCAATAGTTGAGATCATGAGTCAATTGAAGCTAGACCACCATAGAAGACCTGGAAGCACTGGACGGCCAATTCGAACAATTGTAGGACTCCTCAGTAGTGCGCATGAATGATCCCGACCCCCACGAGATTCAAACCCAGGACATATCGGTCTCACGCGCGAACGCATAAGCATTAGACCACTGAACCGGCATCCAACAGTATTAATGTCTAACTCCAAATTATCCCTCCTGATAATAACCATCTGCTCACTAGTGACTGACTTCAAGAGGCATTTCCTGGGGTTCTAGTGAGAAGCCATGACCAGTGGAGTTCAACCACGTCTGTTGTGAGATATCAGCTCATTGAAGACAATGGTGTACGGTGGCGCAATTTCGTAGATTAGTTGAAGTTAGACATTAACACTGTTGGGTGAAGGCTCAGTGGTCTAGTGGTTAAGTGCTCTCGCGCGAAACCGGGAGGTCCTTGATCCGAATCCTGCGGGGTGTGGGATCGTGGATGTGCACTACTGAGGAGTCCCATACTATGACGAAACGGCCGTCCAGTGCTCCCAGGTTTTCCATAGTGGTTTAGCTTCAATTAACTCATGACTTCAACATAATTATTCAGTTGGTTCGAATCTAAAACATGAAAGTTTATTGCAATACTTGTACAGTTAAAAAATTGGTCTCTCAAGAGTTTAAGTAGACAGAAATGTTCCTTCTAAAAATACCAAGTCAATGAAATACAACTTTATATAGCTGGTTAGTAAAGTACTATTAGCATAATGTACTGAATTTAATCTTAAGAAAATGCACTCGTTTTATTGTTTTGCATTTGTTTTCACATAAATAAAACTTTATGAGAAGAGAAAACTTTATACATCATGAACAAACTGAACAGTTTTCCTGTGGTTCGCAAATTAGAAATATTATATTTCACTTATCTGTAGAAAGTACTGTGGCTACGTAGTTCAGTCTAAGTCTTTTGATTTTCATCGTATCATACCACATAAAGACAAATAATACAATAAAACTGGTTATCTTTATAATATTCTATTCATTTATCCTGATTATTTAATAAAAGTGGCAACTACTACTGATGTCTTCTTTCGGTAAAAATTCAAATCATATAATAATAAGTTTTATAATGACTTATCAAAAAACATGATCATTAACTGAAGTACTGAAAAGAAAAACAAACTTTTTTTCCCTAAATTTCAAGGTACGGAATAGTTTTCTTAAATTTGTAAACTACACTTATACTACTTATAAAATACACAAGTATTATTTTGATATTCTTCCTGATTAAGTTTAGATATCTTATGATAGAAAAACATATATATATCAGTGAAATAAAACAAGAATATTGATTTTTTTGAGAAATTGGTAAAAAATGAAATCATGTTAATGCAATACATATCCTCTAGGGAATATGAATTTTGACTTAAAACTTATCATGATTTCGGATCAGTTAAAAGAAAGCATAGATATCACTGTTACAGTTGAGATGAAAGTTATCGAAAATAGTAATAAAAATAATAATAAAATAAGAGCAATTTTTAATTAGCTTATTTCAATCTTAAGAATGATAAACCGATGGAATTGAGAAAAAGGTTTTATTTGGTTTCGAACATACTGTCAACAAAATAAAGATGTTTGAAACTTAACACTGACTTCTGTAAATCCTAATTAAACTGAATAAAGATAACTGTCAAACATTCTAATCTAAATTCATATCTTTAACATTATCCTCTATCAATGTGAATTATATACAATGCTTGTGCCATTGGAGACTGTTTGATAAACACAGTGTCGAAGGTCAATTATCTTGGTGTTACCTTTTCCTCTGATCTGTCTTGGTCTTCCCACGTTTTATTGTTATCGAAGAAGGTTTTCCGTCTGACTTACTACATAAAGAGATTGCATGCTCTTGGGATTACTCGTCATTTAATCTTAAAATTAGTCAATTCTTGCATATTATCTATTATTCTTTCCTGTTCTCCATTATTCTTTCCCGGGCTTTTGAGAAAAGACTTTGCTGTATTGCGGAGAGTGCTGAAGGCAGTTAGCAAGATGTGTGGTGAATCTTTCGAGGTCATAATTAATATGGTTGTGGATAGACATCTAAAGTCATGCAAACTCTTGGCAGGTGTTATTTTATCAGATACTAACCATTCCCTTCACTCTTATCTTTCTCTTTGTATATCTTCTGGTAGAACGAGATGAAATTACATCCATACACGCAAGCAAAAGTATAAAAGTTTTATAATACAAGATATTGGGTCATCTGTCGCTGTACCACATTCAGTAAGTACTGAAATACTTGGACATAAAGATTACACTCCTCATTCTACGGAGCTTGATCACAAGCCAGTTATAAACTCCGATAGTGTTATGATTACTGATGACCTTGTAGGTCTAACCGAAGGTCAAGCAGTTGAGATTCACACCGTAGAGTCAAATAACAGAGAGTGCTTGGAGTCTGGAGTTGACAGTAGTAATCCGCACCCAACCGTTATTACAGATGATGATGAAACCGTTTGAAACCAACGCTTTGTCATATTCTTAATGTTGTCCAGTTTTTATTCTTTGCTTCAAAATACATGTATGTATATATACATACCACTACAGAACAAATTTCGTCCTGTTAACGTAACTCGCCTATAACATGTTTCTTCAATGTTTTACTTGCTCACAGCTATGCTATGTATTAAAAATGTGTGTTCATAAAGTGAAGACCGCTATATTCTGTGAATCGTGTGAATAACTATGCCGAAGACGAAATATAGTAATTCTATATATACCTTTCAGTCTAATTGTTTATATGAGATTTTAATGTTCGCATATTTAAAAAGGTTTACTCCAAAAAAATGTATATTAGAGATTCATACGGACAGATTAACAGCCACTTGCGATACTTCGGGGCAACATCTGTTAATTCAGCCATTCCATGTCAAACATTAGTCCAATAAAATCAACCTACAGCTGTCCATTTTACAACGATCTCTTCTGGGAATGGTTTAGCCATCGCCCAGTCTTCAGATAATTCTGGGTCAACTGTGATAGCAGCTTCAGCACCTAATGCCACCACAGTCGCTACCACCGCAGCTTTTTTGCAATATGTTCTTCAACTTCCGGTTGGCACAGCGGGAGAATCAGCTGGCCAGCCATTTCAAATATAAGTCCTTCCCCAACATTTCCAGACTGCTAACACTGACGCTGTATCTGCCGGTCAAGCTGGTGCTATCCTTGCCGATGAAAATACACTTCCTTTAGTTCAAGTTGTCTCTCAACCCGGTGGTGTAGCAGTTCCAACCGTTCAAGAGGCTGGTGGCAGTCGAACTCAAATTTTACAGCTTCAGATGCCAGAATCAACTGCTGGTGTAAGTATCGCAAGTGGCTGTTAATCTGTCCGTATGAATCTCTAATATAGTGAAACAAACATCGGCCAATGGGAAATGTCCATTTAACGTTCAAGGACACCATTCGACTTAACACGATAATTATTGGCATATTCCTCTGCATACCTAACACTTACCTAACAAATAAACTCTGTGACGAACAGGTTGTAAGAGTTAACCTAGTCAATAACCTGCATTCTTAACATGTCTCTAAATTGAAAAGTTGTACAGTTTTTCGGGTTTTTTGAACCTTTTTCCCCTTTTTTGTCTTTGTCGCTGTTTTTTTTGTGTAAGTAACTTGTTAAAATACCCTGTGCTGAGAATTCTATATTGTACCAGAATATAATATTGAATAAAGCCATTAATAATAATGTATGTATGTATCCTATGTAATAAAAATTCTGGAATCTTAAAAAAATTGTTTTTGGGATATAAATTTTGTTGGTTTGTAATATACTTCAAATTTCGTACTATATTTTGCAGATTTGGCATTTTTCTTAAAGAAAAATTTCATATTTAGATACTCTTAATTAGAATTCGGTTTCGTAAATGCGTAGATATATTTGGTGCTCACTAGTAAGTAGCTTCGTGAGGAAATTCTTGAAGTTCTGGTGAGAAGCCATTACCAATGAAGCTAATCCATGTCAGATAATGACAGGTATCTAACTCAGTACAGTGGAAGATGGTCGAACAATTTCGTGGGTTGGTTGAGATTAAACATTAACAACGTTGAATGCCGATCGACTCAGTGGTCAACAGGTTAAGTGTTTGCGTGAGAAACCGAAAGCCCTATGTTGGAATCCTGTGAGCGAGGCCGTGAATGCGCACTGTCGATCAGTTCCACAATTGGACGAATTGGCCGTGCAGTGCTTCCGGGTTTTGAATGGTGGTCTAACATCAATCGATTCATGATCTCAATCAAAAACTTAATAATCTCTACAACCCCATACTGATTAGGGGGTTTTCATCACAAACTGACATCAACTAAAGTGCCAATACGCTATTTAGCCAAATGGATGAGTGAATTTCGTGCCAGAATCCAAGACCAGTTATCTTAAATCTGATTAATTCGTCCATAAATTATAGTCTCGCTGATTTTTCTTCTAGATATCATATAGAAGTCTCAAGTCATGAAAAAACTTCAGAAGTAATGTTTGATCATGAAGTCTGTATAATGTGAGCAAATAAAGCGATCAGACTGTAGTAATCATTATGTCTACGTATGTGGTGTTTGATCCATGAAGTTTTATATTAAACAGGGATACACTTAATAAATAAATCACCATTACTTTCAAATAGATTAGTTAGAGTTATTTTGAGTCGTTCAATATTTGTATCTACTTTCACAGACTGTATTAAAATTTCTAGTCCTAATTGTCACTTTTCACTTCTTACGAATTTTTTTGAGTAAAAACAGAAGATAAAAACAATCTCAATCATTGAGTTTTCTATTTTGAAGTCTAATTGGATTCATCATATGTATGCGAATTGTTTCTATCGCATGATTGAAATGTGGTACTTTCAGTTTAATGGTCCGATATTCTTGTAATGTCAGTTAAATAGTTTGTCAAGATAAACATGAAGGTATTATGTTGGTGTGCAGAAATAATTGTCAACTTAGTAGGACAACCTTTTTTGAATATCACTGTTGTGATGAATTTTGATAGATTCAGTGCTTTCAATCGTATGGTTGTCATCTTATGTTACTGTGTACGTTATTATGCTTGTTGTGAATGATATGAAATGGAAGCCTCATCAAAATATTCATTTCTAACTGATCATCATCTTGAATTTATTGCATAGGAAGCGATATTTTATGGGCATCATAATTTGTTCCATTGAAACAATATTTATCTTAGAATTAGATGTGATGGAGAATGTTTCATCAAAGAAAATTGACTAAAGATTGTAACTAACACGAAATAAGCATAAGAATATAGTGTATTAAAACTTAGGTGGCTATATTAACTGAAGTCATTCAAACAATTTAAGTTTAATAATTAAACTTAGCAGTGTTCCGAGTCTAATCTCACTTGTCATGAAATCACCATTCTAGTTTCTAATCTTATTCATAATAAATGACAAGCGTATTTTAAAAAACTTAAAGTACTTATCTTTTACCGATGAAACTAAATCATTTCACTGATCCCTGTTGAATTTATTGATAGAATTTAGTCATAAATAATTAGTTACAATAGTTAAAAGCATCAAATTCATAAGTTTCTCTCATTTCTTTTCATTTAATTAACAGTTTCCATATCTACGATTTTTAAAAAACAAGCAAAAGTATTCTTGAAAATACACGTGAAAATTCAATAACTAAACATGTAATTAAATTCACTTGGTATTGTTTACTTGAATCTCCTCATTGATGTTTAGGAGTGTAATTGATCAGTCACTTCACCCCATTATACAAGAAAATGGCTATCAGAACTCAGTAGCTAAGTGAATAACGCGATGACGTTTGAAGCGAACGGTACTGAGTTCGAGCCCCAGAGTGAATATCAACTCTGAGATGCAGATACCTCCAGTTGACGAGTCCTAAATAGGACGAAACGTGAGTCCTGGATTCCACTGCTAGCCATTATCCATCTTTGGTTATATACATGTAATTGTTTTTACTAGACATTTCTTTGAAACTTTTTCTATATAATCACAAAGACAAGTTAGTTCATTGTGTATATATTTCAGTAACAGTTGATAGTATTGTGTTTATATTTATTCTATAATAATACAGACAATATATAATTATATAATTAATGTCTGATGTTACCATTATCTCGTTTATTTTTCTTTTGCTAAATTTTACAAAGTAACTATGTGTCATAAGGGAATGATTTATAATTCTTTAAATTATGTTTGTTTGTTTTTCTTCTTTTTTTACACTGAAAGAATTTATCTCTATGACAATCCACCGAATGTACACATTATATTCATATTGTCTGTATAAATTCAGTAGATTAGTTCAAAGTTACTTTTACAATAAAGCACTTTAATGTCATACTGGGAGATTTCTTCGGTTTTAATCTTAGTTAAGTAAATTTAAATCCATTCTTAAAGAATATAACTTGTCAGCATAAATTAAATTATTATACTAGACAAAGTGACTATCTATCTATCTATCTATCTATCTATCTATCTAACTATCTATTAGTCTGACCTAATCTGTCTGGAAAACAATAAATAGTTTAGTATATAGAAACGAACTAAGCATTTTTACTTTGTTACACAGTATGAATTAAATAATAGAAATATAGTAGATTTAAAGAGGAAGAATTTATTTGTAAAATCTCAACGAAAGAATTTCAAGTAAATTCAACATTTCGTCTGGCAATTTGGTCCAAACGTTTTCAAGAAAATATAATCAAGCATCAAAATTATCGAATATAAATAGGAAAGTGGTTCTCCCGTTTATTTTATACTGAATAAGTCATCCAATCAGCGTTATCACTATACAGTAAATCGGAGAATCATATACCTATTTATACTCGATAATTTTGATGTTTGATTATATTTCCTTGAAAAAGTTTGGACCAGATTGCCAGACAGAACGTTGGATTTACTTAAAATTCTTTCGCTGATATTTTACAAATACATATTCTTCCTCTTTAATGTCTCACATTAACTCCGCGCCCAAATACTATGAAACTATTCGATCAAATTTAAACAAACGTTCTTATTGTTTTTTACTACATTAATATAGACATTTTAAATACAGATTAACTAATTAAAATAAACCATAGTGCATAGTAAATTGATTCGAGACGAAATAACAAATGAGGTTACGTACTAATTAAATGGTAAGGAAGAAAATAATTTATAGGTCAGATAATAGTCTAATTGACAGAGGTTATAATAATAACCATTATTTACATAGGTGAATAAAAAATATTCAATTTTAATTGACTTTTTAACTGTTGAACTGTTCTATATCATCTCATTTAAACATAGATTGAATATTCTGATACTTATTTGATACGATAAAAATAGTCTTTAACAAATTCGGTGTATAATGAGGTAAATACATACACGTATGTGCACATTGACAGTATATTCTTCGTTAGACCGAGAAATGATGAATTTCTTTTTATATAATCTGAAAATTATATACAATGCAAATCAGTATTTTTTTTTCTCGAACCAACAGATTAGGTATTTTTGTTGTTTTAGTCCCATTTCGAAAAATTTTATTTATTGTTTGGAAAGAAAATTTTAATCAGAAAGGGGTTTTGAGGATACTTTAGTAATTTAGTACTTGAATTCATGAGTCCATTGAAGTTAGACGATTATGGAAAGCCTGGAAGCACTGGATGGCCGTTTCGTCATAGTGTGGGACTCCTCAACATTGCGCAGCCACGATCCCATCCTGAGCGAGATTCGAACCCAGGATCTATCAGTCTCGCACAAAAGCGCTTAACCACTAGACCACTGGGCCGGCATCTGCTCACTAGTGACTGACTTCAAGAGGCATTTTCTAGAGTTCTAGTGAAAAGCCATGACCAGTGGAGTTCAACCACGTCTGTTGTGAGATATCAGCTCATTGAAGACAATGGTGTACGGTGGTGCGATTTCGTAGATTAGTTAAAGTTAGACATTAATACTGTTGGATACCGGCCGGTTCAGTGGTCTAATAGTTAATCGCTTTCGTGCGAGACTGATAGGTCGTGTGTTTGAGTCTCGTGGTGGTCGGCATCGTGGATGTGCACTACTGAGGAGTCCCATAGTATGAAGAAACGGCCATCAAGTGCTTTCAGGTTTTCAATAGTGGTCTAGCTTCAATTGACTCATGGTTTCAACTACTGAAAATTTTAATCTTCAAACTTCTTAGTAATTTACATAGTTCTTGTATATTGAGAACAGTTTATAAATGATTAAAATTTGGATGGTGATTACACACGTTAATTCGAAAAGGTTATGTAAAAATTTAAAGTAAAGTGAAAAACATTCAAATAATAGTTATTATTATAGAATTATATTATGTGGTAATATGTATTAGTAGAGGCAAAAAGAAATAGTATTGATGATGCTAGATTCTCAGAACTCACTCGGTAAACGTCTTATTTTCTATTTTATTTTGGAAATTTGAATTTGCCACTTTTAAGCCAAAAGCGCGCATTCTTACTTTCATATTGTATTTCCCATTTGAAAGAATTGCCTCTTTTAATATGCCTTTTTGTGACGCTTTTCAAGGACAATCTTATATTGTATATATACTCTTGATTTGTATGCTTGTTGTTACTCGTGCTTTTGGCTGATTGTGGAATATACTTTCCCTCATTTGAACCTGGACTTCTCCCTCTAGTTGGCTTTGCTGAGATGCGTTAGAATAATTCAACAGTCTTATGATTGTGTCTTTGAGTCTTCAGTCCGTTCGCCGATTTAGGTGACCTCGTAATCTTTTCAAACATAGTAGATGGTTCAAAATGTGATATAACGAGAAAATTCAGCAAATTAAATGAAACTGCATGCATAAAAATATGATTGATGATGAATTTGCTTGAAATTATTTATTTTGCAACTTCCTTGTTTTTAAAATCAAATATTTATCACTACCTTTAGTAATAATCCTTTATTATTTTCATTCATCTTCTGAGCTCATTATCTTGCAGTTAGCATTAAATTACTTTCAGTACATTTACACTGCTTCATAAATTTGTAACTTCTATTAGTCATATATAATTTTAAGTTTTCTGAAATTGACGAAGAGTCATCTAACAAAATGTGACTCAACAACTAAGTGGATAATGTGATGGAGTTTTAAGCGAAAGTACTGGATTCGAGTCTCGTAGTGAACATCAATTCTAGGAAACAGGTACATTCAGCTAATGTGCTCCAAATAGAACGAAACGCGCGTCCTGGATTCCATTGTTAGCCACCAGCTATCTATGTTTATTAAAGTGGATTATTTTTGCAGAAGTTACTTTTTTAAATAAATATTTCTTAATCTTACTAATATTTGTGAGAGGAAAATGGTTTATTCTTCAACATTTTGTACATAAATAAGTGTAGTATAATAAATATATCAAAAGTTACCTTGATACTATATGATTACATTTTAGATCAATCATTAGACTTGTTGGATAAGTAATTAACGTTAATTTGTCTTATCAACAAGAACCCTAATACACAGCTTAAAGTAATTCTGTTTAAGATATTGAGTAGGGAAAACATTCATCTGCTCTTAAAAAGCAGATTAATATTACACTATCTATCAACACACTATGTGTTCACCAGTGAATAGCTTCGTGAGGGAATTATTGGAGTCCTGGTGAGAAGCCATTACCAATGAAGCTAATCCATGTCAAATAATGACAGGTATCTAACTCAGTACAGTGGAAGATGGTCGAACAATTTCGTGGGTTGGTTGAGATTAAACATTAACAACGTTGAATGCCAGTCGACTCAATGGTCAAGAGGTTAAGTGTTTGCGCATGGGACCGAAAGCCCTATGTTGGAATCTTGTGAGCGAGGCCGTGAATACGCACTGCCGAGGAGTTTCACAATTGTTCGAACTGGCCGTGCAGTGCTTCCAGGTTTTGAATGGTGGTCTAACATCCATCGATTCATGATCTCAATCAAAAAGCTTATAATCTCCATAACCCCATACTGGCAATCACTTTTTTGTGTTTTATTTATGTTGTCTTGAATCGTATCTTTTCTTCTAACACTGATAATGTTACTACCTCTACTATTCCGGTATTGGCCCTGACAACCTCATCTCGGTGTGCTAATGTACATATGTACATGCCAACAACTGTCAGCCAACACCAAAGTCAGAATCTTCAATACGAACGTTAAGACAGTTCTACTGGACGGAGTTTAAACTTGGAGGACTATCACAGCCATCATCAAAAGTGTAAAATACTTATAAATAATCATCTACTTAAGATATTCAATGTCGATTGACCGGATACCATCAGTAACAGCCTTCTATGTAAGAGAACAAACCAGCTTCCAAACGAATAGGAAATTAAGAAGAGATGCTGGAAACGGACAGGGCATACTTTGCAGAAATCATCACACTGGATCTCGAGGTAATCGCTAACTTGGAATCCTGAAGAGAAACGAAAGAGAGGAATGTCAAGGAACACATTACGTCAGTAATTGAAAGCAGACATCAAAAGGATGAATGGCTACTAGAAACAACTGGAAGAGAATTCTCAGGATAAAGTTTTAGAGAGAATCCTGGTTGGCAGCTTACACTGCTTCACGAGGGATAACAGGCGTATGTAAGTAAGTAAGAACATGCATATCAGCTTCTAAACTGTGATTATCTGACTTGTATTTGTAAACTTCAAGATAAGTGGGGTATGTAGTAATTACAATAATCCACATCAGACTATTCCATTGATTTTAATAGTGCCTTATTATTTTACTGAAATTATCTTGTTCTGTGCACTATTTAATTTCCAAATAGTATTATTCATTTACTACAACGTATCAGTATGACCATATGAGGTCATTTTAATTAGATCTTGATTTTATTTAAAAGTCTTCGGTTTCAACTGTGTCATATATCTTGTTCATTTTACCTTGTTATAACTATTTCTGGTACTGCATAAAATATCCTGGAAATAAAACAACATAAACTAGGGAAAATAAACAAAACCATTTTAAAAGATCTATTCATCTATTGACGAATCAGTAAACTGCATCTTTGTCATTCAATCAGACGAAAAAACAAACAGTTGCTTACTTAAAAAAATATTTAGAATCACATAAGATCAATATGTAAGGATATATATATATATAATTGATGTAGGCAATTGTCTCAACTGAGGTTTTTAAATAATCAGGACAAACGGAAACCAGCAAACTAGGTAAATATCATTGACTTTATGTTATGCAATCACATTGATGTAATAACTGAAACAAAATATATTTAATTGATATCTGTACAAACTACTATGTAAGTGTGTAGAAAAAACATTCTTGAGATAATGTATATAAATAATGTTAAGCATAAGAATATTGTTACTTGCACAATTGCTTAACACAAAAATTGATTATGTCTTTTTGTTTGTTATCATTGAATCTCATTTAAACATACCATATCTACTCGTGTAATGAGATTAAACTTCTTATTTTTACAATTATGTTCATTTAGAAATTAGGGTGTGAAAATATGTGTGTAACTAGTCTTTTTATTATCTATAGTACTGTGTTGTATTCAAATAATGACTTGTATTTAATGGTACTTAAGAATAGATATTTAATACAAAGAAATGTTAATCATAATGATTCAATAAATAGCTTCTCAAATTTCACATGGTTTACCACTATAATGTTACCATGTGAAAAATCTATTGATATGAATTATTTTTAGTTTTTTTAAGGTCTATCAGTTTAGTGATTATGATTGTTGCTGTTGTTGCTGTGCTGTCGTTGCTGTGTTGTTACTGTTGTTATTGTTATTATTATTATTATTATTTGAGATATTATGTTTGATTTACTTCGAACTGATAAAAATTGTTATTAAAACTCTTATAATATGCTATTCAAATATTGTTTTATTCGTGTGTTTTTTTCTTTCTTTCCTTCAAATGTAATTATCAATGTCGTGTAAAACTAATTCACATAATCAATATTTTGTTTTTAGAATTGTAATGTACTAGTGTTTATATCTAATGCTAAATTGTTTGAAAACACATTTAAGCCTACAGTAAATTAAAGGATTGTTTTTGATGCTTAGTACATTTTTGTATGAGAGATTATGAGTGACTAATGAGTTCAGATTATTCAGTGATTTGATATGAATATGAAATGAAATACTAAAACAAAACATAAAATGTTTCTAATTAACTACAACATATTTGTATCCATGGATTTAGTTAAATGGAAAATGTATTTGTCTAATATGATCTTCATGGTTTAAAAATAAAAAAATAAAGCATCAACATGAATATTTTTTTTGAAGTTAACAACAAGGTATTTGTATACAAATTAATTAAATCTACAAAAAGAAAACCCCAGTATTCTCTATATTGATAAACATTGAACCAAAAATCTTATTTTTTTCTTAAATATATTTCTTAAATTTGTTTTCTAAAGAACTGCCTTACTCTTAGTTACGAAACATCATAAAATCTAATTTTTCTACCTATTAGGATCAATATAAATATATTATTTTTTATAACTATAACATATTTTATAAAACAGGAGAAAATTGTAAGATTATGTAATGATTTCTTGATGTGATTTTCATGCGATTGGTTTTTATAATTGTGAAGATGGCTTACGGATGAACTGGAGGAAGCTCTAAGAAACTCAGAAAGAGCCGAAGATATTTCATCAAATCATCTTTCAGAAGAACATTCCAGAATATCGACGTGTAGCTCCTTTATTTGACAAATGCTAAGAATCACTGTATGCGGATTAGATAACTATAATGATGATTTCACTTTTACTAAAAACTATAAATACCTGAGAGTTTTCTACCATATTTGGCACTGTTTGAAATAGCATTCCTTTTTGTTTGTCTTCTATCTTCTCATTTAGAACTTGGAGGATTCTAGCTTTTGAGTGCTCAAGTTGTATGCAGTATATCAAGCATCTAAGCTCTAGATATAACAATAATAATTTTTTGTGGATTCAACTGATTATGTTTCAGTAAATTATATCATGTAAAAATTATTGTAGTTAGGTATCGTTTTGATTTGGTTTTAATTTATAATAAATTCTCATCTATCGTGTTGCTTGTATTGTATCATTCATGGTTTTAAGCCAAAAAGTACCAAATGTTTCAGTCACAAACCATAGTTGGTATATATAATTCACCTGTGTTTTTAGTCATAGTTGGCTTTTGATTATTTGCTTTCGAATAACATTATTTAAAATTTAGTTATAATTATGTAGTATAACAATTGAAAACTGTTTGTAAAAGTCTCGTGGTTTATTGACATCATTATTTATAACAGATTCAACTTGGTAAATATTTAGTATCTAAGTCAGTTTTATGATCATTTGAACAATTTTGAATACCTTAATGTAAAATAAAGTACCATCCAAGTTAGCTTGTGCATTCATTTTATACAACATATATACATCACAAATTTACGCTAATCAATAACAAAATACCTACAAACCATACTCATGCTATAAAACCATTGGGAACAAACAATCAGATATAAGTTAATTCTGATGCTTAAACTCTATGCATGACTTCTGAAAGTTGGAGCTAAGAATTTTTCCAAAAAAGTATTTAACCTCGGTAAAGACACATCCATTTCATTAGCATAATATATACTTTTAAATATTTTCCTTCTGATAACTTAGTTTGCCAAAATAAACTCGTAAAAGTAGATAAATCTCACGATGTTGTTCATTTATAAACAAAGAATTAAAAAAAAAACTAAAAAGGAAAGAATATCATATGGTTAGTCCTATTCATTCTCATCTTGAGTTTCTTGAATATGTTTCAGAATGAACAGCTAATTACTGTACTTATCACAACACAGTGTTACTAAGTTATATCCTTAGCAATAAAGTTGATCGCATGCATAGACGGTTACAAAAAATCATGGATCTACTGAAGTTAAACATTAACATCATTCGATGCTGTCTCAGTAGCATAGAGTTTAGACGTTTGCGCACGTGACTGAAGGTCCTGAATCCTAATCCCGCGTGCAGGATCGTAGATGTGCACTGCCGAAGAGTCTCATACTACAACAAAACAACTGTCTAGTGCTTCCAGGTTTTTAATGATGGTCTAGTTTAAACTGACTTGTGAATTCAACTGTTACAATACTACATTCTCCATAAATGATTAATTAAATAAATAGATATAATCTAGAAATAAATATCGCTAAGAAAAATAAAAGTAGGAAATTTTAACATTTTAATCTTAACAGTCCATTATGAAATAAACATTACAAGTTTAAAATGATTTTATTAACATTGTATAGTGAATAGTCTAGGAAATGTCATTACTAACTATTAATTATATTGTTTCTAAAGGAATCAATTTATTCAACTCTTTTATAATCATTAAACCATTTTCAAGGTAATAAGCATAAAATAATGGGTAAAAAAATTTCATAGACATAGGAAGTTATACTTTAAAATTTAATTGAAGCAAATTAAAACTTATATTAGGAAATTAATTTTAATTGTAGTGAATACATTTTAGTCTAATTCATAGAATGCTCTTATTATATTATTTATAACTATACTATTAAAATACAAGTTTATAAAACTAGACAAATGACATTTTAGAAGGTAATTAATTTGTATCTGTTCAAATGAGTTCACATTTTTGTTTAGTACATGCACTGACGATCCCACCCAGCAAGATTCGAACCCAGTCGACTACCTCCAACCACCATCTGATCTCAATATATAGCGCACGCAGTGTCGAGTCACCTAGACTGGTGGCCACATTGCAACATGTTCGATAGTATTCAATCTGCACTAAATGGGGACTTGACACACATGACATTGATCACCATCCAGTGATCAATCAACTGTAACTAATTTGTATCTGTTCAAATGAGTTCATGCTTTTGTTTAGTACATGAAAATAATTTAGTAGTTGAATTCATAAGCTTAACCGCTATGGAAAACCTGGAAGCACTGGATGGCCGTTTCGTCTCAGTACGGGACTCCTCAGCAGCGAGCATTGACGATCCCACCCAGCGAGGTTCGAACCCAGGAGCTATCGGTCTTGCGCACGAACGCCTAGCCTATACACCACTGAACCGGACGGCATCCAACGATGTTAATGTCTAACTTCAACTAATTCACGAAATTTCGTCACCGTCTACCATTGTTTCAGTGAGTTACTATCTCACAACAAACCCGGCCGAACTTCACTGGTCACTTCAGGAAATACCTCTTGGGGACCGTCACTAGTGAGTATATGATGATTATAGTAGATATTGTAGTAATTTAGTAGTTCAATTCATGAGTCAATAATAATACGTTTATTATTTTCATTTTCGAATATTTCATTTTTTTAAATGTTATCTTATGAAATGTTTAGAAGGATATTATTTCAAGAATGTATGTACTCAACTTTTATATTCAACAAACTGTTGGTGGTTAAAAACGGATAAAGTAGATAAACATTTTTGATAATCGCCTCATTTGATTCATAAACATAAATGTAAACTAAGATAGAAGATAGAATTAATTGATTAATCTTAGTTTCTTTGAATTTTACCGAGTAAAATTGATTAAATTGGTTGGTATACACATTTTATCTATAAATATTTTGTTTTCTATGATTATACGTTAATTCCTTTGTTTTAATGAATAAAGTTAACTGGTAATAATAGAAAAATTGACAAACTGATTCATATGAACTGTAAACTTTAGAATTGCCCCCAAATACCCTAGTATGGCCGAGATTGGGGAGAGTCAGCTCTCCCTCTCGAAATGCTCTCACATGACCACGTGGATACAACCATTGCCAGGGAAGTCCTACTCACTCCCTTCTCGTGGCCGGGGTGTTGTTTACGAAATTGAGAGGATGAAAAGCGAATGTCCGGTGCTTTAACCGGGTTGATGGACATAGAGAGTCCACCTAGGGAAGTTGAAAATCCTGATTTCAAGCCAATGGTGCACATGGGCTCCAGTATCCTGAAAGAAAAAATGGCGCATGAACCAATTATTGGTCACCATCTACCATGGGACTGCATCTCCTTACGTTGTTCCACTGCCTTTTGGATCAGACCTTTAGATCGAAGACTCCGGATGTGACTCCCTAAGGAAACTATCTGCTTCAGTTTGGACACCCGAACAGTATCTCCTCCGTCACACAAATCGAATGATTTATGTGACGCATATCTATTTGGTACCTGTTTGTAAAAATATTTGTGTTTAAATTAATAAATAAACTTAAGAATGACATAAGGTTGTTAGATAGTTTATCATTATGAACTCATGATAATAAAAAGACCTGTTATAATTATAAAAAAATTATAAAAACCAAATGTAAATCACGACTTAACAAGTGAATTAATCAGTACGTAGAGATATAAAGATGAACAGCTCTTTTTTAAAAAGAAAAAAAACATGACGTGTTTTGTCTATAGAATTCAATACATTTGAATACTAAACTTCTATTGCCTTGGAATATATTCATCATCTTGATAATAATCAGAAGGGGTTTGTGGAGATTTTAGAAATTTCACAGATTGAAATCATGAGTCAATTGAAGCTAGAGCACCATGGAAAACGTGGCTTTGATTGACTCATGACTTCAATCTGTGAAATTTCTAAAATCTCCACAAACCCCCTCTGATAATAATCATCTGCTCACTAGTGACTGACTTCAAGAGATACGCCTGGAGTTCTAGTGAGAAGCCATGACCAGTGGAGTTCAACCAGGTCTGTTGTGAGATATCAGCTCACTGAAGACAATGGTGTACGGTGGCGCAACTTCGTGGATTGGTTGAAGTTAGATATTAACGTTGTTGGATGCCGGCTCAGTGGTCTAGTGGTAAAATGCTCGCGCGCGAAACCACTAGGTCCTGGGTTTGAATATCGTGGGGTGTGGGATCGTGGACGTGCACTGCTGAGGAGTCCCATACTATGACGAAACGGCCGTCCAGTGCTTCCAGGCTTTCCATGGTGGTCTAGCTTCAATTGACTCATGATGTCAATCTGTGAAATCTTGATAACAGATGAACAATAGTGTGTTATGAAATTTCATATATGAACTATCTTGATTTATATAAATTACTTAATAAATAAATATAGAATACACTTTAAATAATAAAATATATAGATAGTTATATTTAAGTAAATTATACATATATAATAATTGTCAAATAGATTGAATATTGAATATTCATTGATAAGAAAATTGTACAAAGTGTATATATATTAATGTAATAATAAATAGTTTGATCAATTATAATCAAATTCATTATATACTAAATGTTGTTTTTTTTCAAAAAAAAATCATTTTTAAGGTCAATGTTCAAGGTCATATATTAGGATACATTAAAACAAATGATTATATATATATATATATATATATATATATATATATATATATGAACTTGTTATACGATTTATGTATAATCATTTATTAATGATGAGAGTTATTTTGAAAGAAAAAAATAAAGAAAAGAAAAAGAAAAAACGATAGAGTAGATCAATAATTGATTGTTTGTTATTAGAAAAGAAAACTTATGAAGTTAAATGAATTTTTAAAAAAGTGTTCATATTTTCATTATATAACAATGTTCATTACTATATTTAATATAATATTACAATGAATAATGAATTTTGTGAATAATTTTTTTTCAGATCGAAATGATATTACTAATAGTAATTCAGTATTCTTTTTTTATATTAACGACAAGCACAACTTTCTACAACCATATCTTCATAAACTCTAAGTACAACATCACCATTTTGACTATGATATAATAATGATTGTGATGATAATTGATGTGGTACACAACAAGGACCAGAAATTCTAGCTACATCTAATAAATGTACTAATTGAAGAAGTACAGCATGATTAGTTGTATTATAATGAGTTGATAATGGAAATGGACATTGACCTAAACAATAACGTGCATTATATGCTTGTGGTGCAATAACCCAACCAGCCCAACCAACGGCATCAAAATTGATTATTAATTCACGTCTTTGACATGTTGTATCTAAATAATGATGATTATTTGTTTGTAATACATTTGAATAAGATTTTGTTATATCATATCGATATTGTTGATGTTGATGTTGTTGTTGTTGTTGCGAATGATGATTTTCTCTATTATTATCATATGAATTATGTGTTATTTTACGATGTGATGAAATATCTTCATTCATATCATGATCTTCAACTATTTCATTTGTTGAATCTAAATCACTATAATAATAACGATCTTGACTTGCACGATTATGACGACGTTGATATTGCGCTAAACGACGTGATCTTTGTTTAATGTAATTTTGTTTGTTACGTTGAACACTTTGTTGATTAGATTCACTTTTTCGTTGTTGTTGTTGTTTTAACTGTGCATTGAGTATTCGTTGTAAACGTTTATAACGTTTAGCAATTTTTTTATTGCTTGCCTGTAGTAAAGAAAATGAGAAATTTTTTTAAAAAAAAACGAGAAATATTAACTCTTAATAATTTCGATTTCAAAGTCATCATTCAATATTTTAAAACAAAAGATATTTTTGAATGAACAAGAGTTTTCATTGACTTTTTGTTCACGATCTGCATTTGTCAATCTAAAAATGTTGTATTAAAATATTCAATAGATTGCATATATATGTAAATTGTTAGCATAGAGTTGTGGCGATTGTTGATTTGTAACTGGGATCATGAACTGATCGATGTTAGACCATCATTGAAAACCTGAGAGCATTGGACAGCCGTTTTGTCCTAGCATAGGACTTCACAACCATATACTGATAATTATCATGTACTCACTACGGACTAACTTCAAGATGGATTCCCTAGAGTTGTGATGAGAAGCAATGACCAGTGGAGTACATGCGTGTCTAGTGTAAGGCAGTTACTCACTGAAAACAATGGAGGACGATCGCGCAACATTGTGGATCGATTGAAGTTAAACATCAACACTGCTGAATGTCGACTGAATGGTCTAGAAGTTAAATGTTCGCGTTCAAGACCGAAGGTGGTGGGTTCAGATTCAGCGTGCAGAGTTGTGAATGAGCACTTTTGAGGAGTCCCATACTATGAAGAATCGGCACTTCAGCGCTTCGAGGTTTTCCATAGTGGTCTAACATCAATCGGTTCATTATCTCACGTAAGTTATTATTAAATTAGCCTGTATCGGTCATTTAGGAAATGGTAGATTTCATATTGTTTACAGATTAAATACTTAGAAGTGTATTATTTGTAAAACTGATAGCTGGTGCTAGTAGGGGTAAAGATAGTTGTAAAATAAATTTTTTTTTGAAAATTTTACTTTCAACAGTCAAATACCAACATGTTTATGAAGTAAAATCTAGATTTTGTTCACATCAGTGTCATTGAAAATTTCACCCTTTATGAACAAACAAGACTAAATATCGTTTTATTCAGGAAATGGAAAGCACAAATATAGGTATAGCATCTACTTATTAAATTACATTACCTCTTCGGAAAAACTGTCCCATGAATACCTTTCAATTAATTAAGTTGACTGGGTAAATTGTCTTTTAGTGTCAAAAGCATTAAATATGAGAAAAATTTATTAGTTTCCCATAGAAATGATTCAAAGCACATTGAAATTAAAATTATGCGATCCTGTCATCGGTATTTATTTTCCAGAGTAGTAGGGATTACTTCTATTCAAAATTTTGAAAATGGTCTGTATATTTTGTGACTAAGTCAATAAATTTCATATAGTAAACGCTATATCATTGAAAAACAAGTCAATTTATACAGGAATATGTAAATGAATAACTTTAAGTCTACATTTTCGGTTCATACACAAAACTGTTTTCTTTGCTTTACAATTTTTAGATTTGTGGTACTGTTCATAGTTCACGGATCTCTCAGTTGATGTTGGCCCACCAATAATTGAAGAGATCAGCATAGCCATCAGACAAATCAAGAGCGGCAAAGTAGCAGGATCAGACAACATTCCAGCAGAGGCACTGGAAGCGGATGTAGTAGTAACTACAAAGATACACCACATTCTCTTCATCAAGATTTGGAATGAAAAAATAGTACCAGCAGACTTGTAAGAAGGACACCTTATCAAGATACCAAAGAAAGGCGATCTCAGCAACTGTGGTAACTACAGGGGCATTACTTTTCTCTCAATACCAGGAAAATTCTCCAACAGGGTATTGTTAAAAAGAGTGAAGGACTCCGTAGACGCCAACTTCGAGACCAACAGGCTGGATTTCGTAAGGATCGATCATGTACAGACCAAATCACAACACTACGGATCAATGTGGAGCAATCAAGTGAATGGAATTCATCACTCTACATCAACTTCATTGACTACGAGAAAGCATTTGATAGCGTGGACAGGACAACACTATGGAACCTTCTTCGACACTAAGGCGTGCCTGAAAAGAGTCAGTATCATACCGAATTCCTATGATGGATTAAACTGCAACGTCGTGCATGGAGGACAATCGACAGACTCGTTCGAAGTAAATACCGGTGTCAGGCAAGATTGCTTACTCTCACCCTTTCTCTTTCTCCTGGTGATCGACTGAATCATGAAGACGTCAACATCTGAAGGGGAGCATGGGATACCATGAACATCTAGGATGCAGCTGGACGATCTAGACTTCGCAGATAATCTGAGTCTTCTATCACACACGCAACAACAAATGTAAGAGAAGACGACCAATGTATCAGGAGCCTCAGCAGCAGTAGGCCTCAAAATATACAAAGGGAAAAGCAAGATTCTCCGATACAACACAGCATGCACCAATCCAGTCACACTTGACGGAGAAGCTTTGGAAGATGTGAAAACTCTCACATATCTGGACAGAATCGTTCATGAGCATGGTGGATCTGATGCAGATATGAAGGCGCTGAACGACAAAGCAAGAGCAGCATATTCACAGCTGAAGAACATCTGGAACTCAAACAACTGTTGGGTGAATTACTAGAGTAAGCAATTTTAGCAATGAAAATACTTTTGAACAATTAGTTACACATTAGAATCCCATTTCATTCATCCAAGTGTAAATATATCATTTGTATCATTAACCTTAAAACTAATATGACTCTAAGCCAACTTTACGAACTACTTGGTGAACATGTATTATGTTAGTTGCATATATTAACTAATACAGCTAATCTTATAATGACAGTGATTTATTTAATGGGACCCAAATAATCTTAAATGTTGTATGATGTAAGATGGAGCGATACATCAAATTTGTATCAATATTATCTGCCCGATAAGATAATTTACGATGACTTCAATTTAGAAGCAACATTCAAGTAGATAATATTGAAGGGACATATTTAATAGATCTTAGATACTGATTATTTGATTAATTTAACTAGACTAAAAACTTTAGTTAAAGCATCATTTCTGATCGTTTACAAAGTTGTTAAAGGTTACTTATTACTGAATTTGTGAATTAGATTTCTTGATTATATGCACTATTTTAATGTATTTGACTATTCCGGATGTAGGAAAGTTAAGGTAATTAACAATGAATTTCCATAACGTTTTAAGGATTTCAAGGAGCACAAAAACCAGTTTAGTTTGCTATCTCTATTTTCGTTTGATATTAATCCAAATAATTCCGATATTTAAATAAAACTAATAGAATTACAAAAGTACAATAAAGTACAAAAAGTACAATAAATAACGCAAACATTCAAGAGCTTAGAACTAATAGTAAACATTACCCCAGATGAATTATTCAGTGACTGTTTTGACTCAGTAACCTATTGTATAGAGCTATAGAGCTTCGAGCTATAAATACGCATTTCCATTCCCAGCTGACAGATCTCAAGTGTGACAAAACATACACCTTCAAATCCACTGCTAACAACTATTCAAAATATAATTAACATATAATTTCAAAGGACATTGAGGCTTACAATGAGTAGAGAATAATGAAATTTATTACCGAATATTAGCAACATATCAACAATACTTTGGGTGAAAAATCCTCAAGTACAGTGTGTAAGAAAGAAAATCACTCTTAGGATTCGCATATTGATTAAAAAATGATTTTCCTTCAGTGAACTTTCAGTGGATTTTTATTATACTGGTTAATTCAAGGTGATTTTACGTTCATTAACAATTTCTTAGTTTCATGAAATTCTTTAATTATTAGTTATTATATAATCAACGTGTAATTTGAATAATCTTGAATGTGATTAAATTTTATAAGGGTCTCCATCCAGAAACCTATATAAATATAAACTTCCACTCTTATTAGTCAGCAAGGAAAAAGAGAATAAAAAGAGTCACGCTCATCGTATAGTGACAGAATTCGCGAATAATTAGTTAAGTCTACAAACACAATGAATTATTGACATAAGATAATTTATACCAAGAAAGTGAGAATGTTACTATCAAGTTTAGTTATTCTATGAACTAAAACATTTTATCGAACTTTCTTCACCACTGAAGAAAAGTGTGAATAAATCTTCCTAATAGTTATAGGATATATTATTGGTCTCCACAGACTACTTTATAGACATAAATTTATTTGTATATATGCTTTATATGAATGAACTTATTCTATTATTAAGAGACAAAACATTTATACCCTGAGGGAATGTTGAGGTAAATAAAGAATGATACTTTACTACTTATCGTTTTCAATATCTATTATTTGAAAAAAAGATTTTATCATTTGTTTGCAATGAAATTCTACTAAGTTAGTTGGTTTCATCTATATCTATATATCTATATATATATATATATATATATATATGAAACCAATTAACTCAGTAAAGTCTCATTACGAACAAATGGTATAAATATGAAGTTTAATAGTTAAGGGCGCCAGTTCAATCTGTTATAATAATAAATAAATTTTAGAAAAAAAAAACTCATCTCCCTATAAACACAATTAGACGAGAAGACAATGCATAGTATTTTACTTTTAAATTAATAAAAAACAACTATATGCCAATATAAATTTATGATAAATATCTGCACAAGTCTTATAGAACACTTGATGGACAATAATCTATGCGTGTTTTAATTTTAAATAATGACAAATACAATTGTCAAAATGAAAAGAATAATAGTTTATTTATCTCATATTTAATAGAGATAATGAATTGAAACCGCTTTAAAACAAAACAATACCAAATAAAACAAAACAATTTGTTGTTTTAGAAATTGAAATGTAGTGGGATTCGTTTCTTTATTATTCAGTTTATGGGCTCATATTAATAATGACAATACATATATTACTAGTATATGTTTATTCTTAGACCTTTATACCATTTGATGGAGTTTTGTTCTCTGAGCTGGATGTTTTGATTGTGGAGCTTTCATCGTTCTTATGAACGATATTATCAGTACAAACTCCTGTTCAGAGAACAAAATTTCATCAAAATCATCCACATGAGCTACAAATCTTCTCCAGCACCTCTATACCATTTTTATTGAATTATATTATTAATAGACTTTTATTATAATGTTAACAATTGAAATGAACTAACAAAACAAAAAGGAATTCAGAATTTGTTTAGTAATTTAATGGACATTTTTAATCAAGTAAATAATCTAAACTATGAAAATACCACAATTTTCATTAATCTTCTATACTGATAATAATCATGTGTTTAGTAATGATTTGATTCAGGAAACGATTTACCGATTTGTAGTAAGAAGTTGTGACTAGTGGAGTTCAATCATATTAGTTGTGAGACAATTATTTAATGCCAGCACGAAATATTGTAAACGGAATGAAGTTAAAAATGTATACCTTTGGAACGGTTCAATGTTCTTGAAATTAAACGTTTTTGAGCAAACACGAAGGTTCTAGCTTTAATTTCTTATGGTAATGTTGCGAATATGTACTACTGAGGAGTCCCATACTATAATAGAGTATCTGTCCTTGGTTTTTAATAGTCGTCTGGTCAAGATCATTTCGTGATAGAAACTTCGGAAATTCTACATTAACCAAAAATCCCCTATACTTAAGATAAATAAGTGGTGCTTTGACTCAATAACATTATTTTACCATGTTTATTCATAGCATGATGTTATGGTTTAGTAAATTATGATTTTTAGTGATAAGTGCCATTAAATTAACCTTTTATCGTATCTTTTTATTAGAATGATTAGCCTACTTTATTGTCTCTAGTAGTGCTTTTTTTAACTTCAGACTATAATCACTGATATCCAGTTCACTTAGTATATCTTGTCCACACAATAATATTCATCGACTGAATTCTTTGTTTCGATTAACTGCATTTATTAACAGTTTTGTCTAGATATTTTTATGTTTGTTATTTCAGTGTAATGGTCGATAGAATTCTAATGGTACTCACAGTTAATCAGTTATCTCTGCACATATCTCTGCACAAAAGGAGTTTAGTGGAAGTCGTAATGTAATATTAGATGATACTGTTTCAAATCCTGAATAGGGTTAACTGAATAGGTTATGACTCGACAACAAAACTTACAAAAATCTATTTTGAAGCTAGATAGCAAGCACTCAACTTTACTTTAGTGTTCTTCATTAGATTCCGTATGTAATATCTTCCTTGTGTAATAGTGGGAAACTTAAAACTAAGACGAAACAGTTAGTATATTCTACTTACTTTTTATTTTTTTAAACTTATGTTACTTGGTGGTTTAAAAAACCTTTAAAATAACACTTTTATTTAATTAGAGTTCTTTATAGAACCTTACACGTAACTAAACTTTTGTCAGTAGAATAGTAGGATTTTTCAAACCAATTGATTAGAACCAAATGACCTAATAAATTCATATTTGTAATATTTACAAGCTTAAAATAAATTGCACTACAATTGTTTTCCGCATGTGGGGTTTGAGATTACTGAATTTCATAGTTTACTCTCTGGACTAACCATAGTTATACAGCCACTGCAAATCAGAAAATAGTGGACATTTGGGCCGCGCATACCTCATACCCACCAGTCGCATTTGAAGATTATATAAAAATAATAAATAACTTAAACTACAAATATAAACCACAGAATGCTAACTGAGTAGCGTAAAGGTTAGGCTCTCTTCATGACCCTGTGTGGGGTCGTAAATGATCACTGCTGAAAAATCCTATACCAACACAAAATAATTGGGCAGTGTTACCTAGTTTCCAGTGGTTCCCTAACTAGGATCATTCTGTGATGAAAACTAAGAAGTAATTTGTTATATACTGATCCTTTAAGTCTCCATGAAAACTAATAATGACTCGTACTGTCCATTGAAACCTACTGTAAATAAAATGTATATTAACTAAAATGAAACCTGTTTCCAAAATTAAAATCAACAGTAGCATAGATTTAGTAGTTAACTGTTATTGAATATTAAAATCAATGATTGAATAACTTTTAACTGACAAATAAATACTTACATTATTAGTTAGAGGCTTTAAATTAATATTATGATTTTGTTCATTTCGATATGTATGCTGACTGTGAGAGTAATTGATTGATCTTGGTTTTCGTTTTAAATATTTGCTAAATTAGGATCACGATGATATGTAAACAAATGTGGTGCATTATGTAACCAGTACGAGGAATCAAATGACTTTTCATCCTTCTCATTTAGATTATTTATTTTCAAGAAGTTAGACTGTTCAATTTTGTTATGATTATTATCAGTAGCATCAAAATCATCAGTTAATGATAAGTTTTTTCGAACTACTGAACGAATTTGTATAACAATTTGTTTATTAGCATCAGTTTGTTCATTGATTTGTTCTATTAAATGTAAAACTGGTTGACTCAATGGTATATGAAACCATCCATTAGGTAAATTCATGATAGATGAATTTTTTCCTGATTTCTGTAATATACAATGTGTATTATCTGGTTCAAAAATTGCTGCAGTTTGTATATCTACATTACTGATATTATTTTGATCTGAATGTAACCATAATGATAATGGCCAATAGAATGATGTACTATTTATTTCACTATTAATAGTAGTATTTATACAAAATGGAGTAAATTCTGTTGGAATTGTATAATTTTTTGAATACATTTTCGCTTCATATCTTATACGTATACTTGCTGCAACTAATTTTTCATTTGAAGGTATATCCGCTAATTGAAATACTAATTTGTGTTGTTTAACTGTATGATCTGTTGAAAAGTAATTCAAATATGGTAAATTCATATGATGTTTACTACGAGAAAGTGAATGAAAATCTAATTCATTATTTTCATCTTCTTGAGTTTCTGTTTAAAAGAAAAGAAAAGAAAAACTCTTAAAGCAAACTATGCCAATCTGATAATGTTAACTGAATTATCTTCTTTCTAGCCTTTCATATAAAAGTCTTATATATGGTATTATTTAATGCTTTAAGTATTTACAATAAATTTGAGTTCACTTTTTCTGCTTTGGGAAATTCATAATAAGCTAGAGAGCAATGAACACATATATATGTATTCTTGACTGTTAAATGTTTTTGATTTGTATATGTTGTGTGAGACCCTAAGTCTCTGTGTTCGATTCTGTGTACGGCTGTGGATGAGGATTATGAAGGGAAATTAAAATTTAAAAGAAAGATAGCTTCTTATTGATTTTTGATGTAGAATGGTTATCCAGTTGATATCAATCTGTGAATAAGGGTATCTTTAAATCGAATTAATTTCTATCAATTGCTCAACTACATTTCAGATATTAAATAGTTCGAAAGTGTATATATTACATTTGGAACATTTTATATTATTATATAGTTTAATAAGTGAGCATAATTCTTAAAGTTCACCAAATATAAACATAGCAACAAAAAATTGTTTACCATAGTTAATTAACATCATAGAACAGTGTACTTCTATTTAGTTTCTAAGTTAATGTTAACATTCTCTATGTAGGAAAAATAAAACAGACAGAAATAGTATCATAGTAAAATTAACTATAGTTATGAATTATTCTATTTTAATGGGTAAGACTTTATTATCTTAAAATATTTGTTTATTAATTTATGATAGTCGAATCAATCTTAAACCACAATGTTCCATTTCTTATAAGTGCCCAGTCAAAATAATGAGACAAAGTAGTTGATGATGATGGTGAGAATTAATGATAAGATTAGTTGACTATAATTAATAAATAAAAATTTAATGAAGGAACGAATTGAGCGAAGAAATTTCTTTTCAATTAGTTTTTCATCATGGCTCTACACTAATATATATATATGTTTTACAATAATAATATAATACTCATCGAGTGGGTACGTTACGTAATAATTACATAATGACATTTAAATTAACATTGAGTAATTGGAAGAGGATTATTAATATTCAAAGTAATCAAGAAGTTGCTATGTTGCGTAATATAAGAAACAAAGAAGGAATAGAATTTTACCGGATGGTCAATAGGATAGTAGTTACATAAGAATCAAGAGATGAATGTTGAGAAGTTATAAGGCTCAAAAGCGATAGGAACAAAATTACAAAAATTTAAAATTAAAATAAAAAATGGAAGAAGCATGAAAAATAGTTCTTCTGACGGAAATTTTATACTGAAGGCTAGGGTAGAGAAAGTGGTTGTACGAATCTCTTTTGAATGCAAAGGTCAGGTTTGTGAACATGGATTGCGATGGCTTCCGCAATGTGCAAGAGGCGCACTCGTAAATCATGTGGCAAATTTGATGGGATATTGTAGATAACCTTAAAAGCTTTATTCAATTCGACTTGATGACCTGTGTCAACCAAGTGAGAGAGAATAAAACTTTTAATCACTTTTACCTGTCCTTTGTTTAACCACGACGGATGATGTTTAGTAATGCGATGACGGACTTGCTGAATTGTACGCCCTATGTAACTGGCTCCACAGGAGCAGTTGAAACGATAGATACACATAGATTTGGCGGATTCAGGCAGTCTGTCTTTGTTTGTATAAAAATATATGTAAATAAAAAAGAAACCAAGTCAAATTCTTTCTTTTTATTCAGTTTTCCACAACTTTCTCATCAAAGAAAAAGCGAATAAAATACATCATTCAATATAAAACAAACAAACGAGGAAAAACAATAATCTCTCCCATCTACTAAGATAAATTTATACGAACTTTAAACGCATTTGTGTGCTTATACTACTGATGAATGAAATGTGATTATTAGAAATAATAATATTCACTCATTCTTTAGATAGTCAAAGATATTACACTAAATTATACTCTCATATCAGCTAACATCAGCAATCAGGTATAACGATAATGATCATAATAATAATAATAATAATAGTAATAGTAATGGTAGTTCTGAGGAAGTATATTCTTTTAAATTAATTGGTAAAAATGAATCAAATAAAATTATAAATAAGGAACATGAAGAGTAATTCCATATTATCTAACTAATTAATGAATATCAAAACATTCTCAAACAAAAAAAAATAATCATCTAATAAAGCATTTAAATTAGTGTCTTGTATCGGGTATATTACTTAGCAATAAAACTCCATTATACACATAGATACAAGATACATAAAATTGAATCATGATAAGCAAAGCATTATTGAACTTGTAATCAATAAATGTATTCATGAAAGAGTCATAGGGATCAGGTACTATAATCGTAAGGAATTTACCTTTTAAAACAGCAAATATTATTATTGAAAACCTGTTCTACAATTAGCATTTCTACTAAGTTTAATTGATATGAAATTCGATTCTATTTCATTTTACTATGATGTAAAAGAGAGAATTTTAAGTTTCTAAATAAAGTTTGGGTGTATATTGAATATATTTGTCGATTTATTCAAGTATATACTCATAGAAATCGTCAGTGTTATTTGTTGACCCAGAACTATTCTTCCTAAAAAATTAAACTTAACAAATTAATTGTTGGAGAATAGTTTGATTCGAAAGATACCTTGTTTTAAAACATAAGATACTCCTTATATAATACAGTCAACTTTATCAAACCCTTTTTGATAAAAGAGTAGTATCGTTCATTTTGTTTAAAAAAAAACGTTGTGGAAAATCCTTCTGATGAACTACAGAGTAAGATAGAATGACTTTTAAGAAAATCCTAAAATTCAATAGAATTTCAGTATCAAGTTTCATTGTTGTATGGTTTGTTGTTTCCTAATAACTCAAATGCTTGCCTATATTCTTCAACAAATGAAATTGTGTAAAAACCACAACGGTTGATATAAAAACTTCAGGTCAGTATCACCAACGAAACAACAATACATTCTGTAGTACCAAAAGGAGCCATACGAAACACCACAGTAGATATTAATGGGAAGATAGCAGAGGTTTCTGTCAATAATGTCCAGTTCAATTTGCTTATCCGACCTAGAGCAATCTCAATAAACCTCAACACTGTCAAGTCATATCTAGAACCTAGTCCAGCATACGATAAAATCTCAGATGTCATAAAATAGTGTTAACCCTGAAGGAAGAAACTATCGAATTTATCTAATGATCAAGTTACTATTTCGCCTGTTTCATGTGAATTATCCCGTATGCTAATTTTATATCACACTCAGTCCATTAATTGCTGAAACTGAGGAATGCTGCGATTTCAATGTTCATTTCCTAAGGTAAACAAATACTGAGGGTGTCAGTATCCACTGATAAACGATTCGTAAACCTTTCAAATTCCTTTCCGAATTTTTAATATATCCTATCCATGTTCCAGTCCCTAGATAAGTCAAGTCTTCTAATGTTCTATCTAAAAATTGTTTCGGTTACTGTTGTTGTTACCTGATTCTAATGATTATATTATTGAATGCCATTTGAAACTGCTTCTGATGGTACATTCATTTTAAGTAAACTTTGTCAAGAGTCTCATTGGTCAAATATTCGTTCTGTTAGTGTGAATGTTATAAATGCTAATGCTACTAGTGGTTATGCTATAAGCATTCATTCTATTAGTGATCAGCCTATAAATATTCATCCTGTTTTTGATTGTTACAAGTACCTTTGGTGCACTATTACATGTTGCTTATTTATTTAATAATCATGTTATCAGTCTTCAATATTGAGTTACTTTTAATTTATATAAACATGTTAGCAACAAAGTATCTCAAAAATTCATGATAAATTATATGCACCCAGTTTTAACATTCAGCTGTGTTAGATGTTACATAGTCTTCAAGAAACAGTGATCATGTGCACTCATTTCAAAACTTTCAGTCAAACCTATTCTGAGAAGAGGAAGATGATATAACAGAACCAAAAGATGAAAATTCAGTCAATGTGAAATTTGATCAATATTGATACAGTAATTATGTATTCATATAATAAGCAGTTAATCAATTGATGTTAATTGTTACTCAATCACATTGTACAAATCTGATCGTTCATCTGATTGTACGAAAATCATATAAAAGCATGCATATATCATTTTGATTTATTTGGCAGTCAATTAAATTCTTATTACCAATCTTTGTTTGTACTACATGTCGTCGGATTCGGAGTTCAGTATCAGACGAGCCAGTTAAACATTTCTCAATCCCAATAGTGTTAGACATAACGGAACACTAAATTAATACTTTATATTGGTAAAACCTTTCAGCTATGTATTTTACAGAAGGTTAAGTTTATCAAATATAATTCTATATGTCGAAAAATTCGACGCGAAAATTTTGAAGAATCTGTTAATAGATCACTACAATCTGCAATTACACATAGGAAGATTGTTCAAATCAAAATATCTCTGTATATCAGTCATTTTGATAATTTCCTTGACTCTTGTACTAGTCAGAGCATGTTTTTATAAAATTAGGGGCAGAAAGTTTAGTAATTTCTTAAAAATTTAAATTATCGAAATTCAACAACTATCCTACGTTTCTGAACTCTGTTCCACTTACGCCAACTGAAGAAGCCAGGACGTGAGGGTTACATTTACGCTAAACTCACTGACTGACCCTGGAGTACACTGCTTTATGCTTAGCTAAGAAACTGCATTTTAACTAGTTATTCAATGAACAAATTCTGTTGGCCACATATATACCAAATTTTGTCCCGTAACTCATTGTAGTAAACCATTTTATTTTTCATGTAAAATACTGATGCTGAGGATAAACTCGTGGTAGGTTCGAAAATTTTACACTACATTTATTTGAATAATTAAAATTTTCGGTTAGGAGTGACATTTGAGTAAATTGTAATGACTTTTGAAATAACTCAAACATATTTAAGAATAAAATGTTGAGTGATGCTTCTATTCGTTTATTATATCACCCACTATTGAACGATCTTCTACTAAAATAAAATAATGTTCATAAACATAATGCAATAGTAAATAATGGAAAAGATAATACAACCTCATATGTGTAGATTTTAAAAACGAAGCTGTATCAGTTACAATAGTTATGTAAAATAACATGTTAAGTTTTATAAGCAAAGGTGGATGGTGGCTAGCGATGGAATCCAGGACTCACGTTTCGTCTTATTTGGGACTCGTCAACTGGATGTACCTGCATCTCACAACTGATGTTCACTCTAGGACTCGAACCCAGTACCGTTCGCTTCAAACGTCACCACGTTATTCACTTAGCTACTGAGTACTGATAGCCACCTGCTTGTGCGGTTAGGTGAAGTTTAAATTGGCTCGGTATTGTTTTCTTGTATATTCTCATTGTTGTTTAGGACTGCACAAGCAGGTGGCTATCAGGACTCAGTAGCTGAGTGGATAACTCGATGACGTTTGAAGAGAACGGCACTGGGTTCGAGTCCCAGAGTGAACATCAACTCTGAGATACAGGTACATCTGGCTGACGAGTCCCAAATAGGAAGAAACGAGCGTTCTGAATTCCACTGCTAGCCACCAACCATCTTTGATTATGATATAGCTCTTTTTATATCGTTCAAATAAGTGAACCTAAAACTCATAGCTTTTAAAATTCACTCATTTTTAGTTATTTTTTCAACGTAGTAGCTATAAGCTATTAGACCGGTGAAATTATGAATTAATCAGTAAAAAGTTCTCACAAGTTAATAGAAGTTATCTTACCAATGTAATACTTAATTTCAAACATTAATATTTGTTCATACTATTATACAGTTTTTATGAGTCACATAACCAAATTGATTCTAAAAAGCCATACTCATAATATTTTACATTTTTCATTAAATTTAAAATTGACTAAATAACTTTAGGACAATTTCTCAAATAGTTCGATAGATTTGATTGCCTTTAAGTTTGGAGATTTCAACAACAACAAAAATACTATTGAAGATATTTCTTGTTTCACTAGTTACTTTCAAATCGTCTTACAACAAACTCATTAATCACTAACATAATATGATTTAGGTAATATTTTAATTCTTCACTATGAAGGTATATTACTGTCTTAAATTTTATTTATAAAAAAAAAACATTTCAATGGTAACAATTGTAACCCTTGTAAACATCAGTAGATAAGATAAGTTGTTATTCATAGTTTATCATTAATGAGGTTGATATTTTAAAATAATAGTTATAGTTCAGATAATTTACTTTATAAGTGTAGGTCATTTCAGTCTCGTATTTGTTGTAAATGATCTAGAACAATCATTAAACGAAATGATTCTAATTAATTTTCAATAATAATATTAATAATGTTAAATATATTTCGATTCAAGTCTACTGTTTATTAATGATATTATTCACTTGTATTGTAGTATTCATCTAATGATCTAAGAGAAAATTCAATACAAAATGCTGTATTTTGTAGCCAAGATGGATCAACTTTATACTATAAATTACATAACTGATAATGAATTGTATTGTATATATATATATTTTTTCTAATGTCAGTTAATTCCATAACCATCAATGGAATAAATAAATAAATAAAAGGTAAAGTTTCACTGACAATTAAAAGAAATTGTATTTCATGACTTGATACATACATCCATACATGATGAAATAGAAGTACGTTTCTTTTTACTAGTTATAGGTTACATTTTTTTTGTAGAAAAGAAGCTTATTATATTCAGACGGGGAATTATCAAAAGTACCTTATCTAACAGTATTAGTCTTCAAAATCCTCTTTTCTTTTGTAACCTTTCCTGTTTTGAGTTATAGATAAAATCATCTTTATTTAAGTTATGTTTTTTCTTTTTTGTTGAGAAAAATACAATACATAGATTACTACTAATGAGTAATTCTACATCCGTTACGTGAAATAGAATTCAGCCTTACAATGATTCATCAGTTATTTCAAATACTGTTCTCTTATTCGGTGAAATATATATATGCTACTGATATGTCAGATTTATTGGCGCCCATTTCTTTAAGAACTTTTTTTAAATATATATTTTATAAACAAAATTTATGTGCGCTATTTAAATATTTTCATTTTAGTTACTGAAATAATAATGGAAAATGTTGATATTAGCCTATTAGCTTACTATCTTACATAAATGATTTATTATAAATGAAGTAGAACTGAAATGATACAGCTTAATGGATGATTACAGTAATCAGTAATAGGATAGCATAGTTTTTTTGAAAAATTGATGTAATTGGGAAAATTTGATTTTTACATTTGTCTTATTATTTACAGCTCTCATCACCACATACTCAACAAACAGAAAATTAATTTGGCGAAATTTAAATTATTAGTACACAGCTCAACTATCTCTTGATCAGTGTTGATTGCATTTTTGGAGAGAACAATTATCTTTTAGCTACCAGGCAATGTAATTTAAGTTTAAAGTTAACAGTATATCATGTACAATAGTTGTAATAATATGATCATTGAGATTAGTAGTCACTGTCTTTTATAACTTCTCATTGAACTGTGCATTAACATTACATACATGAAATGCAAATCAATATTTCTGCAGAAAGATCTCGTGTAATCCAGTAACTAGGAAAAAATGATAATGCGACGATATACTTTTTCTTAAAAAAAATATTTTACGTTTGTTAAGAACTTTGTACATACTAGTGACAGGATGGATTCAAGTGAGAGAATGTGGTTTTAAAAATATAGTCACTCACTAATGACTACTACATGATACCTTGATTTTACTAAGATTTAACTGGTGTAACTGTGAATACTGATCGAGTAGCAAAAGACTGATAGATCATGGGTTCGAGTCCCGCGGGGAGTGGGGTCGTAGATGTGCACTGTTGAGGAGTTCGATACTAGAACGAAACGGCCGTCCAGTGCTTCCAGGTTTTCCATGGTGGTCTAGCTTCAATTAACTCATGATTTTAACTATTGAAATGTCTAAAAACATTCTTCATAAAACCCCTTCTAATAACAGGATTTTATTATGATTGCCATGAGTTATGATAACCTTAATTTCAGTTTTTTCTTTTGCACCACTAATATAAATCATTAAGGAGTTACAATTTAATGGTAATACAGTCATTCACTGGTTCTCTGAGGCAAGTTCAAAACGAACATTATTCATATTGACAAATTACCGAATTATAAAGACCTTATTATTATTACCTCACAAAAAGAATCTGAATATTTTGATTGATCTTATTTCACCATACAAAATAGATTATCATCATACAACGCTTATTAACTTCTTTGCGTTCAACATTTATTCCTTCAGTTCAATATGGTTAAAACACCTTTGATATGCCAACTGTAATCATCTTTTATCAATTTAGATATGCTTGAATCTTTTGCATATATTAAGAAACAAATATTAATTTAAAATGATCTTTAAATGACTCTTCTTACAATAACATTTTAATTGTAGCATAATAACAGTAGTAATAATATGCAGTAAAATTGCAATCAGTAGGTTACAATAATTTTAGAATCGACATTTTTGATGATAAAATATTCTACTCGATATATTTCATCGTCCACGTATTTTCTTGTGTGTTCTGACATGGATCATGTTTTGTTTGAGATTTGTCAGCTTAATTTTATTGAATATTGGTACTTCTAATTCCACCCCAGCTAAAACTGAAAGCATTTCATACATTAATGTACACCAGGTCCTCTTCCTACGGTAACTATACCTAGTTTCTGCTACCTTAAAAGTGGAGGTCAGGCTTGCCCGACATGGTGACTCAAATGAGTCATATTGGCTGGAACACATATTCCCTTGTGTCCTATCATGTCATGCAGGTTAGTTGCAGAACGGTGAGACTAAAAACAGCGAATTCAGGTCCAATAGTGAAGTCCTCCCGCTGACTGATTGGGGGTGTGACAGCAGTAAGGTTTCTCTCCCGGACAACCAGCACCTGCAGCGATGGTGCATTTTCACAACGGAAGGAAGGGGTTGGAAAAGGTCGACCCAAAAATGTTTTACCTTACTCCACGAATTCTGTCTCCAACGGCAAGGCCCTTTGAACTGCGAGGCTAACAGAACAAACAGTTCCGATAAAAAGGCGATGCACGGCCGGCCTTGAGTATTTGTCCTTAAGACTCTGTGGTCACGCTCCTAGGTAACTAAGACCACCACTAATTCAAGTTCCCCAATAGGAAATATCCTTCTACTGTGTGGAAAACCGAGAAGCGACAATTGCTATAAAACTTTTATCAGCCCATGAACTCATCTTCTTGGCCATCAAATCCTTCCCTCACATCATAATAATTGTACCATGCCCAAGACAAACCCTCCCTGTAAATCTTGGTCACAGCGCTCCAACAATGCTAGTGATTCGAGTTCACGAAATATTATTTCTTGTCTCCTCAAACGGCGCCTTAAGTTACATATATTGAAGATTATATAATGATCAAATCTTGTGTCAGAAAGGACAACAATCTTTATTAACTAGGACTCTGGAATCTATGATGTTCATATAACTGTCTATTTTTGGAAAACACTAACTTTGAACATAAGTAAAAAGATCGTCTAACGTGGTGACCGACATAATCGACCAATCAACGGGATCAAATAGATCATATTATTAGCCATATCATTAGCCATCGTTGAAGGAGCTCGACTGGAGAACATGTTTAGACTCGGATGAGACTCTAGTTCGAGCACGTATTTGTCTGCATCTTAACGGACGTAGAGAAGCCATAGCAAGAAAACCCCTTAGAGTTCAACTTATTGACGAAAAAGTTAAGAAATTTTTTAGGAACAACTAGAGAAGGAATTAGTCAGTCGTGGAAGCGATATCTACCCCTGTGTAGCTTGGTAAGATATTCAAAAAGCTGTGCAAACAGCTGTGATACCTACCAGTAACTTAAATCAAAACTCTAGGAAAAATCAATGAAATTCAGCGGCACCCATAGCACTGATAGATGCTCAGAAATTCATCCGTCTAGGTCCGAACACTATGAAACGCAGAGGCAGCTTAGACATAGGCTGATAATAAGCCTATGTTGTGATCTTGAGCAGTGGTGGGTGGCGAAAACAGAAGAGATGAAAAATGCAGAAGCGATATTTAACAGTAGACAACTGTTCAGACTTATCAAAGAAACGAGTATTAAAAATCCGGCTACTGCTGAAACTATCTCGGAAAGAGAAGGGACTACTATTCACCACCATACCAGGCGATTGAACCGATGGACAGAACACTTTAGGTGACATTTCAACAGGCCTTCATTCACCCTCTGTCTCCAAGCAACCTGAATGGCAAACCCATGTAAGTCCTTTGACTGTTAATGGGGATGAAAACACTAAAGGCAATCTAAATCGAAGGTGAGCGGTAAGACCTGATGGACTAACCCCTAAGATTTTTAAAGATAGACGCGCTTCCGGGATTCCAGTACTAATCACAATCCAAACATTGCAGTAAAATTTGTCTGGGATTTTCATTTTATTTGTCGCAGTATTATTTATGATTGATAAAACGCGCATTTTAAACAAGTTAAACAGTTGTTCTATAACCATATTTCCATTAATAACTCTGAGAAGATCAAAACTAAGAATTCTTTGCTATAAAAAAATTTGACTGAATGATTTCGGTGTATAGGAAAGAAATTTTATTGCTAAATAAGTCTCTGGACAATGCTGACGGACAGCTGGGCTACTGTTCTAGCAATAAATCAAGCAAGTTCCAGCGATGGCATTTGTATTGGTTATGCACTAAAAACATATTGAGGTAATTATAGATCTAACATTGATTACGGAAAGTATAAGTTCATCCAAGTGACGTATAAACAATGGACATCTAATAAAAAAATAACTACCAAACCCAATTTTAAATTCACTTGGTATTGTTTTACTTGAATCTTCCCACTGATCTTTAGGACCGCAATCGATCAGTCACTCCACCCCATTGCACAAGCAGGTGCATATCCGAACTCGGTAGCTAAGTGGATAACTCGATGGCATTTGAAGCGAACGGCACTGGGTTCGAGTCCAAGGGTGAACATGAATTGTGAGATGCAGGTACATCCAGTTGACGAGTCCTAAATAGAAAGAAACGCGCGTCCTGGATTCCATTGCTATCCTTTATCTATCTTTCCTTATAATGCTCGTAAATTAAGGCAATATCGAGGCAATGCGCACAGTATGCACATATGCCAATAAGAGACGGATCAATTGTAGTTCTAAACATCAATGGAAAAATTCAAGCAAAACAATACCAAGTGAATTTAAATTCACCCCATTGCACAAGCAGGTGGCTATCAGTACTCAATAGCTTAGTGAATAACGTGATGGCATTTGAGGCGAACAGTACTGGGTTCGAGTCCCAGAGTGAGATGCAGTTACATCCGGCTGACGAGCCCCAGACAGGACGAAACGCGCGTCCTGGATTCCCCTGCTAGCCACTATCTGTCTTCGCTTCCAATTTTATGTGTTCTAATTTCTATGAAAATGAAGAGCTAAGTTAATATAATAAGTTAATGTAATAAATTTCTTTAGTGGTACAGTACTTATTTTTTTAAAATTGTTTGCAAGGGAATTTAGATCTGGTGATCATATACCGATAATCATTTTTCAAATTATTCATAGTTCATATTACGGATTGATCTAAGTGAGATCATTATTGAGAACTAGGAAGTACTGGAAACATGTTTCATCCTAACACAAGACCTCACCCTCAATAGTATCTATCCATGACTACCTTTCAGGGATCGAATTTATGATCTTCATTCTTGAAGTTAGACATATACAACATTGGACAATGGTTTAGTGGTCTAAAAGTTAAATATTTGTCAAAAAAATCAAAGGGTCTGAGTTCGGTCGCCGGCAGTAAAACTATGGATTCAAACTGGTAAAGTTTCATATTAAAATGAAATAGCTCTTCATTCTTTTAAATTTCTCTTTAAAGACCTTGTATAATCTTTTTAACTTTAGATTACTCAGTATATTATTTCATTGTCATATGTATTTTTCTGATCAGTAAATTAAACCAGTCAAATAAATACAAATAGTTTACGATCATGATACCAATGTAGCCAATTTAATAAATATGTCAAATTACAAAGCAAATGACACTATTATTCAAAATTTTATCAACTTGTATACCACCTTAACTATGAAAGTATTCAATCATAAGAAATATCTCTCTAAATAACTTATCCATATCGAATACTTAAATTTATTTACTCATATAAAATTATTCATTAATCTTAAATTTGGCGTATATTTATGTATCAAAATGGGTTTTGTATATGTTTACTTTAGAATAACTTATTTGTCATTAAATTGACAGTTTCAGTATTTTGAAAAATGGGTTATTTGTAAAAAAGAATAATAATAATAATAATGTATTTAATAATTAAAATTCATACTAACATTTACATACAATTGTGCATTGATGCACAGACTCAGACATGCACACACGCACACATATACAAAGATATAACTTTACGGATATTCTATGGTAATCATGAATCCAGACTTTTTCTTTTTATTGAAATTAACTTCCATTAAATAGTGAATTATTAATAATAATGAGTCTAAAGATATATGAAGATGATTACTTTCATTGTGTTTTTTTTTCTCTAATTTATTTGATTATTTTTCTCTCTACTAATTTTTTTTTCAATGAAATGAAATCACTTCTCACAATTCAACTTGTTCTCTTAACTTTTTTTATTACTACTTATTTCCCCTTATTTTATTGTTATTAGTTTTATCCTCCCTACCCTGATATATATATATATATATATATATATATATATGGTTTGCCTTTGAGTTTTTGATTATCATCCACCCCACCTCCGAGACAAGAGAAACAGGATGCATAAATTAAAAAAGAATCTTTAAACCACACACACACGCACATACGCTAAAAAAAGGAGTGTACCATATCCACAACCACATCGATAAACAAATAATCATGGTAAGAAAAGTATTCTGGCGCCATTTTAAATGAAAAACTATATAAATGATAATAGAAAATGAATAAAAAAACGAAAAAATGAATACTTTATTTTTTGTAATAATGCATTACCTACCTTAGTAATATTTTATTTAACGACTGGATTTAACTTCACAATTGGTTAGGTTAAGAAGAGTATTTCTACCATTCACGTTAATACCGACATAGGTGATATCACATGAAATAATCAAACCGTTAATATCGATAATAGTTTGCCCAAGACAGAGTTGGATGGAGAATGCTGATGGGCGACCTATGCTCCTCTACGATGGGTAACAAACATAAGTAGTCGGTAAGTAATTGATACTAGTAGTAGTCGTGGTAGTAGTAGTAGTAGTAGTAGTAGTAGTAGTAGTAGTAGTATTGGTTATAATAGTAGTAACAGAGATATAATAACCGTAACAAGTATCCAGAGATTGTTGTGAATGTAAATTTGCATTCGAGTATAATCATTAGTAGATTTACAATAAATTATAGAACGAGACAATTCTTTATAAGCCACAAAAATATATGCAAAAAAAATATAGTCACATTTTATGGGAATGTGTATAACCTGCATATATGTGTGTGTGGATAAAACGGCACTATCATTTACGAAGTTTCATCCCCTGTTCACATCATTTGTACAGATAAAAGACTAATGATTATGGTTGTTTGAAGGAATTACAATTGTAGAAAATACATATCAATCTGTTTAATACATAGATTAGTCTTTCATAAGATAAACATTGTTTTCCACTGAATTAATAAAAACAAAATGTATATTACAACTGGTAATTTATTTCAAGATTTTCAATTAATTACTTGTTCTTTCTTTTTCATATGTTTCAATTGGAGATACTTTTCTTCCAATAAAGTGAACACTAATTAATTATACTTTATTTTTTATGTATAATCTGTCAGTTTGCCAATATTTGTTATACAGAGGTCAATTATTACCATATAAATTGTCTTATTTAAATATCAGAAAGGGATTTTGTGCAAATTGCAGTAATTTAGTTAGTAATTAGTTGATTTCATGAGTCGATTAAAACTAGACTACCATGGAAAACCTGGAAGCACTGGACGTCCGTTTCGTCCTAGTATAGCTCTAGAGGTTAAGCGATCGCGCGTGAGATCGAAGGTTCTGGATTCGAATCGCGCGGGCAGCGAGATCCTGAATGCGCACTACTGAGGAGTTCCATACTAGGACGAGACGGTCGTCCAGTGCTTTTAGGTTTTCCAAGGTGATCTAGCTTTAATTGACCTATGAACTCAACTATTATTTAAATATATTCAAAACGCGATGATACTATTTATTACTCCTCAGTAGAATGACAGATTATTTTTGAGATTAACTTTTTAGTAGGATATATGAAACAGATATACAGAAATGTCAGTTGTTAGGAAATTTAGTTAATTTTTCTATGAACCTAGCATCATTAAAAATGAATATAACTAACATTTATGAGAAAGATATAATTATTAATTAGTCCCTAATAAAGTTTGAAATAATATTCATAGGTATCATGGTCATAGATCTCACTGTTGAACTATTGACACACATAACTGAATGACAGTCATTCAACTCTATAAACCAAATATTATACTGTGATAAATATGATTGTCTAATTTGAAGTTCTAATTTCACAAGTTTTTCGACTTTCTGTAGGTTACGAGACAGGATTTTAAAGGTTAGTGATATATAACTAATTAATTAAAAAATAATTTCGGATTATTCATTATTTCGATCGTAAATGCGGTTTGTTCAGACCGCCTACTGTAGAAATTTCTTAACGATACAATACCAATAAAACCTGATTTATTTTCTCAGAAACTATGGGTGTATGAACAAAATTAACTTTTAAATTGCTCACTACATTGAAACACAGATATATGAATAAAGGATAATCTTTTCAAAAACTTCTCTTCAGATTCTATTCATGGTATATATCTGTGTTTTAATATGATGGGAATTTTTCAGTAATTAAACTATTATGATCTACTCACTACGTTATTATAACACAGAGTATTGCATAAGAGTCAATTGTTTCTAAATTTATAATGAGATTTGATATGACACATTTATTATTGTTTGTTCAGTAGAACTATATACACGTATCTATAATCAGAATTCATTCAAAGGAGCAAGTCTTAACTAAATTTTCTTACTTGTATATTTTTTAAGAAACAACTTTAAATACTTACAATTTTGACGCAAATAACCTCATAGCGCTATTAGTGAAGTGATTTTGTGGAGACAATTCTAATCATATAAATAACAGAAAAACGACTTGGTATTCACTCCGCCCTACAATTAAGGGGATTTCTGAAATCAATAGCTAAGTTGATAATGCGTTGGTGTGAAGCGGAAGGTACTGGGTTTGAGTACCGAATTAGACATCAACTTAGGGGTGTAGAAACATCTAGATGACAAACGATTAATAAGATGAGACGCATATTGTGGACTCTATTGTCAGCCACATTCCGTCTGTGTCATAATGGGCAAATCGAAGCATTCCACACAGGGTGAACACATAACAAACAAGAATGATTAAATTTCAGTCAAAATATCAACTACAGTGTAATCCAAACAATTATAAATTAAGACTTCTTATTTATACTCAGGAGAAAGTCGAAGAACACGTCACAGTTTTTTAAATGAAATAATTAATTTTTAGTCCACTAGTTTTATAGGAAAAAACTATCAACAAATTAAATTATTAACCCAACATTATAAAGAAGAGGATTAGCTTTATAAATTAAATTAAAAAAGCCAACTACTTGGGACCAGAGATGGTTGTACGGTTGTCCTATGCCCCTTTAAAATTGGTGAGTGAGAAAATTCACTTAGGTTAAAATTTAACATAACTATTATTTAGTGTTGTAACAGTAGATCCATAGAATTCTGATACAACAATCAAATACTAGTGTCCATAATGTGAAGTTTACATCATCTTGACTCAACCCCGTGTCTTCGGGGGATATGAGTAGCAAACTGAATCAACACAAACCATCCAGAGGATACATATGCAGATAGACAAGTTTGAATTACAAGGTTTGAAAGATAACCCAACCAACCAGAAAACATAAGTTCAACAGCAGAAGAAAAGCACACTGATGGAAGCATACAACTGAATGAGTTACTTCTCGAAGGTTATTATAACTTCTAAGAGCTTTATAATCCAAGAAGCCATTAGTATGAAAATAACCTTAGTGGTTGTGTTTTTGAGTTCTCTGTTAAATCACTTAAGTTCCAAACCGTTAGCTGAATGACCTTGAGTTCGTCACTCAGAAGACAAGTGAAGAATAAAGGAATGAAGAGATCCTTTAAATGCCAGAACTATTATTATGTCCTTGAGTCAACTGGTTATTGAAGGCCTACCAATAATTCCTTGAAAACTCCTTTAGAAGCTAGGAAAAGATTTGCTCAATCGCCGAAGAACCGACAATTCCCAGTGACAAGTAGAAGAAGTAAGAGCTATTTATCATAATTCAGTTGAATATTTACTTACTTTGTTACTAAATTTAGCGTATTTCCAGATAATTCCAATCGGTCAACCGCGCCCGTAGATCGACAAAGTTTGTATTTTACCTCGAACCTCTTTTCTACTATTCTGGGCTCACGTAAAGGAGCTGCTAGGAGGTCAATATTGAGTATCCAAGTAGCAGACATACTGTAAATATCTCAACATACTGTGACTGAAAACTCCAAATTGTTTCTAAGTTACACCATATCTTCTAAATAAAATCACCTGATAAGCACAACTGAGATCCTAGCTTAAACATATTCATGTTAATATTAAACTGAAATCTAGTAAAATATGCTTGCAAACTCTATTCATTTGTTACTGTTCTAACAATGATTTACTAATACGAATGATAAATAATTGACTTTTTGACCGATTCATTATATGCACAAATATAGGCTTGTAGATAGAAAAGCACTAAGTGAATACATCACTTTTGCAAGAGTGAATAGTTTTTGAAATTTCGATTATTTAAAGATAACTGACCAGTTGATTTTAAACTTAGAAATTAGTAGCAAAAAATCACTTTAAGTTCTAAGTTACATTTATCATAAAACACCAATATTATAAGACAGCTGTTTATAAAGAACCACTTTCGCCAAGGTTTGAACTTAAACACTATTCTCTAAATGACGAGACCACTTTATCAAACAAATAATAAATTTTTATAAATTGACTTGTTGTTTGCCTGTATCTTCCTATTGTTGTTTAGGACTGTAAATGACCAGTCTCTTGTTGGAATATGTGCACCCTATACGGATTGCCTCAATATTGCCTTGAATCACAAGCTTTATAAACAAATGTGGATGGTGGCTAGCAGCGGAATCCAGGACGCACGTCTCGTCCTATTTGGAACTCGTTAGGTGGATCTACCTAATCTCAGAGCGAACGGTACTGGGTTCGATTCCCTGAGTGAACATCAGCTCTGAGATGCAGGTACATCCAGCTGACGAGTTCCAAATAGAACGAAACGCACGTCCATATTTGCTTATAATAATTTTTTTATGTTTCATATAACCGACTGAGTTAAGTTTAATCATTTTTGTTTTCTCAAAAAAATTTCCCAAAATTATAAACACTACATCATGGCAATATATTAATTATATATAATTATATTGTTCTTATTTTCCGGAAAATCTAGACATAAATCCACCAATCTTTAAATTATTTTTCATTTAACCATCAGAGGTAAAGTTCATCATTAGTGATTAGCAGTTTATGGGTTGTGAAGATTGTTAAGTTTTTGATTGAGATCATGAACCGATTGATGTTAGGCTACCATTGAAAACCTGGAAGCACTGGACAGGCGTTTCGTCCTATTGTGGGATTCCCCAGCAGCGCGCGTCCACGATCCCGCTCGCGGGATTCGAACCCAGGGCCTTCAGTCTCGCGCGCGGACGCTTAATATTTAGTTAGAATTCATTCGTTTTTTCATCATAAAACTTGACTATAATAGGCTGATGATTAGGATCACAGATAAGAAATTGTAACAAAAATCCGTTACAGTCAAAGTAAGTATGATATTAATGTTAACTGCACTAAATTCACAATGATAGTAGGTTGATGATTAAAAAAAGGATTTAATCCAATACACAAGTGATTTTTATCAAGCAATAATATGAGCTAAAAATCTGATGATAAAAAAATACCAGGAACCATTTGATATTTGTTTTTAACCAGTTTGGAGTTCTGTATTGATCTTCAATTATTATCACACAAATGGTTATAATCCAAAACATATGGAAAGTTTTCAACAAATAGGATATTATTAAACCATTAAAATGTAGTCCAAACATCTAGTTTTCACATTCAATCAGTAGGCTATATATCTGTAGTACTTTTACTCCATTTCAAGATTTGTCAGTTTCATAAATTAAATATTGTCATAAAAATATCACAAAATTTATTTCGTTCAAAACCCATTGATAATTATTACTCCAACATTGATCAGCTAGAGATGATTTACAAAGATCTGTTCACTATGAAACTGATTCTTAAGGAGTAATGCCAACTATAGAGTCATCATAAACTTCAATTTTGAACATTTTCTCTTCTATCAAGTAGTTGACATCGATTGAGTTGTTTTTTTTTCAAAAAATTCTTAATCAAAATGAATAACTACCTACTACTCCACAGGTAAATAAGTCGATGTAGAGATTTCCATAAAAAGGAAAGAATTTAATGATGACCCTTTCTCTCCCCACCTATTTATCAAGTACATAAGTCATAATGATTTTCTTATGTTTTCACCAGTACACTAAATTCACATTTTTATTAAAATCATCATTCAGTGTACCATAAAATACTGGAAATAACAATTTCCAACCGACAAATAAAATTAATAGTATATCCTGTTAAATTATACTACCATATACAGTTGTAAAAGAATTAGTTAATTTAAAGTCAGAATTGAGATTTTTGAAAACTGTAGTATTTTAATAATTGAATTCATGAGTCGATCTAACCTAGACCACCACTGAAAACCTATAAGCATTAGACAACCGTTTCTTCTTCATATGGGACTCCTCAGCAGTACGCATCCAGATTTTCAATAGTATTCTAGCTTAGATCAACTCATGAAATCAATTATTAATATGTTGTAAATAGTCGATAATTCTTACTTACCTATATGTTTATGATGTCTTATTGCTGTAATCATACCAAGATGATGACGATTATGATGAGTTTTTTGTTTTTTTTCTTTATATAAATCAATATTATCCATTGAAATTGAATTGTCATTTAAATATTTCACATAATCAGGATGTAATAAATGATTCGATTCATAACGTCCAAAACTATGCCAATCATTCATATGACGTTCATGTAATTTAAACATATAATTAGGTGTTTTAGCTATTAATTCTTCTTTAGACGGTTTTTGAATATCATTATTTTTGAAAGTTTCTTTATTCATATTACTTAAACTACTACTTATAGTCGTTATACTTGAAGTATAATCTATAGATGGATTATTTTTAATCATATTTATTTGTGATTTTAATAGTTTTTCTAATAAATAATTCCATGTTTTTTGTTCAGATTTTGTTAAAATATTTAAATCCATTTGTTTTCCAGTTGTAGTTAATGATTGTAATAGATTAATTAAATTATATTCATTTGATAATTTAGGTGAATGATGAATTTGTTCAATAGATTCAATAGTTTTTATAGTACATGTTAAAACAATTATAATAATCCATATTAAATAAGTAAGAACATTCAATCTAGATATATTTCTAACCTTCTTTGAACTTTTTCTAGATAATACATTTGGTAATGATAAAAATTTCACTGATTCACTTTCATTCGATTGAAATATTGATGATTTAATGAATGGTTCCCTTTCAACATAATCATCATCATCATCATCATTATCATTGTCACCATCATCAACATCATTTTCATCATTATGATCATTGACATTTGTATAAATTAAATGTTTAACTGATTGAGTATTATATGAAATACAATAAGTGATCAATAAAAATCGTATAATAAATTTTAAATAAATAATTAAAAAACTTAATTTATTAATTGAATTATTAAAAATAATGAATAAAATAGATTTGTTTAACTTCACGGTAATACATTTACATATCCTGTTTAAAATGAATGTTTTTCTGATAGATAATATAAGATATGATCCAAATTGTTTAGTTGAATATTTTAATTGCCAACATTTTTCAAATACATAATCGAAAAATTCTTGAAATTTGTATACAGTAATTGAAAAGTAATAATCTATTGATAGACGACTAAGGTTAGATGTTTTGAGAAATATAAGTGTTGACGGCGTCAAATTGTATAGATTTGTCCTTTCTGTTTCCATAGCATAAGGATGTATTCATAAGGTTACTACTGCTTTGAATGTTGACTAATGGCGCCGATAGATTGTCGCCAAGGTATTAAGTTTGGCGCCTTATGACCTACAGTCGACAGGTCTAGAGTAAGTGACTTTTCCCCCATTATCAAATAATTCTATTTATCATTCATTTGAAAGAGAGAAAGTTTTTATAAAAGGAGAGAGAAATTATGTACAATGAGAGAAAGAAGCAAGAAAAGTAAGAAAGATAGATAGAAGTACATATAATCCACAGTTTTAAAATAAGGGTGGATGAAAAAAAAACCCTGTTATTTCAGTCTCGACATCACCTATCATATAGTGATACACGCGATCATCCACTCTAATCACTATCATGATTATATAGAATACGCAAATGTATAGTGTATACACACTTCATCTAGAACTATTTAGTTCACACCCTAAGAAAAATTTCATACAGTATCATAATATCATGTAAAGTTGAAAATCATTGGTTATTCAGTCATTAATAATATATGGGGTGGATACAGTTAAACATTTCTATTGGCTTAAAATTCTAGTCATATTGACAAATTAAAAATAACTAAAAGACTAGAATGAAGATTATTGAGATATTGTTGCTTATGGCGACATTGATATTCTTTTAAACTGGGTATGTTGTAATCTTCAATCAGTCCATGGAATACTTAATATATAAATCTGAATAAATAAAAAACAATAATAAGTTCACTTGTTGACAGTTGACTCTAGAAACTTCATTGATATAAAAATCTATATTTTTTTGGAAGTGAAAAGGATAAAATGTCAGTCATATATATATATATATATATAGTAAAGGGAAACATGCAACATACAACGCACGTGCACTAGTTAGCATTTAGTGTAATGATCCAACTTATCATGTTGATTCCATTCTATAAGTACTCATATTTAGGAAGGTAAATTACTAGTTAGCACGTGACTGACTTATTTATATAGTACATCCATTTGATCTCTAGATATTTAATTGCGATATTAATTGGTGTATATATTTTACAAAAGTAACTAAAATAATGCATTCACCTTGATTTTACATACATTTTAGTAGTGAGTTAAAAATATAAACCGATGATCTATAGTGGAAGGATACAATAGCAAATTTCGTCAAGCAAACAAATATAACTTAAACGTTGGACAGTAAACAGCGTTCGTCAATGTAGATTACTAGCCAGTTTCACTTAAATATTTTGAAATGTTTAAGCCGCCTAAAATTGGACAATTGAATTCACAGAATTAGCATACCATGAATGAGGTAAAAGCTTCCTACCCCTATTTTCAAAATGAATAGTTCTCATCTTTCTCACAAGTGATCGGTGTTATAACTATCCATTTGTCCTGTCAATGGAATTTTAGTTGAAGGTCAGTCGTCCAGCCTGTAGATCATAGTGAGAACAGTATTTAACTGCTGATTACTTCGTTTATTTTCATATTTCATTTAGTAGTGCCACTTGTATCAGCGGTCAGTAATAATTATCTAAAATGTAAACAGAAATTTCATACAGTTATCTTAACAATAAAAATAAAATACAAAGAAAATTAAACTCGTTATTTAGGAACTTATTTTTCAAGGAAGTCTTTATTCATAAACCAAAGTTAAACAAACATATAGGCACAATGAAATTTGTTAGTTGAAAACAATAACCAAAAGAGTTTGACGAATTGATTCTTCGTGAATGAATAACTTGCTAACTATTCACTACTTATAGTGATTTTACAACGCTAATCGGATTCACTCCACGTATTATCAGCCTTGTAAACTATTAGTGCAAAATCTGGTGTTTTCATTTCTTTATTGGAAACTTCCATTAATGTCATCATCATCATCATCATCATCATCATCATCATCATCATCATCATCATCATCATCATCATCATCATCATCATCATCATCATCATCATCATCATCATCATCATCATCATCATCATCATCATCATCATCATCATCATCATCATCATCATCATCATCATCATCATCATCATCATCATCATCATCATCATCATCATCATCATCATCATCATCATCATCATCATCATCATCATCATCATCATCATCATCATCATCATCACTACCACTACCACTACCACTACCACTACCACTACCACTACCACTACCACTACCACTACCACTACCACTACCACTACCACTACCACTACCACTACCACTACCACTACCACTACCACTACCACTACCACTACCACTACCACTACCACTACCACTACTACTACTACTATTACTATTATTAATAATAATAATAATAACAATAACAATAGTAATAGTAATGATAATGCAACCATTGCACTTGATTAACAGTTTCAGAAAGTTCTGTATTACGTAACAGTTTATAATTTTATTCATATGGACCATTATTTAAGAAGAAATTTTGCACTGACGATTTCCAGTATTATTAATGATCCACAAGTTTAAGAATACCTAAAATTAAGAATGAGTTATTATTGGAAATTCATCCAGAGATCCCTTTTTATTCCTTTTTTTTAATCATTTTCATCTAATTTTCTAGAAACACATGAAATAATTAAATTAGAATTTATACATCGAATGTGTTATATAATAAAAAAGAATGTTAAGAGCAAAATATTTGGAGAGGTTTCCTGATGAAAATAGACGCAAGCCATTCATTGTTGCAAAAAAACTCATATTTTAAAGATGTACAAGTTTGTTATAATCAAATGCGTAATATTGTGGTGTGTGCTACTGTTGTCGACAAATATAAGTAGTATGTACCAACGATCGAAAGTGAAATACCTGGAGGCAGAAGGTTGAGAAAATCGAAGAGAAGAGAACAGAAAATGATTGGTATGGAAACGAAGGAACAGTAAAGTCTAAGACAATTGATAGATATTCTGTATAGATCTCAGATTTTACCAAGATATTCTGTAATGTTATGTTAAAATACATTTGTTTGTCTTCATTGGTGTTCTCGTTCATTACAGTATTAATAAAGAAGTTAATAGTGATTGTAACGTTATTATTATCATTACTTTTATTCACCATCTTATTGTACGCACATTTTGAAAGAATTTACCTTAAATTAACCACTAACAGTTAAAAGAAGAAATTATTACATAACTGAATGTTTACTACAAAGCATACAGTGGATCGATTCAAAATCATTTCAATTTTAAATAGTTCAAAATAATCTATACGCATGTAACTATAAAAGAGATCATGATTTGTATTTAATGTTAATGACTAGTTTACTACTAAGGAAAACTTTTCAGTTTACACATAATGAACCTTTTATCTATACACATATAAACATACACCTACATGTCTGACTGTGTAACAAAGATTTATTTTACTGAAATTTAAATAGGAAAAAGAAAAACACCAAAGCAACTGGACTTCAATGAAAACTGAAGAAAAAAACCCAAAATATTTTGTGTAAACTTAAATAGTATGACTGTTATCAGTCTCATTAGCATCATATTTATTAAAAAAGTGTCAGTTTAAGAAATAATTTTTAACAATTCAAGCATATATGTATTGTACATATTTGGAGGGGGAAAAAGAACTAGCAGAACCCACCATTTGCTTCTTTGTATTTACTTGTTTTTTACAATACACAATATACACATTCACAGATATCATAGTGTCTAGGTAAATTTACCAAAGCTGAAAATGTCAGCAAATACATACATATATATATATATATATATATATATATATATATATATATATTGGGGGGTGAAAAAATGTTGTGCTTTCTTTTTGTTATGAAGATAATAGTTATTATTATTACGAAAATTGTTGTTGTTATGATTCAAAATACTGAATGGATTATTTTTATACAAAAAAGTCAAACAACAGTATGTAAACAATCTATCGCCAACATTTCGCCTATTTAAAGGTAATTTTTCTGTATACATATATGAATATTGAAAACATAATTTATATCATGTTAAATAATCACACACTTACATACAAACATTTAAACATCGTTTTCATATTATTTCTTCTATAGTGAATATTGATAATGGCGCCAAAATACTTTGTGTAGACCACCTTACGTAAAATGTATGAATAGTGTCTATATGTATCTTAATGTAAGAAAATCTATGAGCTTTTGTAAATATGTATATGTATGTGAACAGTTACGTTGAGAAGAATTCATCTATCAAGATAAAGAACGATAGTTGAACTGATTAACAATAGTGAAAAGATAAATGAGCTTTTTTTTCAGTTATTAACCAGTAATGTGTGGGCTATTTAAAATATAAGATACTTTCACATACACATATTTTTTTTTCCTTTGTGACAATTTTAATTTAAACTATCGACATTTGTTAGTGAAGTTTAGTGTGTCAAAACTAGTTGACTTAACTAGATGGAAAAAAGGGAAAAATGTTTAATGTTCAATATTTTGATAACGATGTGTATATGTATATAATTACCAAATATGTTTAGGTTACACAAGTTACTATTATTGTATAGAATCAAATAACCAGAATGTCAAGATTCATCTTGTATTGTTTTTATCAATAGAAAATAGTAGAGATAATATAAAAGAATTGTAATATACTGATATATCAACTAACTATATAACAGATATTGAAAATTAAACATTTTGTTAACTTGAATTAGTGGATCAAGAAATTCTCATATTTACTATACAGTGGTTATGTAACTTATTGGTTTCTAAGAGAAATTTAAGAAATTAAGTTATATTATTAGGTGTATAATTCTAGAACAGTATTCACTTATTTAATTATCAATCTACTTTTGTTTAATTTTATAGAGTAATAAATATTATAGGGATCATGTTATTAGTATTAAAATTATTACTTTTTTCCATACTACAATAATTCGATGAGGTAAATTGTCAAATCTATTGAGTTTTACTTTTATTTCTTTTAGTACATTTAATTATTTTCAGAAGGGGATTTTGTGGAGATATTAGCAATTTTTTGTAGTTGAATTCATGAGTCAATTAAATCTAGATCACCATGAAAAACCTGGAAGCATTGAACAGCCGTTCCGTTGTAGTATGGGTCTCCTTAATAGTGCACATCTACGATTCCCATCAATAGGTTTTGGACTGGAATCCCGTGAGGGTAATCACGGATGAACCCTGCTGAGGGGTTCCATACTAGGACGAAATGACTGCCCAGTGCTTCCAGGTATTTCATGGTGATCCAGGTTTAATTGGTACATGAATTTAATTATTTGTCTTTCGAAGTTATATAAACGGTCTATGATCACCAAAATTTCCCATAATGGTTACCTTAATCTCAAAATATTAAAAGTTGTCATTATTTTTTCTTATACCATATATGGTAATAGATAACTTATGAAGTAATGGGATAATCTATTATATAAAGTCTATTAATTTTCCATACATAATGACATTAGTATTCAACTAGTAATTTCTCTATTACAAACCATAACAATAAACAAATGAATAATATCAATGAATTTCGCCATTAAATAAGTACCTTCATTAAAATTAAATAGAATGTAACTCTTTTGAAAGATAAATATTTTCTTCCTATTTAAAGCAAAAGGATAATTTACTAAAAAAATTCTATTCATTGTTTAATCTTTTTTTGTAAACAACTACTCTGGGATGCAGGTATATCCAGCTGACGAATCCCAAATAGGACAAAACGAGCGTCCTGGATCCCACTGCTAGCCACTATCCATCTTTGCTTAAAAAGCTTGTGACTTAAGGTTATATCGAGGCAATCCGCACAGTATGCACATATTTCAACATGAGACTAATCAATTACAGTCCTAAATAACAATGGGAAGATACAAATAAAACAACACCAAGTGAATTTTATTTGCCTCATGAAAATATAATCCATAACTGATCATTATTTCACTGATTGAAATCATGAGTCAATTGATGCTAGACCACCACGAAAAACCTGGAAGCACTGGAAGGCCGTTTCGTCCTACTGTGGGACTCAACAGCAGTGAGCATCCACGATCCCGCACCCCACGATATTCGAACCCAGGACCTATCAGTCTCGTGCCAGGCGCTTAACCAACTAGACCACTGAGCCGGAATCCAACGGTGTTAATGCCTAACTTTAACCAACCTCATGAAAATATAATCCATAACTGATCATCATTTGGATTTGAAAAACACCCAATTAAGAGTTATTTCCAATAATTGTCATTTAAAAAAGAGATACTGTTTCATTGATAAATAAGTTTGTTTTATCAAAAAAAAATTATTTCATTTTAATTGTTTAGGTAAAAATAAAAGTCAATTTTGTCATCAATGAACCGAGTTTTTTTTTAAAAATGTGAACAAAGGAAAATATTGTAGATATGCATGATCATCAGTTAATTTTCATGTTAGTAGTTAAGGGAAAACTTTATTTGCATAAGCAATATTATATATTATATACATGTCAAAATGACAATCAGTTATTAGCATAGAAACAAGTTAGGTACTTAATTCAATGATTCTTCCTAAGACATAATATCAGTTTGGAATAAAAGATATCAGCGGTTAAAATATAATTTGAAATAAGAAGAATTAAAATGTTTGGGAAATTCACTTTCAATGTTTCTTTAGAGTTTTTTAGAGAATGCGTGCTATTGATATGAATATTAAATATGTCTTCCATAATAATAGGACTTTAGACGCAATGTAGTCAAAATTTTATGTGGACAAAACGATAAAGATGCATTTCCGTATGATAAGAGATGATTGCAGAATGTTGTATCGTGATGTAAATTCATTGGTTTCCACCTCTTAAAAAGATAAAGCTAATGATATTTGTAAATCAAAGGGGTATGTTTTATGTACCACCACCAAAACAGAAGTACCAGCTTAGCAGTCAGTTTTATGAATAGATAAATGGAACTAGAGTGAATGTTTTTCTTATAAAGACCTCCACATCTAAGGGAAAGCATGGAATACAATGGAAAGCTCAGAATCAATTAGAAGATTTGAACTTCGCAGATGACCTGGCCCTTCTATACCATACATACCAACACATGCAGATGAAGATAACTAGTGTAGCAGCAGCCTCTGCATCAGTAGGCCACAGTATACACAAAGGAAAAAGCAAGATCCTCAAATACAGCACAGAGAACACCAACCCAATCACACTTGATGGAGAAACTCCGGAAGATGTAGAATCTTTCACGTACCCGGGAAGTATCATTGATGAACAAGGAGGACCGGATGCAGATCTAAAGGCGAGGATTGGCAGAACAAGGGCCGCATCCCTTCAATTGAAGAACATATGGAACTCAAAACACTTTCAACCAATATCAAGTCACAATCTTCAATACCAACGTCAAGACAGTTCTACTGTACGAAGCTGAAACGTGGAGAAACACTACAACCATAATCAAGAAAGTATAAGTCTTTCTAAACAATTGTCTACGCAAGATAGTCATATCTGTTGGTCGGATACCATCAGCAACAGCCTTCTATGGGAGAGAACAAACCAGCTTCCAGCTGAAGAGGTAGTTAGAAAAGACAATGGAAATGGATAGGACATACATTACGCAAATCATCAAACTGCATCACGAGGCAGGCCCAAACTCAGAATTCTGAAGAGAAGCGGAAAAGAGGAACGCCGAAGAACACACTACGTCGGGAAATGGAAGCAGATATGAAGAGGATGAATAGCAACTGGAAACAACTAGGAAGGATCGCCCAAGACAGAGTTGGATGAAGAATGCTGGTGGGCAGCCTATGCTCCTCCACGAGGGACAATGGAGATAAGTGAAGTGAAGTGAAAAATAAATAACAAAATCTTGGGTCACGTTTATAGAGACTGGATGTATGATACAAATTTACAGATAATATACTCATTTCATCAAATAAAAAGTATCGAAAAACTATATTTACAATAGTGTTCAAATTTATGACCAAAAGCACTTGTCAAAAGATTTTACGGTACCCAATGACAATTAATTTAATATTCTAGTTTGTTTTCTCAAACGTTCAAAAACCATAAAATCGAATTTATTTATTCACTATTGGAAAATATAAGACAAAAGAGTTCTGTTCTTGCATATATATATATATATATATATATATATATATATATATATATATATATATATATAAGAGAGAGAGAGAGAGAGAGAGAGAAAGTTATTATTGATAATCTTCGTTATTCTAGTTCCTTGTCATCATTGTCAATTACTTCACATTTTGTCACATATTAATGTTGCACCTAAATACAAACATGGTTGTAAGGAGCTGATCGTAAACCACGAGACATAACGAACATATATTATTCTACCTCATTTGTTGTTTTGGTTTTATTCAAAGGAGTTTAGTTTGATGTAACATTGAATTTCAAGAGTCATACAGATTATTCTAAAATTTTTACCAAATTATCAAGGTTGGGTATAATCTAGAACCATCTAATCATCTGTTCACTATTGACTGACTTCAAGAGATACTCCTGGAGTTCTAGTGAGAAGCCGTTACCAGCGGAGTTCAACCAGGTCTTTTGTGAGATATCAACTCACTGAAGACAATGGTGTACGGTGGCGCAACTTCGTGGATTGGTTGAAGTTAGACATTAACACTGTTGGATTCCGGCTCAGTGGTCTAGTTGGTTAAGCGCCTGGCACGAGACTGATAGGTCCTGGGTTTGAATATCGTGGGTGCGGGATCATGGTTGCGCGCTGATGAGGAGTCCCATACTAGGACGAAACGGCCTTCCAGTGCTTCCAGGCTTTCCATGGTGGTCTAGCTTCAACTGACTCATGATTTCAACCTGTGAAATCTCTAAAATCTCCACAAACCCCTTCCGATAATAATCAGAAAGATTCAAAAGATAAGATCTAAGGATGGAAGGATGTATATAAAAACTAAACAAATCAGATTGTCTAGTGCAATATGATGAGTAGAACACCAGAAAGAGGGGTTCATAAAATCGTAAAGAGTTATTAGTTTATTTCAGAAATATTGCTGTCCAGTAGTGTAAAATAAAAATGAGGAAACATTATAACTAAAGGGTCACTTGAAGGTATGAGTAAATCAAGCATACAGAACATATAAAATATAAACATATTTTTAATTACGCTATTGATGTATATCATTTGTTTTGTGAGCCGAACATTTATTTAATCAACATTGATTATAATGTCACATTACTAGTGAGATCGGTGTAACCGCACAACTTTTCAAAGATACGTTGTAATAACTATTAATTTCACTTATTCTAATACTCAATACTAACTCGGTATTTGCGTCGTTGAGATGAAAGGTGAATTTCAAATAACTGAAATTTATATATGGAAGCACTTGATCCTGAATGTAATTTAACCTGGAAAAAAAACGAATATCTTACATGCAGAATTATAAAATTATGGTCCACACGATTTTAAATTCTGAAAGAGTCGTTGAAATTCATTATGAAGTTCTGAAGTCTAACAATTATTTCCGAAGACATTGCAGAAAGATATTTCGTGTGCTCAATATCTGGAAACTAGCTGATTTAAATTTCCCAAGCAACTGAAACAGGAAACTGATTTTGATTTCAGATGCCATTTCAATTGATCTTGGTACAAATATCATGTTCCCTTAAAATAATGTCAAGGATTTCAAACAATATTTTTCGCCATGGTTCAGTTTTGAAAAATAAGAAATGTCCTAATTCATTAAAAAGCACATAATATTAACATAAATACGTCACTTTCACTTATAAATAAGCTCTTGTTTTAGAATACTAAATAGAGCCTATTTCCTTATGTTTGAATGGACAAAATAACTCAGGAAAATATTAATGGATTATAAGTGGTTTACTAGAGAACGACAATACTCTTTCTGACAGTTATCCTTTAAGCATCAGTCTAATCATGAGATCCTTAAAACTCTGTTTAAATTTGCCTCTATGCACTTTTAACGGGATGTTATACAAACAAACTAACGGTGTCGCAATAGGATCCCCCGTGTCCCCGGTTGCAGCTAACCTTTTTATGGCACACATAGAATCAAATATTTTCGCCAACGACGTTAAACCACGAATTTGGCTTAGATATGTAGATGATACATTTGATATGATAAAAAAGCATCATCTAAGATCTTTTTCAAAACGGATCAATACACTTTCATCTCGCATCAAATTCACGAACAAGAATAAAAATGAACATGGTGAGCTACCATTTCTAGATTGCTTAGTAAAAAGAAATCTAAATGGAATTTCAAATCTACCAATCTACCGAAAACCTACACACTCTAATCGCTATATTGACTTCTATTCAGCACATCCTTTCAGTGCCAAGATCTCGTTAACCCTAAATCTTTTTAGAAGAGCTAACAAGATCCTCATATCAGAAGAGGATAAACAAAAAGAATGAAGAATGTAATGAGCATCTTACAAGTTAAAATTTTCCTATGAAGATTACTAGCAGTGTAATAATAATAATTCGAATGAATTGCCATGGATTGGTACTGTAGTTTTACCATACCGTCATGGCACAACAGAAGAACTCCAATAAATCTTAAAACAACACAGAATTAAAGCATATTACAAATCAACGAACACACTTCAAAATACTTTAGTTCGCTAAAAAGAAAAAATCCCATTCATGTCTACAAATTAGGTTGTGTCGATTGTGATGCCTTCTATATTGGAGAGTCATCTCGCGAACTCTTGACTCGTGCCAAAGAATATATTAGGTACACAAAGAAACCTCCTAACAATCCCATAGAACTGGATAGACTTCAAATCGTCAATAGCAGTTTACGCCATTTTCAACGGCCACCAAATCGATTTCTCAATTATCAAAATATTACAAAAATATTTTTCCAATTACAAAGAAAGGAGAGTAGGTGAAGCGTTCCATATAATGCTTAATCCTACTTCTCTCAATATAAAAGAAGGCCTTACCATACATCCTACTTGGACTATCTATCCTAGCCATCTAGTCTGATATTATTTACAATTCACACTAATATCTTACAAATTAAACACTATCCTTTCTCACTATAAAGGTCACACAATTTTCATCCTTAACAGTGCACACATACATATACACAAATTTACATAGAAGTCGCTTATAAATCACCTGACCGAAATTACTTGACATTGATTTATTCATACCTGTTTTTTGATTGATCACATAATATTCATGTTGTTCTCTTGTACTATTTAAACTTGGATTCATTTTAATTCGGTTATTTATTCTCTAATGAAGTGCCTTACACTGAGTCACGAAACGTCAGGAAATCTGATTTTTCTACTCATTGGGATATTACAAATTTATTATTATCTACCTAATGGTCAATTTATTCGAAATTATTTGTCTTACTGGGTCTGCAACATTTCTAATGAAAGGTGATTAACCTAAAATTATGATCTATTTTCTCATATGTTTTGTAAATATTTACTTTCATGTTTTATCTTCCATGTACTAATGTACTAATTTTTTCCACAATAATAGTTATTCATACAGTATGCTAATTTTATTTTATTAAAATGAAAAAAAAAATACCAGTTTCAATTCAATTTAATGCTGTCTAATAATTTAACTACATGGTAATGGATGGTTTTGAACGAACTTCTATTAATTTTATTTCACAACAAACATTAAAATTTGATAAAGGCTAAACATTTAAAATTGAAAAGACTGAATTGTTTTAGTGATATGAAATACCTACTACATGAGAAATTACAAGGTTTTAAAAGTAAATAAAAAATATATATCACTCTATATGTATATTGGTTGATATTGGTTTTAAAATAAATGTTGTATGGTGATAAAATATAATGAATAGAATATAAAAATTTAGTTAGTATTGATCTCCTACCAGGAGGTCCACTTATCGACTTAGAATACGCAGATGACATAGTCCAGTTTAGTGAAGACGCTGACAAAATGAAGAGTCATTTGGTAGCACTAAGCAACAATGCCAGAATGTTTGGAATGCGCTTCTCTCCCTCGAAATGCAAGTTGTTGCTTCAGGACTGGTCTGCATCAACACCTGAACTAAGGATAGGGAGTGAAGTAGTCGAACGCGTTGACAACTTCACTTATTTTGGAAGTCTGATCAGCCTTAATGGGCTGGTATCGGACGAAATCTCAGCACGGATTCGAAAAGCTCGTTTGGCTTTTGCCAACTTACTTCACCTATGGAGAAGGTGAGATATCCGTCTATCAATAAAAGGACGAGTATACTGTGCGGCAGTCCATTCTGTTTTACTTTACGGCAGCGAAACATGGCCATTAAGAGTAGAAGATACTCGTAAGTTACTAGTATTTGACCACAGATGCGTTAGGAATATTGCTGGCGTCTACTGGGATCAGCGGGTAAGTAATAGTGAGGTTAGACACAGGGTATTAGGGAATGATGGTAAATCTGTTGATGAGGTTGTTAATCTTCATCGACTGAGATGGTTGGGCCACGTGTTACATATGCCTGAACACCGATTACCACGTCGTGCAATGCTAACGGGTGTTAGAGATGGTTGGAAGAGAATAAAGGGCGGCCAAACCAAACCGTGGCATCAGTGCTTGAAGACACTAACCTCTAGTCTGAGCCATGTTGGTAGATGCAGACTACTTGGTTGGTGTCCGCATGACTATCGTAACCAATGGTTGGAGACTCTTGGTGACATGACTCAGAATCGATCACAATGGCGTCGGTGTATACACTCTCCGTCTTCCCTTAAACTAAGAAATTAAAATCACTTCATATCTTTCTTTCTACTAACTGATTCTTTCTTCCTGTACTGTATCCCTATATGCAATCTTTCTCCTATATATTACCACCTTTGACCTAACCACTCCTATGAATCTAGTGTTCATCTTGTTGTGCTAATGAGGTATGGCAACCTGGACCGATGCATATATGTGCCTGGTCCTACGTTGTAGCTGACTGACTAGTACTGTGCATAGGTAAGAAACTGAAGTAATCAGCTTGATTAAAAATTTAATTTTTAATAGTTGAATTCATGAGTCAATTAAAGCTAGGCCATCTGGAAGCATTGGATGATCGTTTCGTCATAGTATGGGACTCCTCAGCGGTTGTATCCACGGTCCCGCCTCGCGAGATTTGAACATATGACCTATCAGTCTCGTGCCAGGCGCTTAACCAACTAGACCACTGAGCCGGAATCCAACAGTGTTAATGTCTAACTTCAACCAATCCACGAAATTGAATGACACATCAACCATTGTCTTCAGTAAATTATTATCTCACAATAGACTCGGTTGAACTCCACTGGTAACGGCTTCTCACTAGAACTCCAGGAAATACCTATTGAAACCAGTCACTAGTGAGCGTATGATGATTATAATCAGAGATGGTTTTGTGGATATTATAGTAATTTTTTAATAGATGAATTCAGAAGTCAATTGTTTTCCATGGTCTTCTAACTTCAATTGACTCATGAATTCAACTATTAAAAAATTACTATAATATCCATAAAATCTCTCTCTGAAAATTAATTTACCATTTATAGACAACAGAAAATAGAGTATTTTGAGGATATTGTCTGGAATAGATCAACCAAGTTTTCTTCGAGATAACTTATATAGTAGTCGTTATTAATACAGAAAATTAAAATAGTTCATCTCTTTGAACTTTTAAAATTTTAAATTCATTTGAATTCATCCATCGATAATGCTGATTTATTCCACAAAACTTTGTATATTATGATGGTTTTCATGAAGAACCAGTATCAATCGGAGAATCACCGCATTTCTTTGACATTAGTATAAAGTCCCTACAAGAATCAGTATCTCATTCACAGAAGTTTCATTTTATTTGTTAGTTAAAGGGTACGAAAACAAATAGTAATGATTTAGTTGTTTGTTTACAGTTTTTTGTTTTGTTTTAAGATCGATTACAAATTGAACTCTTATTATTATTCCATAGTGGTCTAGCTTCAATCAACTCATGATCTCAACTATTGAAATCTTATTATTTTAAACTTTTGTTTATCTTCCTAATCCATTTTAAGGCTCTGAAAATCCAATTCGTATATTTATCTGAGAAAGATATCAGTGATAAGATTTATGATAAAATCATTGAAGGTATACAATGATATTTCTGTTCTACCTTTAAATTTAAAATATAATTTCTTCTGTTGGACAGTTTGTAATGAAATTGACTGAAATCAGTTTAGCAAACAAATTTCAATTTTTGTTTATATACAGCTTTATTGTTATATATATGTCATCTCAACAGTTGAGATCATGAGTCAATTGAAGCTAGACCATCATGAAAAACTTGGAAGCACTGGACGGCCGTTTCGTCCTATTGTGGGACTCCTCAGCAGTGCTTCAAGTGACTCATGATCTCAACTGTTGAAACTACTACAATCTCCACAAAACCCTTTCTGATATATGTTATCCTTTTTATTAAATTAGTCCCGAACTAATTTTCATCATAAATATCTGTCTAAGTTAAGTAAATGATTTTGATATACTTCTAACTAAATTCTTTGTGTATCACTAGTCAAATAATATTTATTTGGTATTTCAATTACAAAGTTTCGTTTATTTCGAAGTACAATATCGAAAGACGAAAATCGTTGAACTCTGATAAACTTTCTTGGAGACAATGTTTGAAACTAATGACATGATTTGTCTGATTGCGCTTTTGATTAGAGAAATCTAGAATTAAAATAATGTTATGGTACACCTGTGATGTATGCTAATTATGTCTATCGATATAAATACTATGTAACATTTATTAGAAGTGGAATGCATATCAGCAGAAGGCTAAGAAAATCGAAATGAAGAAAACAGGAAGGGAAATAAAAATAGTTTGTGAATTGAAAGAATCATCCAGAATGTAAAGGATAAATCATGAAAGATTTGCAAATAAAGTATTTCATGTATGGTTCTCATATTTTATGAAGATATTCTGTAATTTTGTATTAAAAAATAGGTTGGTTTTCCCCACCTAAGTTCCGGTTCACTATACATCCTTTTTTATTTCTTACCAACTCTTCAGAATATTTAATGAGATTGTACTTGCTTTAATAACTATAAATTATGAAAATTTCTTGAAGTAGTTATTTTCTCTTTATACCGAACTGGTACTTCTGTTCTTCGTTATCTTCAATATAAGTTAAATTTACACAAATAGTTTCAACAGTAAATTTCACTTAAGAATGTTACATAAAACGAAAATCTTACTTGATTTTTAAATCATTTTCTGTAAAAGAAAGCATTGATATACCGTTTGAGTTACAAAGTAAGCAACAGGCTACCGAAATAAATCAAACAACATTTGATAAGTAACAGCTGTGATTTACTGTGAAACAGGTTTTGAAGCTGGTACTATAGATCATATGAGTAGGTGCATATAATGAAATGTTCAATTAAAACACTTATTTACTAATATTATTCATCATTTCCAAGTAGCATTATTACTAATAACCTTAAATCAATTAAATCCAAGAAAGTTCCAGTTGGAATGTACTAACCAAATAAACTCACCTATGAAGACTTTCATTTAACGGATTTTCAAAAAGCGTTCATTTAGTTCATCTACTGTAAGTTACCACCATCATGTTCACTTAATATCAAAGAAAATCTTAAGTTTTATTTCAGAAGTTTTTTTGTTGTTGTTGACGTTACAGTTTGCTAATCTGTAGTGTGAGCTACTTATATAATGATAGTCAGGAATACAACGTATTTCAGTAGAAGATGAAGGAGGAAAGAACGAGAACGGAAAGCAATTGGTATGAAAATGAAGGAACAATGAAATCTGAGACGATTTTCTGATATTTGCAAAAGAAACAGTCAAGTTTGAGACAATTGATTGATATTTTGCAAATTAAGTATTTGAAAAATTTCTATATTGTAAATGTAGAACAACATATATAAGTGAACAATATTGTTTTCGTCTAGATCCTCATCAGGCTTCACTCTAATATCCAGTAATATTTATATGCATATATGAAATTATTAAACCAATTAAGGTAGTTTATAAGTCGTATATTTAAGAAAAGGAAATTGAGTATTTACTGTATGGTTCTCAGATTTCAGTAAGATGTTCTGTAATTTTGTCCTCACATACATAAGTTTATCCCCATTCATATTCCTGTTCACTATACTCAGTCTTAAAACTGAGTAGAAGAAATCTGTAATTGAATATTTCAACTAGAGTCCTTATAATTCTTTAAATAAATATTAACAAACTTTCTAAATTCACTTAGTATTGTCCCAGAGTGAAAATCAACTCTGAGATGCAGATACATCCAGCTGACAAGTCCCAAATAGGACGAAACACGCATCCTAGATTCCACTGCTAACCACTATCCATCTTTGCTTAAAAAAATTTCTAAGTTTGAATTTATTATATCAACAAAGTTTAATTAGGCACAAACTACTTATGTTTTTAAAAAAAGTAATTTTATCATAAAATAATATCCCTATTCCTTTTTCTATATTCAGCTAATAATTGAATAATTTTGTCTAGATTTAAATGATACCTTCAAAAGAACAAAAAAAAAAGGTTTTTGTCCGAAAAACAACTGTAATGAGATAAATCTGTTAGTGCTGTATTCTAATTTATTATTATTATTATTAGTTTAATTATTAAAACAGAAGAATAACACAATCAAAATGGATGATGATTTATTTTATCACATCTGGAAACACTCAAACTATTATGATGTTACATTGGTATATTGCATATTACACTTATTCTTTTTCTTAACTATGCTAAATTAAAATTAATTTATAAGTATACAGTCTAGATATTTATCTAATTGTATTATAATAATTATACATTGGAAGTTTTCTTTTTTCCCAAGAAAACATTTATTGTATATTATTATAATTGTGTTTTTTTTTCTCGATAAATATAGGTACATAGATACAATCAAGTGCTTGAATAGATACAACATTTTTATTATAATCATTATTGAATTGCTTTTATATCTATCTCTCTAGTTTATTGTTGATAATATAAATTATCTTAACCAATATTGTTTGTATTATCCTTCCTTTTGGTTGTTGCTGCTGCTGTTGTTGTTGATATCTCTCTTTCCTCCAAACTCTTTATCTTTCTCTTTATATACATATAACTTGTATATACAATATCATTTATATGATCAGATTTCATGTGTTAAATAAAGATAGTGGAAGAAATTACATATTTCATTCGACTATTTCTCATCTAAATTCAGTAAGAACAAAATTTCCATGAATAAAAATTGTTTTATCGTAATTTTTTTTTTGTATTTAATATGATTTACATAAAACTAAATAATTTCTTTATTATATAATGACGCCATTGAAACTGTGAGAAAATTACAAAGCAATCAAATATATACATATGTACATTTAGAGTTCATGTAAATTGTCGTTAAAAAAATAAGTTTTCTACATTGAATTTATTATAAATTATCAAATAATATCAGAAAGGGTTTTGTGAATATTAACACTGTTAGATTTCTGCCAATTCAATGGTCTAGTGGTTAAGCGTTCACATATGAGACGGATAGGTCCTGGGTTCGAATCTCACGAGGTGGAATCGTGAATGCACACTGATGAGGAGTTTCACACTATGGTGAAATGGCTGTCTAGTGTTTTTAGATTTACGATTATGGTCTAACTTTAATTGACTCATGATTTCAACTATTATATAATAATTAAGTGTATAATTAACTAATATGCCATAAATGTGTATCCTTAATTTCAAGTGGTATTAAACAAACTTTATCTTAACATACATTCATATGTACAGGGAATGAACTCTGCTATACAATACAAAGTTAGAATGAATAGAAAAAATGATAATTCTAGTAAGTTATTTGATCACATCTGACTGATATCTCAAAGAAAAATCCATTAAGTTCATATGTGAAGGACTTCGATTAAGCTTTGAGAAGAATATTTTGTGGTTCATAAATATTTAGCCATTGTATTTTGTTTATTCAAGATAGCACAGTGTCTATTATCAATAATGTGTATTCACAATAATGAGTAATCTGATAATATGGTTCTTAGCATAAAGTGAAATAAATGATCACAACTAAAAACATCAGTAAAACCTATTACATAGAGTATTTGTTCAAGCCTTTATAATTTACAATGATAATTAAAACTGTTTTTGTGGTATTGGTGTCTACCAGTTATACGCTATGAAGACACAATGTTATTATTCGTTAAAAACTAATTTAGTGAACAGTTAAAAGGTGCTTCTTTCTTAAGTTACCAATCAATTGTCAATAATAGCTGTTTGTTTTCTGAGAAAAAAATGTATGTCTCGCAGTATTTCTTTACTTGTATTCTTTATGTTGTTTAGCGTTTTTTTAGGAAGGTTGTTCTCTAAGGAATGGGGTTGCTGACCCCAATGTCCAACCCTCCTTTTTTACCCAGACTTGGGACTGGCAGTAACCCTAGGATAGCTACAGGCGGAGTTTTACTTGTATGGGCATAAGAAAATATATGCAGCTTAGAACAAGAGTTACTAGTGTTTGATATCCTCTAAACTCTGATCATAAAACACGAGACAACCGTAAGTTTGTGCTCCAGAAAGATACTATATTCATGCTAAGTTACACATTAGGTGATTTTCTAATTGCTTTTGAAATAAGTACAGACGAATAGCTTTATACGATGCTCTTATTTACGTCAGAAACACTCTTATCAACAAGATAATTAACTCTTACGAACACATATAATAGCCGCTGAACAAGTTAGTGGCTATCTGAGACCCAGTATATTAATGAACAACATGATGTTTGACGTAATAGGTACTGGGCTTAAGTTTCGCTCTAAAAATCAACACTTAGATCCAGGTACATCCAAATAATGAGTCTTCAATAAAATCAAACACATGTCCCGGATTCTATTATTAGCCCAAACCTAAATATACTAAAACGTAGATACACAATCCTTCTGAATTATCTTTTTCTAATATTGAAGTTGTGAGGTATGAGATAACTGAAATGATTTTTTAACGTCATCAATTGTAAATACCCAGTATATTTTCTTCAATGTGAACTATAAGAATTTCCTGTTATGTATCTAAAACATTCAAATAAAAACTGACTAACCGAATAATCCTCCGGTTCTACATATTGACGTTCATTTAATTATTTCTCAGTGTTTCACAATACAATCCATTAAAGTATATTAAACATTATTACACAAAATCCACCATGTGCTAGTATACTCATATCAGTTAAGTTAGCTAGTATTATTCAACAGCTTTTTTTGTCTGGAACCATATCCGGGCAAATAACTCAACAAAGTAATTTGACCCAAAAATTTCTTAGCTAATCTATAATGTTCTCTATACTATTATTTCTAATAAATAACTAATCCAATAAGTAAAAAGAGTGGTCTTATTTTGTTTGATGCTTATCAACTTTATTTCCGTATTGAATTTTGACATGAAATTGTTCACATTAAAAAAATTTTTGTCGACGATAAATCATTGTATCTGTTTAAGTGTCATTTTGCTAAATAGCATTACGTTGCTATGAAACAGTCAAATATTTAAAAAAATTAAATGGATTTCTAGAAAGCAGCCACGAGTTCCGCATATACTTACAATATGAACATATGTATTCAGTGACATCATAACCCCCTATTAGGACTAATCACGTCCCAGATTGCGCTGATACAAACACTGATTTCCATAACTCAATTTCTTTGATTTGTGTAGACGATTTTGTCTGGAAAAACAAGCGGACAAATTTAATATTAGTTGAGTTGTGATACTTTCGAAAAGCGACTTTATTTTGCTCATTCTGCGCAGTAATTCCGATTACAATTGACAGCTACTATTATTTTAGATCAAATTTCGAAGCAATATTTATGGAAAGCAACAAGACCTTTGTCCCTCGGTGCCATTAGATCATGATAAGTTTACATAATAAACCATGCTACTTGTAAGTAGTTCAAAACTAACTTAAACATTTTTAACGCTGAAGCCAGAATTGTCACTTTTTTTGCGAAAAATTGCTCAATAATAATGACCGAAAACAAGATTTAAGGCCGTGCATATTCAATAAACTTTGAAGAACGGCCTAGTAAAACTGCCATACGAAGTATATAAACAAGTTGAACGGCTTAGAGAACAGATCTTCAGAATTATCATAAGTAGCAGTAAATCGAGATGTTTCATTTTCTTGTCAATAAATTTACCTTTTTCAATTAACTTCACGTAGAAAAGCATGACGCTATGAAGAATGAAAGAGACATTAAAAAATTGCCCGCATATATATAATAAAGTTACTTAATAATTATCCGAAAAGAATATACTCAACAATAGTCCATAAATCGTGCCTAGCCGTTAGTACTCATTTATTCTTCGTTAGGATATAACAATACCAATATTCCAGAAATACGATCTACGAGATTTATACGCATGCGAGTAATCACACAAATGAAGTCTTGGGAATACATGTATCATCATTTTAAATCGTTTACTATAGACAATAGTATTATACGATTGTCTGAGATAAATAGTTTACTTCCATCTCACATGATACAAGATTAGAAATGTTTCCAACAGCGATTCATTCTCTACAAAATTCAGTTTCGAATGTCGCCTCCACCAATTATGTATTACCACTAGCTTTAAAAAATATGTGCATCTCAAGGTTTAGCTTACGAATCTGAACGATAGAACCTATTTTGCCTGCTTCGATCAAAGAAACAAATTTCGTAAAGAACCTACCATTTTCTAGCTGGGTTAATTGAAAAGGTGGGAACAGCCAGTCATTTACATGTGCTTTAGGAAAAATAAATTCTTAGCATAATTCGCTCGTCCAGTTCTTAATGAATGTTTATAATTGTTCAAAACGAGATGAAGTAATATTTGGTGAATAATAATTTATATCAGGAGGGGTTTCGCGGATATTGTAGTAATTTCAATTGTTGAGGTCATGAATCAATTAAAGTTAGACCACCATGGAAAACCTGCAAGCACCGGATGGCCGTTTGGTCCTATTGTGGGACTCTAGCAGAGCGCATCAACGATCCCAAATCGCGAAATTCGAACCCAGGACCTATCAGTCTCACGCGCAAGCGCTTCACCACTGAGCCCATATCATTTAATTAATAAAAACAATTTCTTTTGATTCAAGTAGATTTTATTTTATATATTTATTTGAACACATAGATATTGGTACAAGGAGGCACCAAATACATATGCATCACACAAACCTCATTTGATTTGTGTGAGGGTTGTGATATTGTCCGGGTGCCCAATCCGAAGTAGGTGATTTTCTTAGGAGGCCACACTCGTAGCCTTCGACCTGAAGGTCTGATCCGCAACATAAGGAGGCAGTCCCATAGTAGTCGGTGGCCAATACACCATTTGTTCCTTCGGGATACTGGAGCCCATGTGCACTATTGGTCTGGAATCAGGGTTTTCCAACTCCCCTAGGTGAACTCTCTGTGTCCACCAACCCGGTCAAAGCGCCGGACATTCGCTTTTCGTCCTCTCAATTTCGTAAACAACACCCTCGCCACGAGAAGGAAGTGAGTAGGACTTTCCTGGCAGAGGCTATATACGCGTGGCCATGTGAGAGCATTTCGAGAGGGAAAGCGGACTCTCCCCACTCTCGGTCGTACCAGGGCATTTGGGGGCGATTCAAATAGAATATATTTTTCAATATAGTTAGTTGAATCTTTTTCATAATAACTCTATCACTTCATTCAATCAAAAGAATACAACCCCTTGAAATGAAGATAATCTGATCATTTAAACATAGGATATGAACCACCTAAAAATGTATTCTCCGAAAGATCTTAATCATACACAACCATTCTACTCAACTCAAACAATTCCTTTTATTTTCTTATAAAAGTTTATTTGTAATGTATATAGATATATGAAATGATACAGAACTATTGAAGAACACAAGTCATATCTAAATAGATTTGATTTATATTTCAATCTTCTTTTTTTTAACTTTAAAGAAAATATTTAATAATATTTAGAAATATTATTTACAATTGATCAAAACTAGTAAGTTATTTATTCACTCCTTTTTTTGTTTTACGTTTTATTATTATTTCAATATATTTTTTTTTATTCAATTAGTTCATTTTCAGTAGTTCGAGAACGTTTTACTGTTGGACTTGAATAATCATAAAATAACCATAGTTTTGGTAAATATAATTCAAATTCAGCACAATACATATCTTTATATGGAGCAACATTTCGTACAAAACGATAATGCCAATTTCTTATGAAACATTTATCATTAATTTGTTCATTGTTCATATTATCAACTATTTCATCATTTGTTGTTGAATTAATAAATTGAAATAAATCAGTCATATTTGTATTTAAAGCTTTAGCTAAACGTATTTTAATAGTTTGTTCCGATTCAATATTACGTCTCATAAAACAATAACAATAAATATATAAAGGTTTAATAAATTTTTGACGTATAACAGATGAATCATTTAGATTGGCAGTTACACTATTATCATTAATGATATTTGATGATTTTATACAATTCAATGGTGGTACAAATGCATCTAAAAAATCTATAGCCAATTGAGGAAGATTCATAATAACTACAAAACGATCAATTGATAGTGAGATAGAATCACAATCAGCTGATTCAGTTGTGTCAGAATTCCCATATTTTCTGTAGTGCGGAAGAAGAATCTAACATATAAGAAAGAAACAAGTAATTGATAACTGATATGTTATAATACAAGACAATACAATACATAATTTAAATAACAAACTTCAAATTAATTTCGAAAACATTCCGAATATGATCAACGTAAATGATCGAGGAGGAATGCAAAAGTTTCCCACTATCAAACGATACTAGCTACAAAAATAAAACACAAAAACACTTGGTTTTTGTTTTTTTCCTAAATTAAAACTTGATCATGATTGCTATCACATCGCAACTAACATGAAAACCTTGAGATACTGATTAGGTGTAGTCCTATTTTTTTAATGACTCACATGTTTATACCTACGAATTCTTGGATCTCAGAGAAATAAAAGTTAGTAAAGCTAGTGAATTTGGTTCGAAAAACCATATAATCTAACATGTTTGTCTCAAGGGAGCTGTCTTAGTAAATCTTTGAGAAGAATTTAAACATACAGGTGTTAACGTAGATTTCTCGGTCCAGTCTGAGTGAAATCATAATAGCAGTTAGGTGTTGTAAAACAGAGTAACGAACAAAGTTTTATCATTTAATAATAATATAAACTTCCTATTAAAACGATCTATTCTACACGGTTGGAATATCATGACACGCACCTATAAGAAAACCAACAAACAAGCTATAGAGCAACCTTTCGAGAAAGAAATATCAGTGAACGTAACTTAAAAAGTATTAAGACATACTTAACGGAAGAATGAAGACGATAACCACATTTCAAATTAAAATAAGGTAATCGAACAATAACACGCTATCATATTCATCGTGATGTAACATAACTAAAAATCCAGCATATTTTGATAAAAATAGTGAAATACAAAGTTCATGACTTTTCCGAACCATTACATTCATTTTGATGAATCGTAGACACATCTTGTGAATGATCTCAACTGTTTAAGTATGTAATAATCATATATCTAAAACACTCGAGCTGAAGAATATTAGAAAGAACAGTATCAAACATTTCAACAGCTATGATCACCAATTACACAGTTTCCACAAGATAAATTAAAAACCAAGTAACCTATGTAATAACCATTGGACAAGTCAATTACTAAACAATAATAATATTAATTGAGCATATCACAATATCTTTCTACAATTTGGTAAAGCTAATATATTACATATTTACAAAAAAATGTAGAGATACGTAATTCGCGAAACACTTCAATTTAAGAAATATAACTTTTCATTGTAAATCCATATATAAAATCATTTTTACGAAGATAGTCATCATTAATTTATAGTTCATAGTGGTTGCACAGGGAAACGAAACAATCACTAAGCAAAGCCTAAGACAATTAATTCATTTTCTATGTAAATGCTCAGTTTAGGTAATTGTCACAAATTTATGTAATTTATGACTAACTTCACGAATAAATTCACGTCCATCCATATTGTAGCAGACAATATTTTTCAAAGGGCGTTTACGCGATGAATTTTGGGCAACGTTTTTTTTAAGCCAAATAAACGAATCAGGATTGAGATCATTTGCCAACACATGACATCCTGCTCGACCAGCTGGAATAGAGAAAGGTCCAATGCCAGCAAATACATCATAAACAACTACACGATCTCCAGGAATAGGTCGCGGTGTAAGAAATGGATCATTAATTGGAAGAGGTGGACGCAAACTGTTAACGACTCGTGTATGTTCAGTACCTAGACGAAAAAAAATTATTTTGTTGAAAACTCAGTTAGTGCAACAAGAACATTCCTTTGATACACCAACAATGACTGCTAGGAGGTTAAGTGATGAACAAAAAAGTTTGGAAATAGGATGTACTGTCAGCTTTTATAGAAACAAGACTATTCTAGCAGATAATCAGTGTTTCCATATTTATTAATCATACAAATAATCAGGACAGTAGTCATGATTTTAGGTGGAACAAGCAGGCAACTTTCTTCAACATGGGTAATACATTAACCACTTTTTTGTACAATCTGTTTACCTTGGTGATGTGAATAATGCTAGTGCACAACTTAAAACGCCTCATTAAATAATAAAAATGTTGACATGAAACTTAGCAGTGCATTTACGATGCAACTCAGATATCAAGCTACGACATACTTCTTTTAGAGTTTTAAACCGACAACCATTAGACAGTCAGCAGGAACAAACCCAGAATGCCAACTCACTTAGTATCCACAATTAATATACAAATGGGCAAACTGAAGACAATCACTGGCGGACATATTAAATGGAGACAATCATATGTGTGTGAGGAGTATTTTCAAAAAGCAATACAGCATAAGTAGGGCACGTAACTATCTTGAATCGATACAACTAACGAGCCATTGTAAGACACAAAATAAATAGCAAACATAATTGGTAGGAGTACCACAAATGTTGGGAAGAATATATATGACATGAAAAATCCGACTAGAGAGCCAATCACTAAACGCCAATGTACAGTTTCTAACACTTATTTTTAAGATGAATTCATTGGGTAATATTTATCTGAAATTTTCTATGAACTCTCAACATACAAAATGTAAGTAATCACTTCAAGAACAGTAAAAATCTGCTTTACTATGGTGAAAAACAAATGGTTGCAAATATAAAAAAAAGGTAAATTTAACTAGCTGAAGTAGTCACTAATTTTTCTAATTAATTATATAAACTACCTCCGGGATATAAATGCTTGGTATGTTTAACATTGAAAAGGGTAGGTTATTTAGAAAGTTCCATGGTAGATATCCGAAATACTTGGTTTAAGGACCGATATAGTAGGTGAATTGACATTTGAAAGATTTAGAGCTATCTACCACTTTAGAATCACGGTGAGCAAATTTACAGTATAAACTCTTAAACTTTAGACACAGCACATTGTTGTCAAAAAAATAATTCATTCAAGCTGATCTTCGTGAAATTTTAAGATTTATTAGACGACTTAAACCTAAACATGTAGACTTAAGTGGCAAATGTTTGAAATATTAAACTATGAACACATGCAAAAAGACATTTACGGGATAACACGGATGGAATTTACAGAAAATAACAATTCAATGAGGCAATGTATTGGAACAGAATTTAAGAGAAAATTAAAAATTTAGCGGCTTTAAATAAACAGGAAATAGGACGCTCACCCAAACGCGGATTACAGTAAACTTTACTAATATCCAAGTGCAACGTTACACTGTTTTCACGCATTGATGTTATGTAATCAGGAACACCAGCAAGTAATTCCACTTCAAAAGTACGATAAGCCGATTCAATATTCGAAGCTTTATGAATAACTGTGCGAATATTTGGTATTTTATCAAGAGCAACCTGACCTGTAGTTGGTTAGTCAGAAATGATAGGGAACAAAATAAAGACTTGTCAAATAAAATATTAAAGGTGTTAGTAATATGAAAAAATAAACTAAATATGTCACACATGTAAGTGAATCGATAACTTTATGAATCACACAGCAAACATAAACATTTGTAAATGATAGTCATATATGGACTGTCAGTTTTCCTCACTACGGAAAAATAATTAAATAAATAGTCCTGATATTTCCAAATATATGAAAGTTCAAAAACTTTCTCGGATGTGAATCAAGAATAGTTGTCCTACTAAAACTGTCAATCCTTTCTCGAATTGCATGGATTTGCTTTTTAGCCTAAGTACCACTTTAGTTGTTTTTTGAACATGTAGTGGCAAATAAATCCACAAAATAAACAGTTCAGTAAGTCATCAACATTGACACTGCAGATACCACAGGTATTTCTAGTTTGACAACACTTCAATCAATAACACCTTCTATGATTGAATCGTGCCCGCCCAGAGAAATCAAAAGTCAGAAGCGAGGAGCTCCGAAGATATATTTGATAGGCTATCAATATATCGAGAAACGAATGATCTTAACTGGCTAGTGCTTGCAGGAGAAGTTGAGCACGGCGTTCTCACTCGTGATCTGGTGTGGATGCATGGCCGAGCGCCTTCAGCTAGGTGAGTTCATTAAAACTAATGTGGTCAGCATCCAGTTTCCAATGTCGATCGGCTATGACTCCTTGGTTGGGTCCTAGAGATGATGCGACTCAATGGTTTGAGATATTATCAGACATCGCTTGTAATAGGAGTCAGTGGCGATTCTGTTGTTACGGTTTTAAATTATTTGTAAAAGTGAGAGGACCTCTTTTGACTAAAAGAAGTCTTTCTTGAGCACACTTTTAGCTTAAATGTATCTGGTGTTATATGATATTCTTGTTTACTCATTTGTTTTAATTGTATTTTCTGACAGAACTTCCCTTTCCCCTCTTATATATCCCTTGAATTATGCAGGACATACTTATTTCGGTGCACAATGGTACCGGTAATTACCTGTAAAAATAAAATAAAAACACACTAGATACTTAATACGAACCATAGATTGAAAATATAGCTTGGTACAGACATACGGAAACTAAGTCTATTGATCTCCAAACAACATAGGGATCAAGAGAACGGTTTCACGGCAGACCCACGCCTCAATAATGTCAGTAAACGACTATCTTAAGTGCAGAAGCGGGATTCATGCCCGGTAAGTGAGGTTTTACTGAAACTTCGAAAGAGCAACTGGTTTTTTGAAAAAGTAAAGACATCACATCACTCACCAATAATATGACGGTAGGGTAAGGCTTCAGTTTTGAGATTAAATTGTATAACGTGACCAATTATAGTAAACCCAGTAATAGGCAAGATGAAATCAGGCAACAATTCCTTGATAACTTGTTCGAATGTGAAATTTTCATAACCGATCGACATATTCACGAGACATGGTGAGGTGACAATATTTTCCAACATATTTATCTCTTCTTCTACAACACTAACTTTTTTAAATGCTTCATCGTTTAATGAATCTTCAGCTTTCAAATCGTTTAGGCATTCGGGCAATTTAGGTACAGATAAATCGACTGGTTGAAGATTTGCGTAATCTTTAGGTAAATCAACGTTCCACTGATTCAAATCAGTTATAAACTGTAAGATTTTATCAGGTTCAGGCATTTGAACCAGCATCAATTTACGCAACGATCCATTTGAATCTCGGCTGAAAGTGATTTTTTGTAAAGATAAAAAATGAACTATTAAGAATGAATAAACTATTTCAGGAGAAATAAATCATGATAACATAACACTTAATGAGTAGGAGGCTTTATGTGGTGCCCAAAAACACTTATCACAAAGATTGAAAAACTTTAAAGAGTATATAGAGCGTAGTCAGAATATCTTCTTAGAAGTAATTATTCTAAGTTGACATTTTCCTTAGCAAAACACTAAGGGAAATCGAGAGATCCCGAAGAAGCGGAATCTGGGCGGGATATATTAGATTAGAACAGAAAACTTATCAAATTGTAGTAATAGATAACCATGAAATCAACATATGTTACGGAAACCTGTTTTAAGCTACTGAATGTCTCTGACCATTTATACTTCTCAGTCGATACCAAACCGCATACCATCAGATTAGCAGATATTTTTTTAGGATGATACTACCTGATAGAGTAGTCTACCTAAAGCTAAATGCAACAGCTACAAACTCACCGTGAAACTGATAGTAAATTGAAATATTTTTGGTAACATGGGTTCAATCCTTTTTACCAATATTTCACCTAGATTTAAAACAATACATTTAATCTGGAAATCGGTAATCTGATGACTGTTTCACTGGCGAGGCGACGTGTATGGATACTTTACTGTTAACAGGTATCGTTACCAAGGTTTGACTTGATAATTTCGAATAAATTGAGAATTGTGTAGATTGGTACAAATACATTACTTACTGTTAACAGTTGCACAACTGAAAGAAAAGCACTGTTAAACTGAATTTGAAGGTCGATGTGCTACAAAAATAGAATGAATCTGTACGTTCAGAGCAAATAGACGAAATAAAACTTAGATGTAAACAGGATTGATATAATTCTCTAAAAAATCTGACTGAAAATACTTAACATTTTCTGTATAAAATAATTATTTACTACACTTACAGATAAGTTATGCCAATTTAAATTAAAAATAGTTACATCTCTTAAAGTAACTCAAAACCGCTTTATCCTCCAATCTGACCAAGTAGACTCTGTAAACTGTTGAGTTGAATAAACTCTACACTTATCATCGTGTATTGAAGAAACAGTTTAGAATTCACTTTTAAGATGTAAACACCGGTTAATTAATTACTGACTAGAACTGACTTATCAGAAGTATGGCTGTCGTCGTTTCTGGTAGCAGAAGAAATTTTTAATCCAAAACATGTTCTAGATGTAAACAAATTATGTGTTAACCAACACACTTGTATCAGTGCAGATGAGTGAACGAAAATTCAACAGGCAAAGCAATAAGTTACAAAAAGGTCAACGAGGTTTTGAAGGAACTTAGCTTCTAATTTGTCTCAACCGCAGTCAGTAGAAATGTGCATACAAATTACGACACTTCTGAGTTGTCATAATACTGTAGTGAACGAGAACACAAGTGAGACAATCGAATGTATTTGAATACAAAATTACAGAACATCTTAGTAAAATCGGAGAATCATACAACAAATACTTCAGACAATCGTCTCAGACTTGATTGTTTTTTCGTCTCCACAACAACCATTCTTTGTCCCCGTTCTCTTTTCTTTGATTTTCTTAACCTTCTGCATCCAGGCATTTCACTTTCGATTGATGATACGTACTACTTATATCTCTCGACATCAGTAGCACACACCACAATACTATTCAGCCGAATAGTGTTGGGAACTATCGACAAAGGTTCAGTACAGAAGTCACTTATCTGCCCTTAGACTCAACCACATATCAAATGTTGGATCGCTTAAATTCATCAAACTAACAAGACAATTTTATATGAATAAACTCACAGGTTTTGTACGACTGCTTTAGTCGTACAGCATGTGTTTAGTGCACATCCTGGCTGACGAGATCTGTTATTCTGTTCGAGATAGAGTGAGGATATATACAACTTTGATGTATGGGATGTAAAGTCGTTTTGTAAGACAAATTGAAAACGATTTCAAAATACCTCAGAAATATATTACATTCACGCCACTAAATGATTGGAGTCAGGTTTTTCCTATTACTATAGGTAGAACTACACTAGCTATAATCTTTGAAATTCATATAATTCAAAATATAGAACTACCATACGCCGCTACAATTGTAGCTAACCATTAAAAACATTGCATTGGTTAATGTCAAAATCCACATATACGCCTGAGGAGTTTGGTAATGAGCAACCAAAGAGAGATGAATTTCTAATCAAGCAGATACTTTCTAAGAGTTAAACAATTCAGTATAAATATGAAATGAGTTGTGTTGACGATAACAATCTAAACATTATACTAGGAAACTTACTAAGTTTTAGATATTTTAGGTAGTCGGATAAAAGGACAGAAAAATGGTCTCAACTTCTCTAAAGACGTCTTGACATGTTTATCACATTGAATACCGACGAATATCATTGGGACTTTACGTTTAAAGTAAGATCGATCCAATTTTATGTCGTTTGTCGGCGGAAGTTTACCGCACGGTTTCAAAACTTCTTTTAACTCCGAGTGATTTTCTGTACAAGGAAGTTGTTCATTCGTATGACTTATGTTGGAGGTCATCAGTGATTTCGACAAATACTTAACTGAATACACAGGAAAAAATATGGAAGTGGGTCTGAGGTAAGCAACAAAAGAGATTCTCGTTGCCTTGAAAGTTAAGAAAAAGGTACAATTAGTACATAGTATTCATAATCTGAAAGGGCTTCAGGTAATATCTACTACAAAAGTCTGTTGTTGACCACAGTTAATGTTTATGAAATTCACAACACCCAGTTATTACACACAAACCGTTGTCACAACTAGATGACACTCAACTGACAGAAACCATATTACAATCTAATGTCAAGATAAGTCAGTGAGAATCTAAAATACTGATTTGGACACTTTTAATTAGTAATTTACCCATGACAGTCTAGTTTTATCGACGGTTTAAACGCTCAGCAATATTAATTGCCAGACATGAAGTATTTAGTGTCTAGAACACTCATAACCGTTGAGTTACAAAATAATGAAAGTGGTAGACAGTAAACACACTAACACAATCATGAGTCTCATAGTTCAGGAGGCATTTAATGCCATAAACTAACAGCTGAAACACCAACATCTAAAAACTCTATACCCACAGAATTCTCATAACATGAATGTGCAATTATCTTGGAGAGACCAAAAGGCATCACTGCATTTTAATTACATTTTTGTGACAGATACCATAATAGAAAAGGATCATATAGTTTACGATGTTACAGCTTATGAAATGGTGCAGGGATATGAAAGAAATCCGTATATAATTGACATCGATCGGTCAATAACAACTTACTGGTTGTGGTCCGACAGATGGTGCAACTCATTAGCTTGAGACGGTATTAGATGTGATTGAGAACAGAAGCCAATGGCTGTAATCATCATTCACATTCGTCTTATAATCCAGAACTGCTTTAACTGGGAGGATCCCAGTTCTGACATTCATATTGGTTGAAAGTTCTTTTGAGTTTCATATGTTCAATTCTTGCCTTTATGTCTGCACCAGGTCCCTCTTGTTAATCGATGATGATGCCCAGATAAGTGAACTTTTCCACATCTTCCAGAGTCTCTCCATCAAGTGTGACTGAATCAGTGTTCCCCGTGTTTTGTTTCAGGATCTTGCTTTTTCCCTAGTGTGTTTTGAGCCCTAATGCTACAGACAGGTGTTTTTGCTACACTGACTGTCCTCACCTGCATTTGTCGGTGTATACGGGATAAAAGAGCTCGGTTATCTGCGAAGTCCCAATCGTCCAGTTGCGTTCAACCTGTCCATCGTATTCCATCCTTCCCCTCAGACGCAGCTTTTCATAATACACTCAACTGTCGGAAGAAAGAGGGAGGGGGAATGTAAGGAGCCTTGTATGACTCCGGTCATCACTTGGAACGCATCTGCCAGCATTCCTTCATCCACGACTTTGAAGCGTAATCCCTCCTATGAATTCCGGATGATGTTGACAATCTTCGCAGGTACACCACAGTGTCTAAAGAGGTTCCATAAAGTTCTTCGATCTACGCTGTCAATCGCCTTCTCATAGTCAATGAAGTTGATGGGTAGTGATGAGTTCCATTCAATTGATCGTTCAACGATGATCCGTAGTGTCGCAATTTGATCTGTGCACGACCGATGCTTACGCAATCCGGTGTGTCGATCCTAAAGTTGGGTGCCCACTAAATCTTTCATTCGGTTGGACAACACTCTGTTGAAAACCTCTCGTGGTACCGATTGTAGTGTGATCCCTCTGTAGTTCTCACATTTTCTCAGATCTAAATTCTTTGATATCTTCATTTCTGTCTGTTGGCACTTGTTCCTCTGCAGTGTCGGTTGCTATTTCAAGCCCATATAGCTTGTTCTAGCTTCCGGACAGGCCAATTTATTCATTCTTCTGGAGTCACGTTTTGACCTTGTCAGTTATTCGCTTATCAACCTTGACTGTTTTTATGTAAGCGTATGCGTTTCTCATCTTACTCATCACATGACTGTAACATATTTTTGTTTGACCATAAATATCGATCCACGCTTAACTAAATTGAGTTGATTCACTCGCCTTCTCCATTGTGTGCCGTTCCGTGTTGCTTCGCTTTCCGATCAACGATTGTATGAAATATACGTACTGAAACTTAATTCTCATATATGACTCGCTTAATTCCGTTAATCACTGACGCGATTTAAGTCGCTGATACTACACGAGGATTGACGATACGTTTATTTCAATAGTAATCACTCATACTATTCAAATAAAGTCAGATATCGGGCCACTAAACCTCCCCCCAAATATTCCTGAACAGAACGTGGAGCATGTTCGCAGTTGCCCCTATATTTGACTTCAGTGCTTCGGCTGTTATGTTTTCTCTTCCTGCTGCTTTGCCGCTCTTGATTTGTTTTATGGCCATCCTGATTTCTTTGGTCGTTGATGCAGTGACATTAATAGGAAGGTCTGTATGTGCTGCTTCGATATCTGGTGGATTCAGTGGAGCTGGCCCATTCAAGAGTTCCCTAAAGTGTCCCCCCATGTGTTCTTGGATTTCAGTGATTAGCCTGCCTTTTCCGTCTTTGATTGGTCTCGACGGTTCACTACATTTCCCTCCCACATTCTTCGTTACGTCATATAGTTGCCTCATATCTCCTTCTCTTGTAGTTTTATCCTCTGTTCCTGCTAGGTCTTCCAAGTACTTCTGATTGTCGGTTTTAATGCTCCTCTTCACTTGCTTGTTTGTTTCAGTGTATTCAGCTTGTGACTTGGCCCTCTCTGTTCTTGTTCGACTGTTGTTGGTTGCTGTCTCCTTGTTCTTCCTTTATTGAATACTGTCTAAAGTTTCGATAGATGTCCAATCCTTATGATGATGGTTCTTGCGGCTCAGAACATCCTGACATGTTGAAGTTAGTGCTTGTTTGATCCCTTTCCAGTTATCCTTCATAATAGTTTCATCTTCGTTGGATAGCTATTGCAAGGCTTGGAACACACTGTTCAGAGCTATCTTGAATTCGTCCAGTTTGACTGTATTTCAAAAGAAGTTTGTATTGAACCTTTGAACTACTGTTTCTCCAGTTGTCCAGTGTTTCTTTAGCTTCAGTTTGATTTTGGCCACAACCAGTTGGTGGTGATCTGGAGTTATGTCAGGCTCTCTCCTGCTTCACACGTTTTCCATTGAACTTCTGAATCTCTTAGGGATGCTTTGATGATCCTGATCCATGAGATTCACATCCCACAAGTGCACTTTGTGCTCCTACGGACAGCATCACAGCAAATCCCTGAGTGTGTGGGTCATCTTCCTCTTTGTGACCAGAGTACAGCAGCATCTCTCCTGAATTCAAACTTTTCTGTTCAGCTTGGGTCCAATGGGTTTCACTGATTCCGAGCACTGTCAAGTTGTATCTCCTCATTTCCGTAGGTATCAGATTGGTCTTCCCGGTCTCTCACATTGTCTGGACATCCATCCCATGTACCTATACTAATTGCTGCTCTGGTTGTTAGAAGGGGAGATCGGTCTCGTAACTTTCGGAGAACCTTGGCCTTCACTATGTGGCTCCACAATTCCTCCGAATGAAGATCGTCCAACTCTCAGGGCATAGTTTAAATGGTCCAATTTATTTATTCTGGTTAGGGTTTTTTGGCAAAGCCGTTTCCTACGAGGCGGGGTTGCTGACCCCGTGTCCAACCCTCTTCCTTTACCCGGGCTTGATACCGGCAGTAAACCTAGAAGAGCTACAGGCGAAGCTCGGTTACCCAATACGGCCATATAATTAGAACAATCCCGGGGAACCGTTGTCCGAAATAATGACAGTGAAAACTTGTTCATCAAACAAAAAATATCATCAAACTACGATTTTGACAGAAGATAACATCTAACTAAACGTATATTTCGTTCTAAAACAAATAATTTATGTACAAAAATTATCTTCAATAAGATTTCTGTTTTTATAAGTCACATAAAAAGTCCGCAACGTGATTCTAGCAGACACCTTTCTATAAAAACAGCAGGTGAAATACCACAAGCTCCAGCAGTTAGCTGACAAGAAAGGCCCGAAGACTTAGTTGTCGGACAGGAGTCTTCCATCTTTGAAACATTGATTTTAATATCGGTATGGTTACTGCCATCACTATCATACTCTTTTTTCACCTCATCACTTAGGAAACTTTCTTCTGTCTTGTAATTTTTCTTAATACCAACAGCAGTTCTATCACAATCTACAGCGTCGAATTCCCCTGTTTCTGACTTAGGCTTGGTTTCGGAATCGTTTGCTGATGTTTGTGCTTGATGATCGAGTTTAGCAATTACAGTTTTTTCATACATTTGAAGAACATCAATCCAACGAATATGCTGATTACTAGAAAGTGGTGGCACAGGACCACACAACTCAACTATATAAGGTTCATATACAAACTGAAGTGGAGATGTATGGTTTTTTGCGTTATGATTCTAAAAAACAATGTGATAAAGCCAAATAACCATTTTAGTAATAAAAAAGTAATGGTAACTATAAAAGCAACGGTTGTCTAGGAAAAGAGAAAGAAGTCTGAATTTTTACGTATGTTCTTCTAGAAAATCTTACCAATAAAGAAAAACACATGAGTAAATAAAACAAAATATATTTTGGAAACATATTTAGTAACTAGATGGTTTGAATTAGCTGAAAATTTTTTAGGTAGTTAAGCACTAAACAGTAGGCTGTTTTTAAATAACTCATTTATCAGGTGACTTTTTATGTATATAACTTTGATCTACACTTTATTGTGCAGGGGCTACTGATATTAACCAGTTGTCCCCACGAGTAGACTGTAGCATGGCAGTGGAAGAATAGATAGTTCATTTAACTTTAAAACATCAGGTTACAAGTTTCGACAAAAGAAGCAATTTTTTCGAATCCGTGTCGAGATTCCATCATATACCTGTGGTGGCTTGGCTTCGCTAATCAGTCACTTTGATAACAGTTATTATATAAATCCTAACGGTGTTTAAATTGAGAAGGCGATAAGAAGCGGCAACCACAGTTTATTAGCGGACAGTACAGATAACAAAGCTACAAGCACATCGAGCGAATTCGAAGAAGTGAGGCGAATGTATATATGCGAGCAAATACAGAGGCAAATTTGCACTCACATCGAATAAGGCGCAGCTAGGCACGGCAAAGGCTAATAATAGGATTCGAGTACGTATATACATGGGGAAGACAATGACTCATTGAGCGATATTTAAGATATTAACATTTTAGCTAGAGTCAGTCAATTAGTAACAACGCAGAACTTCGTACGTACGTACATCAGTTTAAGTTGCCATACCACATTAGCACACAGATACAATTGTCGATTCAAATCCCATAGTGGTAGAGGTAGTAAGACTATAAGCAGTAATCGGGAAGATTAGGGTTTGAAGATGTTATTCAAGGAGTATAATCCAGTGAAATAAATTTGGAAAGAGAAAAAAAGGGACATGGAGAATTTAGAAGATTAGAGATATGTGTGTAGGCTGTCACGTGTGATCAAGCATACACGTTTATACAGGCATGATAGTGGTCATAAAAATACAAAGAAATAGACGAATTGTCACTGTTCCAAAAACACTGTCTGTAAATAAATTAATAAAAGGGCTCGACAAAATTAACCGCAATCAAAATTGATTGTGGAAGAGTTGCTATATACCAAATAACTATTAGTGACAAGAAATTTAAGATAGGCGCTCAACTACATCCCCACCTAGAACGAATCTAGGCACTGAAGCACATAAGTAGCAAAGGAATACTTCGTATTAAAAGGAAGATAAATGCATCCGAAACATACCCGACATTATTGTTCAAAACGACCAGAGGAATGTATTTTGTTAGAGCTTTTACCAAACAAAACTAGCTCATCTGTGCATCTAAGTCGATAAGAAAATTTTCTAGATGATCAATCCCATTAGGACAGCGGGATCATATTAACAAAACGGATAACAAGGTAATCGAAAACATGATTTGGAAAGGTATTTACAAGGGAATAGTAAGACTCAAGATTTAGGGGAAAATGAATTTAGACTAGTCCGACTGATTATGAGCCATATCACTCTAAGAATGTGAATTTGTAAGCTGTGTATTAGATAACTAATAAATCTTCAAGTGCATGATAATTTGTCCCAGTTGTGAAAATGCGCCTAACACTTAGTCCCGCCCCCTGTTTAGACAGACTACTTCACAAATATTCCCTTTCATTCAGTAAAGTTATTCTAAACCCAAGATTTGTTGGTTGAAAATCGAATGCTGTAACCACTAATTTTCCTCTCCAAGTCCGATATCTGTACTTAGAGAAACAGCATGAATAGATGTCAAAATCTATATCAGAATAAAAGTAAACGTACCGTGTTTTGACTAGGAATCAAAACAGTGTCCTGTTGTTTCCGAAGAGAAGCTGTGGGAGGGAGATGTATCATGTGGTGTGTTCCACTGACCCAGTTGTTTGTGAGACTACCAGTAGGTGGGGCTACTGGAAGCATGGAAGGTGGAGCCATAAAACCGCTCACAGGAGTGACTGTTGGACGTGCTGGGAACGCAGAACTGGGTGCATGCCCCAGAGCCTGTGTAGGTGGTGGTATGTATGAAGGAGGGGCGTACACTGATGGTGGGATAAATGTCGCAGGAGCCCGACGTCCAAAAGCTGAGGTAGGTGGAATGAGCATATTTGTTCGGGGTGTTGGGGGAATATTGTTCTTCCGCTTTTCTCCTTCAGATTCAGTTGTGATTGGACCATTAGGGTCATCAGAACCACGGGTATTTTCTAATACTTTTAAAGTTCCACCTTCCTCTTCTTCCTCTCGTTCTCGCTTTTCCCTCAACATACATTCACGTTCTAACTCAGAATCGTAAAATGCCATCGAGGAGGACTGCGAAGGAAAATGAAGGGAAAGATTTATTTGCGAAGCAGTTAATTTTGGAATTACACTTCAAAATTGAGTTACATTATACTATCCTTTCATGCGAGAATTAACAACTAACAGAACATATAGTCAGGAGTCCAATCCATTTTATATATTGCTAGTTTGAATCTTCCCATTGATGTATTGGACTGCAATTGACCAGTCTCTGGATACAGTAGCTAAGAGGATAACGCGATGGCGTTTGAGACGAACGGTATTGGGTTCGAGTCCCAGGGTGGGCACTGACTCTGGGATGCACGTACATCTATCTGATAAGTCCCAAATGGGGTGAAGCGTGCGCCCTAGATCCCACTGCTAGCTACCATCCACTTCTGCTTGTAATACAGTCAGGAGGTAGTGACTACACTATTATGACTCATAAGTTCTTACCCTAGTTTAAATCCATTGGACACAGGAAGTACAGTTTCTCTAAATTTGTAAAGAAGCACTTTGTTTCGATGTGACCCGAAAACAAATAGGCAACCATATTTCTTAGCTCCCCAGTACCGCATAAAATGTGAGTGCTGATTATACCAAAATCTCAGACAACCCAGTTTGAAGCAATTGGTACATCTCTAAGCAATAAAATACTTAAGGTTTCACAGATACTAGTTATGATTTTCCTTCACAACATTACTCTTTTGTTCATATTAGATTAGAACAAACCAATACACACCGTATCGGTATACAGTACGCTATTGTAATTCATTACCTTGGCACATGCAAAAATTACCATCAATGTAATTCACAAAAGTAAGAGTAAACAACATACTTGGAATGTCACTTCAGATACACTAAAAAAGCATCACTGGTTGCCATGGAATAAGGCGAATCTTCTAAATTCCATAAACAATTTTTCCTCTAAGTAACTTTTCCAAACGCTTTCGTTTAATCTAAATGTTTATTATCCACGCAGATTCTGGTACAATTAGGAATCAAAACCAGTGTCTCACACAAATCAAGGGATAATATTATTTAAAAATAAATGAAGGAATGGATGTATGGTCAATGAGTAAATTAACAAGAATGGTTTTTAAAAATAGATACGATTCAGTTGAAAATATGCTTAGGGGTAACTTCTTTCAGTTGAGGAAAATTTTCTAAATGTTATGAAGAACATCACAGGAAGCTAGAATAGGATTGTCATTGACTTCTATTCCGTGCCACAACTAAAGTATCATAACTCGGTAAGACATACTACTGAACCTCAGCAGTACATGGTATAGTCATTGAATGTCAGCAGCCCTTCGGAGACAATCATAGTCGAATACAAGGAATTGCTGAGAAACCTTAACTCAGAGACCAGGCTTCACAAGCAGAGAAAAACTCGCACCGATGCGTTGTAAACCTAACCCTTTACAGCCAGACGAACATCATGACGATGCTCAATATGACGCAGATTAGAATAAGCCACTGTAGCCTTTACCATACGTACATTAACTTTAACTATCAGGTCAATACCAGCACTCACACAAATACCAAGGTACAAAGAACTTCTGACTACTCTTAACGGCTCACCGCAGAATAGGTACAGACACATGTTCCTGCCAATCCTGGAAAAGTGCTTTGCATTTGGGTGCAAGCTACATGCCCAATTTACGGAAACTAATCATCAACTCATTAAATGTTATTTGTATAGCCTGAGTATCATCGCGTAGCATCACAATATGACCCAGCTACTCAAGACTAGAAAGTCTTCAAAAAACAGATCCGCATCACTATGTACTTCCGTCAGAGCTGTTTCTAGAAAATCATTGGTAGCAAGGTCGAATATAAATAGTGGTAATGGCAAATGTTCTCATAATTCCACTGCTGAAATGTAACAACAGAAAGAGGCATTTGTATGTCCTAATTATTCCCCATGCGTTTATAAACAGTGCCCTTACAGATTAGTGTTCAGTGAATCTAAGACAGCTTTGATATTAAGAAACACGGAGTTGGTCGGCAAAAAGCGTGAAAAGGTACCAAAATTTGGAGGTGTTATTTATACATCGATAGCCGGAACAAAAACCGCACTGCTCTTTATGCGTTATTCTTCCACGGGTTTCGTACAATTCGCAGATTATGATGAGTGCAAATAACTTAGACTCGATAGAAACCACACTTGTCCCCCAACTGTCATTACATAGATTACGTGGAAACTTTAAAAGATAGGAAGGGCAATCACTTCGATCCAAGATGCCAAAACATTTCGTTTCCCAAACCTTCCCAAACAACCGAGTTAGGTTTCTGACTACATATTCATCACTACCACTGAAAAGAGCTGAGAGCAGACACTTTGGGCTTAGTGACTTACGACGCTTCAGGAGTCCGAATTCCTTAAGGACCTTTACCTTGTTAAAACAGAATAAGAAATTACTAGTATAGGGGTTGTGGAGATTATTAAGTTTTTTTTTATTGAGATCATGAACCGATTGATGTTAGACCACCACAATTGAAAACCTGGAAGCACTGGACGGCCGTTTCGTCCTATTGTGGGACTCCTCAGCAGTGCGCATCCACGATCCCGCGAGCGCGATTCGAACCCAGGGCCTTCGGTCTCGCGCGCGAACGCTTAACCAACTGGACCACTGAGCCGGCATCCAATGGTGATAGTTTCTAACATCAACCAATCCACGAAATTGCGCGACCAACTTCCGTTGTACTGAGGTAGATACCTGTCTCTACCCGACAAGGATTAGCTCCACTGGTCACGGCTTCTCACTAGAACTCCGAGAATTCCCTCACGAAGCTAGTCACTAGTGAGCACATGTTGATTACTAGTATAGGGGATGTGGAGATTATCAAGTTTTTTTTTCATGATCTCAATCAACCTCAGTACAACGGAAGTTGGTCGCGCAATTTCGTGGATTGGTTGATGTTAGAAACTATCACCATTGGATGCCGGCTCAGTGGTCCAGTTGGTTAAGCGTTCGCGCGCGAGACCGAAGGCCCTGGGTTCGAATCGCGCTCGCGGGATCGTGGATGAGCACTGCTGAGGAGTCCCACAATAGGACGAAACGGCCGTCCAGTGCTTCCAGGTTTTCAATTGTGGTGGTCTGACATCAATCGGTTCATGATCTCAATCAGAATAAGAAATTACCTAGAGCTATACAAAATTGTTCAAAAACAAGACATACTAGGGAATAGCCAGGAAATCAGTTAGCTGTGAAAAGTAGGATCTAGCACAAATGCATCCCGGCCCAAATTGCTAAGCCCCACATAAGCAAAGTGAGAAGAGAGACAAGATGAAAAGTAAATGGAAGCATACCCTAAAACAAATGCGTCAATCGAGGTTACTATATTAGATAAGCACAATAAGATCAGATAGGGAAGGTGATTATTGACGGAATCCAGATGGTGGTAGTATGATAGTTAAAAATAGTAAATATTGATATGGCCTGGGATGAAGCTATTTAGGAAGAAAAAATGACGCTCAAGATTTGCTAGCCACTGATTCCGACCATAGAACAGACCGTAATCAGGTAGATTTCATCTAACAGCACGACTTATTCAAACAGTCAATAACTTCAAGGAATGACCCCACATCTTGACTCAATTATTCAGATTCCTTGCAATCTGTTCATATTTCAGCCAGCATTAAGACTTAAGGTAGGTGGTAGCTGGGTATAACCAACACAAAGAAATAAACTCAACTGAGATGTATATCTAAACATGAGAAATATCGTTCAAAAGCAAACATTCAGACTAGGGAGATAGTTTATTTGACATCTAGAAGATACAGAATAAATACAGCTGCACCAATGCAAGGGACTTGGCCCCACTTAATTTGAGCAACTGCATAGCAAGGCTAGACCTCAACTAATGTGTGGTACAAAGCTGAGTTCATAAATATGTGCTCGGTATATGGGTAAATCATGGTAGTTTGTACCATGTCACCCAACACTAACTACAAACTCAGACTATTGCGCTAGTCCCAACCAGAAATTATGGGTCTGTCGATATGGCTCAGAAAAATAGTCGATTAATTTGTGGATTGATGCAATTTTTATTGCATTAGATTTTTTCAAACCTCCTCTTGTACCAACTAGTGATGCATTTCAGGGTAGGAAGTAGTTAAACACGCGTAAAATAATTTTTAACCGTAGTTAATGAAGGCTAATAGCATACGAACGATCTGGTACCGTATCCCTAAATCCAGCATTACTCAGTTCTTCCATCATACTTGAGCAATTTTTTGAAAACAACTGTGAGAAAATACTAGTAACACTACGGTTGGTAGCCAGCCAGTCACAGCGTACTGTAGATAGAAGTGAAATGGTCAATGTCTTCGGTCATTTCACTCACTATGTTTAGACTACATAACTTGATGAATCAGCTCTGAAGGAAAATTGTCTTTAGAAAAAAATCAACTTCAAAAGTTATTGCAGTCACATAAGGTATTTAGGAACATTTTAAATCAACGTTTGTGTCAAGCAAATTTATAACCGCCAAACTCAGCCAATGAGAAAAGATGCTATTACATCAGCTAAATGTTAAGATGTATTTTTATTTTTAATTGTGACAGCTGACAGGTGGTATTCAGAGCAAGATTTAAGGCACGAAAGATAAGGCAGTATATTGTATACTCGAACTACGTGTTAAGTGTGGCATAAAACAACGCTTTGATTATTTATTTACAACCCCATATAACTCGCGCAACTTGGGATATCAATAAGTTTGAAAATAAGAACATTATTTGTTGGTTAGTTTATTAGTCGATGGATTACACTTCACCTAGCCATTTTAATTTACCGGGAATTCCCAAGATACCCATTACGAAGGCAACTAAAATAATTTGTGATAAACAATCAAACCACGTTAGTTTTGCGTGACATCTGAAGTGGTGACCGTACGTTTACTGAATTAGGGTAAGCTGGGTGAAAATAAACCTTCATGTTACCGTATATGGCAGTCTGATTCACAGTACTTTCTTCTACACCAGACATGAATGGTGTAAGATGTAATGGTACAAACGAAGGTAGTACGATGGATGAGAATAAGCCTAAGACTTCGCAACCAGATGTACTCATGCACAAGGTTTCAACTAGTATGTTGTGGGGACTTACAACCTATCACGTTGTTTAAAGCAACAAATAATTCGGTTTATTTCAATGAATCGATAGGTTGAGTCAGTATATTTAAACCACTAAGCGGTCACTCAAGGTGACAGACAATGTTTAAGAATTACTACCACTTACACATTAATAACACCCAATTTGCCGTTATTTCCTGGACATTTTAGAGAACATATGATCAGAAATACAAGTAATTGCATACACAAATAAGACCAGTGTTACTGACATTCGAGGACAAATGTGATCACGGAAATAACTTACAGGTTTAGTTCGATTTTTCTTGATTATCTCTTTATTTTCCTTTTTGTAATTCTCAATATAACGTTTTGTTTCTTCGACATTTATATCGTTTGTAAGATTGTAAACTATAAGATAAGCAAAAGGTCAGGAGTCATACTCAGGCTTTCTATTTTTCTAGGTAGAGATTGTACTCTTCTAAGCAGTCAAAATCATCCTCACGTTTATTAAAAACTGTCATAAATTCCATTTAGAAATGTCAACATACTCGCCCAGTAGCTTTTTGCGAATATCTATTTCTTTTTGTACCAAAGGGTCCTCAAACAGCTGATAACGAAAATTGGTTTTGCGTATAGGAGTTTTGCATTGGGCACATAAACCTGAACCTCGAACAAAAAGCACTTCGACGCAGTTTTCACACCTTGAGTGAACATCATGAATATTGTATACACTTACAGTGAGTGACCACATACGTTAACCATTAATTTTAACTGTGGGTTACTGTACTTGCTAGACCTGCAGCTTGGGCATGACTGTGACTGACCAATCATCTGGACGACCAATTCCCGATGCCGACCTTGTATATATTGAACTCCCTCTCGAACAAGGTTCAAATGGTTCAAATGGTTGTGAACGGAATAGAAGAAGCTTTCGCTTAACAGGCTTCCGTGTCTAGTAGCAGGGGATCACCAAATCCTCCAGGCAGGAACCTAGGTATGTTAACAATAAAAGAGGAAAAGAAATTAGTAAATCATAGTGTTTCAGTTTCAGTTTCAGTTTGGGAAGGACAGGAGGCTCGATGGCCTATGTTAGTCCTGGCAATGGTGGTCTCTCAGTTGATCCAACTTTCTTTTGAAAGAGTCGACGGATGGAGCCTCAACCACGTGCTGAGGTAGTGAATTCCACTCGTTGATGATTCGATGGGAAAGTCGATAGTCAGCTGACAAGTAATTTGTTCTCGGCTTGTGAACTTTTTTGGAGTGTCCTCGTAAATTCTCTGTTTTGGAAGACAAGAAAAATGAGGGCATGTTAGGTGCAAATTTATCACTAAGCAATTTGTAGACTGTAATCAAGTCGCCTCTAGTTCTGCGATATGACAACGGGAAAAGGTTCAGCTTGGCCAGTCGAGATTCATACGGAAGCTTCGCTATTCCGGGAACCAGCTTAGTCGCCGTTCTCTGAACCTTTTCCAGAAGCTCACTGTCTTTTTTAAGCAGGGGCTAGCCGCTTGTATGCAGTACTCAAGTTTAGGACGAACGAACACTGTATACAAAGTCAAAAACGTCTTAGCGTCGACATGACTAAAAGCCCTACGTATTGACCATAACGTTCTAAAACTTTTGGCGGCTATTGCACGGCAGTGTGCAGTAGTCTTTAAGTCTTGACTAACGATAACTCCTAAGTCATTATATGTCTGGACGACAGGTAGCTCAGTGTTATTCATCGTGTATGTATCTGTGCCTTGATGACCGATATGCATCACAACACACTTGGAAGTATTTATCGGCAACTGCCATGTTTGAGACCATTCAGATAACTTCTTCAGGTCATTTTGAAGTTCTAAGCTATCACTCTTACATCGTATCGTTTTCCATATCTTGACATCGTCAGCATATAGCAAGACCGATGATGATAGGAGACAAGGAAGGTCATTTACATACAAGAGGAATAGCACTGGCCCCAAAACTGTACCCTGGGGCACTCCACTAAGCACAGTTTCCCAGCTAGATAACTTTGAGTTCACCCTTACTCTTTGTTGACGCCCAACTAAGAAGTCTTTTATCCACATCAATAAATTGCCTCCAATCCCGACTTTTCTTAACTTATATAACAGCCGGTTGTGCGGAACTTTATCAAAAGCTTTACTGAAATCAATGAAGGCGACGTCTACAGGTAGCTTTTGGTCCTTAAGAGCGCACCAGCTTTCACGAGCCACTAATAAGTTAGTGAGACAAGAATAACCTATTCTGAAGCCGTGCTGCTTCTCCGAGAGGATCCGGTTTTTATCGAGATACTTAAACAGCTCCTTCCGAATAATCTTTTCTAAGATTTTAACAACCACACTAGTTAGGCTAACGGGGCGGTAGTTCTCAGGTTTGTGTTTCGTGCCTGTTTTGAAGACAGGACTTACTATGGCGTTTTTCCAATCTTTCGGTAAGCGACCCTGCGTAACGGATAGGTTAAAGCATGTACTTAAAGGGCTTGCAACGAAGTTAGATAATTCCTTCAGTAGCCTAGGATGTAATTCATCGGGCCCCGTGGATTTACCTATGTCAAGCTTATTTAGCAGACCAAAGACATCGAGTTCTTTAATGGTCACGCTATCCAGTGTATGTATGGGGGGATCTGTATACGCTGACGAGAAGGGCGCTTCTATGGTATACACGTTGCTAAAGTAGTTCGAGAACGCTTGAGCCTTACCAAAGTCGTCCTCCACTAATGATGAAGCAGTACTGTCTCCCCATAGAGCAGGAATATTTCCTTTTCTCCTTGTCCTTTGGTTTATATAGGAATACAAGCGTTTAGGACATTCTATGGATTCCTTAACAAGTTTTTCTTCGTACAATTTTCTAGACTTACGGAGGGTCGAGGCACAAGTGTTCCGAGCCTTTCGATACTGAGATTTTGACTCATCAGTCCCCAGTAACCTAAATCTATCCCACATTTTCCTTTTCTTACGGAGAAGGATACGGACCTCCCTACTGAACCATGGTGGTGAGTTTTTCGGCCCCTTTGGTATAGTCCAAGGGATGTGAGGTGTGGTAACTTTTAAGTATGAATTTCGAAATGCGTCCCAGGCCGTTTCAATGGAGGACTCTGGGTCTATTGTCCAATCTATTAACGATGCTGAGTGCATGATGTCTGGTATGTTTGCTTTCCAGACGTTGGGTCTGGACTGGACTGACGCGTCCTCATGACTGGCAGTTATATGGAAGTCGAAAGTTAAAACTGCGTGGTCACTTTTACCTAAGGGTGGCATATGATGGAGGTTCACAACATCATCCTCATAGTGAGTCAGTATAAGATCTAATAAGGATGATTCAGTGTCCGGATCGTACCTTGTCGCTTCTTTCACATGTTGCACTAGAGCACATGTGATAACCGCATCAACTAGTTCCTGCTCGAAAGAATTCTCCGACGATTTAGTTCGCAGATTTTCCCAGTCTACCATAGGTGCATTAAAGTCCCCTAGGATTAGACATCGACCACTTTGGGACCAAGTATTGAGACTGCTTAACAGGATCTCATTTGCCTCACAGCTTGGACTGCGATAGACCAAACCAATCAGCAGCTCTTGTCCCTTGCATTTTAAGCGAAGACTAACTAATTCACACGTCCCACTCTCATGGGATACACTATCGATAATGGTAAATGGGATAGCATTCCTAATGAATAGAGCTACTCCCCCTCCTTTGCGTTTTTGTGTTCTGTCGGCCCTTACTAACGTAAAGCCCTCGAAATCAAGTTCTATACTATCTATAGCCTGTGTCAGCCAGGTTTCTGTTACTGCGATTATATCTGGCTTTGTAGAGTCAATCTGTACACCTAGTTCCGATCGCTTATTAAGTAAGCTTCGTGCATTGGTGTAACAGATCCGAAGCCTGTTTAAGTGCCTTCGTGCTTCACCCAGAGTGGCTTCGGCATCATTCTCTGTCGAAGTCTTACAACCCGAAAATTTACAATTTTCAGGTCCTTTTCGCCAGCGTCTAACCTATGTTGTAGTTCTTTCTCGGCTTCCCGTCTTTTAACACGGTCTGCCAACGGTAGGTCCTTTCGGATAAAGACTCCTGAACCCTTTAATTTGTGTCCATTTTGTAAAATTAGGTCACGTTCGTTCGAAGAGCCGAATACTACTTTAAGCAGTCTGGAATGATTTGGTTTCGAGTCCGTTAGACTCCCTAGTCTGTACACCTTTAGCAAGGTGACCCCAGTCATATTTTGAGGCATGAGTTGATTAAGCAGCTGCCTAATCAGTACAATGTCATGCTCAAAACGAGCTTTAGGTTCAGAGCTATCGCTCTCCTTGATTCTATGAAAAATAGCTGATCTGTCGCTATGATCAGCTTTCGATTTTTCAACCACTCTTACGGGGGCAGGTTTCTCTTTTATATCCCTACTTTTCTTCCTTACAACCTTTACCCATTCGTCAACGGTGCTGGTAGAAGCAATAACAGTTGCGTCAAACCTAGTGTTGGGTTTTGGGGGGTTGTCGACGACCTGAGAGGTCGTGTTATGTTTACCGTTTGAAACCGATCGAGCCTTGCGATTGCGGCTTCTAGGTGTTTCCTGTTGGATCCCATCTGGAAGACGGGGAACAGAAGACCCTACTTTTCTTGAGCTTTTGTTTAAGGCAGGCCCTTTTGGAGACTGCTTTTCCTTCTTTGACGGGCGTGAGTCATCTATCACCGGACTAACCTTAGTTTCCTTCACGTTGATTTGCGTGTCGACAGATCGAGTGCTGTTTGACGCGTTCCGACTATGCTTGCTAAAACACTTCTTTGCAGCATCAACCAGTGAGATGGCCTCGGTTAACAAGCTGTTTGCATCCGAGCAGCACTGTTGACAAAGCCACACACAACCCTTCTTACTGAACCGTTTGAAAGCAGCAGGCGTTAAGTTCGTGCAAACTTCGTGGTACCAGCCTTTGCACTCGTCGCACTGCATGCCGCTTTCAACAGGATAACGACAACCCGGACGTTGGCAACTGCTTTTTTTACACTGTCCGGTCATTTAGGAGGGGTTCTTTTTTAAACTGTGATGATACTCAGAAACAAAAAAATTATCAATGACCAAAAGTGAAGAGCTGTAGATTGCTAGGACCAAAAGTACTAACAGATACAGTTGAAAAAGAGGTACTCAAGAGTACCAACGACAAAACAGTAAAAACGATACTTTAGTCGAATACTTTAACTGAAATAAATTCAATTAAAGTGAAAACAGTAGTCTTGATACGTAATAAACGATCAAAACAAACAAATTTACTCAGCGAGGAAAAATACCACTGTCCTTTTTTAAATACTATCCTTAGTCCTTAAGAATAGATCAAGTTTCCTCTTAAACGACTCCTGGGAAGTCGCTTGAACTAGCTCATCCAGCGGCGAATTCCAGCATTTGACAACTCTTAAGGAGTAGAAGTTGTGTTTGCAGTCCGTTCTGCTGTTGTCTCCCATTTCTGGGTGTTACCCGTAGGTTTGTATTGAGACTAAGCTTATTTAGGTGTTTAAGGAGATGTCCAGAAGTGTTAAAGATACCGTAAGCCATTAAGAGGTCACCTCTAAGACGCCTATACTCTAATGGGTAAAGGTTAATTGATTGGAGGCACTGTCCATAAGGCTTGAATTTGAGCTCCCGAGATGATTTCGTGGCTGGCTGTTGAATACGTTCTAGAGTGTCCTTATCCTGCTGGAGTAAAGAGGTTAATACTATTTTTCTATACTCCAAATAGGGACGAATAAAACTGTTGAAGACTATGTTGAAAGTTTTTCCGTCAAACTGGTCAAAAAATGCGCTTCAATGTCACCAGTGCAAGGTTTGTTCGGAAGGCATTCTTGTCACAGTTAGCGTAATACTTCAAACCGTAGGTTACCAGCACTCCTAAATCTTTTTCACCTTGAGATACTTCTAGAGAGGAGTTTCTTAAGGTTTACATGTAGTCTGCAACATGTCTCAAATGGACTACTTTACAAGTATAAAACTAAGATAAAACAGTTTATTCTCTTGTAGTTACGCCTGTAAGTTAGTACGCGGGTCTGGAATTTCGCTCGAGACCTGGAAGTATTGCATATCTACACAATGCAGGAGTCCTGTTCAAACTGTTCACTTGGTTGGTTCGGAATGGAGCTTTCGCTTGACGGGGTTCCGCGTCATACTTACTTACTTACTTAGCGTTTTTTTAGCGAGTTAGTTTTCTACGGGATGGGAACGCTAGCCCCATGCCCAACCCTCCTCCTTTATCCGGGCTTGGGACCGGCAGTAGCCCCCGGAAGGACTCCAGGTGAAGTTGGGGTTCCGCGCCACGTTGCAGCAATTCATCGACGCCCATGTACATCAAACAAGATAATAGAAATATTAATCAATCAGGATTGGATATTGACTCGAGTCTTTCAGGGTATGTCAAATTTCCCACCAAAAGACTCTTGAGAAGTTACTAAGACCATCTCCTTCAGTAATAAATCCCGGAACTTGACTACTCGTATTAACTGGATGTGCTACATTCCAACACACCCGGTCGTACCTACAATTTGTGGTACTCCGTTCATAGATTGTGAGAGGGCTGAACTAAATTATATACCCGACGGGACGTCCAGTAGAGTACAAAACGATACAGACTATTAAAAGGTCTCACTGGTTTATTATACTGTGGTGAATAAATATGCAGTCATTTATGGCTTTCAGCTTAAGGTTTGATTTTGAGTCCGTAAACTAACGTCCTACGTCGCCTATCGAAAATTTCCATATTATCCACAATTCTTTGAAGTAAATGTGAAAACCATGTAACTCCGCCTGCAGCTCCTCTAGGTTTACTGCCGGTATCAAGCCCGGGTAAAGGAAGAGGGTTGGACACGGGGTCAGCAACCCCGCCTCGTAGGAAACGGCTTTGCCAAAAAACCCTAACCAGAATAAATAAATTGGACCATTTAAACTATGCCCTGAGAGTTGGACGATCTTCATTCGGAGGAATTGTGGAGCCACATAGTGAAGGCCAAGGTTCTCCGAAAGTTACGAGACCGATCTCCCCTTCTAACAACCAGAGCAGCAATTAGTATAGGTACATGGGATGGATGTCCAGACAATGTGAGAGACCGGGAAGACCAATCTGATACCTACGGAAATGAGGAGATACAACTTGACAGTGCTCGGAATCAGTGAAACCCATTGGACCCAAGCTGAACAGAAAAGTTTGAATTCAGGAGAGATGCTGCTGTACTCTGGTCACAAAGAGGAAGATGACCCACACACTCAGGGATTTGCTGTGATGCTGTCCGTAGGAGCACAAAGTGCACTTGTGGGATGTGAATCTCATGGATCAGGATCATCAAAGCATCCCTAAGAGATTCAGAAGTTCAATGGAAAACGTGTGAAGCAGGAGAGAGCCTGACATAACTCCAGATCACCACCAACTGGTTGTGGCCAAAATCAAACTGAAGCTAAAGAAACACTGGACAACTGGAGAAACAGTAGTTCAAAGGTTCAATACAAACTTCTTTTGAAATACAGTCAAACTGGACGAATTCAAGATAGCTCTGAACAGTGTGTTCCAAGCCTTGCAATAGCTATCCAACGAAGATGAAACTATTATGAAGGATAACTGGAAAGGGATCAAACAAGCACTAACTTCAACATGTCAGGATGTTCTGAGCCGCAAGAACCATCATCATAAGGATTGGACATCTATCGAAACTTTAGACAGTATTCAATAAAGGAAGAACAAGGAGACAGCAACCAACAACAGTCGAACAAGAACAGAGAGGGCCAAGTCACAAGCTGAATACACTGAAACAAACAAGCAAGTGAAGAGGAGCATTAAAACCGACAATCAGAAGTACTTGGAAGACCTAGCAGGAACAGAGGATAAAACTACAAGAGAAGGAGATATGAGGCAACTATATGACGTAACGAAGAATGTGGGAGGGAAATGTAGTGAACCGTCGAGACCAATCAAAGACGGAAAAGGCAGGCTAATCACTGAAATCCAAGAACACATGGGGGGACACTTTAGGGAACTCTTGAATGGGCCAGCTCCACTGAATCCACCAGATATCGAAGCAGCACATACAGACCTTCCTATTAATGTCACTGCATCAACGACCAAAGAAATCAGGATGGCCATAAAACAAATCAAGAGCGGCAAAGCAGCAGGAAGAGAAAACATAACAGCCGAAGCACTGAAGTCAAATATAGGGGCAACTGCGAACATGCTCCACGTTCTGTTCAGGAATATTTGGGGGGAGGTTTAGTGGCCCGATATCTGACTTTATTTGAATAGTATGAGTGATTACTATTGAAATAAACGTATCGTCAATCCTCGTGTAGTATCAGCGACTTAAATCGCGTCAGTGATTAACGGAATTAAGCGAGTCATATATGAGAATTAAGTTTCAGTACGTATATTTCATACAATCGTTGATCGGAAAGCGAAGCAACACGGAACGGCACACAATGGAGAAGGCGAGTGAATCAACTCAATTTAGTTAAGCGTGGATCGATATTTATGGTCAAACAAAAATATGTTACAGTCATGTGATGAGTAAGATGAGAAACGCATACGCTTACATAAAAACAGTCAAGGTTGATAAGCGAATAACTGACAAGGTCAAAACGTGACTCCAGAAGAATGAATAAATTGGCCTGTCCGGAAGCTAGAACAAGCTATATGGGCTTGAAATAGCAACCGACACTGCAGAGGAACAAGTGCCAACAGACAGAAATGAAGATATCAAAGAATTTAGATCTGAGAAAATGTGAGAACTACAGAGGGATCACACTACAATCGGTACCACGAGAGGTTTTCAACAGAGTGTTGTCCAACCGAATGAAAGATTTAGTGGGCACCCAACTTTAGGATCGACACACCGGATTGCGTAAGCATCGGTCGTGCACAGATCAAATTGCGACACTACGGATCATCGTTGAACGATCAATTGAATGGAACTCATCACTACCCATCAACTTCATTGACTATGAGAAGGCGATTGACAGCGTAGATCGAAGAACTTTATGGAACCTCTTTAGACACTGTGGTGTACCTGCGAAGATTGTCAACATCATCCGGAATTCATAGGAGGGATTACGCTTCAAAGTCGTGGATGAAGGAATGCTGGCAGATGCGTTCCAAGTGATGACCGGAGTCATACAAGGCTCCTTACATTCCCCCTCCCTCTTTCTTCCGACAGTTGAGTGTATTATGAAAAGCTGCGTCTGAGGGGAAGGATGGAATACGATGGACAGGTTGAACGCAACTGGACGATTGGGACTTCGCAGATAACCGAGCTCTTTTATCCCGTATACACCGACAAATGCAGGTGAGGACAGTCAGTGTAGCAAAAACACCTGTCTGTAGCATTAGGGCTCAAAACACACTAGGGAAAAAGCAAGATCCTGAAACAAAACACGGGGAACACTGATTCAGTCACACTTGATGGAGAGACTCTGGAAGATGTGGAAAAGTTCACTTATCTGGGCATCATCATCGATTAACAAGAGGGACCTGGTGCAGACATAAAGGCAAGAATTGAACATATGAAACTCAAAAGAACTTTCAACCAATATGAATGTCAGAACTGGGATCCTCCCAGTTAAAGCAGTTCTGGATTATAAGACGAATGTGAATGATGATTACAGCCATTGGCTTCTGTTCTCAATCACATCTAATACCGTCTCAAGCTAATGAGTTGCACCATCTGTCGGACCACAACCAGTAAGTTGTTATTGACCGATCGATGTCAATTATATACGGATTTCTTTCATATCCCTGCACCATTTCATAAGCTGTAACATCGTAAACTATATGATCCTTTTCTATTATGGTATCTGTCACAAAAATGTAATTAAAATGCAGTGATGCCTTTTGGTCTCTCCAAGATAATTGCACATTCATGTTATGAGAATTCTGTGGGTATAGAGTTTTTAGATGTTGGTGTTTCAGCTGTTAGTTTATGGCATTAAATGCCTCCTGAACTATGAGACTCATGATTGTGTTAGTGTGTTTACTGTCTACCACTTTCATTATTTTGTAACTCAACGGTTATGAGTGTTCTAGACACTAAATACTTCATGTCTGGCAATTAATATTGCTGAGCGTTTAAACCGTCGATAAAACTAGACTGTCATGGGTAAATTACTAATTAAAAGTGTCCAAATCAGTATTTTAGATTCTCACTGACTTATCTTGACATTAGATTGTAATATGGTTTCTGTCAGTTGAGTGTCATCTAGTTGTGACAACGGTTTGTGTGTAATAACTGGGTGTTGTGAATTTCATAAACATTAACTGTGGTCAACAACAGACTTTTGTAGTAGATATTACCTGAAGCCCTTTCAGATTATGAATACTATGTACTAATTGTACCTTTTTCTTAACTTTCAAGGCAACGAGAATCTCTTTTGTTGCTTACCTCAGACCCACTTCCATATTTTTTCCTGTGTATTCAGTTAAGTATTTGTCGAAATCACTGATGACCTCCAACATAAGTCATACGAATGAACAACTTCCTTGTACAGAAAATCACTCGGAGTTAAAAGAAGTTTTGAAACCGTGCGGTAAACTTCCGCCGACAAACGACATAAAATTGGATCGATCTTACTTTAAACGTAAAGTCCCAATGATATTCGTCGGTATTCAATGTGATAAACATGTCAAGACGTCTTTAGAGAAGTTGAGACCATTTTTCTGTCCTTTTATCCGACTACCTAAAATATCTAAAACTTAGTAAGTTTCCTAGTATAATGTTTAGATTGTTATCGTCAACACAACTCATTTCATATTTATACTGAATTGTTTAACTCTTAGAAAGTATCTGCTTGATTAGAAATTCATCTCTCTTTGGTTGCTCATTACCAAACTCCTCAGGCGTATATGTGGATTTTGACATTAACCAATGCAATGTTTTTAATGGTTAGCTACAATTGTAGCGGCGTATGGTAGTTCTATATTTTGAATTATATGAATTTCAAAGATTATAGCTAGTGTAGTTCTACCTATAGTAATAGGAAAAACCTGACTCCAATCATTTAGTGGCGTGAATGTAATATATTTCTGAGGTATTTTGAAATCGTTTTCAATTTGTCTTACAAAACGACTTTACATCCCATACATCAAAGTTGTATATATCCTCACTCTATCTCGAACAGAATAACAGATCTCGTCAGCCAGGATGTGCACTAAACACATGCTGTACGACTAAAGCAGTCGTACAAAACCTGTGAGTTTATTCATATAAAATTGTCTTGTTAGTTTGATGAATTTAAGCGATCCAACATTTGATATGTGGTTGAGTCTAAGGGCAGATAAGTGACTTCTGTACTGAACCTTTGTCGATAGTTCCCAACACTATTCGGCTGAATAGTATTGTGGTGTGTGCTACTGATGTCGAGAGATATAAGTAGTACGTATCATCAATCGAAAGTGAAATGCCTGGATGCAGAAGGTTAAGAAAATCAAAGAAAAGAGAACGGGGACAAAGAATGGTTGTTGTGGAGACGAAAAAACAATCAAGTCTGAGACGATTGTCTGAAGTATTTGTTGTATGATTCTCCGATTTTACTAAGATGTTCTGTAATTTTGTATTCAAATACATTCGATTGTCTCACTTGTGTTCTCGTTCACTACAGTATTATGACAACTCAGAAGTGTCGTAATTTGTATGCACATTTCTACTGACTGCGGTTGAGACAAATTAGGAGCTAAGTTCCTTCAAAACCTCGTTGACCTTTTTGTAACTTATTGCTTTGCCTGTTGAATTTTCGTTCACTCATCTGCACTGATACAAGTGTGTTGGTTAACACATAATTTGTTTACATCTAGAACATGTTTTGGATTAAAAATTTCTTCTGCTACCAGAAACGACGACAGCCATACTTCTGATAAGTCAGTTCTAGTCAGTAATTAATTAACCGGTGTTTACATCTTAAAAGTGAATTCTAAACTGTTTCTTCAATACACGATGATAAGTGTAGAGTTTATTCAACTCAACAGTTTACAGAGTCTACTTGGTCAGATTGGAGGATAAAGCGGTTTTGAGTTACTTTAAGAGATGTAACTATTTTTAATTTAAATTGGCATAACTTATCTGTAAGTGTAGTAAATAATTATTTTATACAGAAAATGTTAAGTATTTTCAGTCAGATTTTTTAGAGAATTATATCAATCCTGTTTACATCTAAGTTTTATTTCGTCTATTTGCTCTGAACGTACAGATTCATTCTATTTTTGTAGCACATCGACCTTCAAATTCAGTTTAACAGTGCTTTTCTTTCAGTTGTGCAACTGTTAACAGTAAGTAATGTATTTGTACCAATCTACACAATTCTCAATTTATTCGAAATTATCAAGTCAAACCTTGGTAACGATACCTGTTAACAGTAAAGTATCCATACACGTCGCCTCGCCAGTGAAACAGTCATCAGATTACCGATTTCCAGATTAAATGTATTGTTTTAAATCTAGGTGAAATATTGGTAAAAAGGATTGAACCCATGTTACCAAAAATATTTCAATTTACTATCAGTTTCACGGTGAGTTTGTAGCTGTTGCATTTAGCTTTAGGTAGACTACTCTATCAGGTAGTATCATCCTAAAAAAATATCTGCTAATCTGATGGTATGCGGTTTGGTATCGACTGAGAAGTATAAATGGTCAGAGACATTCAGTAGCTTAAAACAGGTTTCCGTAACATATGTTGATTTCATGGTTATCTATTACTACAATTTGATAAGTTTTCTGTTCTAATCTAATATATCCCGCCCAGATTCCGCTTCTTCGGGATCTCTCGATTTCCCTTAGTGTTTTGCTAAGGAAAATGTCAACTTAGAATAATTACTTCTAAGAAGATATTCTGACTACGCTCTATATACTCTTTAAAGTTTTTCAATCTTTGTGATAAGTGTTTTTGGGCACCACATAAAGCCTCCTACTCATTAAGTGTTATGTTATCATGATTTATTTCTCCTGAAATAGTTTATTCATTCTTAATAGTTCATTTTTTATCTTTACAAAAAATCACTTTCAGCCGAGATTCAAATGGATCGTTGCGTAAATTGATGCTGGTTCAAATGCCTGAACCTGATAAAATCTTACAGTTTATAACTGATTTGAATCAGTGGAACGTTGATTTACCTAAAGATTACGCAAATCTTCAACCAGTCGATTTATCTGTACCTAAATTGCCCGAATGCCTAAACGATTTGAAAGCTGAAGATTCATTAAACGATGAAGCATTTAAAAAAGTTAGTGTTGTAGAAGAAGAGATAAATATGTTGGAAAATATTGTCACCTCACCATGTCTCGTGAATATGTCGATCGGTTATGAAAATTTCACATTCGAACAAGTTATCAAGGAATTGTTGCCTGATTTCATCTTGCCTATTACTGGGTTTACTATAATTGGTCACGTTATACAATTTAATCTCAAAACTGAAGCCTTACCCTACCGTCATATTATTGGTGAGTGATGTGATGTCTTTACTTTTTCAAAAAACCAGTTGCTCTTTCGAAGTTTCAGTAAAACCTCACTTACCGGGCATGAATCCCGCTTCTGCACTTAAGATAGTCGTTTACTGACATTATTGAGGCGTGGGTCTGCCGTGAAACCGTTCTCTTGATCCCTATGTTGTTTGGAGATCAATAGACTTAGTTTCCGTATGTCTGTACCAAGCTATATTTTCAATCTATGGTTCGTATTAAGTATCTAGTGTGTTTTTATTTTATTTTTACAGGTAATTACCGGTACCATTGTGCACCGAAATAAGTATGTCCTGCATAATTCAAGGGATATATAAGAGGGGAAAGGGAAGTTCTGTCAGAAAATACAATTAAAACAAATGAGTAAACAAGAATATCATATAACACCAGATACATTTAAGCTAAAAGTGTGCTCAAGAAAGACTTCTTTTAGTCAAAAGAGGTCCTCTCACTTTTACAAATAATTTAAAACCGTAACAACAGAATCGCCACTGACTCCTATTACAAGCGATGTCTGATAATATCTCAAACCATTGAGTCGCATCATCTCTAGGACCCAACCAAGGAGTCATAGCCGATCGACATTGGAAACTGGATGCTGACCACATTAGTTTTAATGAACTCACCTAGCTGAAGGCGCTCGGCCATGCATCCACACCAGATCACGAGTGAGAACGCCGTGCTCAACTTCTCCTGCAAGCACTAGCCAGTTAAGATCATTCGTTTCTCGATATATTGATAGCCTATCAAATATATCTTCGGAGCTCCTCGCTTCTGACTTTTGATTTCTCTGGGCGGGCACGATTCAATCATAGAAGGTGTTATTGATTGAAGTGTTGTCAAACTAGAAATACCTGTGGTATCTGCAGTGTCAATGTTGATGACTTACTGAACTGTTTATTTTGTGGATTTATTTGCCACTACATGTTCAAAAAACAACTAAAGTGGTACTTAGGCTAAAATGCGAATCCATCTCAGTGGTCTTACATGTTGTGCAGTATGGGTAGATTTTTTATTATATTATTAGGATGTTTCACACTGCCAATTGTTCTATCCACCCTAATGATTATTAGTATGTTTGAGAAATTGGTTACATATAGGAGGAAATCCATTAAGGACAGAACATCTAAGGGTCTTAAATAAATCCGCACGGATGGTTTTGCCGTTCTAATAAGCAAGTTATGAAACTCATTAGTGGGACCTATTGAGGTGAAACGTTTGGCTGAATACCTAAAAGGGATGCTCGAGCATTATGTAGGTTTTTTGGTTATTAATGGAGAATAATCCAAGTGTTATGCTCATCAGTATTGTTTCCGACACGATTTTATGGCTTTCACATTCCAAAAAGCATATATTATGTGGTGATTCCCAACAAAATGAGCTTATAAACGGTATGTCGATACACTAGTTTGATAATAATATACCACGTAAATTAATAATAAAGACCATAAGTGTCTGTCTGTTAATAAAACCAAGGTAACAAATATAGTTAGAAAGACGAAGGGTATATTAAACAAACAAATAACAATTATTATGAACTGAATGTTACTTCAAAGCTGCGTCGCGAGAATAAAAACCACAAATAAGTTCACTCGATTAACGAAGGTTCCTCTGCAAGTAATTGCACCAACGGCGTATCGAGGAAGATTGCGTCCAATAGTATTATAATATAATAATCCGTGCCAGAATTCCAACGTGGTGTTGGAAGGGCTAAAGGGATGTTATAACACCATTATAGTCTTCAATCAAAAACCGTGGTCAAAAAAGCAGAAGAACAGACGGTGTAGATAGCGGTTTTTATTTTCAAACCACGCGGTAGTAAAATCGTATATTAGTCATCGAATCAATTATCATCGTTATCAACAAGTAGCACAGAAAAACGACAGATATTGAATAAAAATGCGGTTACATATAAAGTGTGACAAACTAGAGAGAAAATACGGTTTTTATTTTGTCTTATAAAAATCATTGAATATACGTCACCATAATTACGAATGATACATAGTACTACAAGAATTAGCTCGAAATATGAAGAAATAGACCCCAAAGGTATAAACATTCCACTAATTTTGCAAAGCAGTGATGAACTTACTGTCATCACTCTTGGATACTTGATTTCAATCAATACTTTTTGGTGCAGTTTTACTAGGCTAATCTAAAGGTTCCAGATTGCGCGCTTCCCGATGTCGTGACTGTATGTAACGGGATTAAAATCATCATGTATGATGTTGCTAATAGATTTTGTTTTCCTTCTATTGCAGGGCAAGCAAGAATAAACGCTTTAGAAGAAGAAGAGCAAGCCCTACACGCACTGAACTTACAGGATGACTCATAAGACCGTTTGGTAAACTAGCTCTCTTTCTGTACAAAAACCCGCGGATTTTAATTTTAAAATAAACGTCTATTGGCCTCCATTCCTCGTTCTCTCTGTGGTGTAGAGTGTTCAGTTAACATTGTGTGTGTTGTGGCTTTAGGTCTTCCCGTCTTCCAGTGACTGCTGATTACACGTGTTACATGTAAGTACCATTAAATATTACAAATATTAAAATATATACCTTTCAAAAGAGTTAGTTATATCAAGATGAAGTAAGTTTCTATTACACAAGCAACCAGACTTGGATGAGTTTTGAGGAAAAAGTGCATGCAACTAGGCGACTTGGACTATGCAGATGATATATAGGTCATCAGCTATAGCTTTTCTATCCCCGTACACCAACAAATGCAGGTGAGGACAGTCAGTGTAGCAAAAACACCTGTCTGTAGCATTAGGGCTCAAAACACACTAGGGAAAAAGCAAGATCCTGAAACAAAACACGGGGAACACTGATTCAGTCACACTTGAAGTATTGAAAAAAAAACAAGGGGTTAAATTCCTACATTTGAAGAGCATATAAAACTCAAAAACAGCTGTCAAATTACATCAGTTAGAATCTTCGTACCAACGTCAATACGGTTCTATTGTACGGAGCTGAGAATTGGAGAACTACTACATCCATCATCAGAAACGTACATGTATTCATAAGCAATTCTATATGCAGGATACTCAATGTTCGTTGACCAAATACTATCAGCAATAACCTCTCTTCAGTGATAAGGACAGGTCTATCGACCTATATTAATCGTTGCAGTTTGTAATACTGTGGAGGTCCAATCTCGTTTTGAATATGTCAACAGAAGGTGCTGATATTACGTGTTCCGGTAGAGAATTCTAGTAATTTACTACTCGGTGCGAGAAACGAAACTCTAGACGTAAACGATTTAATTTTTGAGCTTTCTTCGAATGTCATCTCAAATGACCAGTCCTAGATTGGAAGTAAAAGATAAGACATGTTAATACCGAGGTGATCGTTCGGTATACGATAAGCCAATATTAGATCACTCCGTATTCTACGGTAAGATAACGGAAATAAGTTAAGGTGTCTCAGTCTGTCTTCACAAGATAGGTCAGATAGACCTTGTACCATCTTGGTACCTTGTCGTTGGACTCTTTCCAGCATCGCTGCTTCATACTTGAAACAAGGACTCGCTGCTTGAATCCCATATTTTAAATGTGGTCGCACGTAAATCGGGTATAATAATTTAAACATTTCGTCATTTAAATACTGAAAAGACCTACGAATAGACCATAATACCCTATAGCCTTTTGCAGCAGCAGCCTTACAGTGACTAGTGGTTTTGAGACCACTGCTTAATATGACTCCTAATTCTATAGTTTACTTTGGGTAGCACGAATCCACATATTGTACAGTGGTACAATTCACCATAGTTATTTAATTGCATCACCACACTCTTATTAGGATATACTTCTAGTGACCACCTGTCCAACCTACTGTGGAAGAGAACAAACCAGCTTCCAGCTCAGTCAGCTGCAAAGTAAGATCAGGCATATATACTCGTTGGTCGAAGTTGCCACACCTCATTAGCACAACACGATAAACACCAAATTCCATCTGATGGAATTACGAAAAGACGCTGGATGTGGACAGGATATTTATTGAGGAAATTATCAAACTGCATCACGAGGCAAGCGTTAGTTTGGGATCCTGAAGGGAAAAGAAAAATCAGAAGACCAAAAAAGGCACTGCACTGAAAACCGGAAGCAGACAACAAAAGAATGAATAGCAACTGGAACCACTTGGAAATGATTGCTCAAGACAGAGTTGGGTGGAGAACGCTGTTGGGCGACCTATGTTCCTCTACAAGTGTAGACAGTTATAAGGTTACTTGTGGCGGGGGTTAGATATCCTCCTGCCAACCAAAGGGCGAGTTGAATGTGCAGTAGTTTGTACTGTCCTAATTCATGAGTGCGAAACACGGGCATTGCGTATGCAGGTTATTCGCAGGTTACCTGTATGCGTTCGTGGGTGCCTTCAAAGCACTGCTCGTGTAATTCGGGATCACCTTGTTAGCAGTGCTTTCGTTTGGAAGAGTGTGTTGGGTAAAGATGACAAATCGATTGGTGAGTTGGTAAATATTCGTCAATTGAGATGGTTGGGACATGTGATACCCATACCCACCTACCGCCCACGTCGACGGGCGATATGTTGTGTCGGAGTAGCCTGCAAGATAGCTAGAGGTTGCCAAACAAAAACGATGCATCTGTTCATGAAGTCATTGACAATTGGATTAGACCATGTTGACGTGGATGGACTGCCTTGCTGGAGTCGGCGTGTTTATCGTTACTAGTGGTTGGAGACTGAATGTATCAATTTCACGGGTTAGTCCACTACTTGACTTCATCTAGGTCCCAAGCTTCTAAATTTAAAATATCTTTATTTTATAAATCTATTTATTTATTATTATGACTTTATTTGAACACAAATATTAGTACAAGGGGGCACCAGATATATATATATATATATATACGCCACACAATGACAATGGGGATGGAATGAGAAGAAGAATGTAAGGTGCATATAAAAGAGAAGAATGGAGGAAAAGAGAACGTACTAGCTAGCACTAGGCTAATATATGTATTTTAAATATATATATGGAGTTTTAAAATACATATATTAGCCTAGTGCTAGCTAGTACGATCTTAAGGGCTTTAATGGTAGTGCTGATAAAAACTCAACTTTTTGTGTTCTGTAATCAATTAAGTTCCCTTTTAATTATTTGATACGCAACAGAGTATAGTCACTTTCAAAATGTACCTTACCGTTACAGGTAAACTCCGAAGTCAATATCGTGGAATGGGGGATCTTAACCTTCTAAAACCATATGCCGTTTTTGAACAACTATTTGAGCAGAAGATTAGAATAGAAGACAGGGATTGTCTCGAGTTTGCTGATATAAACGTCGCTGCTGGTGTCTTAACCTCCTGTCATGGTTCAGCTCTTGTCAAAGTCGGAAAAACTCAGGTGATTGCGGGTGTAAAGGTACATTGTGGGTTTTTGATCTCAACAATTATAGGTCAAGGTAATTCCAGAAAGCGGAAACTCAGGCAACATAACCTGCAATGTCGAGTTTGCTGGTCTCTGTCATAGAGGTTCACGTTTAAATGCTCCACAACCTAAGTATGCTCAGTGGCTGTCTTCTACAATCCAAAGACTCCTGAATAATTTTGCATTCCCATCTATTGAAAACCAGCTAAACATATTCTCAATAAATGACCCAGACACACTTACACCGGTAGCTTCCTACACTTTGAAGCTCGATGTGTTCATCCTTCATGACGATGGGTGCTTACTAGATGCTTGTGTCCCCGCTGCACTTGTTAGTCTTTGTACAACAAAGTGGACAAAGTTATATGCGGTTACGGATGAACAAGCTGCGGGATCCTATTTAGAATTATATAAACCAGGACCACGAAATGAGACAAAATCCCTAAAAATGGATGAATGGCCTGTTTCACTGTCTTTCTGCTTCGTTCCTCGCCCGGTTGCTGATAGAAAGTCAAAGACAGTCCCTATTATTGCCCAACCAACGAAACGAGAGTTAGATATTTGGGATACGGATGCTGGTCCAGTACATATAACTGTTTCTCAGGGTGCTGTCGTCGATCTTTCTGTGGTCAGTGCATTTTTAACGGGTCTTTGGGACAGTTTGTTTGTAACGAGTGCAAATGAAAGTGATGTAGTCAACTCATGGGAAGTTTTGTTTGATTCTGCCGTTTCTCACGCTCAGAAAGTTCTACAGATAATCCAAAAGGCAGTAAACTAGTTTGTATAGTTCACGACAATTGTAAGAAAAGTGTTTTCATTTTTGATTCTTTGTAAAACTGTATTGTTTAATTGATTAATTGAATTTCTACGTAGATTTTAGATTTGATGGTATATTCTTCATAAATCTTAATTATTTACATTACAACGTTTCACAGTGCAAACATGAGACTTTAAAATTCAATGATTTTTAAAAGACTTAAGAAAGTTCTCTTGGTCAGTGAGACCGTTTACCTGGTTGTAGATATCCAGGACGAAATAAAATTCTCACAATATCAGATATTTGTCTCTCGTATACTCAGAAGGGGTATATATTGTTGACATGAAGTATAACTTAAGTTATTCCAGCCGGGATTAGCTTTTTTATTTTCAATTTATCTCAACTTTTATGATACCGACATTTCCAACGCTTTAATTTTGTTAAAGTATCAAACGTCAAGAATGTAGTTGTATATGAACACAATTCTTGTCTTCAAATTGTTCACAATTCATATTAAGTGTATCAATGTCAAGGTAGAGGAAATTTTATCTGTGTAATGCCTTTTTGACTTTTGATTCTGTCGTGTAAATATTTAGATTTTCACCATTAATTTGCTTTGTTGATTAATGTAGCTGCACCAGACACGATTTAGACGATCAGAGAATTTAAAAAACCCTGACTGATTAAGCATAGTTTGTGGCTTTGTGGATAAACACTGAATGTAATCAAGAACTAATACGTGAAGGCATTTCAATAATTTCTATCTGCGACTGTAGTAACTGAATTAATGGGGAGTTCTACCTATCCGTAGTAACTGGTATTTTAAAAACCGATATCCCATTCCCGTTGTCACTGTTATGGAGGAAGTTTTTGATGATCTAATGAAACGAAATTTTTGACTGTTAATATTAATAAATAGAATGCTAATCGGGAAATAAACACAGTGATATGATGTAGTTGAGTAATGGCTACTCACAAGACTGTATTATTGACTTAGACCCTTGAATACTCATAAATCAACGATAAGACCACTAGCCAGACTAGTGCTTTTTTCATGTGATGAAACGACATGCTCATACGTATTAATAATTGAATATCACAAGTGGTTGTTCACTCATTACTGACTGTTAAGCCTAATTTTCGCTTATCGTATCACATATGTGGTTGTGTCATGCCAGTCATATTTAACTTCTTCTTTGACATTAATTTCGTTTGCCTTAACTAATAACAGTTTTACTACTGTTAGCAGCTACTATAATGATGGTCTGTTGAACATGTTTATTTGTCGTCTTTCTGTTCGTTATGTTACTTAGAGAGTAATTGGAAAAGGGGATTTAATGGTGATTAACTCACAATATAGAAAACACTTTCTCCGTCGGTTGCTATAGATTAGTAAATTTTCACCATGGTTTGGGATGTCGCAAAAGTGGCAGGAATTGTTGTATGCTAACATCAAGGAAATAAAATTGACTAACATCATCTCTAAGTACTCGCGATCCGTAATGTTAGGACGTTTATCTAAAGCTTATTTTAAACTTTGTGGAACCAACCAGCTTCTAAAAAACTGTAAGGTATTTATTAGTATAATCTCTAAGTTAATGCATAACTCATTTCAACACCACATTGTCTCTAGACGTAGATGAGATTTTACTCTCTGTTCAGATATCATATAGCAATTTTTTACTAACAGTCATCCTATTATTTATTTACTATTCCTTTATAATAAAAAGTACTCTGTTTTATAAAACATCAGACAATATGGCGCCGCGAAACAAAACGGTAGTGTTTCGAAGAGTTAGAAGTGACAAAGAATAAGTATTATAAACCAAGATGAGAGGAAAATAATAAAAGGTACAATAGGATCAACAATGGGTTCCATTCTGTTGAAATATCGGGTCACTGACTTGCACGATGTTTAAGTGGCATGCTTTATATCGAGACAAAGAGAAAGGAAATTGACAAAATGAGGTATAGAACAAAGTATGACACCCAATATCGCAAATAGCTGAGCCTAATAAGTCCATTTAAAACAAAACACAAAATCAATGAATTAAATTGGAAAACAAAAGGTGTGTAGTGAAAAGAGAACAACTATATGTAGCCCATTACAGCTGATTTTGAGTCATTTCACCCAACATCCAAGTACGATGCGTGTTTTAACCTACATGTCTTTTTCAAAATAAGATCATATGAATATTTATCTCGTGCAAATACATCTATAAGAAGACTTTGTTTTGTGCGGTGATGTTTTATTTCATACAGATTGATAGTTATCTGATTTTATTTATATGAAAATTCTTCATCGAAACAAGTAATGTTCTCAAAACGGCTCTGTGTTCACTATAACTAGTTCGGGAATTTTCAACTGTTTTGATGATGGCATTGTTCAGTGAATGTCAGTCAAATGTTTCATTGTGCGTAACACTATCTTTTGTAAAAAAATTTCAGCTTTACTACTTTTTTTGTATGGTATACAATAAATTTGTTAATCTCACTGTAAGAAAATAAAACTTATTGCATATTAAAATGAAAATCGTTTTGCTTAGCAAGATAATATCATAATATAATGTATCTTCTGTTATATAGTATCGATGTTACTTTGTTCTGTTGGTGAGTTTTCCACCAAAATTTATTAGGTTTCATTCACCATATTCCTATTGAGAAATCCAACTAACACAGTAGGAGTGTTAGCATAATGTAACAGATTTATCTGCAACCAACCTCAAAAGTATCTTACTAATGTAAACCGAATTGGGATTGCAACTCGATGGTTTTATGATATTGGATTAGTGCATAAATTCTGGCGAATGTACTGAGATTTGTTATCGCAATCGCTAGAGACTTTCCTGAAGCTTGATATATAACCATTTTAATCCGATCTTGTCAACGAAAGCTGTACTATCTTACATATATTTCCCAGCGGTAACTAGCTTTGTAACATTGTTTACCGCTGACAATCAAAAGACTTATATTTTCAATAGTCGGACGTAAACAACTTGCGGTTGATTCATTGGTACTTTTCTCATCTGTAATAGATCCGAAGCTTGTTATGAATATCTATCAAATCATATCAAAAACCACGTAAAGGCTTGTACTAGGCCCTGGTACGGCTGAGGGTATGACGAATCCGTTCTCGAAATGCTCTCACTTGGCCACGCGTATATATTTACTGCTATGGAAGACCTACTCGCTGCCTTCTTGGGGTGGGTGTTGTTTATGAAATTCAGAGGACGAAAAGCTAATGTTTGGCTCTTTAACCGGGTTGGTGGGTATGGAGGATCCACCTAGAGGAGTCGGAAAACTGTGATCCCAAACCAATATTGCACATGGGCTCCAGGATCCTAAGGAAACAAATGGCGTATGATCCTATTGTTGGTCACTGGCTACTATGGGACTGTCTCCTTACGTTGAACCACTGCCTTGTAGATCAGACTTCTAGGTCGAAGGCTCCGGATGTGGCTTCCTAAGAAAACCACCTGCTTCGTTTTAGGCACCTGGGCAGTATCACAGCCCTCACACAAATCAGTGTTAACTACCACTGGTCTCATTGTTATTTTGTGGCGCATATGTACTTGGTGCTCCCCTGTACCAATGCTTGTGTGTACGAATAAATAAATTATAGTATATATGAGAGTCTAAAACAAGAAAATTCTTGGGTCTTACTACATATACTGTAACCAGAGCACCATGAAATGAGTCTTTCACGCACTATATCATCTTTACCAAGTACGAGTCAAGGATTTCCAGTTATAAAAACAAGGAAGAGGAAAAACAATGAAGAAGTACTCAAGTATTTCGTTTCCTGCTTTTAACAGAACAGTTTTTATTTAATTGCGAAGTTTTGTTTTAGAAGTGGTCTGCATGTAGAAGGCTAGCTAAAATGTGTTAGCAGTTCATGAATTCGTTGACCATTGGTCCAAGGCATATCAGTTATTTCAAACTAGCCTGTGTTAGGATCTGCATAATAATAATTGTCAGTGGTTGAGACGTCGAGTAACTTGGTTGAGGATCGGTCACAATATTACAGATTTTGAATCCCAATATCTTTTCGAAAATACCTTCCCACTCGGCTTTAAACCAAATTCCTCAAGTGTAGTCTCCTTTTTGTCGTTATTACTAGGTTGTTTCAATCTCTTGTTATTTTCATATTGTCGCGCTAACCTAATTTGGCAAACTGGACAAAAATACATCTTCCTCTAGATGCTGAATTCCAGCATTCCTTTATACGTAACTTTCCACTCCTGGAATTATATTCTCGTTGTTTGTTCTTTTCATTTTGATTGTTATTATAATTATTTCAGCATCCTTGGTACTCGTACGGTTAATTTCACCTCGTTGTGATGATATGGTGTGGAGACCCGGGCTTCGGACGACAAAGCTTAAAATTTTCAGCATTGGGACAGATCCATTCATTATTTGTCTTCATTCTACGAATGTATATTTCCTCGAATAAAATTTATCCCTAATCTTTTCTACGATTACTACTTATACTGTGTCGTTTTGTTGTGATGAAATGTATGATAACTTGGACCGATGAACATATGTCCTAGTCATTACTTTGCGTATGACTGATTGAATACTTTTACCTGGCTGTTTGTTGATTATAACTGATATGGATCAAGTCATTGGTAACAACATAGGCAGTCTTGATCTCAGTCTTCTGAACAAATTTGTTGGCATAACTCGTGCTACTTTATTTTAGTTAGTAGTATGAGTGAAATAGAACATTGTGGTATATTTGATTCATTGTTGACGACAAACCGTCACGGTTTTACTCTTGTGATTTGTTGCATGATGGTTTCAGGTGCTGCAAGTCGAACAGCTCCTATTTTTCAGTTGGGTAAATGTCTTGCCGTTCCGATGCAGTTGCATGTAGCCAATCGTCAGCGTCTTTGCAATCGTATTCGGGACAAAATATCTTCGCTTGATACTAGCAAATCTCTCACACACAACCTTTCTGGTGTGTTTGTTGTGCTGCAGGGTGGCACTGATACCTTTCTGGGAGATTCGGATGCTGCCAATGTATTTCGTCAGGAATCATTCTTCCATTGGACTTTCGGTGTTCTCGAACCAGATTGTTATAGGACAATTGAAGTGGCTACTGGACGTTCTACACTTTTTATCCCAAAAATACCAGAAGAAGCTACCATATACGACGGTGAATTAGCTTCGCTTGAACAGTGTTCAAAAAAATACAATGTAGATGAAACTCACTATACGGATGAGATTGCTTCATATTTGAGCTTATGGAGTGCTACGCTTTTGCTAACCTAATGTGGTGTAAACACAGACAGTCATCGTCCTACTCCAGAAGCTAAATTTTATGGGATTGAAAGATTCCAAGTGAACAAAAATATTCTTCATCATGAAATTGTATCATGTCGCCTCATCAAAACTGACATGGAGTTGGATGTCATCCGTTACACAAATCGTATAAGTAGTGCTGCACATCGTCACTTAATGCGTTCAGTTAAACCGGGAATGTATCAATATCAGGCAGAAAGTATTTTCAGACATTATTGCTACTTCCATGGTGGTATGCGTCATATGAGCTATACATGTATTGCAGCTACAGGATGTGATTGTGCTGTACTCCATTATGGTCATGCAGGTACCTCCAGAAGAACCCTTCCTCGGTGTGGGCAACCGGGAAGTGATAACCGCCCTCATACCTCTAACAGCACTCAAGACCACTGTATTCATAATCAACCTTCCTCTTCAATTCCTATTATTCCTCCTACATCGACTTTCAACTCTAAACTTCCTTTTTCGGCTTCCTCCTCAAGTGTCACCATAGCCAACGATTCTAGCGCTCAAAACACTGTCCCAGGTCTACTGAAACCTCGCTCCAAACTACACATTGGAGCCTTCAACGTACGCACCCTATGTCAAATCGGTCAGCAGGCTTCCTTGGCTAAAACCCTAGAGTCTCTTTCCATTGATGTATGCTGTGTCTCCGAAACACGCATACAGGATTCCAGTGTGGTCATTCACTTGACCTCACCTCGGCAAAACGGAGAGCCAACGAGATACACCCTTCGTGTATCTGGTGACCCGATGGCCAGTTCTCGTGGACTGGCAGGTGTAGGCATAGCACTAAGCATGAGGGCGGAACAAGCACTGCTAGAGTGGATCCCCGTCAACAGTCGTCTATGTGCTGTTCGGCTAAACGGCTCCGTAAGAACTCGGAAGGATAGGGACACACGTCGTTGCCTTTTTGTCGTTTCTGCCTACGCTCCCACTGACTGCAGCTCAGATGAAGTGAAAGATGAATTTTACAGAAAGCTTTCTGAACTTCTTCAGAAAGCTAAACGCTCAGACATAGTACTCGTAGGGGGTGACTTTAATGCTCAGATAGGTAGCTTAAACCAAACAGAAAGGCATTTAGGTGGATATTTTAGTATTCCGGCACAGCGAACAGATAATGGTGACCGTCTGCTGCAACTGTGCTCAGACAATCGTTTATTTTTAGCAAACACAAATTTTAAGCATAAGGAGAGACATCGTCTAACATGGCGACCCCCTACACCAAACCAACGATGGACTCAAATAGACCATATTGCCATCAGTCATCGTTGGAGAGGGTCGGTAGAAGATTGTCGCTCATTCTGGAGTACCTGCTTGGACTCCGACCATGCCCTAATACGGGCACGCATCTGCTTGCGCCTCACTGGACGCAAAAAAGCCACATTAAAAAGACCCATTAGAACTGAGTTGAGTAACGAGAAAACCAAAAGTAGGTTCCAGGAACAACTGAGGTCACACTTAGGTAGTTGTGAAGACGAGGCTGACCCAGATGTTGCTTGGAAGGATATTCAAGCAGCTGTGGAAACAGCAGTGACATCTATTAGTGACTTAAACCACAGAGTTACAAGGAACCAGTGGATTTCTTCAAGGTCTATCACACTGATGGATTCTCGCAAACTCGTCCCATCAGGTTCCGAACATGATGAAGAGCGACAACAAATCAGATCTAGGTTAAGAAAAAGTCTAAGGAACGACCGTGAGCAGTGGTGGGCAACGAAAGCAAAAGAGATGGAAAAGGCGGCGACTATAGGGAACACAAGACAGCTTTACAGACTAATAAAAGAAACTGGAATTAATAAGTCAAGTGTAAGTGAGATTATTTCGGAAAAAGCGATACTCTCATCTGCTCCCAGTCCAGACGTTTAGAACGATGGGCGGAACATTTTAGAGAACAGTTCAGCTGGCCTTCAGCTACTCTACAACTACCCTCCATTCCCAGACAATGTGAATGGAACATTGAAGTAGGTCCCCCAACTCTTGCTGAAGTTCAAAAGGCTATAGTTAATCTGAAACGAGGAAGGGCAGCTGGTCCAGATGGATTGGCTCCAGAAGTCTTTAAGGATGGTGGTCCAATTTTAGCGATTAGGTTGACTAATATTTTAGCTAAGATCTGGGAGTTAGACGTTATCCCATCTGACTGGTCGCAATCACTTATCGTCCCAATATATAAGAAAGGGTCAAAATCATCCTGTGACAACCACAGAGGGATTAGTTTAACAAACATAGTATCTAAAATACTGGCCTCGATAATTATCAAACGCCTAACTAAGACTCGTGAACTACAAACACGAGAGAACCAAGCTGGCTTTAGACCTGGTCGTGGCTGCATCGACCACATATTCACCATTCGTCAGGTTCTAGAACACAGGCATACTTATCGGCGTCCGACGATGGTGGTCTTTCTTGACTTAAAAGCAGCATTTGACTCTGTAGACCGCGAGATTCTGTGGCAGTGTCTGTCATTGAAAGGCGTACCTCAGAAGTACATAAACCTTGTGAAGGCTCTTTACTCGAACACTACTAGTCGAGTCAGGGCTTATGGCGAACTGTCATCTACTTTTGCAACCTCAAGTGGTGTCCGTCAAGGCTGTCCACTTTCTCCATTTTTGTTTAACTTCATCATAGACCTATTGATGGAAATAACACTCTCGTCGACTGAATTCTCGGGTATTGATCTCCTTCCAGGAGGTCCACTTATCGACTTAGAATACGCAGATGACATAGTCCTGTTTGGTGAAGACGCTGACAAAATGCAGAGTCTTCTGGTAGCACTAAGCAACAATGCCAGAATGTTTGGGATGCGCTTCTCTCCCTCTAAATGCAAGTTGTTGCTTCAGGACTGGTCTGCGTCAACACCTGAACTAAGGATAGGGAGTGAAGTAGTCGAACGCGTTGACAACTTCACTTATCTTGGAAGTCTGATCAGCCCTAATGGGCTGGTATCGGACGAAATCTCAGCACGGATTCGAAAAGCTCGCTTGGCTTTTGCCAACTTACTTCACCTTTGGCGAAGGCGAGATATCCGTCTATCAATAAAAGGACGAGTATACTGCGCGGCAGTCCGTTCTGTTTTACTTTTCGGCAGAGAAACATGGCTATTAACAGTAGAAGACACTCGTAAGCTATTAGTATTTGACCACAGATGCCTTAGAAATATTGCTGGCATCTGCTTGGATCACCGGATAAGTAATAGTGAGGTTAGACGCAGGGTATTAGGAAATGATGGTAAATCAGTTGATGAGGTTATGAATCTCCATCGACTGAGATGTTTGGGCCACGTATTACGTATGCCTGAACACCGATTACCACGACGTGCAATGCTATCCGGTATTGGAGATGGTTGGAAGAAAGTTAGGGGCGGTCAAACCAAAACGTGGCATCAGTGCCTGAAGACACTAACTTCTAGTCTGAGCCATGTTGGTAGATGCAGACTACTTGGTTTGGGTTCGCGTGACTATCGTAACCAATGGTTGGAGACTCTTGGTGACATGGCTCAGAATCGATCACAATGGCATCGGTGTATTCACTCTCTGTCTTCCCCTAAACTATGAGATCAAAATCGCTTCATACAATTTCTTTCTACGAACTAATTCTTTCTTCCTGTACTATATCGTTATTGCAATCTTTCTTTTATATATTACCACATCTGAATTAACTACTTTTTTGAATCCGGTGTCCATCTTATGTTAATGTGGTATGGCAACTTGGACCGATGCATATATGTGCCTGGTCCTACGTTGTAGCTGACTGACTGACTCAAAGATTAGGATTTTACTTTGATAATTCATGTTAAACAGTTCAAATGTTTCTTACTGATTTTGCATATATGCTTACTTAAGTCTTGGTTAAACGAAAAACAATCCAAAAAAGTAGTAAAAAGATGAGGTAAGAAAGCTTTTTAATCATTCGATTCTCTTGGGTGAACAATGATTCAAACAATTTATTAATAATATTACATTATACAACAACAACAAAAAAAATATACAAACGTGGATAATCATTTACATGACAAAATTAATGAATAATCTGACATTCATTTCCATTTCATGAATGTTGATGATGAATACAAATTAGATGAATTATTATTTACTTTTTGTCAATAAAGTTAATGTTTTTGTCTTGTTTAGTGAGTAGTGTATGTATGTGTGTGTGTATGATTATTCAATTTAACCCATCATATCACGTTGACGTTTAAGTTGACTAACTAAATAATACAATAGAAATAAATAGAACATTACAGTAGTTAATGAAGAGAATTATTAGAAAAATTAATAAAAACAATATTTCAAATGAAATATGATAAATGTTCATTTCTATATTGTCTCAAATTTTTTTTGTAGATTGTTATGTAAACATTACAAATACAGAGAAGTTACTACTATTTTATTTTTAACACATAGATATTCGTACAATGAGGCACCAAATACATATGCGCCACACAAATCTCATTCGATATGTGTGAGGACTACGATACTGCCCGGGTGCCCAAACCGAAGCAGGTGGTTTTCTTAGGGAGTCACACTCGGAGCCTTCGACCTAGAGGTCTGACCTACAAGGCAGTGGATCAACGTAAGAAGATACAGTCCCATAGTAGCCGGTGACCAACAATAGGATCATACGCCATTTGTTCCCGCAGGATCCTCGAGCCCATGTGCACTATTGGTTTGGAATCTGGTTAAAGCGACGGACATTCGCTTTTCATCCTCTCGTTTTCGTAAACAACACCCCCGTCACGAGAAGGCAGCGAGTAGGACTTCCATGGCAGAGGCTATATACGCGTGGCCGTGTGAGAGCATTTCGAGAGGGAGAGCGGACCCTCCCCACTAGGTCGTACCAGGGCATTTTGGGGCAGTGATGCACGAGCGCGATTTGGAAGTGCCGGGTTTTGAACCCGGGTCCCCTCGCATGCAAATAAATAAGTAGACACAATAACTTGATTCATCAAAGACAAAGTAATTAAAATATGTCTTCGTTGTCATAGAATTTTTAAAATAAGTTTTATTTTAGCAAATGACCTAAAAGTAGTATGTAGTGTTCTTGAAAAAATAATCAGATAAATAGAACAAGACTCTTTTAGAGTTTCTAATGTTACTTCAAAAATGCATTCATTTCAATTGATCGGAATTAAGTTTAATATATATGTCTTTTTAAGGTATTATTTATGAACCGAATCTCGCAGGGCGGTATTATGGATGTGTACTGCTGAGGAGTCCCATACTAGAACGAAACGGCCGTCCAATGCTTCCAGTGTTTTTATAGTGATCTAGCTTCAATCAACTCATAAATTTAACTATTATTTAAGTACCTACCAACTAAGGTTCACATTGATCGTTTATATTCAAGAAGTGTATATACTTTGCATCTCATTTTATTGCTATTTGGATAAAAAAAAGTATTTCAAGACCGAAACCAGAATAACAATAAATGACATGACCTCATAAATGTTTTATTTTAATAACTCTTAAAGTGTCTATTCTAAGTACGTATCTGTATAACTAAAGAAGATGTGATTTTTTCAGTCAAAAACTAAACCGAGTTTATGATGTAATGGTTCTCTTTATTTCGGGTTAGCGATGTATCTCAGAATACACTACAAGAGTTTTTAGTTTTTTTCAAAGTAAAATTTAATACATAAGTATGATGATGTATTTCTATGAAACACAAGTTAACTTTAGGGTACGTAAAAATATGGTTTCTAGTTGACCTTAGGTGACCGACAGCTCATAAGTCTGAACATGGGCTTTTAATTTAGTTTGCTTTTGTTTTATTTGGAATTTATTTGGCAGACAGAAATTAGTGTTTTATGGTCTAAATGTTTTGGTTTTCTTTCTTTTTTTCATCAAAAAACAGCCTGTTTAAACATGTATATTTAGAGTTATGGTCGATTTACTGGTAAAAAACATGATTAATTTATTTCATGATTAAACATGATTTTGTGGAAGGAAATAATTCTCAACTTATTCAACACTCTTTATTCATTTTCTAGAAATGTTCAAAAATAATCATCCGTAATACTAAAACTATCTGAACAGTTTAGTTTTGAATATTTGAGTAATCACAATATGAATTTCTGTAATAATCTTTATTAATATCACCGTGCTCTGAACTGTTAATAGTTTCTACAATATATGACTGAGAGATAGATATCTATGAATTGTTGTGGAAATAAACTGAACTTCAACAAACTATTAGGATATATGTACATCAAGTTACAGTTGTCGAAATAAATAATTTGATATCTTATTTTTATAATGGCTATACTCAACAGATAATTAATGAATTACTTTTTGATTCCTTAAGTCTGATAGATGAATTTAGATGTTAAGCTCTGAAGTGTTGTTAACTAAAGCCAGAAATTCTACAGTAAGAGATTTCTTGTGGATTTTTTATGCAGCTTCTTAATTTACTTAAGTGTTTGGCGAAGATGTCTGTATAATATAAATATAGTCTTTTTTTACAAACTAACAGTCGGAGGACTTTAAGAAACGAAGTACGGACAGTCTTTTTGATCGTATTCGGAGGCTCCTCAAAATTGTGCACCAACGATCTTGCAGGATTGAGTCCAGGTTGAGAAGCGTTTTGTATAACAAACTAGAGTTGCACCTGTTGCTCACTGAGTACCGTGCCCATTGCGAAGCTGGAATGTCGAGGACTTACTCTCGTGTAAGTAGTATATATGAATTACTGAGAAGTTACGAATAAAAGCGAAATGTTTGTCCAGTACTTCCCAGCTTTCTAGACTCTGAAATTACTGTCAGTTCTTGATGAAAACTTCTTACAATAAGTGATCTAATTGTTATGATTTATTTTTACGTGCATAAATGGTACATACTCGTATGACTGTGATGTTTCAAAAATATTCAAGTATATATATATACAAGTGGAACAACACCAAGTGAATTTAAAATATCTATGTTTTCTAAAATGTTTTACGTTTGTCATCAACACTTACTTTGGCTCAATATGTCAGAATCACTTCCTATATTTAAAAAAATAAGAAAAAGATAGTAAAAAATGTTATCAAATCGTTTTATTTATTATAGCGTATCATTATTAAAGTGGAATAAAGTAAAACTAATAGCATTTATAACAAGTAGGGATGATTTCACAAATAACATGTTTATTGGAGTTCTTTCAAAGTTTTCACTGGAAGGTTGTTGAAAACAGTTTCCATTCGAATTATAATGTCACTTCGGCATAATGTTTCACTTCAGTTTAGCAAATTACATTAATATTTGTTTGTAATTTACTGTATATTATTTAAAAAAATCATTACTTAACTATCTAAACACTTAAAAAGTAATTACGAACTATGAGATTTTAGTATTTTGATCTGTATGCAATTGATGCGCTTTAAAGCTGTGGTAAAACTTGGTTAAAGTACAATCAAACTACACGTATTTACGTTATATCTTCAGTAAAAACAATTTCGTGTGTTTTTGCTCGTATGATCGAACCGTTAATTGAGGACCAGCAGTATTGTTTAGTCAGATTTTCAATTTATTCTCGCTATACCTTTAGGACCGATAACTCTGTTTAAAGAATTGTTCAGTTATCGATGAACAATGACAGAAACCTTAACACCTATTGATCGTTGACCTATTTTCTACTCATTGTCCAGTTAGAAGATAAAGGTAGAAAGCATATAAAATCTCTATTGTGTGTGCACTTGTTCCGTTACATGAATCAACTCACACAATAACATAGGTTAACTTATTAACCAAGCACCAAAACAAACATAAAATTACAATGTGCGCATAGCTACACCATATATGAAAAAAAAATTAGGTGATAAGTCCGTCATTAATGAACAGTGACTTGAGAGAAGTAGAACATATGACAATAGTTTATGCTCCTAACGGAAGATGTATATAAGAGTACAATAACAAAACTGAAAACATAAATGCTATTCCTTGCAAGATAATTCTGCATGTTACACCTTACTCCGTATTTATTCCTTAATAGAATTCTGTATTAACAATAATTGTTTGTAGTCAATACAGGTATCATTATCAAGGCTTGAATTGATGATTTCAAATAAGTTGAGCATCGAATACATTGTTAAGAATAAAAATAATATATTTGTAATATCCCAATGAATAAAAACAGCAACGCGTTGTTCTTTTATACTATTTAAACTTGGATTAATTTTGATTTGGTTATTTATTCTCTGAAGAAGTGGCTTACACTGAGTTACGAAACGTTAGGAAAGTTAATCTTCCTACTCGTTGGGATATTACATATATATTATTTTTATTTATAAGCTGTATATATATCCTCATGACTTGAATGTATCAAGTTTCTATGTTTAAGTTTTTTCATTTACCAAATGCATTTTATTCTAACTCTCGAAACAATTTATGTTTTGTCTTGGAATCATTTTTATCAACTCACAAATCCAACTATTAAAAAATTACCATAATATTCACAAAGCTCCTCTCTCTGACTATAATCATCATATGCTCACTAGTGACGGTCTCCAGGAGGTATTTCCTTGAGTTCTAGTGAGAAGCCGTGATCAGTGGAGTTCAACCTCGTCTGTTGTAAGATAGTAACTCACTGATGACAATGGTGGACGGTGGCGAAACTTCATGGATTAATTGAAGTTAAATATTAACATCGTTGGATACCGGCCGGTTCAGTGGTCTAGAGATTAAGCGTTCGCGCGTGAGACTGATAGGTCCTGGGTTTGAATCTCGTGAGGCGGGATTGTAGATATGCACTGCTAAGGAGTCCCATACTAGAACGAAACAACCATCCAGTACTTTCAGGTTTTCTATGATGGTCTAACTTTAATTGACTCATGAATACAACTATTAAATTTTTATAAAAGTGTTTTTTTTTAAATTTAAATTAATGAAGTATCCAAAAACTGTGATATAATCGAAGTTAAATGTATAATTTAAAATAAATTTTAATATTTCACATTGTTCAATGAAAGCTTTATTCAACAATTAATCTGTTTTTCTTTATATATTACAAAATGATTTATTGTTGCACTTCAATGAATATTGTAAAGTGTTGGATATTATTCAGAGTTATAAACTGACTGTATAGGTTATAATATTCACTTAGATAGATAGATATAGATGTAGATGTATTTCAAAACACCACTGCAACGTGAAGTTTTCTTTCTTTTTTTCTTCTTATCATTCATTTACTCATAGACTAAGTTTTTTTGTTTTTAGATTAGGTCGAATTTCTCATAAATAGATAATTTACTTTGTGAATCTGATTATACTTATTGAAATCTACTTTAATTGGATTATAAAACAGAAAATAATAATAATAAGTATTTATTATTATTATAGATTCTATTTATTTTTAGAAGTATACAGGTTGTTATGGTACTATTCTTAACAAATTTAAAGTTCTAACAAAAAACACATTGTAGATTGAACATGAAACAGAAGAAATCAAGATAGTTCATTATTATTATCTAAATGAATCTGTGATATATGTCATAAATGAATTAAACTTTATAGATTATATAGAGGAAATCATTATTTTATATAAATATTGGCATTTTTTTCTTCCTTAAACAATATTATCAATCTTTCATTGAGTTGTAACTATAACAACTGTAAGATTGTGTAGATAAAAGATTATAGTTATATAATATAGCCTTGTGAGTCAGGGTAATTTTAAATTGGTTTTCAGGAGAACCAGACACCATCCGGACTTTCACGTGACAACCCAAACAATACAGCTCAACCGCGTTCAACAGGAGAGCCAAACACCACCCAGGCCTAAATTTTATAAACTGAGTAATACAGCTCAATCCCGCTTCACAGGAGAAACAGACACCGTATAGGCTTTAACGCTACAATCTGAATCGTACAGCTCAATCCTGTGGCGCAACCACACAGGTACCAAGCACTCTGGTGGATAGCCGAGCGGTCCAAGGCGCTGCGTTCGGGTCGTAGTCCACACTGTGGACGTGGGTTCGAATCCCACTCCTGACACTACTTCAGATAAGAGATATCTGTTAGGGATTTTCTTATTTTCATTTAAATCGTTACAGTTTACAATAACTGAAGGTGGTGGTGTCTTACTGAAAACGATTTTATTGTGACTATTGAAAATATTAGGTTTTTTATGCTTAGATGTTTTCGTTTTAAAAAAATTTTGGAAGATATTTCTTTTCAAAGCATTTTGTTAAATCATCACTTAAAGCAATTTTTTGTGATCCTTAAATTCTTCTGTGGTGTATTTTTTCTAAAATACACCAGTGTTTTCATATTTTACTGTTAAAAGCGTTTAGAGCTTATGATTTCATTAAGAGAATAAGATCTATAGATTTTGAGACAATATATTTGGAGTAGTCCTATTTTACTTAGAAGGCTATACTGATAGTGTTAACCAAGTTTAAGTTAAAAACTCTGTTAAATCGCAATGTTAGAATACCATAAAATCATAAGGGCGTTTTTCAGAACCATGTTATTTATTGTAAATCTTGACCTCAAAAGGAAAAATTCATGTAACTATTGATTATCAATAAAAAAATCTTCAATTACGACAAACATTTCGGTACTCTCATAAATTTTTACACGTTGTGTTTTTGCATCATGGGAAAACCGGAATTTCAATGTAGAACTTAGTTCAAAGACGAAAAAAAGCAAACAATTTAATATTCATTGCTCCAGTGTGGTGTACTTTTTTAATCTCTTGCTATTGTGGTTTGTCAAATTATATGAGGTTACCTTCCAACTTAATCTCGATAATACCTATATTAAAATAAATATCAAAGGATTATCCAATCTGTATTTTAACAATGGAGAGAATTTATTATATGTAACTGAAGTTATAATACATTTTGTAATCCAGATCTAATATATGAATTCACAACTTTATGGCTTGTTTCAGTTACTGATCATAACACATTTTTATCCATTAAGTTTATACAAGAAAATTTATTTGACTTACCAAAAGTTCTAATTGGATTCGCTACAATTTCTCCAAAGTTCCAACTTATCAGGATAATTGAAAAATAAATGTACAGCATACATGTTAACAATGAATGGAAATTTAGCCTCATTTTCTGTTAGTTGTGGATTTACTTGAAAAATGAATTATATTTTACTATTCACATAAGCACTTCACTATAAATCTATATATATACTTGTTTTTACATACTGGTGACGCCTTCTATTTGTTACTAAAAATCTCTCGTCTCTTATTTGTTAATGAAAAATAGAATTTCGTCAAGTCTTATTATTATTGTTAGTAATATATGGAATACATTTGCTTTTACAAAACGTTTTTCTAATTCTTACACCACTAGTCAGCTTTTGGTTGTTTGTGCAATTCGTCGTATCGTTTAAACACATTTGTGTCCAATTTTTTTAAATGATTGTGATTGGTTATAAAGATAATTAAACATAACGATCAAATAATTTTTGAGTTTTTTCCTTCATAAGATGACATTAGTCTGTAATGAGATTCACATAATGATCATCTCAAAGTGAACATAAACGTTTAGGTAATTGTGGTGTAATCATGAAACATGTTTATTTTTGAGCATGTTTCATTTAAATTGCATTAAAATGATGAATTTCTAATCCAAACAACCATGAAGCAAAAATGGATGCATCTAAAAGCCATTTATAATTCGGGTTGTAGTCAGTAATAGGATTGTGATTATGAGCTCGTTAACACCGGGTTGTAATCACATCCAGTCGTTCAGTGTCAAGTCAAGAAATTGAACATTCTAAATCCTACTGCTATCTACAATTTATCAACCAATCAGAAAAATTATGGACAAATATAGGTCCATAAATCAAACCAATAGGAGATACAACCAAAATAAAGAAGTAAACAATGAAAGGTTAAGGGTCAACGATAACCAACCAACATTCAGGTCTACAGGACAAACTGTGAGCAATATGTGGAGAAATTCTAAGACTTCAATTCTACCTGAAGTTTGTAATGATGGTGTCGATCAGAATAACGATGGGCAAACATTTCCAGTCGCTATTCATCCTTTTCATGTCCACTTCCGATCCGCGGTGCAATATGTTCTTTGGCCTTCCTCTTCCCTTCAGGATTCCAAGTTAGCGCTTGTTTTGTGGTGCAGTTTGTTGATTTCCTCAATGAATGTCCTATCCACTTCCAATGTCTTTTCCCAATTTTCTCTTCAACTAGAAACCATTTTGTTCTCTTCCACAGTAGGCTGTTGCTGATGGTATCCGGCCAACAACGGACATTCATTATCATGAATAGACAATTGCTTAGAAATACTTGTACTTTCTTGATGATGAAAACTGTCGCAAAGATTTTTATAAGTCTATCATTTTGATTTCGAGCCTTGATGCTAAGAGAGAAGTTGTTGCTACACTGGCTATCCTCACCTGTATTTGTTGGCGTGCATGGGTTGGAAGTCTCAATCGTCCGGTTGCAGCTTGTGACTTGGCCCTCTCTGTTCTTGTTCGACTGTTGTTAGTTGCTGTCTCCTTGTTCTTCCTTTATTGAATACTGTCTAAAGTTTCGATAGATGTCCAATCCTTATGATGATGGTTCTTGCGGCTCAGAACATCCTGACATGTTGAAGTTAGTGCTTGTTTGATCCCTTTCCAGTTATCCTTCATAATAGTTTCATCTTCGTTGGATAGCTATTGCAAGGCTTGGAACACACTGTTCAGAGCTATCTTGAATTCGTCCAGTTTGACTGTATTTCAAAAGAAGTTTGTATTGAACCTTTGAACTACTGTTTCTCCAGTTGTCCAGTGTTTCTTTAGCTTCAGTTTGATTTTGGCCACAACCAGTTGGTGGTGATCTGGAGTTATGTCAGGCTCTCTCCTGCTTCACACGTTTTCCATTGAACTTCTGAATCTCTTAGGGATGCTTTGATGATCCTGATCCATGAGATTCACATCCCATAAGTGCACTTTGTGCTCCTACGGACAGCATCACAGCAAATCCCTGAGTGTGTGGGTCATCTTCCTCTTTGTGACCAGAGTACAGCAGCATCTCTCCTGAATTCAAACTTTTCTGTTCAGCTTGGGTCCAATGGGTTTCACTGATTCCGAGCACTGTCAAGTTGTATCTCCTCATTTCCGTAGGTATCAGATTGGTCTTCCCGGTCTCTCACATTGTCTGGACATCCATCCCATGTACCTATACTAATTGCTGCTTTGGTTGTTAGAAGGGGAGATCGGTCTCGTAACTTTCGGAGAACCTTGGCTTTCACTATGTGGCTCCACAATTCCTCCGAATGAAGATCGTCCAACTCTCGGGGCATAGTTTAAATGGTCCAATTTATTTATTCTGGTTAGGGTTTTTTGGCAAAGCCGTTTCCTACGAGGCGGGGTTGCTGACCCCGTGTCCAACCCTCTTCCTTTACCCGGGCTTGATACCGGCAGTAAACCTAGAAGCTCCACAGGTCGAGTTACCTATTAAATATTGGATCATAGTTACAACCTTTGATATTTATAACAGGTCTGGTGTATTGTTTTAACTTAGCTGTTGTAATTTGTGTGATCTGATTAGTCAGACACAATATAGTTCCTTCAATTTTTCCATAGGATATTAAGAGATATATACTTGGTCAGCAAAAAGCTTCAGTTAGTTTTTGTTTGCTTGAAATAATCATTTACTGATTTTTTCTAAGTTAAATGAAAAACTAACTTTCAGATATATAAATCCTTATCGCATGTTTAAAAACAAAGAATACTGAAGAGAATAGTTATTTCCAATGATCTCCGCAACAAACCCTACGCTTATAAGTCCTTAATTATTGTATTGCGGTGGTCGAAATAAGGCATACCAGTGAATTAGACAATATGTTGAAAAGTAGTAAAGTTTTGCATCAATTACAGTTTACATCTCTTAAAATTGTATAATTCAAGAAAGGCCGTTTATATTAAGTGGCTGTTGGTAGCTTTTATTCATTTCAATGGTTTTCATTTTAAATAATCTTATGGTGATTAGAATCGGTAGAAAAGTATACCTTTTAGTATATAGATCACATATGTTTAGGAAATTTATCTACAAGCATACAAAAGTGTGACATATTTTTTTCTACAAATTTTCATCAAAAAACCAAAGACATACTGTAGTGAAGGAGAACACAGGTGAGGACAACCGAATTATATTCAGCACAAAATTACAGAGTTACTTGGTGAAATAGAAAAACTATACTATAATACTTAATTTGCAAAATGTTCAATAACTGTCTCGAACTTCATTGTTCGTGCATTTCTATACTAATTTCTTTCCATTCCCCTCCTTCCTTTCTTGATCTCCTCAATCTTCTTCCGTCAGACATTACATTCCTGACTTGATTCAATATAAGTAGCACGCACCACAACGCTATCCATTACCTGAAAATTCAAGACACATTCTTAAAATTATGGTTTAAGTGCTTGAAGTTAGTAAATGTAGTTTTTAACTGAAAATGTTACTCAATACACAAGAAATATTAAAGATTTCTACATGTTTATTACAATTTAAATGCGAGTTTAGAGTATGTATAGTTTTAAGTATAATTTTCAAGTTTTAACATGCTTGTAAACAAAATCGTGCTAAATAGTTACAGCTTATATAAAAATTCCTATGATCGGATTAATATTAAATTATCCTCTTTTTGAATCGTTGATTTAATTTCTCCAAAAGCAAAATGTGTACATCCTCATTAAGTCAGCAATTCAAATTGAGCTGTCGCCATATATATATATATATATATATATATATATATATATATATATATATATATATATATATATATATATATATATATATTTATAGCGAGAGCTCAATTTCAAGTTCTGACTTAATGACATAATGTGTTGTATCGATGTTATGCAAAAAACTGGTTAATATACCTTTCTTCCGCGTAAACAAACTATGCGATAAAGAAATATTTAAAACTTACTAAGTATTTCGCATTTAGATTTACTATACATAAGTCCCAATTGATTAACTCACTTAAATCTCACATGAATCTTCGAGTTTAGCAGGTAAAAAAATACTTTTTGGAATAGATGAACAGTATTACTTAATAATTGTTTAAATTTCTATCCAGATGAAGGGTTTGTGGTAGATAACCTTTAGTTAAACAACCATTGGAAACTAAGTGTTGTAGTATGAAGCTCATCAGCAGGGTACATTTATGATTCCACATGAGACTGTTAAATACCCAATTCATAGCTAAGTTACATTTTTCAAGATGTTTATGATTTCTTAGAATTTCAAACGAAATAAATCTACTCTGATCTATCTGACTTTAATGTTTCTGTTTTGCAAACATTTATTATTGTGTCTGTTACTGATAAACAAATATGACTCAGTGTATAAGACAACGATTTATCATCTCGATTGTAGTTCATCCTATATTCTCTGTTAGATTACAAATCACACAAAAGGCTATTATGTCGTCAATCTAAGTTTGTGACCACTTTTTTTTATAGTGAAACCGTGCGAACGTTATTTATGTTAGTTTACGGTTGTTAAAATGTTGATAAAAAATTAAAATTTAATTGAAAACATAAAAGAATAGCCATAATATTTTATACGTTATTACTATATCATTTCATACTAATAAAATACAAAAAGGAAATGGGGGTATGAAATAAACATTAGACTATCTTTAAAAGTAGCTTTATATTTTTGGACTATAAACCACAATATGTTAGAAAATTGTTTCTATGAATCACAACTAAAATGACAATTAAGATGGCACAGTTTGTCGGAAATTTGAACAAAGTTAACTCATGAGGCATTTAAGTAGTTAGTTAAGCCAAAAAATATTAATTGCCTGTGGAGATATAGATAAATAATGTTAAGAATACTAGTAGTGGATTTTGGAAAATGTGACTAGAACTTGTATCTTGCGTCTAAAGAAAACTAGATAGAAAAAAAACGCTATCTACCATTAAATATCTAATGAAGAATAAATCATGAAATATCTTTATTTACATTATTATTGTAATGACCTTACTGTTTATAAACTGTTTTACATTTTTGTCATTTTATTATATCATATATTGATCTATTCAATAGTTTGTCCTCAATTTTAAAGGTGATAACGTTGCAGTGGCAACTTAAAGAAGGCTGAAAATAATTAATAAAAACGTGTCATGTAAGCGCATTGTTTATCTTGTAGAAAACAATGAATTTCCATACGATCAAAAATCAACACACATTCTTCGCTTTTCATAGTCAGCAATTTGTAGAAATTTATATTTGTTTCAGTTGTAGAGAAAAAAAGAAAATGACATGTCTTAATTTCTACAAACCTTTACTTCTACGAACTAGTTCTTTGTTCTTGTACCATATTCTTATACACAATCTCTCTTTTATACTTTACCATCATTGAAGTAACTACTTCAATGAATTTGGTGTTCATCTTGTTGTGCTGATAAGGTGTGGTAACTTGGATCGATGTGCATATGTGCCTGGTCCTCCGTTGTAGCTGACTGTCTTACTGAATTTGATATTTGTGGTAGAACAAGCAAATCAAAGGAAATTGGTACAGAAGTTGTTACTATAATAGCAGAATATGACTTTCGAGCATGTATCATTTTAGCAAACTAAAAAAACATGACAACCAATCAGAAGGGAAAGGTCATGCAGACAATCGAAGTGGTGGAAAGTATGAATGTAGTTATCGTCCCAGAAAAGATTTTAGCCTTTCAAGTAAAAGTTGACTATTCTTGCGACTTCCTTAGCACTTTGAGAGTTCGGTTTCTACGCATCTCAAAGGAAAGAACGTCAGCTGAATACTATGAAACTTTCTAAATTGTTTAATATAAACGAATGAGCTATGTTCGCGTGAAAACTTATCGAAGCTGTTAGTACCAGATGCCTAAGTCTTTAATTATGGGTCCAAGATGAAGGCAATTATTGTCAGTCTTTCCTTTCCGTGGCAAATTAACTCTTAATTCTTTGTAGAAACTTTTTGTCCAAACCTATTTCACTCCGTTTTATCATCTTATGACTTTTTATAATTCGTAATCTCATTTTCCACTGGCTGAACTTCATTCACACCATTCCCAATGTGTCATTGACCCTTGTTTCATCATATAATATGCTATATCGATCTTGAGAAACTATTGTTATACACTTACTCGATAATTCAAGTTTCATTTTTGTGAATCATATTGAACAAAACTAATACCCTCATAAGTAAATAGATTACTTTAGTTGTTTGGAAAACCTGGGAGCACTTGACTGCCGTTTCGTCCTACTGTGGGACTCCACAGCAGTGTTCATCCACGGTCCCACTCCCCCACGAGATTCAAACCTAGGGCATGTCGGTCTCGCGCGTGAGCGCTTAAACATTAGACCACTGAGCGGGCATCCAACAGTGTTAGTGTCTAACTTCAACCAATCCACGAAATCGCGCCACCGTACACCATTGTCTTCAGTGAACTGATATCCCACAATAGACTAGGTTGAACTGCACTAGTCACGGCTTCTCACTAGAACTTCAGGAAATGTCTCTTGGAGTCAGTCACTAGTGAGCAGATGATTCTTATCAGAAGGGGTCTTGTGGAGATTTTAGAAATTTCACTAGATTTATTTATTCATAACTAAAGTACTAACCTGCCTTTTGAATTACGTAAATAATTGTTGACTAATGCATAAAATATCACTTCGGAACATGATGTAATAATTATATTACAGGAGAGCAATAAATTCCATTTGATATAGGTAATAAATATGTATTTATGATACCAATTATTGTAAATCGTACTTAACTTTGGTGTTTTAATTCATATTGGAATAAATCATAAATATGATATATTTTTTGATAATAAGTTTTTGACTTTGATAAGGATCACATTATATTGGTGATTCCAAGCCTATTCTAATTACTATATGGAAGCGTGACTTTGAATATGATATTTTAGCATTTGAACTGGAATTCACTTCGAATGTTTGGGAATGCTATTTAAATAAACGGAATGTATGGTGTCTGTATCTAAATATCTAATCGTAAATATGATAATGTTCACCTAACGAACTCTGATAAGTACGTGGAATGCATAAATTAGTTCAGTTAGTTACCCGATAACTAATGTGAACCATCCAATTCCATACTTTATTTTTAAACATAAAATAATAAAAGAGTAGTCTCATCAATTAGATTTTGGGTACTATATGTTTCTCGTAATCTCAGTGACATGATCTTCTCAAGTATTTGGATAAGGTTACGACAAATAAGCAGTATAATAACGATATGCAATGTCCAAAAGGCAACATAACTTGGAATAATATTTCACTATATGCAATTAACTCATTTGCCATACCTAAAAAATATATCCACCTTACTTTGACAGGCGACAATTTAAAATTTATTTATTTTGCAGGGCTATTTCAATATGGCTTGAATGTTGTTGGAGTTAGATAGTTCTTGAAACTCGTCTATACGAATTAATGAGCGAGCCATATAAAACCTATAAATTATAAAGTCAATTAAAATTTAAGTTGCATTATAACCACAGTGCATTAAAAATAAATTACAGTTATTATATGTAAACGATTAAATATGCTTTCAGAGGTTAAACATCATCGGTCCCACAACGAGACGAAGATCCGACGTTTATTATTTGAACATGAATATGTACTGCTTCATAGTAGAACAGAACAGCTAATCAGTTCTCTTTAGTTTTAAACAGTTCGTAATTTATTTTCAGTTCTTACTTGAAAGCTACAACCTAAACTACGTTTTTATCTGAGCATGTTGTGGAATGAATAAAGTCTGAACACGTATTAACTTAAATTAAATCTCTAATTGTAACCGAAGTATTTGATGAAGATGTTAACTTTTGACAACTAAATGAAAATGTTTTTAAAAGGAAAAGAAAAGAATATATTCAAATCTGGTTAATAATTTTGTCTAAAAGCCTTATCATCGTAAGATTTTAACTTGTTTTAACGACATAGACAATACATTGTGCAGAGTGACCTGACTACAACTGAGTGTCTGAAGATAACAACGTGAAACTTTATTCCTACTACTATAACTAACAATAAGATAATATATATAAAATATACTTTCATCTTTAGTCCAGCCATAACAAAAGCAATAACAACTCTTTTGTCTGCAATTTTCTTATATATTTTTGGTTTGGTTTTGTTCGGTATAAAAACAAAAGAAATAGTTTGTTAAAATGAAGTTTAATTAATCTACTTCAAAGTAAATTTGAATATGTTTATGATTTTGTGGTATTCGGATGAACCAGCGATTCGTTAGTGCTTGTTGAATGTTTGATTTCGAATTTCAAATACAGTACAGCTTATCTAGTACTTCTTGATTGAATTGCGTTATTTCTGGGATTACTAGTTTATAATGGAATTTAAATATTCCTAATTATCATAGATTTTATTTTAAAATATTCATATTGTAGTTTATTTGGGCATTGGTTACAAGTCACTATCATATTAATTGAACTTCAGTAGATTCATCAGGTTAATGATTTGATGATTAAAATTAATAACTCAATCTTATGCTACAATTTATTTGATTTTTACTACTAATTACCTTCCTGTTGAGTATCTTTGACTATTTCTAACTGATGAAACATTTTTAAAATGTGGATTTTTATTTATTTATATGGTAATCTAAATAAAGATTTGTAATTACTATCTATTTAACCCTTTGAACAGGTTTCATAGTAGAATATATCTCGTCTTTTCTAAACAATCATTCAAGAAATAACATTCAAACTGAACATAAAATGTAACTTGTGTAAAATTATCAATAAAAAAATATGAAATAAGTGTTCACTTGTAGTGACTTACTTCTGTCAAGAGAACGCGATTGATTTAATGGAAATAATGATTATTATAACCAATTGTACCAATGATTGTTTTACTGTACTTGTTTGTTTAACTGTACTAAAGACATTCTTCCTTCCGTTGATTGTGACCTTGCACGAGCTTACGTTTGCTCAGTAGTTCCGCTTGTACTCCTTTGGCACGATCTCGGTATTATTTCTATACCACGAGATCGTCGACAAATATATCTCGCTACAACCTTCAATTGCCTTCTGATTTCTGGTTTACTCGAAGGTTTAGCCTGTTCTGGTACACAATCTTCTTGTAGTGGTGATCATAGTCAACCGCAACTCGACGCCGCACTACACACTATAGGGAGATAGAATTAAACCTGGAAATGGTTTACAAAGATAATTAGTGTGACAGTAAGAACATTGATTAAAAGTTAAAATATGTATCAAACTTTTCCTTTCTACCTATGTTTTAACTGGTACTGGTCGTTAATTAGATTGCTTTGACGTTTTTAATCAATTTGGAAAATTTCCTATCACTTTAATTAGGGTTTAGCTGTTTGATTTCTTACAAATTATCAGTTTAAATAAGATCAAAGAATCTATTTCTGATTTATTACTCATACTTGATCTTGAATGTACCTTCCTAATACGGAAACTACAACTCATTGGTAATATAAGGACTGATATTTTACAATGAATCATTCACTACTTTCACAGTTATCTCAGATGATATCCCAATAAATAATTTCATACTACTATAAATTTATTTGAACTCTAAATTAATGCATATAACTAAATTTAATAATTTATTTGTTATGAATTGAAATGTTCATCTGATTCTTAATGTTCAGGGATTATAGTATTCACGGTAGTTAGATTTTTGTAAGTAGGTCTAGTAAAAATAAGAGATTTGTATTTTGTTTTAAAAAGTTTAAATTTGTGACACTAGTTAGATATGTTGGTAGAACATGAGAACGATTATCTGGACGTTTTACTGAACCCATTATGAAGAGTTATCATTCTAAACAGGCAAGAAAAATACACAGATTTTACGCCATATGTACTAAGTATAAGGGATACGTTTAAAATAATTGAATGATACAATTCTGTCTCGTTCAAATTCTCGAGAACTACAAGTATTAGATAACTAGACCGTACAACTGTGGTAGAAAACTTAGCGAGACACTTCAAGATCACGCAATAACATAAGTAACTTAAACAAATACATTTTTAACTGAGGTTACAATTCAGTAGATTTAAATAGAATTTGCAAACAAAAGAGTTGTTATTGCTTTTGTTTTGACTGGACTAAAGATGAAAGTATATTTTATATATATTATCTTATTTTTAGTTATAGTAGTAGGAACAAAGTTTCAGGTTGTTATCTTCAGACACTCAGTTGTAGTCAGGTCACTGCACAATGTATGTCTATGTTGTGCTGTCTAGGACACACTATTGATGCTCAAGGAATTCGACTCCTTAGAACCAAAGTGGTGGCCATCCTGGATTACCCAAAACCGATCACCATCAACGAATCACGCACGTTTAACGGCCCTGTAAGTTTCAGTAGACAGTTCCAAACGAAATGCGCGTCACCTATGAAACCGCTAACGGACCAACTTCGTGTAAATGCGGAATCCATCAATCTAGACGACACCACGTGAAAAGCACTCTCCACAACTAAGGAACTTATCTCTAAAGCAACGATACTTGCACATCAGGACACCGAAGCACCCATTAGCATCGCAGTAGACGCATCAGACTCAGCAATCTGAGGAGTCTTACAACAATGGGTTAACCACTCCTGGCAACCTTTTGCATTTTTCTCGAAACGTTTGCTAGACACGGAATCGAGGTACGGCACATTCGGTAGGGGACTCCTAGCTATGTACTGTGCTGTACGGGATTTTCAACACCATATCGAAGGCCTTGAATTCACTCTTTTCACTGACCATAAACCATTCACCTTCTCTCTAAGCTCTCTTTCAGACAACTACTCTCCCCGTGAGTCTCGACAACTGGACTACATTTCGCAGTTTACTTCAGACATTCAACACATCTCTGGAGCAAACAAAGTAGTTGCAGACGCTTTGTCTCGCATAACTTCCTTGAACAGTTCCCAAGGAATCGAACTTGTTAAACTCACCCGTCTTCAAAAAGAAGACACTGATCTTCAGCACGAGTTATCCTCAACAACCCTTAAACTGTGCGTCAAACAGATGGGAACAGGTAAGGAAACCTTACTATTTGACACGTCTGCAAATAGGGATCGTCCAATCGTGCCGAAACATTATCGACACAACGTCTTCAATACTTTGCACAATCTTTCTCATCCAGGTGTTCATGAAACCATTAAGCTTATAGCAGAACGGTTTTGCTGACCTGGCATGAATAAAGACGTGAGGGAGTGGGCACGCTCCTGTGTAAGCTGCCAAAAGTCTAAGGTGATTAGACACAACAAATTTCCCTTAGGTCCATTTAAAACTCCCGATGCTTGTTTCGACCATGTTCATCTGAATTTGGTAGGACCTTTACCAGATTCAACTGGAAACTCCTGTCTTTTAACCTGCGTAGACCGTTTCACTTGATGTCCAGAGGCATTACCTATCAAGAACATCACTGCTGAAACAGTGGCCCGCGCCTTCGTCGAACGATGGGAAGCAAACTTCGGCTGCCCTTCATCCATTACTACAGAACGTGGACGCCAGTTCGAATCTGAACTTTTTCGTTGTCTGACCACACTATTAGGACTCACTCGCTTCCGAACGACCGCCTACCATCCACAAGCAAACGGGTTAGTAGAACGCTTTCACAGACAACTAAAATCTCCACTATCGGCTGCAAAAATTTCTCAGTGGACTGATGCCCATCCACTCGTCTTATTAGGTATTCGCAATGCAGTGAAAGCTGACATTGGATACACTGCAGTCCAACTCGTTTATGGAACAACACTTCGACTTCCAGGATACTTCCTGAATCCTTCATCTTCTTCAGTGAACATGGATCTAACCTCCTACACGAGCAGGCTTACAAATGCAATGCGTTCAGTTAAACCTGTTTCCACTCGACCTCAATCAACTGATGTTTCCGTTCAACCTGACTCACGATGTAGTACACACGTCTTCGTTCGTCGAGACTCACATCGACGACCTCTCGAATCAGCATACGAATGACCCTTCAAAGTTCTTCAGCGCGAACCTAAGTACTATATAGTCGACAAGAAAGGAACGAACGACAGCATCAGCATCTAGAATGAAACCCTATCCATGTCAATTTTCCTTCGGTACAGCAGAAAGATACGACTCTCACACTTATAATACCTCAACCGACAGTTAACACACACAATGATACTTTGGCAGTACCAGAAAATAAACATAAAACAAAGCGTTCTGGATGAAAAGTAAGATATCCGGAACATTTGGACGATTATTGCACGTAGGATACTAGTTGACATTTCATATCGTTTCGATTTTCCTTTGTACTATATATAATTTAAAAAAAAACAATTTTACTATGCTTATATATTTATATTTTTATTTCAAAGAAAAAACAACACAGTAAAACATATCAGATGGGTTTTGTGGATATATTATGAAAACCTTTTTATTACGCTATTACGTGTGCATAAGTTTATTTTCCTTTTATTCGCACGCTTTGTGTTTTTACGAGCATACGAGTGTATTTCGACATGCACTTACATTTTTTTCTTTTCCAGGACGCTGGAAAAGACCAATATAGACAGAATGAGATGTTCTTCAACCACCTTAATTGTGTGCTACACGAACCCTCATATTTTCGGAATCAAAGTGTTGGGGCTGAGTTTGATTATGGAAGATCTAAGTGTCTATTATAATTCTCTCGGAAACTCAGCACATCGTAGATTTAGAGTGTACCACAATTATCTCAAGATACATGTGTCAGAAGTGGCAGTTATAGGTCGTAAGAGAGAAGGGACAATGAAATACGTTAGAGATCGATTTAGTGCACAATCAAGAACAACGTACGATAGTAACACACGTAAGGCAGCTGTTTGTGTAATCAAATTTAGATATTTATCAGGGACTACTGGAGGAATAAATTGTAGTCTGCATTTCCCTACTGATAACTTCGTCCTAAGTTTTATCCGGACATGGGGAAGGTTAACTATTGTCTTATCATTGTAGATTTTAACGTGCCACAAACCAAGTGAACAGAGTTTACAACTTTGAGTGAATGTTTTGATCGCCTACCAATAACTATTATTCAGAGCACACATGCACAACATCAATCGAAATCGACACATATTGACTTAGAACATGCATCATAATTGCTAGACCATGACTTTATACACCAGAGAAATCGTGCGCAACTAACAGTTATCGTTAAATTCTGGTGAAAACCAAATTATGCGTACCTCTGAGAATTATTAATGGACTAATATTAAATATACGCGTGCGCTATTTAAAAGGAAAGTAGTATTTTTCCTCGCTGACTATATTTTATTGTTTTGATCGTTTATTACGTATCAAGACTACCGTTTACACCTCAATTGAGTTTATTTCAGTTAAAGTATTCGATAAAGTATTGTTTTGTTTCTAAAGTAGTTTATCGTCGATAATTTTGAGTACGTCGTTTTCTCTTGTAATTGTTAGTACTTTTGGTTCCATATTTTTTCTCAGGGTACTATTGTATTTAGTTTCTCTTTAATAACCTCTGTTCGATGACTGGTCAGTGCAAGAAAAGCAATTGCCAAAATCGTTGAGAGCGGCATTCATTGCTATGAGTGCAAAGACGACTAGGTACGACCCGAACTCTGAATCATTCTTACTAGATCTTATATTGATGCATTATGAAGATGAGGTTACGAACCTCGATTACATGCCACCTCTAAGCAAGAAGTGATCATGAAGTTCTGAACTTGACTTCTATATAACTGTCAAACACGATCACGCGTCGGATCAACCCAGACCTAACGTCTGGGAAGCAAATGTACAAGGCATAGTACACTCAATATTGTTAGTAGATTGGACAAAAGAACCAGAGTCCTCAATTGAAACGGCTTGGGACGTATTTCGAAATTTATACTTAGAAGTTACTGCACCCCACATCCATTAGACTACACCAAGGGCGCAGAGAATTTGCCCACCATGGTTCAGTTGGGAAGTCCGCATCCTTCTCCGTAGGAGAAGACAAACGTGGGGTAGATTTAGGTCACTGAGGACTGATGAAACAAAATCCCAGTATCGAAAAGCTCGGAATACATGTGCCTCGACCCTCCGTAAGTCTAGAAGGTTGTGTGAAGAGGAAATTTTCAAGGAATCCATAGAATATCCTAAATGCTTGTATTCCTATATAAACCAAAGGACAAAAGAAGAGGAAATATTTCAGCACTATGGGCAGACAATACTACTTCATCATTAGTAGAGGATGACTTTGATAAAGCTCAAGTATTCTCAAACTACTTTAGGCATGTACATACCATAGAAACACCCTTCCAGTCAGTCAACACAAATTACTCCACACAAACACTAGACAACGTGACCATTAAAGAACTCGATGTCTTTGGTCTGCTAAATAAGCTAGACATAGGCAAATCCACGGTACCCAATGAACGGCATTCTAGGTTATTAAAAGAATTAGCTAACTTCGTTGCTAACCCTTTAAGCATACGCTTTAATCTGTTTGCGACCCAGGGTTGTTTGCCAAAAGACAGGAAGGACGCCATAGTAAGTCCTGTCTTAAAACCAGGCATGGAACATAAACCTGAGAATTATAGACCCATTAGCCTAACTAGTGTGGTTGTTAAAATCCTAAATAAGATTATTCGGAGAGAGCTGTTTAAGTACCTCGATGAAAATCGGATCCTCTCGGGGAAGTAGCATGATTTCGGAATAAGCCACTACTGTCTCACGAACTTATTAGTCGCTCGTGAAGGCTGGTGCGCTCTTAAGGACCAAAAGTTACTTGTAGATGTAGCCTATATATACTTCAGTAAAGCTTTTGACAAAGTTTCGCACAACCGACCGTCGTATAAATTAAGAAATGTCGGGGTTGGGGGTAATCTATTGATGTGGATAAAAGACTTCCTATTTCAGCGCCTACAAAGAGTACGAGTGAAGTCCAGGTTGTCTAGTTGAGAAACTGTGTTTAGTGGAGTGCCAAAGGGCACAGTTTTGGAGCCAGTGTTATTCCTTTTGAATGTATATAAACTTCCCCGTCTACTATCATCGTCGGTCTTGCTATATGCTGACAATGTCAAGATGTGGAAAGCGATATAAAGTAAAGGTGATAGCTTGGAACTTCAAAATGAACTGGGGAAATTGTCTGAATGGTTTCAAATCTGGATGTCACTGACAAATACTTCCAGGTGTATTATGATGCATATCAGTCATCAAGGTACAGAATAACCCTAAGCTACCTGTTTTCTAGACACACAGTAATTTAGAGGTCATCGTTAGCCAAGACTCAAAGAATACTGCCGTGCAATAGCCGCCAAAGGTTTTAGAACCTTATGGTCAATACGTACGGCTTTTAGTCATGTCGGCATTTTTGACTTTGTATACAGTGTTCGTAGGTACTATACTTGAGTACTGCATACAAGCGGCTAGCCCCTGCTTAGGAAAAGACAGTGAGATTTTGGAAAAGGTTCAGAGGACAACAACTAAGTTGATTCCCGGAATAGCGAAGCTGCCGTAGGATGCTTGACTTGCCAAGCTGAATCTACTCCCGTTATAATATCGGAGAACTAGAGGCGACTTGATTACAGCCTTCAAAGTGCTTAGTGATAAATTTGCACCTGATATACACTCATTTTTCTTGTCTTCCAAAACAGAGAATTTACGAGGACACTCAAAAAAGTTCACAAGCCCAGAACAAATTACTTGTCAGCTGACTATCGACTTACACATAGAATCATAAACGAGTGGAATTCATTACCTGAGCACGCGGTTGAGGCTCCATCCGTCAACCCTTTCAACAGAAAGTTGGATCAACTGACAGACCATGATTGTCAGGACTAACACAGGCCATCAAGCCTACTCTCCTTTACATACTGAAACTATATACTTATTGTATAAATATTAAGTGACTAGATTGTGTTTATCTATATTCCTCTTATTATAAGCTTCTTTTTGACCTATAGATTATCATTATTATTATTATACTATTTACTGTTCTTAAACTATACTCAGTTTATTAACTTCAGTCTCCCACGTTCACAGCCACATTTTGACTTGATCTTGTATAGATGTTATTTCCTATTTTATGGTGTGATGCGGTCTGTTTGGCTGGTATATAAACCAAGTATGTTTGAAATAAATGATTCGCATGGTGGAATCTGTTATTGGTGTTGTGGACTCAGTTGGACGGGCATTGGTTTGCAACAGTGCTACGATTGTATAAGTCGTATTTCGATTGACGAATAAATCATGTGATAATAAACCGGGCTTGAATCAGAACAGTTATCAAGTTCTACAGATTCGGACAATATTGAGATCCCACCAGAATATTTCAGCGAGTTCTGCTATGTGAACATCGTTAACAATACTATTCACAACCACACCACTGAGATACCATCTATAGCACCACTACATGAGACTGGAAAGTGTGTTATCCAGTTACGTGTTAACCTCAGACATGGTAAGTTTCCAGCTCCTAGTGTGTTACATCTGCGATTTCTGTCACCCCTCACGGACACTTTCAGAACCACTCACGATACTGTTTAACATGTTCCTTCGCTAATCTCAACACTCTTGGGATAAGAAGGACTATATTTGGCCCTATATTTATTTATGGGAACAGGTCATGTCTGGCTACCAAGCTGTCAGTCTAACAAGCATAGAGATTAAGTCTCTCCAAAAAATTGTTAGGGCTAAATTACTAGGTCACTCAGAATTATACAGTATGTTAATGCTTGAGAAGCACGGGTTTTGAAGTCAGCATTCAAGCCTAATAAGCTTACTAATTGTGAGAAAAGATTAGAGGGTAGTGCAAGGTAACGGTTTGTCCGTCGATGTGATGTCCGCTGATTTTAGCATAGCATTTGATAATGCTTCCCATCTAAGGTGCATGCAGAACCTCTTGAGCTTTGGAATAACTGGTGGCGTACAAGAGTGCATCAAAAGCTTCCTGTGTGACCAGAGACCGATGGTTAAGGTGGATTGGAGATTAACTGAATGGAAACCGATTAAAATCGGCTCTGTCTTAGGTCCCATATTTTCACTCCTCCACGTCAACGAATTACTAAAACTACTTACGTTATCAGCACTGTTCTTTATAAATGACGACAAATTCTGGAAGACAATTATTATTGAGGCTGATCACCTAGAGTTCTCATTTCATCTGGATGAATTAGTTGGATGGTCCCGAATTTTTGGACAAGAAATTAATTGTAGAAGGAGTGTACTAATTTCGTGCTGGTGGGTACACCTCGCCTAGGCGATAGAAGTAGTCTGACTAATGGTTCAATAGGTTTTCTTCATCAAATACATAAATCTTTCAACACTCAGTACCAAGCGATAAGAAATATAATGCCTGAGCAAAATGGGGAAATAAACTAATACTTGAGCTATAAAGTCTTGATATTGCCAAAATGTTTTCGGACAGCTCTTAAACAATCAAACTAAGGTGTTGCATCAGTTTCCTTCTAGGATCGATTTCCACATGAATGTCGGTCTGACCAACTTACGAAACAAGAATATATCAGCTCGGTTTCTGCAGCGTAATAAAAAACTTCTGACTCTGTCAATGTTTAACCTTCAATCGATGTCAGCTGAATATCAGTCAATATTCTGAAATACTCCATAGATGTCATGTACTTTATTAGCCAGTTATCTTGTCTCGTAGCATTTAACTTCTTGCACAAATGATCGTTCATGTCTTGTTGTATGTGTCTTCCGTACGAGGATCAAAACTTGTAATTATCGACCTATACCGCGCTAGTGAACAACGGGAATTATATAAGTCAAATATGAGAACAGATTTTAAATACGCATATTTCATACACTCATTGATCTAGATAGACAATCAGGGAAACGAGGCGGAGGAAACGAAATGACGCACAGTGGAGAAGGCGAGTGAGCCAACTCGATTCATTCAAGCGTGACCCAATATTTCTAGTCAGATCAAAATTAGTTACAAACACGCAACGAATAGGACAAGCAGTTGGCGCACACAAGATCATATAAAAAATAGTCAGGGTTAATAAGTGATGATATAAAAATGAAACCTCAAATGAATGAATGAACTGGTCTGTTCATATACTAAAATAACCTTTATGGACTTGACATAGTTCCAGCCATTGCAGCAGATTACAAGGGTGGATGTTCTGTTAGTCATAAATATCGCTAATAATCGATCAATGTAAAATAATATTGCAGTTTGGCCCGCTGTGAGCTGGTGTGATCCAGTGTTCAAGTACGTAACCTGGTACCCAGAAGGATGATAGTTCGAGTACAGGCAAGGGCAGTTCTTTCGTTCGTGAAACTCACACTCATACGATGTTCGTTGATTTTAAGTCACTCAGACATGAGAAATCAGAAGGATGGGTTGGTACACCAAATCGCCATAACAAACCACAATAGAATGAATAGTGTTAACTGGTGGTTAGCATTTTAAGGTGTGCACATTGGACACGGTGATAGTTACCAATGTAACATCAACAGTGCACAACTTCCACGCATGTAGAAACAAAAGAACTGGGAAGTAGCAGTAAGACATGACTCAGTAGTAAATGCGAATTGCTGATCAGCAGCTGTGGAAGTTTTCTGAGTACTCTGGTCACTTCATCAAGCATTCAAATGCTTTAACGAAAATACTTTCAGGGCTGCTATTAAACGCAACTCATTTTCGTAAATGTGGCCTTCAGCTTAGCAACCAATCAGAATGGGGCGGGAATTATTATATCCGCCATCTTTGTAAGCAATGTCGGTCAACTTTCTTCGTTCTGTGCTTTTTTCAGCTATTTCTTTTGTGTAGCTATGTAATTTAATGTTGCAGTGTGCTAAAATGCCGCAGTTAGTGTAATGTTCTACATGTTGTTGTGAAATTTGTTTCGAATCATTATTGTTTTTTGGGTTTTTGCTGCTTCTACTCAAGTCAATGTATTTCTTCAGCCAAGCTGGTTAGTCTTATGTTTTAAAATGGTAATCAGTTTTGTTTTGACTTGTTTTCTAGATATCCAAAGCCGAGGTTCGTTTTTTTTAGCTGAAATAATTGTTGCTGCCGCATGTGACTAACTGTCCGCATGTTCGTTCCTAACTGTCCTTTATGATGTTATCGGCTAAATGAAAGGAAACAATCTCCGGTTTTCAATTTTCTTCAGTACCATGGACAACACTATAGTTGTTAAAACTCGTCTGTACGAATTAATGAGCGAGCCATATAAAACCTATAAATTATAAAGTCAATTAAAATTTAAGTTGCATTATAACCACAGTGCATTAAAAATAAATTACAGTTATTATATGTAAACGATTAAATATGCTTTCAGAGGTTAAACATCATCGGTCCCACAACGAGACGAAGATCCGACGTTTATTATTTGAACATGAATATGTACTGCTTCATAGTAGAACAGAACAGCTAATCAGTTCTCTTTAGTTTTAAACAGTTCGTAATTTATTTTCAGTTCTTACTTGAAAGCTACAACCTAAACTACGTTTTTATCTGAGCATGTTGTGGAATGAATAAAGTCTGAACACGTATTAACTTAAATTAAATCTCTAATTGTAACCGAAGTATTTGATGAAGATGTTAACTTTTGACAACTAAATGAAAATGTTTTTAAAAGGAAAAGAAAAGAATATATTCAAATCTGGTTAATAATTTTGTCTAAAAGCCTTATCATCGTAAGATTTTAACTTGTTTTAACGACATAGACAATACATTGTGCAGAGTGACCTGACTACAACTGAGTGTCTGAAGATAACAACGTGAAACTTTATTCCTACTACTATAACTAACAATAAGATAATATATATAAAATATACTTTCATCTTTAGTCCAGCCATAACAAAAGCAATAACAACTCTTTTGTCTGCAATTTTCTTATATATTTTTGGTTTGGTTTTGTTCGGTATAAAAACAAAAGAAATAGTTTGTTAAAATGAAGTTTAATTAATCTACTTCAAAGTAAATTTGAATATGTTTATGATTTTGTGGTATTCGGATGAACCAGCGATTCGTTAGTGCTTGTTGAATGTTTGATTTCGAATTTCAAATACAGTACAGCTTATCTAGTACTTCTTGATTGAATTGCGTTATTTCTGGGATTACTAGTTTATAATGGAATTTAAATATTCCTAATTATCATAGATTTTATTTTAAAATATTCATATTGTAGTTTATTTGGGCATTGGTTACAAGTCACTATCATATTAATTGAACTTCAGTAGATTCATCAGGTTAATGATTTGATGATTAAAATTAATAACTCAATCTTATGCTACAATTTATTTGATTTTTACTACTAATTACCTTCCTGTTGAGTATCTTTGACTATTTCTAACTGATGAAACATTTTTAAAATGTGGATTTTTATTTATTTATATGGTAATCTAAATAAAGATTTGTAATTACTATCTATTTAACCCTTTGAACAGGTTTCATAGTAGAATATATCTCGTCTTTTCTAAACAATCATTCAAGAAATAACATTCAAACTGAACATAAAATGTAACTTGTGTAAAATTATCAATAAAAAAATATGAAATAAGTGTTCACTTGTAGTGACTTACTTCTGTCAAGAGAACGCGATTGATTTAATGGAAATAATGATTATTATAACCAATTGTACCAATGATTGTTTTACTGTACTTGTTTGTTTAACTGTACTAAAGACATTCTTCCTTCCGTTGATTGTGACCTTGCACGAGCTTACGTTTGCTCAGTAGTTCCGCTTGTACTCCTTTGGCACGATCTCGGTATTATTTCTATACCACGAGATCGTCGACAAATATATCTCGCTACAACCTTCAATTGCCTTCTGATTTCTGGTTTACTCGAAGGTTTAGCCTGTTCTGGTACACAATCTTCTTGTAGTGGTGATCATAGTCAACCGCAACTCGACGCCGCACTACACACTATAGGGAGATAGAATTAAACCTGGAAATGGTTTACAAAGATAATTAGTGTGACAGTAAGAACATTGATTAAAAGTTAAAATATGTATCAAACTTTTCCTTTCTACCTATGTTGGTTTGTTATGAAAAATATGCCATATAGCAGTAATAAGGGGGTTGTACTCATTACATCGTGCGTTAAAGCAGGCTTAGCATTGAAAAGCCGGAAATCTACTATCAGTTTGAAAATTTTGGTCATAAAAAGAAGCCGAAGTGTCATGATCAGGGAATCAAAAGGTAATTAACTGTTATAAAGCTCACTTTCTTATAGATCATATTTCACCACTCGCAAATTTGTGTTATCTTACGGTATGATGTCAACCGGTACCTAATATGTTCACCTTTACGATGGATAGTACCTGCGAATTTTCACCTTCATATTCGAATTATTTTTGGACAACTGTCTTCCAGTTTGAGTGCTTCGTACTCCCTGGGAGACTAGATTCCTACATTATTCGTATTTCCAGTATAACTTTATCACGCAGCAAGTTCAAAGTAGACACTAGTCTTTTTAAATAAGCCTGTTAAGCTAACGTCCGTATTCTCTAGTTCAGTTAATCGTTGTAGACATGTAACACGTGCATCTGCTGTATACTGCCATTTTATCCCATTTCTAACTGTTATATCTTCTGAAAAATAAAATTGCTTTATACAGCAAATACAGACTTATTTGTTTTGATGGAGATGGGGGGTTCATGGGATTTTTAGCAGGACTGTAGTAATATTCTCACTAAAGAGCTAAGCGAGTGCGTAAACCAATGTAAGGTACCATACAGGGTGCCTTTGAGTTACTAGTGTTCCATTAGTGCGCGTAGGACCATTGCTTGCTCGTCATATGGCATTTAAATAAGGAGCTATAAGATTAGACGCAGGTACGGTTAGGATGTGTAACGCGTGTCCATCCATCAGATGCCGTGACAACTCATGGTGGTTAGAATAAGTTATGAGAGGACCCGAGTCTGTAGGTTTCCCAAGAAAATGACGGAGATATGTACTAAATCAATTCAATCTACTACATATGAACTAAATGCTGAGAGGCTCGTATATCACAAGTTTCTTGCAACGATTAGGTAGATTAAAACAAAGTAGCGTTAGATTTAAAAAGTTATTCAGGAACTTTCATTAAGAATCGAATATCAAACAAAGGTTTAAACGAAGTCCCCGTTTAAAAGTTGCACTGGTAATGTTAAGCTGCAGTTTTTTTTCCAAACGAAAGGGTAAAAGAAGTAACTCAAAAAGTACTGGAAGTGGTTGTGAGACTAAAATGGACATCCAGCATCCTTTTTTTAATCTGCTGTTAGTTGAGTCTCCCATAAGCAGTTTCATAGGGCCATGGTTCTAAGGGCGAAACAGTTCTTAGGATCTGTGAAGGCTCACTCCTATTGCATTCTAAATGAGAAATAGTAATGAATTTAGTCAGAAATGTGGAATAGATAAATCTCCAAATTACATGTTTTTTAGCAAATAATTTATGCAGTTGTGACTTACCTTGAAAATTAACAACAGAGCAAAATTAGCAACATAATCTAGTTATTTAATTAAAAATACATTATGAAATGACAAAATCTGTGGTTACTTGAACGCACAGATGACTGTTATTACACTGGGCGATACATTAAGTTTACATGGTTGTGTTGCGGATAACTTCACCCTACTTTCAGGATCTTACTTCCTACTTATATGAGAACTCCCCTGGAATGCGCATCCAGGTAGATAACCCATATATTATTGAGTATGCTAGCACACATCAGCACGTTTAACGTGTAGGAATTACGTTAGTAATGAGTCTTTCCGAACTTCCTTACGATGAGCCCACCGAACGCCTAAAACTTCTATTCTTATCGTAGGGCACGACGTGACCAGATATTAGGCTTCTGTATCTTGGATGATAATTTGAGTGTTAAAATTTCTTCACTTCATGCTCCCTTCAGATTTAATCACTGAGGTCACAACAAAAAGGTTTCGAAGACATGATCAAATAAGCCCAGACTTTTCCTCATAGAGTGGTCAGTAGCTGGGACGCTTCATCAGTGAAAACGTAACTTTCCTGGGAAACAAGCTGTAACCATTAACAAAAGTCAAGTAACGTACTAACCTTAGCAGTGAAGACTGAATACAATATATCTAAACTCACGTTAGTAACCAGTGTTTATTATGGAATTGAGGTATTGTTCAAAATTCTTTGTGAATCTTTAGTAAATTAAAACTTATTCGTAGACGAATGTCATTGTTTGCTGAACGAAATACAGAATTCATCCAACACTGTAGCCTTGAAAAAGGTCGCGTTTTGTTTGCTTACACCGAGGTCAGTCACCAACAGCAGAGCCGGTGAATTGAGTCATTCTGACAATGGACGGTAGGAGTTTTGTTGCTAATGTCACAATGTTATAGGAGTTAAAAATCCACGGAGAGCTAGTTCGGTTAAAGAGTCTAGATTGGCTCTACTGGCAAAGATGCGTGAGGCAAAAGAGAAAGGAGAACGTCTTCGCATTGTGAGTAAATATGCAGCTTATTTCCTTTTAGGAAAGAGATGAACAACCAGTGTACGAAACTGTTGACGAAGCACAATATGCTGAATTGGTCAGAAAACGTCTGGAAGATGACTGGATTGTTGATGACGGTTAGTTTTTTTGAAAGTGTTATATAGAAAGTAAGGCAGTGCTTGCTTTTTATTTAGTTTAACAGAATGTGAATTCACATTTAAAACTCATTGATGCCTGTTTTTCCTAGGGATCAATATTTCAATAAGAATTAGGATGACAAACTTTAGCATATCTTAATTTATGAATACAGTAGAGCCGGTGTAATCAGTGATGAAAGTAATTTATGCACTTTCACTTTGGTTTAAGAAGTATAGGCAGTCTAAAAGAAAAACGCCATGGCTTTTGAAAGCTGGGCGAGGGCTAATATATTGTGACTCGTCAGCTAAGCAATATCTCATCTGGTTTTAGCTGTATATATGTTTAGAATAACAACACATTTATTTCTGGAGTAGGTTCGATAGCCAGTGGTTAAAATGCAAAATATCGAACATTAAATCGATACAATTTGCCAACTTAACTTGTAATTGTAAACCTAAATACACTAGATTTTTGAGGTCAAGTCTCTGTTTCCTTTATAAATGCGATTACCTGGGTGTTTGAGATAATTCATTCAAATATAAAGTAACTGTTGGGAAAAGTTGGATCTAAAATCAACCCACAATAGATTTTCTAGGATGAAACTTCAATTGTCCACGACTAACACTCCAAGTCAGTCAGATACTATTTATACAAGGTTAATTTTCGTCTATTGATTAATAGTAACCATTCTTTTCGTACTGTCATCAGTGCTGTATTCTGTAGTGGGATTTGCAGTCCTCACTTAGGGTAGCCAATGCACTTGTTGATCAGTTTATAGATTATCCTTTTTTGTAGACAACTAAACGGTCAAAATTCATGTTTTAACATCACAACCCATGCACATCTCATAAAACACGACATAGGCCTTTTTATTTCCCATTTTCATAAGTTACCTACTTCGTAATACATAGATGCTTTCGTCTGTAGGGAATCATAGCAGCACTCACACCGTTACGTAGAAACGACGACAGGAATTTGAGTTGGTTCAACTTGTATTGTCTGAGTAGTAGTTATTTCGAATCGAATAAAATGAAATTGCTCACCAAAGTACTATGACTTACCTATTACTTTTGTCCATATGTTGTTAGGTCCTCTGACTCGACGCGTGTTTCTTTGTGACTTTAATATTTAATCTTAAGTCAGTAAATTAACACCAACTTTCATGTCTAATTGGTATGTAGAAGGTGGCGATTACGCGGAAGATGGGAGGGAAATATTTGACGATAACGATGAAGATGAAGAACAATATGATTTAAGACCGAAGGCGAAGAACAAAGTGTCATCTCAGTCAGCACCAAAGAAGAAACGGCCTAATCCTGATATTCGGGCTAGTGATTCAGCACCGCTGCGTCCTTCTGTTGGGCGTGATATTCGGAGTCTATTTGCTGCTTCCTCAGGTTCAAATTCTAGTAAGAAAAGAAAAGTGAGTTTTCTCGTGTAACATAATTGTAAATATCAGTTTTACTTTCCCTTCCATATTCTTATAGGATTGGTTCATTGTACTCCATACAGGATTCTCTATTGTACTTAAGTATTTTTCGTGTCGTATGCTTCTGTTCTTGCTTATTGTTTTATAATGCTTTGATAAATACATTTATTTGGCAAACAGTCGAAGTCGTGGCAGCGTTTTTAATATATGGCGGACAAATAATATAGTTGTCTCAACCAATTTCTAAGACTGTCTAAAATTAACCTAATGGAATAATAAACAAGTTAAGTTTTTTATACACTTGTGCCGTACTGTCGAATTCAGTGTATTGTTCACTTTCTTTGGGTTGAACTTATTTGAACACATAGATATTGGTACAAGGGGGCACCAAACACATATGCGCCACACAAATCTAATTTGATTTGTGTGAGGGCTATGGTACTACCCGGGTGCTGAAACCGAAGCAGGTGATATTTTATGGGACCACACCAGGAGCCTTCGACCTAAAGGTCTGATCCACAAGGCAGTGGTTCATCGTAGGGAGATGCCGTCCCATGGTAGCCGGTGACCAACGATTGGTTCATATGCCATTCGTTCCCTCAGGATACTGGAGCCCATGTGCATCATTGGTTTGGAATCAGGGATTTCCAACTCCCATAAGTGAACTCTCCATGTCCAGTTAGTCAGTCAGCTACAACGTAGGACCAGGCACATATATGCATCGGTTCAAGTTGTCATACCTCATTAACACAAGATGGACACCGGATTCATAAAAGTAGTAAATTCAGAGGTGGTAATATATAAAAGAAAGATGGCAATAAGGATATAGTACAGGAAGAAAGAATTAGTTTGTAGAAAGAAAGATATGAAGCGATTTTAATTTCTTAGTTTAAGGGAAGATAGAGAGTGTATAAACCGATGCCATTGTGATCGACTCTGAGCCATGTCACCGAGTTTCCAACCATTCGTTACGATAGTCGCGCGGTCCCCAACCAAGTAGTTTGCATCTACCAACATGGCTCAGACTAGAAGTTAGTGACTTCAAGCACTGATGCCACGTTTTGGTTTGGCCGCCCCATAAATTTCTTCCAACCATCTCCAACACCGGTTAGCATTGCACGTCGTGGTAATCGGTGTTCAGGCATACGCAACACGTGGCCAAACTATCTCAGTCGATGAAGATTCACAACCTCATCAACTGATTTACCATCATTCCCTAATACCCTGTGTCTAACCTCACTATTACTTCGTGTCCACCAACCCGGTTAAAGAACCAGACATTCACTTTTCATCCTCTCAATTTCGTAAGCAACACCCCCGCCACGAGAAGGTAGTGAGTAGGACTTCCCTGGCAGTGGTTGTATGTACGTGGCCATGTGAGAGCATTACGAGAGGGAGAGCAAACTCTCCCCACTCCCAGCCGTACCAGGGCATATGGGAGCTTCCCCAGGTCCAAATTCTAGTAAAAAAATAACAGTGAGTTTCGTAGAAGAAGAAGGCCAAAACTGGTCACGAAGCTGTATTATTAGTGGTTGAATAATGATACAACTCATTAACAGACGACCAGACAAACATTTGGACGATCACCTCAGTATGATGAGTAATTCTTTCAGGTTAGCTTACTCAAACTCGTTCCACTTTGTCGTTTTGCAACTGCACGTAATTTGTATTCCGAATAGTACAACAATTGGGGACAGAAATCAAGTCGACGGGACAGGAAAATGGGAAATTTGTGAATGAAGCACACATCTAGACTATTTGAAGATTTTTCACTAAGTCTCAAAGTTCTCTAACTTTATCAAATGTTCTTCCAAGTCCACTTTCTTATTATCCTATTTCTTGATAGACTGCAGACTCGTTTCCCCAAAAGTTTAATGATGATTTAGGTAAATATATGTCCTAGTCATTTCAGATTAAGAAAAGAGACCAGGTCGTCTAAACGTCGAGTAGGATCTAAAATTCATATTATGGTTTTCATCTGTTTCAAAGGCTACTGTGAGACATGACTGGACTCGACTCTTAACACAACTTAAGGTTCATAGTAATTCAGTCCTAGCAGCCCATAATATTATCTTTAGTCTCCTATTAAGAAAGTCCCGAATTGATGTAAGCTCTTGTATACACACTTATCCCTTGGTAGCTATTATCATTGCTTTATAGATTCCTGGAGGATCACAACTCATAGATTTGTGTTCAAGATGTGTGATCACAAAACCACATACTAGGACTCATTTATTATCATCACGTATAAGTATTATCTGAAGGTGACTTCGTAGGTGTTGTTGCCAGCTAATTCTTGTAGTTTTTGGGTTTAATTTTAGTGGCTGATCGCTGCGTACCGTTTGGGGAGTAGTTAAAGGTCCAGACTTTCAACCACCAGGTCGCAGGTTCGAGTCTCGTCTCACCTACTTCGGTTTGGACCGGGAGGTAGAATCATTAGTTTTCACACCTAAATATAGCTCAAACCCAAGTACACGAATATGTGCTTTGTGAGTTGTAGTACTGTGTAATAATTGTTGTATATGCTGGCCAGAAACGACAACTCAAAATGCAAGTTACAAAATATATTCCAATATTGTAGTCAATGACATGCAGACAAATAATCACTCCCTATCTTCTACATTTTATTGATTCCAGCTTTTTGTGTTGTATACTTAGGAAAATTTTTACAGTGTCTTCCGGCTTACAGTTTGATCGCTCCTATTATAACTAAAATAGTCATTGGTACTTCCTTGCTTTGTTTCATACACACTTGATCCTCACTTAATCTCATACACCAAGATGCTCGATTTTCATTGATTTAAATAACTATCCGCTATTTCAGTTGTTGGATAGATAATTTTGTTATTCACTGTTCGCTCAGTATATTAATACCCAAACTCCTACATGATTTTAGTTTTTTTCATGCTTGACTTATTTCTTTATGAATATAGTATTTGCAATTTCAGACTTTATTCATCTACTCACTTGTCATTCACTCTATTTGCAATCTTTAGGAAATGAAAGAACTCTCTGTGGACCCGAACCTAGATGATTTGTTAGCAGAATTAGAATCCTCTGTAACAGAACCTAAACCTCACCACCATAATTCTGATAATTTGTCGCGAAAAAGTTTCGTAGCCTCAAAACGAAATTCTGGAGTACATGGCAATGTGATAATGACACCTAGCACCTTGAAACGTCGTTCACCTGAACGACCAGAACAGCCTATTCACACAATTAACGGGCCTCGTCTAAAACTTCCCTTAGTATCTGAAAAGAAGCATTCTTCACAGACTCCACTTAACCAGAGATCACGTAACCCTTTCTCATGTCGCGAGCTTGCAGAAACAGAGCAGAAAATTGAGCACAGTAAACCACAAGGTGCTGAAGGTACAACAATACATAACTGATGCTTTTTATGTGAAAAGTATTTTTACTGCTTTCTATCTTTTAAATAATTTTGGTCTCCCCCGAAGGAGCTTCGAAACAAGCCGCTGAACAGACCGTCAGGATTATTTTATTACAATCGCTGGGAGACTTACAAACATGTTTTTTCTTTTGATTCCTTTCACACTCTCGAGGTCAAACTATTGAGTAAATTGGAGTTGTTTAGTTGTTGTTACGTAACCATAGTATACCGCTTCTTAATCAGGTGTATGTCAACATGGTAGGAGTAATTAGGATTTCCTAAGTGAGATTTCTACGTCACATCAGTCGTTATTTGTTTTACCGCGTATTTCTTGCCAATCGTTTGCTTCAACTAGTGTCTTGATTTTGCTAGCATCGAAATATTCATTGAAATATTATTCACTTTTTATTAAATGGTTTTTAAAAACATTGTTTTTCAATCACACCATAAATGTCGTTGTTTTCTGCAATTATCCAATACTTTCTGTACGTATTTTACAATTATTCGCTAAGTTACGTTTTAGCTGACAAGTATAGCTCTTGTTCAAATGCTGCGAAACGGTTTAGCAACCTAACGCTGTGGATGGATTTATAGTTTTACTGGGTCACCAAATATTATTCGCAAATGAAAACTGCTTCTGTAAGGGTGATTGGTTGGCATTATGATAGTTTATTATCATAATAGTCCTTATTCATGTCGCCGGAGAAACCCTATGACTTTAGATACTAGGTAAAAGCTGTTACTCAGTAGTAGCGTGGTGTATATTTGAATTGTAATAACCTAAAAAATCGAATTTTCAGCTATTTCTCTTCAACCCGAAGAGGCAACATCAATGGTTTCTGAAGTGGATGAGACCAATTTTTCGGAAGATTTTGAAATGGAGATGATACCAAAAAGTGTTCAACCTGCCGTTCAGTCACCAAAATCAACAGATGGATCAAATATACAATCAATAACTAGTGTAACTGCTAACTGGTTAACTGAAGAAAATCTAGCTAAAGCCGATGACACAACATGGATAGATGAAACTAGTCCAGTTTCATTTCCTCCTTCATCAAACAAGGGAAACATTCTTTACTTTTATTGGTTTGATGCTTATGAGGATTTTAAACAACTACCAGGTATGCCACAGTCTTAAATAATTTGTTTAACCATTATTAATATAAATAATCAATTTCATGTTATTACTTTACATATATTTCCGTTTTACGGTTGATTGTAATACTAAACCTGTGTTTTAGATAAATTCAGACTATGATTTATGGAGTTATGTCGTTCGAGTTGTATGTAGAGTATCTCTTTACTCTTTAGTTTGCGTGCAGTATTTATATTGTGTTTGTAACTCCATTGTTGCATCCAGTAGAATAGGTCATTCAACATGTGTAAATGAATCAACGTACAATAATTAGTGAGAGCAGTACATTACTTACTTACTTACGCCTGTTACCTCTCGTGGAGGAGCATAGGCCGCCCACCAGCACTCTTCATCCAACCCTGTCCTTTGCAATCCTTTCCAGTTGCTATTCATCCTCTTCATATCTGTTTCCATTTCCCGACGTAGTGTGTTCTTTGGCGTTCCTCTTTTCCGCTTCTCTTCAGAATTCCGAGTTCGGGCCTGCCTTGTGATGCAGTTTGGTGATTTCCTCAATGTATTTCCCATCTACTTCCAACTTCTTTTCCTAATTTCCTCCTAAACTGGAAGCCATTTTGTCCTCTTCCACAATAGGCCCTTGTTGATGGTATCCGGCCAACGGATATTGACTATCTTGCGTAGACAATTGTCTAGAAAGACTTATGGTTTCTTGATGGTGGTTGTAGTGTTTCTCCACGTTTCAGCTCCGTATAGTAGAACTGTCTTGACGTTGGTATTGAAGATTCTGACTTTGATATTGGTTGAAAGTTGCTTTGAGTTCTATATGTTCTTCAATTGTAGCGATGCGGCCCTTGCTTTCCCGATCCTCGCCTTTACGTCTGCATCTGAGCCTCCTTGTTCATCAATGATGCTTCCCAGATATGTGAAGGATTCTACATCTTCTAGAGTTTCTCCATCAAGTGTGATTGGGTTGGTGTTCTCCGTGTTGTATTTGAGGATCTTGCTTTTTCCTTTGTGTATACTGTGGCCTACTGATGCAGAGGCTGCTGCTACACTAGTTATCTTCATCTGCATTTGTTGGTGTGTATGCGATAGGAGGGCTAGGTCATCTGCGAAGTTCAAATCTTCTAATTGATTCTGAGATGTCCGCATATAACCAATTTGTTGAATGCACATCGATTTGCAAATCTCACCCCATGATATCTTCATATCCGGTGTTATCCATTGCGACTTTGGCGTTTAGATCTCCCATCAGGATGGTGAGGTCCTTTCTTGGGCACTTTGCTATGATTGATTGCAGCCTCTCATAGAACTGATCTTTATTGTCGTCGTTGCCATCATTGGTGTGTGCATAACATTGGACCCGTGAGATTCCAATCCTATAAGTGCATTTCGTGCTTCTTTGGACAGCATTAGAGCGATTCTATGAGTGTGTAGATCATTTTCTTCGTGACCAGAGTACAGTAGTGTTGTGACTTTAAGGCCGGCCTTTTATTACGTGATTCATTCACCAATCAAAATACGACTCATACAATCTAAGCACTGTTGCAAACCAATGCCCGTCCAACTGAGTCCACAACACCAATAACAGATTCCACCATGCGAATCATTTATTTCAAACATACTTGGTTTATATACCAGCCAAACAGACCGCATCACACCATAAAATAGGAAATAACATCTATACAAGATCAAGTCAAAATGTGGCTGTGAACGTGGGAGACTGAAGTTAATAAACTGAGTATAGTTTAAGAACAGTAAATAGTATAATAATAATAATGATAATAATAATAATAATCTATAGGTCAAAACGAAGCTTATAATAAGAGGAATATAGATAAACGTAATCTAGTCACTGAATAGTTATGCTATATATATATAACAAGGATATACATATTGTTTGTTCTCTCTTCGCATCTCTGTATGCTTATTGTCTTTTGTTGGCATTTCAGTTATTATCCTTTAACCTTCTTTTTATTGCTTGAGACTATGGGTCATCTATTCATATGTACTTGTATGTGTTCTTGTTTACATTTGATAAATTTCTTCGTGGTAAATGATGAATAGTTCATCAGTTACTATTTTCTTGTTCGATTCTATTTTTGATTGCTATCGTGCAGAGAGAAAAAGAGAAAGCTTTGCTTGTTTCAACGTTTATATATGTATACATTATTGGGATTCATAAACTTGAATCGATAATAAAGGGGATGTATTTGCATATGACTCGATGTTCCGTTTGAATTATTGGCGTGATACAGCTCATCTATATCATGTATGTGTGTGTGATGATAATGTACACTTTGAATTTTTTTTTAGTACTTATAGGTGCAAAGTTTTTGTTTGAATTTCTTCATGTGGTTAAAATGAAATAAGAATGCATGCTAAACAGTGTATCTCAATTCTTTTTTACCCTGTCAAGCATTCTATCATAAATATCAGTGAAAACAACTGGTCAGTGATTGTTTAATCCTAAGGTATCATAATTCTTCCTTCAACTCCGAGGGCGGAGTTTAAATGGTTTAATTTGTTTAATCAGGTTGGCGTTTTTTAGCAAGACTTTTTCTTACATATAGAGATGAGAAATAAATGAAATCGCACCAAATGTATCTGATTTCTCTAGGATATCCTTCACAATTATTCACAAGCTTCACTTGGTCTTTATGCCCACTAAATTTGACCTAACCAGTTTGTGTCAGCTTTTATTCATTGATTGTGTTATGGTTGTTTTTTGTCAGTGTAACAACCTATTTCTTTATGTTTTTCTTACCGTTTCAGGCATTGTTTACCTATTTGGCAAACTTTATGATCATTCGAAGTCTGGGACTTATGCCAGCTGTTGTTTGCGCATTAAAGACCTTGAAAGACGCATATTTTTGCTACCACGAACATCATCGGTTAGTTATTTGTTTTTAAGAGTAGGATAACTATTTTTCAAACCAACTGTCCTTCACGTACCGCTTATATCATAATGCAATATTCCAGTTGATCTGCTAAGTTGATCGAGCTGTACGAACTTGGATGCTTCGTTGTTAGGTCTTGTTGTACTATCAAGTTAGAAAGCTGTATAACTCTTAGGGATCTATGTTGATATATAAATAAATTCATTGTGATGAACATCTGACAGATGGTTCATGCTTCCGTGTAACAAGAGATGTGTTTACCTAGGGTAACCATTGTCTCGATTTTTGTCGTCTTTCTTTGTTGGGAGATAGAATTATAAAAACATCATCTCTGTAACTGATTCGAGAGTATTTCCTTTCACTACTCATGGGACCACTAAGCATCATCCGACTGGAAGTCTTAGACTTAACGTGATCCTTTTGACTAGTCCTGTAAATTATCTCACTGGATAAAAACATAGCATTCAGGTTCACAAATGTATTCTTTATTATCTCTGCTCTCATTCAATATCTAAGTGTAGAATACTTCTTTAGTCAGTCAAAAATGCCGAAAGTTTGCTTATGGAACAATTTTCTAGACCTGTTGCTGTAAATTTGGTTTCTGAGCAGTCTTATCAAGGAAGTATATCTTACCATTGAAAAAAGTTATCTACTTAATTTTAACGTAAAGAGAGGCTGTTAGTGCCTTTGATAGCCTGACAAGTAGTTTTTTCATAATTTAAAAAACAGTTTACTTCTGGCTTTATTGTCATTTATTTATTTTCAGCCTGAAGATGGTGAGCTTCCTACTGTTAAGGATGTTTACATGGAGTTTAGAGATTTGACTTCACAGTTTAAAATTGGAAAGTTTAGGTGTAAAGTAAGTATGCTCGTTTATATTTAAAACTTCTGCCCTTGTGCTTTTGTAACTAATAAGTATGAATATATAAATGACCTTTTAACTGTTTACGTTGACACCTTCTATCACTATGTTGGACCGTCTTTCAAATGTGTTGGATCTGCGTTCAGTTAAAACGTGTTTTGTAATTTCCCCATTAAAGTTTACCAATAATATGACTAGTTTTTTACATTCAATTGGGATTTTGTTCATGGCAAGCATGAACTAAAATTATGTCATATCCATACACTTGTCTGAATGCCGTTATGTTAATGTAAAATGCTCTTTAGTTATTTCGTCACCCGAATGCCCTGGTACGGCCGAGAGTGGGGTGAGTCCGCTCTCCCTCTCGAAATACTCTCACACGGCCGCGCGTATACAGCCTCTGCCAGGGAAGTCCTACTCATTGCCTTCTCGTGGCGGGGGTGTTGTTTACGAAAATGAGAGGACGAAAAGCGAATGTCCGGCGCTTTAACCGGATCACAAACCAATGGTGCACATGGGCTCCAGTATCCTGCGGGAACAAATGGCGTATGAACCAATCTTTGGTCACCGGCTACCATGGGATTGCATCTCCTTACGATGCTCCACTGCCTTGTGGGTTAGACCTTTAGGTCAAAGGCTCGGGGTGTGGCCCCCTAAGAAAACCACCTGCTTCGGTTTGGGCACCCGGGCAGTATCACAGCCCACACACAAACGATGAACTCTATGTCTTTGGCAACTACTTTTATCGCTCCGAAAAACAATCAGTCGATTCAAATAATTATCATTACTATTATTGTCATTATTAATACTGTTATTATTACTATTATTGTCGTTATTATTATTATTATTATTATTATTATTATTATTATTATTATTATTATTATTATTATTTCCCACATTATTCACCCTCTTTTATACTTATACAGCGGCTCGTCTTTGGTGGAAATCCGACTGTATCTAAACGTTCTCGAGTCACTGTCCGGTTGAAAATTGTATGTTACCATCGAATATGAGTACTGAAGCAGTTTTTCTGAAACCACGTGCACCATTCAAACTGGCTGCCTTCAACGTTCGCACACTTATGCAGGTTGGACAACAGATAGGGCTGGCTATGTCTTTGGAAAGTCTTAATATTGATGTTTGTTGTCTATCCGAGACCCGTATTCAAGACTCTGGCGAAGTACTACAAATTCGATCTCCATCTGTCGCTTCGAAAAGCTTGTTTTACGTGCGCTTATCCGGGGACCCTGTGGCATCTTCGTCTGGTCTTGCTGGCGTTGGTGTCGCACTAAGCGCTAGAGCTGAGGCAGCACTAGTCGATTGGATCCCCATTAACAGTCGGTTATGTGCTGTTAGATTAGAAAGTTCCATCAAAGTGAGAAGAAATCGGCGTGAGAAACGATGTCTTTTCGTCATCTCCGCCTATGCCCCGACAGATTGCAGCCCGGATGCAATCAAGGATGAGTTTTACCACCAGTTATCTGTTCTTCTCCAGAAAGTGCGTTCGACAGATATTGTAGTACTAGCCGGAGACTTGAATGCTCAGGTCGGGCGTCTAGGCACAGAAGAGAGTCGTTTAGGTGGCCGATGGGGACTCGTTGGTCGCAGGTCAGATAACGGGGACCGTCTACTGCAACTTGCACAGACCACAACCTGTTTCTGGCTAGCACTAACTTTCGGCACAGTCATCGCCGATGTGCCACCTGGCGTCCTCCCTCTGCATCTCAAGCCTGGACTCAGATTGATCACATCGCGATCAGCTACCGCTGGCGTGGTTGTGTAAAGACTGCCGCTCCTTTTGGAGTACCTATCTGGACTCTGACCATGCCTTGGTCTGCGCCAATCTTGCCTTACTTTTCAGTGGACAACGAAGTGACCGCCACCAACGGATTGATGTTAGCAAGCTGGTTGCAACTTCTGTTGCAAGTAAGTATCGAACCGAGCTAGCCTCTAGGCTAGCTACCACTCCACCGAAAAGTATAGATGAGCATTGGTTGCAATTGCATGACGCCATGAAAATGGCGGGAACAGTCAGTTGTGGGTTTGCGAAACGTCCCGCTTTTAAGCACTGGGTTTCTTCTGGTTCCTTACAACTCATTGAAGCCCGTCGGTCTACTCCGGGTGACCGTGAGTTTGACCATAAACGAAGGATGTTACGTAAGGAAATTGGGCAAAGCTTGCGTAAGGACCGAGAAGCCTGGTGGTCGATGCGTGCTAATGAGCTGGAAGCAGCAGCTGCATCTGGTAATTACCGGAAGCTCTTCCAGCTCATCCGAGCCACTGGCAGCAAGAAGTCTGGTGTGAGTGAAACAATCTGCGAGGATGATGGGATGCCAATCACTAACATCCATCGACGTCTTGGACGATGGGCAGAATTTTTCGAAGGGCAGTTCAACTGGCCTGCTGCTCCGGCAACATCGGTCAGACTGTCCTGCCCTCCATGGCCGGTGACGACTGATCCACCAAACGAGGAGGAAGTCCGCAAGGAACTCCAACTCTTGAAGCGTTACAAATCACCTGGCCCAGATGACTTACCTCCGGCTCTTTTTAAAGATGGTGGTGACTTTTTGACTAAGGAATTGACGACGTTGTTTACAAAGGTTTGGGAACTAGAGAGTGTACCAACGTCATGGAATGAGTCGATAGTTGTCCCTATCTTTAAAAAGGGTTCACGTCGTTCCTGTAACAACTATCGGGGGATAAGTCTACTTCCGATTGCGTCCAAGCTATTGGCTTCCGTCATTCTTCGTAGGTTGTTCAAAACCCGAGAAAGATTGACTCGCGAGGAGCAGGCTGGGTTTCGTTCTGGTCGAGGATGTATTGATCATATCTTCACCCTCCGCCAAATGTTAGAACACCGCCATACTTATCAAAGGCCAACAATCGTAGTGTTTCTTGACATCAGGGCTGCCTTCGATTCGTTGGACAGGACTGTTCTCTGGGATTGTCTATTGAAGAAGGGTGTGCCTGAGAAGTTTATTAACATCCTAAAAGCCCTATATAAAAACACCTCAGGCAGAGTGAGGGCATACAACCACCTCTCTCCATTGTTCCATTCGAGCAGTGGGGTTAGGCAGGGTTGCCCAATCTCACCATTCCTCTTCAACTTTGCCATCGATGACATTCTGGAAACAGCTCTGATGAATGTAAGTAATGGTGGTGTGGATCTGTTGCCTGGAGAAAGACTTCTCGACCTTGAGTATGCGGACGATATTGTCTTACTGTGCGATAATGCCCAAGGCATGCAATCCGCACTTAATCAGTTGGCAATCAGTGTCCGTAGGTATGGTATGTGCTTTGCACCTTCGAAGTGCAAAGTACTTCTACAAGACTGGCAGGATTCCAATCCTGTACTCACCCTGGATGGTGAGCAGATAGACGTAGTCGAGAAGTTCGTGTATCTGGGTAGCTGCATAAGTGCTGGTGGGGGTGTGAGTGATGAGATCAATGCACGTATAGTGAAAGCCAGAGCGGCTTATGCCAATCTGGGCCACCTTTGGCGCCTTCGTGATGTTAGTCTGGCTGTAAAAGGTCGGATCTACAACGCGTCGGTGAGAGCAGTTTTGCTCTATGCTTGTGAAACCTGGCCTCTCCGAGTTGAGGACGTTAGACGACTCTCTGTGTTCGATCATCGCTGTCTCCGAAGGATTGCTGACATTCAGTGGCAACACCATGTCAGTAATGCAGAGGTTCGGCATCGTGTGTTCGGGCACAGAGATGATAATTCAATTGGTGTCACCATCTTGAAACACCGACTTCGGTGGCTTGGACATGTTCTCCGAATGTCGTCCCAGAGAATTCCACGTCGTGCATTATTTGCCGACTCTGGGACTGGTTGGAAGAAGCGGAGAGGTGGTCAGTGCATGACATGGTGTCGTGGCATGAAAGAAAGCTGCAAAGGACTGGCTTGTGTTGGTCCTTCACGACTCCCTGGTTGGGGTCTGAGAGATGGTGCTACACAGTGGCTAGAGACGTTATCAGATATGGCTCAGAATAGAAGCCAGTGGCGATCCTGCTGTAACCTTCTTTTACTTTCTTCATAAAAAGTGGTTCTGTCTCCCTTACCTGAAAGATTTCTTCCGATTGTACCTTTGCGTTCCCTGATTACTAGCACATTACCTTACACCAATCTCTTCGTTATTGTTCTCTCTTTTTTTGTTGCGCTCCTTAGCTTTTTTTTTCTTTCTTTGTATTCCTCTCGAATTTTCATTGTTTTGTGTGGCGCATATATATTGGCGCTCTCTTGTACCAATATTCATGTGTCCAAATAAATAAATAAATTTCGTCACCATTAATTATTTTGGGTGTCCAAAATTCATTTGGGGCCTTTTCATTTGTTAGCTAACTGTAAACATGACCCGATAATTTGTCACCCGAGTGGTTCCCTATCTTTAAGATGCTTTTAGCATGCAACTTGATGTGTATCCTGTATATTGAAAATTTTCAAGCGATTTATTTGAGGAGGACAAGTCATGTGTTGCCCATAAAACTATTGGTTACTAAAGACCATTCTGTCCGTAATCATGTCAAATCCAAGTTCTTTGTGAGGCATAACTAACAGTTTAAACCTCCCTTCTATCTTTGAAGGGATACATACCCTTTTAGGAAATTAAGCCATGGAGATCTAGTGCTTCGATGAAGGAAGGTAGCATTGAGTTGTTCTCGATGTGATTAGTTACCGAGTAGAATCAGATAATATAGATTGGTTTTGTTTAATTTTTTTCTGTAAATTTATCATTGTGTATATCTTCAGAGTACAGATGTATTGTCTTGGTGTATTTCTTTCGATAAACTATTCACTTTGACATTTAAGGTTGGTTGATTCGATAACTTGTTTCGTTTGTTGTATCGTTACATCTTCCCTATTGTTTCAGACCACTGAAAAACGCTATGCTTTCGAATATGCCGATGTGCCAGAAACAAGTGACTATTTAGAAGTACGTTATGCTGCGTCATACTCGGCTTTGCCAGCGGATCTTCAAGGAAAAACCTTTTCCCACGTTTTTGGGACAAACACCTCTTTGTAAGTCTTTTCTATTCTCAGTTGACTTCTGACTATGAAGCACGTGCAATTGTATCAATAGATAGGTATCATAGATATTCTCAACTACTTCTTATATCTCGATCCAAAGATTAATTCTAATCCTATTTTTATGTATATACCTTGTACTAAAAGTCTTCTTCATTCAAAATCACCCCTCTCTAACATTGTATCTAATACTTAAAATTTTAACATGCAATACAGACTCCATCCACCTTCGGGTAAAAGACCAGATTTTGAGTAATTGGTTTTCATTTGCCGTAAGTGAAATATTCTAATCGAGTTATGATTGTAAATATAACATAGTTTGTTATATCGATCTCCTAGTTACTGATAGGAACAAAAAATTGCAAATCGAACGTATGGCAAAGTTATGTGTTTTAGTCTACCACTCTCGATCGTTTTTACCATTGATTTTCTGATAATCATATTTGGAAAACGTAAAACAGTAAACAAGTAAAGGTTTCGTACTTGAATTTGAGCCACATTTTTTATATGAGAGCTAATGTTACTGCCCAACCAATCGAACTTTTATAAGTGGGACTGACTTCTAACCTGACACTTGTTGTGTACTTTAACCTCTAAGTTATCACCTATTTTTACAGGAAGTTCCGACATAACCAAGCGTTAAATGTAAATAAATTGGTCTTTGCTATGAACAATTAGTTACGTGGGTACGTCTTAACTAAGGTAGAATACAGAATGTTGAAAGGTTTACCAACTAGATGACTGTTATCTATATATAATTGCTCAAAGATTAGAATATTTACCATGAAGTAATTTAATAGTTTAGTGTACATTTAGTCTTTTTCTCTTTATTCCATTGTTATTTAGTTTGGAGAACTTAGTGCTTGACTTACAGTTACGTGGTCCCTGTTGGCTAGAAATCAAAGATGCGTGTAAGTATTTCTAAACTTTTTTACATTATTGTATACGTAAATTGTCAGTTACACTCATCACTTCGATATCCCCTATCCGTAGAATGGTAAATTTTTTAAAACTTTCCCATCTTACAATTGATCCGAATAAGAGAAAATATTTCTCAGACAACCCCTTGGATTGAACTATATTGTAGTTAAGTTAACGTGGTGTAAACATTATGACTTACTGTAGGAGATTGTACACTTAAGGTAATAATACATTTCAGCGAATGGTATATAGAATAATAGTCCTTAATATGCTCTAACCATCCCGGTTTTGCTTGAGTAAAGAACCCTCGGCAGATTTTTCGGTCATATACACTGGTATAAGACCTGTTAAACATGACATCTAGGTTCAAAATCCCTATCATATTTAAACTTAATCGTCTCTGGTTATCACAAGTGTTGTTGTTCTGTCTTACAAGCTGGTGTTGTCAGAGATCATGACCAATTTAATGGAAATCCGTTCAAATTTCGGACTGCTTAATGTCTTTGCCATGACTAGACCTTCATCTCATCATGATTGCTACATTACCTTATTTAAATTGGACACTTTTCGTCTTTTTAAAATAAGTAGACAGTAGTAATGTTACTGTCTTACTTACACCTTTTACCCATTGTGGAGCATAGGGTATCGACCCGAATCCTCCAACTAACTATATCCTCGGCTCTCCTTTCCCATTGTCTCCAATTGCTGTTCATTGTTTTGATGTCTGACTCCAATACCCTACGCAGTGTCTTCTTTGGTCTTTCTCTTTTCATTTTCCCTTCAGAATTCTGGGTTGGAGGCAGCCTCTTGATGCAGTTTGGTGACTTCCTCAATGTGTATCCTATTCACCTTCAGTGCCTTTATGTAATTTCTTCTTCAACTGGAAGCTGGTTTGTTCTCCTCTACATTAGGCTGTTGCTGATGGTATCCGACCATCGAACATTGTGTATCTTGCATAGAGAATCGCTAAGGAATACCTGTTTGCTTTTGATGATGGTTGTAGTAGTTCTCCAATTCACAGCTCTTTACAGTAGAACTGTATTGATGTTGGTATTGAAGATTCTGACTTTGATGTTGTCTGGCAGTTGTTTTGAGATCCATATGTTCTTCAATTGTAGGCATGTCACCCTTTGCCAATCCTTACTCTCACACCACTGCATCAAATCCTCCTTATTTGTCGATGATGATGCTAAGGTACGAAAATCTTCATACCTATTCCAAAGGTTCACCAAGTATGCTTTGGTTGGCGTTTTCCGTGTTGTATTCGAGGATCTTGCTTTTTTCTGTGTATTTTGAGACCTACTGCTGCAGAGGCTGCCGTTACACTGTCTGTCCTCAGATGCATTTGTTGGTGTATACGGGATAGAAGAGCTAGGTAATCTGCGAAGTCCAAATCGTTTAGTTGCATCCAACCTGTTCATTGTATTCCATGCTTCCCCTCAGATGTTGAAATCTTCATAATCCAGTCAACCACCGGAAGAAAGAGAAATGGAGAGAGTAAGCAACCTTGTCTGACTTCGGTTCTCACTTGGGATGCGTCTGTCAGCTTTCCTCCATACACAACTTTGAAGCGTAGTCCGTCTTACAAGTTCCGTATAATGTTGACGATTTTCTCAGGTACCCCATAGTGTCAGAGAAGATTCCACAAGGTTTTCCTGTCCACTCCGTTGAATGCTTTCTCATAATCAAGGAAGTTGGTGTTAAGCACTGTCAGGTTGCATCTCCTCATTTCGACAGCTATTTTACTGGTTCCTCCGGTCTCTCACATTGTCCGAACATTCTATGTATCTATATTAACTGTTGTTCTGTCTGTTAGATTAGGCGTCGGCCTCAGGATTTCCGAAGAAATTTCGGCTTTCACTATAGAGAGCCATAACTCTACTAAATGAAGATCCTTCAATTCTGAGGGCAGAGTTTAAATTGTTTAAATTGTTTATTCCGGTTCGCGTTTTTAGCAAGGTTGTTTTCTACAAGTCAGTCAGTCAGTAACAACGTAGAACTTCGTACGTACGTACATCAGTTCGAGTTGCCACACCACATTAGCACAGAGATGCAGTGGTCGATTCAAATCCCGTAGTGGTAGAGGTAGCAAGAGTATAAGCAGTAATCGGGAAGATTAGGGTTTGGAGATGTTATTTAAAGAGTATAATCCAGTGAAAGAAATTTGGAAAGAGGAAAAAAGGGACATGAAGAATTCAGAAGATTAGAATTTGGGAGAACACAGAGAGTGGATGCACCTGCGCCATTGCAAACGATTTTGAGCCATGTCATTCAGGGTCTCTAACCATCGGTTGCTGTCATCTCGCGGTCCCCAACCAGGTAGTCTACACCTACCAACATGACTCAGTTCACTTGTCAGTGACTTCATGGACTTGTGCCATGTTTTGGTTTGGCCGCCCCTAGCTTTCTTCCAACCTACTCCTATACCACTGAACATAGCACGTCGAGGCAGTCGGTCGTTGGGCATACGTAACACGTGTCCCAGCCATCTCAACTGATGAAGTTTCACTACGTCATCAATTGATTTGCCATCCTTACCTAGTACCCGTTTCCTAACAACTGTGTTACTTACTCGATGGTCCCATGATATATGAGCAATGTTTCGAAGACACCTATGATCAAATACTAGTAACCTACGGATATCCTCTACTCTTACCGGCCATGTTTCACTGCCATAAAGTAGGACGGAACGAACTGCTGCGCAGTAAACACGTCCTTTGGTTGATAGACGGATATCTCGCCTACGCCATAAATGACGCAAGTTGGCAAAAGCTAGTCGAGCCTTCTGTATCCGTGCTGAGATTTCGTCACACACCAAACCACAAGGGCTGATGAGACTTCCAAGATAAGTGAAGCGGTCGACACACTCAACTACTTCACTCCCTATCACTAGTTCGGGTGTCGATGTAACCCAATCCTGAAGCAACATTTTGCATTTCGAGGGAGAGAATCGCATCCCGAACATGCTTGCATTGTTGCTTAGAGTGGTCAGAAGACTCTGCATTTTGTCAGCGTCTTCACCAAATAAAACTATGTCATCAGCATATTCTAAGTCAACAAGTGAACCTCCTGGTAGAAGTTCAACCCCTGTAAATTTAGATGAGGAGAGTGTTATCTCTAAAAGTACGTCAATGACAAAGTTGAACAAGAATGGGGAGAGTGGACAGCCCTGACGAACACCACTTGAGGTGATCAATTCTGATGACAGTTCGCCATAAGCTCTCACTCTACCAGTTGTGTTCGAGTAGAGAGCCTTTATAAGGTTAATGTACTTCTTTGGTACTCCTTTCAGTGACAAACACTGCCATAGAACCTCACGATCAACGGAGTCGAATGCCGCCTTAAGGTCGAGAAATACTACCATTGTGGGGCGTCTGAATGTGTGTCTGTGTTCTAGAACCTGACGTAGTGTGAATATCTGATCTATACAACCACGTCCAGGTCGAAAACCAGCCTGGTTTTCTCTAGTCTGCTCTTCACGAGCTTTAGTTAGGCGTCGAAGTATTATTGAAGCTAATATTTTAGACACTATATTAGTCAAACTGATTCCTCTGTGATTGTCACAAGAGGACTTTTGTCCTTTCTTAAAAACTGGCACAATCAGTGATTGAGACCAGTCAGATGGGATTACGTCCAGTTCCCAAATTCTACCTAAGACCTCAGTTAATCTCATTGCTAATACTGGACCACCATCCTTAAAAATCTCAGGAGTAAACCTGTCAGGGCCTGCTGCTCTCCCTCGTTTCAGATTTCCTATGGCTTTTTCAACTTCGTAAAGGGACGGAGGACCTACATTAACTTGCCATTCAGGTTGACTGGAGATCGTGGGAAACCGAAGTGTGGCTGAAGGCCAGTTGAACTGATCCCTAAAGTGTTCTGCCCATCGATCCAATCTCCTGGATTGAGAATGAATAATATGTCCATCTTTCTCTGAGATTGTTTCGCTAACGGTCGGGTTCCTAATTCCGGTTTCCTTAACGAGTCTGAACAATTGTCTGCTATTACCTATTGCCGCTGCCTTTTCCATCTCTCTTGCTTTCGCTACCCACCACTGTTCGCGATCATTGCGTAGACTTCTTGTCAGCTTGCGCTTAAGCTGACTCCGCTCTTCATTATGTTCAGAGCCAGGTGGAATGAGTTTCCGAGCATCTATCAGTGCGATAGATGCTGCTGAGATCCAGTGTTGCTCCCTAACCTTCTGGTTTACCTTACTAGCAGATATCACTGCTGTTTCCACAGCTTTTCGGATATCATTCCATGCTGCATCGGGGTGGGCATCACATACATGGCTGCCTAACTGTTTTCCTAGTTGTTCCTGAAATATACTCTTAGCTTGACTATCATTAAGTAGGCCCTAAGAGGTTTCCTTGCAGCGTCTTTCCTACGTCCAGTAAGACGCAAGCAAATACGCGCTCGCACTAGAGCATGATCTGAATCTAGGCATGTGCTCCAGAATGAGCGACAGTCTTCTATCGAGCCCCTCCATCGGTGGCTGATAGCGATGTGATCTATTTGGGTCCAACGTTGGGACGAATTAGGGGGTCGCCATGTTAAAAGATGTTTTTCCTTATGCTTAAAGTTAGTATTTGCAAGGAACAGGCGGTTATCTGAGCATAGCTGCAACAGACGGTCGCCATTATCTGTTCTTTGAGCCACGACACCATAAGATCCACCTAGGTGTCTTTCCTTATCGCTTAGTTTACCTACTTGAGCATTAAAGTCACCGGCCACTATTACTACATCCGAGCGCTTAGCTTTTCGGAGAAGGTCCGAAAGCTTTCTGTAAAACTCATCTTTTACATCATCTGAGCTGCAGTCAGTGGGAGAATAGGCAGAGACGACGAAGAGGCAACGACGAGTGTCCCTATCTTTCCGGATTCTTACTGTTCCGTTCAGTCGGACAGCGCACAAACGACTGTCTACTGGGATCCACTCTAAGAGAGCTAGTTCTGCCCTAGGACTCAATGCTATACCTACGCCGGCGAGGCCACGGGAAGCAGAATCAGGGCTTCCAGATACACGAAGCGTAAATCGAGTCGGTTCTTTATTTTGGCATGGTGAGGTCAAATGAATGACGCTACTCGGATCCTGTATGCGCGTTTCGGAGACGCAGCACACATCGATGGCGCGAGATTCTAAAGTTTTAGCTAAGGAAGCCTGCTGTCCTATTTGGCAAAGTGTTCGTACGTTAAAAGCTCCTACGTGTAGTTTAGAGCGTGGTTTCAGGAGACCAGGAATGGCGTTCCACGTACTCGAATCGTTTGCCCTAGCGGTGCGAGGTGATAAAGAGACGTGAGGAGGGTTAGTCGGGAGGATAAGAGAGGTATTAGGAGGTGTAGGAAGGATTTGAATGTGACCACCTTGGTCTCTTGTGCTGTTACGGGTATGAGGGCTGATGTCACTTCCCGGCTGCCCACACCGTGGAAGGGTATTTCTTGAGGAACCTGAAAAGGAAATTGGATTAGTGTTGGTCTTGACGACCTGGGAGCGTGACCGCAGAGCCCAAGGGACAACTGCTTGAGGCCGGTCGCGCACGGCCTTTTTGTGGAAGGTTTTTGACGTGTTAGCTCCGTTCTTCAAGGGGCCTTACCGCCGGAGACGGAAATCCGTGAGGTAAGGTGAGGTGTGACATTTTTAGGGTCGACCTTTTCTAACCCCACCCCTCCTTGTGGGAAGGCAGCATCGCTGTCATGCTGGTTGTCCGAGGGAAACACCTTACTGCTGTCACACCTCTCTACAGTCAGCAGTACGACTTCGCCCTCAGACCTTGAGTTGCTGCTTTTAGTCTTACCGTTCGCCAATCGACCTGCCTGGCATGGTAGAACCTGCAGGAACATATGTTCCAGCCAATATAGCTCGGTTGGGTCATCACGATAGGCAAGCCCGACCACCGCGTCAAGGTAGCAGCTTCGATCGGGTAAGAGGGGGTTGCTAATCTTATGCCCAACCGCCCTCCTTTACTCAATGTTCGGACGTGCACTAATCCTAGAAGGGCTACTCGCGGAGTTAGAAAGTAGTAATGTGGAGTATTGAATATAAATAAAAATCCAAAAAATGCGAGATTATTGTCTGTCATATTATTTTGTCAATGTAAACGATATTAATTTTTTTCTGAATACCAACTTCTTACTTGTTCAAAGTAAATCAGGAAATTTTTGTACTTGTCGATGAATGCTATCTGTAGTTCAAAATATTACTGCTGTAGTTACATTTTTAAAATTTTCTGCTGTTTTTTGTTCTTAGCACAGGTTCAGCCTCAGATAAGTTGGTGCCAAATTGATTATGAAGTCATTTGGAGGTCAGGAAGTGGTTGTCCGATCACGAAATTGTCCACTGTTATTGAAAGCCAAAAATTATCATCAGACAATACGCCAGATTTAATGAAAGTTCCACCAGCACCACCTCTGTGCTTAGCCGCTATAAATATCAAGTCAGTTACACAAAAACATTCAAGTCATTCTGAGGTATGCGTTATTTTTAGATCTAGGATACAGTTGGTTTGTAGACATGTTATTGATATTGCATTTCGTGGTTAAGTAATTTTACTTTGATAGTTCTGCTTTAAGTGATATAATTTAGTAATATTCGTAATAATAATTTATCAAAACTGTAATATCCACTACCCTACTGCATATACCTAGAAACGGGAACCAATGTGATTACCATTACACAAAGTAAGAACACAAAGACTTACAAATAATGATTTATTAACTCCACAAATATACAAACACAAAGTAATTCGTCCGAAATCCCGTAATTGATAAACCAAACACGTCCATCTACATATTGGTTTAGATAAGATAGTTGTTGGAGGTAGTCAACAGGAAACCTTGGACCTACTAGTTCTTACAAATCATCTACACACGGTTGCTGTAAACATACGAATTACACGCAAAACAGTGCAAGGGATATAATTGTCATACTGGGAGAAAGTTCACACCTGTCATATGGAAAATAAACTAATGTTATACTGAATAAAATGCTATATTGAGAATAAAGACAATGTCACACTGGGAATAAAGCGTTGTCATGAATTGTTGCACTGAGTTAGAAAAAAGTAGATTTACCAACTTGCCAAAAATACATATATACATTTCAAAGACACATTATTTCAATCACGTTTTTTCTATTTTACAGTTTCTTTTGTGATTATATTTCCTTTGCCAAATTCAAAGATTTTTATTTCATTGTCTTTTGCGTCAGTTCCTTTTTTAAAACATACATTTTTTTCATGCGAATCGGATAATAAATTTCACGGGACTAGTATTGTAGTTGTTACACTATTTTTTCCCTTTACGGAAGATTTTTATAGAGTCATTGTTCACATTGGGGTACACAATAGTTATACTCTGCTTACTATCCAATCAAGTCAAACGACGACCTACTGTATTGTTTACAATTATCATCACTTTTTATTCAGATACCCAGTCCTTGTTTATGATGGTGGTTTTCCTTGAGTTTCTGTATCTCCAACTACAAAGATAGTCGATAAACATCACTAGTTTCCTGCAGAACAATATTATCCTTTATTCTCATTTTAAGGACAAATATCAGTTGTTCTTTAGCAAAGCAATCTATCATATAATATGATAGAAAGTAACAAATGATGATTTAGAATAATTTTTATTTATTCTGATAACAAAAGTTGTTAAATGATGATTACGACTTTATTGTTTTGTGTTTTTTTCTAGGTAATTTCAATTGGGTTGCTGATTGATAATGCTTATCTTCTTGATAAACCGATAGAGAAGAGTCTTTTTCAAACACATTATTTAGGTAAGACTTGAATGCAAGCTTCGTATGTCTTATTACCATTTCATAACTTACATTACTTATTTTAATTTTCCGAATATTTGTGCGTTGCACCTTTCTTATTCTACTAGTTTTACTTGTATATTCTTGTGGTGTATAATAATGTCTACATATTATTTTAGATTCATCAACACTTTTTCTGCGTCTAGACAATAATACATTTGATTTTTTAATCATACTATCATCAAAATCTTGAGAACTAATTGGTGATACTTCGAATGATTGCATGTTTATTAATGAAACTGAAGTTTTCATTTCTCACTGTACGAATATTGAGGAAATAAAATTGTTAATTTACTTTACGAACTTATCCTGACGTTCTTTTTTATATGTTCTTAGAGCTAATCAGGATAATTCTTCGTCAACTTCAAGTAGAGTACATTATTCTCCAAATTATTTGACTTTAGTTCGATTTACTAATATCATTTGATAATTAATAAAGTTATTCCTAAGTAATGAAAAGTAATACAAGTGACTTGCTAGTCCTGTACTTGATACATAACTATCTAATACAAATACAGACATTAACATGAAGCCTAGCACAGATGTGCGCTAGCCCAAGTTGCCAGACCAGATTAGTACGACAAAATGAAAGTAACAAAAGAGATTAAAATAATATGGTAGCAATGACAAAAAAGGTTGGTCCTTGGGGATGTGATTTAAAAACACCAAGTAGAAAGGTATGTATAAAGGTATACTGGAATTCAAGATCGAGGGGAAAATAAAGAGTGCATGCATTTGCACCATTGTGAACCATCTTGAACCATGTAACTGTCTCCAACCAAAACACACGAATTCCAACTAGGCACTCTGCTTCTACCATCAAGTTTCAGACCGACAGTCAATGATTTCGTGGACTGGTTTCAAGTTTTAGTTTGGCCGCCCCCAGCTTTCATCTGTCGTTGAGGTAGGCCGTGGTCAGACTCTTGTGATACATGTCCCAACCCCTTCCGTCAATCAAAATTTACAACCTTATCAACCGATTTATTGCTTTTGTCAAGTATTCTATGTCTAGCATTGCTCACTCGGTTATTTCATGGGGCGCAAGCAATAATTCGATGGCCCTATGTTACATCGATCTATTAAAATAAAATATCTGTTTTTGTAAAGTTTTAGTTTGTGTGTAACTTACTACTTTATTGCTGTTTGTATAATTAGTTCTCTAATTAGCACAGTTTTATCACTAGATTCCGGCCAATTTTATGAGGTAGTATATTATCTGAGTAATCTATTTGATTAATCACTTTCCATAAAAAATATGAGTTATGGCGATTGAAATTTAACTTGTTTTCACTTTCACTTTAGTTTTGGCACCTCCTAAAGATGCAGCTCTACCGTATGATCTTCGAACAAAATTGCCAGCCTATGGAGCTCAGTACAGTCCTCCTTCTTCCACTTGGTTATCTTCAAATTCAGGAGTTTTATCAACGCCTTCTACTGTAGAAAAATATAAGAACCGTTCCAATGGAGATTCATCAGGAGCTGGTGGAGTTGATGTTGAACCTAATGAGCGTGCATTGTTAGGTAGATTCTTGACTCGCCTACATAAACTTGATCCTGATATAATTATTGGACATGATTTGTGGGGACATCAAATTGAATTACTAATCCAAAGGTTGAATGCTAATAAAGTTCCTCATTGGCACCGTGTAGGACGGTTACGACGTTCCGTCAACTTTCCAATGAATTTAAACAGTCGAGTTAGTTTTCTTGTTTTATTCATTTGATCATTATTTTATCTTCCATAACAAGTCACAAATTAATATCACTTTGTATAATGGTTTCTGGTATTTGGACGTAAAACTTTTACGTTACTTCACCTGTTATGTTTAAACGAAAAGATGACTGAAATTTTGATTTAAACACAGAATTTCCAGTTTATCCCTTGGACCTCTAAACTACTTTATTTTATGTGTATTTTTAAATGATATTCATACCGTTCAATTAATCAAATTTTCAGTACCTAAAAGGCTTAGAACAGTCTGGCTTATATCACTTTATCTAATTAGTACTTCTTTATTATTCGCACTTTTCTTCATTTTAGTCTTGGATTATTCGTCATTCAATGCCTGGTCGTCTTGTTTGTGACACTAAAGTATCTGCTCGTGAATTGGTTCGATCAAGAACATACAACCTTTCTGATCTAGCCAGTCAGGTTTTAGGAGAAGTTACTTCTAAAAAGGACGAAAAATCCTCGCAAATTAGTTTACTTCCAAAACGTCAAATTCCACCCATCCTAATCAGTCGACTGAATGGAAACACTAAACGTGTTTGTGATAACGATCTTTCAATATTGGGTTTTGGTGCAGAATTAGCAGACATTGAAATAGATTCTGCTGATTTACGATGTTTGTTCTCTAATTCCGACTTAGTACGACAGCTTATTGATTTTTGTCTTTCTGATGCACATCTTGTCCTTAGACTATGCCATCAGTTACAGGTTAGTAATTCTCAAACATTTAATACCTGTCTGTATATTTTTATATTATGATGAGGATCATTTTGCTGTTAAATAATCTTTCCAGTTCCACGTCAGAAAAAAAGTTGAACTTGAATCAATTTAATACACTAGAGCTTTACACTATCCCGATCTTTGTGACGTAAGTTAAAATTAAAGCCTAAATTTCATTGCTTGAATTTCACATAGTAACAGTGTACTTTGAAAATCATTTTTAAGGAAACTAAGTAAAATTAGAAGTCACAGGGATGAATGGTCGATTATATTTCTGACTAATATGTAAAAACGGTTGATACCTTTAAAAAGTCGAAATACTTGAAAGGATCACAGTAACAGATTTATATTTTGTTCACTCGTGTTCAGTTTATTTATATTTTTGTCAATGTGATGTTTAATCTAATCTCTTGGTAAGCTATTGTTGCATTTTGTGTAAATACGTACTAATTTTTACTGTGCGAAAACTAAACTGTTATCTAAATATCTCTTCCTAAATTTTTACACTGATGTTTCTTTACAAAATGTTTTGAATTCTATTGTTACCTTTTTCCTTTAGGTTTTACCTCTTGCAATGCAGATTACCTCTATTTGTGGTAACGTACTTAGTCGCACTTTGTCAGGTGGTCGTGCTGAGCGTAACGAGGCCTTACTTCTTCATGCCTTCACTCAACACGGATACATTGTTCCAGATCCACCTGTATCTCATCGCGGTCCACATAGTAATCGTCATGATGAATGGGATGGTATTCAAGACCAAGCAATTGAAGAAGCAGGAACTGGACGTAGGAAACCAGCCTATACTGGTGGATTAGTGCTTGAACCAAAAAAAGGTAGTTGGTATGTTATTTTTAAATGTTCTCATGTTTAACACAATCACCTTTTCTTTCGGCTTTCGTTTTTGTGCTTCGATTTGAAGTGTTCAGAATAGTAATATTAAATATTATCAATCTTTAGATGCTCATAGTTGTTTAACTCTAACTTTGTTATGCAAATATAGTATTTTTGTGTCCGTTTACTTTGATAACCAACTTGTATATTTGAGATTTGCATCAGTTACTTTAATGAAAGGTATGAGACTTTGTTCGTCTTGAAGCTTATAAATTACGTTATTTATATTCTAGATGTCTCTATTCCACTCAGAAGCAGGGTAATTTTTCCTATCATATTTATTTTGAGTCGCTGTATAAGTTCGTTGTCAACTTGTTTTAGTGATATGTAACTCAGTTATCTCGAAAATACTTCTCTCAGGTACTAACGCTAATAGCTATCCGATTTCATCCGTATTCAGCTAAATCTGTTTATTAAACCTGAATTGAGACATGATTGTTGAGTACTATGGCCTTAAGCTGTTATTTTATTAGGTATGTTTTACATCTCCTTTCAACAGACACTAAATAGAGGCATGTATGAACAATATCTAATTTAGTGCAGATATTTCCAAGTCCAATTTTTCCCACTTTACATCATAATCAACGAATTAAAAGTAGATATACCGGGCATGGTGATTCATCAAAAATAATCAAAAAATAAAGATATCAAAAGAAGCAAATGAAATTGAGGAATAAGTGGTATGAAAAATTGCTATCATATCATGAACAGTTTTCAACCATAGGGATAGTTATTTCACTGACCCTAAACTAGGACTTTCCAATTCGTATACTATTCAAACCAATAGTTGTTGTTTTTATTTACCAATACCATATGTATGTTTGGTCATCCATATCCTTTTTTCAACTTATTGATCTACTTGCTACTATACCACCTCAGCATAGACAGCGGCTTAACTTTCATGCTGTTCATTTAACCAACTCAGTGGAGTTAACAAACTAATCCCCCTTGTATAGTATTGTACGGTTATTATTAGTGTTGCACTCTATTTGTTGACACTTAAAAGTTTTTCCTATACCTTCAAAAAGAACGTCAAAATTAAACCGAATATTAGCCAGTAATGAGAAAGATGTACGTTTATTTTAACTCTTGGCTTTCCGATGGAATTAACTAGGCTAAGAATCTTTTTTTCTTAATCATCTGTGTTTTATTTCAGTGTCCGTTAATTTGGCGGCTTGTTCAAAATCCCTATCATTTATTCCCATAGATCGAACAAGTCGTTGACTCGGGCACTGTCAAATACTACTGAAAATCGGAAAATAGTTGTTTCACAGATTGAAATCATGAGTCGATTGAAGCTAGACCACCATGGAAAACCTGGAAGCACTGGACGGCCGTTCCGTCCTAGTATGGGACTCCTCAGCAGTGCGCATCCACGATCCCGCACCACGCGGGGCTCGAACCCAGGACCTACTGGCCTCGCGCGCGAGCGCTTAACCACTAGACCACTGAGCCGGCATCCAACGGTGTTAATGCCTAACTTCAACCAATCCACGAAGTTGCGCCACCGCACACCATTGTCTTCAGTGAGTTACTATCTCACAACAGACCTGAAGTTAAGTGCTCGCGCGCAAAGCCAGTAGGTCCCGGGTTTGAGCCCCTCGTGGTGCGGGATCATGGATGCGCACTGTTGAGGAGTCCCATACTAGGACGAAACGGCCGTCCAGTGCTTCCAGGTTTTCCATGATGGTCTAGCTTCAATCGACTCATGATTTCAACCTGTGAAATTTCTATAACTCTCCACAAAACCCATTCTGAAAATAGTTGTTTGTTCTAAAGTTTCTGTTGTTTACGTTCGGGTTTAAAAATTATGTAACTTATGATCAATAAAGTATTCGCTGTATTTCATTTGTCTGTTTCTTTCTAGTATATCTCGGGTGTTTTCGTTTTAACTTATGTACTGTTAAATTACCTTCATGGTTCATTATATCGTTCTGTTGTCTACTAGATTCGTCCAAAAATAGTGATTTTTCTAACTACCAAAAAGATTCTTAGTTATGCCTGATTATATTCCTTAAATATAGGGCTTTTCTATTCGTCACTGTTTATATTTTAAAGTGGCTCGTGTCTTTTCACCTACAATTGCTATTTACATATTTTTAACCCATCAACTTTTTTCCTCAAAAAGGATTTTATGACAAATACATTCTACTTCTGGATTTCAATTCTTTGTACCCATCTATTATACAAGAATTTAATATTTGCTTTACTACTGTTGACCGTGATCTTGTGGCAACTACTTCACCTGACAAAGAGGTATGTCTGAATTTAGTACCGTTTTTCTAATTAGTAAGTTATTCGGTGCTGCGATTTTGTCAAACTTAAAGTTCGATAATCGAGATGTTTGTGATATGATTCGTTCTGCTTTGAGTTTTCAGAGTCAATTCATTGAGGAATGGGGTTTATGATTAATCATGAATTGGACATTCGTACCGTTACTTTAGAAACTAGATTCAATATGAATTAGTTGTGTGATGAATAATTCAAGAAAATTTTCACTTCAAATGTGTAAATAAAGTATTTTTAAAATGCTCTTTATGTTGAATTTCATCATGCTTTCATGCTGAATTTGTAGTTGCGTTTTGAAACGTCATCCCTGATGTCATACTTTTTTCCTTCTGTGACCAGCCTGAGGTTTGTATATTTTCGTTTTTATCTAGTGATTATATCTGCAACTTGAGATTAGTAGAACTTTTGCTTTAAACAATTCATTGTCATTTAGTGATGTGATTATTGATAATTTTTAAATATGCGTTGTTTTTCTACTATTTGCTTACTTTATCTGTACAGAGTAATCACCGTTATTGCATGTCTATTACCGTTAGTCAATTAAATGAATGGCTGTTATTTTCGTCTAAATAACTTGTCCTAATTTTTTTTTCTAGTTGTTGTACTTACTAGTGAGTGTATCGTATATTATTCATATGACCAAGAATAACTCACTATGATCTTATGAATAGCAAGATGTATTGTCGTTTTAACATATTTTAGATTGCTAAATAAATTTTCATAATCATTTCCTTTATAGCCCTTAGATCTCGATACCATTGTTACCACTCTATTAGCTACAGTTCATGGTGATTCTAATAATTTATCTGCTGTAAAATCTGATAATGACAAAAAAATACGCCTTCCAGTCGATCAAGAACCTGGTTTATTACCTGCAGAAATTAGACGTTTAGTTGAATCACGTAAAGAAGTAAAAAAGTTGTTGGCAAATACATCATCTGGTGATGCTGCACAACGTGCACAATGGAATACTAGACAAGCTGCACTAAAGTTAACGGCCAATAGTGTTTATGGTTGTTTAGGGTTTGCTGCTTCTCGATTCTGTGCTCGAGGTTTGGCTGCCTTAGTTACTGGTTTAGGACGTGCAGTACTTATGAACACTAGAGACCTAGTGGAAAATATGAACATGGAAGTAAGTTGACTATTTTTCGATTATTTATTTATGCCTAAATATCGGTTAAAATCAGTTTTTTACACACTTATTGATTTCCTAAGCTCTTGGAGTTTAAACACGTATTGAGTTAATTATTTGCTACACACCACGTATCCATTTCTTTGTACATACTCAATGCTAGAATCGACGTTCATTGTGTATGGAGGTAACGGGGAACATGAGCAATAGTTCTCAAAGGACAACAAAACTGTTTCTCAGTACTGCTCGATCTCCAGTCGTCCTCATTTTGTTATTCCATTCCTTCAACAATCACCTAGATAAATATATTGGCTTTACAGTACTATAAAAATTATCAAATATCCTAATATTATGTTAGTTTGGATACCCATTTTTATAATTCTTCATATACATATCTGAATACTTGTCTGTTGCTTATCTACGAAGAATTCTTATGTATATTTTTATTGACAGATTATTTTATTGGATATTTTTCAAATTTATTTTTATAATAAGGTTATTTACGGTGATACCGATTCCATTATGGTTAATACTAATACAACGGATTTATTAGCTGCATTAGCTATTGGTGAAAAAATACGCCAAGAAGTCAATAAACACTATCGTCTTTTAGAGCTTGACACGGATGGCGTTTATGCTGCTATGTTGCTTTTAGCTAAAAAGAAATATGCAGCCTTATCAGTTATAAATCCTGTTCAGTGGGCTGCAGCCGCAAAAATATCAATTAATCAAGGACTAACACCAAAAGTTGTTTGTACAAAACAAGAAATGAAAGGTTTGGATATTGTTCGACGTGACTGGTCAGCACTTGCTATATCTGTTGGTCGACGATGTGTGGCTGCTTTGTTGTCTGGTGAACCTAAAGATATCATTTTAGATCGCATACATGCTGATTTAACTGAAACAGCTGAAAAAGTGCGTCAAGGAAACTTACCTATTTCAGAATTTATTATAACTAAGGTAAGTTTATCTGAAGTTGATGAATTTCTAAATCTGAAACGCTTGTATACTTTAAACGTCTTATATTATTCTACCTTCCATAGTGTATTCAGTTAACTGTTTCCTTTTCTAGTTTGGATCATTTTCTATCCACAGTTGATTTGTCTTCCATAAATCCAGTGAAATTATCTGTTAATCTTTACAGAAATCTGTATGCTTACGTAATTGTTTACAACATTGATGCTTATTCGCATATTCTTTTGATTCATTTCTTGTTTGAAACGTTACAGATGCTAACTAAAAATCCGGAGGACTATTCTGATACAAAAAGTCAACCTCATGTACAAGTAGCTTTACGTCTCAATGGTTCTACTGCAGATGATAAGAAAACTGGCACGCGTCGACTTCGTGCAGGAGATACTGTCGAGTATGTAATCTGCGAAGATGGTTCCGGACAACTTGCGACACATCGTGGTTACAGTCCAACGGAGCTTACCAGTCGTTTGTATAAAGTATCTGACGGTATGTATTGTCTTATAATATTTATTGCACTTCAGGTTAACATTAATATTATTTTTAATGTACATTACTCGGAAGGAAATTACTGATAATTTTCTACTGGGGTTACTAAGTGTTCTAATGAACTTTGGTACAACTGTATCTGTTGTTTTGTGAAAATATTGTTCTAATATTATTGATTAGGCTTTTTTTATCATTATGTTAAATGGTGTCTGAAAGGAAAAGGGCCCTAAAACCTTATTTGATCATGAACTAGATCAGTGTATATTCTATGTACATGAAATGTATTTAAAAATATTAAGTATTAGAATCATTTGAAAAGAAGTGTAAGCATTTTCATTGTGTTACTTATGGTTCAGTTACTTGGCGATTACTAATCAAAATAATTTCATTTTTTGTTATTCTCTTCCAAATGGGCAAATCCTTTTTTGATATAGCGGACATCACTTGTTAACATGTCGAGGAAGTTAAATCTTGCGACTTAGGTTTATGGTGATGAGGGGTGCTAACTGAAAAGTCATTTCGTTAAAACAATTAAACTGATTAACTAGTCAATTTGTCTTAATTCACAGTTTTACATGTAGCTAAGTTCAATCATCTTTGACTTTTGTTTTCAGTGTATTCCGTTCGTCATGCATAGTATGATTGAATAAATATGATTAAAGCATCAAGATTATATTTATGTGTTGCTGGCTAAATAATCTTCATACATCCAAATATTCCATTATTATCAAATTATTGTTTATTTCTCAAAACTCGGTCATGGGTCGTAGGAATCTAAAAAACTTGAGTAGGAACATTTAATGTATGCATTACCAGAAATTTTTTTAACATGTTCACCTAAAAGCAATACTAATAAGTACATAACTTTTTATTCATGATCCTCATACAATCTGTTTTCGGTTGATATATTTCATCAGTTTGATATCACATCAATGGAACAATTCATAATCTGAACTTAATAATTTGTCCTTATTGTATTGTTTAACATATCAGTTTATATGCTGCAAAATACATAATTTGATTAGTTATTTTTCGATAATGCACCTATATAAATCGTATTACATCTTCATTCACATGGTTATCTTCAAAATTTGACCCATCCATTCTCCAAATGGGTATAATTGAGTTATTTACATAATATCAGAAAATATATCTTACCTTATTTTGTTTATTATCCGGATCACGAAATATCTATAATGATTGATTTAATTATACGAGTGGGTTCATAATTAGTTTCGGTAATTTACTTTGTATTGTTTACTTTATTGCCGCCATCTTTAATTCCTTGACGTCCACTTGTTGTCTTCTTTTTAATTTTTCTTTTCTAGATTCGGAACCATCTACAAAAGCAAGTCTTTCAATCGATGTGAATTACTACTTAGCTCATCAAATACATCCTGTTGTTAGTCGACTAGTTGCACCCATTGACGGTACTTCTCCTGCTCGTATTGCTGATTGCCTTGGACTTGATCCATCAGGTTATCGTCGTTCTAATGTAACTACTGTTGTAGATGAAGATGATGAAAATGTGAGTTCTCATCGTACTTTCTGCATAAATTTCATATTCTTTCCGGCTACCTAATAATTTGTTTTTATTTTTCCAGAACCCAGATAGTGGCTTTTCCTCCGGATTCTCTAACTTCACTAATTGTGGAGATGTTGAACCACTTTACATCAATTGTCCACGAAATTGTGATGGTCCTCCAATCGCAATTAAAACATCAGCTTTCAGTGTGGTTGGTAAAACTTGGTTTGTGAGTTTTTATTCTAATTATTTTTCATTATTGTTAAATTTACTTTGGTTGCATTTTCTACTGTTTATTTGTGCATAACCAGATGTTTTTATCGTGTAGACGTATACAAATGTGTTTGATATACTTTACTTAGTGAAGTTGAGACAGTTTTTTGAAAATTAGTCTGGGACTTTAATAAGAGGAAGAAGATACAAAATAGGTTATTAAAGTTCTTTAAGGTTTATATTGGGTTAGAGCGAATAAATCTTGTTTTCCGTGGTTTTTTCAAATTTGTAAAGAAAATCAAATGTATAAAACTACTTTTTTATTTTAGTGTCCTACATGTTCGCACAATTTATTGCTTTCACAAGATTCTGCTCGCCTTGTTACTAATCGCTTGGTTTTTGAAGCGCGTCGTCTTATTGTCCGCTATCAATTAGGTTGGATGACTTGTGAAGATCCTGCTTGTGCTGTAGTTACACGTTCGTTACACTGTCCTCCAAGTTCTGGTCATCATACTACTGGTGAGTCCGACGGTCTTTGGGCTCGTGGTGGACGTCCTCTCTGTGGAGTATGTGGAGGACAGGCAGCACTCAAGTCCAATTTCTCTGAGGCAAAGCTCTATAGGCAGTTATGCTTTTTCAGATACCTAGTGACTCCACCAAACAATAAGAATGCTGGAAGTAATGCTGATATGGAAAGTTAGTCACAAAATGAATTTGTTGTTCTTGTATTATTGTTTCTTATTTATAGTGCCTCATTATTGTATTGATATAAAATAATTCTTACTAATTCTCAGGTATGTTTTGTGTTACGTATTTGCTGTACCTCATTGGATCGTACATATTTTGTAACGCTCTTGGAGTCAGTACTCACAATAAGCTGTTGTTTTGTCTAAGAACTATCAGTGTCTTTGTGTTAAACATTCTCAATTTTGAATAGTTCGTCTCATTTTCGATCTTAATAGTGTTAAAACCACATTATTTACTTAATTTTTCGGAGACATCTAAAATTACAGAGGGAAAATAAACTCTTCTAACCATGTGAAGTTGATACCACTTACGGTTTTTTATGATAAGTTCGCTACACCGGTTATATGGGTACTTACTCTATTGTTATTTATTATATTAAAAGACGTTATTATGAGTTTGAATACTTCAATAGGAACTTAAATTCCGTCGTAGTATACGTGTAATTTACTTGTTCATACTAATTCGTGTTCTCTATTCCATTTTTCTTCCGTCTTCCCTCTCTCAAAACCTGTGATTTAAGCCTAATGGATTTTTACTTCCATTCTGTTTCATTATAAATTATTTTACGCTTGTGATGCGACGATACGCATAGATCCACTTCTGAGTTAGATATTTAGCATTCATATTATTTAAATAGATAGATTTAAACTAGCGAAAGCGGTTTGTTATTTTGTCACATTCACAATGTATGAAAACTTCAATGAGTTTTGAATGATCACCGATATTTATAAATTTAAACCTGGCTAGTCTCTTCTCACTTTCATCCGACTGATCAACTCCTTACTCTTTTTTTACATAAAATAATTATGACTCTATAAACTAATTACTGGATTGTTTCTTTTACTCACTTTCTAATAGTTACTCTACCTCCAGTGGTTTCCAGCATTCTTTCGCAATGCCGAATTCATTTTGATCGTCTTTTATCTCATTCTGCATTTGCAATGGTAGACTTGGGTAAATTGTTTTCCGGTCTCCGTACAACTTGCACTGGACCTGGATTCCGTTAACTTGAAAGATCACTTCTCACTACAGTATTTGTATTATTTCTATGTTTGTTCGTAAATGTAAATATTTATTATTTCTATACTAATAACTTTTATGTATCGAGTTTTATGGAATAAAAGAATTCACTTCTAATTTCTTAACGAGTAATTCTAAATACTATTGTTTAGTTACCGTGAGCGTTTACTTCTCGACCAGCATAAATAGCATTAACAATGATGATGTATACACTAATGACGGGTATAACATAGTTGAAAAAAAGCTGGAAAGTTAAACCATGTATTTATTTTAAATCATGCAGACATCGTGCAGATTATTGGTTGTTCATGAGCGTTTCTTGTAGTGAAGGAAAGATGTCAATTTCACGTATCAGGAGTCGCACTAGCATTGTAAGCAACGATTATTACCGCGTACAATATTCGTCACCGGCTGACATCCGTCAACATATAGAAAATTAGTTTGTAATGCAACGAATAAGGTAAACGATATAACACTTTGATTTTCAAAACCAAGCACAACCGTAAGAAGCGAAACGCCAATGACAGAATCTCCCAAATAACGTAGTAAAAACAACACGACAAAAACGAGGGCAAAACGAAAATGGCGGACGTCAAACAATCGGACTTCTATTCCGGAGGTTGCGGGTTCGAGTCCCGCCCGGGATGGGCGCTTTGAAAGACACAATCGACTCAGTCATATGTGGTGAAAGCACACCTCGTGCCATCCACACACTGCCAGTTCGGACAGACGCTTCCGACCCGACGCACGCTGTGTGTGCGTGTCTCCGACATCGTCGGCCACGCCACTCCACTCCGCTCCACTCGTGTTGATGGTGCGACTGGGTGGAGCTGACCGAATTCCCGGTACGCAGTAGACACTCAGCTTGTTGTCTGACTGTCCGTGTGTCGTGGTGCATATGACGGATGTCACAGCAGATCCACTTCGTGACACTTGAACTGGCATCGATTTGTGCGAGTGGAGGATACGTTCGACCAACGCTATACACACCACAATCGGTCCTGTTCCCTGTCAGTTATCGATACCAGACTAGTGTGATTTGGTGGGGCTGCCGGACCACGTCGATAACTGAGCGCCGACACAGCACGAGGTGTCCTTCAAGCCAACATCACGAATGTCTGCACACATGATGAGTGTGCGCTGATGCACACAACTGTCTGTCATCAGCACGTGTGAACCGACAGTGATTGTTCGTCATTGGTCGATGACAGGTGGTTTGAGGGTCGGATTAGACTGATTATTGTAGCTGACATAGAAATCACAAGATCACAATCTCCACTTGCTAATTTAATAGAGATCATTTGGAATTGCTGAAAAGAAGAGAGATTTGTCTCAGCAGACGGGTAGTTTGATGCAAGTGCTCAAGTGAATGTATATTACAAGATTGATTGTTCAGTGTAAGTAAGCACACACATAAATACTTATGCACTGGTGACAAGACAAATTGTATTGTTGTGCAATCGGACGTATACTTCGACAGACATTGCGGTTGAGAAGAGTAGTGGAGGATGTATGGATTGGTGATAGTGTAGGCAGTGTGTAGACTGTTTGTTGTGTTGGCGTAGGTGTATGAGAATTGGTGTTGATATTGATATTGGTAGTAGAATTGGTGGCATTATTATTGATAATATTAGTATTAGTACTAGTACTGCTAGTATTATTGATAGTAGTAGTGAAAATAGTATAACTAGGTGTAGTATTGGTATTAGTAGTAGTAGTAGTAGTAGTAGTAGTAGTAGTAGTAGTAGTAGTAGTAGTGGTATTAGTAGTATTGGAAGTTGATTAGTTTGTGCTTGTTAGTGTGGTGTGTTGTGTGTGATGAGTGGAAGTGGGCATAAAGCGGCGTCCCGGTGGCGCAATGGATAGCGCGTCGGACTTCTATTCCGGAGGTTGCGGGTTCGAGTCCCGCCCGGGATGGGCGCTTTGAAAGACACAATCGACTCAGTCATATGTGGTGAAAGCACACCTCGTGCCATCCACACACTGCCAGTTCGGACAGACGCTTCCGACACGACGCACGCTGTGTGTGCGTGTCTCCGACATCGTCGGCCACGCCACTCCACTCCACTCCGCTCCACTCGTGTTGATGGTGCGACTGGGTGGAGCTGACCGAATTCCCGGTACGCAGTAGACACTCAGCTTGTTGTCTGACTGTCCGTGTGTCGTGGTGCATATGACGGATGTCACAGCAGATCCACTTCGTGACACTTGAACTGGCATCGATTTGTGCGAGTGGAGGATACGTTCGACCAACGCTATACACACCACAATCGGTCCTGTTCCCTGTCAGTTATCGATACCAGACTAGTGTGATTTGGTGGGGCTGCCGGACCACGTCGATAACTGAGCGCCGACACAGCACGAGGTGTCCTTCAAGCCAACATCACGAATGTCTGCACACATGATGAGTGTGCGCTGATGCACACAACTGTCTGTCATCAGCACGTGTGAACCGACAGTGATTGTTCGTCATTGGTCGATGACAGGTGGTTTGAGGGTCGGATTAGACTGATTATTGTAGCTGACATAGAAATCACAAGATCACAATCTCCACTTGCTAATTTAATAGAGATCATTTGGAATTGCTGAAAAGAAGAGAGATTTGTCTCAGCAGACGGGTAGTTTGATGCAAGTGCTCAAGTGAATGTATATTACAAGATTGATTGTTCAGTGTAAGTAAGCACACACATAAATACTTATGCACTGGTGACAAGACAAATTGTATTGTTGTGCAATCGGACGTATACTTCGACAGACATTGCGGTTGAGAAGAGTAGTGGAGGATGTATGGATTGGTGATAGTGTAGGCAGTGTGTAGACTGTTTGTTGTGTTGGCGTAGGTGTATGAGAATTGGTGTTGATATTGATATTGGTAGTAGAATTGGTGGCATTATTATTGATAATATTAGTATTAGTACTAGTACTGCTAGTATTATTGATAGTAGTAGTGAAAATAGTATAACTAGGTGTAGTATTGGTATTAGTAGTAGTAGTAGTAGTAGTAGTAGTAGTAGTAGTAGTAGTAGTAGTGGTATTAGTAGTATTGGAAGTTGATTAGTTTGTGCTTGTTAGTGTGGTGTGTTGTGTGTGATGAGTGGAAGTGGGCATAAAGCGGCGTCCCGGTGGCGCAATGGATAGCGCGTCGGACTTCTATTCCGGAGGTTGCGGGTTCGAGTCCCGCCCGGGATGGGCGCTTTGAAAGACACAATCGACTCAGTCATATGTGGTGAAAGCACACCTCGTGCCATCCACACACTGCCAGTTCGGACAGACGCTTCCGGACACGACGCACGCTGTGTGTGCGTGTCTCCGACATCGTCGGCCACGCCACTCCACTCCACTCCGCTCCACTCGTGTTGATGGTGCGACTGGGTGGAGCTGACCGAATTCCCGGTACGCAGTAGACACTCAGCTTGTTGTCTGACTGTCCGTGTGTCGTGGTGCATATGACGGATGTCACAGCAGATCCACTTCGTGACACTTGAACTGGCATCGATTTGTGCGAGTGGAGGATACGTTCGACCAACGCTATACACACCACAATCGGTCCTGTTCCCTGTCAGTTATCGATACCAGACTAGTGTGATTTGGTGGGGCTGCCGGACCACGTCGATAACTGAGCGCCGACACAGCACGAGGTGTCCTTCAAGCCAACATCACGAATGTCTGCACACATGATGAGTGTGCGCTGATGCACACAACTGTCTGTCATCAGCACGTGTGAACCGACAGTGATTGTTCGTCATTGGTCGATGACAGGTGGTTTGAGGGTCGGATTAGACTGATTATTGTAGCTGACATAGAAATCACAAGATCACAATCTCCACTTGCTAATTTAATAGAGATCATTTGGAATTGCTGAAAAGAAGAGAGATTTGTCTCAGCAGACGGGTAGTTTGATGCAAGTGCTCAAGTGAATGTATATTACAAGATTGATTGTTCAGTGTAAGTAAGCACACACATAAATACTTATGCACTGGTGACAAGACAAATTGTATTGTTGTGCAATCGGACGTATACTTCGACAGACATTGCGGTTGAGAAGAGTAGTGGAGGATGTATGGATTGGTGATAGTGTAGGCAGTGTGTAGACTGTTTGTTGTGTTGGCGTAGGTGTATGAGAATTGGTGTTGATATTGATATTGGTAGTAGAATTGGTGGCATTATTATTGATAATATTAGTATTAGTACTAGTACTGCTAGTATTATTGATAGTAGTAGTGAAAATAGTATAACTAGGTGTAGTATTGGTATTAGTAGTAGTAGTAGTAGTAGTAGTAGTAGTAGTAGTAGTAGTAGTGGTATTAGTAGTATTGGAAGTTGATTAGTTTGTGCTTGTTAGTGTGGTGTGTTGTGTGTGATGAGTGGAAGTGGGCATAAAGCGGCGTCCCGGTGGCGCAATGGATAGCGCGTCGGACTTCTATTCCGGAGGTTGCGGGTTCGAGTCCCGCCCGGGATGGGCGCTTTCGAAAGACACAATCGACTCAGTCATATGTGGTGAAAGCACACCTCGTGCCATCCACACACTGCCAGTTCGGACAGACGCTTCCGACACGACGCACGCTGTGTGTGCGTGTCTCCGACATCGTCGGCCACGCCACTCCACTCCACTCCGCTCCACTCGTGTTGATGGTGCGACTGGGTGGAGCTGACCGAATTCCCGGTACGCAGTAGACACTCAGCTTGTTGTCTGACTGTCCGTGTGTCGTGGTGCATATGACGGATGTCACAGCAGATCCACTTCGTGACACTTGAACTGGCATCGATTTGTGCGAGTGGAGGATACGTTCGACCAACGCTATACACACCACAATCGGTCCTGTTCCCTGTCAGTTATCGATACCAGACTAGTGTGATTTGGTGGGGCTGCCGGACCACGTCGATAACTGAGCGCCGACACAGCACGAGGTGTCCTTCAAGCCAACATCACGAATGTCTGCACACATGATGAGTGTGCGCTGATGCACACAACTGTCTGTCATCAGCACGTGTGAACCGACAGTGATTGTTCGTCATTGGTCGATGACAGGTGGTTTGAGGGTCGGATTAGACTGATTATTGTAGCTGACATAGAAATCACAAGATCACAATCTCCACTTGCTAATTTAATAGAGATCATTTGGAATTGCTGAAAAGAAGAGAGATTTGTCTCAGCAGACGGGTAGTTTGATGCAAGTGCTCAAGTGAATGTATATTACAAGATTGATTGTTCAGTGTAAGTAAGCACACACATAAATACTTATGCACTGGTGACAAGACAAATTGTATTGTTGTGCAATCGGACGTATACTTCGACAGACATTGCGGTTGAGAAGAGTAGTGGAGGATGTATGGATTGGTGATAGTGTAGGCAGTGTGTAGACTGTTTGTTGTGTTGGCGTAGGTGTATGAGAATTGGTGTTGATATTGATATTGGTAGTAGAATTGGTGGCATTATTATTGATAATATTAGTATTAGTACTAGTACTGCTAGTATTATTGATAGTAGTAGTGAAAATAGTATAACTAGGTGTAGTATTGGTATTAGTAGTAGTAGTAGTAGTAGTAGTAGTAGTAGTAGTAGTAGTAGTGGTATTAGTAGTATTGGAAGTTGATTAGTTTGTGCTTGTTAGTGTGGTGTGTTGTGTGTGATGAGTGGAAGTGGGCATAAAGCGGCGTCCCGGTGGCGCAATGGATAGCGCGTCGGACTTCTATTCCGGAGGTTGCGGGTTCGAGTCCCGCCCGGGATGGGCGCTTTGAAAGACACAATCGACTCAGTCATATGTGGTGAAAGCACACCTCGTGCCATCCACACACTGCCAGTTCGGACAGACGCTTCCGACACGACGCACGCTGTGTGTGCGTGTCTCCGACATCGTCGGCCACGCCACTCCACTCCGCTCCACTCGTGTTGATGGTGCGACTGGGTGGAGCTGACCGAATTCCCGGTACGCAGTAGACACTCAGCTTGTTGTCTGACTGTCCGTGTGTCGTGGTGCATATGACGGATGTCACAGCAGATCCACTTCGTGACACTTGAACTGGCATCGATTTGTGCGAGTGGAGGATACGTTCGACCAACGCTATACACACCACAATCGGTCCTGTTCCCTGTCAGTTATCGATACCAGACTAGTGTGATTTGGTGGGGCTGCCGGACCACGTCGATAACTGAGCGCCGACACAGCACGAGGTGTCCTTCAAGCCAACATCACGAATGTCTGCACACATGATGAGTGTGCGCTGATGCACACAACTGTCTGTCATCAGCACGTGTGAACCGACAGTGATTGTTCGTCATTGGTCGATGACAGGTGGTTTGAGGGTCGGATTAGACTGATTATTGTAGCTGACATAGAAATCACAAGATCACAATCTCCACTTGCTAATTTAATAGAGATCATTTGGAATTGCTGAAAAGAAGAGAGATTTGTCTCAGCAGACGGGTAGTTTGATGCAAGTGCTCAAGTGAATGTATATTACAAGATTGATTGTTCAGTGTAAGTAAGCACACACATAAATACTTATGCACTGGTGACAAGACAAATTGTATTGTTGTGCAATCGGACGTATACTTCGACAGACATTGCGGTTGAGAAGAGTAGTGGAGGATGTATGGATTGGTGATAGTGTAGGCAGTGTGTAGACTGTTTGTTGTGTTGGCGTAGGTGTATGAGAATTGGTGTTGATATTGATATTGGTAGTAGAATTGGTGGCATTATTATTGATAATATTAGTATTAGTACTAGTACTGCTAGTATTATTGATAGTAGTAGTGAAAATAGTATAACTAGGTGTAGTATTGGTATTAGTAGTAGTAGTAGTAGTAGTAGTAGTAGTAGTAGTAGTAGTAGTGGTATTAGTAGTATTGGAAGTTGATTAGTTTGTGCTTGTTAGTGTGGTGTGTTGTGTGTGATGAGTGGAAGTGGGCATAAAGCGGCGTCCCGGTGGCGCAATGGATAGCGCGTCGGACTTCTATTCCGGAGGTTGCGGGTTCGAGTCCCGCCCGGGATGGGCGCTTTGAAAGACACAATCGACTCAGTCATATGTGGTGAAAGCACACCTCGTGCCATCCACACACTGCCAGTTCGGACAGACGCTTCCGACACGACGCACGCTGTGTGTGCGTGTCTCCGACATCGTCGGCCACGCCACTCCACTCCACTCCGCTCCACTCGTGTTGATGGTGCGACTGGGTGGAGCTGACCGAATTCCCGGTACGCAGTAGACACTCAGCTTGTTGTCTGACTGTCCGTGTGTCGTGGTGCATATGACGGATGTCACAGCAGATCCACTTCGTGACACTTGAACTGGCATCGATTTGTGCGAGTGGAGGATACGTTCGACCAACGCTATACACACCACAATCGGTCCTGTTCCCTGTCAGTTATCGATACCAGACTAGTGTGATTTGGTGGGGCTGCCGGACCACGTCGATAACTGAGCGCCGACACAGCACGAGGTGTCCTTCAAGCCAACATCACGAATGTCTGCACACATGATGAGTGTGCGCTGATGCACACAACTGTCTGTCATCAGCACGTGTGAACCGACAGTGATTGTTCGTCATTGGTCGATGACAGGTGGTTTGAGGGTCGGATTAGACTGATTATTGTAGCTGACATAGAAATCACAAGATCACAATCTCCACTTGCTAATTTAATAGAGATCATTTGGAATTGCTGAAAAGAAGAGAGATTTGTCTCAGCAGACGGGTAGTTTGATGCAAGTGCTCAAGTGAATGTATATTACAAGATTGATTGTTCAGTGTAAGTAAGCACACACATAAATACTTATGCACTGGTGACAAGACAAATTGTATTGTTGTGCAATCGGACGTATACTTCGACAGACATTGCGGTTGAGAAGAGTAGTGGAGGATGTATGGATTGGTGATAGTGTAGGCAGTGTGTAGACTGTTTGTTGTGTTGGCGTAGGTGTATGAGAATTGGTGTTGATATTGATATTGGTAGTAGAATTGGTGGCATTATTATTGATAATATTAGTATTAGTACTAGTACTGCTAGTATTATTGATAGTAGTAGTGAAAATAGTATAACTAGGTGTAGTATTGGTATTAGTAGTAGTAGTAGTAGTAGTAGTAGTAGTAGTAGTAGTAGTAGTAGTAGTAGTGGTATTAGTAGTATTGGAAGTTGATTAGTTTGTGCTTGTTAGTGTGGTGTGTTGTGTGTGATGAGTGGAAGTGGGCATAAAGCGGCGTCCCGGTGGCGCAATGGATAGCGCGTCGGACTTCTATTCCGGAGGTTGCGGGTTCGAGTCCCGCCCGGGATGGGCGCTTTTGAAAGACACAATCGACTCAGTCATATGTGGTGAAAGCACACCTCGTGCCATCCACACACTGCCAGTTCGGACAGACGCTTCCGACACGACGCACGCTGTGTGTGCGTGTCTCCGACATCGTCGGCCACGCCACTCCACTCCGCTCCACTCGTGTTGATGGTGCGACTGGGTGGAGCTGACCGAATTCCCGGTACGCAGTAGACACTCAGCTTGTTGTCTGACTGTCCGTGTGTCGTGGTGCATATGACGGATGTCACAGCAGATCCACTTCGTGACACTTGAACTGGCATCGATTTGTGCGAGTGGAGGATACGTTCGACCAACGCTATACACACCACAATCGGTCCTGTTCCCTGTCAGTTATCGATACCAGACTAGTGTGATTTGGTGGGGCTGCCGGACCACGTCGATAACTGAGCGCCGACACAGCACGAGGTGTCCTTCAAGCCAACATCACGAATGTCTGCACACATGATGAGTGTGCGCTGATGCACACAACTGTCTGTCATCAGCACGTGTGAACCGACAGTGATTGTTCGTCATTGGTCGATGACAGGTGGTTTGAGGGTCGGATTAGACTGATTATTGTAGCTGACATAGAAATCACAAGATCACAATCTCCACTTGCTAATTTAATAGAGATCATTTGGAATTGCTGAAAAGAAGAGAGATTTGTCTCAGCAGACGGGTAGTTTGATGCAAGTGCTCAAGTGAATGTATATTACAAGATTGATTGTTCAGTGTAAGTAAGCACACACATAAATACTTATGCACTGGTGACAAGACAAATTGTATTGTTGTGCAATCGGACGTATACTTCGACAGACATTGCGGTTGAGAAGAGTAGTGGAGGATGTATGGATTGGTGATAGTGTAGGCAGTGTGTAGACTGTTTGTTGTGTTGGCGTAGGTGTATGAGAATTGGTGTTGATATTGATATTGGTAGTAGAATTGGTGGCATTATTATTGATAATATTAGTATTAGTACTAGTACTGCTAGTATTATTGATAGTAGTAGTGAAAATAGTATAACTAGGTGTAGTATTGGTATTAGTAGTAGTAGTAGTAGTAGTAGTAGTAGTAGTAGTAGTAGTAGTAGTAGTATTAGTAGTATTGGAAGTTGATTAGTTTGTGCTTGTTAGTGTGGTGTGTTGTGTGTGATGAGTGGAAGTGGGCATAAAGCGGCGTCCCGGTGGCGCAATGGATAGCGCGTCGGACTTCTATTCCGGAGGTTGCGGGTTCGAGTCCCGCCCGGGATGGGCGCTTTTGAAAGACACAATCGACTCAGTCATATGTGGTGAAAGCACACCTCGTGCCATCCACACACTGCCAGTTCGGACAGACGCTTCCGACACGACGCACGCTGTGTGTGCGTGTCTCCGACATCGTCGGCCACGCCACTCCACTCCGCTCCACTCGTGTTGATGGTGCGACTGGGTGGAGCTGACCGAATTCCCGGTACGCAGTAGACACTCAGCTTGTTGTCTGACTGTCCGTGTGTCGTGGTGCATATGACGGATGTCACAGCAGATCCACTTCGTGACACTTGAACTGGCATCGATTTGTGCGAGTGGAGGATACGTTCGACCAACGCTATACACACCACAATCGGTCCTGTTCCCTGTCAGTTATCGATACCAGACTAGTGTGATTTGGTGGGGCTGCCGGACCACGTCGATAACTGAGCGCCGACACAGCACGAGGTGTCCTTCAAGCCAACATCACGAATGTCTGCACACATGATGAGTGTGCGCTGATGCACACAACTGTCTGTCATCAGCACGTGTGAACCGACAGTGATTGTTCGTCATTGGTCGATGACAGGTGGTTTGAGGGTCGGATTAGACTGATTATTGTAGCTGACATAGAAATCACAAGATCACAATCTCCACTTGCTAATTTAATAGAGATCATTTGGAATTGCTGAAAAGAAGAGAGATTTGTCTCAGCAGACGGGTAGTTTGATGCAAGTGCTCAAGTGAATGTATATTACAAGATTGATTGTTCAGTGTAAGTAAGCACACACATAAATACTTATGCACTGGTGACAAGACAAATTGTATTGTTGTGCAATCGGACGTATACTTCGACAGACATTGCGGTTGAGAAGAGTAGTGGAGGATGTATGGATTGGTGATAGTGTAGGCAGTGTGTAGACTGTTTGTTGTGTTGGCGTAGGTGTATGAGAATTGGTGTTGATATTGATATTGGTAGTAGAATTGGTGGCATTATTATTGATAATATTAGTATTAGTACTAGTACTGCTAGTATTATTGATAGTAGTAGTGAAAATAGTATAACTAGGTGTAGTATTGGTATTAGTAGTAGTAGTAGTAGTAGTAGTAGTAGTAGTAGTAGTAGTAGTATTAGTAGTAGTATTGGAAGTTGATTAGTTTGTGCTTGTTAGTGTGGTGTGTTGTGTGTGATGAGTGGAAGTGGGCATAAAGCGGCGTCCCGGTGGCGCAATGGATAGCGCGTCGGACTTCTATTCCGGAGGTTGCGGGTTCGAGTCCCGCCCGGGATGGGCGCTTTGAAAGACACAATCGACTCAGTCATATGTGGTGAAAGCACACCTCGTGCCATCCACACACTGCCAGTTCGGACAGACGCTTCCGACACGACGCACGCTGTGTGTGCGTGTCTCCGACATCGTCGGCCACGCCACTCCACTCCGCTCCACTCGTGTTGATGGTGCGACTGGGTGGAGCTGACCGAATTCCCGGTACGCAGTAGACACTCAGCTTGTTGTCTGACTGTCCGTGTGTCGTGGTGCATATGACGGATGTCACAGCAGATCCACTTCGTGACACTTGAACTGGCATCGATTTGTGCGAGTGGAGGATACGTTCGACCAACGCTATACACACCACAATCGGTCCTGTTCCCTGTCAGTTATCGATACCAGACTAGTGTGATTTGGTGGGGCTGCCGGACCACGTCGATAACTGAGCGCCGACACAGCACGAGGTGTCCTTCAAGCCAACATCACGAATGTCTGCACACATGATGAGTGTGCGCTGATGCACACAACTGTCTGTCATCAGCACGTGTGAACCGACAGTGATTGTTCGTCATTGGTCGATGACAGGTGGTTTGAGGGTCGGATTAGACTGATTATTGTAGCTGACATAGAAATCACAAGATCACAATCTCCACTTGCTAATTTAATAGAGATCATTTGGAATTGCTGAAAAGAAGAGAGATTTGTCTCAGCAGACGGGTAGTTTGATGCAAGTGCTCAAGTGAATGTATATTACAAGATTGATTGTTCAGTGTAAGTAAGCACACACATAAATACTTATGCACTGGTGACAAGACAAATTGTATTGTTGTGCAATCGGACGTATACTTCGACAGACATTGCGGTTGAGAAGAGTAGTGGAGGATGTATGGATTGGTGATAGTGTAGGCAGTGTGTAGACTGTTTGTTGTGTTGGCGTAGGTGTATGAGAATTGGTGTTGATATTGATATTGGTAGTAGAATTGGTGGCATTATTATTGATAATATTAGTATTAGTACTAGTACTGCTAGTATTATTGATAGTAGTAGTGAAAATAGTATAACTAGGTGTAGTATTGGTATTAGTAGTAGTAGTGTAGTAGTAGTAGTAGTAGTAGTAGTAGTGGTAGTAGTATTAGTAGTAGTATTGGAAGTTGATTAGTTTGTGCTTGTTAGTGTGGTGTGTTGTGTGTGATGAGTGGAAGTGGGCATAAAGCGGCGTCCCGGTGGCGCAATGGATAGCGCGTCGGACTTCTATTCCGGAGGTTGCGGGTTCGAGTCCCGCCCGGGATGGGCGCTTTTGAAAGACACAATCGACTCAGTCATATGTGGTGAAAGCACACCTCGTGCCATCCACACACTGCCAGTTCGGACAGACGCTTCCGACACGACGCACGCTGTGTGTGCGTGTCTCCGACATCGTCGGCCACGCCACTCCACTCCGCTCCACTCGTGTTGATGGTGCGACTGGGTGGAGCTGACCGAATTCCCGGTACGCAGTAGACACTCAGCTTGTTGTCTGACTGTCCGTGTGTCGTGGTGCATATGACGGATGTCACAGCAGATCCACTTCGTGACACTTGAACTGGCATCGATTTGTGCGAGTGGAGGATACGTTCGACCAACGCTATACACACCACAATCGGTCCTGTTCCCTGTCAGTTATCGATACCAGACTAGTGTGATTTGGTGGGGCTGCCGGACCACGTCGATAACTGAGCGCCGACACAGCACGAGGTGTCCTTCAAGCCAACATCACGAATTTCTGCACACGTGATTAGTTTTCGCGCTGACATATAACTTTTGTTTTTCATTTTTTTTACTTTTAATATATATATTTTTTCGTTAACTTATTTTATGACATATGTTTTTTATTTCATTCGTTGTTTTTGCTTCTTTGCTGTACTCGGTCATTCGGTCATGGTGATCTTTCTTTCTCCGTTTAAGTCTGTTTCTTTATTTATATGAATGTTTATATATTTTTGTTGGAGGATAATAGCTTTATTTGTCTTACTCTTCTCTTTCTAAGATATTTTGAATGTTATTTCTTATATAGTTTACCACGGCACTTCCTTCCAGAGATTTTACATTGATTAATCGCATTGATATGAGCGGAAGTTTATAAATTAAATAAACTGAGTGTCATATCGTTTAATTTATATATCACTTTTAAAGTTTTTTTTTATAATGATTATGAATAAAATTAATAATTTATTTGTCTTTCTCTCTGATAAAGGTGATAGTTATTCTATATGACTTTATCTAATTCACAGTCTACTTATTTAAGTGTTAAGTAGAATTTATCAGAATAAATAAATAAATACGGAATCTCATAAATTAATTGGTATAAATTATTTTAATCTATATGACTCACTTTTGTCTTTTCATTTATTCATATTAATTAATTACCTTGGATTACATTCAATTATATCTGTTTTATACATATACAATAGTCTTTTGTTTTGATGTAAAACGTATTAAAGCAAGTCAAACACTTCAGTAGTAATGGTTTTAATGAAATATTCATATATTGTCAACAGTATAATGGTGAAAAATTAAATGAAAATGAATGCAGATAATAATAATAATAATAATAATTATTATTATTATTCAGATTTCACTTGATGTTGTTTTACTAGTATCTTCCCATTGTTATTTAGAACTGCGATTGATCAGTCTCATGTTGGTATATGTTCATCTTGTGCGGAATGCCTCGATGTAGTCTTAAGTCATAAGGTTTTTAAGCAAAAATGGATGGTGGCTAGCAGTGGAATACAGGACGCGCGTTTCGTCCTATTTGGGACTCGTCAGCTGGATGTATCTGCATCTCAGATTTGATGTACACTCTGGGATCCGAACCCAGTACCGTCCGCTTCAAACGCTACTGCGCTACTGAGTCCTGGACAACACATTTGTTCACTAGAATTAGGAATAAAACTAGAGATATTCAACAACTAAATACTTTCTTTCACTTCCTTTCGAAAAAAAATCATAATTTAAAAAGTTTGGTTATGTAATTATATTCCGTTTTTTGCCTAAAACATGTGTGAAAATAGTTCATTAATACTATTTGTTAGAACAATCCATTTTGCTGCTAATATTTATTCAATATTATATAAACTACTTATGAGTAACTATTATTTTACTGTACAAACTTTCATTCATAATATTGTAGATTAAGAGAATAGAAAATTATCTTTTAACTTTATTTAACTAGAGGTGAATTTATCCCAAATAAAATTGATAGAACTTTGTCAAATCATTCTAAATCTAAAAAATAGTCCGTTAAATCCAAATATCATTGATGAAAGTAAATTTAAATTCAGTAAAGTCTATATCGTAAAATACTTTTTTGATATTCCTATTTGTCTGACTAATAATGTATGCTACATATGACTAAGATATAAAGCGTCATATAATATTCATTATATTATTTGATTTGTAAAATGTTCCTCATTTTTCTATCTTAGAACTTTCAGATTTTCAAATCTAGTTGGTAATTATAATTGGAATTATATCGACGTGAAAATTTGAATACATTGGCAAACAGTTTTAAAGTAAATTTATACCTTCATGATTAAGTTGAAAGTTTCTCTTGTGAAATCTATTTTTGATATATACATTTAGTTGCTACATTAATATTGACAGATTAAAGCGTAAGTTGAAATTATCCATGTTTAACTTGGTACAAAAACTGTTCAGCAATAATGTTATAATCTCAGGTGGGAAAAAGACGTCTGATAATCCAATCTAGCATAACAAAAAAATATTGCGTAATTTTAATAGACAACCTTGGGAAGTGACAGAAATATCTAATTCGATAATCAATACTTTATGAGTTTGAAAGTGCCTGATATTACGTGATACCAAGATTGTAATTTTTTACTCTTCATTTGTTCTCCTATAAACTTCATTCCACAATCATTGTGATCTAATTAATTGAAGCTTATCTTTGTGCACATACTGTTTTCTCATTTTTTCTTTTGTGGATTACTTTAATTTGATCCTTTATAGCTTTTTCAATTAACTAAATACAATAAATTTTACCCATAATAATTTCTTGTATAGTTCACTAGATTGATCACTGCTTGAATGAGTTTGGTATATAAAAGTATTTTACTATAAAAATTTAATTTTTCTTCAAGAAAATTAAACTTGAAACAATGTTCAATGATAATAATAAAGTAATTTTCAGTTTATGAATCAAATTTTCCGAATTGCTTTTATTAAATGACTGATTACTGGTTAAAAGTAGTATCTGGTTTCCAATCAAAATTCACAGTAAAACTTGTATTTATTACATTTAAAGGAATACTAACTTCTTGTTGAAGAAGTTAGATTCACAAAACTCACTTGAAAAGGTTCTAATTTTGTAATTTTATCCTGAAAATTTAAATTTTGTATTTTCGCGCCAAGGGACGCTTGGTTGACCTACATCCTACGTTTTCCATTGTCATTGATTGACGGTTTTTTTTTGGAACGCTATTTTGTGACTCTCCCAAGCACGTTTCTATCATTGTATAAATAAGCTTGATTTGTGTTCTTAGTGACCTCGTATTTTCTGGGTGCTTGTAGAACACATTCTTTACGCCTCATCAAGACTCTTTGATCTAGTTAGCAGGGCCGAGGACAACGGATTAGAATAGCCTATCGTGTCAATTCGACCTTCATTCCGTTTGCCGAGCAAGGTGAACTCGTAATAGCATTCAAGTATATCACTTTTTTAAATAATTATTTCATTTACTATATTACCATTGTGTTTCATACTGTCCTCTTGAACAATATTCGTTGACATGAATAATAACAATAACAATGAATAAAGTAATTTTCAGCTTATCTGATGACAACAAACGATAAATTATCACTTCTAACCATGTTTATTCATCCTTTGATACTTATATTTAGATAATATTATGTGTAAAAATAGATCATAATTCAATTAGTGATTATTATCTTGGTGATTAATTATTATGCTTTGTTTTTCTAATATTATTTTGTCTTTTATCTATTCTCGATAAGATAGAATATAGAGAGAAAGACTGTCTTACATGTATTTCTTTTACTGGACTACATATATACATATATAAGTGTAAAGATTAGTTTTATTATTACTTTTTTGTTTCCGTTTGATGGAAAATGTATTTTAAAATCATTGAAATAATTCGAGCAGAAATTTTTTTAAAAATTAAGTCAAAAGATACTAGCAATAACAATGTTAGAAAACGTCTTCAATACCAGTAGATGCTTATAGTGCTGATGTTGTGTCCTACAATTTTATTGCTTTGATTATCACTAAGGTTAATAATCAAAATGTTTCTGTTTGAAATAAGCGCTTGTGAATTTGTTTAAAACAACAGTAAAATCTTTTTAATAGTTGGATTCATGGGTCGATTTAAACAAAACCACCTTGGAAAACCTGGAAGCACTGGACAGCCGTTTCGTCCTAGTATGGGACAGTGGCGTAATTTTTTTGGATTGGTTGGAGCTGGACATTAACACCATTGGACGGTGGCTTAGTGATCTAGAGGTTAGGCGTTTAAGCGCAAGACCGAAGGTCGTGGGTTCGAATCCCGAGGGCGGGATCATGGGTGCTCGTCGCTGGCGAGTCCCGTGGTCTAGCTTTATTGACTCATGAATTCAACTATTAAATTAATACAATTTCCACAAAACCTCCTTTCTGATAAAAATGTTTTTGTTCAAGGATTCTAGTTTACACTACAAGTTATGTAAATAATTTTAAATAAATAGTTTATATTAGTTATGGAACTAATACAGTAATTCATTGAGATTAGATGGTGGTAAGAGGTAGTCAACAGGAAACCCTGGACCCGGGTTTCGTGCTACTTCGCATTCGTCAGCAAGGTGTACCTGTAATCCTAAGGGAACTGATGCTCCCGGACGGATCCGATCTCGTGTCACCCAGCTACACAGTCAGAGACGTTACCACTGAGCTATCCGGATCGCGATCGACGTCCTGTAGGACTGAGATGTAATCACAATTGATTGATCACTGCTTGTCTAGTCCTTATTAGTGCAGATCCAATGCTATCGATCATGTTGCAATGTGGCCACCAGTCTAGGTGACTCGATTACAGGTACACCTTGCTGACGAGTGCCAAGTAGCATGAAACCCAGGTACAGGGTTTCCCGTCGACTACCTCCAACCACTGTCTAATCTCAATATATAGTGCCCGCAGTGTTGAGTCACCTAGACTGGTGGCCACATTGCAACATGATCGATAGCATTCGATTTGTACTAATAAGGACTAGACAAGCATGACATTGATCACCACCCAGTGATCAATCAATTGTGACAGTAATTCACTATTTATAGTTGATTTCATAACAATCATATAGATGAAATAAATAATAATATCTGGTAATATGTATAAAAATCAGATAGATTACAATTGAGATTTTGTCAAAATAAATGATTAGATCATGTAAAAGATATTGTAAAACCAATAAGGTTTAAGTTTGTAATAATACATAAAAATTAATAATTCACAGAGTAATCATCCTATGAAAGTGAAACAAAAAGTCACTTAGTCTTGGGAAACGGGAAATATAATCATGTTTTAGGCAAAAAGATATTTATGAGAAGGATTGTGGATGTGCACTGCTGAGGAATCACAAACCAGGACGAAACAGCCATCCAGTACTTTCAAGTTTTCTATGGTGATCTAGCATTAATTGACTCATGAATTCAACTATAAAAAGATATTTAACATTACAACTTTTGGAATAATTATAACACAATAGTAATTTATGAATGACAGTCATAAATATGTTTGATTTGTTTGAATGTACAATATAGAAAATAAAAAAACCTAAAAAAGTTCATATTAATGGTTATATGAAGTAGGATAATCTAATTTTATAAAATTATTATTCTAAATTATGAACAAAAATGTACTCAGAATGTATCGTTATTACACTTATGAGAATTATTAATTATTTAAAACAGTGATTAACCTTAAATTCAGTTGATGTTGTTTAACTTGTATCTTCCCATCGTTATGTAGATACATGCAGGTACATCCAACTGACGAGTCTGAAATAGGACGAAATGCGCGTCCTGAATTCCTCTACTAGCGATTACACATCTTTGCTTAAAATGTGATTAACCTTTCTTTAAAAAAATGTTTTTGATTACTGTGGGTTGAAATATAATGTCAATAAGTGCTTTGTTAAATGAAAATAGTAGATTGTAATTTCCAGAGATTTGCATTAAGGCTATTTGATATGTATGGATATTTAGGAGGGTATAAGTGATTTTGCTATTTTCCAATGGTTTTGAAATAAATGTTGGTATTTAGTCAGAATAATGAAATATATCAAAATACAAAAAAAGAAGAACATTAAGGTTTACTAAACACACTGGTAAACTAGAAAGTATTTTGAGTCTAATAGTACTGAAATTATCCTGCGTTCATTAGTGAGTAACTTTGAGATGCATTTCATGGGGTTCTAGGGAGTAGCCATGAACAACAGAGTTCGGGTCTGTTGAGTATAAGTCAGATATCTACCGACGACAATGGAAGATGGTTGTGCAGTATAGCGAACTGGTTGACATAAGACATGTAAATCATTTGAAACTGACCTAGTGGTCCTTAGGCTAAGCCCTTGTAGTAAGACCTCAAACTCTTATGTTCAGTCCCTGGTGGGTTTGTGGATGCACACCGTTGAGTAGTCACAAATCAGGACGTAACAGCTGTCCAGGACTTCCAGTTTTTTCATTGGTTGTCTAACTTAAATTAGTTAGTAGTTTTAATAACAAGTTAAATCCACAGATCTATACGGAAAGCTTAAAGTTTTTTCATTCCTCATACTGTGCTGATTTCATTTACTGATTGAATATTGTCAAATTTTGTGATTTGAACTAATATAACGATTTAAATCCATCTGGTTAACTATAGAGAACTCGTAGGTGATTTATATTTGTATTCGCAAGCGAAATTAAAAGACATTTATCGAGATTATACAGTTGAGTAATGATCTAAATAGTAGCAAGAAATTTAAAAAACTCACTGAGTTTCTTAAACGTATTAAAATTAATTTGTGTGTTTTATCAGGAAACTAAATTTTCATTCTTCAGTTGACTAGAAGTTTACATATGAATTTCCTAACTTGATATCTTAGAAAAATAGTGATTTTTAGCATATCCTTGTTTAATTTAAGTTTATTTGGTTAGTGAATCATCTATTGATAAATCTTCTAACTGAATTTTTGAATCGGTTTCTTAGGCTCTTCTAATAACCTCAGTCTAATTCTGTACGACCACTTGGACACGAGAGAAAAGGTACATAATATGTAAAAAACGTTTTACTCCAAGGTATTTATAGTATTTCAGATAGTCTTGGGTTTCTGGAAAGTTCTGAAACCCTACTAAACATAGTAACTAGATAGACAATCTTCCGATCAGAAATGTGATGCGTGACTCTTCACTTTCTAAATGTTTCTGTAAAATGTTTATTCAATGCCGATTGGATGAAATGTTTCCCAGTGTTTTCAGAGACTTTTTGGCCTTTTTTTCGAGAAATTTTCTAGGTTTCCCTAACATTTACCTAAAACAGTTTAACAGCTTATAACTAGAGTATCTTTGTATTTCATTGATAAGAATAATAGCTAAGATTTAAAAAGAAACTAACCTATATAGTTCATGATTATTCGTCACTTAACGGCATTAACAAATCGTTTCCTACTTATAAGTGAATACAACATTTATTCTTATCTATAATAGATTTTGGACAATGAATGTAAATAAAAAAAACTTTTTAAAGAGTAAATAATAATGTCAACATTAACAAAATGACTTTTTTCAAAAAACAATCTATTTTAAGAAATTTCTGATATTATCCTTCATAAACAAAAAAGGTCATTTTTCTGTAATACCTAAAATATCTTGTCAAATATCTTACCAATTTTTCTAAATCGAAGTAAAATCTCACTTTTTTTCCGGTAAATAGAAATATTTAAAGAAGAAGGGTTATTGTTGTGGAGATATTTCCTGGAGTTCTAGTGAGAAGCAGTGACTAGTAGAGTTCAATCAGGTCTGTGGTGAGATAGTAACTCACTGATGACAATGGTGGACGGTGGTGCAACTTCTTGGATTAGTTGAAGTTAGACATTAACACCGTTGGATGCCATCTCAGTGGTCTAGTGATTAAGCGCTCTCACACGAGAGTGATAAGTCCTGGGTTGGAATCTCATGAGGCAGGATCGTGGAATCGCACTGCCAAGGAGTCCCATACTAAGGAGGAAACGCCCTTCCAATGCCTCCAGATTTCTCATGGTGGTCTGGCCTCAAATGACTCATGAATTCAACCATTAAATTATCAAAATATCCGCAAAACCCCCCTCTGGTTTAGCTACTAATTAATATACTTACTATCCTTGAATACTTATATTTCTTATCACATCTTTGGTATATAAATCAAATGACGTTTCACTGTTCTAAAGATAATGTTAGCATTATTGTTAAGAGAATTAATGTCTGAAAGGATAATGACTAACCATTTATCTTGCAGAAATAAATTTTTGTTAATCCACTTGGTGTGTCCAAAATTCAATATTACTTTATTCGGTATCAAGAATTCTCTCTCACTTCTAATTTAACATCTTCCAACAGATCAAATTCATTGATGCGTAAATATACACTTGTCTTTGTGTTAGCATGTCTACAGTATAATTTATAAAAATCACTGTTGTTAATCAGAGTTGTTTCACTTCAATAAGCAAAGTAAAATAAACTAAATTTATATTCATTACAAATTTTAGATTTTTTTCATTATCTGTATGAATTTGTGAAACTATGAAAACAAACAAAGCAATCTCAACATACTTCCGGATTCGGTTTGAATTTTCTCATATTTATATGTTTTATGATCAATACAAAAATCCTAAAAACATTGAATAAGTAGGTATAAAAATAAAAAAGTCAACAGTAAGAGTGAAGATAACTTTCATCACAGATTAATATCAACTAAGGAATAATTCAGAGTCTAGGAGAAGTAAGTAGCTCTTCCTGTAAATTTTCAACAGTGTACATTCATAAGTTCACATTCAAACCAAGGCCATCAGGTCTTGTGACTGATATGATACTATTAAGTCATTGAGTTGGATTTTATTAGATTTACACTTTGAATTTGAGTAGATGAGTAATTACCATCCAGTACTACTAATGAGTTACTATCTCATTCCTTACCTATCTTCTCATAAATTGTGGCTAGACTACCTTCAAATATGTTACTAACGATTAAAAAGTTGTTATTTATACAAGTAGCTTATAGAACATATGTTCAAATTTTAAATACTTTTCTTCAGTAGCTGACGTCAAATACAGAATCATTAAAATCTAGGGAAGAACTAATTAACATTTAACTTTAGTTTATTATCATAACAGTGCGTCCGATCAAAATGATGTAATCTTCAAGAAGCTAATTTTCTTAAACGTGAACTACATATGAACAAAGAAAACTACGGAAAAAAAGCAATATTGCTATCCATAATGAAAGTTAATCAAAATAAACTAGACGGCAAATTAACATGTGTTAGCATACTCATAAATATGTACAAATAACTTAATAAAACAAATTTTTTTGATTGAGATCATGAACCGATTGATGTTAGACCACCTTTGGAAACCTGGAAGCACTGGACGGCCGTTTCGTCCTATTGTGGGACTCCTCAGCTGTGCGCATCCACGATCCTGCTTGCGGGATTGGAACTCAGAGCTTTCGGTCTCACGCGCGAACGCTTAACCTACTGAACCACTGAGCCGGCATCCAATGGTGATAGTGTCTAACACTAACCAATTCACGAAATTGCGCTACCATCTTCCATTCTATTAAGGTAGATACCTGTCTCTACTCAACTCGGATTAGCTCCACTGGTCACTGCTTCTCACTAGAACTCCGAGAACTCCCTCACGAAGTTAGTCACTAGTGAGCACATGATCTTGATCAAAAACTTAATAATCTCCACAACCCCTATAGTAGTAATAAAATAAAGCCTATTCTGGTCAAAAAATATACTCTTTTCTATCAAAATCAATATTTAAAGTAATCATAATATTTATAGATTTATATTACTCAAAATATAGGCACTTTCATTGGATTTTATGGTTACCTATGAAATTAATTATTCACTTGACAGCCTACTTGAATAGTTGGGCTACCTGTTCCTGTTATTTAAATATTTCAACAAGTTATTTGTTTCGTTTGTTTGTTAAAACACATCATTATGTCTTTTAATCACATAACCTATTTAGGCGCATTTATTCCCTGTACAACTTACAAAAAAAATACAATCAGTAACTTCGTGATAACTGGAAATATGCATTGAAAAGAATGAATATTATTCAGATGTCTATACCTAAATTGTTACAATCATCTTGATGATCATTCGACAATTATCGTCAGGATCAACCATAAAATAAGAAAAGGAAACTTTTTAGAATACTTTGAGTTGAAAATTCTATATTTTACCAAAAAATATAGTAATCAATAAGGTCATCAATAATAATTAATTAATTACTTTTTTTCATTGAAGATTAAGGTCATATAGTTGATTTGTCATTACTACATCAATGAAATCAATCTTATTTATTATCACTTATATTCTATTCAAAAAACTAAGTTGAAAATTATATTTTTTAACTAATATATAATAAGAGCCTTTAACTGGTTTTCATTACTTAGCATGATGTTATCAATGTTATTATAATATAGCTGATCGTTTAAGATAAATTAAGTTTTCATTTATTAATCTAATAGAAGTTAGATAGGAACTATGATACAGTTAAGTTTATTCTTCTTCTTCTTCTTCTTCCAAAATCTGTGTCCTTAAAATTATAAACGATATATTCAGTCGTTTGAATTTAATTTTAGCGTAATTTTTCATCAGAAAATGAAAGTCACACTATAAAATGATTCATAACAATCTACTTAGGGGATACCTTTTAAATGGCATCATAAAATTAACCAGTATAAACCTGTATTTAAATGAGTTTGAATTGAATGATTTTATGAATACTAATGAATAGTTTAATTAATTTGCTAAGTTTGAAGCTATCGCGAGTTCCCCCCTAACTAGAGGAAGAAGTCCAAGTTTTGAATGAGAATTATATTTTGCAAAACAGCCAGAAATGAGCGGTAATAACAAACACAATTCAAAGCGTATGTATATACAGTGCAAAACCGTCCTTGGGGGAGAATTACCAAATAACATACTAAAAGACTCAACTGACCAATAGCACTTAAGATATTTCCAGTGGGAAATACGACATGAATGTGACAAGAGCACCTTTGGTGCGAACATAAAGAAATTCAAACTTTCTAAATAAAATTACAAAATTAGGTCCTTTCCTAAGTGAATTCTGGGGATCTAACGTCCCCAACATAATTATTAATAACAGGAGTTTTTGTGGATATTATAGTAATTTTCAATAGTTTAGATCATGAGTCTAACTTTAATTGACTTATGATCTCAACTATTGAAGTTATTATTATTTTATAACAGTATTTCAGTCAATCGAATATTCAAGATTTTAAAAAAATTGGCCTTCTATAATATTTTCTCTGTTATAATATTAATTTATTTGCGATTGAATGACTATTTTACGTTGCTCAGATTGTAAGACAAGTGATTATTTATGTTTTTAAAACACCCAACTAACCATTACTTTTTAGATTAATTTGTAAATGATGAATTTATCACAAAGTGAAGTTAAACTAATTTAATGAAACCCTCATTGAAACATAGCAAATATCATTTAAATTGATTGACTTGTAAAAAAAACTAGAATTAATTCGTATTACATTTTCTCAGGATTCAAATCTCCCGTTTCACTATCAACTATTATTTGATTGAAGTTAGAAATTAACACCGTTGGAGGTTAAGCTTTTGCGCGCGAGACCAAAGGTCCTGGGTTCGAACCCCGCGTGCAAAGTCGTGGGTATGCACTACTGAGGAGCCCCATACTAGGACGAGATGACATTTCAGTGCAACCAGGTTTTCTAGTGTATTTGGGGTTTTAACGACAATTGACAATTCCTTACATCTAAATCAAATCTTGTTTATGATTTTAAAAGACATTTCTGACAAGAATGATAGAATTTAAATTTACTTTTACATAATACAGGAAGATTTAGTTTCCATAAAAGAGTAAATATTCTTTTCAATTTTATGAAATAAGAATATCTAACTACTTGACTTTATTTATAAAGAAATCTCAACACATCATAACATATGTACTGATTATCTTAAAACGTGTTTACAGAATCTGTGAGACTATAATTTATAGATCGATCTTTGACCGACGCTAAAGTAGCCTTGTGGATGTTCATCTACTGACTAGAGATAAATTAGGGTTTTAAACCTGTATGAAGAATAAAGATTATGATTTACAGTTGATGGTTAAGGTTATGAATTAGATTTAGGGTTTTCATCACGAATCGATATCAGCTAAAATACCATGATGTGTCAAAATCCAAAACTTGTTATCGTAAATCTGATTGAATATAGATTTCAGGTTATTTTAACTTATTAATTGTAGATACAATAAATCAGAAAAAAAAAGATTTTTGTGGAGATTATAATAATTTTGAATCATTGAATTCATAAATCAATTAAAGTTATACCGTCATAGAAAACTTGAAAGCTTTGGGTGGCTGTTTCGTCCCAGTATAGGACCCCTCTTCAATACAATAAATAGTAGAACAATACACAATAGATTATCATCCAAGAATAGTTTTACTTTCGTGTTAAACTACCTTTTGAAAAAAATCTATTTTTTATTTTTAAAAAAATTACGCTCATTAATCTTTTAACATTTCATATATATTCACTATTACTTGTAAAGGAAATATTACTGGGGATTTTTTGTCTCTATTAAGTGAACAAGCATGATGTCTGATTTGAATTTGGTTTTCTTTTTCTTTAAAAAAAATTGTTTCCGGTCACGAAAAATTTTGCAGGATTTTTTACGCAGAAAGAAAAATGTTTGAATTTTCCCGCTGCCCCCCAAAAAAAGTTGATGAGTTGATAGCTGCATAAATTTTAATGAATAAAATGTTATAATCGAATTGTATAAAGAAGAAAGTAATCTTATTTAAGTTTCGTGTATATGTAAAAATAATTAAATTAGTTGTGAAGTGAATTAATAAACAATGAAAATATTTCCTTGAAAAAGATTGAACCAGATTGTCAGGTGAAATGTTGGATTCACTTGAAGTTCTTTTAATGAGATTTTACAAATATATTCTTCTTCTTTAATGAAAATTAGATTCAATTGGTGTTGTTTAACTTATATCTTCCGATTGTTATTTAGGACTGATGTTGATATATGTTCATCCTGTGCAGATTGCCTCAATATAACATTTAGTCACAAGCATTCTAAACAAAGATGGATAATAGATAGCAATGGAATCCTGGAAGCGCGTTTCGTCTTATTTAAGACTTGTCAACTGGATCTACCTACATCTCAGAGTTGATTTTCCATCTTTGCTTACAATTAAGATTGATTTGAAACGTTTTTAGAGATTTTTATTGTTTGATAAAAATGAGAATAAGGATTTGGAAATCAAATTAGAAGTGGGGAAGAGTAAAGATATAGTAATTAAATGAATTGTAGATTTTCAAAATGATGAACATTCTCTGAGGATGGTCCATGGGTGAACTCGAGGAAGCTGTAAGAAGCTCAGAAATAGCCGAAGATATTCCATCCAATTATCTTTTGGAAGAATATTCTAGAATTTCTACTTGTAGCTACCCGACTGGACAATGCTAACAACCTCATGTGTGCAAACTGGATAGCTATAATGATGATTTCATTTTTACAAAAAACTATAAATACCTGACAGTTTTGTACTATAATTTGACACTGTAATAACATTCCTTCAACTTGTCTTCTGTCTTCTCATTTGCGACTTGGAAGGGTTCTAGCGTTCAAGTGCTCAAGTTATACGCGTCATATCAAGAATATAAGCTCCAGATATAACACATTCATTTATTATATTCATACCTGAATTAAGTAAATAATATTTATTTGGTTACATAATACAAACCTCTGAGTGGTTACTCACTAATAACTGAAAATCATGTTTTACCAGTCCTTAATTGCTACGCGAATGTTATCGAACAGGTTTACAATGTGAACAACAGTTAATTCAAGTCGAGCTAGATGAATCATGTCCAGTAGAATTTGATCAAAACAGAAAAAAATAAGCAAACTCAACAGTAATGATTGTATATTGCAGTTAGACAGGTAGTCAGTGCTAATCCCAATTACTAGCAAGTAACGTTTTTTAACTGTGATACTAGATGATACCAATTTCCTAACGATTTAAAGCATAAGTTACATAAAGAGTACTTATACACTCTTCTGATAAATGTTAAAAACAGATTGTTCAACTGCTACCAATTGACTTCGTACATCAAACAAGAATTTATTTCAGGTTTACGATTAATTTTTGGAATCACTATCATTCTATGTGTTAGGAGAAAATGAAAATTGGTTTTAAACGTGTCACATCACTTAATAATTTTATTGAGACCAAGAATTAATCGATGTTAAACCACCATTGAAAACCTGGAAGTACTGGAAGGCCAATATGTTCCAGCGCGGGACTCCTCGGCAGTGCTCATCCACTGTCCTGCATGTGGAATTCAGACACAGGACCTTAGATCACGCGCGCAAACGCCTAACCTCTAGACCGCTGGGATGGCATCCAATGGTGTTAATGTCTAACTTCAACCAATCTACGAAATTGCGCGACCACTGTCTGAGGTAGGTACCTGTCTCTTAACTGTGAAATCTCTGTGAAAATCATTCAAATGTTCTCTCGTTTCAATCTTAAATAAATGATAAAGGAATATACATTTATATATATATATATATATATATATATATATATATATATATATATATATATATATATATATATATTTATAATCATTATTTTTTGGAAAGTATGTCCAGCTTTACAAAGTCGAGGTTTATATGAACACAAACTGATAAGAAACCAAAAATTGTATTTACATCCCCTGTCGTCCTAAAGCAAGTACTAACCCACGACACCATCGAGGATTGAGGTCGGGGTCAACCTTTAAACCACTAAACTGGGATTCAATAGTTCATATGTTTAATTTCAGTCAATTCATAACTTTATCAGTTAGTTTATTAAATGAATCATTTCATCTTAAATCAACAAATATTTTGTTGAATAAACAATGCAATTTCTCAAGATTCACCATGCTAAAGTAAACAAACAATTGAAGCTCCAGTAGAGTTCACAGGAATAAATATTATAATGGTATGGAATGTCAATAGGAATAGTTGTTGGAATTCTGCATATTTTCCATTATCTTAAGTAGGATAAAACAGACGAAGTGATAGGATCTACTCTTTCTAAAACAGGTTTCTATTTACGAACACGAGAATGGGTTAAATCTTTTAATTTTGTGGAGATAAATATTCACTCAGTAAAATGGACGGGATAATCAATTAAGAATATGTGGTAAAATAGAAATCACTGCTATATTCACGACTTAATGAAACAAAATCCATATACTCGGACTATACACTAGAACTACTGTAAACGAAGTTTTGTCAATAATGGCAATAATCGAAACTGATAAACAAAGTCATTTTTTAAGCTGAATACCTAAGCAATTTGAACACTATACTTAATGTAAATTGTTGAAGTTAGAGCTTTTATGATAAGTTGTGCAAACGCCATTGTGGCGGTAAAATTCAATAATTAAATAATTGTAGCACTTTTATTTACTAATCCTCCTTGCTTCTTCAGATTTCATTGTGGTAAGCATATTAAAATCCACTTCATTCATCTTACGGATTGTGTTACTCTGCTTGTTTCTAATACTTATTTATTCTAACGGAGTTTAATTTATAGCTACTAAACTAGCTTCAATACTAATCTAATTATCTTAAATGCTTAACCATTTACTAAAGCTATTAGTTTAATGTTTCATCAAAAGTTTAAAACATTTTTAACTATCATTATGCTTAAGTTCTGTCTAGAATAAATTATATCACGTTAACAATAATTTTGTTTGTAATCATTTGTTTATAAAAACAATCAGCAGAGTATACATTTATCATGTTCTTGAGACTTTGTTTAATATGTTTTTCCAATCCGTAATTATCCCTTGTGTAGATTCCATGATGAAACTAATATAAGTGGATTTATTTACTTAAACATAAACATTGGTATAAGGAGACACCAAATGGATATGCGCCATATAAATCATTCGATTCGTGTAAGGGCTGGGATACGACGCGGGTGCCCAAACCAAAGCAAGTGATTTTCTTAGGGGACCACACTCGGAACCTTTTAAGTATATTTGTTGTTAAAATATGCTGTTGCATGAGATTTTAAAATTGATATAAACAATTTGCAAGTTTACCGATCAAATCACAATGTTTTAAGATATGAGGTTTCCTTATATTTTATCTATTTAACTGATGAAATATTTGTTTTTATAACGTTTTCTTCTTGAAGATGTTAAATAGCCAAGTTGTACGGAAAAAATTGAGTCGATCAACTAACTATCATCGTTTAAATTAACATAAAAGATTGCACTGTAACTAAAACTTAACAGAAACTGAAGTTTCGATTAGAATAAGCAATTAGTACTTGTTTGGTAATCGATACTGTCAATCGGTTTCTTATAATGAATAATATTTATCAAGCCACTAAAAAACGAAGATATTTAAGCCTAGAAAACTTTTCAACGATGTTACTTTCTTAAAGCTTATAATCGTATTTATGGATAGTTCAACATACAGTAGTCCTTAATAATATAGCTAGGTGTTACAACACTAAAAAATTATCCGATCTAGTTAAACGTTTTGCAATCATCGAATATAAAAATCCGGAAAAAATTAGGGAGTGTTGCATTACTTCATAAGGTAATTAAAAATGATTGAAGACTTACATTATGTAGTAGTCTTAGAGGAAATAAGGAACAATAATTTGTCGAAGTAATATAAAAGGAAACTGTTTTTTTTACAGAAAAGAGTCTCATGGACAAGACAACAGGTAGGACGTACAATTTGTAAAAATTGAAAGGTATGCTAAGACTACGGAAGAATAAAGGTTCACCCGTGACTGTTTTAGATGCACAGATCAGGTGAAACGATATAGCCTCATCTATATACAAAATACAAAACTCATATCTTATTCGAGTCAGTTATTTTGACTTTACAAATAATTCTGAACGATGATTCTCGCAGCGAAATGTGACCTGAGATGATTATACGTTTAAAGATTGAGCTGTTGATTGACTTACACACTTATTCCGATTAACGTTTGCCATCTTCGGAAAGTTTATTTAATGATGTTAAACTCCTTTATACAATTATAGACTACAATATATGAAATTACTTACAAATACGACTGTACAGTTTACGAAAATGACATTGTCAAAAAGAACCGTTTTCTTCGCTTACACATATTCATTGATCTCATCATAACTGAGATTTGTTTGACTGATTAATTAATTAAATAAATTTACAAAACTGGTGCTTTAGGTTAATAGGAATATGTCCTTTTCTAAACATAAGTTTAATAATTCCAAATGTATAAAATACATCCTCATTTTGTATTTATATGCTCAAATATTTGTCAGAAATACTTTATTTTCTTATTAAAATGGATAAAAGAACTAATTTTTTATTGAGATCATGAATCGATTGGTGTAAGACCAACATTGAAAACTTGGAAACACTGGACGGTCATTCCGTTCTATTGTTGAACTCCTCAACAGTTCTCATCCACGATCCCGCCCGGCGGGATTCGACCCATAACCTTCGATTTCGCGCGCGAACGCTGCCTCATTGATCTAGAGGTTAAGCGTTCACGTGTGAGATCGATAGGTTTTAGTTTCGAACCTCGCGGAGCGGGATCGTGGTTACGCTTTGCCGAGGAGCCCCGTACTAGAATGAAATGATCTTCCAGTGCTTCCAGGTTTTCAATATTGGTCTAACATAAAGATTCATGATCTCAATTAAAAAATTAATAATCTCCACAACCTCATGCTGATAATATTTTTTGTTTAGATACTGTTCCTTTCGTCGACGAGATTTTTGCAAACACTTGATAATGTCTTTATCATGAAATAAGTAAGCATCTTTCGCCTTTGTTGATTGTGATAAACTATGGAAGGTCAAGAGACAAATTACAATCAACTAATATAAATATAACAAATTGTTTTTACTTTTATATTCTTCAAGAAGAAAAGAAAACATAAGTTCCCTACAACTCTGTTTTTTTTTCTGTTCTTTCCTTTCATATTATCTTGATTTATTCAAGATATTGATAACAACTGATATATAATGATTATGTATATTCATTTATAAATAATATGTAGGTAACGGAATCAACCAATAATCGACAATTTTAAGCAGAGACGGACAGTGGCTAGCGATGGAATCTGGGATGTGCGTTTCGCCATATTTGAGACTCGTCAGCTGAATGTACCTGCATCTTACAGTTAATGTCCACTCTGGGATTCGAACTCAGTACGTATGCTTCAAACGTCATCGCGTTACCTGCTTAGCTACTGAGTCCTGAAAGCCACTTGCTTGTGCAATGAAGTGAAGTTTAAATTCACTTGGTTTTGTTTTACTCGTATCGATAAGTTATTCTCCACAGAAGTAAAAACTAGTAAATAAGTAAATAAATAAAAACTAAAAAAATTACAAATAAAGTTTACTTTAATCATACAATAAAATAGTTGCTTATCTTCCAGTAAAATCAATGTCAGTTTATTTCTTTGCTTAAGTGGGTTAGTTTCTATTGATACCATGTGTTTGTTGAAAAACAAAAGCGCAAAACTAGACTTATTAATACATATTCTAGATTGCAACAGTTGTTGAGAATTATTCAATTTAGTTGTGGTGTAAGTTTTAGGAGTGAGCGAGCGAGCGAGTGAGAGAGTGTGTGTGTATGTATATATGTATGTATGTAGTACCTAAATAAATTTGCATAATTTCCTTTGTTGTTTGAATTTAAGATTCTTCTTTAACAAACTTGTTAAGTTTTCTTTCAATAAAAAAATTAGCTGTCTGTCTTCTGAACATTACAATCTTGGATATAGTTTCTATTCAAGTAACAAATTATAGTATTCAAATCATTTCCATCATGAAAAAAGAAATATCAGCTTTGTGTTATGATGACTTTGAATGACTTTGAACTGATAAATATTTAAAACTTGAAAATTTTCACCGGAAATTTCAAATTATTTGAATATCAGTACTTTACAGAAATGATCATTTTTTGAATTATTGCAAAACCTTCAGAAAGATTATTATGTAATCATGTAAAAGGTGTATATATTTTTTATGATGGTGAGATCATGAGTCAATTGGAGCTAGAACACCATGGAAAACCTGGAATCACTGGACGGCCATTTCGTCCTATTGTGGGACTCCTCAGCAGTGCGAATCCACGACGACGCCTCGCGGGATTCGAACTTAGGACCTATCAATCTCACACCCATACCAAGATGAAACGGTCGTCCAGTGCTTCAAGGTTTGCCATGGTGGTCTAGCTTTAAGTGACCCATGATCTCAACTGTTGAAATCACTAAAATCTCCACAAAACCTCCCTGATAATAAAATATTTAGTCAATTAAAAGAATATTTCTCATTATAAACGCACATTTTGAAATAAGTTGTTTTAAAATTTAATTTTATTTAATCAGTTTTGTTGTAAAAAAAACTGTTCTAGTTTCTAAGGAATGTAATAAAGCATGTTTCGAAACGTTAAAATGACATTAATAGTGATAAAATACTAAACAAAACACTATGATTTCATTTTGGAAAAAGAAGGAAGTTTTGTTAAAGTATAAATCGATTTGTAAGAGGATTTGTTCAACTATGAATTCGGTTGTGATAATGAATTTCTCGTTATACCAACTGGTTACAATCGCTTACAGATAAATTAAGCTGCTAAACAGGCTGGGAGTGATATTTCACAAAAATCTATGACTTTCTATATTTCGTTTATGATCAGGTACTGAAGATTCTGAATTTTTGATATTGTAAACTTACAAGTCATTCTATTTTAAATGTATATTGGCTGTTTATATTTTCTTAATGACATAGAGGACTGCAGTTGATCAGTTTCTTATTGACATATATGGATCCTGCGAGAATTGCCTCGGCATTACTTTAAATCACAAGCATGATAAACAGAGATGGACGGTGGTTAGCAGTGGAATCCAAGCTATACGTTTCGTTCTATCTGAGACCAGTACTGTGTATGAATCCCGGAGTAAATATCAACTCTGAGATGGATGTACATTCAGTTGACAAGTCATAAATCGGAAGAAACACGTATCCTGGATTTCTCCCCTTGGCCACCATCTATTTCTGCTTGTCATTCTATTTCTGATCTAGTGATAAGCACTTAATCACGCTTGTTTTTCTTGAATAAAGGTACTACGAAAATATACATATTCATTTATATTTTACGAGGATTTTGGAGTCGTGACTTTCCGTCCAAACCTACAATATATCATTTACCAAATTATTGTTAGCGTCTGTCGTACCGGAAGAAGTAGGCAAGTGGTAACGTCGTTTACCTTATTTCATGCTTTTGAAAGTATAGTCGATACTCCCTATTGTCATATTTTTTCTAATAATATGCGATGAAAAAGTAATTATGCTTCTTTGTTAAAATCTTAAACAGGTAGAAACCCGTGAATAAACGGTTGCTTGTCACACTGATGCGTAAACTTATCACTATTGGGAAGTACAGGTCATTTACTAACTTAATTATTCTTTAACTATTGAACCTAAATAACACATAACAATGAAAAATATTTGCCTCAAGCATGTTAAATAACTAAATTTAACGAGACCATACTAATAAGTGATATTTGTGCAAAATTAGTGTTAGTTGGGTTATTATTCAGAACTAAAGAGCATTAAGCAGCATTAATAAAGTAAAATATGACTCTTCAGCATTGAACATCTATGAGTAACAAAGATCGGACACAGGACCTTTAGGTCCCGAGGCAAAATCCCAACCATTCGAAACACTGAGTCATTATCCAATAGAACAATTCCAAGTTTACTCAATTTGTAATATAGGTCTAGCTTTTACCAACGCTATTGGTGATTGTTTTAATCCCTACATATCTGAACTGTGATCAGTCTGTGTTGAACGTAATCTACAGATTAGATGGATCTCCATGAAACTCCTTTATCTAACATTATACTATTTAAAGTAAACACATATCTTATTATCAACTATCCATCCATGTGTCTAGTTTTTTTCAGGTAGATGAGATATTCACATGCCACTCGTATAATTCCTGGGAAATTAAATAAGTTTTAGTTTACTAATAAAAAACGGTTTCTTTTTTATCATAAGCAATATATGCATAGTATCTTAATAAACCAATCCAACCAAGTAATGATGATACTATTCAAAATTTATTATACTTTTTATTCACATTAGGAAATGGCTTGTTAATAAGGACGAATATAAGTTAGAATAAGTATGGTGAAGAAACCTTTATAAATACTATACATAGTGCAAATCAACTAGACTTTTTATACAGTGCATTTTGATTTTGATAACCAATAGCCAATATAAAGGTTGTCCTTGATTTAAATGAATGAACGGAAGCAGTTCCAAACATTTGGTTTATTGTTGACAATTTCAAATTGTATTCATCATTCTGCTTCCAGCACATGAAACTCAGTAGACTCTGATTTATCTTAATCCTTATATTGAAATGTTTTCAAAAGTAATATGGCTTTAGTTTCTAGAATAAAACAAATTTCATGAGAAATCGTCTTCTTTTCTATTACCAGCGATCACGATGAAATATCTTCATAAAATTGTTATCTACTTACAATAAACTTTTATTTAAATCTACTTTTGGATGAATCACAGTTAAGACATGTAACCAGTAGATATTACAAAAGATCAAAATACCAAAACACTAAATTAAGATTCTTCATACAATACAATTGAAATTTAATAGACCACCATGGAAAACCTGGAAACACTGGACGACCGTTTTATCCTAGTACGGGACTCCTCAGGAGCACGCACTCACGATCCCGCTCCACGGGGTTCAAAACCAGGACTTATCAATCTTGCACGTGAACACTTAACCTCTAGACTACTGGGCCGGCATCCAACAGTGTTAATGTCTAGCTTCAATTAACTCATGAATTTAACTATTAAGTTGCTTCATTATACACAAAACCCCTCTCTAATTACAACTGAAATGCTTTACCCTAGTAATATAATATAAAATAAAGGGAATATATATAATGATTCATAATAATACCGTCCAAAAAATTATATTTCAATATTTAATTAAATGCTCATTAGTTTAACTATACTAGAGATAAACATTATTTTTAGTTTTCAATAAGACATTTCACTTAATATTATTACGTTTTATTAAGTAATAGGAAGCTACAAATCAATAAATTAGGAAATAAAATAAACATTTTTTTGTAATTACTATTTTCCTTTAAGAAAAACTTAATGTTAACTAAATAATAATCATTGCTCAAGGCGTTAATTTACATAAAAGGGGTGTTGTTGTTCATTTCTTTTAAAAAGATCATTCATTAAATATAACTTTAAATTAAGTAGAAAATATGTTTAAGATGAATTGAAACTAATAAATTATTATCAGAAGGGTTTTTTGAATTCATGAGTCAATTGAAGTTAAATTATCATGGCAAACCTGGAAGCACTGAACGGTCGTCTCGCCTTATTGTGGGACTCCTCAGCAGTGAGCATCTACGACTCCAAATCACGAGATTCGAACCCAGGACTTATCAGGTTGAGCACTCGCGCATGAGGCTGATAGGTCCTGGGTTCGAATCTCGTGAGGCGGAATCGTGGATGCGTGCTGATGAGAAGTCCCGTACTGGAATGAAACGGTCATCTAGTGTTTCCAGGTTTTTCCATGGTGGTCTAACTTTAATTGACTCATGGTCTCAACCATTGAAATTAATAAATTATTATTAGCTTTTTCAATATTATATTTTTAGTAGAACATAGAATTCTCAGCGCAAAGTATTTCAACAACTTTCCGTTTCTTACGTATTGATGATAAGTATTGAGTGATCGCCAGTTAGATGTTAGCAGTCTAGTCAATCGATATCTAAATAATGTACATTCTTTTCGCTTCATATTGCCAGCAACCATGATATTTGAAGTTTGGGCCTTTTGTGACTTGTACAACGAATGATTGTACACTTTTCAGAAAAGCACCTGAATAGGTTATGCGATTAATAGACATCATGATGTATCAAAAGAAACATAGTTAGTTAACTTGTTGAAATATATAGATGGCAGTAACAGTTAGCCCAGATGTTCAAGCAGCCGCCACTTAAAATTCTCAATGTAGTTATAACATTAAACTATTGAGAATAAAAATATCCATGATTATCATCATTACCGTTAAAGAAACGGTTCGACTTCATAAATTATTTGATATAAAAGTACTCGAAATACTTCCTTAATGATAATGTTAAAGAGTCCATTAATGACAGATTACTTGCTTCTAGGTTTGTTTAACTTGTAATTCATACTAATAGAATGTATTCTTACAAAACAATCATAAAAAAGTAAATAAACAGTTAGAATACTTGAAAAAGAGAGGAGTAATGGTTGTTAAAATAGTTTTCGTGAATTAATTTTATTTATTGAACTAATTACTTAAATTTATTGGTTAAAATGGAGCAAAATAAACGTGCTCCATTCAGTTATTTGTTTAGTTTACTAATTATTCTTTTACTCAATTGATTCTTGAATGTCTTATATCCAATTTGTTGAGAATTCCTATATACTTGAGATGAAAGTATTTGATAAATGGTTTCATTTATCATGACAGAGTTTTAAAGTTTAATAGTATTTAGTTCAATTATGTTAATTTATTTTTGTTTAAAAAGAAATGAACCAGTCATGTATGAATTCAATAGCTTGTATGGAACTTTCGCAAATTTTAAGATACTAAATAAAGATACTTGGTATTGCATTATTTGAATCTTCTCATTGATGTTTAAGACTGTCATTGATCAGTCTCTTGTTGACATATTTGTATACTGTGAGTATTTAGTTGTTATTGCACGTCCTAGATTCCACTGCTAGCTACTATCCATCTTTGCTTATAATACTTGTGAATTAAGGCAATATCGAGGTCATAAACACAGTATGCACATATTCCAATAAGAGACTGATCAATTGCAGTTCAAAACATCAATGGGAAGATTCAAGTAAACAATATCAAGTGAATTTAAACATTACTTCATTGCACAAGCAAGTGGCTATCAGGACTCAGTAGCTAAGTGAATAACGCGATGGCGTTTGAAACGAACGGTACTGCGTTCGAATCCCGGAGTGAACTTCAACTGTAAGATACAGGTACATTCGGCTGATGAGTCCCAAATAGGAAGAAACACGCGTCCTGGATTCCACTGCTAGACATTATCCATCTTTACTTATTGAATAAATAGTTTTACACAGTTAGGTGAATTTTTGACTTCGTTTAAGATCAAAGTGGCTGGTAAATAAAATGATATTCAGAATGACTATTGAAATTAGAATTAATCTTTACCGAATTTAGTATAATAATCATAGCCTTTTATAATCGGTTTCCAATTGGCATAAAAATGAGATTATTTGCATATTTGAATTTAAAAATGAACAAGTACGTATAAGGTTAAACACTTTTGACTTCACATAACATAGACTGTTTGTTTTTAAGGGTTTGTGTTTTCCGTCACTGATATTATGGCGTACAACTAACTAGTCACTATTAGGTAGTCAACTGATTCAGCAGCTTGATAGATGACGCGTTGGCGTTTAAATTGATGAATACTATAACTAAATAACTGTGTGAACATCAATACGGATGCAAGCTGAGGAATTACATATAGAATGTATTGTGGGTTCTGGTGCCAACTATTAGCCAAAATCTGACTATCCTTAAATACCCTAGTTACGTTTAGCTTCTGACTATTAATAATCTTACAAACTAATAATAACCTGTCATGTAACAAAGCAAAATATAAAATATTTTCATCGAACGTTTTGATGCAATAATAATGATGGATTTTTTTAATAAGACAATATTTCAAATAATTACATCCAATACTAAAAATAAAAAAAGAATAGGAATAAAACTCAGGATCAGAATCTACCGAGGTGCAGTGAACAGTAACGAACAGTCAATTCTACTTAGCATAAGACACATTTTCAGTAGTCACCTAACATCTTTACATCATGAGTCGTACCCATTTGTTTATATTTTCAATCTCGATCAATTCGCAATACAAAGCAGCGATCATTCAATGCTGCTATCTCACTTCCTACATGAATGAATATATTAGTCATTTCTATATATTTAAATTTCAAGAGATGAAATCATGATTCCATTAAAGCTAGACCAACATAGAGAACCTAAAAGCACTGGACGGCCGTTTCGTCCTACTACTGGACTCCTCAGAAGTGCACATTCACTATCCCACCCCTCACGAGATTCGAACTCAGGACCTGTCAGTCTCGCGCACGAACGCTTAACCATTAAACCACTGACTCATATTTTCAACTATCGAAATTTTTAAAATCTTCACAAAACGCCTTCTGACATTTAAATTTATCAAAATACTTTATAACCAATTCAGATTTAGTAAATATGATCAATATTTATCCTAATCATGAAAATCACTATTAACTGGATTACACTAATGCAGAACACAATAATGAACTGTTAGCTTATGTTCTTATTGTGTTTTTTTTTTCAATAACACAGCTAATATTTATGTCTGACATTAATACCCCCAAATTATATTTTATTATGTGCTACTTTTGTTTAAACGTATAAATGATTGAAATTCCTATTTTATTAATTGTGCTTTGTAAATATTTAAAAGATTTAATTCAATTAATTTATACTAATCAAACTAACTATTATAAATGAGCATAATTATGATTGTTATGTTAAATATACAATAGAATTTCAACTTCATAAATAACAATAATTTGATTAGAACGAAATAATTTTTATTCTTTTACATTATTTATCGAGTACTTATTAAGATAAACTATTCAGCAGTTAACTAGTTAATTCAATTAACTAAAAGTGGATTGTTACAAACTACATATTTAACAGTTTTATAGGGATAACAAAAGTAGAAAACATTATGAAAAATATTGGGAGTAAACTGTCTTGATAGCAACAATCGTGGATGTGGACTGCTAAGGAGTCTCACTCTAGGACAAAACGGCTGTCCAGTACTTCAAGGTTTCTAATGGTGATCAAACATCAGTTGGTTCATGATCTCAATAAAAAAATTTAATAATCTCCACAACCCCATACTGAACATGATTTCATTCGTGATTAATTGCATTTTAATATCTATCTATAGATCATCTTATGAATGGTTCAAAGTTTTCAGCGTTTAAAAAAGCGATTGTATATTTTATTATTATATTATATTTTTTGTAATATTTGTTTACCATGTAAGTGAACACTTTCTATTTTAATAGTGGAATATATTGCTGATAGAAAATTCATCAATTAGCATGCTAAGAAACTGAGGAAGCAATATAACAAAGATGGAATCTAAATTTTAAATAGCTTATTAGTATTGGTGTTTGATACAACAAGTATATATACGCTCTCAGATTTATTCCAAGAAATAGACTAAATTTAGACATTCTGTTTATGACTTTTTCATGTTTCATGAGATCACGAATTTCAACTTTCGGAAAATGTTGATAACGATTGCTTTCAACTATTGAACATTGAAACCGATAGATCCTGGGGTCAAATCTCGTGAGGCGGGATCGTGGATGCTCACTGCCGAGGTGTCTCATACTAGGATAAAACAGTTGTCCAGTGCTTCCAGGTTTTCTATGGTGGGCTAGCTACAATTAACTCATGGTCTCAACTATTAAAATCACTATAATATCCACAATACCCCTTCTGATACTAACTAAAATATGCTCATTAGTGACCGTCTTCATGAGGCATATCATGGAGTTATAGTGAGAGGCCATCACCAATGGAGCTCAACCAGGTCTGTTGTGAGACAGCGACTCACTGATGACAATGATGGATGAGTCAGTGAATTTCGTGGATTTGTTGGAATTAGATATTAACACCGTTGGATGCCGGCCGTCTCAGTGGTCTAGATCTTTGGCGTTTGCGCGCGAGACTGATAGGTCCTAAGGTTGGAATCTCGTGAGGCGGGATCGTGAATGCGCAATGCCAAAGAATCTCAAAATAGGACGAAACGACCTTCCAGTGCTCCCAGATTTTCCATAGTAATCTAACTTCAATTGACTCGCAATCTCAACTATTAAAATTTAATATTTTTTTACAGAATTTTCAGCTCTATGTTTTTTAGCTATATTCTTATTGATAACGTGAATCAATATCGATGGATTCAGAAGTCTAATATCATATGGTTATTTCAGGAAATTATCACTATTCTTGTAAAGAAGAAACTAGATTGAAAACAATAATATATATGATATATGAAGATTGACATATTATGAACAAACGGTTACTTAAATGCAAATTATCATTAAAGACGTAGAATAAAAACATGTATTCATAATTTGGATATTTGGAATATGAAATATATTTTAATAAATTTTTCATATTACTTAATTGCTCTCGATCAAAATATAAATAACAATGAGCAGTTTATATTCATTTGTACAGTTCGGTTTCAATCAATTGTGATTTCATCTCAGTCCTACAGGAGGTCGGTCGCGGCCCGGAAAGCCTAGTGGTAACGTCTCTGACTGTAAAGCTGGATGACACGGATCGAGTCCGTCCAGGAGCACTAGCTCCCTCAAGATTACAGGCACACCTTGCTGACGAGTGCCAAGTAGCACGAAACCTTGGTCCAGGGTTTCTTGCTGACTGCCTCCAACCACCATCTAATCTCAATATTTCACCTTCATTACATAAGAAAAATTCATCCAAACACACTACTTCAACCTAAGAGCACATACTTAATATAAATTATTCTATTGTTTATCCTATTATTTATTATAGTCTGAGTAATCTAGTGAATCCTTCAACCACCAAATTGATAAACTATTTTTTTCTATACTTTAGAAAATAAAAAATATGTCAAAATTAACTATTAAAAACCAATTGTTCATTCATTTTTTAAGTTTGGAGTCACCTTTGACCTCAAAAGAAAAAATAATAATGTTTATTGCATTATTAGTTAGTTCCTAGTCATATCAGTATTCGACAATAGTAAATAGAGAAAAACTAATATTATTTCAAATATATGATTCTCTTGATAGCCAATATGTTATTAAGACTAAATTCATTCAAGCGTAATTAAATATATGTCTATATTCATGTAAAAAGAATTCTTATTATTTGTTTGGTTTTATTTAGTGTCATTTCTATATATGTTTCACTTGACTGGAAGCAATAAAAATACCCGCATTCATCAAATTCATGTCCTTAACACTGTAGAATAAATTAAAGTAGACCACAAATATACATAAATAAACATATTTTTTTCTCCTACATTCTCCATTGATGACAATAAGATATATAAATAAGAATATTTCGAACAAAGGAAAAAAAAGACTCTTCTATGAAGTACATGCTTTCGAATATTATCAACCACTTTTGTACTGTAATCATTGTCTTAGTTAAACTCATCTACTAATCAAGAATGGAATTGTGACAAATATGTCATTATTTGTTCTAAGATTGCTGTATGTAGCTTAGATATATAAAAAAGCAATTTACTGTTTCATGAGTCAATTAAAGCTAGACCACAATGGATAACCTAATTGCACTGGACGTCAGTTTCATTTTACTATAAAACTCCTCAGAAATGTGCGGGATTCGAACAAGGACTTATCAGTCTTGCGCATGAACGCTTAACCTACAGACCACTGAGTTGATATCCAATGGCATCAATGACTAACTTCAACCAATTCAATCCACCACCATCCACAATTGTCTTCTGTGAGTTACAATCGTGGATACGCCTTGCTGAGGAGTCCCATCCTAGGACGAAACGGCCGTTCAGTGCTTCCAGGTTTTCCATATTGGTCTGGCTTTAATTGAATTATGAATTCAACTAGTAAATTACTAAAATTTCCACAAAATTCCCTTCTGATAACTTACTTTTCATTGAAGATCACTTGATAATGATGTAATAACATTTTTTAAACCAAGTGAGTTCATATCTGTATAATACAGATTTATGTCTTATTTTCTAATTCTAAGAGGAAATATGCTCAGAATAAAAAAAAAATTTTAGTGAATATCCTTGAAGTTCACTGCTACTCTGTTTGTTAGACTGATATTTATTAAAATAAAGAACTTATAAAGAATTCACCAAGAAAAAGTTCTTTTCGACGAAATCATATACTTAAGCTATACATTCATATTTTTAGTTGTATGGTGAATATATATCTATAGAAGGATAGATTCCATTTCAGCTATCAGTTGTTTGCTTGTGAGAAATAGTCTGAAACATTAGTAACTATTTTCTTCATTTGATAAAGAGCTAAATGTCAGCATAATTGGAATTGATAAATCAAGAGATGAAACATTTCAACTTTTTCTGACTTGAACAGCTTCTTTGTCCTGATTAGTGATGATCAAAATGATGGTCAGTGTTAGCACATGAACAAGAATACATGATGTCTTAACATTTATTAATGACTCGAACTAGACCATATAGATAAACATAATCACACTAGTATCATTGTTACATTTGATTGATTTCATAGTAAATCTAAGGAAGCCATTACATCTATATATCGTATGGCACTTATTATCAAAACCCAAATGAATTTATAATGATATTTTATATTGTCTTATCACCTCAGTTTGTCAAAGTATAACAAATATACATATTTATAAATGTTTTGAGTACATTAGGAAATGGTTGAATGGTATACAATGGTGATAATTGATGAGATATTGTGCAAAATATAAATTTATAAATGATACTTTCATATTGATTAAATAACATTTTCTTTACACTGAACATGTTTACAAGAATCTTCATCTGACTTTATTACATTGAATCGAAGTAATATTTAAAAAATGATCACAAATAATGATCAATGATACGATCCTAAATTTAATACACTGCTTACCATAAAATTACTTTGTTTAAAATTTACATTGCATTTATAAAATCAAAGATTGTTTACTTACTTCTAAAGTACTCCTCTCTATATTATAGTTCACTTTATGTTATATTTTATCCATTACTTCTTATCAGTAAAATTGTATGAATAGTTTCTTCTAGTCAAGAAGTAACATTAAGTTGAAACTAAATTATAGATTTATTATTCATTTCGAAAACAATTAATCCTAGGTGAATGTCAATTTCCATTACGTATAATAGAAAATTACCAATTTATGTTTGTAATCCTATTATAAACAAATACACCTATGAATTCAATTCTTTTTTTTTCCATGAAATTATAAAAATAAGCCTGATTTTTTGTTGTTGTTGAATAAATATGCATGACTGAATGGGATAATAATTCATATTTATATCAGAAGGGGTTTTGTGGTGATTTCAGAAATTTCACTGATTGAAATCATGAGTCAATTGAATCTAGACCACCATGGAAAACCTGGAAGCACTGGATGGCCGTTTCGTTCTAGTCCGGGACTCCTCAGCAGTGCGTATCCTCGGCCCCGCACCCTGTGAGATCCGAAACCACGACCTATCCGTCTCGCGGCCGTCGCTCAACCAACTAGGCCACTGAGTCGGCGTCCAACGGTGTTAATGTCTAGCTTCAACCAGTCCACGAAGTTCCGTCACCGTACACCAATGTCTTCAGTGAGCTGATAACTCACAACAGACCTAGTTGAATTCCACTGGTAACGGCTTCTCACTAGAACTCCAGGAGTATCTCTTGAAGTCAGTCACTAGTGAGCAGATGAGCTGGCTCAGTGGTGTTGTTGGTTAAGCGCCTGGCGCGAGACTGATAGGTCCTGGGTTCGGATCTCGCGGGGGGTGGGATCGTGGATGCACACTTCTGAGGAGTCCCACACTGAAACGAAACGGCCGTCCAGTGCTTCCAGACTTTACATGATGGTCTAGCTTCAATTGGCTCATTATTTCAATCATATTTATATGTTTATTACTAAACCATTATATGAATGATAAACATGAAGATGAAATAGATTTTACTACGTTTTAGTCTAAAATACTTTAGATAAAGTTAATTTGTATTTGAATTTTAAACAAATAAAAGATAATCGTTGTTTCCTAGCACTGGTTTCCAGTATATCTGAAGCTAACTTTATTAATTATAAGCAGAGATAGATGGTAGCTGATAGTTAAATTCAGGATGTTTTTGAAAGTGTCTTGATGAAGATTTAAATGCAAGGATTAACAAAACAACAGTAGCATCCCTACAGTTGAAAAACAAGTTGAACTCAAAACAACGGCCAGACAACATCAAAGTCAGAATATTCAATAAAAACGTTAGGATAGTAGAGACTTGGTGAAATACTACAACCATCATTAAGATGTACAAGTATTCATAAATCATTTTCCACCCAAGATAATCCAGATCTGTTTACCAGATAGCATCAGTAACAACATACTATGGGACAGAACAAACCAGCTTTCTATTGAGGAAGAGATTAGAAAAAGACGTTGGACTTGGATAAGATATATAATGCGGAAACCATCAAACTGCATCACGAGGTAGGCCTTAACTTAGATAGCCTATTTTCACTACTGTTTAAAGTTTATGAAATAGGACTATGGAAGATTTAAGATTACACCATTCACTTCAGCAAAAGCAACACTTACAAACATCGCTTTCACCAAACTACTACTGTTCAAAGCTTGCACAGCAGTATCATCAATATCTTTCATGTATTTTGTAGATAGTTTTCGTTGCCGATTTATATATATATTGGATAACAATTCTTAATAAGGGGATATGAAGTAGCTGTATGATTTTTTACAAGAGATTTCTATTATCCATCATAGCATTTTTTCGAGCATTTATATTTATTCATTATATAGTTAACAACATAATTTTTACTGATAATTCATTTCTTGGATCTTCTATTGATCCTAGTCATAAATTATCTTCAATTTTAAAACAGTAAATTGCATGAATTTATTTGGTAGTGTTTGGTTGAATCTTCTCATTGGTAATTAAGAATGCACTGCACAAGCAAGTGGCTATCAGAACTCAGTAGCTAAGTGGATAAAACGATGGCATTTAAAGTGAACGATACTGGATTTGAGTCTCAGAGTAAACATTAGTTCTAAGATGCAGGTACATCCAACTGACGAGCTCCATATAGGACGGAACGCGCGTCCTGTAGTCCACTGCTAGTCACTATCCATCTTGGCTTATAGTAAATTGTATATTATATGATCAATGTAGTTCCCTAGTGTTGTTTCTTGAAATGAATTTAATTAGGGTATTATATTCATACAAAAGGATTATATTTGCTACCAAGGAAAAATAAAGTATATTTTTACATAAAATTATATATATATATATAACCTATAAATTATTATAAAATCATACTCTGAATTGTCCAAATGAAATATAATTTACCTACAACGGTTAGTATTGTATTCCAGGTGAATGATTAAAACATGAAGTTGAATAAAAATGATTGTCAATGATTGTAAACATAAAAAAGAAAAGTATGTTGAGAGGAACTCAAAACAACGGCCAGACAACATCAAAGTCAGAATATTCAATAAAAACGTTAGGACAGTAGAGACTTGGTGAAATACTACAACCATCATTAAGATGTACAAGTATTCATAAATCATTTTCCACCCAAGATAATCCAGATCTGTTTACCAGATAGCATCAGTAACAACATACTATGGGACAGAACAAACCAGCTTTCTATTGAGGAAGAGATTAGAAAAAGACGTTGAAGGTGGATAGGGTGTATATTGCAGAAATCACCAAACTGATTAGTTTGAAAGCAGCGTACGTTTTCAGTATACTAGTGAAATTATATGCCTATTGAAACAAATTGGAATCAGATAACTTTAAATTTTCCTTTTCAAGTAGTATTTATTACGCTTCGCGTAAAACTGGAAATTATTCTATTATCTTTAGAAGTTAAACCTACAACTGAAAATCTCAGGGATTGTCATTATGTAGGAAATTAACTCCACTTCGTTATTCATTCTACTGTAAAACATTTTCACCAGACATCGAGAGAACTCATTCCCTGTTTGATCGTCAACTTTCCTAATGACTAGCTTCGTGAGGGAATTCTCGGGGTTCAAGTGAAGAGCATTGACCAGTGGAGTTAATCCGTATCCGGTAGAGACAACTATCTACCTCAGTACAATAGAAGATGGTGGCGCAATTTCGTGAATTGAAGTTAGACATTAACGCCGATGGATGCCAGCGGGTTTAGTGGTCTGTAGGTTAAGCGTTCACGCGTGAAACCGAAGGTTCTGAGTTCGAACCCCGTGAGGTGGGGTCGTGGATGAGCGCCGCTAGCGATTCCAACAATTGGACGAAACGGCCATCCAGTGCTCCCAGGTTTTCAATGGTGGTCTAACATCCATTGATTCATGATCTCAATAGAAAACCTCATAATATCCACAACCCTATACCGATAATTTACTAAAACATGCAAATAACGGATTTCATTAAGAAAAAATAATATTTAAAATAAACTGTCTTCCAAAGGCAAGAATGTGTATATGTTCATAGATTTATTCATTAAAATTTCCTCTCAACATACTTTTCTTTTTTATGTTTACAATCATTGACAATCATTTTTATTCAACTTCATGTTTTAATCATTCACCTGGAATAGAATACTAACCGTTGTAGGTAAATTATATTTCATTTGAACAATTCAGAGTATGATTTTATAATAATTTATAGGTTATATATATATATATATATATATATATATATATATATATATAATTTTATGTAAAAATATACTTTATTTTTCCTTGGTAGCAAATATAATCCTTTTGTATGAATATAATACCCTAATTAAATTCATTTCAAGAAACAACACTAGGGAACTACATTGATCATGTAATATACAATTTACTATAAGCCAAGATGGATAGTGACTAGTAGTGGACTACAGGACGCGCGTTCCGTCCTATATGGAGCTCGTCAGTTGGATGTACCTGCATCTTAGAACTAATGTTTACTCTGAGACTCAAATCCAGTATCGTTCACTTTAAATGCCATCGTTTTATCCACTTAGCTACTGAGTTCTGATAGCCACTTGCTTGTGCAGTGCATTCTTAATTACCAATGAGAAGATTCAACCAAACACTACCAAATAAATTCATGCAATTTACTGTTTTAAAATTGAAGATAATTTATGACTAGGATCAATAGAAGATCCAAGAAATGAATTATCAGTAAAAATTATGTTGTTAACTATATAATGAATAAATATAAATGCTCGAAAAAATGCTATGATGGATAATAGAAATCTCTTGTAAAAAATCATACAGCTACTTCATATCCCCTTATTAAGAATTGTTATCCAATATATATATAAATCGGCAACGAAAACTATCTACAAAATACATGAAAGATATTGATGATACTGCTGTGCAAGCTTTAAACAGTAGTAGTTTGGTGAAAGCGATGTTTTGTAAGTGTTGCTTTTGCTGAAGTGAATGGTGTAATCTTAAATCCTCCATAGTCCTATTTCATAAACTTTAAACAGTAGTGAAAATAGGCTATCTAAGTTAAGGCCTACCTCGTGATGCAGTTTGATGGTTTCCGCATTATATATCTTATCCAAGTCCAACGTCTTTTTCTAATCTCTTCCTCAATAGAAAGCTGGTTTGTTCTGTCCCATAGTATGTTGTTACTGATGCTATCTGGTAAACAGATCTGGATTATCTTGGGTGGAAAATGATTTATGAATACTTGTACATCTTAATGATGGTTGTAGTATTTCACCAAGTCTCTACTATCCTAACGTTTTTATTGAATATTCTGACTTTGATGTTGTCTGGCCGTTGTGTTGAGTTCTAATGTCCTTTAATATTAGAAATGCTGAGATGGTGGAGAAGATTTGTAGCTCAGACGAATGATTTTGATGGAAGTTTGTTCTGAGCTGGATGGTTTTCGTCCACCAAGCCATCTAACATCTGCAAGCAATTTTAACTGATCTTGTACATTCGACCTGTAAATTTGAATTATGTAGTTATAAGATGATACTTCACATAGAATTTCTTTAGGTTTTACATTTATAAATGTTAACGTAGTTGCATTTCATTTCACCAAAAGATAGGCAAAATGATTGAACATTGAACATTGTATTTCCCCCGTTGCAAATTCACAATTCTTAACAACTAAACGAATCAATACTCGTGAATACATAACTGAGAAGTTAAATTTAAAGTTGTAAAAGATCATTAAAATTATTGCGTAGTTGGAAAATTGTGATTCAAGTAACCAAGAAAACACAAATCTACACTATTAGTGTCAGATAGCCCAAACATCGTTTCAATTTGATATGCTTTTCGAATATCCATTTATATACTACACTAGAATAAAACATATGAAGCATTTATTATTTCCTAATTTTAAACCTCACTTAACACAAACAGGTAGTTAATTGTTTTAATTAAATCCATGAACGAAATTTCTTTAATCCGATAAACTATAGTATTTAATTTTAATGCAGGCAAAGTAGACATTTAAACAAAGCACTTGATTACAATGAAGTGTCGCATTTAGTTTAAATTTTTTTAGTCAAATTCACTATTCTATGACTGAAAGTAATTTCAGTTGTTATGGGACAATATTTCTACATTCCATATTCGTTGCTGGTTATAGTAGTCTTCTGTTATTTCTTTTAATTTATTAGAATGATACAGAAATGTGGATTAGCAATGTTATACTATACATTTTGGAATTGGTATGTGAATAATTCTAAGAAAGTCTTATTTTGAAACAGTCTGTTAAACCCAAAAATGGTAATGTCTGAGGAACAAATACTTTTGTAAAGTATACTTAAGTGAAAGTGAGATAACGTTTTGATTTAGAGTTTTATTGAGTATAGAAATTTCATCTATTACAAAGTAATACTATTTACTGATTAAATGTTTCGTATTGTTAGTGTAATAAATTCAGTTTGACTATGCAAAACTAAATCATTTGGAAATTGTTAGTTGGTATGAAAACATCCATTGATTATCAAGTAGTCATATTGTGGTGAACGAGAACACATGTGGGATCAACTAAATGTATTAGAGCACGAAATCATAGAATGTCTTATCAAGATTTGAGAACCATATAGTAAACACATTATTTGCAGAATGTCAACCAATTTTCTCAAACTTGATTGTTCCTTCCTTTCCATACGAATCATTCTCTGTTCTCGTTCTCTTCTTTTCGATCTTCTTAACCTTCTGGCGCTAGACAGTTCACTTCCAATTGATGATACATACTAATTATATCTGTCAAAATCAGTAGCACTTACCACAATATACTTTGCCAGTTCATATTAACCATCATGGTTACACATTTAAAAGTTTTTGTGAATAGGAAATATTTACATAGTCATATAAAACTTTAACAAATATATTCGAAGTATAATTGTAACAATCCGAAGTGTTTCGAAGAATTTACAAATTTCCTTTAAACTTCAATAGTGACAAGAAAACACACGAAATATTTGTTAATACATACAAATATACTTTTGTGCGATTAAGCATTAAAGCATCCATCAACGTTTTAGGGAACATTTCAATTGTAACAATTATTTTTATCCTATAGAGATTGTATTAACCCAAGCATAAATATTCACTTATTCATTTGTCAGTTCGTTTATTCAATTACTTTGAATACTGATTATCAATATTGTTTCACCTGACTGAACAAAATATAAGCATGTATACGAATTCATTGAAATCCTTGTAAATATATCAGCACAAAAACGGTAATATAAACAAACAGATAATTTTTGTGAATCAGTCAACTACTATTGAAAATTTATCATATGCATAAATTTGATGAATTAAAAAATACTATTGAATTAAACCTCATTGATTCAGTCTTGGTACTGAATAAATGAATCCAGTTATTTGATATTTTTCTTCCAGTTCATGCTCCCTAATAAAGAATAAATACGTAATTGTCTCGAATATTCATATGTGAATTTTTGATTGAGATCATGAACTGAAAGTGATCGTGGATGTACACTGCTAAGGAGTCTTACACTAGGACAAAAAGGCTGTCTAGTACTTCCAGGTTTTCAACGGTGGTCTAACATCAATCGATTCATGATCTCAATCAAAAATTTAATAATCTCTACAACCCAATACTGATACTTCATATTTAAATCAATCTGTAGTGCTTTGAAACTTAACACCTAAAGTAAAACAAAAAGAGAAAAAATCACCACTGAATGAAACGTTTTGAAAAATACAATCCGTTACAAATGAGGATACTTTTGTTAGTGTAAATATTGAATGTGAATAAATAATTATTCTTTAGATAGATGTTCCATGTAAATGTCTTTCTAGACAAATAAAATACAAACAATGGAATAAATTTTAACGGCTTTAAATACTTCAGAAAACTGATGATAACAATGTAAAGAAATGAATATTTATAATTCCGTCTATCACTAATATTGTTGATCATGTGTTTTTATCTTTTTATTTCTTTCTGTACTTTTATGTGGTGAAGATTTTTAGCTCAGATGGATGATGTTAGTGGAGTTTTGTTCTTTGTGCTCAGAGAACAAAACTCCACCAACATACTTTTATGTTACAGGTTATAGAAATAAATTAATCTATATGTTGAATTACCGGATGTGATTAAATTCATGAATATTGTGATCAGATAAGGTAAAATTATTACTTTCATTATTGTGATGGTAATCTTAAACAGGAAATGATTATAATATCTTATTGATATGATAATAACCAATTCAAAATGAATTATATATTGTTATGTAGATCAGAGAAAGATGATATAAGGCTGGTTATAATTAAAGTTTTGTAAGAAATACAAAACAAAATAATGTATAGATAAAAAGTGTCAGTCCTATGTAGGAACGATCTCATGTTATGTCATTTAATGGCATACTTACTATCGAAATTACTACAATCTTTACAAGACCCCTTCTGATACTAATCAACATATGCTCACTAGTGACTGGCTTCATGAGGCATATCATGGAGTTCTAGTGAGAAGCCATAACCAATAGAGTTCAACCAGGTCTGTTGTGAGATAGTAACTTACTGAATACAATGGTGGATGTGTCGCTCAATTTTGTGGATTAGTTGAAGTTAGACATTAACACCGTTGAATGCCAGTCGGCTCAGTGATCTAGTGACTAAGCGCTCTCGCGCGAGACATGGGCTTGAATCCCGCGGGTGGGATTGTGGATGCGCAATGCTGAGGAATCTCAAAACAGGACGAAACGACCTTCCGGTAATTCCAGGTTTTCCATGGTGGTCTAACTCTAACTGACTTATGATCTCAACTATTGAGCTTGCTTAATGTTAGAGTAGCATTTAGCTTAGTTGACTTTCCCATTCTTTTTATTTTCAATTTTATTCAAGCATATCAAGTCAAGTATGTTATTTCAGATAAATCTGTCTGTCTATTGTTCGAGTGTGAAATTGTAAGAAGTCAAATATAATTCAGTCATCTTATTAGATATATTTTGTTAGTGAATCTATAAACATACATAACATAGAAGATAGTAATCAATAGTTTTTCATCAATCATTTTAGAGTCAACATTAACAATAACGAAGTACCATCACCCAAGCAAAACTCGCTTTAATTTTTCCTGACACGTGGCTTAACATGATAAAATGTATGAAAAATTATCTCGAATCAAAATATATTTTCTTGTCCTCTTTTATTAAAACAATGAATTCGTATGATTGTTGAAATCCATCATTTTATTGAAGAAAATAACGAAAAAGATTTGAGAAACCTCAGGTAGCAGAAGGTCAATTCTCACTAACTTCGATTTTAATGATATTTCTTCAATGATAATCAGTATGAGGTTAAACCGTATATTATCATGAACGTATTCTCCAGTCAAATGAGTAACACTATATAAAACGATATGTTCTGTGTATCAGAGATCGTCAGGTATTCTTCTCATGTCAGTACAAATCGTCTTTATAAATTTACTAACGTCAAATCAAGCAAAGCACTAGAACAGAAGGAATAACTGAATAAACATTTTTTAAATCGAAGAATCTATCAATTATAAAAATAATAAAAATTCGTAAAAACAACCACTTTAAGATGAATTTATTCTCAAAGCTGTACAATCGTAAATATATAGTTATAAATTTATGGTTAACCGAAATATGAAATTGTCCTTTCTATGTACATAGATTTATTTGCTAAAGATGTCAATTGAAGGTTTTATCAACGAAAATAAAATAAAGACTCACTGATTTTGATTGGTTTCTTTTCATTTTGACTACAAATGAAAATGATACCTATTTTGGAATAGAATGTGTTCAATAACGGAGCTTCTAAAACTATTATGCTGACTCTTTTTAACCATATGAAAATTCTTTTTTAATCAGTATATCTACCATATGAAATGATAAGTGAACAGTGAAATGATTGAATATGAGAACGTATTCTTTAGGTCATCAGTAAATGTTGATCGTTCAATAAACACTAATCTCCAAAGTGCTTATGAAGGAAGTTCATTTGGAAGAATTTAATATATAGATCTTTAAGATTAAGCTTTATATAAAACATCTTCGTTAATACAAGAGTTGTGTTTTCTTTGTGAGTTTTATTATTACGTTAGGGAATATTGGCAGAAATAGCTTTAACAATAGATTCAATTCTTCATCTATAAATTTGAGAGTGTTTTAAGCTTCTTATTGTTTTGCAAAACTTTAGAAGCTTGCTAGTTAGCTTGTGTTCCATTAGAACAGCCAGTGCAAGTTTTCAGAATATGGTTCAAATCACATCTATCATCACATAATAAAAACATCATCTAAGTGCCTATTTTCTAGGTAGAACTTATCAATGGTTGTCCTTAATTGGTTGATTTTCAAAATGGCTAAAATTGTGTGATATTACTATTATCTGAAACTACTACATATACCTGTAAATTATTCTTTAAATAATGTTTTTATTAGAAACTACTTCTTTAAAAACAGAATGTTACTTTCGGTGATTTTATATCAACCCTATCGTTCTATTTCATACAAGTTATTGAACATCATCATGTTACGACTAGGTATAACAACTCAGAATTGATTATCTATGAGTTTATTTGTGTATGGTTTCTAAGTGAAAACTTATAGATTAACAATGTTAATATAGTTGCTAATGATTTAACATAAAAACATAAGGAAAATATGGATCTGAACTGGTGTTTATCTTTTAAATAATGAAGTTTTTAATGGCCAGTGATAAGAATTTAATAGTCAAATTCATGAGTTAGTTGAAACTAAGACACCATGGAAAACCTGAAATCACTGGACGGCCGATTCGTCCTGTTGTGATACTCTTCAGCATTGGGCATCAACGACTCGAACTCGCGAGATTCAAACCCAAAACTTATCGGTCTCGCGCACGAACGCTTAAAATCTAGACCACTGAAACGGCCGGCATTCAACGGTGTTAATGTCTAACTTCGACTAATTCACGAAATCGAGCGACAAATCCACTATTGTCTTTAGTGAGTTACTATCTCACAACAGACTTTGTTGAACTCCATTGGTCATAACTTCTCACTCAAATTAGACAACAAAATAAACGTTAATACAAATTTCAATGTTATACACTGTGTTTCATCAAATATATTTACACGATTGACGATTTCCTCTATCGGATACTTCCAAATTTATTGATATCTATATTTCCAAATCAAAGCTTTACATTCAAAAGAATTTTGTAATCCTTTCCACTTCCATAGGACATCAAAACGAACTGTGCCAAAACTGATGGAAACATAAATTTTATTCTTCTTTTAATGTTGAATTCTGTTGTATTTTATGGTTCAACATAAACTTAGTATTCGCTTCGTTACTATCATATAAATATTAGTGGTATATAATCTGTAGTCGTAAATGTTTTGCCAAGCTTCTTACTAGGTATTATGTGATCCACCAAGTCATTTACAAATAATTACGTTGATTACTATGATAACCCAATCATCCCCCTTTTAAATATTCAGTCGATCATTTAACATCATTTACTTAGTTACTAGTGAAATTGATAGATTGTAAAATAACACTACCACCGGACTGGTTATATATGATTGTGATGATATTTATTTTTACATATCAGTATAGAATCATGAGGAAAAACTACATGAAAATAAGCATTTGTTCACTCGATTTTTACCATATATATATATATATATGAATTGGATCTTTCGTCTTACTGGTTCTCCAAAGAAACTACCAGATAATCTTTTTAACAAAAGAATTAAAGCATTATCCATTATAAAATTAATAAGTGTAAAGTATCGGATCCAGGACTATGTCCTTTTTAATTGTCAACATATTTTCGAATTGTTTGTCTTTGAGGATGGATTTAATCACATCTGATGCAAAATATCAGTAACGTACTTCTCTATTCAGTTCGAAAATATCCCTCATAATAGACACCAAATATACAGAATGTTTGTGGTTGTTTTACCAGCAAGCGTATATACAAAGTACATATTGAATTGTACATCATTCTAACATGAAACAATTAGTTACTAATACAATGTACCTGTCACTTTTAGCACAACATAGTGTTAACTATAAAAGAGGTAATCAAATTGGCTATTAGTAATTTACCAGAAATGAATGGTTCCATCTTTACTTTATTCTAGTGGCTAAATATTCCAGTAAATATTTTATTATTACAAAGGATTTGTTGAGATTGTAGAAGTTTCACAGCCTATGTGACAGACTGACTTTACATAAACAACCACTAAGATTCGGTAGCCATCAAGTACTTCTAGGTTTTTATTGGCAGTCTAGCTAATATCAAAAGATGCTTGTTGTTTATATTAGCTATTTCCATTTGAGTAAAGTGGCCTTTTATGCATAAGAACTTTATAGTAAGTACTTTAGCAGAACTAACTTAAATTTCAAGGTAATTTCCTCCCCGGAATGAAACCAACTAGAGAATCAGTGAAGCTTAGACATCACTTAAATCATCTCACTTTTAAAGCTGTTTTATGCTGCTATGGAATCCCCTGGCAAATCAAGGCTCTTGACTTTTAGACCACTTATTTGGAATCTAATAGTCCATATTTCAGTCGGTGTACAACCGATTCATGAATGACACATTTTGTTTATAATCAAACATTAACACAATATTTCTGTTCTGCTTTTTTCAATTCTTTTTATGAACAAAGTGTTGTCAATCAACGACGCATGTTTAAATAGTTGATAGAGAGATAGATGATCACTTGCTTGTCATATTGAAACATGAGTTCGATGCCTTGTATAATATTAAAATGATTTCTTTGGAGAGCATCATCTGTAAACACCTAAGGAAGGTAGATGACAAAATAACCAATTCATAAATCAAAAGATATCAAAGTTTCATTTGTATTTGTCAGTTTTTTTCTTTTAAATCACTTAAATTCAGTCTCAGAAAATAAAAGATTTATAAATCATAAAATATAAACTGGAGTTAAAGTTAGTGGCTAATTCTGGCGAGTTTATTTTCTAGTTCCTCCAAACCTGTTATGGGTATTTTGAAACAAACAATTCCGGTTTAATTTTTATATTTTAGACAATTTGTCCAATCTTATTATTCCAGTAGTCAATATCATATCTTCAGAAGGGGTTTTGTGGAGATTTTAGAAATTTTATTGATTGAAATCATGAGTCGATTGAAGCTAGACTAAGGAAATCAGCTATTAAATTACTATAAAATCCTTAAAACCTACCCCTCTGATTGTAATCATCATATGCTCACTAGTGACTGGCTTCATGAGGTATATCATGGAGTTCTGGTGAGAAGCCATGAACAATGGAGTTCAACCAGGTCTGTTGTGAGATATCAACTCACTGAAGACAATGGTGGGTGTGTCGCTCGATTTCGTGAATTGGTTGAAGTTAGACATTAACACCGTTGGATATCTTTACAAGAAATTTGTGCAACTGATTACTTAATCCTTACCTTATCAAACTTTTATGTTATAATACTAGTAGTTTGATTATGACCAAGCAATAAAATAGCTACGTAAAAACAAATGCAGTTAAGAAGTTTCTATGACAGATACAACCATAATATATGCAATATCAGTTTTAGAGAAGTAATTCTATCCCAGTCGTTTTACATTAATCACTCCTTACTTAATAGTTTATTTCATTTTAGTTCAGATTCAGATTGAAGATTCTTTTATTACACTTAGCTGTCATTTTGAGTAAAATTATTCATAAGTCAAAATAACTTTATACACTTGAAAGTCAGACATACTGTAAAATGAAGAAGAAAAATACGCATCATTAAAGCTTTGCAATTTGATTACGTAAAAGAAGGTAAAAATTCTATAGTTTATTGTTCTTGTCTATGTTTACAAACAAGTGAATAAACGTACACTTTGAGTTTGTATTATCACTTAGTAAATCAAATGATGAATTCTATTGGCACGTTTTAGATAAAAATTAAAGTAGACTTGTTTAGGATCTAGATGTCAACTAAAATCCTTTTGATATATTAAAAGATAATCAATATAGGATTTTAATGATTGAAATCATAATTTAATCTTAGACCATCATTAAGAACCTGACATTACTAGTTGGACATTACGTCCTTAAATTGGATTCCTCAGCAGTGTTCATCCACATTCGGTATATTCGGTTTCGCGCACGAACATTTAACTTCTAAACTCCTGAGCTGGTATCTAGTGATATTAATTTCTAACTTCAACGGATTTTCGATATGACGGAAACCATTACTTGCAGTGTATAACTGTCACATACACAACGTGGTTGAACTCCACTGATCACAGCAACTCTAGGAGCTGCATCTTGATAATTATCAGTGTAAGGACGGGACGATCATCGATTCTGTCGAGTTTACATTGATGGTCTATCTAGGATCATCTCGTGATTTCGAACACAAAAACTGAAAGACCTATATTGATCGTGTTTGTTGCCTTTATTTACCGCATCCAGGATCCCGCCTCGCATGATTCAAACCCAGGACCTATCGGTTATGTGCGTGAACGATTAACCTATAGACCACTGAGCCGGCATCCAACGGTGTTAATGTCTAACTTCAACCAATCCATGAAAGTGCCCGACCATCTTCCATTGTTTTGAGGTAGATAACTGTCTCTACCGGACACGGATTAGCTTCACTAGTCACGGCTTCTCACTGAAACTCTAAAAATGCCCTTACGAAGCTAGCCACTAGTGAGCACACGATAATGATCAGTATAGAATTGTGGAGATTATTAATTTTTTGATTGAGATCATTTCATTTTTCATACTGAATAATTATTCCTTGCTCATTAAAATGAATCTGAGCATGTCATGAAAAGCAATTGAACTCATTTGAGATTGTGAACATCGTACAAATAATTAGAAGGAATTCGAAAGAATTGTACTCAGTAAAATATGTTTACCTAAACTTTTTATACCAACTTAATAATTGAAATTATTAATACAAAACATAGAGTAGCTTTAAATGAAGTTAGATAAACCATAGAAAACTGATTATTAGCGCCTATTTAATGTGAGTTGAGAAAGTATTTATTCATTAATAAAAATTGATGTGTTGTTGCCTGAATAATATAGTTTTTCATTCTCAACAGGTTACATGAAATGATTTAAGTAGTACAGTAATATGATGAAAATGTATTTGTTATTCTATAGTGTGAAAAGTTTTTTGTTAGTTTCAAAACAGATTTCAGGAAGTTAGACGAAGAGCTAATAGACGTCTGCACACACACGTACACACACACACTATATATATCATAAGACGTAAAAATGTAATTAACTTCAGTTAACCAAGTGAATTAAATTATCTCAGTTTATTCATACAATACTACATACACATGTAAATTTATGAATACTTCCTGATTGAAAGTGAATATATGTATCTATACATATATACATGGAAGTTACTTACAATATACAATCTATTATAACATTGGATAGACAATTTAATTAACAAATATTGATAGTATTGAGTTTTGTTTTTCTAACTAAAACGAAGAAAAATGAAGAAGAATAAGAATTTTTCATTGAAATCATGAGTCAATTGAAGCTAGACTACTACGAAAAACCTGGACGCACTGAATGGCCGTTCCTTTTTAGTATGGGACTCCTCAGCACTGCGGATACGCGATCCCGCCCCCCGCAAGATTCGAACCCAGACTTATCAGTCTCGCGCCAGGCGCTTAACCAACTAAACCAATGAATCCTGTTAATGTTTAACTTCAACCAATCCACGGAATTGCGCGACCATCTTCCATTGTAATGAGGTAGACATCTGTTTCTACCAGACACGGGTTCGCTGTTGAGGAGTCCCATACTAGGAAGGAACGGCCGTCCAGTGCTTCCAGGTTTTCCATAGTGGTCTAGCTTCAATTGACTCATAACTTCATTCAAAAACTTAACTATCTCCACAACACCTATTTGATAAAGAATTAAGAGCTAAGAATTAAGTTGAGTTTTAGAGAAAAATAAGAAAGTACACTAAGGTATTATTCTAACTGAAATTTGGAGTGTTATTTTCATTCATAAGTATATTGGGTACTCAATATTGAAGGGACAATCTTACTAAATTAAAAATAAATAAATTTTCTTGGCAAAATATTTCAAATCTAATAACTGAATAAATTGGTACTAACTTACTGGTTAAAATGTTTAATGATTCTTTCTATGAAAATCAACTGGATAATTAGGCCAAAACATTTCAGTAGGGTTTATCGTTATAAGCGTCTAAATCAATCTTATTTAGTTCGAAATGGTATCAATAAATAAACCTAATTATAGGTAAAGTTAACATAGCAAACATGAACAGTTCTGTCTTCTACAGAGATTTTCCAAAAGAAAACTTGTTTAAATAACAAAATACCTTAACATTTAATTGAAAACAAAAAAAAGAGCAAGTATACTGAAGTATACTGAAGTGAAGAAGCTTTTCTCACATTCAGTTATATGTATAAATAATGAAAATGATATCTCAGGGGTTAAAAAACAGAAACTTTAGATGTCAATGAATCTGATACAACGACAAGCTGATGTTTATATAAGGGTTATTTTTTTCAGTTTATGTACCACAGATTCTGGGAAGAATGTTGACATTACGAAAGATTATCATCAGGGTTTTATGTGACGTCAAATGTCAGAAACCCAATGCAGAATGCTATAATCTAGGTCACTGTAAAATTTAATCATATATAATTGTATGTATGAAAAGGGTAGGCATTTTTTAAACTGAGTTATTTTAAAGCTTTGCAGAAATCAATTATATAACTATTTTTGATATCAGAAGGGGTTTTTGTGGATATTATGGTAATTTTAATAGTTGAATGCATGGGTCAATTGAAGCCTGACCACCATGAAAAACCTGGAAGCACTGGACGGCCGTTTCGTCCCAGAGTGGGACTTCTTAGCAGTGGACATCCACGATACCGCCCGCGAGATTCAAACCCAGGACCTATCAGTTTCACGCGAGAGCGCTTAGCTGCTAGACCACTGAGTTGGCATCCAATGGTGATGATGTCTAGCTTCAACTAAGCCACGAATTAGTTGAATCGTGAATCTTAACTATTGAACTTAGCCACTTTTTATGGTGTTTGATAATTAAAGTTTTTTAATTTGGTAAATTTCTCTCCTTTTAGGGATGTTTACTGTGCATAAGAGGGTTTATAACGTTTTCGAAAAAGTACCGGAAAGAGACATTAAGTATTTTACCCAGAAACATTGGTGTTACACATGGAATAATTTTTTTTCTGTGATATTATTTTTGATATACTCATTATCCAAAAGAACGATTGGTAGCTTTTTAAAATGTTTAAATGAATAAGAACTGTAAAGATTTGAAACTGTGATATTTATTCAACTTCTACTTCAACTTAGTATGGTAAAATGAGCTTGAATTATTCTGAATACAGCGATTATCGTATATGTATATAAACAATATATGAGTAATGGAATTTGCGTCAGATAAATTTAATTTATGATAAGCAGATAAGCACTATTACGAGTTTATTGTATGGATGGTTTTGTTCAGGTAACTAATGAAATCTACTGGGTAATGAATAATTTCTTGTCCTAATATGAGTTCTCTTAGCGAAGAGCACTCTGATAGTGTCAGGAATTGCATGCAAGCCCTTCAAGCTTTGTCTGATTTTCATTAGTTGAAATTCATTGTCAAGTAGTCTTTTTTGTTAAAAATCATCTATTTCTAGGAAAACATAGAATATACAACAGCGAATATCACTATGGTTCTAACACCATTTCAGTGAATAAAAGCTTTCATAAAACATCCTGTGAGAAACAATAAGTTTTTTCAATTATCTATTTCATTCAATTGGCAAATGAAAAATGATATTTTGTCAAAAAATAGTCGATGAAAAACGATCTCGATAGAAAACGAATAAGCTCTGTTAAAAATACCATGGAAAGACGAGTAGTGCCTTTTAGAACATTTTGATAAATTCCTAGAGAATGATACACTTGTTCTTTATACGCATTTCCTTGTGGAATTCCTATTATATGAAGTTAGAAAAATTCGCTCGGAGCACTAAAACAATGTGGATTTTTCTAATGTAATTTACGTCAAGTAATATTATTATTTAATCGGAGTAATGATCTTTATAACATTTCCGTGAATCATTTGGTTTTTATATCAGTTTACAGAAATATAACAGAATATAGCCAAACTACAAAGACAACAGTGTGGTCAAACTTTAATATGTGAAACTTACTTACGCCTGTTACTCCTCATGAAGGAGCATAGGCTGCTCACCAGCATTCTCCATCCAACCCTGTCCTAAGCAATCTTTTCCAGCTCCTTCCAGTTCCTATTCATCCTTTTCCTATCTGCTTCTGTTATCCGACGTAATGTGTTCTTTGGCCTCCCTCTTTTCCGCTTCCCTTCAGGATTCCAAGTTAGGGCTTGCCTCGTGATGCAGTTTGACGGTTTGCGTAATGTATGTCCTATCCATTTCCATCGTCTTTTCCTAATTTCTTCTTCAGCTGGAAGTTGCTTTGTTCTCTCCCACAGAAGGCTATTGCTGATGGTATCCGGCCAATGGATGTTGAGTATCTTGCGTAGGCAGCTATTTATAAATACTTGTACTTTCTTGATGGTGGTTGTTGTAGTTCTCCAAGTTTCAGCTCCATACAGTAGAACTGCCTTGACGTTCGTATTGAAGATTCTCACTTTGATATTGGTTGAAAGTTGTTTTGAGTTCCATATGTTCTTTAATTGTAGGAATGCGACCCTTGCTTTGCCGATCCTCGCCTTTACGTCTGCATCTGAACCTCCTTGTTCATCGATGATGCTTCCTAGGTATGTGAAGGACTCTACATCTTCCAGAGTTTTGCCATCAAGAGTGATTTGATTGCTGTTCTGCGTGTTGAATTTGAGGATCTTGGTTTTCCCTTTGTGTATGCTGAGGCCTACTGATGCAGAGACTGCTGCTACACTGGCTGTCTTCATCTGCATCTGTTCGTGTGTACGTGATAGGAGGGCTAGGTCGTCTGCGAAGTCCAAATCGTCTAATTGATTCTGAGTTGTCCATTGTATTCCATGTTTTCCTTCAGATGTCGAGGTCTTCACGATCCAGTCGATCACCAGAAGAAGGAGGAAGGGAGAGAGTAAACAGCCTTGTCTGACTCCGGTCCTTACTTGGAATACATCTGTCAGCTGTCCCCTATGCACGACCTTGCACTGTAGTCCGTCGTATGAGTTCCAGACAATGTTGAAAATCTTCTCAGGAACTCCGTAGTGTCGAAGAAGTTTGCATAATGTTCTCCTATCTACACTGTAAATGCCTTACATAACCAATGAAGTTGATGTATAGTGACGAGTTCCACTCAACTGATTGTTCGACAACGATTCGTAGTGTTGCAATTTGGTCTGTGCACGACCGATCCTTACAGAATCCAGCATGTTGATCTCAATATGTGAACCTACATAACAAAATTACTTAGCATAACATAAACGAAATTGTCAAGCGAGTAATAGGGCATTTTTATTGATACTGTTTAGGAATTGTTAGTTTTTATTCACAGTTATTTTGTCGTTGTACTGCACACTTTTTTTATTATCTCCTACTCTGACGTGAACTTTGACCCCGTTAGTGCATGTCATTTATATTATCATCTAATAGATTGGGTCTTCTATATGTTTGTTGAATAATGATTGGTTTCTCGTAAGTGACCCTAATCCCAAACTTTTGGAAAATTTTTAAATTACTTTGTGTTGCATTTATTTAGTATTTTTAACATTAGTACAGTTAAATTCGTATATACAGTCACCAATCTTTAATTAATATAGACCAAGATATGTCGTAATATTTAATAGCTAGTTGGCTTGCAGCCTAAATAATTTAATTTAAATCGCTGAAATCTTTTTCACGTAGGGTAATGTTACCTGTTTATTGATTCTGGAGAGTAGTCTTGTATGTGGTATGTAGCGGTAAGCACTTGATGAAATTTTAAGGGCTATTATTTTGTTAAAATGCATTTATTAGGGATCTTCTTTCCGTATGTCGTGTTGTGGCGATGCTAAAATCTGTCCTTATGAATTTGAACAAGGTCTTATACACCATTGAATTTGCGAGTCATTGGGTTACTATTTAAGTAACTAAGGTTTTCTTTAGTTTGAGTCAGGTTTTATTATCCTTGAGCCTGATGTTTTATTAATTTAGTTGTTGTAATCAACACACCCATGTAAGCTTAGAGAGTGATGGACACTTTCAAAACAAGATGGACGGTCACACAAACCAATACCTTCTAGGAATTGCCTTATAATAGCATGATGAGTGAGTGAAGGAATGATATAAGATGAGTAAGAGTTAAAATGCACACCATATTTTTGTTTAAAAAAAGTGGAGAATCTATTTAGTAATTTATTAAAGAGATTAGGTTTTTACTCATATAGATTCCTATTACAAACAATGCATGAGTAAGATCATAGTAACAGGAATAAATACATGCATAAATGTATGCCACAATGCCAGTGTTTTGTTTATGTTATTTCATAAGCTCAGCTTATTGTAAGTGTTTGACTTCCACAGTCAGAATTTTAACTTTCATTTATTAGTCTTTGTTTTAGTCACGTAATAACCAGATGACTCATAAAGAATTGTTTAGTTTTCAAAGATAATTTAATTACAAACGAAGTATACATACTTAAGTTTGAGTAAGAAATTTCATAGTTACACAACAGATCATAATCACTCATTATTCCATAAGTTTTCTATTATTCTTAAAGGAATAGAAATTCTGTAGATATTTAGATAAATTCATTTAATAGCTCATTAGATATTCACTGATTATATACAAATTTATAAAAAGGGGGTTTTGTAGATTTTATAGTAATTTTCATAGTTTACTTCATGAGCCAATTGAAACTAGATCACCATGAAAAGCCTGAAAGCACTGGACGGCCGTTTTGTCTTAGAGTGGGACACAGCAGTGCGCATCCATGATCCTGCCACAGTCTTTAGTCAACTAGATAATTTCAACAATGCTAAACAATGATATGAATGACTTTAACTATGTGGTATTCAGTAAAAATCGAATATTTTTAAAAATTTTTTTCTAAAAAGAATAATATTTCAAAGTAGATCAACTATGATCATCAAATGATGATCATTATATTGGTGATAAGTGCAAAATTTAAGTAAAATGCAAATTTGTAGTGATTTCATGTTAAACAAAGGATGACTAACTAACTTACCACTTTCTTAAAGATAATACTTAGAATGATATTAGTTTTTGATGGATATTTGCTCTCTGAACTGGATGGTTTAGTCGCGGAGCTTTCATCGTTCTTCTGAAAAACATCATCAGAACAAACCTCAGGTAGAAGCGAAGTGTTCGAATTTCTTCACATGTGGTTCACAGCTTGTCCTGTACATCTACCTGAGCTACAAATCTTCTCCACCATCTAAATGGTATTAGTACTATTTAGTTAGCATTCGGAATAAGTTTAATAAAACAATAATTGTATAATAAGGTTAGATGACTAAAAAAAGCAGTTATTTTGAAAACTTTGTGATTTAGGAAAGAGTTAGTTATAAAAGCCAATAAAGATGAATAGAACTAAGCTTTACATTGTGGTTGGAGGTAGTCAACAGGAAACCTTGTACTCGGGTTTCGTGCTACTTCGCACTCGTCAGCAAGGTGTACTTTTAGTCTTGAGGGAACTAGTGCTCCGGACGGACTCGGTCCCGTGTCACCCAGCTTCACAGTCAGAGACGTTACCACTGAGCTATCCGGGCAGCGAACGACCTCCTGTAGGACTGAAATGTAGTCACAATTGATTGATCACTGAGTGGTGATCAATGTCATGTGTGTCAAGTCCTTCTTATTTCACGCATTGTCGATCTACCTAGACTAGTGAACAAACCGTACGTGATCGATAGTATTCGATCTGCTCTAAGAAGGAATTGACACAAATGACAGTGATCACCACCCAGTGATCAATCAATTGTGAAAACTAAGTTTTCATTATTTCGACAACTGTTTATATATTGAAACTGTTCATAATTTTTTTGTATTTTATAGGTATATAAGTTTTCCATTTCAAATAATTGTTGTGTTATTCTTGTAAAAAATTACTTACATAAGTAATAAGTATGTAGAACTGGATAATTTCAAAACTCCTGACGCTTTTTCAGCTCATTATTAGTTATTATTACACATCAAGAAACACTAAAAAATTGTCAGGAAACTCATTATTTTAAAACTTTCCATACAGTTATTCCTGTTTTAATGGTTTAAAGATTTTGTGCATGTCACAAAATCTGATAATTTTTCATTCGATATTATTTGAGTTTGTATGAAATTGAAAGGTAAAACAGAAATGCTACATATGTTGTCGCTTTCCAAAGACCGTTTGTTCACACTATCGTGAAAACTACCGCTAAAGTAAATTGTCCAGCTCAGTGAATAGAAGAAATAAAGTTCTCAATTTTTATATGGTACAAAATTTGAAAAAAACTAGTGACGTTTGAAGTAAATAACACTGATTTTTAACCAAATAAATACTGATTGGAAATGTTATTTAGTTTGAAACATCAAGGAACACTCCGGAGATTGTTAGATTGATCCATTGTGGAAAAAACACAATATATTTTGCTTGGTTATAATACTGGATTTCATCTCACCAAGTAACCAGTACTGTAGATCTACGGATAGCAAGTGTATTTCATCATTTTGACTATTATATATACTGTTATTATGATGAAAAACGTCAAGAATTCCTGGTTTTTGTTGATTCTATATCTAAGCACAGTTTATAATAATAACTGTTCACTGTTAGTCATGTAACATCCAAAATGAGAAAATTCAGTTTACTTCTAATTGGCAGTGTTATCATATGCTATTAAAACGACTTTTCAGATATATGGAGTCAAAATTATCCGCTAAGATCACAAGATCATTCATTAAAAGAATAATTGATTTGAACTTTAAAGCATATTTAATAAATATGCGTGATTTCGTTCAATTTAGGATGGTACATCTAGTGAAAGTCAGCAAATAATGTGCGAAATTTTTGTGTATTATTCCATGAAATAGAAACATGAATACGATACCGAACGGTATTATTAATCGTGTATAAAAAGTATTTCAACTTCGGATATAAATTTTATTATCCAGGCGGTAACTATGTACATAATAATGTAAACATCCCCATGGAAAAAAAATACCGTTTTACCCAAAAACAGGAAGTAATTTATGCATTATAGTTAGATCAAATGATTCATTTAGAATGTTTAACTGTATACAGTAGATTTCTCTATAAAATATTTTTGGAGAATTAAAAAGGAATAAACAAAATTCCTGAAATCTTATCTCAAAACTTGAAACTATAGTGACAATATTCTAATCAAACGACAAACAGATTAAATCGATTCATTTGTAATAACTACAACGAAGAATTTGAAGAAAATAACTTGAGTTTGTTTATTTGACTGAGTTTCTTTGTTACTGAATCCCAGATTAAAAAGACTATTGAGATGAAATATTATAGACTATTTTATAAACTTTAAACTTGGGTCGAATCTGTTGAGTATTAGCTTATTTGTTTATGTTTGTTACACTACAGTCGCGGAAGTTTTAGCAAAATAATTATAGAGAACACATTAAAACAATAGTAATAACAAGTAGCGGAAATTTCAAGATGTTCAAATAATAAATGTCTTAGCCATTGTACGTTTATTGAACGGAATCATATATTACCATTAAAATGGCAAAATGGATTTGAATTGATGTCTTGGCGTCCAACATAAATATTTGAAAAGAGGTTTCTTAAATTGTATCTTGTATGAGATGTAATAAATAATTTTGTCCACTTGGTATTGTTTATTTGAATCTTCCCATTGATGTTTAGGACTGCAATTGACCAAACCATCCAGCTCAGAGAACAAAACTCCATCAAAACCATCCACCTGAGCTACAAATCTTATCCAGCATCTCAAAATCGTATGAGCGCAATACGCTTCGCGTTGTTCGAAAATGGGAGAATTTCGCCAAAATGCAGGCTTCCACTCGAGAATAACTATATTTTCTTCATAAGTGTCTTCGCCAGCATGTTCTACCAACAAGTGTAAGATATAGACCTCCAATCAACTGCCCATTAGGATGGAAAATAGCTGAGCAAAGTGGAAGAAAAATGGTACACCTAGTGATAACGGATGCACACTACAGGATGCGCAAATACCAACACATCATAGACGACCAAAAGATGAAGCTACAAAGGACACTCACGTCAGAACATTTGGAAACACGATCAAACCATCTAGCTCAGAGAACAGAACTCCATCAAAATCACCCACCTGAGCTACAAATCTTCTCCATCATCTCACTGCAATTGATCAATCTCTTATTGGCATATGTGCATCCTGTGCGTAATGCCTCGATATTACTTTAATTCACAAGCATTCTAAGCAAAGATGGATAGTGAATAACAGTGAAATCCAGAACGCGCATTTCGTTCTATTTCAGACTAGCCACTATTCATCTTTGTTTATAATAATTTAATTGTTCCTTATAGAATTAACGTGACATATATATTATTACCGAAATACGTTTACTTCGAATTTATTAATAATCAGTTTATTTATTCAATATGATGAATTAATAATGTATTATCCATTGTCTTATTGTATTGGTCCTTAACTTTCCGATATAAAACATTAAGTTTGAAAATATTTCTAGAGCTTTTATAAAACAAGGAATTGGCATAAAACATAAACGAACTAAAGTACAACTCAACTATTATACAGTAACTACTTGCAGGGTTAACTGTTCTAAATGTTTAATGTTGTTTAAAACATCAATCTTTAATAAGTCAACATAGATTATAGGATATAAATCCAGTGAATATACAATCTATTTTAATGTTTTTAACCAATAAAGTTATTCATTTTTGATAGATTTCCTATTGATAGCCAATTATAGAAGTTGATTGTGACTGCTAACATATTTATATCATACTTCAAAAGTTTTGATCAGTTACATTCAACAACTTAATGGTTGTATTTAATTCTTCGAATAATATAATTATTATATCCAGTTTATCAAGATTATTAACAATAATTTATGAAAGTGTGATATTCATTTCAACTGTTTATATGATAATGTTCACATTTAGGTATATTTAAATCAAACTAAGGATGTGAAATGGAATATAGTATTTGGTTTAATTTAATTCTGTTAGATCCTTGATCTATCTACTCAGTAATATACTGAAGATAATTTGTCTCAATCTAGATTAAGAGCTTGACGAGATAAGCTGACTAATTTAACCTTTGAGGCTACTATGTGTGAGTTTGAAGTGAGATTAACTGTTCGAGGTTGAGAGACAAAAACAATTCTATCAATCTGATTGGCTAGCAAGCTCGTGCGAGAGAGAAGACAAGTTAACTGGAACATTGCTAGATTCATTTCCAATTCCGCTTTACTCAGATTAGTGTTAAAAGATACATGAATAAATAGATGACTAACAAGACAATGCAAAAACAATTAGGGAAATACAATTACGTCCATAACTGAGGATTAAAGTAGTAGAGTACAAAAGATTACGTAGCTTTGGATTACAGCAGCTTTGGAACATAAAAAGCTATGACAGTGAATCATACATTAAGCGAAAGTCTATGGTTTATAGAAGAAACTAGGGACAAATATAAATGTTAGTGTTTTAAAAGCTTTGAATTAAATCAAATAATATTTTGAAAAATAGCTTCCATAGTTTGTCATAGCTTCTTATTTCTTTGTTCATATCAAATTCCATTTAGAATAATTCAGCATTCATATGAACGATGGGTTATTTCTTTTCATAAGTAAATATATCAATACACTGAACTCATAGAAACTATGCTTTACATATCCATGTTGTCAGTACAGTTATATTAATTTTATTTATTTAAACGTAAATGTATCCCAATTAAATGCTCAATTCAAGCTTCGTATTTATTATAAGAACGATAAGTTTTGGAAAAAAAATATAAACAAATTACTTAAAATCATAATTGTCTAAGGTGGATTAAGTAAAATACGTTCCATTCAACTTCATAAAGGGAACCAATGGCACAAAATATATTTATTAGTATGTCATATGGGTCATTTTATTATAAACCATTTATGAATAAAAGATAAACAACAAACCACTCCCACATTTCCTTTAACATGTTTATTATTTTATTGACCTGCTGTTAATATATATATATATATATATATATATATATATATCGGTTGTTGATTGTTCTCTAAGAGATTTGCTTCATAATTGACTCTAATTGTCAAGATATGTCAAATAGTAATCTGTAAATAGTCAACAATATGTCATGCACTTGTTTTTGGTTTCAGGGCACTCAATAAGTATGTAGTTGAATTCATATCGCTCACTGGTTCAGGGAATTATATACCCTGATTTCAAATTCAATCCAGATGCCATTTACAATGCTTCTAAACTTATCGTTATACATGTCATTTTCCTTATTTATCTTTGTGTTATTATTATCTAGACTGGACATCTGGGTGATTGAAACGCAAAAATAAATAACACAAATGGTTTACACAGTATATATTGACAAAAAAAAGACAAACAAATACAGAGCTGGATTATTCAAACTTCGAAATATTGATGTCAAAAGTCTTTAACATATCATGAGCATATCATGAACGATGTTTTACTTCACCAGTGGATCGTAGTACAAGACGTGAAAAATTCAAACTGTTTAAAATATTAAGTGCCTCTAGACTTACAGTTCATAGTGAGAGTGTGAAAAAGCATATCAGATGTTAATGCATTTTGAATAAATTTATTGATGAATATTTTTATTTGAATAAAAGTCAAAGTTATTTATATATGTAAGATCATATTCTATGCTGCCGCCACCCTGTGCTCTCAGTTACGGAAACGTTCTTAGTTAATGGAAGTTAAATCTCATAGATATGATTCTTTATTTAAACGGTGTTTCTAATCCCAAATTTTGGTTATACCAATTTTCGATTTGTTACAGTCTTCAAACTACCTTATTAGTTAACCGAACCCATAGCTCATGCTTCGTTTCAACTTGAAATGTTGTTACTAATTTTTATTCGTACAAGAATGTCCGTATGTCATGATGACCTCGTTTTAACTGGTATTTCAACTCATGGTGATTAGACAATATTGACCAATATTATATACTAAATACTAATAATTAATTAATATCTCAACTATTTGATTTTTACTTCATAAATCTAAATGTATTCTATCAGCTAGGTAGACTGTATATAATATTCCACATACGATAATCTAAAAAGAGCACAAAGGACTTCAAAATTCGATTACTATACTTGCTAGAATCCAAGAAAGAATTTTAATAATCTAATTTATTAAGTGTAATAAATGACAGACTCTAGAAATTTTAGAAACAAACATGCACGAAAGAACATATAAAGAATTGAGGGAAGTTAAGTAAATTGATGTTCCTCTTGTGTCCGTACCATCAAAAGTTTACTTATAGTTTAATTTACTAGGATTGTGACTGGAAGATTTTACGCTAATTATGATAAAACCAGTTATACGAAAATTATAAAACAGATTTTCATGCACTAATAACTTAGTTGTGTTCTAAGCAGTGCCAAAAATGTCAAATATAAGTTCGAGTTATGAATATGATGACATTTTAGAAATAATACTTAACTATAAGTAATTCTAGATTTTCTTCAAAACCTAATAATCCATGAAATGTCTTTAGATTTTATGTATTGAAAGTACATTGTACATGCTCATGACCTACCTTGATTGTAATATGTGATATTTATATTCAGAGAGGAGTTTTGTAGATATTATAATAATTTTAATAGTTTAATTCATGAGTCAATTGAAGCTAAACTTCCATGGAAAATCCGCCTTGCACAATTCGAACCCAGGACCTTCGTTAGTGATAGTAATAGCAGTCATTGACTTTTATGACTTTATTCTAACAATTAGAAGATAGATGTTTTTTCTGATTTTAACCATGCTCATCAGGTGAAAGAACTAGGTAAAGCGTAAGAATATAAAACAAATGAACTTCGGCATATTCTTTGGCTTAAAGAAAAAAACTGCATTTTATTTTGTAACTCTTCAAGGAGTATACATACTTAATAACGCCTTTTACCCTCAATGGAGCACAGCCGTCAACTAGCATTCTCTAACTCACTCTGTCCTGTAGCTTCCTTTCTAGTTCCATCCAATTGTTGGTCATCCTTCTCATGTCTGTCTCCATTTCTCGGTGTAATGTGTTCTTTGGTCTTCATCTCCTCTTTTGGCCTTGAGGATTCCATGTGAGGGCTTGATGTGTGACGTAGTTGGGTGCTTTCTTCAATGTGTGTCCTATCCACTTCCAGCGCTTCCTCCTGGTTTTCTTCTCTGCTGGAATCTGGTTTGTTCTTTCCCACAATAGGTTGTTGCTGGTAGTGTCTGATCAACGGATCCGAAGTATTTTGCATCGACAACTATTAATAAACACGCGTATCTTCTGGATGATGACTTTCGCCAGTTTTCCGCCCTATACAGTAAAACTGTCTTGATATTTGTATTGAGAATTCTGACCTTGGTGTTTGTTGACAGTTATTTTAAGTTCCAGACGTCCTTCAGCCTTAAATATTCTGTTCTTGCTTTGTCGACCAGCGCCTTCACATCTGTATCAGTTCTACCATGTTCATCAATGATTTTGCTTAGATATGTAAAGATTTTTACATCTTCCAAATCTTCTCCGTCAAGTGTGATTAGATTGGCGTATGCAGTGTTGTATTGGAGAATCTTACTTTTTCCTTTGTATATATTGAGCCCTACCTCTGTTATGGCTGTTCAAAGAATAACTCTTTTTTGCTAAAATAATAACAGTTAAAAAAGATAGTGTGATCTTTCCGTAGAGAGAAATAACCGATATTAAGATTTTTACATGGTGTCTTCTGAATAGTTTTGGTTCTTCAAATAAAATAATAATCTATACATTTTAAAGCTTTAAAGGAAAGATACGTTGTTATCATATTTTTAATAAAATTAATTTCTTAAAAGCCATAAATATGGTATAGTATCAAGTCATAATTCACTTATCAAGAAATGTTGCTCATTTTAAGTCTCTTGGATAGATACTAAAAAATACCTAAGTATATTGATCATTCTATTGATTTACACTTATGAAAGCTATTACGTAACACTTTTACAATTAATTGAATCTATACATTAAAATTAAAACACGAAGTTCAGCGAAGGGATCTCTTTTCAACGAATTTATTATCAAGCTGTACAATCGTATATATTTTTGTTTTTGTAAAAGTACTAATTCCGTGAGGAAATGTGAACACAGTTAATAAAATGTTATAATACTAGATTACGTAATACGAATAATAACAATAGGTTTAGTGAAAATAATAAGATGATTAGAATGTTTTTGTCACAATAATTAAAGGTCATAGAGGTGTAAAAATAAATAAGGTGATATGATGAGCATTTACGAATAAGACAATGAGAATATAAGACATAAGTAAAGGGGGAATGCAGTAATAATAATAATAATAATAGGGTAATCAAAATAATTAAGGCCAAGGTAACGATAACGATAAGACGTACTTCTTTTGTACGCATAGTTCTGGTTTAAGCTTCTGGATGGTAAGAGCTTCGGCTATTTTTAAGGGTTGGGTACGAAGAAATCTGGATAGATTTGAACGAATCACATAAACAACCTTAAAATCAATTTGTGGATCTGTAGAATGGTTATAGTCGATTAGGTGTTCAAGTATAGAACTCCTAACTGCTCTCCATTCACCCTTATAGAACCAGGCTGGGATATGTTCTCGTATCCGAGTTGAAAGCGAGCGCTGGCTACGGTTAATGTACCATAAGAGCAGGTGAACTGGTAGATGAACATGGAGGCGATCACACGCGAAAGCTTATCTTTTATGGATACAGAAAATAAGTTCCTACTAGTGAAGGTTATTCGCAGTTTAGCCGCATTAAATTTACTTCTAATAGTTGTTGTTAGACGATTTTTGATTACGTCTGATGTTTGATCACCTTTAAATTCCGGACTTATATAATGGTTTTTCTTCGGAACGGAACAACTAGATTTCTTTTCGTAACTACTTCTATTCATATTCTTTTCTATGAACCGTTCTGAGTAACCGTTTCCCGTCAATGTTTTCCTGAGGAATGCGAGTTCTTCGTTAATGCATTCCGTACTGCATATCTAATGCATTCGATAGCATAAAGAATGGATGAGGTTTCTCTTCCTACTTAACGGAACTCAGCTATAAAAGTTGGTTAGCTGGCCATTCCATGTTTGTTTTCTAAAGATGAATCTTTTTAAAGAACCATTACTCTTTCTCATCAGACGTACATCGAGAAAAGGAATTGATTGGAATTAGTAGTTTTACAAAAACAAAATTTCCATATATATATGATTGTACAGCTTGATAATAAATTCGTTGAAATGAGATCCCTTCGCTGAACTTCGTGTTTTAATTGAATTTATATTCAGTAAAATGATCAAACTGTTTTACATTACAAATAGTTCAGGTATCATTCTTAGAAATTTCTATCTTTCAAATATAGAATGTAATATATACGAATATTCGTCAAGATTAGAACGAATAGTTTGACAGTAATAGAATGTAATACTTTATAGAATATTATAATCAACAAAATGTCCAGTATATTAGATATTTTGGTAAATAATTTAAGTGAGCTTTTATAAGTTAATAGTTTTCACATCTAATTAATTCCCTAAATTATCTACTTTTGATTTTTTCTTTCAAAAAAAACAAAAAACAAAACAACTAACCATTCACAATAAATCAAGCAATAGATTATCCCTAATTTTCAAAAAAAAAAGAAAATTCACTTGGATACCGTTATATATGTCTAGTAACCGAAACTAAGCTAGATGTTCTAAACATTTTCTTTTTATTAAGAGAATGAACATACATAACTTTCATTGTATTTCTTTTTTTTTCTAAAACAAAAAGGTGTATCAATATCGGCATCTATAATTAATAATATCATCATTGACACTAATATTATCTTTCTGATGTCTTTTGTAAAATAACTACAGTTTTATATATGAAATAGTATATGTCATGATTTTATACTAATGAATACATAACTATGGTAAACATTAATATTCTTTAAGTAAACTACATACCATCAAATATTAATAAACGTTATCTATTTCAAATACAAGATATATAAGAGCTAACTAGAAAATTATATATATATATATATATATCAATTATTTAGTTCGACGAATTAATCATTCCCCTCTCCTTCACTTTGCCCGCTTTAGTATCTAGATGAAATATTTTAAATCTATTTTTAAGTTGGATATAATTGAATAATAATAAAAAAATGTTGACTTAACATGAACTTCCTAACAATGATTATGTTCATTTAATAAGAAAAATAAATAATAATGAATGAAATGATAAATAGAAACTAAAAATAAAGAATAAATAAAGAAAAGAATATTCATTTTCAATTGTTTACTTATAAGTATAAACAAAAATAATGAAATAATCTAGTTCCTTTTTGACTTTCATGTAATTTTCTGTTTACATTGACAATTTATATAAAATGGTCAATTAAATGTAATTGATAAATAATATTAGTTTAATAAAATGTATAACAGATAGTTTATAATAAGTAGTACTTTAGTAATGATTTTATATTATAAAAAAGGAAATTCAATAAAAAGATTTATTTAAGTAGATTATGTAGAAAAGCTAATAAACTATAAGTTATGTAGAAGTACTGTGATGTGTGCTACTTATATTGACATAAGTGGTAGATGATGTTAGTCGTGAATAGAAGGTTTAGCAGTAGAGAGACAAGAGGATTGAACAGTAAAGAATGGAAACAGGATGCAGTTTGTATGAAAATGCAAAAACAATGAAGTCTGAGTCATTTTGAGACAATTGATGGACATTTTGCAAATGAACCATTTACTTTATGATTGGTAGGTTTTATTAACAAGTCCTGTAATTTTGTGTTAAATACATTTGATTGTCCTTACTGGTGTTCCGTTCACTAAAGTACTATTATTTAGCTTATCTTTTACATCAGTAACAAAGTAACTAAAATATATTTCAAATTTTAAATATGGGTTGGATTAGGTAAACAATATTTAATTAAGTTGAATAACACTTTAAATTAACTTAAGAGGATAAATATAGTTTTTTTCAAAGAATGAAATATCTTACGAATATCATCATATACATTAAACAAATTATTAGTTATGTGAACTTAATAGCTTAGTAGATAACGTGCAGGTGTCAGGTATTGGATCCTAGTTTTAATGTGGACATCAACATAGTAATGTAGTTATATCCAACAGACGAACCTCGGGTGAAATTAAATGTTAATTTAAGATCCTACTTTTATTGTTTGTTCAAAATATACTAATAATTTTTCGTAATCGTTTAAGGCAGTCAAGCTTTGTAATATTTAAAGACAATTTTTAAAAAACCCAGTTATTGGTATTAACCTCAGTCCTTTAAACACACACACACACACAAGCAATAAAACACTACAAATATGGACAGTATTTTCTACTGCATGGAATTATGATTTGCAAATGACTAAAGTACTTTTTACATAATTGAAATTCCATATATTGATTTATTAACGCATATTAGTCGCTAAACTGATCGTGTAATCAGTTTCGTAAATTATGTTGTAATCATGCAACTTATTGAGAAAAATAATGTCGCTGAGTATAATAGAGTCATACTTGAAACTGTAAATACAAAATGTTAAATAGTAGTCTTCGGACATAATGTGATCGAATTAATGAAATACATGGAGTTAAAATAAATAATTTACATTTAGTTTGTGTTACCTGTACACATTTTAACTGAGTTTGTTAGTGTCGTTACCAAGGTTTAATTTAATAATATCCAGTAAATTAAGCATTGGAATTATACTTCGACTATTTAATGTGAGACACTTTTTCATTCTCAAATATGCGGCTTATATCATTTTGAGCATTCTTATAAGCCGATTTCAATTTACTTATTTATTATTATTAGCATTATTCAATATTATATTTTTGGTACAATATAGAATTCTCAGCACAAAGTATTTCAACAAGTTCCCGTTTCTTACGTCTTGGTCGATACTGACGTTAAATATTGATTGGTCGACAGTTAGGAGTTAACAGTCCAGTAAATTGACATATAAATAGTGTACAATCTTTTCACTGCATGTTGACAGCAACTAAAATATCTCTGATTGGGCCTTTCGTAACTTGTACAATGAAACGTTGTACAATTCTTATAAACTCATCTGAATAGGTTATGCAAGTTATAGCTGTAATGATGTATTAAAACAAACAAAATTAGTTTATTTGTTGAAATATGTAAATGGTAGGAACATGTAGTCCAAATGTTCAAGCAGACCGCTTTACATCGACTACAGACCAACGAAATAAATCTACATTAAATATTAAACTGAACTGTTGTTTTGATATTCTTAGAATAATTTTAGGGATACCAGTCACCATGATTTAAGTATTATTACTGACAACTTTAACTAGAATTCATTTAAATCCTACCACTTAATCTAATTTTTTATAGCTTAGGTGTTGTGTAGATTATTAAGTTTTTGATTGAAATCATGAGTAAATTGAAGTTAGACCACCATGGAAAACCTGGAAGCACTGGACGGTCGTTTCGTCCTAGTATGGGATTCCTCAGTAGTGCACATCCACGATCCCGCACCCCGCGAGATTTGAACACAGGACCTATCAGTCTCGCGCCAGGCGCTTAACCAACTAAACAACTGAGCGGCATCCAATGGTGTTAATGTCTAACCTCAACCAATCCACGAAATTGCGCGACCATCTTCCATTGTAATGAGGTGGACAACTGTTTCTACCCGACACGGATAAGTTCCACTGGCCACATATACATATGGACATATACATATTTTCATTTAGTGAGGCTACCAAAACGCAAAGTTTTTATGTACAGAACACTCAAGAAACTATATAATTGAAACCTACTTATTCAACATTCCCCATTTAAATAATAGCGAAAACTTCAAATCTAAAGGACGAAAAGTAGTAACAATTGCTTTAATTTTCGTAAATAAACAAATTCTTTTAAGTAAGCGATCAATTTAGCATCCAAACATTCTAGTGTATTTATTCAAGTAGAAAACTTTCTATTCTTCATTCAAATGTAAAGTTAAATTATCAAAGATTGGATTGATGTTAATACATAACTTTTTATTATCTTAATTAGCTGTAAAACTATTGTCATAAGAGAAATGTGTGAGCTCAAGCGGACAAGATTATCTAGTTAGGGTATAATTGCATTGTTAAGTATTACAAAACAGCATGAATCTGATGTTACATTATAGTGAAAAGGAATACTTGTTTATTCTTATAAACCCATTATGTTGATGCCTTGTTATTTATAAATTTGCTTTTTATGATTGTTTTTACTTCTTTCAAAAGTATTACTTCAATGAGAGTTGAAGTGCTTCAATTCACATGGATTGAATGAATTCACACGTTAAATTATCCAAATTTATTATTTTACATTGTTATGAATGTTGTTATTGATGTAATGGTGACGGGTTTATTTTATTTTACTTCAACACATAGATAATGGTACAAAAAGGCACCAAATACCTATGCGCCACGCAAATCTCATTCGATATGTGTGAGGGCTGTGATACTGCTCGGGTGCCCAAACCGAAGCAGGTGGTTTTCTTAGGGGGCCACTCCCCGAGCCTCCAACCTGAAGGTCTGATCCACAAGGCAGTGTAGCATCGTCAGGAGATGCAGTCCCATGGAAGCCGGTGACCAACAATTGGTTCATACGCCATTTGTTCCCGCAGGATACTGGAGCTCATGTGCACCATTGGTTTGGAATCCGTTTAATGCGCCGGACATTCGCTTTTCGTCCTCTCATTTTCGTAAACAACACCCCCGCCACGAGAAGGCAGTGAATAGGACTTCCCTGGCAGAGGCTATTTACGCGTGGCCATGTGGGAGCATTTCGAGAGGGAGAGCGGACTCTCCCCATTCTTGGCCGTACCAGGGTATTTGGGGGCAAAGCTGTCATTTCAATCAAAATAATGTAGATCAATTTTGTTTGAAGATAATCTATATCACAGTTTTACTTTATACATTATTCTTATTTAAAGAGGAAGAATGCAGTTGTAAAATCTCAGAGAATGAATGTGGGGTAAATCCCGGAAATTCGGTGGTTATATTAGTTGTACATTTTCTTCGATAATTTGATGCGATTGCAGAATAATAGATAAGAACTTTCGTCTAAAGTTGATCGAACATTTTCATAGTATTTGGGCGCCGAGTTAATGTGAGATATAAAAGAAAAATGTATTTGTAAAATCTCAGCAAATGAATTTGAAGTAAATGTAAAAGTCATTAGATTACGATTTTTAGTTTGAGAACCAACTCGATGAATGCTAGATTTATAGAATAGATTAATGTACTGATAAGATGATGATTCACGTTAATTTTCCTTTTATATTAATTGACTAATTTACCCATCTGATCCCTAGAGATATTTAAATCGATACTATTGTACTAAATGGAAACAAGAGGATGTTTAGAAACTAGCTTTGAATGTGAAAGTTTTATGATTTGTCGTTTGAATGCTTATTGTCTCGGCTCTTTTAATGCTACTTTTTGTATCTGGTCGTCGCTGATTGTTATGTCGTAAACGTTTATCACTTATACTCGGAACGAGGGACCTCTGTAATTCCCACGATACGAAAGTAAGAACACAAAGACTGGCATAAGTGATGATTTATTAACCCCAAAACACACGACGACGATTCTAGTAGAAAGTACACTCATATATTGACTGTACACCCATTTTGATTGATAATTAGGATGAAATCACATATATGAAAAATACTTAGAGTTATAACAAATCACATACTGAGCATAGTTCATGTCAATGGAATACAAGAATATCGTATATTATGCAGAATAAAATATCACACGAGAAAAGAAAAGAAATACTACATTCATTAATCATTACATTGAATCAAAACAGAAGTAATCTTGAAGTAAACTCATAATGAGTAAACCAATCGAAAATTGACTTTTCTTTCTATCATATCAAAAAGGCAATACAATAAATTATCATTCATATTTCTGAAAAACAGTGTATTGTGTTGTAAAGCGTCATAGAGATCACTAGATTTCGTTGATATAATTAACCAATGTCAGCTAGACCATCATGAACTACTGAGTCCCATACAAAATGGTCTTTTAATGCTTTCAAGTCTTTAATATTGTTCAAAACTTATATCGGTTCAATGAAAGAGTGTAATTATTCACTCCTAAGAGTTGGACATGTGTAACACTTTTTCTTTTGACTAGGCTTCTGTTATCACTTATACAAGCATTATCATTCATTGTATTTACATATATACATTTGTGATTCAGATATATAAATCATGCCTTATGCAGTAATTCATTGTTTTTATTGTATATGAGAATTATTTAATCCATTTAGAAGTCATCTCATTATCATCTAAATATAAAAGAATATTCAGTATGGTATTTATAAATATTAAAATAGTCTTTCAAATATTTACTTATGCCTGTTACTCCTTATGAAGGAGCATAGGCTACTCACTAGGATTCTTCATCTAACCCTGTCCTGGATAATTCTTTCCAGCTCTTTCCAGTTGTTATTCATCCTTTTCATAAATCTTTCAAAAAATATTCTTTCAATCTTAAATTCATACATAAGTTTTGTTTATCTTAATGTGAAGGTGCATGGAAATGTTTTTTGTTTTGCTTAAATATCTTATCATTATTTTTTGTTTAAACTTATAGAAACCTAGTAAAATAAATAAACAAAAGAAATTTAAAAAAAAAAGGAAATGGAATCCAAATATTTTTATTTTTTTAACATTCGGAGAGTAAAATTATCTTTTCCAAAGGAACAAATAACAGTAAATAGATAAATGATAGATGTATAAATCATTCAATTTTAACACCATGGATAGGAAATTAAAATGGAAGAAAATAATATACAATATTAGAATTATAATGCATTTTATCATTTAGCATGGTGTTTTGTTTGTTTGTATTTTCTTCATAGGATTCAACTGATATAAACTGATACTTTGATGATTTTTGGTTCCCTGAGTAGGATGGTTTGGTCGGGGGATTTCATCGTTCTTTTGAACGACATCATCAGCATAAACTTCTACTCGATGTTTGTGCTGTATATATATATATATATATATATATATATATATATATATATATATATATATTCATTTATGATATAAACGTACATAAAACAGATAGGATGTGATTAGTAGTAGAATCCAGGATGCATATTTTGTACTATTTAGAACTCGTCAACCTTGTGTATTGCATTCCAGAGATTATGATCACCCATGGAATCAAACTTAGTTCCATTTGCTTAAAATGCCACCGCGATATCTACATAGTTCCAGGATCCAGATAGCCATTGACTTAACTAACAGACAGCTAAGTAAATGACGAAATTGGGTTTGAAGCAAATGGTAACAATTTCGTCCTAGGAGTGGAACTCAACTCTAGGATCAAACAATCTGGCTGACGAGTCTTAAATAAGACAAAATGTGCATTCTGAATTCCGCTCCTAACCACATTCCGTCTCCTATGTATTAAAAAGAACCATGTTTCTTTGTAATAGAATACTAACATTCATCTACATGTAATGGCTAACATTGCATATATACTTATATTATGTCATTGTTAAGTTGTCATTCGTTATACAGCATTACCGTACATTTTTAATTTAGGTAATCAGCCAAATACATTCACTAATAATACAGTTGCGATATATTTAACAACTTAATCCTCAATTGCGTAAAAATATATCCGTCACATCTTTTTGCTTCGTTCAACCATTCTAATCAAAAGTGAGATCGGTATTCATTTCTGTTATAAATTACAATAAGCAAAAATATTTGACTCTTAGTTTCTAATAAATATTTGGAATAAATATTAAGTTAACAAATGATACAAAACTAAGCATGTTAAAAAGCCAAATCAACTACTCATACTACGCATTGGATCATATCAAGTGTATTTTATTTATTAGTTTAAGGATTTGTGGATATTATAGTATTTTCACAGTTCAATTCACGAGTCCATCTAACCTACACATCACCACTGAAAACGCAGAAGCAATACACGGTCGTTTCGCTCTAGTATAGGAGTGTGTCTCTGCGATTTAACTCGTGGGAATTCAACCATGGATCTTAGGTATCGCGTGCAAACTATTAATCTCTAGACCACTCAACCGGTATCTGACAGTGTTAATGTCTAACTTCAATTAATCCATAATCATACACAACCCTTCATCCACACTAAGACGAAACTGCCATCCAGTGATTCTAGGTTTTCGATGGTGGTCTAGCTTACATCCACTCTGAAACTCAACTATATTCTTTTTGTTGAAATTCGTCAGTCGACAAATAACTAGTTTTCCTTTGAATGATACAAGACTTTGACACCAAATACTTTATCAAATACACGTTTAAGTTAGTTCAATTCGGAAAACATTATGTAAACTTTTCGATAGTTTTACATATTTCACTGAAGAACTTAATTTCAAAATGAAATTTATCTCGTAGTAAGGTCAACACGACCATTGACCAATTGTGTTATACGGAACAAAATATGATCGACTTATCATAATTCTCTTAATATTAGTGCTCCAAATATTTTGTTCAATTAGTACACACAAAGAAACATCACATAACTCATAATTGTGTTCAGGAAATTGAAAGAAAAATACCTGGTATTTCATGAAGAATAATTCAACCAATTAACAAAGACTAAAACAAATAATCGAATTCACTCTACTGTGTACAATAAAAAGATAATGATAAGAACTGAATTGATCATTCATTATTGTTATATATTGAATAAGAAGTGAATTTCTGCTAGACTGGTTATTTTAATATCCTCTATATATTTAATTAAATAAGTTCCTACTTGTATGATATCCGCTTTCCATATTAGTTAAATAATAAATAGCTAAACATTAGACAGTGTATCAATCGTATTGTAATTTAATAAACATCACAAGTCTATCATCTTTACAATAATTTCTATTTATTAGAAAGTTGATAGTTAAATAATGATAAATAGATATACTTACTTATTTGCTTACTTGCGCCTATTATCCTCAATGTAGCATAGGCCGCCAACTAGCATTCTTCAACTTACTCTGTCCTGAGCCTTCCTTTCAAGTTCTATCCAAATGTTGTTCATTCTTCTCATGTCTGTCTCCATTTCTCAGTGTAATGTGTTCTTTAGTTTTCCCCTTCTCCTTTGACCTTAGAGATTCAAAGTGAGGGATTGACGTGTGACGTAGTTAGGTGCTTTATTCAATGTGTGTTCTATCCACAATAAATGGATATTTTAATTGTTATTCATTCAGTTTAACCTATAAATTGCACAACCCAGGTTGTACTATGTGAGGATCATAGTTTCATCAATAATGAACTCAAATCGGTTCATCATAAATGATGCTGACATTGTATCATTAATTGGGTAGCTAAGAGTCATTGAATCTTAAATCTGTCGTTCAACAGTATACGTAATATTACTTCGTTTTTCATTGTGTAAACATTCTTTCTTATCCGCCTACATGTACAGACAAAATAGCTGAGTATATTTAAATATTACAAAATACTAATTGTGAAACTCTATTGGTTGGCCAAGGATTTATCAAAGTTAAACATGCGTTATCAAATAGAAATCACTGTTAAGATATTTCGTTCTGGTGTAGCACCCTTTAATAGTGTGCACGCATTATTCAGCAGTGGATTAGATCTAGAACCTTAGAGTCTTGCCGCTAGATTTCAGCCCTTAGACAATCAACATGGTAACCAAAAATTTATTCAATTAATCTCAATCAATCCATGAGACTGCACAGACATCTTCAGTATTAATAATGAATAAATGTCTCATACCCGACATGGTTATACCACGCTAATCACAGAAATTCGAATATAATCATTTGAAATCATTCACTAGTAGACAAATAAATAATATTAATGTGATCATTATAAAACTGTACTCGTTAAAAGTTGCTGGTAATTACTTTTGGCTTAATTCGAGAACTGTAGGACAGAATAACTCATTTAGTTAGACAAAATCTTTGACATATAATAATACCATGTTACATTACGAGTTCACCTAATCTGAGGATGAACCAAAGAATCTGTGAAATAGTGACAGATGAGCTGGTAATTCCGACGCGTCCCAGCCCCGCTAACTAGAGAGAGAAGTTCAAGTTCGGAAGAGGGAAATATATTACATAAGCATCCAGAAACACGAACAATAGGAACAAGCACAAATCAAGAGTACATGTACAGCATAAAAATGTCCTTGGGAAGCGCAATAAAATAACATATTAAAGATACAACGAACCAATAGCGTTTAAGATTCTCCCAAGTGGGAAATACGACATGAAGGTGAAAGTAAGCGCTTTTTGGCACAAAGACAAGAAATTCAAATTTTCAAAATAGAATTACAAAAATAAGGTATTTACCAAGTGAGTTCTGGGGATCTAATATCCCTATCTATTTGTTTACCGATCTTAACATCACATTTTCTTAGGTCAAATATTCTTCTTGTTTGTATTTCTTATTTTCATGTTATTATTATTATTTCAATAATAAATAATTTTTACCAAGACCTTAAGTAAAATCATCCATTATTTAAATTAATCTAAACTCATTATTAAGATAACTTCTCAGAAAGGTGAAAAGTACTGAACTTCTTTAAATATTTAGTTTCACAAACTGATCAAAGCTTGAATAGGCTATAAGTTGTCTTATATACACAGTGGGAATAATTAAATGCTGATTCAAACATTCTACAATGTCAGTATAATAAAAGACTTATTTAATATGATCTAAAAGTTTGGCAACAAATAGACTACATATCAAAGTATCTTTCATTCGAACAAAATGTGAATACTGGTCAAATATTAAAATATCATGAGGTCAAGAGTTTTCATAGATTTTGTGGAAATTGTGTAATTTTCATCAGTCATGAGTGTTGGCTGTGAAACTGTTGAATATAGGAAAGTAAAGGTCAACGCCTCGATATTTATTTACACCTAAACTTTATTTATATAACTACCTATCTTATCATTTTAAAACCTCATTGATTCAAAATTCATTTGGAAATTTAGAATAACTATCTTCCATTATCATATGTTATTCATCACATGGTTTGATTCCATAAGGTATCATTACTTTAAAAATCTTCAGAAGTTTGAAACTGAAAAGAAACTGTTTTCAATTTATCTCTGGTTTAAAATGGCTTTCTGGTTAGCGTTAATTCTTTGTGAATGTTAGATTAACTAAGGTTGTAAAATTAAACAGTTTAGATTACTGATAACTTAAGCACAGACTAGGTGGCGGAACGATGTTAGGAATATAATTCAACGCTGTGGGCCATTACAATTGATCACAAAGCTTGTGCCGATAAATGATTTATCTTGATATTGTTCCAACTATTGACTTTTTCATAGTGATTAATCAAAATATGAATATACTTAAGCATTTCTAAGTTTCTGTACACTAGATGACTGTAATATATATATTCGTATATTTAAAAGATAACTTATGAGATAAAAAATAGAGATTTGATTTTACACTAGTCTCTCCACAGCGGAGCTTCAGTGTTTCCGCAATCTTTAAATCCCACTATTCAAGTGATCATTTTAGCATGAAAGAAAAGTCAATAAAAATATTTAGTTAAAGTTATACTCCCTCACGTTTTGTTTTGTCGTATTCCTTTGAAATAATTCATTTGACATATTTACTTAAATTTTCAACTAGATTTATTAAGAATATTGTGAAAACGAAACCAAACATTACACCATTGAAATAATAGAACTATATTTCCGGATCCATTACTGAATTATTGAAAATTTCAACCATTGATTATATGCTAAACAGAGAATAATAAACTGAATAGTTTGATGTATAATAGTTTTTTTCTTGATAACTTTGTGGATTGGTTGAAGTTAGGCGTTAACAACATTGGATGCCGGCTCAGTGGTCTAGAGATTAACGATTCGCGCGCGAGACCGATAAATCCTGGGTTCGAATCCCACGGGGCGGAATCGTGGATGGGCACTGTTAAGGGGTCCCATAATCAGACAAAACGGCCGTCCAATGCTTTCAGATTTTCCATGGTGGTTTAGCTTTTATTGACTCATGAACTCAATTATTAGAAAAATAGTTATTAAAAATTTCAAACTAACGTATTAAGTTCATTATCTTCGAATTTTTAACATTCAAAGTAGATAACAAACGTTGAAATCTTCAATAAAAACTTTATAAACTACTCAAACAAGAATTTGTCAGTATTTGACTATCACTCATTAACTTCATAGTAGAGATGTATAATATATCAGAAGCTTTATAAAATAGTCATTTAACGATACTAAGCAAGACAATTGTTGTATGTCAAATAACGTTTAAACCTATAAGGTCCATTAATTCATATAAAAAAGTCATCTATTTTCATCATTTCTTCAGGGCTATACATTATAAATCATCATATCCTGTGAAATATTTAAAACATTTACCACGTATAGGCAATCTTTAAAAGAAAAAAATTCTATTTTATACTCTAAGTATACTAGACATTTTGACGAATCTGTACGAGAAAACCCCATAGATTACGTACAATTTGCATTATCATTTAAAGGTGATACAATCTTTTTTAGCATTAAAAAGCATGGGTAACAAATGGACAGAAATTTCGTCAAAAAACTCTCAAATGATAAAATGAATATTTTATCCACTTAACTTCAGCATATCCTAGCTGTGAATGTTACGAAATTCATAGTACAATATGGGTTTTGGTAATAAACTTACTTACTTACTTACGCCTGTTACTCCTCGTGAAGGAGCATAGGCCACTCACCAGCATTCTCCATCCAACCCTGTCCTGGGCAATCCTTTCTAGCTCCGTCCAGTTGTAATTCATCCTTTTCATATCTGCTTCTATAATCCGACGCAATGTGTTCTTTGGCCTTCCTCTTTTTCGCCTCCCTTCAGGGTTCCAAGTTAGGGCTTGCCTCGTGATGCAGTTTGACGGTTTGCGTAATGTATGTCCTATCCATTTCCATCGTCTTTTCCTAATTTCTTCTTCAGCTGGAAGTTGCTTTGTTCTCTCCCACAGAAGGCTATTGCTGATGGTATCCGGCCAGTGGATGTTGAGTATCTTGCGTAGGCAGCTATTTATAAATACTTGTACTTTCTTGATGGTGGTTGTTGTAGTTCTCCAAGTTTCAGCTCCATACAGTAGAACTGCCTTGACGTTCGTATTGAAGATTCTCACTTTGATATTGGTTGAAAGTTGTTTTGAGTTCCATATGTTCTTCAATTGTAGGAATGCGACCCTTGCTTTGCCGATCCTCGCCTTTACGTCTGCATCTGAACCTCCTTGTTCATCGATGATGCTTCCTAGGTATGTGAAGGACTCTACATCTTCCAGAGTTTCGCCATCAAGAGTGATTGGATTGCTGTTCTGCGTGTTGAATTTGAGGACCTTGGTTTTCCCTTTGTGTATGCTGAGGCCTACTGATGCAGAGACTGCTGCTACACTGGCTGTCTTCATCTGCATCTGTTCGTGTGTACGTGATAGGAGGGCTAGGTCGTCTGCGAAGTCCAAATCGTCTAATTGATTCTGAGTTGTCCATTGTATTCCGTGTTTTCCTTCAGATGTCGAGGTCTTCATAATCCAGTCGACCACCAGAAGAAAGAGGAAGGGAGAGAGTAAACAGCCTTGTCTGACTCCAGTCCTTACTTGGAATGCATCTGTCAGCTGTCCTCCATGCACTACTTTGCACTGTAGTCCGTCGTATGAGTTCCGGATAATGTTGACAATCTTCTCAGGAACTCCGTAGTGTCGAAGAAGTTTCCATAATGTCCTCCTATCTACACTGTCGAATGCCTTTTCATAATCAATGAAGTTGATGTATAGTGATGAGTTCCACTCAATTGATTGTTCGACGATGATCCGTAGTGTTGCAATTTGGTCTGTGCACGACCGATCCTTACGGAATCCAGCTTGTTGATCTCGAAGTTGGGCGTCTACTGCATCCTTCATCCGGTTCAGCAACACTCTGTTGAAGACTTTCCCTGGTATTGACAGTAGTGTAATGCCTCTGTAGTTTTCACATTTGCTCAGATCTCCTTTCTTTGGAATCTTGACGAGGTGTCCTTCTTTCCAGTCCATCGGCACTTGTTCCTCCTCCCAAATCTTTTTGAATAGAAGGTACAGCATGCTTGTGGTTGCTTCGATGTCTGATTTCAGTGCTTCAGCTGGTATGTTGTCGGGTCCTGCTGCTTTCCCGTTCTTGATTTGTCTGACGGCCATTCTAATTTCTTCCGTCGTTGGTGGGTTGACATCTATAGGAAGATCTATGTGTGCTGCTTCGATGTCCGGTGGATTCATTGGAGCCGGCCTATTCAGGAGTTCCTCGAAGTATTCCACCCATCTGTTACGCTGATGTTGAATTTCGGTGATTGGCTTGCCTTCTTTGTCTTTGACCGGCCTCTCTGGTTTACTGTATTTCCCTGCTAGTTTCTTCGTTGTATCGTAAAGCTGTTTCATATTTCCTTCTCTAGCAGCTTTTTCTGCCGTCGTTGCTAGTTCTTCCACGTATTTCTTCTTGTCGGCTCTAATGCACCTCTTCACTTGTTTGTTTGCTTCTATGTATTCAGCTTGTGCTTGACTTTCTCTGCTCGTGTTCGGCTGTTGTTAATTGCTGCCTTCTTGTTCTTCCTTTCTTTGATCTTGTCCAGTGTTTCTATAGAGATCCATTCCTTATGATGGTGTTTCTTTAGGCCCAGAACCTCTTGACACGTTGAAGTTAATGCTTCCTTGATGCCTTTCCAGTTGTCCTCCATACTAGTTTCTTCTTCTTTCAGTAGATCTTGTAAGGCTTGGAACCTGTTGTTGAGAGCTATCTTGAATTCATTGAGTTTGTCAGTATCTCGAAGGAAGGCTGTATTGAACCTTTGTAGTGCTGTTTGTCCACTTGTCCAGTTCTTTTTTAGCTTCAGTTTTAAATTGGCTACAACTAGGTGGTGATCTGAAGCTACGTCAGCACCTCTCCTGGTTCTTACATCTTCCATTGTCCTTCGGAATTTTTTGTTGATGCAAATATGATCTATTTGGTTCTCTGTAGTGTGGTCCGGTGAGATCCATGTAGCCTTGTGTATACGCTTGTGTGGAAATATTGTGCCTCCTATGACCAATTTGTTGAATGCACATAGATTTGCAAATCTTTCTCCATTTTCGTTTCTCTGTCCCAGTCCATGTCGTCCCATGATATCTTCATATCCGGTGTTGTCTATTCCGACTTTGGCATTTAGATCTCCCATCAGAATAGTTAGGTCCTTTCTTGGCATTTCTCAATGATTGACTGTAGCCGCTCGTAGAACTGATCTTTAATGTCGTCGTTGCTATCATTGGTGGGTGCATAACATTGGATAATATTCATTAAGATCCCCTCCTTCTTTGTTTTGAATGATGCTTTGATGATTCTGGATCCGTGAGACTCCCATCCTACAAGTGCATTTCGTGCTACTTTGGACAGCATAAGAGCGACTCCCTGAGTGTGTGGAGCATTGTCCTCCTCGTGACCGGAGTATAGCAGCATCTCTCCCGTAGCTAGCCTTTTCTGTCCAGCTTGGGTCCAGTGGGTTTCGCTGATTCCCAGTACTGCTAAGTTGTATCTCCTCATTTCCATTGCTATTTGACTGGTCTTCCCGGTTTCCCACATTGTTCGAACGTTCCATGTACCTATAAAAATTTTTGCTCTGGTTGTTAGAAGGGGCATCGGCCTCGTGGCTTCCGAAGGAACTCGGCTTTCACCATGAAGCGTCATAATTCTTCTAACTGAAGACCTTCTAACTCCCAGGGCAGAGTTTAAATGGTTTGAATAATTTTTTCTGGTAAGCGTTTTTTTAGCGAGTTAGTTTTCTACGGGATGGGGACGCTAACCCCATGCCCAACCCTCCTCCTTTACCCGGGCTTGGGACCGGCAGTAACCCTATTAGAGCTACAGGCGGAGTTTTTGGTAATAAAACTGTATTGTTTTTCTCTTTTTCTGTTCAGTAAACTCATGTTATAGATGTTTTGTTTATAGTTGATGCCATAAAAGTAATCCTTTTTATTGTTTTTTTAATCTGTTAACATTTGATTTATAGTATATCAATAATAACTCTAATCTATCTGATTTTTTGATGGTTGACATTATAAAGGGAACAAGATTGTGCAATGGTAGAAGAATTATGATATTATAAGAAGTCCATTTAAAATGTTTTATAATTACATTATAAGTATGAATAAAATTTGTTTACAAGGTTATTTAAGCTTTTAAATAAATAAATCTGTTTGTAATATCTCAGTGACCAGATAAATTAGATTTTCTGATGTTTCGTGACTTAATGTAGATTACTTCTTCAGAGAATAAATACCCAAATCAAAATTAATGCAATATTTAAGCTTTTAGTATAAATGCTTTTTAACAATAATGAAACTGATTAGATTATCCTTTCATAGTCCTCATACAAATGAAATCACATAATAAAAGATTAATAAATCACTTTCGAATGACAAACGGTTATATGTAATATATTTTCTTCTTAGAAATACTCATTTGAACCATTAAATTGTAACTGAAACCAATTTAAGGCAAAACGTCTGTTTAATGAACGTTTAATGCTTAATGAATGTACATTTAAAAGTCTAACTTTTGATATGGTGTTAATGTCATCAACTTTTCATTTATTTTGATGTATACTTTGATATATTTTTAAATATCCAATTTTTATTTATCAAATGGCCAATAAAAATTTAGGTTCACTTTAGTAGTGATAAACAACAGAAGTTTCTTCATTATCTCCATTTTAAGATCACATGGATTATTTTATTCACAGTTTATCTATTCAGTGCACTGATATTAAGAAAAAGTCAAACATGTAGTTATTGTTTTTCAATTATATTCTCAAAATTATGTAAACTTTTAAGCATTAGAAAATGATTTGTATATTTATTCCTTTTAAAGAACAGGTTAAATAGTGTGGCTACTTTTAATGCGGCCTGCTTGAACATCTGAGATACTTGTTACTGCCATTTACATATTTCAACAAGTTATCTAATTTTGTTTGTTTTAATACATCATTATAGCTAGTACTTGCATAACCTATTCAGATGAGTTTATAAGAATTGTACAACGTTTCATTGTACAAGTTACGAAAGGCCCAATCAGAGATATCGTGAATGTATATTCTTTAGATGTTGATTGACTAGAGTGATAACTCCTAACTGGCAATCACTCATTATTTATCGTTAGTATCGACCAACAAGTAAGGAACGGAAACTTGTTGAAATACTTTGTGCTGAGAATTCTATATTGTACCAAAATATAATATTGAATAAAGCTAATAAACGACTACATGACATATATATATATATATATATATATATATATATATTAAGTGTATGAATAATCATAATATTAATGGTTGGTTATCAGTATAGGGTCGTGGAGATTATTAAGTAATCGATTGCAACCATAAACTGACTGATGTTAGACCACCATTAAGAACCTGGAAACACTGGATGGCCGTCCCGTCCTATTGTGCGACTTCTCAATCATGTGCAACCACGATCCCGCTCACTGGATTCGAACCCAGTGTCTTCAGTCTCATGGTCTAGAGGTTAAGCATTCGCATGAGAGACCGAAGCTCCTAAGTTTGACTCCCGTGCACTGCTGCAGAGTCTCACAACAGGACGTAACGGCTATCTAGTGCTTCCAGGTTTTCAATGGTGGTCTACCATCAATCAGTTGATGATCTTAATCAAAAACGTATTGATTAATTTGTTATTGATTTTAATTTGGTGTATAAACTAACTATTACGGTAGTAGGAAAATAATAAATTAACACTGATTTTTATCTAAATAAAAGATATTATTTATTATTTGATTGTGACATAGATCCATATTATTTTATTTTGGCATTTATTTCAATGTAACTAAATGATAACAGTTGTTGTGTATAACTCAATCACAGTATTCTTTTATTAGATCATTCTTTTATTGTTTTTTGCTTTGGAATATTTTTCTTGTCAATGGTGTACATAATCTTAATAATCACTGATAATAGTCATAAGTATAACAGCTGATATGAAAAATGATTCATCATCTATAGAGAATAATTAATAAAAGAACAAGAGATCAAGACATCAAGATAAATAAGTGAAAACAAAATAATTACATATGAAGTTAATAACGATATTTCAATTATAGACCATAATAATTTGTCATCTATATTATTAATAATATGTGTGTAGATTTAAGTAATATGTACTATTTCACTACATGGAATATGAGATAAAGACAAGAAATAATCCATTAAATTTTGTTCAAGGTACAATCAACGAATACAAAAGTTGGGAAAAACAACAACAACAACAACAACATAACATTACCATATATCTTACATTCTAGAGGAAAGAGTAAAAAAAATGGAAGGGTAGTGAGTGAACTGGGGTTCTTTTTATTGACAAATTTATACTTGGTGTTAGTATAGTAATTAACAATTAGGTATGTACAAATATGAAACATATGTGTTCAATTTCATTCATATATCTGAAAAAGTAGTTAGTTGTTTTTTAAAAAAAGTAAAGTTAATTAGTGAAGTAGGTAGTTTTGTTAATACAATGAATGATTGTTGTATGATTGTATTGTTGAAAAAGGAAAATGACCAAAACAAAACATCAAGATCTGCAAGACAAGCTGTGAACTACATGGGGGGAATTTTGAACATTTCACTTCTACTTGAAGTTTGTGTTGATGATGTCTTTCAGAAGAATAATGAAAGCTTCATGACTAAACCATTCAGCTCAGAGAACAAAACTACATCTTCTCCAACATTTCGAAACTTCAAAATTATTTGAAAATAAGTTATTTTTGTTGACGATCTATTTTAGATGAGTCACATACAAATCATATGAAATAGAACAATTGATCTCAATTACAAATCATAAGTATTAAGGGAGAATCAATGTTACGACATGAACACTATATAAGCATTATTTATCCATATAATATTCATATGTAGCTTACATTTCATTTCGTTCAACTACTTTTCCACACAATGTTGTTGTAATTTCACTGATGAATACCTTGAAAACAATCTTAATCTGCTTAACATAGAAACATTTATTGAAATGAAGAAATTCTGGCTAACAATATATAAAGAAAAAGTAGGAGCGTACTTTCATGTCATTTGATTTCTCGTTTATTTTACGTCAATACAATTCGAACCAAATAAGATTATGAATTATAATTACTATAACCGCCATTCGGATTCATTTACATTTAAAGATATCTTTCTCCTTGACGTTAAATATATATATATATATATATATATATATATATATATATATATATATATATATACAGTTAGGTTGTGATTGTATGATTTCTTTAACCCACTGTAACTGTTGGATCATTACATAATATACTATGGTGGTTCCTCTCATTTAGCATTTGATGTTGTTGCATGTTTTTAAGTTTTTTCTTCTTGGAAAAAATATACAAAACTACATATAATTTCTCCAATGCTCTGCTATGGAAGATTTTATTTTCCATCTAACTTTTTATATAAAGTTCAAAATACAATATTACCGGGAATTCAAGTTTTTATTTCAATATTAAATGTTCTGTACTTTTTAATTGTTAATAACAAATAGCAATATTAAATCATTGTTAAATTGTTATTTGGTAAATGTATAGCAAACTATTGGAAACAAGTGCTTGAAAATGAATATGGTGGAAGTAATTACAACAAGAGGTTAAGTTGTGATACAAAGTAGCTAGACCCTTAAATACAGAAAAAAATAGTTGAAAAAACACTCAAAAACATTGATGAACTTAAAATATTGATCTATAAATTGATAAATCCTAACCTACTACAATAATTTTTATGACAGATGGAAACCGAAATTTTTATTAGTCCTTCTGATGACATATGCTTAAATGAATAGAGAATGTACAGCCACTTTTCTATTTACAATATAACTTAAGAATGTTTAATCATCCTGACATGTGAGTAGTTAGTAAGAAATGTTTTATACTTCATACTAACGATCTAAATAGGATTATTCATTTGAAGAAAATCAATTCTATGCATTAAACGTACTTATAAAAGGCTATTCACTAAACATATTATTATTTACGATGGAAAAAACCGACTGTTGCATAAAAGAACGATCATTAAAATTTGGAGACATTTTGTTTCTCACAAATCTTGATAAAGGTCCAAAAACAAATCCTAAAAAATATTATTTTTGTAAATGATATACTTATGATAAGCTAACACAATAAACAGTGATTTCATACAGTGAAAGCCAAGGTGCCTTCAAATGTGATATAACTTTTCGACAATATTCTTTTAAGTATCTTATCTTCTATCGACACTTTTTTTGCTACGGATGCGTAACTATATATATTTTATCGCGTTTTCGAACATAAACTACTGATGTATGTATCTACAATATCCCAGGTGATATCATTTGCTAAATAATCTCTCATCTGAGTAACTCCGCCTGGAGTCCCTCCGAGGGCTACTGCCGGTCACAAGCCCGGATAAAGGAGGAGGGTTGGGCATGGGGTTAGCGACCCCATCCTGTAGAAAACTAACCTCGCTAAAAAACACTAACCAGAAAAAATTATTCAAGTAAGTAAGTAAGTAACTTACATCTGAGTCAGCTTAAATCAAGAGAGAAATCAAAGTTTTAATCCATTTAGTTTACCAGAGTATTCTCCTTTTTTTGTATTACGAATTGCTTAATCATACAACAATCGTTTGCCTATATCATCTCTATAGAATTATATACAACTCATAATTTGACTATCCCACCTAGTACGTTTATACATTATTTCTCTTGATTTATGCATACCAACCGCTAACAGTTATCTTAAAAAAAAATTATTATTATTAATTTAATCTCATTCTTGATTTAGCTAATTAGTTCCTATGACTACTGTCGACAAAGCTAAATAGTAATAAATTTGCTCCTATATATTTAGTTTCAGTAATTAATTAATCAAAAAGAGTCATAGGGAAAATTTTTTATATTTATACGTGCGTACAAAAATGATAACAATAACATGAACACTAAATGAATAAATCATTTAAATGTTTGCCTTTGTATTTGTCAATGATATATGTATATATGATATTACCCGGTTGTTGTCATCATCATCACCACCACCATAATATTATATTAATAAGCTAAAATAATATGAAAAATAAAAAAATATTAGTTCATTACATAACTGTCGTGTTGATCAAAATATTACATGCACTATCTTAAGAAACAATCATCAAACTACAATAAGTACCTTGCAATAATAATCTGTTGCAATCAAGTAACTTGTTAAATGGAATATTCATCTGATCATTAAAACCATATATAGGTATTTTGACAATATCTATGGTCTCGTTATACAGTGAAGATTAGTTTCAAAGAATGAAATCATGAGTCAGTTGAAGCTAGACCACCATGGAAAACCTGGAAGCACTGGACGGTCGTTTCGTCCAGTAATCGCGTACTAATTCTATAACATTAATTTGCTTACATTTTATTATGAAATTATATTAAAAATCAGGGTACTGCATCATTCAAATAATGTTTTATAAAGTGAAATGAAGAGAGAAAAAGGAAGAATCAAATTTTCACACATTTTCATTCATAGTTAATATTACTTGAGTTTCTTTATTCAATATGATGATTATTCAGTGTAATGTATTTTTTATTTTTCATTGTTTATTCAAGATACGATGTTTCTGTGTTAAATTTATGATAACTATGGTCAACATGATATGATTTGATATAACTCTAGTCACATTTTTTAAAAATTAATGATCAAAAGGGGTGTATTTTCGAACTAGCATCATTGTTGTGGATTTTTGAGATGAATACGTTTTTACTTGTACCAGTCTTGATGTGATTACTTTGCTTCATGGAATTTGTAGTGGTTCCTTCTTATTTGAAGAATAAGTACAATGAATAAACAGTTATAACTATTTAGATCAGAGTAGTAAATGAATGTTCTTGACAATACAAAGTTGTCTATTAGTAATTCACATTGATTAGTTAATTTTCCTCTCAAATTTTTAAAGTGAATATAAAAGGAAATAATGTGAGAAATCAACTGATCTTATGGAAAGCATATTTTAACCTAATGACGAGTAAATCTAGATAAATATTGATTAATGAAATGAGTGAGTTTCTCAACAGTCACCATCGTTTGATCACTTTCAGCAAAGAAAAAAAATCAATAATTTAAGCTTAAACAAAACAAGGACAACAAAGTTTTTCTCGGTTTAAATTTATCAAGGCATCTAGTAATGTGAAATAATTTAAGTTTATGCTATTTTTAAACTCTTAGCTTACCATAATTTTTTAAGTAATTTAAAATTACCTACTGAATAATTAAACTGACTGAAATCATGAGTCAATTGAAGCTAGACCATCATGGAAAACTTGGAAGCACTGGACGGCCATCTCATCCTTGTATGGTGTACGGTGGCGCAACTTCGTGGATTGGTTGAAGTTAGACATTAACGCCGTTGGATGCCGGCTCAGTGGTCTAGTTGGTTAAGCGCCTGGCGCAAGACCGATATGTCCTGGCCTCGAATTTCGCGGGTGCGGGATCGTGGATGCGCACTGCTGACGAGTTCCATACTAGGACGAAACGTCTGCCCAGTGCTCCCAGGTTTTTCATGGCGGTCTAGCTTCAATCGACTCATGATTTCAATCACTGAAATTTCTATCATCTACACAAAACCCCTTCTGAATAATTAAACGATTATTCTACTGAAAAATTTCTATTTTCACGTTTCACTTCACCGTTAACAAAAATACTTCCATTTCAAATTTGTTAATATTATCATAAAGATTGTATTGGTTCAGAATTCTTGATTATCATTCGGAATATATCTTGGTTTCGACTTAAAGACACATACATTTACTTAGCACTAATGCAAACGTACTTTTCACATTCAGTAACGAGTTTCTAATTTATTCAAGGTTATATAGAAGTAAACATTATATCACACTTAATCAAATTCCAACCGATCTATAATTTTAGTGAGTTTTATTTATTTATTTATTTATCTGAACAAAGGGGCACCGAATACGTATGCGCCACACAAGTCACTTGATTTGTGCGTGAGCTGTGATACTACCTAGGTGCCCACACCGAAGCAAGTGGTTTTCTTAGGAAGGCACACCCAGAGCATTCAACCTAAAGGTCTGATCCACAAGTCAGTGGAGCAACGTCAGGAGATGCAATCTTTGGTAGCCGGTGGCCAAGAATAGGTTCATACGTCATTTGTTCCTTCAAGATCCTGGAGCACATGTGTACCATTGGTTTGGAATAAGGGTTTCCCAACTTCTCTAGGTGGATCCTCCCTGTCCACTAATCCGGTCAAATCGCCGGACATTCGCTTTTCGTCCTCACAATTTTGTAAACAGCACCACTACCGCAAGAAGGCAGTGAGCTTGACTACCCTGACAGTGGCTGAATACGCGTGGCTATGTGAGAACATTTCGAGAGGGAGAGCGGACTCTTTCCACCCTTGACCGTACTAAGGCATTTGTGGGCAATTTTACTGAGTATGTATGGACTATCGTACAGCTTAAAAAGTGAACTATTTACAAAGGAATTGTTCAATGAAATAATTGTTCTATTGTTTTTAAAGTTATCAGTGTGGTATTTTCTTGTTTAGTGAAATTATTTCATCACAAAAATGATCTATCGTTCCAAAAGAACTGATCACATATTTATGTGTTAGCCCAATATACAGCAAAAAACCGCAAGGAATATCTAGATAAAAAAGCAGATGAGTAAATGATAATAAATAATCTAATAGTGAGTAATACTTTTTCATACCATTCGAAAGGTTGAGGAAAATGTGTTGCCCGTTTTCATTGTTTCATTTTTCTACTGATCAATATCAAAGCATATTTTGATTTTTTTATAGTTTTAAATGAAATACTTTGATGAGTTATTGTGTGACGTGTTTGCTATCAGCATACGCAAACCTGGTAACCATTTATAGACTATTTACGAAAACATACTAACCGCTATTATGAGCTAAAATAATACCTTAAATATATACAGTTCTTCAAACTCTCAACTTCATTGAGAAGAATCTAACGAAGAAAAACCCTGTGTACTTGAAGCACTTGCTTATATACACTGAAATTTATCGATTATACTACAGGGTCATAACGAAAAGGTTAAATCGCTTAGATTATTTACTATTTGTAAAACGGAGTTATATTAAATTTAATGTATTTTTCCTATTTATATTCTTGATGAAACAATCATATATAGGATGCTGATTTATATTCGATTGCATAGAATAATGTTTAGTTTCTATGGCAATACTCAAATTGTTGTTAATACGTTTATATATATGTTTGTTTGGATCAATATTACCAATCAAATAGTGTTTATTTATGTACCATTATTATTTATCAAGTACAGACACTTTTCCGTTTATAACAATAAACATTGTAGTTTCTAACCTAACAAGTTTTATTTTCTATTTTCGTAAATTTTTCACATTTCACCAATAACCATAAAAAAAGTGTTATAAAAGAAAATAATTCTTATTCTCTAGTAAAACAGTCAGTTTTTATAACTAATATACTTGCCTATAAACTATTTCTTTGATCATTTAATAATGACATTGACAACAAGTGAATTTATAGACAAAGATAAACTAAAACAATATAAGTTACCTACCATAATAGAAAATTACCGACATTTCAATAACTTGTTATTCCTTTGTTTTGAAATCTACACAATAGTGTCTTTTCACTTAAATGAGATGTTTATTATATTCTCATTTACATACTATCATGGATTGTCATTTTCAACTGTTTCATTTTCTTCTCGCTTTTTTTCTTTCTTTGAGTTGTTTACGTTTACTAGTTCTTGTGTTTATTCACTTGATACATAAATTGACTATAGGACATGTTCAATATGAAATGTATTCTAGTTTGTTTGTCTTTTGTTTTTCTTTAACATCTTTGAAAACAATAGAATATATTGTATACAAATCATTAAAACAAACTAATTCTAATTATATACTTGGTAGTAGATATACTAACTATTTTTAATGAAAACAATCAATATATAATCCAGTATTCGTTAGATGATCAAAACTGGAAAAGAGATGAATGGAAATAATGAAAAAAAAACAGAAAAAAATTTAAAACCATAGTAACAACAAGTGATAGAATAAAACTACATATTTGTATTTATTGCTGTAAATGAATAGAACAATTCAAGTGAATATTGTTTTTATTAACCATTCTATTCAATTTTGTATCAGTTCTTGTCAGATTAACAAAACGAAAAAAAGAGAGATTAGAACATAATGAAGAGGTTGTAACACCTAATTTTATTTAATTTCAAGTTTTATAGAAATTCATAACTATCTGTCTGTTAATCTTAAAGTATAACGTAGAATTTGACGCAAATGTACATCGGCTCAAGTTAACATATCAAAATAATATGGTAGAACAAAAGACAGGTATCAAAATAAATCCCAGGATAATGAAGGTAGTTACGGCGACAGTAGTAGTAGTAGTAGTAGAAAAGATTGCGCATAGAAAGAAATTGTATGGGTTTCTAAAGCGAGAAGAAGAGTGGATGAGGTTTTGTTACTGTACACGATTCTGAGCTATATGTCTAATAAATGATTATAATGATCAAGAGAAATCCATCCAGGAAGTTTACAATTCATGATATAACTTGGTCAAATTTTCAGTGACTTTATAGAGTACTTTCTAATCTACTCTTACACCAAACAACGTCTTTTATTCCTAATGACCAAGTTTTACATGCAAAGTAGGAAAGAGTTGTTTGCTGACCCGTAAACTCGACCTAAAATCTTGAATCTGTGCTGATATTAAATCACAAACCAACCTATCTGGTATGGTGAAACTTCCGAAGTGCTACAAACAACAATCAGTATAGTTTTTAGTTGATGTTAAATGAATAACACTTTGGAAATCTGTTTATTGAATTCCATGAATTAACAGTTTCTCATATTAAAACTAAAATTCTCCTTATGGATATATATTTCCTTATGCATTACATGAACTCATTTATTTCATTAGCAATAAGCTTTGAAGGATGTAAAAACCTCTACATATCTGGCCAACATCATCGATGAACATAGTGGAACTGATGCAGATGTGATAGCGTGGATCGGCAAAGCAAGAACAGCATATTTAGAGTTGAAGGACGTCTGAAAATTAAAATAACTGTCAACCAACACCAAGGTCAGAATTTTCAATACAAATATCAAGACAGTTCTACTGCATGGGGTGGAAAACTGGAGAACTACGAAAGCCATCATCCGGAGGATACGCGTGTTTATTAACAGCTGTCTACGCAAAAACACTATCAGCAACAACCTATTGTGGGAGAGAACAAACCAGATCCTAGTGGAGGAGGAAATCGGTAAGAAACTCTACAAGTGGATAGGACACATATAGAGGAAAGCACCCAACTGCATCACAAGTCAGGCCCCCACTTTGAATCCTCGAGGCCAAAGGAGAAGAGGAAGACCAAAGTACATATTACGTCGGAAAATGGAGACAGACATGGGAAGAATGAACAACATTTGGATAGAACTTGAAAGGAAGGCTCAGGACAGAGTGGGTTGGATAATGCTAGTTGGCGGCCTATGCTACATTGAGGATAATAGGCGCAAGTAAGCAAATAAGTAAGTATATCTATTTATCATTATTTAACTATCAACTTTCTAATAAATAGAAATTATTGTAAAGATGATAGACTTGTGATGTTTATTAAATTACAATACGATTGATACACTGTCTAATGTTTAGCTATTTATTATTCAACTAATATGGAAAGCGGATATCATACAAGTAGGAACTTATTTAATTAAATATATAGAGGATATTAAAATAACCAGTCTAGCAGAAATTCACTTCTTATTCAATATATAACAATAATGAATGATCAATTCAGTTCTTATCATTATCTTTTTATTGTACACAGTAGAGTGAATTCGATTATTTGTTTTAGTCTTTGTTAATTGGTTGAATTATTCTTCATGAAATACCAGGTATTTTTCTTTTAATTTCCTGAACACAATTATGAGTTATGTGATGTTTCTTTGTGTGTACTAATTGAACAAAATATTTGGAGCACTAATATTAAGAGAATTATGATAAGTCAATCATATTTTGTTCCGTATAACACAATTGGTCAATGATCGTGTTGACCTTACTACGAGATAAATTTCATTTTTGAAATTAAGTTCTTCAGTGAAATATGTAAAACTATCGAAAAGTTTACATAATGTTTTCCGAATTGAACTAACTGAAACGTGTATTTGATAAAGTATTTGGTATCAAAGTCTTGTATCGTTCAAAGGAAAACTAGTTATTTGTCGACTGACGAATTTCGACAGAACGAATACAGTTGAATTTCAGAGTGGATGTAAGCTGGAACACCATTGAAAACCTAGAAGCACTGGATGAAGGGTTGTGTATGATTATGGAATAATAGAATTTATACATTGACACCGTCGGATACCTGTTCAGTGGTCTAGAGATTAATAGTTTGCACGCGATACCTAAGATCCATGGTTGAATTCCCACGTTAGATCCCAGTGGAGACACACCCCTACAGTGGAGCGAAACGGCCGTGTATTGCTTCTGCGTTTTCAGTGGTGATGTGTAGGTTAGATGGACTCGTGAATTGAACTGTGAAAATACTATAATATCCACAAATCCTTAAACTAATAAATAAAATACACTTGATATGATCCAATGCGTAGTATGAGTAGTTGATTTGGCCTTTTTAACATGCTTACTTTTGCATTATTTGTTAACTTAATATTTATTCCAAATATTTATTAAAAATTAAGAGTCAAATATTTTTGCTTATTGTAATTTATAACAGAAATGAATACCGATCTCACTTTTGATTAGAATGGTTGAACGAAGCAAAGTGATGTGATGGATATATTTTTACGCAATTGAGGATTAAGTTGTTAAATATATCGCAACTGTATTATTAGTGAATGTATTTGGCTGATTACCTAAATTAAAAATGTACGGTAATGCTGTATAACCAGTGATAACAATCACATAATATATGTATATATACAATGTTAGCCATTACATGTAGATGAATGTTAGTATTCTATTTCAAAGAAAAATGATTCTTTTTAATACATAGGAGATGGAATGTGGTTATGAGCGGAATTCAGAATGTACATTTTGTCTTATTTAAGACTCGTCAGCCAGATTTGTTGGATCCCAGAATTGGCGGCCTATGCTCCACTGTGATTAACTGGCGTAAGTAAATAGTTAAGTATATTTTATTTGTATGAACTTTCCTCGTTACATACTTCTTTATCATTTTCAAAGATACGGTAGATCGGATTAGGTACAAATGAAGCAGTTGATGATTTTACAAAGCGGACAAATAAAACATGGATTGGTGTCATCTAATGCAGAATTATACTTACTGTTAATTTAAGACAAATTTTTTCCACAAAAAATTACAATTTTTAAATATAATGCAGTTTTAGATAACAAAAGATTAGTGTCCTGTCAACTTTTTTTATCAGTTATACTTCAGTGAATACAAACTAAGTCAAGTATATAGAAGAAAATTACGACTTATATAGTCTGGATGCGATATTTCAATATATCATCTACGTGTTATTGAATACTCAACAAAGCATAATATTATCAAGATGAAAACTTGAAAATAGAGGAAGTTCCAAATATTTCAGCAGATTAGTCGACAAATCGTGATATATGACACATCAGTCAAGCATTTGGTGACATTTTCAAAAAAGTAATTTCGCTTCAAAAATATACGTCTGAAGTAGATAGTAATGTGAAAGCAATCGTTATGTATCATATGGGAAAATGTAGTTTGTTTTCCATTTGCATTTAAGCCAAGCCATTCCAGCATATATGTATGAAAGACTACTATATGAATGTAGAAAATTCTTTCCATTAAATTTTCTTTAGATTCTACAATCTGAAAAACCACCAGATTTAGGGCAAAGTGCATCGTTTAAAGTTATAGAATGTGGACGGCAGAAGGTGTGGCTATTCGGATTACGAAACCGGGGTTATATGTACAGAAGAAATATCTTCAACCACTTCTATCTTGACCTACCTCATTGCCAATTAATCAATAATAATCTTAGCTAATGAGTGAACTAATTTGATTAATGTACCTACAACGTTTATTAGTCAAATATAATTGTCTGTAGTATTTATTTACATATTTTTGTATTATTACTGTGATTATTACCAGTAAAGATGGATGATGGCTAGCAGTGAATCCTGGACGCGCGTTTCGTCCAATTATCGTTATTATTATTATTGGTTAAGCATTATTATTAATGTCTCGAATACATGATTCATTATATTAGCATTCATTCCACATTACCATTTCTTATTAATTTCAAACTAAATTTTTACATAATATAGTCTTCCACTAGACATTTAATCGAATTGCACTATTATTTCTCTCAGCTTATCTGACCCAGATATATTCCGATCATGAACAATCTTATAATTTCACTTAACGTACAAGCCGATGTAAGTTAACATTTCATATGAGCTATCTCAACATTAACAATTTTATTTTATTTTACAATCCTACATTTACATGTTATTACTGTAAACGATGTACTTTGGCTTAAATCTGACCACTTTTCAGATTATTAATTTGGATATACAATTTTGTAGAACCTGAAGAGGATTTATTGAAAAGAATATTCTTCATTCATATAGTATTATTTTAATGTGATGGGGAGCTTTCATCTTTCAACTTCATAAATAACAATAATTTGATTAGAACAAAATAATTTTATTCTTCTACATTATATATCGAGTACTTATTAAGATAAACTATTCAGCAGTTAACTAGTTAATTCAATTAGCTAAAAGTGGATTGGTACAAACTACATATTAGACAGTTTTATAGGGATAACAAAAGTAGAAAACTTTATGAAAAACATTGGGAGTAAACTGTCTTGATAGCAACAATCGTGGATGTGGACTGCTAAGGAGTCTCACTCTAGGACAAAACGGCTGTCCAGTACTTCAAGGTTTCTAATGGTGATCAAACATCAGTTGGTTCATGATCTCAATAAAAAGGTTTAATAATCTCCACAACCCCATACTGAACATCATTTCATTCGTGATTAATTGCATTTTAATATCTATCTATAGATCATCTTATGAATGGTTCAAAGTTTTCAGCGTTTAAAAAAGCGATTGTATATTTTATTATCATATTATATTTTTTGTAATATTTGTTTACGTGTAAGTGAACACCTTCTATTTTAATAGTGGAATATATTGCTGATAGAAAATTCATCAATTAGCATGCCAAGAAACTGAGGAAGCAATATAACAAAGATGGAATCTAAATTTTTAATAGCTTATTAGTAATTGGTGTTTGATACAGCAAGTATATTATATACACTCTCAGATTTATTCCAACAAATAGACTAAATTTAGACATTCTGTTTATGACTTTTTCATGTTTCATGAGATCACGAATTTCAACTTTCGGAAAATGTTGATAACGATTGCTTTCAACTATTGAACATTGAAACCGATAGATCCTGGGGTCAAATCTCGTGAGGCGGGATCGTGGATGCTCACTGCTGAGCTGTCTCATACTAGGATAAAACAGTTGTCCAGTGCTTCCAGGTTTTCAACGGTGATCTAGCTTAGATCGACTTACTAATCCAACTATTAAAAATTAATATAGTCTTCACGAGTCCCTATTCTGATTATATATATATATATTCACCTCCACAAAAAAACAGATTTGAACTACTTAAATCTGGGCAATCAATACCCATCAAAATTAGTCTACACATTCCTATATTAAAATAGAATTCTCTCATAAAACCGTTTAATAGAATTTTAAAAAGTCATTACCGATTCTCAGAATTGAATTGACATGTAACATTTAAATTAACAACTATCTTTTCTAATAATAGAAAATCTTAGCGAAAAATATTACTTATAAAATAGAAATCGTGAGAAAAATGGCATTGAATCATGCTGAAATATATTTACCCTTGAACAATAATAGTCCATGATCTACTGGATACGACTGTAATTGTTATTTAATGACAAATACTTTTAAGGAACAATGAATGATCCAATAATTCGTTGTTTCATTGTAAGAAAAGTAAATAACATATTTCAGTAATTAAATTCATGAGTCGATGTAGGCTAAACCACTACTGAAAATTTGGAAGTACTGAACGGCCGTTTCATCCTGGATGGGTCAACTGACGTTAGACATTAACACCGTTGAATCATGAACTAGTGATCTAAAGATTAGGCGTTCGCACGCGAATTTAATCATCCGACAACTAATTTAACTGTTTAAAATTTTAGAAAATGTCATCAATGTTTCGATTTTAGATGCCGTTTGTTCTACATTGACAAAATTCATTCACTTTTTAGTTGTTCAATCATGTAAAACACAACTGCTTTTCATTTAATTAACTCTCACTATATCTTTTTTAACCAGACTAAATTTTTATGTTTATGTCATGTTTTATACTTAGGTCAGTTTAAGAAATAAATTATCCATTGTGATGAGATATATTTGACAGTCATTTTAATTAGTTCCCATTGATTTATGATATAGAAATAATGTAAATGTATTCAATAAATGTTGTTCATATAAAAGTCTTTTAGAAGTGGTTTTTTTTAAATAATTGATTCTCAAATACCTAAAAATCTATAATAAACTAATTCTTTGTCTCATTTTTCATTTTTCACTATGACGACAATATAATTTAGAATTACTTCATAGTCCTATCCAATATCATTGTTTGAAAATCATTTGGGTTGGAATTTGAATAGTATATTACCTAAGTGTAATCACCGAACAATGATATGAGTTCACCATGACCATGATATTGAAGGAGTTTCTGTTGAAGTTCTTGAACAAATGATCCTTATATGATGAAAAGCTAAGTATATTAAATAGTATCGCAAATCGATGTTCTGTTGAATGTTATGCTAATAATCTTCATAACAACTTCAAGTTGCTACTAATCAAACAAACAAATTATATATAAATTCCACAACATGAAACAACTCTAAACATAGTGGAATACTAAAAAATGTATACAAAATATGCCGCGCATCAAATTTCTATACATGTATTTAAGCAGTACAAATTACTGAGATTGTCATTTCAACGAAATACTTTGTGATCGCTTGAAATCCCGGATGTAATATTATTGTTATTCCTTTTGTATACCATTGGGCTACAAAATGTTAATCAGAATCTATTCATAGATAGAAAAACACAAATGTAACAATAATATAACTGACTTATATTCATGACAAGTTATACACAAAAATGAAGTTTACCAAACAAAATACATTTCTTTACTAAACAAACAATCCATCATTAATCTTAATCACTTTTTTGGTTAATCTATTTTCCTACCTACTTTTATTTTGTTTTCTTTTTTTGGTTTTAGTATTTACAGATTCCATCCGATTCAATGAAGTAGTTATTTTTTGTCACTGAGTCATTCTATACAGAGACTTTTGTTTGTATTTTGTCGAAAATGAATTAATAGAAGTACAGTTTAATCCGATTTATCTAAAAAAAAAAGTTTTAAATGACAAATGAAGGAAGAATTCTAATTATTCTAGATTAAAATCGAATTTAACATAAAAGATGATAAAGAAAGTGTTACTAGTTTGTTTGTTTGTTTCTTTTTGATTTAATTTTCAATAATTATCTTTTGTATAGTTAAATGTTTTCTAATACAAATGATTCTTCTGTCATATAATTAAGCAATATTTATGCTAATTCCAATGGCCAATATATCAACTTATTTATATTTAGAATTAATTCCTGTTTTTGGAAGTCACTTAAACTTATTGATAAACAGTACACAAATACAAATTATTTTATGCATTATTCATTCAAGTAAATAATTGGTTGAAAGTAGACATTAACACCATTGGATGCCGGCTCAGTGGTCCAATAGGTTAAGCGTTCGCACTCGAGACTGAAGGTCCTGGGTTCAAATCCCATGGGCGGGATCGTGGATGCGCACTGCTGAGGAGTCCCACAATAGGACGAAACGGCCGTCCAGTGCTTCCAGGTTTCCAATGGTGGTCTAACATCAATCGGTTCGTGATCTCAGTCAAAATAATTCGACAAGTTGAATAAGTAATAAAAATGATCATTGAACTGAATAGGTTGATACTACTCTGTGTAGTAGTCATGTTACCTTGATCATGTCCAGACAAGTTTTCTGGGTGAAACATTGGAATTATTTGAATTTGGATTGCCGAGATTATTTCAAGCATAATTTTCACACATACTGTCTTCTCTACAATTAGCGCCTAATTTTTGTCAAATTATTCGTTCTAATATTGACAAATACTCGCATAAGATCTAGATTGGTAAAAAGGTTTTCAAAAGTGATCACTAACAAGACCTTTAAGAAGAAATTGATGTGACTGTAGCTGCTTCGTGGAGTCAAACCCTGATCATTTATTTACACAATTTGAGACGCTAACGCTGAGATTTTTATTCACGATCAACCACCTAAAAGACTGAGATATTTATACTGAGTAATTACTGAGTAGTAGTCAGCGTTATGTCTGTCTATTTTTTAGTGCTGGTCGAATTCCATCGATCAAATAGTAATGCGAACATTTATCATATGTACTGGACTTCATCTAGATGTCTTGGATGTGAGTTTTGTGCCAATCGACATTCATTTGAAATGTCCACTTATAAATTTGTGGGAACCGATGCGTACACTTTAAAATATGGTTAAAATAAACGATCACCGTATTTTGATCATCAAAGAAAAAATCCTCCTAATTATACGGAAATCCATCGAAGGTTTTCATTTTCTAAAATCCAAACATATTCGTTGAATAAATACCCTTCTTGAAGTTCTTTAATGAAATGTGTAAAAATATTAAATTATAAATCAAACGATTCCTAGTTTTCGTGGTAACACCTTAATAATATGTACGAACTTACTGTACATTTGTTAGTTTGGAAGGTTTTATGACATTACTCAACTTTTAGGAGTCAAACAGGGAGGCTTTAGGACTCTCAGTAAACATTTTGCTTACAAACTGGTGAGTTGTCATCCAATTACTTAGATTCAGTTTGTGTTAATGAGCCTCTAGCATGCATCGACATTATTTATACTTGTCTCATTCCCGATAGGGCTGGACTATTTTGTTCAGACAGGAACTTCCCTTCCAAGGTTAAACCAATTCTATTTTGTAACAGCTGTTAAGTGATTTTCGATTTTCAGTTTTTGTCTTTCTGAAGTCATTCTGCTATGTAAAGCACACAAAGTATGATTATTTACCTCCTTAGTTTATGTAATCATCATTATCAATTTCAAAGTTGATTTCATTTACATAAATTCGATATATATCTTCAGATAGCTATAACGCTGAAGTAATGAATGTACTTTGACGCAAATAGAGTATTATCAGTCAGAAGTAAAGGAAACTAAATCTAAAAAAATGGTAGATTACAAAGTTCTCCATCATATCATTCCTTTATTTGAGTGAATGAAAGTTAAGCAGATTTGTTTCAATATACCTATTGTATACTAAAACTTTCCAAGTAATCATATTAGGCAATAATTCGTTTTTTATTACAATCATCAGAGAATTAGTTTTGAATGCCATGATGTTCAATATCAACAATAAAATTTGTATATAATGTAATTAATATTTATTTATTGCCTTTTATGCCTTTCAGTATAGACCTCAACTGAATGTTTACTAAAGATCTTTATACAAATAGATTTATACGAAAGGCAACATTTAACACCTCATAGATGTTAAATATTTGAAAACAGAAAGAACCAACCAAAAAAGAAAGATTAAGAATAGTAATATTCCGAAAGAACTGTCAACTATACAGAATAAATGCAATATCACAGATATGTTTGTAAAATAATGTAGATTAAATGAATTAAAAAAAATGAATCAATAAATTAAGATTTATATATACAACTTAAAGTGAATAGTTTTATGAATTAATGGTTTGAATAGCATAATTTACATTCCATTAGAAACGAAAAGAACAAAAGAATAAGAATTATCACATAGAATATTTAGTATAGTTTGTATTCATGGTTAAACTTCAATAAATGAATGGTATACATACTTTATTCATTACGTAACAACTATGAACTGAATAAAATCCACATTATTTGATTGATTTTAAAATGCAAGAGTGTTCATAAGGAAGATCTATCAATTTTTGTCACATTTCTTGTATTCTCCTTACTCCGACTTTTAACAAATATATGGCTTGGCAATTCGGATAACAAACACAAAAGACATAAATAAAAAGTCATATTCCATTAACAAAAAGGAATACAGGTGAGTGATATCAAGAAATGCTGTAAGATAAGTGCCAAAAAAGCCTCAAAGTACATATATATAGAAAATAAGTGAGATTTAGTTTGCAATTTACACAGTTGTATCTCTAAATTATTGTTTTATAACTGATCATACATTTAAAATTTGGTAATTTAATATAAGTCTTGTTAAAGCCAGATAGACTGCATAGTGGATTAACTCTTTGACTGTTTGGCGTACGTCTACAAAATAAAAAAATAAACGTAATACATTGTCAGATAATAAGGATCGTATCAGTGGGAAAGAATAAAGAATAACAATGATTCTTATACAACATATAACAAGTGTTTTCATAGTTTCAAGAGCAATATACATTGAAAATAATCCCCTCAAATGTGAAATTAATAAATAAAATGTAATAGTCTAATTATTTAGTCAATTACAGCTAGACCACCATGAAAAACTTAGAAGCACTGAATGGCCATTTTGGCCTAGTATGGGACTACTCAGCATTACGCATCTACAACCTTGCTCGCAGGGTTCGAACCAAAAACCTATCGGTCTCTTGCGCAAATGCCTAATCTCTAAACCACTGAGCCGGAATCCAATGCTGTCAATGTCTATTTTCAACCAATCCACGAGCGGGATTGTAAATGCGCACTGACGAGAAATCCCATACTGGGACTAAACGGCGGTGCAGTGCTTCCAGGTTTTCCATAATGGTCTAGCTTCAATTGATTCATGAATTCAAGCTTGAAAATTTGATTGACATTTAGTCAGTCTTAGATTTAATGAGTAATGACAGTTTGGATCATTATAATTTTTAACTTCAGATTAGTGACTGCGTTTAAAACTTTTTGTTAATAATCTATACAATAATCCGCACACCGTCTAGTTTGCAAACAATTTTTTTGTTCCTCATTATTATATAAACGCACATTTAAGTCATTCTCATGTTATCTGACATTTTTTGAAGTTTTTTTATCGTCACCTATTTTGCTTCGTTTTTTACATTAAGTCTAATCTTTATCTCACTTGGTAACCTAATTTTTTCACAACTTTCAATCTAGGTGATTAAAAAGTTGATTCCGAAACACAGTTATCAAATAAGTACGATGTTGACAACATCATCGTTCTTTTGCACTGAAAAACTCAACGAAATAGATATTTCAGGAAAATCATGAAAAACAAATAACAACAAATGAGTCAACAACAACATAATATGCATATGTGCAAAGAGTAGATGCATTATCATATTTTTTGTGGACATATTTTATTCAGAAACATTTGGTAATGTTAAGTGGCAGGTCGATTAACTATCATATCTCAAATAGCATTACATACTAACTTCCTTCCTAATACTCATATTATTAATTCCGTAAATCATCTTTGTTCGTTTGACCGTTATTGACTCAATACAAACTATGCTGAGAGGAAATCAAATATCATACTCTAGTCATGTCATCATTTACTATATTCTCAAAATGATTATAAAAAGTAAAGTGAGGCTAAACGTGTTAACTCGAATCTAACGCAGATAGTCAAAAATGGGATACTGGAAAATACATTAATGTATTTTTACTGGTTAATGTAATCAAAACAAGAACACCGATATTATATAATAGTACTGTATTTCTTTCTACTTCTAATAAAACTAACATATTTAAAAAAGGTTTTTTTCTAAGGATAATATGTGCAGGTAAATATCAACTAAATGTGATCTCTTGGTTTATAAGGACTGAAATCATAATAAGTTTGAAAGAAAAACTTCAATAACAACAAATTCATCAGTATAAGGTTGTGGAGATTATTGAGTTTCTGATTGAGATCATGAACTGAATGATGTTAGATCACCACTGAAAACCCGGAAACACCGTTTTGTCCTATTGTGTAACTCCTCGGCAGTGCGTTTGCGTGCCAGATCGAAGGCATTGGCTTCGAATCTTGTAAGCGGGATCGTGGATACGCATTGCTAAGGAGACCGATAATAGTGCTTCCAAGTTTTTAATGGTGGCCTAACATCAATCGGTTCATGATCTCAATCAAAATAACAAATTTGTTTCAACAAACCATAGCTTTTTAGTACACAAAAAAGCTCATTACAATGATACTTAATATCCCCTTTTTCTAGTTTCATCTACTCAATTTATGTTAGATGACATACGGATGTATAATATCATGTCAGTGTTGAATAAGCGAATGCAAAGAAATTTAATAAACAAGTAATATGATTAATATGAATTGCATAGGATAATTTATTTCATAATAACTTCATCTAAAAAAACTGAATACAAATATCTGCTAAATACACAAACGAATTAGAAATTAAGGATAACATAACAAAACACAATTACAAATAAAAACTATATACAACAAATTTGATCAACTTCACTATATATTTTGAATAGAAATGTATGAATGTATAATTAGGTCTTAGATATAATAATAAAATATAAATGTATTTTGCCTTACTTGATGAACCATTTTCTAATGAACTTCGGAATTCTTTTGAAGAATCAATTAATTTCCCATTTTCTTTGAATATATTTGAGTCTTCAGGAGTTTCAAAAACCAGATAAACTTCTTTACTAGATCCTAAATATTGTGTTGATGGTTTCGATTGGTGTAAATCTTTTGAATTAATTGATTGAAAAGAGAGAAGACTTGGCTTCTGCATATGATCCACATTATTATTATTAATTTTAGACTTTATATATATGTTATCATTATTTGGCATATAATGCTCTCCAGTCATTGCTTGTAAACTAACCACATATAATGTATTTGGTAGAAGATTATCCAAAACTATAGATGTTTCACTCTGTTCAAAAGAAATAATTAAATTGAAACTATTCAATAACATTATACATTGGTTTATGAATATAAACAACTCTATGTTATGAATTATTTATTCATTTCTTTTCTTTGTTTTTGTTGTTGCTGTTGAGAATTCTCCTATTTAAACATTAGATTTAATGAAATTTCACACCTACATGTCACTTACCACATATACTAGATGTCAAAAGAAAAATTAACTCACTAGTTAACTTCAATTTCATAAATAATTCAATGATATTTTTCATAGATTTGATTCCCTTGATAATTTTTCAACAGAATAAGAACAATATGAATTATAAAATGAAATGAAATGTATATTTCCATAACAATATCCTTGTAAACTATTCAAATAATTGTATTGGTTAAACTTCATTGAACTAATGTCCAAACATTTTGTTAATTTTAAAAGGTTCAATATGATATCCAGTAAATAGTAACCAGTGATAATGATTGAAATGTTATAATGAAACATCTTAATCATTCTAATTTATTATAAAGAACAAAATCATACTTACGTTTCGTAATACTTTTGTTTCAGCTCTTGTATGATCAATTCGAGGTCGAAGATTTGGCCATGATTTCCATACAACTGATTTCATTGCAGTATCTCGGCTTGGTCCCCATATAATTCTGAAAAATGAAAGTAGATCAATTAGAAATAAATCAGTTTTGTATTTATCATCTTTATGTTTAGTTAAATGTCGCTTATAATTGAGTACACTACTAACGAGATAATATTAGTTAAAGCTGACAATGCACAAATAGTTGTCATACTTGAAACGGCCGATTTCACTTTTATATATCATTTAATCAAATGTCTGTCAGTAACAATCATTTATCTAATACATTATCAATTCATTTCAAGCCTAAAATAATGGATGTATAATCATGTCTCCATTTGATAATTGAGCAAAATGTCAAAAAAATGTTGTTGTGAATCTGTATTTATTTTTTGTTGTTGTCAGAACGTCTACAATGAAAAGTAACATATCATACAGTCTATCTTTATTGTGATAAACCAGACAATTGAATTAGTGTCTTAATATTATACTTATAGCTTGTAAGGGTTACGGCGAATCCAGGTAACTATGATTAAATGAGATAACAAAAAATATTTAAAACCAGGTGGTTTGTGAAAATCAGTTCCACTTTTAAAAATTGTATCAAGGATTAACTCCAGATATAGAATTATTGTATACTAGATACCACTCCTTCAGTGCATGACCACACAGTACTACACACTTAATTCCCCACACGCTTCAGCTGGAGGATATATTCTATAAAATCAAAAGTGCGGCTAGATTATGTAGAAATTCTTAGATATATTTAAACATTTTAAGAGTATAACTGATCTGTCTCTTATTGGTATATATGCATCCTGTGCGTAAGATTCAAACGAACAATACAAAACGACTTAAAACTTCACCCTATTTCACAAGCTAGCGACTATCAGTACTAAGTGGATAATGGGATGACGTTTGAAGCGAACGGTATTGAGTTGGAGTCACGAAGTGAACATCAACTGTAGGATGTATGCATATCCAGCTAATGAGTCCCAAATGAGACGAAACGCGCATTCTGGATTCCACTGTTAGCCTATAATGCTTTTGACTTCAATCAATATTGAGGCAATCCAAACATTATGCACATATGCTAATAGAAGACTGATCAATGGCAACCCTGAACATCAATGGGAAGATTCAAACAAACAATACAAAATGAATTCTATGAGTATGTTGAAATTTGTTTTAGATTAAGAATAATTTATGCGTTATGTAAATCAATAAAACCTAGGCATTTTAGCTAAAAAAATGTCTCAAAAATCTCACCTGTGGTGCACTGGGAAAATAATTTTACTAGTCTTGTCACTGTAGATTTCTTGAGTAGTTAATTGTTGATAACTCCCAGATCTTGATACAAGCGCACCTGACTTCCAAGATATATTATAACTGATCGTTGGTGTTACCGATATTTGCTTATATGATAAATTTTTTGGTTCTGTTATAATATCTAAAACTGAGTTATAGAAATAGTAATTATGAGCAATCAACCTAATTATTATCATATTTCTGGAACATTTACAAATGAACCACGATAAAAATATTAGGAGTGATGAGATATAGTATTTCTTACCCATTTGAGATTTTGTCATCTTCTGAAAGTCTAGATCTCAACAGTCAACATCCTAATGTTATAAAAGTCTGTATCTTCCACTAAAGTTTTCATGCTAATTGATACTTATTTCGTTTTCCATACGTAACGTCCAGAAAAATAAATACTACTATGAAAACAAAACTTTATTTGTCTAACTTCATTAACTTACACTCAGACAAAGACATATATTACCACAAATACTTTTTCTGAAGTTTATAAGATTTACATCACATGTGAATCATGCTGATGTACTTTTGAATCATAAACAGTAAATAGTTGTTTGTAGACTGCACTCCTTTCACTAAACAAACTGATTTTATTTTATGGGTATAGTAAGATTTTAGGTGGAAAATATCACATTCTATAGAAGAGTTTAGAAAACTTCACTTATGACAAAATAAAAATGTTTTATTTTGTTCAGTGAACACATTACTTATTCAATCCCTTTTTTTATCTAACGTTCTATACAAAATTTTATCATAATATAACTGTTTGCGCTAAGGAAAACAAGTTCAGCTGAACAAATGTTTAACTGGATCTTGCCTCAAGAATGCAACAATGTGAATTATATTTTTTTACAGTATCCCAATTAGTAGAAAAGTTGAAATTCAGATGAATAAAGCACTTCTTAAGGTGTAATTAGCATGCTTTGAATTGATTCACTTCATCAGATTAATTATCTGTTACATACAAATAAGTCTAATCATGCTGATGTCACTATATCCAGGTTAAAGTTAATTCTCTGTAAAATATACATGTTTGTATTCAAGTTGATAGCGAATAAATTCGACATTTTTATTGTAATCAAATACTTTGTGTTGTTTATGTGTTAAGAACATGATCTTTAATAGATTAAATGTAACATTTTGGGATGTAATTTCCAAGTTAATCTTTTCATTTAGTACAGTGAATACATTTTATCTTCACTAGATACATAAGTTTTAATCATAATATTGTTACTACTTAGGTATTTAAAGTGTAAATCAATTTATAGAGCATCATTCTCTTGTATTTCGCATCCTTTCTCGCTTCTAATTGCTTCGTTTTTGACTTTTTCATCCATATTTTATTGGGTTATAAAAGCACCTTTTAGTTCATTTACTTTAAAACTTATTATAGATCTTGTATTTTAACATGATATCCTCTTTAAGAACTATTTAAGACAGAATGCTAGAAAGAGTCAATTGCTCTTACGCTAACTATTATGAGGGCTTCATACTGTAGCATTCGCAAAGTAATGACTTTCCAACCAGTGATTCCAGTATAAATCTAAAATGATAACTGAATCTCTGTAAATGCGTACGCTGGCTAATTTTATCTAGACTGTACTATTAAAACAAGCAACGGAGCCTCAATGACGAGATACTCTTTTTATGAATTACCAAGTGGATATTTTTCGCTCATTTAAGAAAATATAAGTCTTGATAAAAGTTTGCTAAATATACAAGGCGTAAATGACCAACTTTAGGCAGACTACAGTATTTTACGCATTCAGCTGCTTTCGATATGTTCTGGACTCATTATAAGCTGAAAAGGTAAAAATGCATATAAAAGATAACTCACTATCAACTAACCTTGTGTAGTACCTAAACACTTTGGTTTTTTAATCCATGAAGCTAATTTGACTGTGGAACATGCTGGTGTACACAACCATGCAGAAAGTTCAACATTATACCCAGATGTATAGACAGGGTGAATTTTTTTGTCCGATCGTTTAGATGATTCTTGTTTTTCAGACAATAATTCAATTAGATAACGACAATTAAAGTTAAGATTCGTTAATTGTAATGTTGCATGTCTTAAAATAGGCTTTTTGAATCTTTTACCATCAACATGATTGTTGACTCCATGTTTTACTGGATTCAATAAAATATATTTTTCATTTGAATTCAGTGATTCTTTACGCCGTCCAGCATTTTCTATTTGAGAATATGAAGGTTTAGTAAATTGATCAATATTATTGGCTAATAAAGCTTCTGATTGAAAGGAATTTGTTTCATCTATATTATTACCAGTGACAATGACAGTTTCAATGCAAACTTGTGGCGTCCAACGAACAATTAATGGACGTGAACTCACTAAAATAAATAAGTTAACGTGAATTAAAACAGTAGTATGTGGTAATATTTAAAATGTCAGAACTATTTTCTTCTCTTAGATTCAGAAAACAGCAATAGTGTACATTAGTATATCATGAATGGATGATTGAGATTGAATGAAGAACATTGATTTTATGCTTTTCTGAATGAATAATAAATATCAATTTATTTTCAGAAAGGGGTTTTTTATGGATATTATAGTAATGTAATAGTTGGGTTCATGAGTCAACTGAAGCTAGACCACCATGGAAAACTTGGAAGCATTGAACGGCCGTTACTTCCTAGTACGGGACTCCTGAGCAGTGTTCATTAATGATCCGCCTGGCGCGATTCGAAACCAGTCTCGCGCGCGAGTGCTTAACGTTAAGACCACTGAGCCGGAATCCAATGGTGTTAATGTCTAACTTCAACAAATCCACGAAATTGCACCACCGTCCACCACTGTTTTCAATGAGTTATCACCTCAAAACAAACATGGTTGAACTCCACTGGTCACTGTTTCTCACTAGAATCATTTTCTCATACAGGTAAAAATGAACTTATAATACGTTTCTTTAAGCTAATACATCTATTAACATGGACATAAATCCACAAAAAACATATTTACACACTGAACCAGATCCTATTAGTACAGCAATATCATTAACAAACTAGTTTGAATATATCGTCTAAATGAACTTGTTTGTTCTTTTCTTTATTTGATATTTTGAAAGCCTGAAGAATTTTATTTGTTTTCTAAAAAAACAACACTTGTTTCGATATTACAAATATAACATTTATCATGATGAACTCTCCTCTTCTTGAGGATGATCTGTAAGACATAGTAGTATAAGTTTATATTTTCAAAAATGTTGGTAAGGACTTTTAAATTATTTTAAAGACTCAATAATTTTAATGATTTTAACATAGTAAACTATCATTCATTTTTATTTTATTAAAGATAATTATGAACTGAGATTGATATCATGAATGAATCAATGTTGGATCATCATTGAAATCCTGGAATTTCTAATGAAAAGCCGTAACCAATGGAGTTCGTTCATGTCTATTATGAGTTAGTTACTCTCTGAAGAAAATGGTGGATGGTCGCGCAATATAAATGATATGTTGAGGTTAGACATTAACACTGTCGGATATCGGCTCAGTATTGTAGAGGTAAAGCGTTCGTGTGCGAAGCCAAAAGTTCTTGGTTCGAATCCTTTTTGCGCGCTGCTGAGGAGTCTCATAATGGGACGAAGCGACCGTCCAGTGCTTCCAGGTTTTCAATGGTGATCTGACATTGATCCTTTTATGATAATAATCTAAGCTCATCAATCTCCACAATACTTTAATGATAATTATGAACTCATTTGAGTTAACACAAACGTACAAAAGCGATGATAAATGGATATAAATGACTTACACTGAAATATAGTTTAATTGTTTTTTACATTATAACTTATTTGTACCAAAATCTTTAATCAAAGTAAATAACAATTATTAACCATTAGAAGAAGGGGAATACACATATGGCATGATTAGGTAATCGATGATAATAGAACAATTAATATTCTTATAACCATTACATGGTCCATAAGTAAGTAAGTAAGTAAGTAATAACCATTAAATAAGCGTACTATATAGAAACATTGATATAACTTTTAATGCAATCGTTTTAAAAATAAGCCTTAAATGTAGTTAATTGCTTAATTAATTAAACATGACTTTTGATTGATTGTTTACATACAGTATCATAACTAAATGAAATATAACAGATAGATATTTCCAATGGAAATTAATAGAATGTATTAATACTGTCAAAGATTTATGTAAACATGAAGATAAGTTGGATTGTCATATGAAAAAGATAGTTGGAATGTCCCAGTTTTAATAGTTGAATTTATGAGTCGATCGAAGATAGACCACCATTGAAAATTTGGAAGCATTGAACGGCCATGTCATCCTAATGTGTGACTCCTCAATAATTAATATCCATAATCCCACGCGTAGAACTCTAACCCAGTACCTTCGATCGTGAATGCTCACTGGTGATGAGTCGCATACTTGAAGGAAACGGCTGTACAGTGCATCTAGGTTTTTAATAGTAATCTAACTATTAAAAAATTACTACAATCTTTACAAATTCTCATTCTGATAATAATTATCTTAATAATTTTACTTACTTGTTTGTTGATTTAACTCTGTTTTAGATGTTTGTTTTAAATCATATTCATATATTTTGAGTTCAGTTATTAAACCATGTCCATCAAAGACAGCTACATCAGTTTCCATTGATAATTCTGCAGTTTTAATATTTATTGATGAATCAGATGGTAATGAACTTTTAAATACTAAACTTTTACTAGTTCCATTACAAACAAAAGAAACATCCGATTTACCTATACAATGATCAATAATAAAAGGTAATAATATTAAATAAAGTCCAAATATTCAAATTATGGTTTATTACATAAATCTATTGTTCGTTAAGTATACTATCCTTTTTATACAGGAAGCTATTTATTCAAACATGGTAACATATTTAGAGAGTGTATGACTGTTATTAGGTGCAAAATCATAAACTTGAATCATATAAATTTAACTAAAGACAATAAGATAAACAGTTGATTGATCTTCAAATTTCGCATCTTCGTCTTCAATTAAATATATTACTGAAGTCAATATATTAGATCTTAATAATTTTAGTAGTACAGTGTAGAAGGTCATTTTTCCAATTATTCACGGACTTAAATTTATTCCAGATTACCATTGAATATCTATGTGTTGTAGTCTTTTCATAAAATCACTTCATAGAAGTAACTTAATTAACAAGAAGCTAGTGATTATATTTAAGATGGGATTATATTATGGACATAGTCACAAACTAAAGAAACCAATGTAATGGGTAACACAGTATTACTTCAACCTATTTACTATTTACAAACAATTTAAGAAATACTCTACTTTTAGTAAGGACAGTGAACTACAAAGTACTCTTTTAAATGGAAAAACGAAAGAAAGAGTAACTGAATGGATATCTATAGGAATGATGAAATATTTAATTATAGTCAATTAATTAGAACCTTAGATATGATGTAAAATGCAGTGGAAAGCTTGGAATTTCATTTACTTTTCCCTACTCCAACATGTACAAACGGGTATGACTAATTCAGCATTGTGTCTGAGTCCTAAACATGTAGTCCGTAAGTGTTTACTCAAAGTTTTTTTCAATTTTATGCATAGCTCATATATTATAATAAAACAGAGGGTACATGACACGTTTAAACAAAAAAAATGTACAAAACCCGTACATCATGAAATAAATCACTCATTTAAGAATGGCTAACAGGTTAATTGTATTTTTGTGTAGACGCTTTTAATGCAATCTTCAGTCAACATACTAAACAAAATGGTCCAAATAATGCAGCGGAATCCATGAATCTAGTAGCCCGCCAAATATAGAATTCGGCTAACTATAAACACCAACTGAAAATAATATTTCAAGCTTGTTGTCACAAAATATTGGTAAAACATCGTGAAGAATGCTTCAAATCAATATTTCATCCTACAGTCTGTCAAGTTAATGAAGAAACATAACATCTACTAATGAATTTCTAATGCTTTATAGGGTCAGACAACGATTCATATATTATGAGACTAAAATTTTGATATGAATAGCAATTTTCTGAGTTGCGAAGACCTACCTGAGTTGTGGCTAAGGTGGTCTTCAGAGTATGACTCATCATAATGGTTCAAATACTTCTTGTTTTTTAGATGTTGAACAGTGTTTGCATCAATTTTCTTTAAGTTGGCAATTAGAGAATCTTCTCTTTGATCTTGGATTGAATCTACGTTTGGAGTATGAATAAACAAAGTATTTGGTTGTGATCTAAGTTGAGTTGAACCCCATTCACTCATTGCAATTACCTGAAAAATAATTTGAATTACACGAAATAAAAATCAATACATATTGGTTCCATATTAGAAATCCGTATGACTTGAAAAAAGGAAATCAAGCTATCTAATTAACACTAGATTTATGATCGTTAAACATTCAACATTCATGTAAACACCTTTTTTTTCATATTTTTAATAATTACCTAATTGTGTATCCCATCATTCATAAATGATAGAGACTTGTAATCATCTGTTTAAATGTTTGTAATAGTTGTTTTATCCATTGATAACTTGTCAATCAATGATCTAAAACCATCACTATATTCAGATCTGAAATCATTATTTTGTTGTGAAACGATATATATCTTTAAATTATTTAGAAAATACATTTTAGTTATTAAATTTTGGAGACTAATTTCATATCCATTATACAGTCATGTTCAAACAAAATCGTACATGATTACTTTAAAAACAGAGAATGTTTCATGTATAAAGTGGAGTATAATTTCATAGAAGAATGTATCAAGAGTATACTTTCTTTATAATTAGCTAATATGGATACAATATACCTCAAAATTTGTTTTATTTTAACTTCTTCAAAGATGTATTTTGAAATACCATGTTATAAAAACGTATACAATCTCTTCAATTTTAACTATTCAAATGATAGTTATAGCTAAATGTATGCTCTGAAAAAATCTTACCTCAATTCGATACAGTACTCCAGGATAAAGATTTGTCAGCTGATAATTTGTTTGAGACTAAAGAAGAAGAATTTTAAAAAAATACTCAGCGATTATTCAAGAGAGCAATGAAGTATATTTCACTGTGATTAACAAAATATAAAATAGGTAAATAGAGCAAAATCTTTTCCATAAGATTTTATATTTCTCATGTATTGTAAATTATTAAAGTTCAAGATTTTAGATATGATAAAAAGATGAATGATTCTTAGATGGTGGTTGGAGGTAGTCGACAGGAAACCCTAGACCCGGGTTTCGTGCTACTTGGCACTCGTCAGCAAGGTGTGCCTGTAATCTTGAGGGAACTGGTGCTCCCTGGTGGATTCGATCCCTTGTCACCCAGCTTCACAGTCAGAGACGTTATCACGGAGCTATCCGGGCCGCGACTGACCTTCTGTAAGACTGAAATGTAATCACAATTGATTGATCACTGGGTGGTGATGAATATCATGCGTGTCAAGTCCTTATTTAGTGCAGATTGAATGCTATCGACCACGTTGCGATGTGGCCACCAGTCTAGGTGACTCGACATTGCGGGCACTATATATTGAGATTGGATTGTGGTTGGAGGTAGTCGACATGAAATTCTGGACCCTGATTCTATGAAATTGGTTACAAACATAATTCCACTTGCGAATTTATTTTATCACATAAATCACATTAGTCAAATTGGTGGAAACAATCTCATCAGTTAGATAGATTAATCACATGTTTATTTATCAATAAAATATTTATTCATTTAGAAATACTGTGTGCCAATGATTTTATTGTAGTGTGTGCTACTCATTTCGATAGATATAAGTAGTATGTATCATCAATCAAAAGTCGAATACTTGGAAGCAGAAGGTTAAGAAGATGAAAGAAAAGAGAATGAGATCAGTGAATGATTGTTGTTTAAATGAAGGGACAATGAAGTCTGAGACAATGTATGAATATTTTGCAAATGAAGTATTAGAGTATGGTTTTTCTATTTAATCAACTCTGTAATTTTGTACTAAATATATGATCGGTTGTCTTCAACTGTGTTTTCCTTCACTACAGTATGTTTCCCGTGATTCCGGTAAAGTCACCTAAATGTTTAACATTTGACTTCAATGGATCAATTTTCGCTTATAAAATGATTGTGGATAAACTTATCTGAAATGTGGTTTTGATTACTGATTCATCACGGCGTTCATGATTCCTAATACACGCCTACTTAGCAATGTCAATCAGCGGTACATAATACTTATCGTTTGTTACTTTTTCCAAGTAATAACTATTATTCAAGTGACACACAGGTTAGTATTTGCTCATTTCGATAACCTTATAATAACCGCATTATTCAAAATAACTATAAAATGTGATATGTAATAAACAAATTTGAAGTGAAAGTAGACTTTACTTGTCTTTCATCTTTATAGTTTCTGAAAAAAAATGATTCTGATGTATTTTACGAGATAAGCAGTAACTTTTTTTCTTATATAGATGTAATTTCAAGAAAATCAATGTTCCAGTTGTCGTGCAATGAATATATCAGTTACTCTGATGTTAAGTGAATCACTTGTAGAATTAAAAGGCTACAAAGCCTGTATAAGTTCAACAGATTTGTTGTTAATCATTTAGTAATAATGTGACAGAAAAAATTCAAAATCAGAGTCATATATTTATTCTACCATCAACGAAAAACTAGATTTATAAATATCTATACAACCCTTTAGTATAAGATTTGAATAACGTTTAATTATTTCTGCAAGTCATTATATATGGTCTAACAAGAAAACTGGTTCTCATTTATCATACTGTAGTAAAACTATGTAGATCTAACTAGTACACATCAAGTTTTGTATACACAGCTTGATATGATTCCAATTTCAACAAAGTAGATTTTAAATTAAAAGTTTGGGATTCATTTACCGATCACAGATCGATTTTAATTAAGTTTTAACTACGATTATTTACTTGGTTTAATAGATATCTTAGAATTTACAGTAATATATTAAGTGTAAGGACAAATTGTCTTTGAACACATAAAGGGGGTTTCAATTTTCGTATAGTCAAGGCTTCAATAAATCTTAGTATACATCTTTGAAGGTTTTTGTATAACACTACAAATGCTGATTTGATGTCAACCTTATGACCCATCTTAATCAAATGTTTCGCAATGGAAGATGATGTCTGTCTATCCTGTGAACTTATTTGGCCATTGGAATTCATTTGTTTCTGCAACCATTTTCATATGTGTTCACCCACCCTTAATTGCAAATCACGATTGCTCCTCCTTATGTACGTGTTTCCACACATACATGTAAACTGGTACATATATATATTAATATATTACATCAGTATTTTTGTTGATTCTTAATGAATTACATTAACCAACCAAAGTTTATACTATAACGTTAACCTTATTGGTGAATACTATATTATCCTAATAAATTTTCTACATTATAGCAATTAATTTGTTGTGTTTTTCCTATAATCTGTTTGATTCTTGTTTATCGAATGAACGCTTTAACACATTTAACCAAAAATCTTGTCAATAGTGAACTGTCATGAAATAATCTAATACAATGGTGTGTATATGTGTGTCCGTTAAAAGTTTCATTTTACATTTATCTACACTAAATACGTAATTTGTAGTTGGGATATATCTATATGAAATAAAACAACACGTTAGTCTGGTGAGGAAAAAAAATGGATAAAAGTATCCAAGTGGTCATCATACTGAATTATTAGTATTAAGTAACTAATTTTAGTTTAAAAAAAATTTTTTTTTGTTTTACTCTGTCTAATAATTTTGATATGAACTTCACTCTCACCTATCAACATCAATAATTTATATGAATCAATAATGAAATTCGTAATGTTAACTTACCGATGGAACAGTATGTACAAATTGAGTAGGATATTCAGTGAATTTATGATTATTATCTATATTTGCAGAATCAGGACCCCAAGAGATCTATTGAATAATGATAAATAATATATATATATATAATAAAAGAATTATATTGAAATCTATTTCTATATGACATAAAATTTCATATCAGAAATACTTTAAAGTTAAATAATCTTGTATATTCAAAATAAAACAACAATAACTTCATGAATGATGGAGGGCTAGGCTGTACAGATGTAGATGGAGTGTCAAAACCAAGAGAACCCCATTGATTTACTGCTGCCACTTGAAATTGATACTACCAAAATATTTCATTGAGATAAATGAATAGTTTATTGTATGATCAATAAATGGATAATCCATAGAACTACATTACTTATATCCATTTGTCATGAATTAAACGTAGGATTGATGTAATGTTTGGAAGGAATTTTAAGAAAAACATTATCTCTTATGATTGACAAAACAGTAATATTCTTAAATCAGAACAATTTGCAAGCAAATTTATTCATGTTAGAAAAAACAAGTTATCATGAACATTTCTATGAAAGAATCTTCTTGAATAATCGGTTTACTCAAAGTTTACATTATGTGGACAGTTGTAAAATGTAAATATTGATTTTTGGGAGATTTAGAAATAGATTATAAGAGTCATATTTAAAGTATCATGATGGTAAAGAATAAGATTAAATATGATAAAACTATAGTTTTATTTTGCTAAGAAAAAATTGAAAGCTAACGGATATTGTGAACTCTTTTATGAATTACTATTACTTTTTTTAAACAATAATGTGATTGATACAAACTTTAGATAATAACGGAACGATTATATTATTTGAAGCTTTCTCATTTTCAAAAATTTCAAATGCAGTTTCTGGAACAGATTGTGAAAATTAAGTTTCTTTTATTAATTTTAATGTCTAAAAATGAAAATCATGAAACCCTATGAAATTACTCAAGTAAATTGTGGTGAATATATGACTCAGTATCTTATAATGTTTAGGGATTAGTTAATTCAAACAAGATTAATAATGGTTATTAAGAGCATAAACCTAAGAGCTCTAGACAGTTTTTTTACGTCCTAATGTTGAGCTCCTGTACAGCGTTCCAGCACTTCTAGGTTTTGAATAGTTATTTGACTTAGGCTAGTTTATACTCTTAATTATATTCAATAACCTCCCCAAACCACTAAACTGACAATATTGGTAATGTTAATCGCTCAAAATATTAGCCTCAGTAAACTCTGCTACCATATATTTTAATCACAAAACTAATCTGTCAAGAATTGTTGATTAATTATTTCTGTTATTTGTTGTTTAGTAACATAACTTTAAAACTTAATTGTGTTGAATGATTCAGTAAAAGCACTTACCCTATACTCAGTAACTGGTAATACGGTAGTTGCTGGACTGTTCCAGTGAATCCGAACTCTTATTTTTCCATTAGCTTGTAGTGTTAACAATTCGTCGGCCAAGTCTTTTGGAGGTGATGGAGGGCTAGGTTGAAGAGTTGTTAATTGTACAGGTGGAGATGGAGTGTCAAAACCAAGAGAACCCCATTGATTTACTGCTGCCACTTGAAACTGATACCACCAACCAACAGCAGGATCACTTAGTTGGGCACCTTTTAATGTAGACTAACACAAAAAAATGTTTACATTATTATGATACTAGACGTAATATCAAAATCCTACGCATTCAAGCATTATTCAAAGATTCATGAAATGTAAGGAAATATTTGCCATAAACTGTGATACTACTTTTCATTTATGTTGGCTTACCAAATTCTTTATCGCACCATAATTTTCATCAGGTTTTCATTGAATTGCATTCATTTATTAAGGAATACTTCCAGTGTATCAATAACGAACAAACCAAGTGAAAATTTCAAAGCTCATAATATTTAGAATGGAGTTTATTCCTCTAATTGCATTTTTCATGAATTTAATTACTTTTGTACGTAAGCAACCGTTTTTTAAATAATCTAATAGCTTAAATAATTGGCTAACTAATTATTTCTAGGAAGAAAAAAATAGGTAAATCTAGAGACTGCTTTGTTCAAATCACAATCTTTTACACATAGAAAAAAGGCTTATTTCCTCAGCAACAACAAAAAAACGTAGACTAATGAATACTTGAAAATTTTAGTGTTAATAATTCTGAAGCGCTATTCTTATTAGTAGCCTTGAAAAAAAATGCAAAAAAATATCTATAACGATTATCAGGATTAAATTATATTATATACAACAATAGATAGTGGTTAGCAGTGGAATCCAAGATGCGCGTTTCATCCTATTGGTGATTTGTCTTTTGGATGTACTTGCATATCAGAGTTGATGTTCTCTCTGAAACTTGAAATCAGTAACATTCACTTCAAATGTCATCACGTTATTCACTTAGCTGTTTGTGAACTAAGACAATATCAAGGTAAGACGCATAGGATGTACACATGATAATAAGAGACAGATCAATTGCAGTCCTAAACATCAATGGGAAGATTCAAGTAAAAAATACCAAGTGAATTAAATTACATTGTTAAAAATTATGCCTTTCTTTCATAAATACTGGTAAGTTGTCTGACGAATTTTAATCTCATGAACATCATGATGGTTTAACTTAACCAGTCCCTAAATATGGACTATTTTTTCTGGTTCATTAAAATAAAGTTAGTAGCAAAGAACTATTAGAAATATAAAATATTATGAAAGTATCATGATACCATATTACATTATAGTCCTTTAGTATAATCGTATATTTAATAACAAACATGTTTTTCTCCAGTAGTTTACGAATATATAATAAAATTTAAACGTTGGTCATTAATTAAAAGATCACAAGCAGTTTCCCAGAAGGTATCATAATACATCTGACAATCGTGTTTCAAGGTAATTGGTATTCTTCAAGATTGCTATGTGAGCATATATGAGAATTAATTAGTCAATCATGACGTTGATTCTTAGCAAGGATGTTAAAACAAAACTTTTACTGAACTTCTTAACTATGGTATTCTTTATCTCCTGGAAACCAACCTACTTAGTATATATATATATATATATATATATATATGATACCACACGTTCACATTCGTAACTCATGTAGGGAATATATTTATTGAATCAAAATCTTTCAACAGTAATAAATTCTTGCATTTAAAATAGACAAGTTATTGGCTTATCTTACAAGATCCTGGTTAAGATGAACAAAAGGCAGTGTTCATATGGATCACATTGGGAAAAACTGTAACATATATTTTCTCCTCTATACAATTAATTACCAATCCACTGATTTACTTTGAAATAAACTAATACATTTATTTCAAGATATCACAATCATTTGACATATATCAAACAAATATAGGGTGGGTGTGGAGAGAGAGAGGGGGGAATAATTTCATAAGAAAACATGTTCGAAGATAAAAATAAAAAAAATTGTTTTTTGCATCATAAGTCATTATTGATGTTTATTTCTACTAATTTTTTTCGAAAAAAAAAACAGTTTTACATCAAAACAAGTTTGACAGTTGAATAAAACAAGCAAACAAACAAAATTTAAGATCATGAAATAGATAACTTTTAAGAAAAGGTGAAAAAGATCAAGGTAGATTAGATACAAATGACATTTCAAACAATTTGACACTGATGACAAATTTTTATTGTATACGGGAAAACAATTTTAATGCAAAGAAAAAACAAAGGAAAGAAGAGAAATAAAAAGATAATATTGTACATCTCAAATACATTGACAATGATTGCTGCTTTAAATATAATGAAACGTAAAGAATCGAAAAGTTGCTTTTCTTCACTGTTTTCATATAAAATTATCAATTGGGATTTATTACCTATAAATTGATGTTATTATTTAATCTAATTAAATATTTTTGTATCTTAGCAAAATATATAAAATTTTGAATTAAGCTGAATAAATGATAGGAGATGATACTGTTTATTATTGCTAATATTTTTTTTGTTTGCAAATCTATTGATAAAAAATCGACGTAAATTTTATCTTAATTCTTGTGAGTTGGGAGATTGTTTATGAATATAGTGATCTTGATTAGTGCTGTTCGAGATAGGAGGGTGGTTTTTACTTCCCGGTTGCCTACAATGTGGAAGGGTTTTTCTGGAGGTACATGAAAAGGAAAATGGGTTAGGGTTGGCCTTAGTAAATTGACAGCGTGGCCGCAGTGCACAAGGGACAACCGTTTGAGGTTGGTCATGCACAAACGTCTTGTGAGTAATTTTCGTGTTAGCTTCGTACTAATTGGAAGCTTACTGACGGAGTTGGAAATTCGTGGGATAAGGCAAGATGTGCATTTTTAGGGTCGACCTTTTCTAACTCCACCCCTCGTTTGTGGGAGGGCAGCATCGCTCTTGTGCTGGTTGTCTGAAGGATACACCTTACTGCCGTTACAACTCTGTACAGTCAGCAGTACGACTTCGTCTACGGACTTTAGGTTTGCTGCTTTGAAACTTACCGCTCTTCAACGGGACAATTGTTTTAACCAGTATGGCTCGATTGGTTCACGATAGGCGAACCCGACCACCACGTCAAGGTAGCAGCAACGGTGTGGTCTCTTGATTCAACGTGTATAAATGTCAATTTAAGTAAAATTTTCTAGAAGTTTTCGTGGCATTTGCCGATTAAATGTGATGCTTTCAGACGTTTTATGGCTTCTAAAGAACTTGTTGTGGATTCCTCGAGGCATCACAACAAGAAATTCAGGATAACGTGACTTATTTTCGAACAACATTACTCTGTTAAACATATGATCGTATTAAAAAATAAAGCGTCAAGAAGTATTTTAACGAATTGTTCTCTTTCAAATTTATCAAATCAACTAAAAAAATTGTTGTTCCAAGTTTTTGATAGGTTCGCTAATCAATCAATTTTAATCATATTCACACCAACATAGGTAACGAACATGAAAAGATTCTATTGACCACTTATCAGACTTATGCTTTTATGTAAATTTATACAGTTCATTACTTAAATATGATTTTTGATTGTTCAAATGTTAAGAAATATAATACGATAGCTTGCTACATAAACAACAGGATACCAGCAAAACTATAGTTTACGTAGTATAAAATTGTAAATGCTCATTTACGTTTCACTTTCTAAATCTTTCCAACTAAATAACTTTCATTCAACTGAATACCTATTGTTTTAAATGTTTATTTGTTTCTTCTCTATTTCATTAGATTTTCTTCCTTATTTTACATCGTTAATCATCGTCATCACTATCAAAACAAATAAAATTCTGAAACCATCCGTAAAGTTATATGCAAATCAATGAAATGCCAAAAAAATGTGAATTCACTAAAATCATTGACAGAAACATTTGCATATAAGTAGAATAGGTGATTTCATAGAAAAATATTCTCATAAATAATTTTAATAGAGTTTAATATAAACTGATTTCACAAACCAGTATGATTACATTTATTTAAAAGGGAACTAAAAGTTACAAAATGAAATCAATTCTAGTCAAATCCAAAATACAGAACTGTTAGGGGTTTTTGTTTACGATAGTAGGTTCGTAAACAACTTATGATATGGATTTTATTTTGTTTTGGATTATCGCTAAAAAAGTTTACTACTGACTATAGAAAACTATGTATTAAGTCTAGATGTTGAAATGGACTGTTAACAACTTGAAAAAAAGTACTTCAAAACTTCAGCATTTTAGTCGTTATGTTTTAAACTGATGAAATAAAATCATTAAATGTATCAAGTACTTTTATTTACTTAAATATATTGTGAGTTATTAATGTCTTTATCTATTACTAAACAAATGATCATAGATCGTTCGAAGTTAAACATAACGCCGTTGGATGACGGGCGGCTCAGTGGTATAGAGGCTAAGCGTTCAATTGCAAGACGGAAAGTTCTGGGTTCAAATCCCATGAGCGAGTTCGTAGATGCGCACTATTGAGGAGTCCCATACTAGGACGAAACGGCCGTCCAGTGTTTCCAGGTTTTCTGTAATGGTCTAGCTTTAGGTGACTCATGAATTCAACTATAATTGTTATTATTTAAGAATACTTAATTAAAGGTACTATATGATGTGAAATCAGGTTAAAAATCTCTTGCTAAATATTTTCAAACGTCTAAGACTTAAGCTTTATCGACAATAATTAGAAACTTGGTTTTAAAGGAAAGTGGATGTTTAGTCTTTAGTCTACCTAACATAGAATGCCTAAAGTTGTAAGTACTTGTTCCTACAATTCTGAGGCAACTATCATGAAGATAGGTCAAGTTAACTCTGTAATCATATGATATGAGTGAATTTAACCGCTAACACGTTTCAAAAGCATTCAATTTTAAAAAATACATTCACTCACCACAACTAATGTTTTCCAGGGACTTGACATACGGTTATCATATTCCGGGCCAAAATAGGATTTGACTTGTAGTACGTACACGGTTGGTAAGCTAAGATTACTGACTTCTATTTCGTTATTATTCCAAGAAACAAGAAACGATGGCGGATGTTTTTCTTCCAAAATACGTACTGTTGGAATCGGGGGCAAGATTGCTGTCAAAGTCAGGCATAAAACAGAAAATAAGTGATATACTCAAATTACAACTGTGATGTACCAAAAATTTCAAGATTTTTTAGTCACTAAATACGAAGTATCATTAAGATTTCGGGTTTCCTTTTAGATTAAAGTATTTATAAATATTGATGTTGGTTATGTAAAATGTCGTTTGTTTTAAACTAAGCTGAATAAAATTTTTATGAATCTCTTAAAAATGTGTAGCTTTGTTAAGGTAAGAAACATGATGAGAAAGTTACGCTCATCAGCTTCAGTCATCCGATTAATCCTTAAGATAAAAAACAGAAAAATATTCGAGTTTCATTTTTCGTTTTTCTACGATTGTGCCAAATTGAAGTGTCCCTATATCAACTGATATCATTCATCCATCTAAATTCTATACTCATTTGTATTTATACGGATTTGGTTTTAATGCATAAACGTTATACAGATCGTTTTTAGACGATAAACGTCATAATGCCAACATTGAATTCGCAAATTACTCTCATTTAAATAATTATTGATTGAATTCAATCACAGTCCAGGTCAAACAAATACGAACTCTGTTCTATTACGTTCACGTAGTCACTTCTAGGCCAATCAATTGTCTATATTATAAAGGCGAATATAGGTTAGTTGGTTTTAATTAGACTTTTCTTATTTCTATGTCTAATACTGCGTTTAAATAGAACTTCAGATATAATCTCAAAGTAATATTAATTTATTTTGAAATAAATCTGTCAACTCTCTCATAGTTAAGTGGCAAAATATCATAACTGTCAAACAAGAGAGAGAATATTCTTTGTTTAAATATTATTATGGGCGTACGATAGTAAAATTTCATGACAATTACTTCAACAAAAATTCTGAAAGCAATCTATGTCTTGAGTTATATTGAAACATGCATGAGACCTTTAAGGCCTCCATATTATAGTTCTCATTATTTCTGATGAAGTTTTGTTCTGTGAGCTTTCATCGTTCTTCTGAACGACATCGTCCTGAAGTTTGTGCTGATGATGTTGTTCAGACGAACGATGAAATCTCTACAACCAAACAATCCAGCTCAGAGAACAAAACTCCATCAAAATCATCTTCCTGAGCTACAAATCTTTTCTACCATCTCGATATTCCTAGTAAGGAAAATGGAGTACCTTTCTTAGATAAAGTTTAACCCCTTGAATTATTAATCTTTATTATTCCATTCAGTTTTAGACGGTTATCTGTTCCTAAATTTGAAAGGTGTGAACGTGTGATAAGATTAACTGTTCTTCTGAAAGATATTCCTCATCGATTTCATTATTAAAGGTAGAATGCAATTCGAATATGAAGACTTATGCAGTGATATTTGTTTTAGCAACTTTTGATATAGCTAGCAGTGGAATCTGGGAACACAAAGATTCAAACTCTTAAGGATGAAATTTAACGGCTTTTAAATTATTTTCAGGTTATTATTTTAACCTTCTATATGAAATTACCTTTATTAAATAAGGCTTGTTTGCATTGTGATTGACAGCATTTATCTTGCTTTTGTGGACATTCAGCATCAACTGTGCAGCTGGTTATTTCATTAATCGCACTGCTATGATGTGTAAACCAAGAATTCTCCAGCATATTGGTTTTTAATCCGTTGTCGCTCTCAGTTAAAGATATGGGTTTGTCCAAATTAAACTGTGAAGACTCGGAAGACTCATGTGATGGATAATTCTGAACATCATTTTTGACAGATACTAAATTTGGTATGCGGTGAATTGCAAGGCCAATCTGTTCGGGGCAATCACCAGAGCGTCTCTTCAATGCGGCGTCTAAGGATCGGCAACCAGTAAGACATGACCATCCACTAGGTGAATCACCAGACTAAACAATAAAAAAATCATTTAATCTAAGTGTATTGAACTGAATATTAAATTACACAGTTTATGAAACCGTCTACTTATGTAAATCGTTTTAAATTAGTCATTCGAATAATTAGCATTTGCAACCTTTGTGTTAGCACTAGATGGCATGTATTCACTTTGTAATAAGATAATGATTAGTGTAGCGAACGAGAACACAAGTGGAGACAATCGAATGCATTTGAACACAAATAACAGAACATCTTAGTAAAATCTTAAAATTATACAGTAAATACTTCATTTGCGAAATGTTAATCAACTGTCTCAAATCTCACTATTCCTTTTGCAAATATCGTCTCGGAATTCATTGTTATTTCGTTTCCACATCAATCATTTTTTGATCTCATTCTCTTATCTTTGAACTTTTTAATCTTCTGCCTCCAGACATTTCTCTTTCGATTTATGATACTGCTTATATCTGTCGGCATCAGTAGCACACACCACATTAGTATCACACAAATAACTACATAAATGCTTCAACATCTATGCTCATTTTCAGTATTCCGACTAGAAAGTGAGCTAAATGAGATTGAGTCCATATTCAATAAAGTTAAATCTACTTCTGAAATCATTTGATACATTTGGATAAAAAATGAATTTTATTTATATTGTCGTAAAAATAATTTAAAAAAACCTACCAAACCACCTTTATTTTACTTTACAACTCATCCTTCCAATATCAGATCCAATGAATATATACACAATGACAAAAGAAAACGGTTTAAGTTAACTTCCTCACACTGTACTACATAGTTCTCTATATTGTTCACTATAATTAATGGTCACTATCATGTAAAGTTTTTATAATAAGTTACAAATAAGTAAAATCTTATACTTTTGTTTTTATTATGTTCATAATTAAGATACTTATGGTATTATCAATTTATCAGATTACATTCTCTCCCTATGACTATGTGATTAGATTATTATTTTTTTTATTGAGATCATGAATCGATTGATGTTAGACCGCCATTGAAAACCTGGCAGGGATGAACGGCCGTTTTGTTCTAAAATATGTGACTCCTCACCAGTGCGCATCCGCGATGTTGTCCGCGAACGCCTAACCTAGACCACTGAGCTGGTATCCAACGATGTTAATGTCTAACTTTATCTAATGTCTGAAGTAGATTCCCTTCTCTACCTATCTATTCATTATCTAATTATTTATTTGAAAACTCAGTTGACTAAAACTGCTTTATGTAAATTTACCTAGAGAATGTTATTTTAGTAAAACAAAAACGAAAGAACATAATGTGAGATTGGTTATTTAGTATGTGCGAGACTAAACTCCGACAGTTTTTTGCAAGTTTGTTTCGTGTTGTTTATGTTTCTTTGTTTTTTCTAATATTTCCAATCTTCCATTTTGTAAATAGTATTGAATATTGTGTGTAGTTTGTTAAAAAAATTACTTTCGATATTACTTATGACAATTTGTTATTCATCATAATTCAAATCTAAGAACCATTGGATGCTAGATAGTAAATGTTCCGTCTTAAGTTTAGATAACCACATGGATATAAATATAAGTAATTCAGTAAATTGGCTGATTTTTTAATATTTGAATAATATTATTACTTTCACAAAAACATGTAGTGTTAGGTGTAATATTCCACAAAATCCACACCAATCCACAGTTTTCATGAACAGTTTACTGGACAAAAACTCGTCAATTTGACTGTTTCTGACATTTACACAATCGGAAAAAGAAAAAGAAACCAGTGTAAGCTCCAGTTTTATCAACCTAGATTTATTCTTTGTAAATCTGTGGTATAAATTTAGAATCAGCCTTTTCAGTTATTACAATCATATCGAAATTCACATTGACAAAGTGAAGTGATTGTTCAGAATGAACATATAAACATTTATATCTATTGTCATCTCATTGTAGAATTTGTCAAGTAGTTTTTGAAAGACAATAAGAAAAATATGACAATGAGTTTAATATTGAATTTTGTTTACCGATAATGGTTACATTTGTAACGAAATATGGCAGTAAAAATCTTGTGCTTTACATAACAACACAAAAACGTCAGATGAAACTTGAAGATACACATTTTTAGATAGAGATTTTCTTTAGTAAGCTTGAACGTTTGTGGAGGGAAAGTTATTAGGTCATCTGTTCATATTAGAGCTCTGGTCTTTGATAGTTTACTAGGTGTTACATAATTAATATAAGGTTTCACAAAGTATCATTTGCAATGAATCTTGTGTTGAATATAATTTTACATTTATCTGTTAGCAATAACCATGATTATAAGGAGTTTAGTAAAATCAACGTTTTAATAGTTGTGTACTGAGCATTCCAGTATTAGTATTCTTTGTTTTAACAGTGGTAATTCCTTAGTAACTTATTTAGTCTAATTTATAACAAGTTGATGCTTGTTGTGATGAAGTTACTCGATTAGAATGAAATCTTTACATAAGTAATCAAAAAAGTCGAATGATTTTCTATACATACAACTGACCTCAGAGCATACTGGTACAACTGAGGTTACAATTTGTATCAAAACATTTTCACGACTTTGCTAATCGCAAAACTATCGTGGTAAGTAGTATAAAATGTGATAACGACTTCAGAGTCACTTTGTATATATATACATTATTCTATGAGTCATCACAAAGTTCTTCATGAAAGGAAAGAGGAGATATGTGAGTGTAAATGATAATTACAGTAATTAATAAAATTAACTGTTCTCTTTGTAATTGTAGGTGAAATAAGCTAGTTTTAAATAAAATATGGGAAAAACAAAAAAGTTAAGAGCATTCACTCATTGATGAAAAAACCTTTTGAATAGAATATTCTATTGATGAATTGAATAGTGAAGAAATTATCATTTACAGATGTTTAGTGAATATAGTTGGAAATGATACTCAAAGAAATAAAGAAAATAAAGCACAATTTTAAAAAATAGCATAATGCAAACATGTATATTACATTATAATTAAAGAAACATACCTCGCACATTTTTATGCAGTCACTGTAAAAGCGATCTGAATCGCAAGCCTGTTCACACTATCAAAAATAAATGACAAAATGGGTTTCTATTAGACAAATTGCAAAAGTAATACTTACATATTTTAGATAAGTTTAATAAGAAGAAATACATACAGCTTGATTTGAATTAGCACATCATTCCTGAACCCTTATCCTTAAAATGGGGAAGTATTTAATATTTGCTGAGTTGTAGAATTACATATTTTATTCGTTTCTGTCTATGACTAGATACAAGAAAAAGTTGTTGCTGATATCATTTAGTCAGACATTTGTGTTGGAATTCAATCGTTTACAATTAAAAAATCTACACTCCCCTTAGTATATAGTGACCAACATTAAATGACGTCGCTGTTACCTGATACACTTTTTAGATGAATGAATGTCATTAGTCAAGATTTGCTTTTATTCGCTTAATTGTTACCACGTGATTAACACAAAAGTAACTTGTAGGACTAAAATCCTTTTCTGAATTTCCTAATTTCAAAATATTCTTCATTTGATGTTAGCTTTTGTAGAGTGAATAATCGTCATCAATTGTTACCTAATACGTCCTTCATCTTCCTCAAACTTTGTTTTGGTTTACTAAATGCTCACACTATTTACATCTAAATATTTGAAATCATTGAAACTAAAGTAATAAATCGATGGTGCAGAGGCTAGTTTATCACTTAAACACTAGAGAGATTCTGATCGTTTTTTTTAGTGATTAATTTACATGATTTCTGTTTTGTAAATCAATTTAAGCTAGTTGCTATTCAACACGTTAAGTTGATATTCACATTTTCAAAGTTCAGTTTCAACTTAATCTGCAAACTGAGCTTCTCAAATACTGTATCTTTAAGTTTGTTGGGATTATTTAAACAATAAGCATCAATCACGAGTTAAGCTGATAATGCAAGTCACCAAGCTCAAACAATTTATCCATCTATTAACCTCGAATCTATAAAGTTAAAAACAATTGACTATGATCTATAACTACTGTTTTAAAAATCAATTAATTTAAGAACAAATTTTAACAGTCATCTTTCATGAATCCTGGACATCAATGACCGCTCAAATAGTTATTCTGTCATTAAATTACTGACTTCGATAATATTCACATTTACGGTCATTTTACTTGAATACTGAATTCATACATAATAAAACGAAATCAGCTGACTACTCATTTGTCTTTTTGAGAAAAGGTTTCACCTTTGAAGATTATATTGCTCACAATTAAGTCCAATTTAATCATAAAGTACTATCTAATAGTATACAAATTCATATTTAAAACATCTAAAAAAAACTGCATTTTATTATATACATTATATAAGCTTACTTCATCATAATACAAAAATCCAGGAGACAATTGACTACATTTATCACGAAGTTGAACTGGAAATTTCATTAAGTTATTCACAATCTCTTCGATCTGATTTTTCGTCGAAACAAAAGTTAAAAAAAAGAAGACAAAACCATAAGAAAATGAATAAAAACAATATGATTCATTAATCTTAACTGACCTTAAGGTGTGCCAAAGTGTTTGCTCATCTAGTTTAGATTTAGAAAACAAACTTTATATTGATTAATATAACCTTTAACCCCAAAGTTACTAAAGAAGAATGACTATTTTTTTTAAAGCAAAAATGAAAAAGAAAATAATTTCACTGAGCAAACAATTTGAGATAATTACGTTTATTTAAATTTATTCATTTTGGTTCTGACCTTAAAAAAAAGAAAGAAAACTGAGAAAATATAATAAAGATGAACTGTGTAGGGAACATGAAATAAGAGTCTAATGAAATCTTATATATCTATCTATCTATCTTACAGTAAACGGTTTTTTGTAAAAATAAATGGGATAGAAAAATATCTAGTGATTACGCCTTTTCATTGCCTTTCTTATGAAGTAAAATACACAACTTAATTTTATTGTTACGTCTAATAGCAAGTAAGTTGTAAAATGATTAAGGTGAATAGTAGACCTCCTACTGTGCATTAACAAAACAACAACAAAAATGGGTTAAAACTTAGTTCATATCGAATATTTTTTTAGAATGATAATTAAATAGAGAAGGTAAATGTAGATTACTGTGCAAAATCAACAAAAAGAAAAAAATGAGATATCCAAAATATTCAAAAAATCTACTGGAAAAAGAAAAGTTTTTCGCAGGGGGAGGGGTGGAGGAAATTAACTAGTTGATTTTCAACTGATTTTTTTTCTGGTATCTTGTAGATTTAAAATGAGTTTAAACAAATATAACATGCAAGGAGTTACTGATATAAATGATTTAAACAAAAGTCAATTTAACTCTAAGTTTGTTAAGCAAAGATGGGTAATGGCTAGCAGTGGAATCCAGGATGCACGTTTCGTCCTATTTGAGACTCTTCACTTGGATGTACCTGCATCTCACAGGTGATGTTCACTCTGGGAATCGAAACCGGATTTGAATTCTTTGGGGAAGATCGTGGATGCGCGCTGTTGAACAATTTAATGATTCTATCCATTTATTGGTGAAGTGTTAGTGTGGTGTGTGCTACTGATGTCGATTCATATAAATAGCATGTATCATCAATCGAACGTGAAATGTTTGGAGGCATAAGGTTAGGAAGATCAATGAAAAAAGAACGAGAACAAAAAACGAATGATCTGGAAACGAAAAAAACAGTGAAGTCTAAAACGATTGATTGACATTTTGTTCTGTAATTTTGTGTTCAAATACATTCGATTGCCCCAGCTTGTGTTCACGGTCACTATATTAGTATTCTCCAATTGAACCTGTGGAATATCACTCCACTTCTTATCCATTTCCCATTATATGTTAAAGTTTCTTATCTTATGTTTAAGATTATGATATGTTTGAATAGTACTGGGAAATTATTTCAGATAAATGAAATTCACTCATAAACTAATACCAGTTGAAAATGAAATGAAATCAAATTGATTGTATATTTAATTACAAAAATACTAAGGCAACTTCTTCATCATAAACTTATCAGACAACAGTTGAGATAAAAGTTTGAAATTTCACATATCAAAGACAAAAGAAAAAAATTATCAAGACCTTGAAAGTTAAGGTATCTTCTAGAATATGAGACACATGAAACCTATGAAGTTTAGTATGTTGCCTAATTTAAAATAGATTATATTAAGTTGCGGATTATTCTGATTATTAAGATTGGATTTAACAAAACATATATTTCTCAGAGTATTTAAATGTTATATTCTCATGATTTAACAGTCAGATATTTAACCGTATTGGATTTTGGCGCGAGATTCACTCATCCATTTGGTTAAATAAAGCTTCGGCATTATAGTTGATGTCAGTTCATGACGAAAACCCTAAATCTAATTCCTAACCTTAACCATCAACCGTAAATCATAATTCGAATTTCTCACACTAATCTGTTACCCTCACGTGGTCCTAGTTATCAGGTAGACACTCTCAACGTCAGTCTAGCGTCACTCATAGGTCGTTCATAAATTATAGTCTTACCATTATTTCTCTTAATTTAATACATATACATGATTGACTGAAGCATTAGTTTCTAATAATTATTCCAAAAAAAAAACACTTTGACTTAAGGTTATAAAATCGGCTGGTGCAGAACTCAAGAAAAAAGTATGTTCAGTTGGTAATTACTAACCGTTGTAATCAATCGTACTTCCTACCGAACTACCTAACATGATATCGAATTCTCTATTTTGACTTATGTATAATCATTATTTAAAATAACCTCTTAATAACTAATATATAAATGAATCCATCACATGAACTAAAGGTAATGAAAAAATGTGAATGCAAGCATTCGATCCAACTATCATCTTTGTGTCTTCTTTCATAGGAATAGTCATTGGTAATAAAAAGTATTTTACATTGAAACTAATCAGTTAATTGATTTTAAATGTACGTTTTATTCTTTTACTCAAAATTTATACATTTTTCTATTTAGCTTAAATCTGAAATGTAAATATTAATATTCTTGCATAAAGATGACTTTACATTTCTTTTTTGGCCTTTTCCGAGTTTAACACATTGAAGCAGAGTATATAGTTACTGTGTAACAAAAAAATATGACATAGAAACTTGATTTTATTACAAGATTGATAATCATAGTGATATGAATCCCTTTTAAATTGAAAACAAAAAAATCAAATAAATTGGATAGATTTTTTTATTAGATAAATTTCTGAAGGGGTTTTGTGGAGATTTTAGAAGTTTCACTGATTGAAATCAGTGGTCTAGTTGGTTAAGCGCCTTGCGCCAGACTGATAGATTCTGGGTTCGAATCTCGCGGGGTGCAGTATCATGGATGCGCACTTCTGAGGAGTCCCATACTAGGACGAAACGGCTGTCCAGTGCTTCCAGATTTTCCATGGTGGTCTAGCTTCAATTGACTCATGATTTCAATCAGTGAGATAAATTTCTCTTAAATGGTTCAAAATGTCTATCCTGTTAAAATATGATATTAAATGTTCACGAGAATTAAATGTCATAACAATAATAATAATGAAAAACAATATATAAATAACATGAACTTAGTCAAGAAGATGTAGAATTGTTTTGTATTGAAGTATCAATTCGAAGTTCAATGACATTATCTATCGATCAGGAAATAATGTGAACTAGAAACCCTGGAGATTATGAGATAGATCTATATATGTAAAAGTTTAACAGAACATCAGGATCAAAAGTAAAAGATATGACAAATGAAAAGGTTGACAACAACATTAACTGTAATGCTTAAGATTTCAGTATATTAAATGACTAATTTCAATTTTATTCTCATCATATTCATTTTTCATCTACTTGAAAATCGTTGGATTATAAGTTAAATATTGTGAGTTGATCTGATGATAATACAGACTGTGGAGATTTGTTTTTACTAGAGAAACTTTCATGACAGTGTCTTATATACAGATTGATATTGTAATAGACAATACTATAAGCTCAGGATTTATTATCATATCAAATGATTAAACACATATAATTTCATAATACTTTGAAATTAGTCACATTTTGTTTCATTATAAAGATTGACTTGATCTCAACATAAAATCTACATCAAAGTAAATATGTCATACAAAGAGTGGCTTGAAAAGTTGAGCCTCTTTACTCTGTCCTATCGCAGACTAAGGGGAGATCTAATTTTGATGTATAGAATACTGAGAAATGGTTTCGGACCTAACTTATTCTCTCTTTTTCTTCCCACTAGATCGGGACATTTCAGAGGACATAGCAGGCAAGTAGAAAAGCCAAGAATGAACAAAATACTCGCGGCATACAGGTTTTTACACCGAGTCATCAATACTTGGAACCTGCTGCCCGAAGTTGTGGTGTCCGCACCTTCAATTGACTCTTTCAAGAGAAGACTGGACACTCACAGAAGCATACTAGAAAAGGAATAACATAGGCCGTAGGCCTTCTGTCCTTACTACACAAATCTGAATCTGAATCATGTCATACGACTACTTATAATTTACTCATTAAATATGTCTATAAAATAGCTGAATGTGTAACCTGTAAAATGAGTAGCCAGTTAAAATGTTAATTGTAAGGATATAAAGAAATCGATATGTATTTATATATATATATAACAGTTTTAAACTTGATCAACTGCAACTTTGAGAACTGATTTATGGAAAAAATTTTTATCAAGATGCACTTAATAAAATATGAAATCATAATGATAATAGTTGACCTCGATATAAAAACATATAGACAATTATTGAAAAATGCATTTCACATGAATCAATAAACAATGTATAGGTGATTCTTATTATTGTCATTATGCATATTCTTATTGTTGAAGTATAGAGTACGTTTAAGAACTTGGTTTGGCTTTTTTTTAATTTGTATCTTGTTATCTATTATTGAAATACTTGAAATTTACTTGATGTGTACATTTTAAGGTCAGAATAATTCTCACAGCTGTCAATATTATTATTGATATTTTGACATAAAAATTTATTGTTTATGGGTTATAACTAAATGACAGTACAAGTGTTCAAATTAATTAGTTTCATGGTTACTGTGGTATCGATATTATTATCGCTATTATTTTCTCAGTTAAAGGTATCTATGATGTGCCTAGTTTCTTTATAAACAATGATTGGTAAGGTTCGATAAACAGATTAGTGCCCATCACTCGACATCAAATAATCATTAAATATATTTTCTATTCAACTCACTATGTTCATACTAAATAACAATAAATATAACAAGATTTACTTATTTACAAGTTGGACTTCGAGGCTATGTGTTTTACTTCTATAAATTCACTTATAACATAGTAAAACCAAGTACTTGCTCTCTAATTTAATAATATAAGTATTTACTATTTATTATGTTTTAAATAAACCCTTGAATTAAAATCCATAACGCTCGTTTTGTTTCATTCGACACTCATGAGCCAGATGTTTCTCATAGAAATACTAATGTACACAGTGAAACTATGCTTCGTTATACATAGAACAATTTGTTGGGTATCATGACACAATAGCAATCGCCACATGGGACATGAACACGATATATCTAGTTAACGAGTCCCAAGTTAAAAGAACTATGCGTCCTATTATATACCATTAACAAGAATTCAGCATACAATCACCTCGTAGATACAAATAAGATCAAGGTGTTAGTTTAAAAAGGTCATATACCTACACTGAGACATCATATTAAACCAAGAATATCAATAATAACCAAGGTCAAAACATTCAGAAACAAACTTCAGTTCTAATATTATTTAGAATAAAATCTGATCTACAGTTCATTAAATAATCCAGTGTATAAACTTTCATTACTTGTTAAAAGTTTTGCAATATTTCCAACTAAAACGTATTTACATAGGAGTGCAGCCAAACATTTCTGTCAGTATATTTAATGTTTTAATTTGCTGTTTCTGTAGAACTTATGGTTCTCTAATCTGTTTACTGCTTTCAATGTGAATTTACTGTAAATGAAATAGTCATCGTACAAAAAAGACTTGCGCACAAATTTAAATTACATTTCGAAATTGTGAGGCGTTTTTATGTTATTTTGAATAAATCAATAATATCTGAATTTTTCCTAAGACATTTTTTAACATTCACAGTAAACTATTTACTCTCTAAATAGTATACAAATGATTGCAAAAACATCTAAACCCTGTTCGTAACAGTTTTATTGGATTGAATGCCAACTTCTATCAAAAAATGCCCTGAAATCATTCCAAATGTATTATAACTATTCTGAATTTTAAGCAAAGATGGAAAATGTCTGGTCCTGGAATCCAGTGTGCGCGTTTCGTCCTGTTTGGGACTCGTCATTCGGATGTATCTGCATCTCACAGTTGATAGTCACTCTGGGATTCGAACACAGTACCGATCGCTTAAAACGCCATAACGCAATCCACTTAGTTACTGAGTCCTGATAGCTGCTTGCTTGTGCAATGGGGTAAAGTTTAAATTCAATTGATGTTGTTTTATTTGCACCTTCCCATTGTTATTTTGAACTGCAATTGATTAATCTCTTATTGGCATATGTGCATACTGTGTGTGTTGCCTCAATATTGCATGAATTCACAAGTATTATGAGCAAAAAAATGAATAGGACGCGTATCCGAGATTCCACTGATAGCCAGAAGCAAAATTACTTCTTTTCAAGTTCATTAACTGATAGATTTATTTCATTTAAACTTCACTCTACGTAAATGACTAAAATCAAAAAACTTATTCGTCGCCTTTTATATATGTATTATTCAACTAAATTATAAATAAAACATTATTATTAATTGGGAACAGAGGATAAAAGTAAACCTTTAAAAAAGAATATCCATTAAAAGACTTGTTGATTTTGTCGTTGTTGTTGTTATCGTTGTAGAAGATGTCATTTGAATACTCTTCTTACCCTTTATATTTGTCTTTCTCTCTTTCTTTTGTTTTACTTTTTGAAATGTAATAGACATATGCCTAAAATGAAATTCATTTTGTAAAATGATTCTTTTATCTGTATTTTATAAAATATACATTTAATTATTGAATTGAAGGCGACTATGAATTCCCAAGTGATCATTTAATGATACTAATAGTAGTTTTCTTTTCTTTATGTCAATATCCTTGTAAAATATTGACAATTAGGGCAATTTAAATGAATAATGATAAATAAATTAAACAAAATTTTCAATGGTTTAGAAATGTATCATATAGAATTTTACAAAAATTGTCAATCTCAATGTATTTCTTTTAGTTTATGTTATAACTCTAATGACAACTTATCAAAAACAATAGACAACTGAGTTAAAGATAGATGATAACAATAGTTCTCATGAGTAATATTCTATAAAAGTATAACAATGTATAGTCAAACTATCACTACTACTGCAGTGAACAGAACACGAGTAGTGATAGCTCAGTGGTAACGTCTATGACTGTGAAGCTAGATGACACGGGACCGAATCCGCCAGGGAGCACCAGTTCCCTCAAGATTACAGGTACACTTTGCTGACGAGTGCCAAGTACCACGAAACCCGGGTCCAGGGTTTCCTGTCGACTACTTCTAACCACCATATAACAATCAAATGTATTTAACATAAAATTACAGGACTTGTTAATAAAATCTAACAATCATAAAGTAAATGCTTCATTTGCAAAATGTCCACCAATTGTCTCAAAAAAACTTAGACTACATTGTTCTTGCATTTTCATACAAATTGCATCCTGTTTCCAGTCTATACTGTTCGATCCTTTTGCCTCTTTGCTGCCAGACCTTCTCTTCACGAGAAACATCATATAATACTTATCTCAATATAAGTAGCACACACCACACTACTACTACTACTAATACTTGATAAAAAAGCCTGTCATTTGATAAAAATTTCAACTGAAAACTAATATATAATCAAACTTAAGATTTCCTAGAAAATCTTCTTTTAAGATCTTTACATTAGTCTAATGAGCACTTTGTAAGAACAATGACAGATATGACCCTACGGAACATAAGTATATTTACTAATAATTGAAAGTTTTCACAAAATATCAGTCATTCCAGTTCAGTTAGTTTATCATTGGTTGTTATCATTAAATGATTAGTACTGAAGTAGTTTTCTTTTTCAATTTCCATGACAATTTGTACACTGTATCTCACAGAGATCTTGAAATAATAATTTTTTTAAAAAATATTTCATACTTGACAATTTCTAGTCCATATACTGACGCTTTCAACAATTAAATGAAATCCCTTCTTAAGTTTTGTTTACATATCTTTAAAACAACTAGATTATTTCAGCTGTAAAATTACTCATAGGTGTCAAACAAATCAGATTTCACCACTTAAAATCATTGTATCTCTTGTAATGACATATAATGGTTGGTTTAGGAATTAAAGTCTTGAGATCTGTATAACTCATACATATCATACGTATTATCGGTTAATATTTATTTTCATTATGCAGTTTCTTCTACTTCATCAAACAACTTTTACTAAACAGTTTGACTATATATATATACATTAATTTAACTTAAACTAATCACCTTGTGAAGCATGATAAATAAATCAGTATTATTTATGTAGTTATCAACATTGACTAATCGTACTATTGTGAATTATGTTTGTCTATCTTTTCATTCATTTATACAGTAAGATAAGTGAAGGTGAATGGATATAAATGTATACTGAAATATATAATTTATACTTTATATTCATTTTGTCCACTTTATCTAATTAGATTTTCAAACTAAGTGTGAAATTATTTAATTTATTACCAAAATAATGAGAGAAATAAATAATAATAATAATACGATAAACTAATGGAAAACTCTTAACTTACCATTCTCTTTAATATATGCAAATAAGATGGATCAACCATAGCAATATTATATAAAAGAGTAGATATTACGGTAAAAGGAAAAGTCTGCGTATAAGCGCTATATATATATAGTTGAGACTAGTTTATATCTTCAATGGTAGTTAATCAAACATACAGATAATGAAAAATCTATTGAATGCAATAATGATTATAATCTATTCTCATCAGTCTTAGGTTTCATAATTTTTTATAAATTAATCATTTTAAGGTGGTTTACTTATCTTCATAAAGTTATTCTGTAAGTAATTTGTGATTAATAGGAACAATATCAGTAGTGATTAATTAATTATAATCAGAGAGAGATTTTGTGGATATTATAGTAATTTAATGGTTGAATTCATGAGTCAATTGAAGCTACATCACCATAGAAAACCTGAAAGCAATGGACATTAACACTGTTGGATACCGGATCAGTGGTCTAGAGATTAAACGGTCGCGCGCGAGACAGAACATCCTGGGTTCGAATCTTGCCAGACAGGATCGTGGATATGCACTCTGAACAGTCCCATACTAAAGCGAGACGGCCGTCCAGTGCTTCCAGGTTTTCAATGATGTTCTAGCTTAAATTGACCCATGAATTCAACCATTTAATTAATTAATTCACGAGTTTCTTTATGACTGTAGTGAACAAGAACACAATTAGAGACAATCGAATGTAATTGAATACAGAACATCTTCGTAAAATCTGAGAATCAAACAGTAAATATTTTGTTTGCAAATATCAATCAATCATCTCAGAATTTATTGTTCTTTAGTTTCTACACCAATCATTCTTTGTTCTCGTTCACTCTTCTTTGATTTTCTTAACCTTCCGCCTTCATACATTTCACTTTCGACTGATGGATAATTCATGTTACTTATATGAATCGATATCAGTAGCATACATAACATGACTATGTCTTATAATCATTGAATGAAATGTCCAAACAGCTAATTGAACCACATTTCATCGCTATTTGGCTTTTTTTGTATTTACATTCAATTATTCAGTGACTGTTTTGATTAAATCTAATCCAAAAAATTACAAACTATTTGAATTCATGCCAATTTCTGGAAATTTCTGCACTATTATTAATTGACAGACATTTACATTTATTAAGTTACTGAAGATAATGAACGTTTTGTGTAGTTAATGGTTGTAAAAGAATTTTCAATCGGTACCTCTCAATGGTGTGCATTAGAAACGATTATTAAATACGGTTTAACAATTCAACTTATATGTGTTTTTTTTTCGAAGTTAAAGTAGGTTCTTCATTACTTCTGACAGATTAGGTATTCTAAAGAATGAAAGTATACTTGTGAAATGATTTATTTCACAGAATATATAAAGAATTAGATCAGATTTTTGATCGATCAAATAATGGAAAATTTCTTAAATTTCTGTAAAATATTCTATTTGCTAAAATACATTTGATAGTATGGTGATAGTAAATGCAAATAAAACAACAGACTATCACAGTATCACCTGGTCATTTATTAATTAGATCTGTGACAATTAAAGTAGATATGTCCTAAAACGTTGTTTTTCACTTAACAAGTCTTTCTAAAAGGTGAAATATTTTAAAAGATTTAAAATGAGAAAATATTATGATCACCAAGCAAAAAAAATGTTAACATCAGTTACTAATCATAATTAATTGATCACTGAGTGGTGATCAATGTCATGCGTGTCAAGTCCTTATTTAGTGCAGATCGAATGCTATCGTTTCCTGTTGACTACCTCCGACCACAATTTATTATCAATTACTAAGCCATAATAATGCACCAACCTTAAACTGATATCTGAACTTCTAATGGTAATTATGCATAATACTCACTATTACATTATATCAATATTCTTTGTATTTAATTTAAAACTGTTTGTTTTATTTTACATTATTCATAACTAATCTCAATATAAACCTGAGAATTGAAACCACATTTTATAGTTTCTATATATAAGCTTGTTTAGATTAATTAAACGGAATAAATATTTCAAACACGCAAACATTCCCAATTACCATGACAACAATTGTGAAAAAAATTTTTTTTGCAGGAAAAATTAAAATCATGCCGTAAATTATCAAATAATACACTTATGAACGGTTATTATTGAATATCCAATCGATTTTAAGTTAGCATAAAATTAAAAACATGATAATTTTGAATTAGAAGGTAGATATGTATGATCTAAACAACTTGATAAGGAATAAATTTTGAAGTATCGGTTAAAAAGGTATTATATGTAACTAAACCTGGATTAATGATAAATATACGCCCTTGATATAAGAAGATAAACGCTATATTTTCAAATGAATGAAACTAATATAAACAATGATTATTGGATCATAATTTATGTACTCAAAATGATTTGCTTTCATTTGCATTGTGTTAGGATAGTCGGAAAAATATACCAATAATTATCGTGTTAAGTCTATGGTGTCCTTGAACCTTAAATGTACATTTCTTATTGGTCGATGTTTATTTCACATGTTGAATATTTTGTAAATGTTGTTTCCTATTTTATGGTACGGTGTGGTATGCTTGATTGGTATATAAACAAAGTATGTTTGAAATATAATGATTCATAACTCAGAGGCTGTGACTTGCGTTCTTGACTCAACTGGCTAGGACAGACTGCGAAGCGGGACCAATCAGGGCATTAGGTCGTCCATATGTGTTTTCCGTGTCCACTGTCACAGAGGCGATCGATAAATACGCTGCTTATCAAAACCTGCAAGTCCACACACGTTACAACACATTGAAAGTTTCCTAATTCAAATTTGTATAAGATTTAGAATGATATCTGATAAAAACTAAAGTTACAAAAGGTGAAGGACTTTATGATGCCCTCTAATTTTTCACTTAATTCTAGTTTCTCAAAAGTTAGTCTTGAATAACAATAATTGAAGTTAATGCAGACGAAGAATTACTTGATGACAAGTAAAATACTCTTGGCACATTAGATAATGTTTACTAATTATTAGTTTAAGAGAATCTTTGTATAAAATACTAAGGGGATTATCAAAGTCTCTTTAAAACAATTACCAAGTCAAACACCAAAAAAAAGAAACGAAACTTCGTTTAATATAAATTAAGGTCAAATTTTTATGTTTTGTTCATTTCATTCTATTTTCAAAAACGAGGTTTTATGAAGTTTGTAATTGAATTCATGAGTCGATCTGAGCTAGATCACCATTGAAAAGGTGTTAACTAACAAATGTAAAATATAGATCATTCATCAATAGTTCTACTTTATTCACAGTTATCTTAATTTATACATAGTTCCGATCAGTTTCTTTTTTTAAGATCAAATAGATATAGTGAATGGATAAAGTAGACAACTTGATCAAGAGTGATAATAATAGTTAACAATTAACAATAATTCGTACAAAGCATTTTATGCTTAATATGAAAATACAAGATCACAATATTATGATAATATGAATACATGAACCTTGTATAAATGGATATTTAAATGATTGATTTTTTAAAACATGCTCATTGATTATTCTAGATCTAGATTCTAGAACATCATTACATAAAATCTGTTGTAAAACAGTAATCAAGTTAATTGTCGAAACATTTATCATTATGAAGAACTAATGGAAACTTGATTGTTCAGTCTGTATGACGGGGGGATCATTTCTGCCATGAGTCCTGTATATAATTATATGTTTGATTGTATGCATATTCACAACTAATCAGTTTGAAACGGTTGTTTGGTATACTTTGGGCTTTTAACACTTATTAGATAGACTGTTAGCGATTTCTTTTTTAATGTTGCTTAAATTAATTATGATTCCAAAACTTTTGGAAACTACTCAATTTAGTTCTGCTTTTGAGGATATGAACATTCGTACTTAGATTTTAAGCAAATAGTGTCGTTTAATAATGACTGATGTTCAATAAACTATTTAGTCATGTTTATATTTCTAGAAAGGATAAGAATAATATAAAATTATTGTCAGTGTTGATAGAATTAAGGATCATAAATTAACCGGTCCCTTGAATAGTAACTAATAAAATCTTATTTATTATCATTGATATAATCCTATCCATTGCGTTTTTAATACTCACTATAGGTGATTGATTCAAAAAATTTTAAAACAGTAGTCAGTTTTTATTCAATACAAAGCAACCCATTCAAATCGTAAACCTTATTTATATACATTTGACATTTGTAAGTGTAATATCCAATATGTACTTTCTTGGAATCAATCATTATCTCACACATTCTATATATGGATATTTACTGTAATTGCTTTTATAAACATAGGCAGTCCTTTCAAAAAGAACTCTTCACTGAGATCATTGATTTTACATATCTAGTAAATTATTTTTAATGGGTGAAACAATTTATTGAAGACAAACCAATTTATTATACTTTATCTAAGAATTAAATTACTTCTCAAAATAAATTTTAATCATTCATCTAAAGTAAAATTAACATAACACGTTTTGTAAGCGATGATGGATAGTGGCTAGCAGTGGAATCCAGAACGTGCGTTTCGTCCTATTTGGGACTCGTCTGATCAATTGCGGTCCTAAACCTCAATAGAAAGATGCAAGCCAAACAATACCACGTGAATTTAACATAACACTTGTTTAAGAAACATCTATCTTATTTATAAACTGTAAATGATAAGATTATTGTTAGACCTCACAATACAAATTAATTGTCTTTAATTACATGGAAATATAAGTTGAGTTTAAGGAGAAGAGTAGAACGGTTGATTACTGCGTTTAATGGGAAACTATCTTTTTAAATGAAGGAATTACAATATAATACAAGGTTTATAGGTTTTTTTTTCAAAAATTTTTGGGATTACATCATAATTTTAATGAATTAAGAAAGAAAGATTCATTTAATCCTATCGTCTAGTAATTATTATGTATTAAATAAGATATTTTTCAAAAATAAAAAGACTAGTTCTGGCAAGTTGTTCAATCAAACCATGTTTGTTTGAATCGTAGTATAGAGAAATCAACCTGTTGTGAGATATTAATTCACTGAAAACAATGGTAGATGGTGGTGCAATTTCGTGGATTGGTCGGAGTTAGATCTTAACACTGTTGGATTCCGACTCAGTGGTGTAGAGGTTAAACGATCATGCGCGAGACAAAACATCTTGGGTTCAAATCTTCCAGGGGGTGGGATCGTTGATATGCACTGCTGAGAAGTTCCATACTAGGGCAAAACGGCCGTCCAGTGCTTCCTGGTTTTCCATGTTGGTCTAGCCTCAATTGACTCATGAACTCAACTATTTAATGTGTAAGTGATCACAATAGGTTTGTGTGACCAAAGTTTATGGTATTTAAGAGTTTCTATTGCATATTATGTGGATAAAAATGTAATAAAAACAATGACAAGAGTTTAATAAATTATTATTTATATGTAACAACACTATACTCAGTAATCGTTAGCATTTGAGGTGGAAAATTCAAGATGATTACGCTTGTAGAGTTAACACAGGTGATACGTACTCATGATTGAACTAAATGAAAATTAGGCTCCATAGCGAATTAGATAAAAATGGCATGAACTTTTGGTCTTACCGCAACACTGTGCAGTGAACAACACCTGTAAATAAATAATTCCAAGGAATCTATTGAACAAATATCAATCATTGTCATCGTTAGGCATGTTAGTAGTAACTTTTCTTAAGACAGAGATATAAGGATAATTAATTTCTTAGTATATGATTCTTAATGAAATTGATTTGACATTGATGTCAACTTTGTTTAGTGTTTGGTGATCAGTAAATTGACCTAAAAATAATCAGTTTCCACAAGTTTATGGATACCCTCCACGCTGATGATATCTTAATATTAATTTATCATAAAAAATTACTGGCAACGCTTAGCTCGCACATATAATTAATAGCAAGCAAACGTTTTAAACGCTTTAGCATGTTATATAAATATTTGGATTATTTATGCTTATCACTTATTCATGTCAGTTTATAGCATTTAGTGATTAATAAGTACACTATATTCATTTGTTTCAATGTTTTTTAGGCCTCTGTAGTAAAGACGAGTAGTGTTATACTTATTACTTAAATTATTTATATATTTAATATTGTAACCATTATTGTGGTTGAAAAACATGCTACTAAGTATCTATTTCAATCACTGAAGACAGATTCTACTAGATTTATTTTGATTAGATCATCAAAACAACAAGGGTGAATTCGTAAGGTGATATTAGATGTTAAAAATAAACTGAAATTTCAGATGTATTACATTCTTACAGTTTAATTTAAGGAATCATTTAAGCAGTTAATAAAACCATTATCACATTATTCCAATTTAACTTTGATGTTAAGTCTGGAAATATACTTTGTTTGAATTCTGAATCTTTGATAATTAATCAAGAGGGAAAGAAAATATCATACTTAGAGGTTTCATGATCGAATTTCACCAATAAGGCTTATCTAAAAAGATTAGGCGAAATCAAAATCGAAATGAAATCTGACTCAACAACTAAGAAATGAAAATATTGATGATCATGAATCTTACTTGAAGTCAAGCACATGCTCAAACAGAGCTGATAAATAATACGCTGCTTCACTAATTTTGCAGTTGAACAACTGAACTTATGTTTAGTTGAGTGGTACACACCGTGAATTGGGTATATTGAGTCTATAAGTAAGTTTATTTGTTTATTACCTAAACCAGCAGTTTAATAAAAAGGAAACTGATAATTTGATTATCCACTAAATAGATCACTGTCTAGAATATATTACGACATTCAGCCTGAAATTGTGAAATATTATAGAAAACCAGCACAGGAACTGTATTTACTTGTCATTGAATATTCATACACATGTAAATGCATATATTCGCTGACAACGAAATATAATTATAAGTTTTTCAAAGCAAGCACTCGTTTGTTAGAGCATCATGTTTCATGACCAATTTATTCAACTAAATATTCTTTTATCTTATATTCAAGCTACGATTCTCCACAACGATTACAATTAATTATACATCTGGTAACTGTGCTATATTGTACAGCCTATTATTGTCTGTTCCTGATCCTATTTGGAAATAGTTTTAATATATTTGAACCTTGAGCACCATAAAATGACCAAATCGGAATGTCAAGTATTTCTATGCTCTTTAGATTGATCTGAAAAAGAAGCATTTCAAAATATTCGTGTATCTTGTCTATAATAAAATACTATGATACGTGTACACGGTGTATCAGTTGTATTGTTGTACATCTGACTTTTTCAGTAATTAGATGAACAATATTTAGCCGTTTATACGCTATGTAATGTTTATTACAGATAAACACTACCAAATTACGTAAGCGTATGAAACTTGTTCAAACATTTGTCAATCAACTAACATAAGATTACATCGGGATATCATTGGACTACGGTTAAAAGTTCCTAATAAATTCATTACGTAAAACCAAGTGATTCAGTAGACAATTTTTAAAGATATCGATCATTTATCGTTGTCATTGATCAACATAACTAGAGTTTTCAAAGCACTACTCAGAAATTAATGTGAAAGCATAAGTAAAGATATGTTGGCTGAGATATAACTATGAAACTGAATGTCTAAAATGAAAATTAAGCTGATAGTTACTCAAAGAAAACTAGGTATCTCCTGTCAATGTATCTTAGTTAAGTTATGTATAATAACATGTTTAGTCGAAAACTTGATATAAATGTTTATATATATTGGCAATCTTGACTCATTTTATTATGTTGGAATTGTGCATGATAATGTCTGACTAACGTTTAAAATATCAGTTGAATTAGTCAGTTATTTTCAAACGTATAAAGTGCACTCGAAGCAGAAACACCTTTAATTTTTTATATCCACCTAAAAGTTTTAAATTCAATTTTATCAGTATAGGCTTATGTCAGTTGTTTAGTTTTTACTGAACTCATGAATTAATCAATATTAGACACCACCATTGAAACTCTGGAAGCGATGAACAGTCGTTTTGTCCTAATATGGGATTGCTCAGCAGTATACATACACAATCCTGCGTGCGGGGTTAGAACCCAGGACCTTCAGTCTCGGCGCAAACGTTCAACCTGTAGATCACTAAATTTATTTCATTTTATAATCAATTTGCATTGCCAGAAATAGTGTGAAAATTGTATAAAAACTTATTTTACTCCATGTATTACATATTATGATGAAATCATTTTATCGAATTTGTTATTTCAAATACTGTAAACATTAGATGTAGATTGTACGTCTTCATAAATATGATAATCTAACGATGGTGTATCGAAAAATCAGCTTTACAATGTCAATTAATTCATTATTAAACCAGACGAAATAAACAACCGTTAAACTGTAACATTGTAATAATCAAGTTTAATGAAGTGAACTAATATCTCAATATGTTATCGTTTCCAGATCTCTTGTATTCGATCATAACATCGCATCAGTTTTTTCTGTTTGTAATTTTTTATTTAAATACAGGACATTTTTTATAACAAATTGAGTTTAATTCATTTGCAGATCAGTTTGCATTATTGTCCCATCACTTCATTACGTAGTCACTTAGTTTCGAATCAATGACATTTTGGCACAACAGAAATTGATATTTTGAAACCAACTTTTAGATTTTATAAATATTTACCTTTTATTTAACCTAATTTGTCTGAACATTTGCTACATCATTCTGAAATTTCCTCAACCTGAATCATAAACCGATTTCACTTTCATAACTATTTTCAACTTTATCTAAAACCTTGAGTTTGAAACACAATGGGTTGGATGATATTAATGATAAAACAACAAAATGAAATAACTTCACAGTATTCTATTAAAAACGTTATTTTTGTTCAAAATAAACACATAAAGAGGATTATATAGGGACATAGACAGTGTCTCAAAGTGAAATTTAGGCCGCTCAATTCGTCCCATATGATGCTTATCAACCTAATGTACCTGCCGTTTTCTTCAAACGTCATCGCATCATGCACTTAGCTACTGAGTTCAGATAGCCATCGTCTTTTGCAAACCATCAATACAAATAAATTAAAAGAGACCTTACGTATGAAACATGAATTTATAAGAATATTATTTTAAGAAATAGACTACAGATTAGATTAGTTGGAAATATAAATAAAGCAAGAATAAACCTAATCAAGTCTCATATCCTATATGAATAAATTTTAGTTGTTCAATTTATATCATATTGTTCTGATAAACATCTTATTCTAACCACACTACCCTAATTTATAGGAAGGTACTAATTATTCCATAAGAAAAAATCAATGTTTAAAAGGATTTCTAAAGGATTTGCTATATACTTCGTAGATTTAAGCTTCTGTATATCTTCCAAAAAAGTTTATATCTAGTTCAAATAGTAGTTTTATATTAAAATAATTAACTTTCAACTTTTCAATTAAACTAACACATATATACAAATACAAACAAAAACGGATATAAATAAATATATATGTATATTACAACTTATCTACTTACCATATTGTCTTTCACTGAATCTTTTATTAGTTTCTCTGAACATTTTTGTAAACAATGTGATTTACATACAGCACTAGCAATTATTCTTAATTCAGTTGAATAAATTAAATTATTCGATGTTACAATTGGTATAGATGGATCTATATGACGTTTATTTCTAGAATTAGAATGTTTTATTTTATCATTAATTTTCAATAATGAAATGTTTACATAATTATTTATATCCAATAAATTTTGATTAGATTCATTTGAATTAATTATAAACATACAGAATAATAGTAAAGTAAGAATTTTATTTAAATATTTGGTGAAATAAATTAAAATGAACATAATATCATGATATAGGATAACAAGAATTAAATAGTAAACATTCTTTCAAAGTATTAAATATGTAATAAATAAACAATTATGAAACTATTATTTATATATATAAATATGAAATAATAAATAAATCTATGAAATTTATTTAAAATTATTTCTAGTTATTTGATTGGTTGATTGTAATTAAAAAAATATTAACCAATCAGAATGATAGATTTTTTAAAAAAAAATAGAAAAAAACTTTTTCATTAATCTTTACAAGAAAAGTTCTTAATCATGAATAAATATATTTTGAAGATAGGTAAACCAATCAAACATGTAAAATAATTTGTTCATTAGATAATGAATAGTAATTGTGTATATATTGTTAATATTAAAACTTATCATTTAGATATTTGGATATACATGATGATAGATTGAAGAATAAATTCATAGATAACAATGTAAAATTGTATTCATTAGTAATATATTTAAGTAAGAAATAAGTTTAAATAAAACTTTTAAACAAGAAAAGAAACATTTATTACAATGGATTATTAGATCAATGAAAAGTATTCATAAAATGTTGTCAATAATTTTAAATGAAGCTCAGTATATATAAAATGTGCTTTTGTAACACATAATTCTATCTGAAGTTTGTTCTGATGATGTCATTCAGAAGAACGATGAAAGCCTCACGATTAAACCATCCGGCTTAGAGAAGAAAACTCAAAATCAAAATCATCTCCCTAAGCTAAAAAAATCTTCACTATTATCTTCAATTTTCAAAAGATTATCTTTTGAAGAAATATATTGTTTCCAGATTTGCAATAAAAAGCTCGAGATTTTATGCCTAAAATAAAACGACATTTATAAATCTGTCGGAAATGCAAAATATTATTCGCATTATCCAAAATTTTTAATTGTTCACTGAATATATTTCATTTGATATCGCGAATGGATGAATGTTAGACTACTACTGAAAACCTGGAAGCAATGGACTCCCGTCTCGTCTTAGTATGGAGCTCCTCAGCAGGGTGCATCCACGATCCAGTACGAGGGACTCGAACTCAGAGCCTTCGGTCTTGCGGGAGATTACTGGACATTATTACCGTTGAATGCCAGCTCTGCGGTTTAGAGTTTACATGGTCACATGCGAGACGGAAGGCCTTGGGTTCGAATCTCGCATCCGGAGTCGCGGATGTGCACTGCTGGGGAGTCTTGTACTAGGATAAAGCGACCATCTAGTGCTTCCAGGTCTTTGATGGTAAACTAATATTCATCTATTCATGATATCAATTGAAACTTAACAATCTCCGCAACCCTATACTGAAAAATAAACATATTTCACAGTGTTTATTCAAAACCTACTTTCCTAGTAAACTATATAAATTTAAGGAATCTATCCATATTCCTGCTGATCGTTTAATAGATTTCTTAATTACTAATATAGCATCTTTAATGTCTGTCAGTTAAGTATTTTTTAATAGAGTAGTGAGCTATTTTGTTAGTGCTCTCAAAATAATCACTTTACACATTTTTTAAAAGAAAGATTAGATTTTACATGATATTTACTTGTAACAACAAAAAGATTTGATAGATAATGCTAAAAAGATTTTTTTGGTCATCTGACGTCATAAGATCTATTCATCAGAAGAAAGTTCCAGTTATTTCTACAAATCCTAGAGACCTAAATAGAATAGGTTATACTACTTCAGCTGTCAGACAGAAAAATGAATAAAGGATTAAAGAACAGTTGATTATATCTCTGAATAGTTATTAACTAAAATTATGAACTCTATAAACGTTTTAATGTAAATTGTAAATCATATTCCTACTATGAGCCGTCAATTCATGAGCTTTCAGTGTGAATATAGAATGAAACGAGTAGGTCGATCAAGTCTTGAGCGTTCAGTTTCAGCATTTCGCTTGAATATTTGATATATTATAAAGACGAACTATGAGTTAAGCATATGGCTTTCTCAATTGATATTTTTAATTTCTTTACTTATTTTCTTTAGGATTAGACGAAAGTAATAAACTCGTTTACTGATTTCAATATAATGGATACTTTAATTGCCTTGCATGGATTATTTAACACTGACGTTACTTTCTGTTTTTTTCATACTTCGTTCTTATGTCATAAACATGAAGTGAAACACCTTGAATATGTTTCATATTTAAGTAAGATTTCAGTTGAATTACACCCTAATATTTCCAACTTCTGTCTGATTGAACTAAAAATTAATAAGTATCAAGTTTTTAAGTATGTAATTTATTATCACACCCTTAAGTACATGATTGATAGCTGATATTCCACTAATTTGAGTTCATCAATACTTAAATATGATAAAAACGTCTATCAAATCTTGTATATGTGTTAATAGTTTTGTTTAAAATGAAATACTCCCCATTTGTTCTGTTCCCTGAAGATCATTCAATAATGAGTCACATGTATTTGTCAATTATTAGTCTACTTAAATGTTTAACATTCGATAACTACTGTTTCCATTCGTATATCACAGATTTCTAATTATATCAACCATGGATTTAATCTCAGTTAACTAAGTTTTATAACAAGATGTGAATTCATTAAATCCAACCACTTTCCCTATTTTGTCGTAGTCATAGCTGAAAGTAGTTTACTTTCAAATATTCAGTGGTTTATTAAGCTTCACTAAAAATGTTTTTGCATAGTATTTTCACAAACATAATTTCATCATATAGACACACTTGTATACATGTTTAACATTTGACATTCATAAGTACATTATATTAGATAAAAATTTAAACACTATTGTAACAAATAAAAACATAATAGAATATGTGAAAAGCGTTTTATTTCAATGTAATTTCAGCATAAAAGGTTACCATATGCGACATCTTTCATAAACACTTTTATTTATGTTTTAGACAAGTTATTTAAAGAGCATTCTAAGTGAATCATCATCGATTAGAATAAAAAGATATTATTAAACTGACTGACGAACCATAAGATCTAAAGCATGAACTATATATTACTTATTTTCTTCTCCCAAATTGTACGAGCATTCCATGTACCTAAATTAATGGTTGCTATGGTTGTCAGAAAGGGGCATCAGCCTCGTGACTTCCTAAGAATCTCGGCTTTCATCATGAGGCGTCATAAATTTTCTAAATGAAGACCTTCCAACTCGCAGGGCAGAGTTTAAATAGTTTGAATAATTTTTTCTGATTAGCATTCTTTTAGCGATTTAATTTTCTACGGGATAGGGTCACTAACCCTATGCCCAACCCTCTTCTTTTATCTGTGCTTGAGATCGACAGAAACCCCAGAGGGGCTCCAGGTGGAGTTATGAACTATATATACCCATTTTTAATAACTGGTCGAGTAATAATGACAATCCACTTAATTTATTACACGTATAGGCATTTTTTGAAAAGCAGTATTCTAATCCTTGTTCATCAAAATACAGCCAAAGATCATAGCAAAACTATTAATACTATTCGAATAACTTTAAAAATCTGTATCGTAAGCAAGTAATTATGTACCTTCTTGGCATAATCTCAAATTGTAAGTACCCTTATAAGAATGAGAAGTGTATCATCATAAAACAACGAAGAAAATCTAATAAACTCCCTGGATGATTAAACATGATAACCCATTCTCAGAATATTATTTGTTTAAGTTACTCCTGTTTATATAATAAGTTACATTTATAGTCAAATAATAATAATAATAATAATAGTATATTAAATCTATGATTCTCTCTTCATTGTCAACAATGATTCATCTAATACAAATCTTTTTATATCACCTTATACCTTATCACAATAAAATAAAGGTAGCAAAATGTATAACTTCTGTTTATTTGTCCTTTTATTAGTTATCAATTTGATTATCTTTTCTTTTAAATTACGATAGATACACATGATTCATCAACAATGAATTCTGATTAGAATCTCTACATTTCATATGATTTTCGAAATCGTTTTTTGTTTTGTTTTATTTTTTCTTGTTAGAAATTAATTACGAGTATATGCATGTGTACGATACTGTTATATAATAAGTGTTATGTAATCACAGAGTATCAAAAAAACTGTAACCAAATATATGATGAGGAATCTTTTCGTAATGTTATGCACGTAACGATTTGACAAAAAATATGTGATATCTATAGTATACTACCTACTTATTCCTAATGATACTAAATATGGATACGGAGAAAACGATATATCTATATGCTTGTGTAATCAGAGAAATAGATTAGTTATTTGGTTTATTAGAATGAGCCTAAATAACACGGAAATAATTTAGGACAGTCCAGAAAAAATAATGAATTGTGAGATATCTTCAAAGAGACCGATCATGTAAATTTTATTGCTTTTAAATTTATAGCATATTTTGTATATATGCAGTAAATTTTCATTTCAGCTTACCGCTATTTTTTTAGAAAGAAAATGTGGCAGTTTTGAAAATGTTCGATCATGTTGCAAATTAAGTTATCATTATACTCATTTTATAGGGTAAGCGAAAATCATGAAATATAAATAGAACTAAATACTCAGTGGTCTCGAGGTTAGGAGTTCTTGCGCGAGACCGAAGGTCGTGAGTTCGAATTCCACGAGCGGGATCGTGGATGCACACTTCTGAGGAGTCTCATACTAGAATGAAATAACCGTCCAATGATTCCATGTTTTCAATGATGGTCTAACATCGATAGGTTCATGATCTCAATCAACTGGATGCATCTATGTAGCATTCGGAGAATATTCGTGAAAATGTACCCATACTTTAATCGCCTAATACAAAGATGAATAATAAATTTCTTTAACTATCGGGCCAACGAAAAAACGTAATTTTATAAGTTACATAAAATAACATTTATATGCAGTATGTATCATAAACGCCATAGTATAAGTGATATTTCCTTGCTTACCTTTTGAATATTTACAAATTTATAGCAAGAAATTAAAAAATAAAAAAAACGTTTCTAGAAGGAATACCAAAAACGTATTTTATCAGAAATAGAAGCATTTCAGTTAAACTCTCGGGTTTACAATGTGAGCCAAAGAATACCATTCAGTTAATTGTCAAAATTAATAAAAGTCTTATGCACTTGTAATGTAGTTTTGAAAGAATAAATTTGTGTTTGTTATTAAATAATCAAACCTGACGGTTTAAGTCATTAGTCAAAATGACTTAATTCGCTAGATAATACAATAAGCTCAGCTGAGTATTGGAAAGTGTTCAGTTCAAATAAGAAGTGAATTATATTTGTGTACCTGTTACTTTAATCTAAAACTTTCATCATCTTTCTAGCTATTCAGTTGGTATCTAACAATGCACAACTTTACTTTCGATTGACTGATACAATAAAACTATTATTTCATTCATATTTCGCTGAGAATATATCAGAAATCGAATATTCATTGAAAAAAACAATATTCGTTAGAAATTTTGTTTACATTTATGAATGGTAGCCGTGATCAAGCTGGAAGCTAAATAAACATTTATAGCCTCTGTCTATAAATATGTATGATAATTAAATTCAAACGAGAATCATACTCCATTCAAACAAGCTACGAGGCTTTCAACCAAATTCCAAATTTTAGTCATTGTTTTGAGAAAGCTTACATATTTACAGAAAATGGCCCATACTATTAATTAAGAAATACCCCTAGTAACAACTAAAATTATGCTTATACCAAACTGTTCAAGAGTCCGTTATTAGGACACTAGAACACAATGGAATTCCATAGATTTGTTTAAACGCGGCAAATTTATTCACCACTTCCATTTATTGAACTAGCCTTATATGAAATCCGACCCGGTTTCTTAATACTGATTTTCCAATACTATCATTCTAAATAAAACTATAGTTCAGAAAAATGAAATATGTCTAACGTAATATAGTGAGATATAACAAGATACAGACGGACGCATTCAGTCAGAATTTTTCCAGTAATATATATGTTCTATTTACAATTGATTGATCAGTGTATGGTGATCAATCTCATGTATGTCAGATCCTTCTTAGTGCAGATCGAATTCTATCGACCGATTTGCAATGTGGCCACCAGTCAAGGTGACTCAACATTGGGTGCACGATGTTGAGGTAAGATGATGTTTGGAGACAGTCAACAGGAAGCATGAGATCGAATCCGTCATGGAGCATCAGTTTCCTCGAAATTACAGGTATACCTTGTTGACGAGTGCCAAGTAGCACGAAACCTAGGTCCAGGCTTTCCTGTTGACTACCTCCGACCACCATCTTATATGTTCTGTTACATAACTTCAAAACTATTGTTTTTATACATTTTTTTAAACTCGTCACTTGTCTTTAAAGAGAACTGTTTCAGTAATCATCAGTATATGAATAACGTTACAAATGAAAAGTTTGTTTAAAAATGAACTAAGAGTTAAGTCATATCTTGATAGATAAATGCTTTTAGAAAAACTATTTGAAACCATATGAATAGGTGATTGCTTAGAATGAATGAAAGTTAAAACTAATTACTGGCTTTCGATGTGATATCTAGAATAAATATCTTCGAAAATGCCATACCTATAACTAACTATTTGTTTAGAAATACAATAGAATACAAAAATTAGAAACCAATTTTTGATGAAAAGACCAAAGCAATTCGCATTATTTATTCTGCGTTACAATAAAAACAGAATAGACAGTATGTGGTCGTGGAGGTTAGGTTTGTGATTGAGATCATGAATCGATTAACTGAAGTTAAGCGTTTGTGCGCAGGTCAAAGTACCTGGGTTCGTCCCTTGCCAGCGGGATCGTGGATGTATATTGATGAGTAGTCCCAAACTAGGTCGAATCGGTCATCCAATGAATCCAGGTTTTTAATGAGAGTCTAACACCAATCGATTCATGATCTCAATCAAAATCAGAATACTTAATAAGGAATATGTTATTATTGATAATAATACTGTTAAAATTGTAATAGAAGAGAATTTGTGTTAAGAGAAAAAAAGAGAGTTTTTTTACTAATCTAATAACCGTTAAAACTTTCCTACTTTTCTTATTGTTTGGTTATGAATAGTTGTGAATCATAAGATTATGAGTTGTCACTGTTTTCACTATTATGTTTTTTTGCCTCAGAAATAGAAAAACAACCGGATATCTCTCTCGTATAACACTTGTTCAAAATGAAAGTAAGACTTTAATAACAATAATAGTACATTTACATCCGATTCTATGTCAGTCAATCATCATAACCGATTTCTTTCTTTCTAATATTCCTATCACTACAACCAAAATATTTAAAAAAATAGTAATAATAACAATAACTCTATAATAATATAAATATATTTTCAAAAATGTGTGAATATAGTAATTCTAAGTGATTGTTTTCTCTTTACATTGTTTGACAGACATCGGGAAATGAGTCAAGCTACCCAGTTGACTAACTAACTAACTAACTAACTAACCAAAGAATCACCAATTCTGACTTGATAATTTCTCACTATTTAAACTAGATAATTGTGAATTATATAAGTGGAAAACGATGAATGTTTTATTTTCTTCCTTAGAAACGTGTAGTCAAATCGGCATTCTTGAATACCTTTTTTTCTGATAGAAAACGAAAAAAAAGGTGACATTAGTTTTAGTGAAAGATTTTTTTAAACGAAGTACTCAATTAATACTGTTCATTGTTATCGATTTAAAGTTACATTAATATTTTATGTGTTGAATAAAACAGTTTGCTTCATTATAGGTGTGGGTACTACAATGAAAACTTTATCATTTGTAAGACACCTATTATGTTTTGTTTATGTTCATATAATTAAGATGTTGAAATGGTGGAGAAGATTTGTAGCTCAGGTGGATGATTTTGATGGAGTTTTCTTCTTTGTTCTCTCCCGCTCAGAAAACAAAACACCATTATGAAGATGTTACTAATTGAGGTTTAATAAGTGAATGAATAAAATTTATTTTGAATGAAATGTATTCAGAAGAATGATTCCTTTTTTCTTTAATTTTTCATCATTATCTTAGAAACTTTGATATACTTCTTCAGTCTTGTTAATGGAATTAGCTCGTTATGTATCATATCAATGAACCTTTAAGTTCCAAAAATTCACATTATTTTATCAAGCAACATGTGCAACTATCAAGTTGTACCAGTCTTAATAATTAAAATCACACTGAAGATTGTTTAGAGTTTAACGATTCACTTCATTTCGGTTTCTTTATCACACAGTATTAAACAGAACTTTTTTCTGAAACATTTGTAATAGTTTACGCTACTCACAAAAAAAACAACATTAAACTGAGCAATGTCAGTTACATAAGGTAAACTATTTATGAAATTTCTCCGTTTGTGTAGTAAAATTTCTTGGCTTTAGTTTTTAGACTAAACAATTCAGGAGTGTCAACTTACAAGCACATTTGCAATCAGGTACGTTAGGTTTGATCACAGAATTTGACCAAGTAACTTCACTATTGGCAACACGTTTAAATTGCGATTCATAGTATAAAACACATGTGACTGTATTGTCGGTATGCCTGGTCACTTTTGTATTCAGTGTTAGTTGTACGCTTGTATATTTTTAAATAAATTACATATTATTATTTCTCTGTGCTCTCCTTCATAATTAACGAGTACATTTTCGTAATTCATGATTTTTAATGGCATAATCTAATTCTTCATAGTGGTGGCATTCAGAACAAGATATTGACAGAGACTGATCAACTTTTAATCCTAAATATCGATGGAACGATTCAAACAACCGATATATATATATATATATATATATATATATATATATATGAACCCGTTCTTCATGTAAAGTATTCACAAAACTATGAATTTATACATTTTCTTTCTCTACACCAAAAATCCCGATTTCCGACATCTGATCTGTAATCTCCTTTCACATATTTCAGTCCTTTAAAATTGCTTATCAATAAAATTATACAAAACAGTAAGATCAAACAAAAGTAATTAATCAACTTATAAGAATTTCTAAATATAAAGCAATACTTAAATACTGTTTCAAGCTTTAAATGTTTGATGGATATCTTAATTAATTTCCACAATACAAAATAATTTCTAATTGTCTTTCAGACAAATACTTTACTAGCTTCAAATCTTATTAAGAAAATTGACTTTCTTTTTCTTATTTACTCATTTTTAAATAAAACCTTTTTAGGCATAAAAATAAGTCATGTAGAGAGGATATAAATCAATCTCTAGCATAAAATAAAAGCTAAATAAACTTCATTTTCGTTTTTCAATCAATTAATTGCGAACAGACAATAGAGGACACTATTTTTTTATTAGGTAGGACAATAATGAAATATTTTAAAAGATACCTTGTAATAAGATGGTGGTTAGAGGTAGTCAATTGGAAACCCCGGACCAAGATTTCGTGCTACTTGACACTCATCAGCAAGATATGGACATAATCTTGAGGAAACTGATGCCCCGTGACGGATTCAAACCTGTGCCACTCAGCTTCACCGTCATAAACGTTACCACTGAGCTGTCCAGGCTGTGACTGACCTCCTGTAGGACTAAGATGTATTTACAATTAATTGACCACTTGGTCGATAGGATTTGATCTACACTAAAAAGGACCTGAGATACATGAAATCGGTCACCACCCAGTGATCAATCAATTGTAAATACTTACTTACTTACTTACGCCTGTTACACCTCGTGAAGGAACATAGGCAGCTCACCAGCATTCTCCATCCAACCCTGTCTTAGGCAATCCTTTCCAGCTGCTTCCAGTTGTTATTCATCCTTTTCATATCTGCTTTTATTTCCCGACGTAATGTATTATTTGGCCTTCCTCTTTTCCGCTTCCCTTCAGGCTTCCAATTTAGAGCTTGGCTCGTGATGCAGTTTGACGATTCGCGTAATGTATGCCCTAACAATTTCCATCGTCTTTTTCTAATTTCCTCTTCAGCTGGAAGCTGGTTTGTTCTCTCCAACAAAAGGCTGTTGCTGCTGGTATCCGGCCAATGGATGTTGAGTATCTTGCGTAGACAACTATTTATAAATACTTGCACCTTCTTGATTGTGGCTGTTGTAGTTCTTCAAGTTTCAGCTCCGTACAGTGGAACTGCCTTGACATTCGTATTGAATATTGTGACTATGATATTGGTTGAGAGTTGTTTTGAGTCACACATGTTTTTCAATCGTAGGAATGCGACCCTTGCTTTGTCAATCCTCGCATTTACGTCTGCATCTGAACATCATTGTTCATCGATGATGCATCCCAGGTATGTGAAGGATTCTATATCTTCTAAAGTTTCTCCATCAAGTGTGGTTGGATCGCTGTTTTCCGTGTTGTATTCGAGGACCTTGGTTTGCCCCTTGTGTATGTTGAGGCCTACTGATGCAGAGACTGCTGCTTCACTGGCTGTCTTTATCTGCATTTTTTCGTGTGTATGTGATAGTAGGGCTAGGTCAACTGCGAAGTCCAAATCGTCTGATTGGTTCTGAGCTGTCCATTGTATGCCATGTTTTTCCTCAGATGTCGAGTTCTTCATAATCCAGTCAACCAAAAGAAGAAAGAAGAAGAGAGAGAAGACTGCCCTGTCTGACTCCGGTCCTTACTTGGAATGCATTTCTTAGCTGTCCTTCATGCACGACCTTGCACTGTATTCCGTCATATGAGTTCCGGATAATATTGACAATCTTTTCAAGAACTCCGTAGTGTCGAAGAAGTTTCCATAACGTCCTCCTATCTACACTGTCAAATGCCTTTTCATAATCAATGAAGTTGATGTATAGTGACGAGTTCCACTCAACTGATTGTTCGACGATGATCCGTAGTGTTGCAATTTGGTCTGTGCACGACCGATCCTTACGGAATCCAGCTTGTTGATCTCGAAGTTGGGCGTCTACTGCATCCTTCATCCGGTTCAGCAACACTCTGTTGAAGACTTTCCCTGGTATTGACAGTAGTATGATGCCTCTGTAGTTTTCACATTTGCTCAGATCTCCTTTCTTTGGAATCTTGACGAGGTGTCCTTCTTTCCAGTCCATCGGCACTTGTTCCTCCTCCCAAATCTTTTTGAATAGAAGGTAAAGCATGCTTGTGGTTGCTTCGATGTCTGACTTCAGCTGGTATGTTGTCGGGTCCTGCTGCTTTCCCGTTCTTGATTTGTCTGACGGCCATTCTAATTTCTTCCGTCGTTGGTGGGTTGACATCTATAGGAAGATCTGTGTGCGCTGCTTCGATGTCCGGTGGATTCATTGGAGCCGGCCTATTCAGGAGTTCCTCGAAGTATTCTACCCATCTGTTCCGCTGTTGTTGAATTTCGGTGATTGGCTTGCCTTCTTTGTCTTTGACCGGCCTCTCTGGTTTACTGTATTTCCCTGCTAGTTTCTTCGTTGTATCGTAAAGCTGTTTCATATTTCCTTCTCTAGCAGCTTTTTCCGCCGTTTTTCCACGTATTTCTTCTTGTCGGCTCTAATGCTCTTCTTCACTTGTTTGTTTGCTTCTATGTATTCAGCTTGTGCTTGAACTTTCTCTGCTCGTGTTCGGCTGTTGTTAATTGCTGCCTTCTTGTTCTTCCTTTCTTTGATCTTGTCCAGTGTTTCTATAGAGATCCATTCCTTATGATGGTGTTTCTTTAGGCCCAGAACCTCTTGACACGTTGAAGTTAATGCTTCTTTGATGCCTTTCCAGTTGTCCTCCATAGTAGTTTCTTCTTCTTCAGTAGATCTTGTAAGGCTTGGAACCTGTTGTTGAGAGCTATCTTGAATTCATTGAGTTTGTCAGTATCTCGAAGGAAGGCTGTATTGAACCTTTGTAGTGCTGTTTGTCCACTTGTCCAGTTTTTTTTAGCTTCAGTTTTAAATTGGCTACAACTAGGTGGTGATCTGAAGCTACGTCAGCACCTCTCCTGGTTCTCACATCTTCCATTGTCCTTCGGAATTTTTTGTTGATGCAAATATGATCTATCTGGTTCTCTGTAGTGTGGTCCGGTGAGATCCATGTAGCCTTGTGTATACGTTTGTGTGGAAATATTGTGCCTCCTATGACCAATTTGTTGAATGCACATAGATTTGCAAATCTTTCTCCATTTTCGTTTCTCTCCCAGTCCATGTCGTCCCATAATATCTTCATATCCGGTGTTGTCTATTCCGACTTTGGCATTTAGATCTCCCATCAGAATGGTGAGGTCCTTTCTTGGCATTTCTCAATGATTGACTGCAGCCGCTCGTAGAATTGATCTTTAATGTCGTCGTTGCTATCATTGGTGGGTGCATAACATTGGATAATATTCATTAAGATCCCCTCCTTCTTTGTTTTGAATGATGCTTTGATGATTCTGGATCCGTGAGATTCCCATCCTACAAGTGCATTTCGTGCTACTTTGGACAGCATTAGAGCGACTCCCTGAGTGTGTGGAGCATTTCCTCGTGACCGGAGTATAGTAGCATCTCTCCCGTAGCTAGCCTTTGTTGTCCAGCTTGGGTCCAGTGGGTTTCGCTGATTCCCAGTACTGCCAAGTTGTATCTCCTCATTTCCGTTGCTATTTGACTGGTCTTCCCGGTTTCCCACATTGTTCGAACGTTCCATGTACCTATAAAAATTTTTGCTCTGGTTGTTAGAAGGGGCATCGGCCTCGTGGCTTCCGAAGGAACTCGGCTTTCACCATGAAGCGTCATAATTCTTCTAAATGAAGACCTTCTAACTTTCAGGGCAGAGTTTAAATGGTTTGATTAATTTTTTCTGGTAAGCGTTTTTTAGCGAGTTAGTTTCCTACGAGATGGGTTAGATAACCACATGCTCAACCCTCCTTCTTTACCCGGGCTTGAGACCGGCAGTAACTCTGGAAGAGCTACAGGCGGAGTTAATTGTAAATACCTTGTAATCTAACCAATACTCTTTCATCTTGTGTTTTGAAATCATACACTATTAAAAATATGTTTATTAAAGTTTATTATTTTTTGCTATTTAAGTAACCAAAAAAGTTTCCACCTTAAATGTTTTGTTACCAATTATATGCAAAAAGAATGTGAAGAATATTTGTTCTGATTCAATCTATAATATGACATTAATTATATTTTACTTAGATTTATAAAAATGAATCTAAATTCAAGACGCTTTACTATGAGTTTTATCATTCAAATAAGTCAGGTACAAACTATGTAAACTTCGTGGTTTATACGTTTGTTTAATGAGGTATTGTGACCCTATATCTGACTCCAGGTCGATCTTATAAATGATTGTTATTGAATTACATATGTTGGCTATCCTCATATATAATCATCGACTTAACTCACGCTAGTGTGTAACGGAATTAAAATAAGTCAATTACGAGAATGGGTTTTAAATACGTCTATTTTGTACAATCATTGATCCAAGCAGATAATCAAAGTAACGAAGCGTAACGAGATGATGTGCAGTGGAGAAGGCATTTAAGCCAACTACCATTTATTCACACAAAAATTAGCCACAGATATGTGATGAATGGAATAAGAAATGCACACATATACCCTCATATAAAAACAGTCAAGGTTATTAAGCAAATAATCAACAAGGTCAAAATTCAGCTTGAGAAGAATGGATAAATTGGTCCATTCGGAAGCTAAAATAAGTTATATGGGCTTAACATAGCAACTGACACTACAGTATCATTGACAGAACATTTTATAAAACCTCTGAGAATGATAATTTTCTTGGGAGGGGGGATAAATCAAGTCACATTTATAAAAAATAATAATATTAATAACTTGAATCAGAATTTAATTAGCTTTGATTACTGAAGCTTGTTTGATGTAGTTTTAAGCTAAAAATCAGAGACTTAATTTTATTCATCAAGTTATTATCTGTGGTAAGACAGAATTTTCTATATAAATGATAATAATGCAAATAATTAAAGATAAACAAATAGTTTCCCTTACTGACGTATATCAGTTAGAGAACATTTTATTATTAATTGATTACATTATTATAAGTTAAGTATCCTTAATGGAGAATATTCTTTAGGTTAAATGAAAATAATATCATATTAGAATGAACTTAACTGCGATATATCCTATGATATGAATAATAGAAAAAGATTTTATAACTTAGATCATAATATCCTTCAATTGAACTAGTTTGTAAATAGTTTAATACGTATATGATCTCATAATTTCTTTTAGAATATCTTGCAATGGAAATCAATACTGTATTGTTTAGTATTTGAATGTCAAAGGAATTCCGGTATTGTGGAAGTTAATCTATTTGTTTTGAGATCTTGGCGCATTTTGTTAAAATGTAATTCATAAGAATTCCAGTCCTCATATTTCGTGTTGCTTACCAATCAACGGTAAAATTCATTTGAATTCATGAGCAAAATTATACTTTATAATGGACTGGGATCTGTAAATTGGAGTGTTCAATTTAAACATAATACTACCAAGTTAATGGTTATTAGTCTCTTATCAACAAGTTTGTTGTCTAATAAAGGTCGATTCAGTTTCAGTGGTAATTGTGCCGATTGTGACATTGGTTTCATATTCCACATGAAGAATCAGTTCCTTCCAATAACTGAAAAGCAAAAATTAGCACATAAGCTAGGTTTACATGTACTTGCTCATTGCTTCTTGTAGCACCAAATATCAAACTCTATTGATTTCTTTAAAAAAAGGTAGTTGAATTATTTCTCCAAAGAACATATTAGAATCATTGTCAATAAATTTAAAGGCTGTTAGTAGTACATAACTGTAACCAGAAACTTCCCTGACCGACGGAAGTATACATGACATCTAAAAGCGCTAAATGAAATCAACCATTCATATGTTTAGTCAGATAACAAGGTATTGTGAATTAGTGAATTAAGTGGTCTGTCACGTTTTTTTTCGGTAAAAAATCTCGGTTTCTCTTTTTCCGCTAGAAAACTTGTAAGAGATTATAACCAGTAACTAAAACTAAATCATTACAACATAGTCACTATGGTAACAAGTAATTACAAACACTTAAAGTATTTAGTTTATATGAGAATTTTGTATCACTTGAAAAATAATTAATCTAAAACTATTTACATTTTCTCAACTATAAAATGCCGACTATTCTAAATTTACATTTCTTAAATTACATTTAAATTTGTACTTTCAACCAATAATGTTATGTTTTTAAAAGAAAAAAATAGGAGATTTACATAGGTACTTGAATTAAAGGTAAATTTAAAATCGTTGCCAACTTATAATTAAAAACTATTTTATGTTTCTCAACCTCATTAATTCGTCTAACCATCCTTTCTAAATTAGTTTCTTTGCTAGGTTTGAAGCTATCACGAGTTCATTTAATCGGCGAACGAGAACAAGACTCGGTGACCAAAGACCAATAAGCTAGCTATTGATGCGTCCTAGCTCCGCTAGCTAGAGGTAGAAGTCCAAGCTTGGAATGGAAAGTATATTCTGCAAAACAGCCAGAAACGAACGATAACAACAAAACACATTTCAAAACATATATATACAGTGCAAAACCGTCCTTGGAGAGAGTTACCAAATAGCATACTAAAAGAAGCAACGGACCAATAGCATTTAAGATATTTTCCAATGGGAAATACGACATAAAGGTGACAAGAGCGCTATCGGCGCAAAAACAAAGAAATTCAAATTTTCTAAATAAATTACAAAATTAGGTCCTTTTCCAAGTGAGTTCTCGGGATCTAAAGCTTTTATAGAACCATAAATACTATGATTTCATATAGATCTTAATTCCAGCATACACAAAAGATGATGGAAATTATACTACACTAAATTACATTGTATAATCATTCAAACAAAAGTGTACATAGAATTTTGAGTTTTAAATAACATGTGCAAAAGTGATTTTTTTAATTGGAAATGAACCAAATTAGTTGACTGAAAAACCTAAGACATCCTGATCAGTGTAAACAAATACGTACTACCAACTCAAAAAGCAGTAATAAGATTAAAATAAATTTTAAGTTTTAGTCTTTACCTGAACAATTCATAGACGGCCTACAGACAGTATGAGTTCTGCTAGGATTGAAAGACTTTATGATAAAGCAATTCTCTAGATGCTTGACAACAAAATAACGATATCATGTAAAGCTGATCAGCTTCAACATCGAAGTTAACTTTGTTTTGTTTGTGATGATCAAAGACATTAGTTTTTATTCTATTTTGATATGTGTTTGGCGCTCACAAATAATGCATATTTATCTTAGGTTTAGATCTCCGAGGAAGTATCGATTCAAAGGGACTGTCTAAAATGAGCATAATAATTTTCCATGACTTTATCTTCATAAGTTGGAACCAGTTTATAACAAATTTACTCCCTTTCAATAGTATTTTTCTTATTTCAAACACTAAATCTTTTACATGCTACGACAGAAGATCAGATCGTTCAAGTAAGTTCTAAACTGACACTTGTAGCAAAATACTACTATCTAACAAGAGTTTTAATCTTTTCTTCGTAATGTGCAAACAATGGTATGTGAGCATACAACTCATGTCAAATAAAAACATAAAACTTATTTTACAAAGAGGTCAGAAAAAAACTTTCTGTAATAAATATTACCTCACATTTTGGATGAGTTTATCTTAAACAAGAAGACATAACTATATAAACGTTTTAATATCTTTGAATTAACAAGAAAATCAGGGGATTTCTTTTCTGACACGAACATAGCAATCAATGAAACGTGAATAAAAAGCTGAAGAAAAATAAGAATACTTAGATGCGACCCATACACTTATTGAATACTTTAGAAAGTAAACTTCAACATGATATATATATATATATATATATATATATATATATATATATATATATATAGTCTGCTTAAAAGGTAAACACTTGAAAGTTTCAAATTTGATAGCACTTAAGGAATTTATGCTGTTTTATGAATTATGCATGATTTAACCTGGTTTTAATTGTAGTAAACTTTGATTAATCTTGAGTAACTAGATAATCAATAGCAATGAAATTTCTCATTATGGACACTTAGTTTACTCTATTTCTTATGTAATAATATATTAGCTTATACGATCTTATGGGTTTTTTATAAGCTTATTTTAATTACTATGCATTGAAATGAAAGATTTCAACATAAAATATATGAAAAGTACAGTGGAAATTTGCGGTAAGACTATAATTTACGGATGACCTTTAAACGGCACTGAACTGTCCTTGATAATGTTCACCTGATAAGACCAAATGAGGACTATAAACCTGTGTGAAAACTTCGAATTGTGATTTGCAGTTGACAGATAATTTTAGGAATTATATTTAAGGTTTTCACTACAAACTGACATCAGCTATAATGCTAAAACTTTATTTTGCCAAAATCCGAGACCTGTTATCATATACTTGATTGGTTCGTCCATAAATTATAGTCTCGCCAAAAATTTGCTAATACTTTCGTAGAGAAAAAAAATAATTTTTCTTCGAAATACCTGAAATCATTTTATGTACCATCATGTTATTGTTTAAATCTTTACTATTCTAGATAAACTAAGTTATCTAAAAATATACTAAAATCAAAAGTAGTCTAACGGTTTTATTGTTTTACAGGAAAACTGAATGATAATTACTTCTGGTTAGTGTTTTTTTGTCGAGTTAGTTTTCTACGGAATGGGGTTGGTAATCCCATACCCAACCCTCTTCCTTTACCCGGCTTGAGACCGGTAGTAACTCTAGAAAGGCTACAGGCGGAGTTAACGGTACAAACAACTTAATAATTGGATTTAAATAAATTCATAAAATAACTTATTAACGCTATTAAAATAATCATAAATTCTCTTCATTGCTAATATCTTCAGTAAACCGTTTGAATAAATTTGTATTTTTCGTTCTTGATATTAAAGATTGAAATCTGAATTCTGAAGGGATCGCCTCAATATCATTTTTTTTAGTCACAAGTTTTCATAGAAGTTGAACAGTGGTCAAAAGTAAAATACAAGACAAGTGTTTCATTATATTTAGGAATCATCAAATGAATATAGAGGCATCCGAATGTTGATGTTTACAATGCGACTTGTTACTGGTACCTTTAATGTATGTACACTGTAAATTTGTCTTAAGATATGTCTCCTATAACTATAAAGATATCAGCATAAATTAATTAAATAATTTTAATAGTTCAATTTATGTATCAATTAAAGCTACACCACCATGGAAAACCTGGAACTCCTCAGCATTGCGCATCCACGATCTCGGGACCTAACAGTCTCGCAAGCGTTTGCTTAAGTTCTAGAGCACTGAGCCAGTAATAATTAGAAAATGAATTTTTCAGCAGATATACTTTCTAATCAACCCATTGAAAGTAATACAACGATCTCAAACTAGATTTCAACTTTATCAATCATAATAATTGATCTGTCGATAATCATAATTGAACGTCTGTCTTATTTCATTATGGATATTCTATTAAAATACACCTTTTTTTTATAATTAAAAAACCATTATTAGTCAGTAGTAGTATCATCCTATAAGAAAATGTTATTTATAAACTGATAGACATAACCATCTGCCAATTAATTATATATATATAATTGTATGTCTCAAAAGAGTCTATTAAGAATAACTTCTCCCACTATTGTTATTATTATAATTATGAACATTAAAAAGAAATTATTATTATCCTTACAGTGGTTGTAGTTGTTTTACTCAAAACAAGTGGACAAATAAAATTAAACATTTTAAAAATTCAAGTAGTTATTTGTAATTTGGCGTCTCATTTAAGTTTTGTTTATTCAGGATTGTTGTCTTTATTATTATTATTATTATTATTATTTATTGTTTCTATTCAGTTTGATTTGATCACTGTGTAATAAGATTGAATTCCGGTTTCTATTACATTTATTCATGTATTTTTCTGTAATTGATAAATAAAAAGACAAAGAGAAGAATTAATTAAAATGTCATGAATCATGTATATTTTTTTTCTAATGGAATCAATGAAATTTATTTTAATATAAATAACAAACAAATTTCAATTTTAATATGGAGATTTGTGGTGATTGTAGTAATTTAATAGTTGAATTCATGAGTCGAACGAAACTATATTACTGTTGAGAAACTAAAAGCACTAGGCAGTTGCTTCATCTTATTTTATTTATTTATTTATTTGAACACATAAATATTGGTACAAGAGGGCACCAAATATATATGCTCCACACTTTTGTGAGTGGGATGTGATACTGCCCGGGTGCCCAGACCGAAACAAGTGGTTTTCTTAGGTGGCCACATCCCGAGCCTTTGACCTACAGGTCTGACCCACAAGGCGGTGGAGTATCGTGAGGAGATGCAGTCCCATGGTAGCCGGTGGCCAACGATTGGTTCATACGCCATTTGTTCCCGCAGGATACTGGAGCTCATGTGCACCATTGGTTTGGGATCCGGATAAAGCGCCGGACATTTGCTTTTCGTCCACTCATTTTCGTAAACAATACCCCCGCCACGAGAAGGCAGTGAGTAGGACTTCCCTGGCAGAGGCTCTATACGCGTGGCCGTGTGAGAGCACTTCGAGAGAGAGGGCGGGCCTACCCCACTCTCGGTCATATCGGAGCATTTGGGGGCACCTCAGAAGTGCGCAACTAAGATACTGCACGCGAGACTCGAGCCTAGGACCTTCAATCTCATGCGCGAATGCTTAACCACTAGACCACTGAGACGGCATTTAATCGTGTTAATGTCTAGCGTTGGTGCACGAGATCGGAGGTCTTGGGTTTCAGTCCTGCATGTGGAATCGTGAATGCGCACACATTAGAACAAAATGGACGTCCAGGTTTTCAATGGTGATCTAGCCTTGACAGACTCGTGAATTTAACTGTTAAAATTATTAATTTGCCCAACATAATTCCATCTGTAATTTTTAGTAAAAGAGCAATTAGTATACATATAAGATTTATATATTATTTTATTTCTGCAGAAATCTAAAACTAAGCCACCAAGTGGATGTAGATATGCACTGAAGTAAACAAATGAAGGCTCTAAAAACAGGTAAGTGGCATATTATTCATAGATTATTTCGATTAATATTTCAATTTATTGAACAAATGTGTCTTAACCGAAAACAAACGAACAGACGACGGCCTATCATATTTTTTGGATTGAAGCTAGTAGTGAAGTCAGGGACTCTAGTTTTGTTTTAATAATGGCTCATAGATCTAAAGTACTTGTATCCCATTGTTTAAGTCCAAGTGTCTAGTCTAAATGAAAACAGGAGATTACAATTCAATGTCATATAGTAACTGTGTGTAAGTAAAGTCCCTTGAAAATAAAAGTCTGCGCTTTCAGCAGGAAGTATGCACAAATCCCAAACTGAAACATTTGTGAAATATGTGATATTTCAAAGCTATATATAAATAACATTATAGGAATAGAGCGTTATTCATTACATGTGAGCAGTTATTTATAGATAGCTTAAATTTTTTAAATCAACCAATCCCTTAAACCACCTTATCTCCAACTTATTCCAGCTAGTCGGTTGCGAACGTAAAAACAGGGTAGCATAAAAATAATGATATTTTCAGATGTTGTCGAGTCACTATGATCTGAACGGAAGCCAAACCATTTCATATTGTGCATCCTTAATTGCTCCATTCAATAATGTCTACAGAACATAACAGCATCATAACCTACATTAAATTTGGTGTTGCCGGCCTGTTAACAGGTTTAAGATTAAGTAAAATTTTGCATTTTTTGCAATGTATTGAATAAAATATAAGAGAACGTTATCCTAGGTATACTCCTTGTCTATATATATAAGGCCACATAAGGCTTTGAGCAACCTGAACCACTCATCTGACTTTAAGGAATGTAAAATAGTAAAAAACGTTCCATTAGTTCAACAAGAGGTATCGAGGTGGAATAACTTGCATTGCAAATGAAATGTTATTTCTTTCTAATTATCTTGAGTCTTGGAAAATATAAAACCAGTTGAGGTCTCATTATTTAGTTGTCCTTCACTAGAGCAGTTAATGCTATTTTAAAAGACCTACGCTATGCTTTGGAAACTAAGTGATGGGATTAGTTATGCATGCTCATCAACATGTATAATAAGTGTTCTTCATAAAATAGTAAAGATGTCTTGAAGAATACATACATACTGAGGTCATTTATATTTAGTTTACTAAAAAGGCACGATGGTTCAGGCGAGTACGGGTTATTCAAGCAAAACTTTATTACAAGAAAAATATAAAGGTCAAATGTAGTATTCATCTTATTAAAAGTCGACTTCGTTTTAGCTGTAGGAATGAATTCCCACATATCGAAATTATTTACTCAGATTGGTCGGATCAATTCAAAGAGCAGAGACGTTTAGTACCCTAACTTATTTAAGAAAACCTAGTGTACACAGAATATAACAGAGCATTTCGACATGATAAATCGTCCCATTATTCGGAATTATGTTCAAGAAAGTAACCTCATGACAAATTATTTATAAATCCCATTAGATTAATCACTAACATAAATTTGCAAACAACCATAAACTGAAGAGTAACTTATAGGAAAACTGAATACTGCAAAACAAAATCTACTTATATATAAGTAAGTACTACTTCATTTTATAGCTTAATCAATATGATGATAACCAGGCATTGAAATATACTGTCTTTTTTTCGCTAGTATTTTCTTGCTTTATCCCATAATATAAACTCAGTAATGATATTTAGTTTTACATGTTTAAAGATCTTATCATATTGTCTGTCTCCGTTTATTGTTATATATATTTTCTCCTATTTATCCTTTAATAAAATTTGCTTTTATTTCTCCTAGTACTTCTTGATGTTTTAACAAATCTTCACCAAACAACATCAACATTAATGATAATGTATTGTTGTTGTGGTTGTTTTTTCTCTCCCTCTTTTGATTGCATCTTTTCTCTTTGCTCTTTTTTTCCCTCTCTCTCTCTCTCCTAGATACATTAATTCACATGTAGTCTCTTGAAAATTTTGTTCAAGTATACCACATGCTGTTTTAACACGATTACGTATCGTTTAAGTGTAATATATGTTAAGCAGCCATATCATATTTTTATACCTATAAAATAATTATAAAAATATTGACACATGTTTTCGATATGAGGAATCTGAAAGATGTAAAATCAAAACAGAACAAAAGACAGAACACTTAAACAGATATATTTTTAGTAATCACTGTTATTTAATTATTTAAACATACCTGCTAAATATGAAGACACCTACTGTTCATCACGGTGACAAAAAATTTATGAACACTTTAAATAATTTAAGGAAATACTTGAAAAGAATTTTTCTGGGAAAACATTTTATGAAAGAAATACTATAAATGAATAATTGACTGAAATGTAATCGTGAAATTGAACTGAACTGATGAAATTATATTTTGTTTTATAAATGGAAACTCTGCCTGCAGCTCCTCTGGTGCTACTGTCGGTTCCAAGTTCGGATAAAGAAGAGTTGGGCATGGAGTTAGTGACCTCATTTTGTAGAAAACTAACTCGTTAAAAGAATGCTGACCAGAAAAAATAATTCAAACTACTTAAAATCTGCCCTGTGAGTTAGAAGGTCTAACGATGTTATGACGCTTCATGGTAAAAGCAGAATATCTTCGTAAGCCACGAGACTGATACTCCTTTCTGACAACTAGAGCAACCATTAATTAAGGTACATGGAATGCTCATACAATGTGGGAGACCGGTAGAGTCATCCAAATCGTTGCACAAAAGAAAGGATACAACCTGGAGGTGCTTGAAATCAGCGAAGAAAATTGTATGCACGTCGGACATCTAGGACTAGCTTCAGAGGAGCTGTTGTTATACTCCGGCCATGTATAAATGAGACATTTACGAAATCATATTACGCTTCAAAATCTTTTATAACTGTTTTTCTTAGCATATTTTATTATGAACTTGGTGTTTAGTTCTGATGGAAGAAGTATGTTCTAATTTAAAAAATACAAAGATATAACTGTTCTCATCAGGAATCTCATGGAACAAAAAAACTCATGCTCTTGTAGTTATAAGGTCCTACAACTGCTTGTTTGCAATAAACTAAACAACTAAAACATTCATGAAACGTAAAAGTATGAGTAGATCTGACAATGTTTTCTTAAATAAAAATGTTTATCGTTAGAAGAAAGAAAAAGAAGTTAATCGTTTTACTAGCCGGAAACGTATAAACCATTACTGTCTCTGTCTATTTTTTTGTTTGTTTTTATTTATTAAACAAAAGAAATAATAACACATTTATTAAATTCCTGTTTCAACTATTGCCATTAGTAATAATAATACTAATAATACTATTGCTACTACTACTGATAATAATAATAGTGATATTATGATTATTTCCTTACAATATGTAGGCAATAAATAAATTTCAGACAAAAAAAGAACAACATTTCCGGGATTATTTTTTTAAAACTATTTTGACTGTTAATTCTCTATAGTCTCTAAACAGTAGAAACATGAACTGATAACAATAAACAAATAAATCGTAAACAAAATGCTATTAGTGAAAAAAAAGAGAAAAGAAAAAGCGAAAAGAAAATAACATTCTAGACTAATTATTAATCTATTGAGAACATTTCCAGTCAAAGTGTTTATAAACAGTAATGATCGAAAAAGAAACATAACAACTACAGGAAGTAAACAATTCAAATGCTGGTTTAAATAATTAAATCTTTTGTAAGGACGATATGAAAAGAAAGAAAAAAAAAACAACACTATGGCACATTTATCTTATTGATTATTCTTTGAATTTATATTACAGGTATAAATAATGGATGAATGAATGAATTGCACGTTAATACAACAGTTTTATATAAAGGTTCTTTGATAGTATTATTATTACTCATTTTTATATTATAGGAGGAAAGTTAAATAAATGTGATAGGGTATTGTTTTATTATTATTATTATTATTCAGATACTCTAATTAATAGGTCAAAAAACATGTATTGTTTTCGTTGTGTATATATTATCTATAAGAGACTGGGTTGTTAAAGCTAAGTTTTGTATTTATAATGAGACTAAAACAGACATAAAATGACTTCTTAATGTCAATATCGATATATCAAAAGCATAACATTTACTTACTTACTTACTTACTTACGCCTGTTACTCCTCGTGAAGGAACATAGGCAGCTCACCAGCATTCTCCATCCAACCCTGTATTAGGCAATCCTTCCCAGCTCCTTCCAGTTGTTATTCATCTTTCCATATCTGCTTTTATTTCCCGACGTAATGTATTATTTGGCCTTCCTCTTTTCCGCTTCCCTTCAGGATTCCAAGTTATGGCTTGTCTCGTGATGCAGTTTGATGATTTGCGTAATGTATGTCCTATCCATTTCTATCGTCTTTTTCTAATTTCCTCTTCAGCTGGAAGCTGGTTTGTTCTCTCCCACAAAAGGCTGTTGCTGCTGGTATCCGGCCAATGGATGTTGAGTATCTTGCGTAGACAACTATTTATAAATACTTGCACCTTCTTGATTGTGGCTGTTGTAGTTCTTCAAGTTTCAGCTCCGTACAGTGGAACTGCCTTGACATTCGTATTGAATATTGTGACTATGATATTGGTTGAGAGTTGTTTTGAGTCACACATGTTTTTCAATCGTAGGAATGCGACCCTTGCTTTGTCAGTCCTCGCATTTACGTCTGCATCTGAACAACATGTTCATCGATGATGCATCCCAGGTATGTGAAGGATTCTATATCTTCTAAAGTTTCTCCATCAAGTGTGGTTGGATCGCTGTTTTCCGTGTTGTATTCGAGGACCTTGGTTTTCCCCTTGTGTATGTTGAGGCCTGTGATGCAGAGACTGCTGCTTCACTGGCTGTCTCTATCTGCATTTTTTTCGTGTGTATGCGATAGGAGTGCTAGGTCAACTGCGAAGTCCAAATCGTCCATTGTATGCCGTGTTTTCCATCAGATGTCAAGGTCTTCATAATCCAGTCGACCAACAGAAGAGAAAGGGAAAGAGTAGACAGCTTTATCTGACTGCGGTCTTTACTTGGAAGGCGTCTGTCAGCTGTTCTCATAACATTTAGATTTCAGATATTTAATTCTATTATTTTGGTGTATAATGAGATACAATAAAAAAATTTTTAACATGAGAAAAGTACTACCAATAATGACATCAAAGAAGGTTAGAAGAGAGGTTCCGGTTGTTAAGAAAAATTGATATGTAAAGTATGAGTACCTGTAAAATTTTCTCAGATAACACTAAATAATGTATTGCAAAAAAAATAATTAACTTCAACTATATTCAAATTCTTGATAACAACGGTTTTGACTGAAAACATTCATAGTTAATGACAACTGAAATGGAAAATACCCAGTTTCGAAGATAGATATACAGGTAAAGTAATGATGTATTCAATGGAAAAATTCACTTGGAAACTGATACTGAAATTAAACATGACAGGGTTCTGTTTGTTTGTTGAAATTGTTGAAGTTAGTCAAACCATTTTTACCATTTTTATTGTGTTTTTTTCACACTTGAATATCTGTTTTTTTTATCTGCCGAAGAATATCATAGATGTATTTATGGTTTCTTATTTCAAAAAATCTTTGATGTATATTATGTTTATGTCTCTACAAGCTATGGGTATTCCAGTAAAGAATCAGTTCATATCACTGTTCAGTAGATCTTCATCACAGTCTTATCTTCGTATTCTCCGTAATTTTTGAGTGATCTATGCATCCAGCTGTTATAGATGATAACAAAAATTAATCGTAATTATAACAGTAATAAGAATATCTCTATTCACCATTATGAATACTTTCGCACCAATGAATTCGCAAGATAAATTTTGTAGTGCTGTAGTGAACGAGAACACAAATGAGGTCAACTAAATGTATTTGAATACAAAATTAGTAAAATCTGAGAACCATATAGTAAATTCTTCATTTGCAAAATGTTAGTCAATCATCTCAAACTTCACTGTTCCTTAGATTCGACAGCAATCATTCTCTGTTCTAGTTCTCTTTTCTTCGATCTTCCTAACATTCTGCCTCCAGGCATTTCACCTTCCATTGATGATACACACCACTTATATCTGTCGACATCAGTAGTACACACTACACTACCTATAACTATTTTCTACAATATTGAGCTTTTAAAAATGTCTTCGTGTTGTTGATATATAACCATCGTATTTTTTAAAACCAATATTTGGATATTAGAAAATTGTTTAGTTATATACCCTGAAATGAATAATATACGACCTATTTAAAGAAGTTTTAAAAGTTTTCAGTAATTTTTTTTTGTGATACCATCTTCAAAACCTTAAACTACTAAAGACGTAAACTATAATACCATTCAGTTACGTTAAATTTCTCAAAATCTCATTTTAAATTTAATAAATAATAAAACACTGAATTATGATGCCTGAACTATGAGTAACTCAAAGTCTTAGAGTCTCAAAAGTTCAATCAAGATATCATTTAAATCTTTAGTCGATTTTGTGGGTTTCTCAATTAATACCTGAGTATGAGAAACTGAAGGTCAAACTTAATTTTAGATAACTTTTAGATCTCAAAAATTTCATAATTTATGTGTCGACGTCGACTGTGGCCGCTCCATATGGACCTAGGAACCAATCGTAATATATATTCGAGGAAAAGTTATAAAACTATTTTTTCATTCTCAAGAACTTTCACCACAGTAGTTCCTTGTAATTATTTCATTTGTTTAGTTTCTTTTGTATATATTTACAACATATGACTAGCGAGTTTACTGAGTTGACTAAAAACATGAAACATTTGAAATCAAAACTGATTCGGATATATTAACATTAACACTCGAAATGACCAAGCTTTTTTGAGAAAAGATGTGACAATCGATTTGTATTTGCAGTAGATCTATTTATTCTCTGGTATGTCAATTTACAGTGTATCAAAGGCTAGTCATATCACATTATCATATTTAAAATGGCGTACAGAAAGGTGTATGATAAATGTTACATTTATCTGAGTGATTGTGTAGTAGTTATGCCAAAATAACTACACATTTGCGTAAATTCATTTTTAAAAAATGACCAACAGTTTTCTTCAAACATATAAAATGTTTCCTTTCACAGATAATTTGAACAAACAGTAATCAACAAGTTACATACTTTTTCATTCACATTGAAAATAATACTTAAATAATCCATGATACTTTTACTATTTAGATGAACTGAAAAACTTCCACATACACTGTTATCATCTTTTAATTTATAAAAACGCAGAAGTACCGATTTCTTTAATTTCTTCATGTTGAAATTTCTTTTTGTTTTAAGCCAAGATAGATAGTGGTTAGCAGTAGAGTTCATGATGCACGTTTAATACTATTTGGGACTCTTCAGCTGAATGTGCCTGCATCCCAGCACCGATCGCTCAAAACGTCATCGCGTTATCCACTTAGCTACTAAGTCCTGCTAACCACCTGCTTGTGTAATGGGGTGAAGTTTAAATTCACTTGGTGTTGTTTTATTTGTATCTTCCCATTGTTATTTAGAACTGAAATCGATCAGTATCTTGTTAGCATATGTGCATCCTTTATGGAGTGCCTTGATATTACCTGAAATCACAAGCTTTATAAGCAAAGATAAATAGTGACCAACAATAAAATTCAGGACTTATATTTCATTCTATTTAAGGCTCGTTAACTAGATGTACCTACATTCTAGAGTTGATGTTCATTTCAAGATTCAAAGATACAAGTAAAACAATACCAAGTAAATTCTTTTTGTCTTATTTAATGAACTACAAAAAAGAATCTACAAAACATAGTTCATAAACGAATAGTTTATTACACCATAATGAAACAATTGCTCAAATGAGTATTATTATTATTTTCTTCTAATCTCATGAGAATTATTTTATTTTTCTTTCATTTATAAGATCAAACATTCAGTCTGGATTTTTAACATAATACCGTCTAGTTTTTTTTTTATTGTTAAATTAATAATTAACAAGATTAATTTATGGGTTTGTTTATTTTTTTAATTTAGTTCCATATTCAATTCCGTTTTCCTTTTTTTTTGTTTTTTTTTCTATATTTTATAACCCCTAGTGTATTATTTTAAATGATGCGAATGAATTAAATAATTGCTCATTAAAATTTTTTTTCTGTTTTTTTCTCTTTTTTATTACTAAACTCACTTGAAATTGCTTTCTTTATATCTTTCTATTATGATTTAAGACTGTGAATTGATCAGTCATTGATTGGTATGAGTACATTCTATGTGTATTACTACTTTGATATTGTCTTAAGTTATAAGCAATATAAGTTAAGATGAATAATGATTAGTTTAAATGTGATATATCTATTCTCCTTTTAATATATATGTCCTACATTATTTTATAAATTATTATTTAATTTAAGCTTTATTTATTAGACATAAATGTAATTAAACTTAATTCATTTTCAATTCCTGACGGTATTCATATATTACTATTATTATTAGTAGTATAATAAAGAAGTTGTGAATGATAGTGTTTCTGTTAAGAATAAACGTATGACAGAAAATTATTAATTTAAGTAATAAATCAATTAAAAGCCTCAGGGGGTTATACAATTGACCTGACTCAACATTCAGGTAAAAAAAATGTATTAGATGTCATTATTGTATTCTTAGGTTAGAATCACAGTATTTTTTACAAACAATTAAGTAGATACGAATATTCATCAAGATTAGAACGAATAGTTTGACAGTAATTGAGCGCTCAGTATAGAGAAGTCATTATATGTGAAAAGTATATATGAAATATTCTCAGCGATTAAAATTTAAATAATTCCAACGTTTCGTCCAGCTAACTTGTCTGGATATCTTCAGGGTAATAATCAAAATCAAAATCATCAACTACCGCTTGGTTCAGTTTCATCATATCTGACTAAGGATTGATCTTTAAAAAAACATTGAGATTAGTGGGTTTGTATAGTTTTTTTAATCTATTTATGACCTATAATGTAAATCCTCATATATTGTCTCTACCTTTTATCATGAATTGATGATTTTGATTTTGACTATTACCCTGAAGAAGTCCAGACAAGTTAGCTGGACGAAACGTTGGAATTATTTAAATTTTAATCGCTGAGAATATTTCATATATAATTTTCACATATAATTAAGTAGATATATTTCATGAAAAATTTTCAAACATTTCATCAAATTTACTCCAATATCAATGAATATTAAACGTAGAATATTGGATCTTAAATGACTGTACATTTGAATGACAATATTTGTAGACTGAAATGATAAAATTATTGTTTAGTGATCATCGAAGTTAAATTTGTTAATCACAATCAAGCAACATTCGAATGTAATGTAAACACATGATCTTTAAATATCTTTTTTTTTAAAAACACTGAATGTATTTTGTGAATGATTCCTTATCATAGTTAAATTCTTAGCGAAATCTGTAACACTACTATGATGTGTGCTAATAATGTCTGCCTAGAGATAGAAAGTTTAGAATATCAAAGAAAAGAGAACGAGAACAAAGAATGATTGCTATGGAAGTGAAGGAACAATGAAGTCTGAGACAATTGATTGATGTTTTGCAAATTACGTTATTGTATTCAAATGCATTTGGTTGTCTACACTTGTGTTCTTGTTCACCACATTACGACTCCATTTAATAACACGTTTCAAAATCATTAACATTATAAACAAATATGATTTAAATACGGTTAGTGGTGTGGCTTCTACAAAATAGATATTCGGAATGTAGGCAGATATTCGATTTCCTTATAATAGCTCATAATGTCCAGTAACTATCTATGTATCATGGAGGACTGGCTGAATAAAATGTTGTTTTTTCTGTATTAGGAATGTTAGTATTGTCCTCATTTTAATTGAACGTCAAGTTTATTCGTTTAAAATATTATCACTTAGTTTATAGCTCTAGAATCTAATCTGTTCATTTTCAATTTATTTTGAAAGCTTGTTATGTACGTGAAATGCTTGTGATTTATAGTCTGACTGAAGCTGACCGAGCCATTAGTTTGAATATTTATAGTGAAATCCATTGGGGGAAGTGTCCATAGTTTTTCAGACTAGTCCTACGTTTTAATTTATACGTTACATTGGGGAAATCCAGAAAACTCCTGGAAAAATGGCAAAAAAGTCTCTGAAAACATTGAGAAACATCTTATTCATTCATCATTAACTAGGAGCTTCGCCAGAAACATCTAGAAAGTGAAAAGTCACATGTCACGTTTCTGATTGGATGGTTACCTATACTGCTACTATGTTTAGTAGCGTTCCAGAATTTTCCGGAAACTCAGGGTCATCTAAAGTACTATAAAAACCGTAGATTTTCTGTACATAAACGAACCTTTAGAGTAAGGCGTTTCTTTCATATTTCGCGCCTTTTCTCTCTTGTTCAAGTTGCTGTGTAGTTCTAGCTTGAGGGTTACTATAAGAGATTAGGAATCGAATCTAGCGTTCATTGATTTGTTATAAGTTATACGTTAAATATTATCCACTATATATATATCAACATAAATGTTTTGAAGATTATAGTAAACCGTGAAATTCAGATACTTTTATTCTAAAAATTCATTTAAATAACTAAACTGGGAAATAAATCATTGTTTTTGTAACATTAAATTTACAAGTATTTTAACTGAATGAAGGTTTGTATGACTCAATTCATGATAAAAGGTAGAGACAACACATGAGGATTTACATTATAGGTCATAAATAGATTAAAAAAACTATACAAACCCACTAGTCTCAATGTTTTTTTAAAGATCAATCCTTAGTCAGATATGATGAAATTCAACCAAGTGGTAGTTGATATTGATTCATTAGCAACCGTATTGTTTAAAGATAATATGAAATAATAAACTTCTGTAACCAACAGAGGTAGCTAATTTAGTAACTAATATATTTACTTCTTCTTGTTACCAAGTTTCAAAACAAAATATGTTGTTATCAGTCAAAAATACACGATACCTAATGAAATGATAAATTTCCAAATTTGAATAAACTGAGTAAATATTTTCAAACTAATGAAGATCAATCAGGTCTAGTTGAGACTTATATGACAGGTAGGTATATATCCTTGATTGACAAAAAACTTAAGAATAAACTTTGCATCTTAGTGACAACATGGAGTATAAGTATATAATTTGTTTATTTCTTACCATTTGAAATTTATTACCCTATAGATCTTAATAAAATGAGTTGTTGCTTATAAACATTTTGATCTCTATAAGGCAAAGAACATCCATAAATAACGAACATATAAATTTTACTATAGTTGAGATTCAGCTAGCCAATAATTTTATACTGAAAGATTATTGAATAATTCATAGCTAAAATACTTTTGAACAGTGTCAGACTTATTAAATCAAATTATAAACTTTCATTTCAACTTTCACATACCACAATATATACTTAACTAAAATACCATATCACTCAATGATATATGCTCTCTAGAACTGTTTCCCATTTTAGATATATATGATATACCAATATATACATAGAATGATTTATAATCTTCTTTAATAGTATTGTTGATTTAACTGAGTCATATAGAGATTGATTTTTATCTCATTTTCAATACCTCATGTTATTTACTCATAATAAACACGCAGATATAAACATTCAGACATGAGTATCAATTGAATACAGTTAAATAAACTCGGTAATCTTAAATAAAGTAGTCTACTGTTAAAGAATTTCCCCATGATTCTGCCAGTCATATTTATATAAACAGTTCTTTTTTTTAAAAAGTTTTATATACGTTTTCGACTATAGCCATTCTCTCATTCTAATTCATCTCCATGTCTAAAAGTAAATATAAATTTTCCTGATAATAAATTATTTAAATAAATAAATAATTATGAAGAGTGTAATACAATTAATAGATGGTTTAAAGCTTGTCATCAAATGAACAAATTACCCCTGTTCAGTGTATATTAATAGTTATAAATAATGTGCAGTTTTATACGGCTTTCAACTTCAAGTGGATATATATATACCATAGTGAATTAGAGAACGTTAACCATAGTATGCAATACATTTATCAATGCTAGTGTGTGTAAATGTATTAATGTACTGATTGAAATCTAATTAGAATGCACGCGATACCATATCTTTTATATTTTTATTATTTGATAAATAGTCAACAACAATTCCAAAAAAAATAATGGGGACAATAGATATTTTAATTATAGGTGGATACATTCATTTAAACTGCTAAGTAACCAACAATAAAAAAATATTTCGATTTCATTACACAAATACTTTCCCTAAATTATACATATTTTAGAAAAAAAATGATTTGTATTTCAATTTTTTTCAAATTTTTTTCATCCAGTATATATAGTAGCTACAAAATAGTGTTTACTAGTCTATGACAAAAACTGATTTATCCAACAATATAGATTAAAGAAAAGTAATTTCATTAGTTGAGATCATGAGTCAATTGAAGCTAGATCAGTGTAGTTCGATCAGGTCTGTTATGAGATAGTAACTCACTGATGACAATCGTGGATGTGTCGCTCAATTTCGTGGATTGGTTAAAGTTAGACATTAACATCATTGGATGGTGGCCGGCTCAATGGTCTAATGGTTAAGCGACATATTGATAGGTCCTAGGTTCGAATCATGGTTGCACATAATAGAACGTAACGGCCGTCTAGTGCTTCCAGGTTTTCCAAGATGGTCTTTAATTGACTCATGATGTCAACTATTGAAATTATTATTATCAAAAGTTAATGACTTTTATATGTTTTGAAAATTTACTGTCCATTTACTGTTTCATTTATAAGTGTGGTCCAAATTTAACTCATGCACAAATTATTGTACTTTACTACGTTAAATGGAAATGTGTCAATCAAAAAGACTCATTTCTAACTTCCTTTTAAGTGTAACATGTAAAGAATTAAAATGTCTTTAACTGGTTTTCTTGTTTTAATTTCTCACCAATTTATTAATGAGTAAATTTTTTTCTTTAATAAAACTAAAGTGAAAAAACAATCAATCAGTCATAATCAACTTGAATCTTTTTCTAGAAGATTCATCTGTTGACGGTGTATTACCTAACATTAATACAAAGTTAAACAATTATAATCTGTTTATCATTGAAAGGAAAATTATATCAGTTTTGATAGAAAGTTGAGCATAAGAAATACTGTTCAAAATATACAGATGAAACATTAAAGAGTTAAGCATGATACAGGTCAATATTTTAATGAAGTTAAATAATGAATGCTGTAACCAGTTTCCACCCATCTCACTCAATGTTTTCAACCTGATTAAGAGAAAAAATGCATATAACAAATATAACTTCAATTCCATGCACCCAAAGGGAAATAAATAAATGTTATTGAAATCATAAATAAATAATATATTTGTAATATCTCAATGAACAACATATTATTCATATTGTCCCGTTGTACTATTTAAACTTGGATTAATTTTAATTTGGTTAGTTATTCTTTGAAGAAGTGACTTACACTAAGTCACGAAACGTCAGAAAATCTAATTTTTCTACTAAATAGGATATTACAAATATATCATTTATTTATAACAATCTACCCAATGAGCAACTTATTCGAAGTTATTGAAATCAGCTTGAATGATAAGTTATGGAATTACCATAAACAATTTTTTCAAGTCTTTTTTTAACAAACGTATTATTTCAATTAGAGATAAATGAACTGTTGGCAAGTGTTCAGATTACCAATATAGTGATGTGATAAACGTCTTAACATATACCTGTAATAAACATTATGTCGATACTGTTCTCAAGTTTCTCAGGTAAAATACATGCTTACATGTCTTTCAATCCTTGAAAAATAATTCAGTTATTCCACGTATAAAGGATCACCTAATTTCAAAAACGCATAATTTAAAGTATAATTGTAAAGCAGAGTTTATGAAAAATCCATACACTGAAGTATATTTATCTAACACAAATATATACAGGGGTGTTGAATTTTCAGGATAACAACATATTTTAAAGGTATTCTGACTAAACATTTTTGGGAAGTACATGGACTTTATATTTTGATTTATGAGTTATTGATTGAGATCATGAACCGATTGATGTTACACCACCTTTGGAAACCTGGAATCACTGGATGGCCGTTTCGTCCTATTGTGGGACTCCTCAGCAGTGCGCATCCACGATCCTGCTCGCGGAGATTACTGCTGAGGAGTCCCACAATAAGACGAAACGGCCATCCAGTGATTCCAGGTTTCCAAAGGTGGTCTAACATCAATGGGTTAATGATCTCAGTAAAAAATTAATAATCTCCACAACCCCTATACTAGTAATTATATGAGTTAGTTTAAAATATGTTTTTGAAGATCTTTATGCCTAATGAAATCAAAAATCACACATTTATGTATTTTTATTTTATGATCTTTAAAACTTTATCAGCCGATTCATTACGATGTCTCTATGCATCATTAGAACATTATTATTCAAACTAAACTTAATGTTTTAAATATAAGGCTGTCTCATAATATAACAGTCATATGCAGATATCGTCTAGAATGACAACATTCTCATATAATGAAACTATTTATGAACTGCTAAACTAAAGAAATAAACATTACTATACACCTTGATCTATTTTTTCAACAGTTCCAGATAACCTGCTATCTCACGATATTGTTTCATATCAACGTATTGTAAAGGAAATCTCTTTATAATCGCTTATATTTAGAATGGTTTATGACCATAGAATACGATTTCTTTTAAGCTAATTTTAACAATAACATCATCACTACCACTGTTTAGGCTAAACTAGTTTTTGACAAAATGATATTAGTAAAGATCACAAGTTGACACAAATTTCTGTTCGATTCTCAACATGTTCTTTTCCTGCTTTATTACAGATTGCCCAACTAAGCAAATAGTTTTCCTTTAAAATATAATATTTATAAATAACGATGAATTGTCTGATTACGTAGTTGATTTTTTTAAGCATCACGACCATTAATGTCTTATTACTATGTATTGTAGAAGTTTATCCTTTTAATAATCCTTACCAGATATTATCTGAGTTACGAAATCAATTAATTCTAGACATATAATTGTTAATGGAGGGAACGGATTATCTTAAGTGATGTCAAAAGATTATGAATAAAAATACACCATGGATAAATAGAATATATGAGAAGCGTTTAGTGAAACTATGAGATAAATAAGAAATAATCAATTCACACAGAGCGTAAATAACGACATATATACATCTATATATGAGAAAGTGACAGAAAGAAAATTATTCAAGGCATATACAAGTAACTATATTAATTGAATTGTAAAAGTGTAAAATCATAATCCATCTCAGGGGAATTGATTTATCTAAATCATGTTTGATATTTTAAACAGATTTCAGTTGGGTTAGTTTCCTATAATCAGTCTATACAATCATTTACATATAGCGTACACATATATACATATAACGCATAAACTTATGTCTCATATAAGCTTACATACTTGTTAGAAGACGGTAGGATATAGATTTATTAGGCAGACTATACCATTCTTACTTGTTAGATCACACTAAAAAGAAAAATGATATAACTGCATCATTACTTACTTGCGTCTGTTACCCCTAGTGGAATAGCATAGGCCGTTCACCAGCATTCTCCATCCAACTCTGTCCCCGTCATTCCTTTTCATTTGTTACTCATTATTTTGATGTCTGCTTCCAAGTCTAGGTGTAATGTGTTATTTGGCCTTAATATTTTTCATTTCCCTTCAAAATTACAAGTTAGCGTGATGCAGTTTGATGTTTTCCGTGATGTACGTCCTATCCACCTCCACCATCTTTTCTTAATTCCCTTTTCAATTGGAAGCTGATTTGTTCTCTTCCACAATAGGTTGTTGATGATGGTATCCAGTCAACAACGGACATTGAGTATCTTGCGTAGACAACTGCTTATAAATACTTGTACATTTTGATGATGGTTTTGGTAGTGCTCTAAGTTTCAGCCCGGTAGAGTAGGACTGTCTTGACATTCGTATTGAAGATTGTGACTTTGATATTGGTTGAGAGTTGTTTTGAGTTCCATATGTTCGTCAATTATAGGAACGTGACATTAACTTTTCCAGTCCTTGCCTTTATGTTTGCACCGGATCTTTTTTGTTTATCGATGATGCTTCCTGTGTAGGTGAAAGATTCCACATACTCCAGAGTTTCTTCATCAAGTGTGAATGGATTGGCCCTTTCCGTTTTGTATTTGAAGATCTTGTCTTTTCCTTCGTGTATTTTGAGGTATACTAATGCAGAGGCTACAGCTACACAGGTTGTTTTGACATGCATTTGTTGATGTGTGGGACAGAAAACTTAGGTCATCTGCGAAGTCCAAATCGTCTAGTTGCATCCAAGCTGTCCATTGTATCCCGTGCTTCCTCTCAGATGTCAAGGTCTTCATAATCCAGTCAACCACCAGAAGGAAAATAAAACGGAGAACAAGCAGTCTTTTCTGACATCGGTCCTCACTTGGAATACATATGTCAACTTTCCTCCACTTGTACTGTGGTCCATAGTATGAATTCCGAATGATGTTGGCGATCTTCTCAGATACACCATAATGTCAAAAACGTTTTTATAAGGTACTTCTATCCACACTTTCAAACGCCTTCTCATAGTCGATGAAGTTGATGTATAATGACGAGTAACTCAACTGACCATTCAACAATGATCCGCAGCGTCGCGATTTGGTCTGTGCACGACCGATCATTACGGGACCCAGCCTGTTGATCTCGAAGTTGTGCGTCTATTAAGATTTTGCTCCGGTTCAGCAACACTCTTTCAAAACATTTTCCTAGTACCGATAGTAGTATGATGCCTCTGCAGTCCTCATATTCACTTAAATCTCCTTTCCTTAGTATGCTGATGAGGTATCTTTTTTTCCGGTCTGTAAGTGGTGCTTGTTCTCTCTCCACAATCTTCCTGAACAGAATGTGAAGTACACTTACAGTTACTTTTATATCCGACTTCAGAGCTTCAGTTGGTATATTATTCGATCCTGCTGCTTTCCCGCTCTTGATGTTTCTGATAACTATCTCGATTTCTTAGATCGTCGGTAAAGTGACATCTATAGGAAGGTGTAGTGTCAGTTATTATGTTAAACTCATATGCCTTATTCCAGCTTTCGGACAGCCCATTCTATTCATCCTACTTGAGTCACATTCTGACCGTGTTAATTATTCGCTTATCAATCTTGACTGTTTTTATATAGGCGTGTTGGTTTGTGTACATTTCTTATCCCATTACTCATCACGTGTCTGTAACTTACTTTTGTATAACTATAAATATTGATTAACGCTTGGTTAAATGAGGGTTGGCTTACCCGCCATCTCCACTGCGCGTCGTTTTGCTTCGTTTTATTCCATTCGCTCTATACACAAAATATATGGTTTCAAAAGTCCATTCTCGTTATTTGACTTATTTAATTCCGTTATTGACTAACGCGATTTAAGTCGACGATTATATACGTGGATAACAAACATTCATGCGATCTAAGTGGAGTCAGATCCACGAGCCATTAAAGTGGAGAGCCCTTTCGACAAAATCGACCGATCTAAGTGACGATTAAATAACGGGCCTCCACAAAAAAGGTCTGTGTGTTACTTTGATATAGGGCGGATTCAATTCAGCTGGTCTATTCAAAAGTTCATAGAAGTATTCTACCCATCTGTTCTTTTGTTCTTGAATCGTGATGATTGTTTTGTTTTCTTTGTTCATTATTAATACTCATTAAACAACAAGGTGTTCATATAAATACGTGATACAATTCTTAATTTCAGATGGATTTTGTGAATATTATAGTAATTTCAATGGTTAAGATTATGAGTCAATTGAAGCTAGACCACCATGGACAACCTTGAAGCACTGAATGGTCGTTTCGTCCTATTGTGGGACTCCTCAGCAGTGCGCATTCACGACCTCGCCCTCCTTATATTCTACAATTTTACTTTTTTTTCTTTCTTTAAAACAATCGGTTCATTCTTCCTAAAGTATTTATTTTCTCTCCTTTTTATCGTATCATCACTAAAATTCAATACATTTACTTCTTCATCCACATAGCATAGATGAAAAATTGCAAATGTTGATTAGATAAATATAAAATCATGATAATATCAATAAGAAAAGAAAGAAATTTTTATTTCTTTTCTTTTATCAAATCAACATTCATTATCCATTCAATAAGGAATTCAATATTCTAACTGAATTACTCATGATTTTCTTAAATGTTTCCATCTGTCGTATTCCTGTCATTTATTGGTTATGGTTGTTATCTATCTATTTATTTATTTATTCAATACATTGAATGATTGAATAGAAATAATCTTTGACAGTTTTTTTAAAACAATAAAATAATAAAAGGTAAAGATGTGTGAAAATAATAAATATTAACTATAGAAGTAAATGTTAGTAAGAAGATAAAAAATGATAAGAATATAGCGTTTCTATCCTAGTAATTCTCCTATCATTAATTAATGATAAATAACTAAACATAGGGAAGAAATGTAATTATGGAATGTAAAGGTTTGATTAACACTACCTGACAAACCAATGTTCTGGGTTTCACTGTGTTAGGCACCCGAGAAACATAATGAATGGTAACTTTTGGGATCCTTTTATGGACCAATACTAAACGTATATTTCTATTGTATAATTATTAAGTAACTAAACTATGCATATTCACATTCCTCTTATTATAAGCTTTATTTTGACCCATAAACTATTATTATACGTTTTAACCATTCTTGAGTTATACCCAGTATATTAATTACTACCTCCATCATTCACAGCCACATCTGGCTTATTCTTGTACAAATGTTGTTTCATAATTTATTGGTACATTGTGGTCTGTTTGATTGGTATATAAACTCAGTATGTTTGAAATATAATGATTCATATCGCAGAGGCTGAGATTGGTGTTCTGGACTTAACTGGCTGGGCTAGGCGGAAAGCGGGACAAATCAGAACCCTAGACTGCTCACACGGGTTTACGCGTCATTGATCCGATCGATAAGTCACTGCTCTCTAATCGGCGGTCACAAGTTGTAACACACTGTTACTGACATTTGCAAATAGAATGGGTTTTTTTTCTTAGAAGTAAATAGGATACCATTTTAAACCAGAGAAATAATTGTATATACATTTCAGAAAGATGTCAAATTCATACTAGTATTGTAGTGAACAAGAACATCAGTGGGGACAGTCAAATGTATTTAACACAAAATTATAGGACTTGTTAATAAAATCTAACAATCATTAAGTAAATGCTTAATTTGCAAAATGTTCACCAATTGTCTCAAATTGACTCAGACTTCATTGTTCTTGCATTTTCATACAAATGGCATTCTGTTTTCATTCTTTACTGTTCGATCCCATTGTCTCTCTGCTGCCAGACCTACTGTTCATGACTAACATCATATACTACTTATGTCAATATAAGTAGCACACACTGCAGTATGATTAAAATTTTAATATGCCTTTTTACTTTTTTTAAAAGGTAGGAGAATTATTAAAAATCTCATAATTAGTCCTAATCATAGTTTCTTAAATCCAACGATTTATAGGCTTCTTTTTTTAAATTACAATTAATACACTGGATCACTGTTAATAACAATGAAATCAATAAACAAAATATATTCTAACACAATTTAATTAGCAATATATTACGATGACAGGTATCAAGGATGTTTATAACTGCATTAACGTTCATATGATGATGTTTTAACAACATACATGTGCAACTTTAAGGGTTGTGATGATCTTTTATTTTCAGAAATCATAAGAAAGTGATTCATAGTCGCTAGTGTATTGTAAACAGCTCGTGGAATCATCATTATTATTGGTAAAATACAAGCTTTATCCTTATATTTTGATTACTGATAAATATGAAAGGTTACATCAATTTATCTGTTGTGAATACTTGTGATTGCAATTGTCAGGAATAAAAGTCGATCTTTGTTCCCTTTTTACAGTGAATTAGTGGTCAACATGACAGAACCATTAAAACTTAAATATTTCAAAAATCCAACAATCTAATTAGGGAACTATTATGTCATAGCAACTATCCTACAACCAATTTCGATTATGGTTAATTTTAGTTAAGCCCTTTTATTAACTTACCTAATAGACAATGTTATTAGAACAGCAACAATTCACATATGTTTTTGTACAATTATGATCACTAGATCACATGATAGACTTTAGCTAAATTGTGGATTGCTTAAATATCACTTGATTATTCATTCTCGTCTCCACGTAAATATAAGCTTTAGCTTTGCTTTGCTGTGTCCTCATGAGTTTTGAATATAAATTCGCCTATCTTTACTTGCATACACATATTCGCTTCTCTGCTTCAAATTCGTTTGATTTACTTATAGCTTTGTGATCTGAACTATCCGCTAATAAACTGTAGTTGCCACTACTTATTGCCTTCTTATATTATAAAAGCTATCGAGGTAATCGATTAACGAAGCAAAGCCACTACAATCTTGTACATGTTGACCTGGAGAGATACTGGCTAAATGATTGATCCAACTACTGAGAACATAACATAGGATAAAAGATACAAAATCATTTGTTTGACTGGTTAAGAACAATAAAAAACAGAATTAGTGCATACACAAAAGAACCTGAAGTACAAAAAAAAGTACAAGAAATATGTTAGAAAGTTAACATAATATTCGATTAATCCTTTAGCCGATAAAACATGTGCGGTAACTGAATACTATTTACAGTTCAGTCCCTAATATAACGAACTAAAACAAAAGATCCATGTTGAATCTTATAAGTGATTAATACTGTTTGTAATATCTTATTATAAATGATGATAAAGAATTAATTTGAATTTTATAGTAAACCATTTGTTCATTGTAAAAAAAAATACATTTTGTCTTCAATCTAAATAAATCATTTCATTCTTCTATTTAATAATTGAATTGATGAGTCAGTTGAAGCTAGACCATTATGAAGAACCTGGAAGCAATCGACGGCCGTTTCATCTTAGTATCGGACTCCTCAATAGTGCGCATCTACGATCCCACCTTACGAAATTCGAACCCAGGACCTATCAGTCTTGCGTGCGAACGCACAATCTCTACTACACTCTACACAAAACCCCTGTCTGATTATATTCTTTATTTGCTGAAATAAACTGATGATAGCTAAACATATTGTTTTAATTAACTATTTATTTTGAATTCATTTTTTCACTATATTTTATTATAATTCAAGTATACAAACTTACTATGAACTTTATAATAAATGAATATTGAGCTAACAAAATATTGTTCTTCTATTCTTTTCCTTGTTCTATTGGATCTGTTAAAACAATTATTTATTCTGGTATTTGTTTAGTGCATTTTGATGTTGGAAAAGAGAATCCACTGAATAATTCAAGTTGTACATTTAGGTTCGATAGGGATATATAGATATATATTTATATCTTGGATGCCATTTATAATCTATTCACATCCTTTTAGTTATAGGGTAACACATAGACAAATGAATTCATTAATAATTTATATAGACATTAAGAAATTCTAATTTCTAACCAAAATATATTTGTTTATCTCTTGAAAGGGAATTCGATCAACGGTTGATTATTTATTTATTTATAAATCTGACGGTATTTTAAATGATGAAAATTAATGATTTATCATTCCTATTATTAATATTTATATGATAATTAGGTACATAGTTATTTCCTGTCTATTCATATAATTAAAAAATGATCAGCAAAGATGGCAAGTAGTGAAATCCAGGACGCGCGTTTCGTTTCATTTGGGACTCGTCAGCTGGATGACTCTGAGATGTGACTGAGATGCAGGCACATCTAGCTGACGAGTCACAAATGAAACGAAACGCGCGTCCTGGATTTCACTGCTGGGCACTAATCATTTTTATAAAGCTTGTGACTTCAGGTAATATCGAGGCAGTCCGCATAGAATTTACATATGTCAACAAGAGACTGATTAATTGCAGTCCTAAATAACAATGGGAGGATGCAAGTAAACAAGATCAAGTGAAAAAAAATGATGTCCATCTTTCAAAAACATTTCGAATACGCAATTAGATTTAGATCTTGATATTTAATATAATGAAAATGGTCAAATACAAATACTTATTCATAAAAAAGACACTAAATTGATTTAACTTGAATTCTAACTGCTTTAGTCCAATAAGCTTTAAAAAAAGATTGTTTAAAACTTTATTTAATCGGATATAGCTTAGGGGAAAAGAAGAAAGAGATGCTAATTATCGTTGAAAGCTGTCTGTTAGATAATGGTTATTTTCAAACGCATATCAATACATATGAGAACTCAAGAAATAAAGGAATGTAGTGTGGTATAATTAAGGAAAAACCTGTTTTAATACGTATTGGACTGAAAGATCATGAAATACCCAGGAAAAACGACCGTGTCAAGAACGACTTGTTCAACATGTAATCTGAACCCAATATATAAAATAATTGCTCTAAGAGATATTCAAAAGTGGACAGATGCTCGCAGAACATCACCTGAAGTCGTGTTTACTTGTTTCAATTTACAAGCTGAAGGATATAAATTGTAACAATAAGAAAATAAGCTACTGTTACCATCTTCATGCATAACCCTCATGAATTGAGACTAAGTGGTCAACTTGGTTTCAACAGCTCGTCATCTACTTGATCATGAACATGGCTTTAACATTTCCAAACCACTCAAAATTATCAACAAACCAATGTTTTTGAACTCATACTATCTTCTCAAAGCCACTGCTATCAAAAACCTTGAACCATATGTATTCATTCAAAATAATGCAATCATCAGTCTTGCACTTCCCTGATGACGTTCGTTTAAAATACTTGGTTAAGAACCATCTCATTTTGTTTATCCAATTATAAACTTATTTTCTTTCGTTCTTGCGTTTTATATAAACTTTATTCATCCCAATCTTGTAATCATTTCCTTTTTCACAGTAGTTATTGCCTAACTTTTAATATTCGCCTGTTCCCATTAGTATTAAATAGTTTTCTTGAATTTTCACATTATTTAACGTATAAATGTTTGACCATATGGACATCTTTTAACTTTCATAATTTTAATCTTTGAAAAATTCCCATCATGTTAGAACACAGATGTATGAACAAAGAATATATCCTCTTAAGTTCTACTGCTATATATAACCACTTAAATAATATGAAAGGTGAATAAGCTTATAAGGTAAATGAAATTAGACTAATGATCAAAATAAGGTAACATGGATCATGAGAGATAAAAGTGTGGCTTAAAAATCAAAATAAATGTTTGGTCAAGAGTTGGATGATATATAGAATGATATTAGATAAAAATTAGTAAATAGGGATGGGTGCCAAATAAACGTCTGGAAACGTTTAAGCTATAAAAATACAAAATGGAGTACTGTATATACGTTAATCCAGTTATTTTATTATTATCAAAATGATTGTTAACTGATTAGGCCAGAAGTTGGCTAAGGTACAAGAACCAATCAAACATATTTATTTTGGGTCCAAAACTCCGAATTTTTAACATACATAAATCAAAACATACAAATTAAAAACCATTTAATTGATATTCACCCATTAAATTGTATGAAATGGATATTTTGTTTTGATAAAAGTCATATATCATAGCTTCATCAAGAAAGTTTTGTGTCTAATGATTTACCGTAAAGATGCAACTATTAGACTATCATAAGAAAATATGGATCGTAGCTAACAGTGGAATTCAGGATGTGAGTTTCGCCCTATTCGGGACTCTTCAGCTGTATGAACGTGTAATAATAGCTCAGATTTTATATAAACACATTATTCAGTACTATGATATTTCGATAAATTTTTATTTTATCTTTCATTAAAACTAATTCATAAACAGTTGAGATCATGAGTCAATTAAAGCTAGACGACCATGGAAGCACTGAACGGCCGTTTCGTCTTTTTTGGGACTCCTCAATATTGCGCATCCACGACCCCGCCTCGCGGGATTCGAACCTAGGACATAACAGTCTCGCGCCAAGCACTTAACCAACTAAACCACTGAGCCGACTGGCACCCAACGGTGATAATGTCTAACTTGAACTAATCCACGAAATTGAGCGACACATCCACCATTGTCATCAGTGAGTTGCTACCTCACAAGTGAACGGTTGAACTCCACTGGTCACTGCTTCTCACTAGAACTTTGGGAGATAACTTTCAGAGATAGTCACTAGTGAGCATATGTTGATTAGTATCAAAAGTGGTTTTGTGGAGATTGTAGTAATTTCAACAGTTTAGATCATGAGTCAGTTGAAGCTAGACCACCATGGAAAACCTGGAAGCATTGGACGGCCGTTTCGTTCTATTGTGGGACTCCTCAGTAGTTTTAACGAGACTATGTTTTATGCGCTACTTATATACACATAAGTAGTATATAACGATAGTCAGGAATAGAATGTATTTCAATAGAAGATCAAGAAGGAAAGAACGAGAACAGAAAGCAATTCATATGAAAACGCAAAAAAATGAAATCCAAGACGATGGATTGATATTTACAAAAGAAATAGTCAGAATATAAGAAAATGGATTGATATTTTGCAAATTAAAGATTTATTGCATGGTTCTCAGATTTTAGTGAGATGTTCTGTAATTTCGAGTTCAACTTCATTCGATTGCCCCCCACTCGTGTTCTTCTTCACTACAACAATGTAGAAAACTACGAAAAGAAAGATTCTGTCATGTAAATGATAAATCTCAGTGTACAACTATCTTTATTGATGAATCATTAATGTTCTTCAAGGTCAATTTCAATCAAAATCTATATTCAGTAAATTCAATTTCATTTAATTATTCATAGACTCATGAATAGTTTCACAACTATTTTTTCTTCTTCTTCTTCATCAATTAATTTCCCCTTTTTTGTTTGTTTTGTTTATTTTCTGAAGTGAATTGTCTCTTGGGGAAATCATATCTCATATGTATATTTATTTAAGATCAAATGGTGTGAATAGTTATTAATTAGTATTACAGAAATAATATAAACTGAATTATTTCAAGTGTTATGTCAAGTTTAGAAAATAGGTTCTTTTTCTTTTCAGAACGTTTTAGATTAGATTGATTAGAATAAAAGATGTTGATATAAATGACTAATAAGCAGTTGTATATTTATAGGATGTACAATTTGTGTTTTGTATGCATGAAAATATACGGGTTGTATAAAGAACATTATAAATGAATAGTATAGTTCTTATGAAACTAAAAAAGGTTAGAGGGATTGTCTACCAAATTTGATGTAGTATTGGAAATATTATGAAACTGATTAATTTATGATAATGAACTGGTATGTGTAAACAATTAAACAATTGGAATACAAACTCATAAGCAAAAGAACACATTATAGTAATAAATTCATTCGGTGTTGTTTTACTTGTATCTTCCCATTGTTATTTAAGGCTGCACTTGATCAGTTTCTTGTTGGCATATGTGCTCTCAAGATTCACTAGCTAAATGGATATTGCGTTTGCGTTTGAAGCGAACGGTACTGGGTTCATATACTACTGAAATCACTTTATTCTTTGTTTATATTTTAATATAGTAGTTATATTTTATCATCCGAAACCAAAATATTCCTAATATACACATGATCGTTTCAGTTTTTTTCAAACTAGTAATGTACCACAGATTTTGTTTATTTATAGAATCTGTTTTAACTGATGATAGTTATAACCTACTTTAACTACTACTTTTAATATAAATATGAAATGAATTGACTATTTAATTGATTAATGAATACATTTATTAATTTTAAATGTAACAGAAGTTTTGTTTTAAACAAATTCACTTTTAAAAAATCTTATTTCATTCCCTTCTATACTGTCAATATTCTTATTTCAAAGTTAGTGGAGATTACCTGGTGAAATAACTTTAGCTAGAATGCTAGTAAAAACAAAACAATCAATGAACAGTTTATCTGTCACGTAGAAGTCATAGAACATTGATGCTAACCAGTGAATTGATTGAAATTAAAAATTCTAACCACTAAAATCAACTCTTTGATTTAAAGGAAATGTCATCGTTGTAAAGTCTGAAGGTCCCTAGTTGGATATATAGAAGCTTCACTGATGAAAATTACCATACTAATACGATAAACTATCCAGTCATTTTTGTTGTACAGTGGTTATCTTATTAAACTTAGTGCTTTATATAAACTATGTTTTCAGTGATTATTCTTTACAACTCCCATGCTAGAGACAACATGTGTTATAGCGTATGTTAAAGCAAATATAAGACATCATTATATGCTTAATAATTTGTAGAATATCTTTTATTTAATTTTTTTAACAATAAACCAAATAAACTATCGTTGTGATACAGTGTTGTAATAGTTAATTGACGAAATGAACTGATAGACGTATAAACCTGGCAACTAACACATTTTAACCCTTTTATTATTCGGAACATTGTTTTATGGGACTTTCACATATACATATATTGAGCAGTTCATCATCAATTCCAGATCAAAATTTTGTAATAAAGACTTATCTACAGAACAGAATTATCATTCTGAAACCCCTTTATATGGAAGACGAGATAAGAAAAGTAACAGTTCTCACAAGTTATGAATACATTACAGAAGATCTATGTATATATCTTGAGTTTGAAGGGAATAATGTTCATGATATACTTAAAAGCTGTTCAGAAAGATAGATTTTAAAAAAACTTTTCATTTGGCAAGTCTTCTCAGAACGTACAGTTGTCCTCCACTTGTTTATCTTCTTTTAAATGATAAGTTGACAAAACTGACTAATTCTTTGTGAGTAGCTTAGATCATCAATTGCTGTGAACCTAAATACGTAGGTCATACACCCATGTCACTTGTTTGTTGTATCGAAATGATCGTTTGGTTAAGCCTAGCGAAGTTCAGTGTAGACTAATCATGTTTTTTTCCATTTTAAAATATTCCTGTCGCTTAAAACTTTGAGTCAAAGATTGCACGAGATCTATGCTTTAACTTACTTTAACTTAAGAAACATTAGTTATCCAACCCGAATTGTGCATATAAAAGCAGCTTAATAGATCTCAACGCTTTAAACTTCTCTCATTGATTGTTTTCTCATGTTTAAATCTGTTTATCAAAATTTCCCTAATATATTATTTTTCATAAGTATCATCATAAAGGTCGTTTCAACCCAGAATCCTTAATTATCATTCATACATGTCCTAAATTCCAGCTTAATTACATTTATTATTGCTCTATTCACCATAAAGATGTTATGTTTCTCACGTTTTATAGATCCCCTAGTTCAATATCCATTTATTTATTTATGATTATATCGTTGAATTTCATATCACAAATAATTAAAGTCCAACTAACCTATAATTATTCACTGACCTAAAACATAGCACATAATATCTATAGTTGTACAGTTTTCAAATTGAACTCTTCGAAAAGGATTTATTTAGACATTAGATTTGTTTTATGACCTAGTTGGTAAATTTCTATTAATTAAGCCTACGTTCAATTAGATGGCTGAATATGGATTGCTTCATATAGTAAATTGAATCGAGTTGACAATGTAGACTGTTGACTACTGATCCAGTGGTCCAAAGACATAAGACTGGTGCAATATTTGAAAATCTCGAATTAGATTCCATACGGGACAATGAGTAATTCAAGACTAGAATGAGACAGTTATAAAAAAAACTCTACTGTTTTCAATAATTCGTCAACTTATATCATTAACTCAACAAGTTGTAGCTTTCTTAATTATACTTTATGATATGACCATTTTAATTTCAATGTTTCAGTCTCTATTCTTTGTTAATTTGTCTAAAGGCAGTAAATGACTCTTGTTTGTAATACATTTATTTTAGTACTGTTCATTGTTTAGTTTTATTCAGTTTCCGTATGTAAAATATAAGACACTTTAATTCGGAGAGATTAGAAGTCATTCATATCCTCTATAAATATTCATTTAATTGTTATAGAGAATAACAATTTTTCCAGATGAAAAATGAACCAATGTTTTATGGAAAAGTTATCAGCACTTTACATTTAATATTTGACATTCAACTATATCTTATTCTGATGTAAGTAGTTTCCATTTACTGAATTTAGCTAAGGTGATATTAGTATATAGTTAACAATGATTAATGTAAAATAATACATTTTAAAGTCGACAAATATCATAATATTTATAAGCGGAAATGAATGAATGCCATATTATGTTTTATAAAAACAATAGAATCAATTAATGAAGGATATAATCGTTTACCAAGCAAAATAAAAATAAAAATATTTCATACCTGTCATATTTTCAAAACACAAATATAATGTACGCTATTTTTCTATTATCTACCCTTAACTTTTCTTATTCTGTCACTAAATACCCGCCTCCAAATTCACACGTCTGGTTGTCAATTAATTGTAATATGAAAAAATGAATACGGATAAATCATCATTTAGACAATGTAATTAATACCAATTCATTTGATTAGTCAGCTGGTTAAATAGTTAGTTAGATGTTTGATTAGATTAGTTGTATTGATCTTCACACCTTTGTTTTACTGAATAAATTAAATGAACAATGTTTCATATTGTGTCAATATGTTTTTTTTTCTCAAATTTGTCTGTTTATCTATTTCCATACTAGAAATAGATTTATTTTCTATGAATGTTAACGCTTACATTTGACCAATTCACCGATGACCTAGTTTCTGTGCTTGACATGTTTTCAAAGTTGGTAATGTTAGTAATGGGTCATATAAATAGTATATAATTGGTTGAATAAATTATTAATTCTGTATAATTCATCACAGTGGAGTTCAACCGGTCTGTTGTGAGATAACAACTCACTGAAGACAATGGTGTACGGTGGGGCAACTTCGTGGATTGGTTGAAGTTAGACATTAACACCGTTGGATGCCGGCTCAGTGGTCTAGTGGTTAAGTGCTCGAGCGCGAAGCCAGTACGTCCTGGGTTCGAGCCCCGCGTGGTGCGGGATCGTGGATGCGCACTGCTGAGGAGTCCCGTACCAGGACGAAACGGCCGTCCAGTGCTTCCAGGTTTTCAATGGTGGTCTAGCTTCAACTGACTCATGATTTCAACTTGTGGAACTATCTACTTTTTTATTACTGTTTTTATTATTAGTTTTCATGATGAAGTTTTTGGAATCATTCCTAAAATAGTATGATTGTTTTCATTCTTTTATTTAATATACTATTGAATATGAATAAACCATTACCAAGTGTTAAGTTAGGATAGACATGAACACGATGTATATATATATATACATAAAATCTAATAAGAATTTGAAAAGAAACAATTAGAATGTTGTTGATTGTTTATTTAAGAATTGATGATTCTCTAACGGTCACTTTTCATATATCAACTGTTAAATATATTTTCAATGTATTAAACTGAAATAATCAAAATAATCATGCGACCATCATTTGTATGTGAAATAGCCTTTATTATTATTATTATTATTATTATTATTATTAATGCTAAAAAGACTACTGTTAAGTAAGATTGATAATATCTTATGTGATATATAAAGTCGGTTTACCTTTGATAGTGAAATGTACAAATGAATATGCACATTTCATCATGGTAGCACATGAAAGTCTCATTGAATCTATGGATATTAATGAGTTAATATTTTTTTCTTCTTTTTTCCCAGCACATTTATATCTAACGATATATATGTATAAAAATATCATAATGATACATACCTAGAATCAACCACATCATCTAATACGAACATATATTTAATCATAAAACAATATACACCAAAACATTAAAGGAATATTAATGACTTCATTGAATGATTAAAACAGTAAAGATAATGAATTTGATATATAATGAGATATTAATGATATCTGATATAATAACTAGAAATCTATCTAATCAAGCTTTTATTAAATGAATTGAAGTTTAATTAAAAATGACTAATGGTAATGATAAAAAGCTATTGAATAAAGTTAATGCTTTAACTAACCAAGTAGTTTTTCGGATAATTTTAGTCTTAAAATGGTAAATATGAAGTGATTAATCATATAATCAGGCAATTGCTGTAATCAAAATAGTCACTATCAGTTTTCTTAATACACTGTAATCTTTATTTCACTGAGACATTTAGAAATAACTAACCATTATGTTGCATAGATGAGGTTGAAATTTCAAAAAATGATAATTGATCTCGATCATATAAAGCTTGTACACGCAACAGCAAATGCAGGAGAAGACAACCAGTGTAGCAGCATCCTCAGCAGGAGTAGGTCTCAACATACACAAAGAGGAATGTGAAATTCTCCAATACAAGACATCATGCATGCATCAATCGAATCACACTTGACGGCGAAGACTTGAAAGATGTAAAAATCTCTACATAGCCGGGCAGCATTATCGATGAATAGGGTGAAACTGATGCAAATATGAAGGCGCGGCTCGGCAAAATAAGAGCAGCATATTTGCAACCGAAGAACATCTGGAACTCGAAACAACTGTCAACTAACATCAAGGTCAGAATTTCAATGCAAATGTCATGACAGTTCTACTGTATGGGGCGAAAACCTGGAGAACTACGAAAGCCATCATCCAGAAGATACAAGTGTTTGTTAAAAACTGTCTACGCAAAGTATTTCAGATCCGTTGACCAGACACTATTAGCAACAACCTACTGTGGGAGAGAACAAACCAGATCCCAGCGGAGGAAGAAATCAGGAAGAAGCGCTGGAAGTGGATAGGACACACATTGAGGAAAGCACCGAACTGCATCACAAGGCAAGCCACCACATGAAATCCTCAAGGCCAAAGGGAAAGAGGAAGATCAAAGAACACAATACGCTGAGAAATGGAGACAGCGTGACAAGAATGAACCACAATTAGATAGAACTGGAAAGGAAGGTCCAGGACAGAGTGGGTTGTAGAATGCTGGTCGGCGGCCTATGCTCCATTGGAAGTAACAGGCGCAAGTAATTACGTAAAATAAACCTTACGTGCAATCAAGATGAATTATTTACAGCTAAGTTAACAAGAAAACTTATTGAATTAACTTTTATAGTTCATTTTGATTACCGATTTGTGTAGTAACGAATTTATATAGAGTTTAATTTACCCCGGTTACATTTGAAAACAAATAATCAGGTATGATTAAATTATATAAAAAAATTAATCAGAATACTTATCTAAAGTATCATAGATCATTCAGACTACTAAGATATTTATAACTCAAAGTTCGAAGACATACTATCACATTAGTAATATAATGTGAGCACAAATAACACTTTGTTTAGCAAACTAAAACGTCCGTACTATTCAATGTAAACCAATCATGTACACTGATGTAATAAATTAATTATATTCCGCTAACTGACGCCATACAAAACACTTATCTATAGAATAACAATTTATAGATAAATAAACTCTATATATTGGCTATACAATCGAGTATTCTGTCAAAAAAAGTACAAACAAATTAAATATCTCATTTCATTCACATCAATAAAAAATGAACAAGTTGAGTTAGTTTTCAATGTTTAATGGAATAGTATACAATCATCTATGTTTATACAAATACTTTGATGGGTGGGATTCTTTGATGTTTAGCAGATCAAGTAAATAGTGCATAAGATTATATGAAATAACTATTCACTTTCTAAATATTGGTTCAATAAGTTAATAACGCTTTTTGGATACTTGTAATGGAGAATTTATTCAGTCCGGTAAATATATACAAGAATAAAAACTCACTTAATAATGTTTACTTGAATCTTCCCGATGATATTTAGGACTGCAATTGATCAGTATCTAAGTGGATAACACGATGGCGTTTTAAAGCGAACGGTACTGGGTTCGAGTCCCAGAGTGGACATCAATTCTTAGGTACAGTTACATCCAGCTGACGAGTCCACATAGGACGAAACACGCTTCCTGGAATCCATTGCTAGCCACTATCAATCTTTGCTTATATACCAGAATATTTATTCAAATTTTCTTTACAATTTCTATTACTAGAAGTCAATACCTTCTACTCGAAATGATAACGTATATTATATTATCGAGAATATCTCTGTAAATTCCATTTATGATGATAAAGGCTGACCAGTTGCAGTCTTTTATAATCGACAACGAGAAAATACAGATATTTTCAAACTATATGGTTTATTTAAAATGAAATGTACTATTCATGCTGAATTAGATAATACCAACAATTTTTACTATAGTTTGGTATTACACCATTACAATTATTTAGTTAAAAACTTTTATGTAAGTTATCTCTTACTTAAGTGCAAAAGAAACGAATATTGAATTAGATTAACCAAACAATAGTATTTTGCTATACTCTGTTATTGAAAGTTTCGACACTACTCTCATTTCTTCATAAAAAGATTAGGAATTCACTATATAAAGATTATAATCATAGAGCTTTTGTGAGGATTGTAGTAATTTAGTAATTGAATTCATGAGTCAATAGATTCTAGACCACCATGGAAAACCTAGAAGCACTGCACGGCCGTTCCATCCTTGTATCGGACTCCTCAGTAGTGCGCATCCACGATCCCGCTCTGCGAGACACGAACCCAGGACCTGTTAGTCTTGCGCGCAAACGCTCAACCTTTAGACCACTTAATTCATTAATTCAATTAATAAATTATTATAATCTCTCTGATTATAATCATCATATGCTCACTAATGACTGTCTCCAGAAGTTATCTCCGGGAATTCTAGTGAGAAACAGTAACCAGTGGAGTTCAACCGGGTCTGTTGTTAAATAGTAACTCACTAAAGACAATGGTGGACGGTGGCTCGATTTCATGGATTGGTTGAAGTTAAACAATAACACCGTTGGATGCCAGCCGATCCAGTGGTTTAGAGGTTAATTGTCCGCGCTCGAGACTGATAGGTCCTGGGTTATAATCTCGCGAGGCGAGATCGTAGATACGTACTACTGAGATGTCCCATACTAGGATGAAACGGCCGTCCAGTGCTTCAAGATTTTCCATGATGATCTAGCTTCCATGGACTGATGAATTCAATTATTAAAACACTATATTAAGGTCTATCTTTAATTTAGAATCAACACAAATTAAGTTTTTTTAAGCTAATTTTTATCATTTATGAAAATAATTCAGTTAGTTACACAATTTAATAAAGTAATTATGAATCTGTATCAAATTATCCCAGTTCATTGAGAGTTAATGTAAGATTATTCATAGATTATCAAATAGCAAAATATTAAAGAAAAAACAACAACCAGATGTTGAATGATTATAAGCTTATCAAAAAATGATTAATCCACTATTGGGTATCTTTGAATAATGATATTTTCTATGTTGGAAATGAAAATAAAAATACCTAGATTCAGTTGGAAACGACCTAATTAAAAAACTATTATGACGCCTTTTGTCTTCAACATAATTGTTGTGTTTCTTTATTAGTATCAACCAGATGTGAGTTAGTACTGCCGTATAGAATACTTTTCTACATATTTCATATCACATTAATGGGTTATTAAAACTGATTCGTATATACACCAATTTGTTCAATGAATAAATTCGTTAGTCAAGGATATCTAGGTCCTGTGAAGATGTTGAACAATCTTGAAGTAATTTTAACGATTGAGTCATTGCAAATCAATGTGAACTCTTTATCTCTTCTGCTTTATTATGAGACTTTTCAACGGTGGACAAAGCCTTTAGAACAAAAAGTTAAACTAAAAATTTGGTTTTTAAATACTCTAATTAAATGATGATAATAAAATTAGTCATATTACTAAACACCGTAATCAATGAAGTTTACTTCGAGACAAAATGAGAAACAAGCAGCGAAAACAACATATTTAACGTGATAGGTTATATTGATTAGTATATATATTAGAGATGAAGTCATCTAAAACAGGGATGAAGTTAGATGTGATAAAAAACAAACCATGGGAAAAGGATGTCTGACAAGTGAGTGATTATCAAGGCATCTGGTTGACAGAAAATGGAAATGAACATCATGCGTGAATGTCAAGGGAACATTTTATTTTAAGTTAGAAAAAACAATAAAGAGATAATGCAATTGTCAAACGTTGTAATAGTATAACTATTTTACCGTGGTAATTACAGTTTCACTACATTTGTTTTCTATTTATAAAAGTTAGGTTTTAAACTCTCAATGAAGATTCCCTTTGCTAAGTGGAGTAAAAGTGGTGTTCTCTGTTTGATCGTTATTTTAAACATCGTTGTGATATCCATATTGTCTTCAATATCCATTAAATGTCTGATGATCTTGTAAGCAATTTACTTCATTTCAAATACAGCTTTTGAGAAACATGTTCAGCAAAGTTTAGATGTTCATCATCCAGTCATTCCTGTGTACTTGCTTCAACAAATACATTTAAATTCATATCTGAATTCGGAGGTGACTTAAGAAGGGTAATAACCAACTTTTGATTGGTTACTTTATTCAAATGATTATTACAGTTGAGTGAGTCACATTTTAATTTTAACAGATTGAACACCGTTGACCTAAGTCGTTGGCCTGGAAAATAACGGTATAATTTATTGGCTCATGTTTCAAATAGAAAAGTTATGCAAGGGAAAAATAGCAAAAATGACCATGCGATATCTTTTGGTAATACAAGAATGAGAGAGAAATAGATACACGTTTCTTCACTACATAACACCAAACTGAATTTCCAAGGTAATCCTGTATAAATGAAATCAGTAAATGTAGAATTTATCGAAGTATTGTGATCAGTTACTTAGAAAATCCCCCTTAATTTCTGGGAACAGTGTCAAGTAAGTCATAATAGCATCAGTCAAAAGACTCAAGTAAACTAAATTGAATGTGTAATGAATTATTCGATAGAGTAACAACAGTAAATATTAGCATTCAACTAATGTAAGAACTACACAGTAGATTTATTTTGCTATCTACTTGTTTTGTTGACTTCTAAGTTCCGAACACCAGCATCATTTTGTTACTTGTGTAAGCCATATACTAATATGATTAAGAATTATAAGAACACTCAGATGATGTACAGACATCAAAAACATCTAACAGAATTCATCTTATCGTCATCAAAAAGTAAGCCTTTTGATTATCTAGTCAGTAAATGATATGACAGTTTTCAATAAAACTAGGTTTGATCGTCACTGTCAATGCATACCATTTGGAAGAACTTGACTTATTAGTCGAACGGTAATGATCTGTTACATAACACAATATATGACCTATCCATTCACTGAATATCTAGGGTTAGTTTGAGTATTTAGATTACTTATTAGGTGAATTAAATTAAGTGTGTCTAAACTGTTAACTGGCTTTGAACTCTAAAGCATAAACTATTGGGGTTTTACTTTAATAACCAGATAATTTATGGATCTATTAAGTTATTTCTTACACGAAGTTTTGCTCATCAAATTTATGTGTTTTGAAGGTATCCATAAAAATTCCAAAAGCATTCACGTATTATCAAAGCATAAATGTCATTACTTATCTTTAGACCATACAGTCTTTTGAATAGCTTTTATAAAAAATTAGTCCATTCCTACCTGAATAAAATGTATTAACAGAATAACATTTGGAATCTGAATAAAGTAAAACCAAACTGATTCGTGAAATTAAATTCAGTCGTCTTAGGTTCCATATCAAAACATACTGTTAAAAGTTAAAGAAAACGTAATAATTTTTTTATTAAGATCATGAACCGATCGATGTTAGACCACCACTGTAAACATCCTAGTATGGGACTCCTCAGAAGTGCACATCCACGATCCAGTATGTGGGATTCGAACCCAAGATTTTCAGTCTAGTTCAACCTCCAGACCAGTGAACTGGCAAGCATCCAACGGTGTTAATGTCTAACTTTAAACAATCCACGCAACTGTGCGACCATCATATGTTATTTATTTCGTATCCATTGATTTTCGTTTTGTCTCAATTTACCGAGTTTTTGTTTTCAAGTGATTTCATTATAAAATGAAAATATGAATCTGTTTACACAGTGATTCATGTAAAAATATATCACTTCACTACTATGAGTCTAATTCTTTGAAGTAAACATATGACCTAATTTGACAAAGCCTAATAATAAGAAATTGTAAAACACAGCATTACATTTCTAATGAATAAAATTTTAAATCAGTGAACAATTTTGTTACATTTTATCAATGTCAAATGGTAAACAAGTATATTAGTTTCTATACGTTGGTGAATTTAAATGTTCTATATTCAGTTGGTAACATACTGTTTTTCTTTTATTTCTATACTTATATAGAAATTCAGTAATATAGGTTGAGATATGATTAGTCCAAATAATCAGGTAACAACAAGTTTGTATCATTTTTTTTTAAAATGAATCTTAATTTTGACACCAGTTTGTTGATAGTCAATGAAATTATCCAAGAAAAGACTTGAAAATTCTATCTAGTTTACATGAATTTTCAACTAGTTTCTGAATACCTTTTAGAATTCACTTCTATCCTTCAGACTATTTAATCGATCTCGGACAAACATCATGGCATTAGTAACTATGTGAAGAATTTTACATCTATATTTAAGAAAGTGAAGATGCTGTTATTCATTTAATTTGAAACTAAATGAAACCGCTTGATTTACTGCTTACTCCTCAAACACTCCAAAACCCAACATGAACTGCATCCCTTTTACACGGTTGAGGATATACAATATTTCTGATTTTTGGTTCGGTTAATTTCTTAGCCTTTTCCTGTCTTTGTATTGAAATTATTATAAAAATCAATTTCAGTCACATTCTTAACTGAGTTCACAACTACCAGTTCTTAGAATGGGCACATTATGATTGAACAGAATGTTAAGCATATATTCATTATATTTGAGTGATGTAGATAAGTATTCTACTATGCAAATAGTTGACTAGATTCACTTATTCCAAGCTATAACCATATAAAAATCATTAGAGTTTTAAGCGTATATCAAAATAAATCACTTCATGCTTCAATATATATTCTAAAGTCTTGAGATGATGTATGTCAGTTATGTAATTCTAATAGTTAAATTCACGTGTCAATATAAGCTTGATCACCAGAGAAAACCTGGGAGCACTGGAAGACCATTTCATCATGGTATGAGACTCCTCAGCAGTGAACATTCACGGCCAAGCATGCGGACTCTAACCCAGGACCTTCGGTTTCGCTCAAACGTTTAACTTGTAGACCACTGAACTGGTCGATATCCAACGCTGTTGATGTCCAACTTTAATCGATTTTTTATCTTTTATTTATTTAAATTTATATAAATAATTTAATTTTACTTCGAAACTGTATTTTATGCTATTTTAACCTCGTTTTTTTTTGTTTTTTTCTTTTAATGAGAAGTATTTATCTACAAGCTTATGTTTTATCCTGATTCACTGTTTATTGTAAAGCCTATAGATTATCAGGAGCAATTGTGCCTAATAGTACTTATTATTCTACATGTTGCCAATATGTATTTTCTGTAATTTTGTCAAATGAACGGTATTTTATTGATTAATTGAAGTATGATTACTAGTTACTGAATGATAAATTCTAAATGACAAAATTTAAGTTAAATTAGAAATAATGATACATGTTCCCCCTTAAGTTATTGCTTGATTAAAATTTTCCCATTAAAAAAAATCAAAAAGAGAATAAACAACAGAAAAGTATTTCATTGGTATATTTGTAAAGTGAACAATTTATACAAGACATACGTTCTAACCTGGACTTAACAACGCTATATTAAGTTAAAATAAAGGCTCTTAACTTAAGGAATTCATTTTTCTTCAAGAAAATTCTATTTCAATTATATAAACAACGTGGTTTAATGTCTTGATTATAAAGTAAATTGACATTTTCAAGTGATTTCATCACATGAATATATATATACATATATATATATATATACTCATTTTTATACTACATTCATTATATGAAAGACTACTTACTGGTAGTCATGCAACTATGTTCCTCCCCCCCTTAACTTACACACATGTACAACTGTATTATTCTACTTTTTTTATACTGAATTTATGTCAATCATGAAGTATATAAAAAATAAATAAATAAATAAGTAATTTAAGTTAAAAGGTAAGAATTTTTTTTAAGAATTACCATTTATTTATTATTTTGACTAAATAAGCTTTAGTAATAGTTAAACAATATTCCAGTAGACATTCTTCCCACATATGATTGTAGAAATTAACATTTAAAATAATAATAATAATAATAATAAGCATAACTATCTCAGTGTACTTCATAGTTTACTTTATAAAACAAACTATTCAAGTCTAGATACTTCTTCTATCAAAGCAAAAAATTAATACATATATGCATGCATATTACTCATTTGTTGTCAGTCACTTTAATTTATGAATGATGAAAGCAATAATTTATTCAGTTTATTATCATTTTGATTCTTAATAATGATGTGGTGGGTGCTACTTATATTGATATAAGTAGTATATGACGCGAGTTATAAAACGTAATGTCTGGGAGCAGAAGATGGGAGAAGATCAAGAAAGGAAGAGCGGGAACGCAATGCAATTTGTAAGAAAACGCATGAACAATGAAATGTGAGACAATGGATTGATGTTTGCAACAGGAATAGTCCAGATTGATATGATGGAATGATATTTTGCAAATTACCGATTTACTATTTGGGTTTTTCAATTTTACGGAGTAACTCTGTAATTTGTGTGCTATGTACATTCGATTGTTCTCACCCGTGTTCTGTTCACTACATTGAATGTTATTCTTATCGAAATTGTTTAAGTTCTTCGGAACTGAATGAAGTTTTTTCTCTAAATAGAATTGACATAAACGATTGTTATTTTGTGTCACTAAGTCAATTTATAATTGAATATAATTATGAATACTATTGCTTTGGAATATAAGAAGAATGATTTGAAATGTTCCACTTTTTAAAATGATTATCAAATGAAAGTAAGTGAAAATGAGAGAAAACAACTGCTCACAAGAAAATATACCAGGTATTCATTGAGTTTTATGAAGGACATAAGCTGATATCACATGATAAAACCAGTGAATGACTGTAAACAATAAATAATTTTTTCATCTACGTTTAATACTTCTTAGTAGCATGTAATCCTGGTCATTTAATGGGATCAAACACATGATATTCATGATTCACGTCAACATGGTATCACTGATCTGTTAGACGAAAATCCAATGGCACATTTTAAACATATTCCAGTTTAATATAAACAGCAGTCCTTATTCAAATGCATCAGTGATTTACTTTATTACTTCCAGCTTGGTAAATTACACAAGTGACAACCGTTCAATAAGACTGTTCGAATCCAGTGATAAAACTAGCCACATTATTGAAAACACTATTGTAATTTACCGAAATAATTCTGGATGATCATGATACATACTACGAATAAATTTTTAATCAGTAAAAATAATGATGATTTTATCAAATCCATACTCATTAACAGTCGTTTTCATACTGTTAAGTCATTTCTACGTAAACTCATCTTCATCAAAATTATCATTAGTATTATAGTATTATCTTAGTCTACCACAATTAAAAGGTGAACGCCATATGATCCAAACATACTGTATTGGATCTAGTACCAGAAGATAAAATTTTCTACATATTAATATTTGAAATGAATTATTAATACTGGGTAGGGTAGGCACGAATTTCATTTATAAATTAATCTAATGGCATGTTTCTAGTTCCGAATTTACTTAAAAAGTAAGAAAATTTATTCTCAACAACTCAAACGGAAAGTGAATATCTGACAAAAACGCAGTTTATAAAATATGGAAACAAAAAATAAAATTGTGAGTTGTGACTGGTTTTCTTCTTCTTTTGCTTAGGACGATATCATTGAGATAATAATTTAGACCATCGTTCAAATGATAGTTTCGTGAATGAATGTCACGTTGTTTGTTTTCCTTAAGAAAGATTTACATTCTGTCTTTTGTACATGACATTAACTCCGTTGGATGCCAGCTCAGTGGTCTAACGGTTAGGCACTCACGTGCGAGACTGATAAGTTCTGGGTTCGAATCTCGCGGGGCGGGATCGTTGATACGCGCTGCTGAGGAGTTCCACAGTGGGACGAAACCGCCGTCCAGTACCTCCAGGTTTTCTATGGTGGTTTAGCTTCAATTGACTCATGAATTCATTTATTAAATTACTAAAACCTCCACAAATCCCCCACTTATTTTTATAATGAAAGTAAGACTTCACGGTAGTCTATATCCTTCTTTAAAAAATATATATCTAGGTAAAGGAGTCTGTTGGAAAGTAGTTTGATTTATGGGTTTTACTCATAATAGTTTAGTCTCATTTAAAAACTATGGGGTACTATACAAATGGCTTGTTGTAGCATGAGACTCTTCATCAGTTTATGACCATGTTCCAGCTACGACATCGAGCCGTTTTCAGAACTGGCAAAATCAATCACCCTAAACTGATAGAGTGTTTAACTATCATGAGTTCTGATGGTTTCGGTTCCGACCTCTAGAGACGTTGTGGCTGCATACTGCTAGCAATTCTCATGAAAAGACCAAATAGATGAATAATTTTGGCTGATATTTAAAGGTACCTCATAAGAAACCAACCTGTGGTGAATTGTCGACAAAATGAGCAAATCATACCTTTCTTTGATCTCTACACTGATTTATTGAAACTGTTTAATAATATTTCGTCAGCCATCAAAACGACTTTTTAAGGATAAAGCGTAAAGTAGATAAAGATATGGCATATTTGAATTGTAGGTTAGAATTTTACTACAGGCTGTGTGAATACCAGTTTGCTATTCAGAAAATAATTTAAATAACAGGTAAAGAATAAAAATCCAAGAAACCAAAATTATTACTCAAAATAATAAATACATATTAAGACTGATTTGTGAGAATGAAATAACCAAGTTTACAACTCACATTTTATCAATAATTATGGAAAGCAAAGGTCTGGTCACCAGTTGTTCATTAACATCATCCTATAAGCATTATCGAACATGGCATCTATGCACCACATCAACTAAGCTTAACAGTTTGGTGCGCTTAAAAACGTAATGAGAAAGGTATCAATTTTGTGAAACTCGAATTAATATTTTTTCGTGTAGTAAAACTTTTTCTTTGATAAATTCACTTAGTTTCTACTATGACATGAAGACAATTCATCTAACTGGTACAATTTGAATACATAGTGTGTTTTAAGCAATGATGGATAGTGGCTAGCATCGGAATACAGGACTGGTGTTCCGTCCTATGTGAGACTCGCCAGCTGATGTACTGCATCCCACAACTAATGTTCACTCTGAGACTCGAACCCAGTACGTTCACTTAAAACGCCATCGCGTTATTATGATGATTAGGAGTATTTGAATTATAGTACGAATTAAGAATCACAGAAATAACGCAATCAGATCAAGAAGTACTCGATAAGCACGGACGAATGTACTGTATTTGGAATTCGAAATCAAACATTCGACAGATACAAAGGAATCACTAGTTCATTCAAACATCACAGTTATCCACTTAGTTGCTGGGTACTGATAGCCACTTGCTCGTGCAATGGGGTGAAGTTTTAAATTCAATCGGTGTTGTTTACTTGTACCTTCCCAATGTTATTTAGGGCTGTAATTGATCAGTCTCTTATTGGCATATGTGTAACTTGTGTAGACTGCCTCGATATCGCCTTAATTCACAAAGATGGATACTGCCTAGCAGTGGAATCCCGGACGCGCTATCTATCCTTCTTTGATTATAATGTTTGTAAATTAAGGCGATATCGAGGTGATCCGCACAGGATGCACATATGTCAATAAGAGACTGATCAATCGCAGTCCTAATCATCAATGGAAAGCTTCAAGTGAACAATATCAAGTGAATTCATAGTGCGTTTTATTTAAAAAAGTTCACTTCCAAATTTTCTATCACTGATTATTTTAAGTGTCCATTGATTACTTCACTAATTGAAACAAAGTGAGTTTTTTGGCAAAACACATTTGTTTAAAAGAGAGAATTTCATAATGTTTTTTACGCAGTATTCACATTCTCCCTAATTTAAAAAAAAACGCAAAAAGAACTGTTATTTCGCAGAAGTAAAATTCATTAACACAAAAACTGCGTTGAGTTTACCGTTTATTAGCTTTGTCTCTTATACCCATCTCAATTAATTAATATAAACATAGATTTGGATCGATCTTTGTTGGTCATTGCCAAACAGTTTGAGAATCAATGCAAAATAATTAAGAGAGTTTTAATTACCATTCAATCCCAATCACATATACTTATGTGTGTTGTTTCCTGATGACCTGGTCTTCAAATAAAGCTATAACAGAAATAATAACTTATCAAATAAACTATTTTTTTATATATCGTAGCATTGAGGATATCTTTCATACTTTGTTAATCATCAGATTGCTCATCTTTTTCGTCATTATAATTAATCCATAGAATCTATGTTCACTTTATTATTGAACTAGTGAACATAACACTAATTATTATTAGCTAATGATTCAAATAATCAAAACTGTATATAAGATTAACTACATCGTTCATTAAGCAGGTTAATATTCATATAATATCAAACTAGTGGGGGCAATTTTGTAAATCACTTCAATGGTAAAAATGTTTGTGTATGCAATTTGTAAAATAGTTTAAACACTGTTTCATGAAATATATATAAGATGAAAGCTATCACTTAACGAAGCTCTCAAGTTGAATACTCATACAATTATACATTAATAAAGAAATACAGTAAAGTGAATTCAAATCTATTTGAGAAACATTTTCCATTGATATTACCTTTATATCATAATCGAATAAGGTAGTCTTTGAAAGTATAAACAATATGTTTGATAACTTATAAACTATAATGAAGTTAAGAGTCAATTAGATTATAATCATTGAAAACCTTTGATAATTTTAATAAAGGAATAAACTTTTTAAGCTAATCATTAAATCACTATGATTGTGTTATGCAACTAATTTGTATAACATATATGTTTACTTGTGATAGAACAATGAGAAGATGGAGTTGATCTGAAAAATGTGATGTATTTGCACTATACATTTCGAACAATCTGGTCACATATACATATTTAGTACAATAAGTAATACTAAGTAATTTTAGTAACTCTTTATTACTAAGATGATCATATTTCAAAAATTTGATGTAATTCGCATGTCTTAATGAATCACGTGTAGCTTATACACAGCAAGCTCTATGTTTATTATTATAGTAATTTATTAGAAACTTTATAACTTCTATACAAAGAAGCATTTTTTCTACAGTTTACAAATATAAATCGGTAAGACTAGATTATATAGAAAAACTGTAAAACGTACATTCAAATGATTCGAAGATCATTATGGGTTTCTAATGAACAATCTAAAGTATCACCAGTAACGTAATTAATAAATTTATCTATACTCTATAAATTTATATATGATCAACGGAAACAACCACATCACTTATACAACCATGAATTAACATCAGAATTTATCATATTTAAACACATTATATTAAAGAATAATCCCGAAATCTAACCTATTTTATACAAATAATCTTATGTACATTTATATCGTCTTTCATTGCATCATAATACATGCTTTCATAAATACTACTGTGGTGTGTACTGCTTATATTGACATAAGTAGTATATGACGCGAGTTATAAAACGTAATGTCTGGCAGCAGAAGATGGGAGAAGATCAAGAAAGGAAGAGCGGGAACGCAATGCAATTTGTAAGAAAACGCATGAACAATGAAATGTGAGACAATGGATTGATGTTTGCAACAGGAATAGTCCAGATTGATATGATGGAATTATATTTTGCTAATTAACGATTTACTATTCGGGTTCTTCAATTTTACGAGGTAACTCTGTAATTTGTGTGCTATATGCATTCGATTGTCTCCACCCGTGTTCTGTTCACTACACTACTATATTACTTGACATTTCGTAAATATATTCATATTTCAACATAAAATAAAGAAAATATAGGTCAATCAAATGGATAAAATTTATGAATCCTCTATTGATTATTTTTTTAATGATTATATTAAAAACATAAATTATATAACAGTTTCATTCATGAATAACCTAAAAATCATTATTGATTTGAAAGTGAACCACAATAAGACGAAACAGCCATCCAGTACTTCCAGGTTTCCCATGATGATCTAGCTTCAATCCATTCATGATCTGAACTACTGAAATTAATACAATCTCCATCAAAATCCCTTCTGAAACTTATCATTTTTTTTCAAAAGGTTATGTAGTCAATATATGTTATTTTATGATTGATATTGTAGTGAACAAGAACACCAGTGGGGACAATCGAATGTATTTAACACAAAATTACAGAACTTGTTAATAATTTGCAAAATGTCCACCAATTGTTTCAAAATGACGCAGACTTCATTGTTCTTGCATTTTCATACAAATTGCATCCTGTTCCATTCATTACTGTTCGATCCACTTGTCTCTGTGCTATCAAACCTTCTGTTCACGACTAATATGATATACTACTTATGTCAATATAAGTAGTATACACAACAATATCTATAAACTAATTAAGAAAGTAGTTAAATACGTGACTTTTATGTAATAACCTAAATGAAAATTGAAATATAAACTTTCGGAGTAAAACAGAATATGTTACATGTCAAAAGTCAAAAAGTTCTAAAATAATCACTAATAATTACAAGTTGATGAATGAATTCATACTCAACTATTTTAAACAAAACTACTCATTATAAGCAAAGATGGATAGTGGCTGGCAGTGGAATCCAGGACGCGCGTTTCGTCCTGTTTGGGACTCGTCAGCTGGATGTACCTGCATCTCAGAGTTGATGTTCACTCTGGGACTCGAACTCAGTACCGTTCGCTTCAAACGCCATCGCGTTATCCACTTAGCTACTGAGTCCTGATAGCCACTTGCTTGTGCAATGGGTTGAAGTTGAATTCACTCGATATTGTTTTACTTGAATTTTCCCATTGATGTTTTTTTGGACTGAAATTGATCAGTCTCTTATTGGCATATGTGCATACTGTGCGTATGCCTCGATATTGCCTAAATTTACAAGCATTATAAGCAAAGATGGATAGTGGCTAGCAGTGGAATCCAGGACGCGCGTTTCGTCCTGTTTGGGACTCGTCAGCTGGATGTACCTGCATCTCAGAGTTGATGTTCACTCTGGGACTCGAGTCCCAAACAGGACGAAACGCGCGTCCTGGATTCCACTGCTAGCCACTATCCATCTTTGCTTATAATGCTTTTAAATTTAGGCAATATCGAGGCATACCCACAGTATGCACATATGCCAATAAGAGACTGATCAATTTCAGTCCAAAAAAACATCAATGGGAAAATTCAAGTAAAACAATATCAAGTGAAAATTACTCATTATTTATTTTGAATTAAGATTTTGTGACTCATCCATACTTTAAATTAATATGTTAATGTATATTGTGTTGTAAAACTTTGTTGAATTGATGAGTCGATTTAACCTAAACCATCATTGAAAACTTGGAAGCACTGAACGGCCGTCTCGTCCTAATATGGGAAGCCGTAACCAGTGTAGTCCAATTCGTGTCACGTGAAGATAGTTACTCACTTCAGTAAATGCATCAAGGGTTATGCAAGATCATGGATTAATTGAAGTTAGACATTAATACCGATAAATGCCAGCTCAGTGATCTACAGGTCAAATGTTCGTTCGCGAAACCAAAGGTCGCGGGTTTGAGTCTCGCGTGTGGGAGCATGAGTGCGCAATGCCACTAAGGAGTTCAATTCTATGACGAGATGACCATCCAGTGTTTCTATGTTTTCAGTTGGGGTCTAGCTTAGGTCGATTCATAAATACAACTATTAAAATTAATACAATCTCTACAAATTCCCATTCTAGTTATAAAACAATACATATATTTAGTGAACAAAGTTATTTGATAAACATCACTCGGATATAAAAATGCATTCATTAATAATATTATTAAATATTCCAAAAATAATAACAAAACATAGAAATTTACAAGAACAATGAGGTCGACACAAGATATATTTCTTGTTTCAATAAAATGATATGTAACTCGAAAAGACGAGATTTATAAGTTTTTTTGATTAGAAAATCTATCACCATGATATCAATACTGTATAGTATTGTTGGGGACGTTAGATCCCCAGAACTCTCTTGGAAAAAGACCTAATTTTGTAATTTTATTTATAAAATTTGAATTTCTTTGTTTTCGCGCCAAAGGCGCTCTTGTCACCTTCATGTTGTATTTCCCACTGAGAAATATCTTAAATGCTATTGGTTCGTTGCATCTTTTAGTACGCTATTTGGTAACTCTCCCCAAGGATGGTTTTTCACTGTATATATACGTTTTGGATTGTGTTTTGTTGTTAACGCTCGTTTCTGGCTGTTTTGCAAAATATACTTCTCATTCCAAGCTTGGACTTCTCCCTCTAGTTAACGGGGCTGTGACGCAATAATAGCTAACTTATTAGTCTTTGGTCACCGACTCTTGTTCTCGTTCGCCGATTAAGTGAACTCGTGATTGCTTCAACCCTAGAAAGTATATGAAGTAAACAAAACATATAATCAGGGATAGTAATATTTTAAAGAACAGCATCATCATTTAAATAATAGCTAAGATCCAATTTCAAACACTTGATAAGAATTAAAATATCACTGAAATGATCAAGATGATTTGAAAATGAAGAATGTTTTCGAAATCTATTTAATAACTTTTCATCATAAATTGATATTATTATTTATGTATCTGATACAATAAACTGAGACAATAATGAACAACTGCTTTTAACTAGTCTAATACTCGGGTATGTCAATGTGAAACTATAAAAATAGTGCATTTATTCAATTGGCCAATTAAAATATCTACTTTTCATTAACCATGTACTTGTATTCAAATGATTGATGTTTTATATTTCAATCAATATTATTATTAATGTACACATTAATGATTTTAACATGATATTTCATTATTATATTATTGAAAAACAAGTTCTACTTATTGATAAGCCTAATGTTTACAATGTTTTAACAAAGAAAACAAACAAACAGACATTTGTCTTAGTTCCAACTTATATTGTACAAAGTAAATTTATTACAATTTAATACTTCTCTGACATACAGATCATAAATCGTACAAAACTGATTCAATCACTTACATTTGATTCAAACAATACTTTCATTATGGTTATAATGAAACTATGGTATCCTTATTTGTAAATCATGATCATCAACAACAACAACAAAAACAATGTTATATGAATTCATAAATTGAATAAATTCATATATTTGGAAGTAAACTTCAAGGAATTGACCATCTTCTTATTACTATTTATAATCTATCCGTTCCCCGCCCCCCTACAAGCGTCCGAGAAAACTAATCCCAATTGAGATATACACATACTCTAAGCATAATATTCAAATTATAATAAAAAAAATTATTTATAATTAGATTATTTATTACCTTGTTATTAATAATGAATATACCAAGTAAACAAGATAAATAAATATTTATTTGTCAAAAATAAAACATTATTTACTTAGTACATATTTCAGTCTTTTTTTTCAAATGGATAGAATTCATTTATTCTCTAACCCCATTCCTATCTCACCACACCTCAAGCCTATTATTATTAATTTTTATTATTATTATTATCATCGGTTCCCTTCAATTCATTTATTTCATTCAAGTAGTCAGTGTTGACATGGTGGAGGAAAGTTTCTTTAAAAAAAAAATTGGATAGGAAAAGGGAAAACATATTCCCCCAAGAAACAATCATTTCAACAATTCAGACAATTTTCTACGTTTAATTCATTTTTATTGCTGTTCAATGTTCGTAATTCTCTGTTTTATTTTCTTTGTTTGTTTGTTTTTTTTTTTGCTTCTTTATTCGGTTTGAAAGTGAGACAAAGAATTTTTTTTCGAAAGGAACATTTATTATAAATTTTTTATTAAACGGGAAGGTGGAGGGCAATTTACAAATATTTTGATTGTCAAATTAAAAATAAGAAAAATAGTTCTCGAATAGGAAAACAACAATGAAACTAGAAGACATTTTTTATATAAACAAAATTTATGACAAATTTAATTCATCTATATTGGTCCTTTGGATCTTCCCAATCGAACTGTCATTGATAATATGAAAATGATATTTTAAACTGTAATGAATTAACAACAGTTGAAGAAAATCAAAGAATGCACGATTATTTCTTAATGTTGGTTCAAAACTTCACATTATTGTTAACCTCCGATTTCATACTGTTATGTAATCTTACGATATATATATATATACATCACTTTTAGTGTACTGTTCCTTGTTTCACACTCCTTACTAATTTAGTTAAAAGTCGTACAGGTATAGAATAAGCGCGAATCAATCAACAAAAGAGTCAACTAAAATTCAATCAATATGATTTACGGAATTGTTAAGACATAAATCAAGTCAATGTTAGCGGATTATATGGAGAGATTAAAGTAAGTGACTGTAGGTTATAAATCGTTCAGGACTATTGAAATGTTAAGTGTGATTTTAACTTGAAATACATAAAAAGTGAGATGGATTTAAACTAAAAAGTGATATCAGGTCTTTAATAGTTATAACAACAAATCATAAGGCATTGTTCTCTGCAATTAAAAATAATTTACACCCTTTCTTCATTTTATCAAACCATAATCGGCTAGAATTAATGAAAAAAATAAACGAATTTTTCATTCGTTTATTATCCATAGAAGAATTTGTTTCACAGAACACTTCTTATGACTTTCAGAAACAACGAGAAATAGTTGTTATTCATCCCTTGAAACTAATTCACAATCGTGGATCGATGGAAGTTAGACATTAATACCGTTGAGTGCTTGCTCATTAGTCTAGAGGTTAAGTGTTCGCGTGTGAGATCAAAGACTCTGGATTCGAATCCCACGTACGAAATTGTGTTTGCGCACTTCTGAGTAGTCCCACACTAGGACGAAATGGACGTCCAGTGTTTCCAGGTTTCTAATGGTAATCTAGTTTACATCGACTCATGAATTCAACTATTATTATTAATAAAAGTTTATTCACCTAAAACATTTATTACGGTAAAAGCCTATTCAGTAAAATATGAACTGGACATAATTGTTTTTGCAAAGAAAAGGCTTAGTGTGCTCTACTTATGAAGTAAAGAATAGTGTTTCAGAATAATATAAACAGTTATGTTGTATGTACGACATTTTATTAAAATTAAAAAAAGGCTCCCAAATATTTTGGTTTCAATCTTTAAACACTGTGTATACTAACTAGCATTCACAAGATCAAAGCCTGAAAGTTTGAGACTTATAGCAGAAACTAACAGTGAATTCAAAGGTCCCAATTTTACACGATTATACGTGATAATCGTTGAATTAAATAAAAGGATTAATGTACATGTCAATAATACTGCAAACAATTATTTGTTGTAGTATCGTAAAGTTTTTGAATGACTCTTTGCTTAAATCTTGAAAGGAAACAATGGATTTTATTAGACTCTTATCGAACAAACGTGTAGAGTAGATATTTTTTTATACAAACGAGATTAGATTAGATTAAAATTATAGTTTCATCTGAATACAGTTTTTCTTCAACAATCTCGCATAACACAACATATAAACAATAAACATTCGAATAGTATTTTAATAGATTAGTTACTAGGTAAGACATCTGGATATATCATTAAACTTATGGTATAAATAGTTTATACACCGACATTGACATGTACTATCGAGTGAATTTCGAAAATTCATATTTGTATCAATCATACAGAACAATGTTGAAAGAAGGAAAAAAAAGAACAAACAAACATGAATATAATAAAAACTAAATATTTCAAAAGTAATAAATTCATCAATTCCAGATATCGTCATCACAATTCCTTTATGACCTAGGTATCATCAATCTATCAAATTATAGGTTATCTTTAGTTGGGTTTTTTTTTTGAAAAAATAATATGTCGAAAGCAGTTGTTGAGGGAATGAACACGTGCCCTATAAAATATATTCTCTCTTTCATTTTTTTTAATGAAGGAAAACAAATGTTAAAGTAAAGATAGCAGCACACTCCATTGACAAGTTAGTCAAACTTATGTAGTAAGGTCAATGCTCATTATTATTATTATTATTATTACTAGTAGTAGTAGTATCAGTATTGTTTTAATCTTTATGAATGGAAACATTTAAGTATAATAATAAAAGTAATTCCATAAAATACGAGAATAATTCAACAGGATAGAAGAAAACACTTTACCTTCTTTGTTCTTCACCGTTTCTTTCTTTTAAAAATTTTTTATTTGGATTACTTAGTTAATTATGCAAAATAACTCAAGTAATTTATTCATATTAACTATCTGACATTTATACTTATGCATCATTACATTTATATTCAATGACAGGTATTCACAATGGAAATAATAAACAACGAATATTTAAACTTAAACTAATAACAAACAATGAATATGTAATGAGTTAAACATTTATCTCACATGTTATGAATGAATAGTTCAATGTTTGGAATAAATAATGTAGCTTTATTAGATTAAATATTGTTTGATTTTTTTTAAAAAGTTTCAATTTGACCTAAATAACAAAGAAATAGATTGTCTTCTTTATAGTTAAGTTGAAAACGGTGTTATGACTACTACATATTATAAGGTAGCCTTCTATAGTAGTAGAATATAAAGTCAAATAATGAAATTTTACTCAAACATTCCATAATAAATTCAAAGTAAAATTTAAATGTTTAAATCATAATAATGATATATATATATTTGAAATCATATCATCTAATGTTCCGAATGGTGAATAACAGAAACCAAACAAAAGTATACTGCTTTCTATCATAGTTTATAACATTTAAGCTTTGAGTTTTAATAGTTTGACATAAAAGATGAACTGTATAACCGAGTTTCGCAGTTGGTAGTTAGCGGTCAGTATTAAACTTTAATCATATTCAGTGAGTAAGTGGTGGTGCAAACTCGATGAATCTCCAATGGTAACAACTGAATAATTATTCACCTAAAAAGTTCAAGGGAAATCGATTGGTTTAAATAAAAAAAGTTTTAGTTGAAGTCATGTACTGATCTATATTAGACCAGTACTGAAAACCTAAAGGTACTAGAAACCGCTTCTTCCTAGTATAGGACTCCTCAGTAGTATATATTCACGACCTAGCAACATAGGAACTCCGGTCTTATGCGCGTACGCCTAATCTCTACAGCACTGAACTGTCATCCAACGGTTTTAATGCTTAATCAATCCATAAAATAGAGTATCCGTCTTTCATCTTTTGATATAATTCAACAATCTTCACAAGCCCATACTGACAACATTTTTATATTATATTATTAACTAGAGAGCATACAAAAATCATGTCATCATCATAAATTCTCCAAACGAAAACACTTTCAACTTCATTCAGAACTAAATTTAAAAATCATATTATTTCTATAATTAACTTTGAATGTAAATACAAACTTGTCAAAGAACAAGTCACTCAATCAACCCAAAATAATTCAATGGTAAAAAATTTAAAGTTTGAAATATAATTACTGAGGTTACATAAGAATAGTCATAGATGTTAAGGAAGAAATTGATAGCGTTTCACTTTCTGCACTAAAAAGCTTAGAGATGAACCTTTTTCCGTTTATCTAAACAGTATTATCATGTTCCGTTAACTTAAATAAATGCAAAATAGGTAGACGCTAAAGTGACAAAACTATGTGAACTAATGACTGAGTGGGTTTTTTTTGTTATGAAACAGTAAAATTGTTCCCAGGGCATCAGATTTTATTCCAAGTATTAGTATAACTTTTTTAATTTATTAAAAACAGAATCAGTGTATAAGGCTATGACCGTTTTAATAATGAACATCATTTCTTTAATTTTTGTTATATGTATATTTTTAAAAACAAAGGTCGTTCTATTGTCTTGATTGCTAAATAGCTGTTTAATTAGTGAACAATTACTGGATAAAATATGTAGATGTTATTGTGTCCGAAAAAACTACACACAACCTCATTCACCGATTCCTCCACTTCACTCCAGGTATCTCGATAGTATCATTTGTCATTAAATTTAATATAAATGCATAACTCATATCCATGTACATAAACGTGTACTTGATTATCAAACCATCGTATTACATTTTTAACAAATCATTATAAGATATCAAATAACTGGTAAAACATAACGACAACGATAATGTTTGAAAGGCCTAATAACTACGCTGCAATTATTTTAAAAACCAGTAGCTGATTAGCATTCAAGTTGGTGGTAGAACTCAGAACATCTTGACATATATATATATATATATATATATATATATATATATATATATATATATATATATATATATATAAATCAGTATATCCATGCCTATTATCATATTCCATCTTGCGTTCTTATTAATTGATTAGTACCATACAAACGAAAATAAGATGTAAGGCTTATTTATCTTATCAAAATCCCGTAAATTTGATATCACACTTTGAAACACATCTACTTTACAAGCAGTTAGATACTTTATCATTTTGAAATGAGGATTATTTCTAAATTGACAAATTAAACTTTATCTCGTTACCTTTTTTTATCTCAATTTCTTTACTTAAAACATTGTAATTGTTCCATATAACTTGTTTAGCTGTTGTATCATGCATCTTTTTGTCAGAAACCTGTTTGAATAAACTGATAATGATATTGATTGATTAAAACAGTTCATTTCTTATACAAGCCTTATTTAATGAAGAAAAACCTTTTCAATAAGGATATACTTATTCTAACAGTAACTGATTGCGATTCAATCCCACATATCAATAATGGAAATACATAAACCATTAGAACCCGGGTTTCGTGCTCCTTGGCACTCGTCAGCAAGGTGTACCTGTAATCTTGAGGGAACTGGTGCTCCCTGGCGGATTCGATCTCGTGTCACCCAGCTTCACAGTCAGAGACGTTACCACTGAGCTATCCGAGCCGTGACTACCCTCTGTAGGACTGAGATGTAATCACAATTGATCCCTCAAGATAACAGCTACACCTTGCTGACGAGTGCCAAGGAGCACGAAACCCGGGTCCAGGGTTTCCTGTTGACTACCTCCAACCACCATCTAAATCTCAATACATAGTGCCCGCAGTGTCGAGTCACCTAGACTGGTGGCCACATTGCAGCATGATCGATAGCATTCGATCTGCACTAATAAGGACTAGACAAGCATGAGATTGATCACCACCCAGTGATCAATCAATTGTGATAAACCATTAGAAACAATATAAGAACTATTCACTAAACCAATTAATAATCATCTAAACTCATTCAGTAGTTGGATAACTACTAATTAATGTTTTTGGAACATACCTCCATTGTAACAACACACATATTCTAGATTTAATTGCAAATCATAATCTAAACGTATCACAAGAAAATTTCCATGAAAAAAAAGAAAAGTACGTATAAACTTTTTTCAACTTTTATTTATGTATCTCAGCAGAACAATAATAGTGATGAAACAAGTAGTTTTACATGGAATACAACCGGAAATTAATATATTCCCTTAAATTAATTCCTTTTTGTTTTTAAAAAAGAAAAAAAAACAATAAAATGTCTTTCATTACAATCATGACAAGGGTGTGGAACTTATTTATTACATATAATATACCATTATTATAATGGGTGTAAAAAAAAATTAATTAAATATTTATTGTTCAACTGTCAATATAAACTTTTATAATAAGCAATTTTAAACAATGAATTCTATATAATAATGATAATAATTGTTATTATTTATTAAATAATTGTTTTTTCTTTGTTTTATTTACATAGAAGAAGAAGAAGAAGAAGAAGAATACAGAATGACTGTATTACAGGTAAAAGTGTAATTAGTGATTGTAGACTTATCAACAAAGAAATTTTTTTTAAAAAATAAATATTATTTTTTAATTATTTAAATGATTATTACATTTATTTTTTTTATTGGTAGTTTTGTAATAAACTGTAATAATGTTTTTTTTAATTATTTTATTACTCAATATGAAACCATGACTACAGGTAGAACATAGAAATCTTTTCCCTTGGGGTATTCCCAATGTATTTGTTTGTATATATATATATATATATATATATATATATGTGCATATGTATGGTTTATAGTTTAATGTGTCAAAATGTCCATTGATATAACATAATAAATATAAATAAAATATAATATAAAGTGAAATATAAACATCATTACAAACATGTAAATAGACAAACATATGAATTAATATATAAAAAGAAAACAGCGAAAGTGTGAACTATGAATATTTGTATTCATTCACTCGCACCAATTTACTGTTGGTTAAAACTTTTTTTCAGCCTATCAGTGATTTGAATGAACCAATCATAATTGAAACCTTGTATTTTTTTTTAAAAAAAAAATAAAGACTGGATGTTTTACTTGTTTACAAGTAAGATATGCGATTAATGTTGAATTTAATTGGTAAATTGTGGGATTATAGAAATTCTTCTATTACAGCATAGTTTTCATGTAAGTTATTGATTAGATTGAATTAACTGATGAAAGAAATAATAATAATGGTAATAATAATAGGTATCATTATAATTGATCAGAATGAAAATTAAAATTACTGAACTGAATTATTCAATTTCGGTTGATATGGCGTGTTGTTCACAATTTATTGATCACTGAGGGGTGATCAATATCATGTGTGTTATATCTTTCTTAGTACAGATCGAATGCTACCGACCAAGTTGTAATGTAGCCATTAGTCTAGGTCACTCAGTATTGCGTGCACTATGTTGAGATAAGATGGTGTAATGTGAACTGCGAAATTTCATACTGTGTTATTTTTATCAAATTTTTTTATTGTGATATGTAAGAAATGAGAGTTAGGATTCTTTGAAAACAATTAAAGATAAAAATATTGTAATGAATATGAAGAATACAGCGCTTCTTTTTTCTGATCACTATACTAGAAAGAAATAAACGAAGTGAATGATAATACTCTAATCACAAGGTTTGAATTACCTAGTATTTCTTTAGTGCAAAATCATAGGTACATACTGCTAATGGAATATGACCTAAAACAAAACATTGAACGATGAGAATTTCCAAAATATACATAACTCTTATACATCACTCAAATGAGAGAATACATTTATTCGTTGACACGTTTGAATAAAAATTTCATATGTGATATTATCCCAAAAGAGCAAGATTCCCTTTATACAAGAAATATTTACCTCTATTTCATTCATTTCAATCAAGCGACTAATGAAGATAAAAATATCTTCAACGGATTCAATGATATTTTCTTGATTAGCTTAATTTTAAAATATCTAAATCATTATATTTCTAACAGTTGGGATCATGAGTCAATTGAAGCTAGACCAACATGGAAAACCTGGAAGAACTGGACGGCCGTTTCGTCCTATTGTGGGACTCCTCAGCAATGCACATTCACGACCCCGCTATTCAATTTTGTGATTTACATTATGTATAAATCAGGGTAAATAGCTCCAATACGATATAATGTATCTTACGTGTACGTACCAAAGCACATACATTAGAAGAACAGAAAGAAACGTGTGTATGTGCCTTATTCCCATGTAGGTTCCAAAGAATTTGAGACTGGGAGGAGTACTGGCTCCAAATAGTACAGTAACTAGGGATTTAGTTGATACCAGGTATAACATTGACATTCCACAATCTTTCAAAACTATCAACCGACAATACACTCACTGCCTCTTTGATTTCTCAAAGCGGTAGCAATAAAGAAATTTAAACCTTATTTATATGTTCAGAAAGAGATAGTTATTAATTTATTACTGCCTTGATAAATTCATAGATTTGACCAATTCAACCTGTAATTATTATTTTCTGTTATTGTCATGATCATTTTATTAGTGTTCATTTTGTTACGTGATCTTCGCCCAATTGATTCTTATTTTATATTTACCAAAATCATCCTTTCGTCCATTGGTTTTTTTAATTTTGTTTAATACTGTAACCTTGTGTAAACCCTACGAATATTGTTTAATTATTATGTAACGCATCTCAACAATTTCTAATTCTAGACAATTATCAACTCATAGCTAAACGTCTTTTATATCGATATTTAAGTTATTTTAATCTTTTGTAAACTCGTCATAGCTTCAATAATTTCCACGCGACCAATCTTATGTGTTTCTGCTCTTCATTTATTGCACCCTCACTATTTTAATGTTTTTGAATCTCATTATCAAGTAACTTCAACCTGTTCATAAATATATATAATCACTGATAACCCTTGTTATTCACGTTTTTCTCATCATCACTGTCACTTGCTTCACATGATATCATACTTTAGTTTTACACTTTGATATATATGGTTGTAAGCAGCTGATGGGAAATTATGAAATAATTCCCTTCAATGGTTGTGTTTGAGTTTATTTAAATTTTTAAAGGAAACTAGTTGCATGTAATCTATCTTCATGAATTTTGACCAACTTTCTATGTGTAAATTTTTATTCACGTTGTATTTGTTATTCCTATTACTTGTTATAGTCAGTTATGTAATCCATTTCATTATTATCATTGACTCATTAAATGTCTTCACTTTTCGTGTTGGGAATTAATCTATCTAAAAATTACATATTGAATTACAGAACTATGATAAATGACTGTGTGAAGAATGCATTCAAATAATCGCTCATAAATGGGGATAAGAGAATTCCGTTCTTAAAATGGTGGATATGTAACATCTGATAAAGCCTTAATCACTCCCATAAACCAAGAGTATTTTTATTGAAGAAAAACATTTACAACGTAAACCAATTTACAGAATAATAACATTTTATCTACAAAGTTTGTATAAACATGGTTCCAAATCAGTGGTACATGTGAAGCAAATTTTAGCTACTATCTGTAATGGGAATGTACATTCGAACGTCATATCATTTTATCGTGGATGAACACGCCAAATAAGCCATGTACGTTTTTTGATAAAACTCGGAAAAAACAGAAAATTTAAAAAATCTTGGGTTATATCATTAAAGGGTATGAATAATATAAGAGCGATCCAAGACTAGGATGACTTTCCACCTATTTTACAATTGGTTACTGAGAAAGTTGATTTGGAAAAATTGTTTTTGCACAAGCTTCTAACAAAATATCTATGGAGACAAAAACATATTAAACAATGAAATGGTTGAAAATCTTGATAACTGAAGACTTCCAGAGACATTTTAAGAGATGGAATCAGTGATCAAACATGAATTTTTCCATAAATGAAGGGTACATTGAAGAGTATGAAATTGACTAAGGCTACATTTTGTACATTGAAGAATAATAGTATTACAGTCAGGGATATACCGATTGCATATTAATACAAAATCATTAAATCGGTATAATATCACAAAGTTTCGAAGTTAATGCATCATTATCTTGACAACAAAACTATCTTGATTTGAAAATGCTCTACAAGGAATAACAGTCACTAAATAATCATTGATTACGAATTAACCTTAAAATTTAATTTGTTCTAGTGTGAAGTTTCTCTTTAATACATATCTATGATCCTAACATGAACTGAATCCAGAACATTCTGATCTCGTAGATGGTGAATTAAAATCAAACCTCTGAATTGGAATATGTTGATCTATATTACAAATTACAATTAATGGATTTATTTTTCATACACATGTTTTAGTTTCAATAGTTGAAATCATAAGTCAATTGAAGCTCGACCAATATGGAAAACCTAGAAGCACTGGGCGGCCATTTCGTCCTAGTATGGAATTCCTCCACGATCGCACCCCCACGGGCTTCGAACCCAGAACCTATCAGTCACGCACGCGAGTGCTTAACTATTAGACCAATGTACCGGCCGACATCCAACAGTGTTATTGTCTAACTTCAACTAATCCACGAAATTGAGCCACCACCCACTATTGTCTTCAGTGAGCTGTTATCTGGTTGGACTCCACTGGTCATAGCTTCTCACCAGAACTCTCAGAAATGCCTCTTGAAGTCAGTCACTAGTGAACATATGATGACTATTATTAGAAGGGGTTTTGTGGAGATTTTAGTTTATTCACATATAAAAAAATCAACTCTACAATTAAACACTTTGATACATATATATATGTATAACAGTATTTTTTATTTATTTAAGTATATCACATTTCTAAACAAAATTTTATTTTCACTATAAAAATACAAAATGTAATTTAATGTTACTTTTAAAGTGTAATCATAATGAAGAAATACAGTAGGTTTTCTTGTTGTTGTACCTTTTTCTCAAGAGTCAACTACTTTGATATATCAAATTTCATTTTGATTTAAAATTTCTATTTAAGTGTCATATAACATTTTATTTATATTAAACTTTTGTAATAAATGACATAACTAGATTTTAGGTCAAAATAATAATAAAAAATTGAACGAAAATTATGTTGTTACCTTTATTGGTCCACTTATATGTTTAATTAGAACTATTAATTTTCTGAAAACTTTCTATGACTCATAGTTGAAAGTTATTTATAAATGTAAATTTTGACATAATGAATGTAAATACTTAACAAAGACTTAGAGATAACTAAGGATTATACAAAGATATATTTTCCTGCTTACTTATAAAGGTGGCAATCAGTAATATATTATATAGATATATATTAGATGGTGGTTGGAGGTAGTCGACAGGAAATCCTGGACCTGCGTTTCGTGCTACTTGGCACTCGTCAGCAAGGTGTGCTTGTAATCTTGAGGGAACTGGTGCTCCCTGGCGGATCCAATCCTGTGTCACCCAGCTTCACAGTCAGAGACGTTACCACTGAGCTATCCGGGCCGCGACTGACCTCCTGTAGGACTGAGATGTAATCACAATTGATTGATCACTGGGTGGTGATCAATGTCATGTCATATATATATCAAGTTTAAGTTATAACTATAACATTAGAAAGCATGAACGTAGTGTGTAGACGATTCTAATTGATGAAAAAAATCTGAAAGTGGATCATTAATAAATGTCATTGCTAAAATCTTGCAATTGATATTTATGATTCAACTTCTTCAAACATTGATCAACACCATGTTTTGTTTTATTGGTCAATTAAATAATTGTTTTATTATTTGAATAAATCGGATCTTTAATTTTTGTATTGTCATAATGTCTAATGAATTATTTTTAGAAAATTTTGGTTTTTTTATATTTGTTTAAATAATATCAACAAATTTTTATGATCAGAATGAGGTTTGTGGAGATTTTAGTAATTTAATAGTTGAATTCATGAGTCAATTGAAGCTAGATCATTATGGAAAACCTGGAAGTACTTGACGATTGGTTCGTTCTAGTATGGAACTTTTCACTGACAGTGCGCATCCACGATCCCTCATACGGGATCATCATTTGCTCCACAGTGATTGGCTTCAAGATGTTTTCTGGAGTTTCAATGTGAAGCCGTGACCGGTAGAGTTCACTCCGTGTCGGGTAGAGACAGGTATATACCTCAGACAATCAACAAATGGTTTTGCAACCATCCATGGATCGGGTGAAGTTGGATATTGACAACGATGAATGCCAGCTCAGTTTTCTAGAGGTTAACCATTCGCACGTGAGACCAAAAGCTCAGAGTTTGAGTCCAGTGTCCCGGATCGTGGATGCGCACTGTCGCTGAGGAGTCTCATATCAGGATGAATTCCGGGTTTTCAATGGTGGTCTTGCTTAGATTGACACATGAATTCAACTATTAGAGAAATTTCTGGTCTTTAAGTATAATGAAAATAAAATTTCTCTATAACATGATTAAGGTCATTAATTTGATTAGCTGGATTATTTGAAAGGAATTAGGAAGGATCTTTTAGTTATTTTTGGTCCAAGGTAGCGGTAAAATATCAATGAACATTGATTTGTAAACGATATACTATACTAATGAGATTGTTTATGTAGTATCTACGAAGAATGCGTATTTCAGTCATTGTTAGTATCCATGGTTTTTAAAAAAAATTGTCAGTAGAGAATTTCAAATACCCGAATTAAAATGATCATAAACTTGGATTGACCATGACTTAATTATTCAGTGTTTAATCTTATCATGTTGAGCTATGAAAGATGAGATATGATCAGATTGCTATATATTTCGTTATGACTAGTGTAGAGCAATGCATTAGGATACGTATTATCTAACTACTCATATGAATTGAGTAGGGATCTGAAGTTTAGACACATGGTGCATGCGATAAATTATGGAAATAAGCACAAAAAAATTAGTTTCCTATTTACCTTTCAGAAACTGATTTAACATATTCAATAATTACATATCATCTTTTATTTTCATTATTTTCTTTTCACACATTCTCGTTGTGACAACTGTTATTTTCTTACAATTAATTAATTTTATAGTTGAATTCACTAGTCGATTGAAGCTAGACCAACATGGAAAACCTGGGAGCATTAAAGCTCATTTCGTCCTACTGTGGGACATCTCAGTGGCAGTGGGCATCCACGATCCCTCACCGACGAGATTCGAACTCAGGACCTATTAGTCTCGCACGCAAGTGCTTAACCTCTAGACCACTGAACCGGCCGGCATCCAACGGTGTTAATGTCCAACTTCAACTAATCCACGAAATTGAGCCACCACTCACTATTGTCTTCAGTGAGCTAATATCTCACAACAGACCTGGTTGGACTCCACTTGTCACTACTTCTCATTAGAACTCCCAGAAATGCCTCTTGAAGTTCGTCACTAGTGAACATATGATGATAATTATTAGGAGAGGTTCTGTGGAAACTGATTGGTTACAGGTTCGAATCTCGTGCGAGGCGGAATCGTCGATGCGCACTGCCAGTGTAAAGTCCCATACTAGGATGCAACGGTCGTTCAATGCTTCCAGGTTTTCCATGGTGATCTGGCTTCAATTGACTGGTGAATTCAACGATTAAATTACTAAAATCTTCAAAAAACCCTTTCTGATTATTAAATAATTCTAGTCTTAACTCTTTTCCATATATTTATTTACCTGAATAATACTGTTTACAAAACTTTCAATATCTTCATCATTAATAATCATGAACAGATTCCATTATAACAAAGACATAATAACAATGAATATAAATAGTAATGAAGAAAACAATATGTTCAGTTTTTCTTTTTTCTAGATTTGATAAATTGTTTACAAGAAGTAAATCAACATTATAATGAGCAGTACAAATTAGTTAATCAACAAGAATAGAGACAATATTTATCTAATATACATATAAACAGTTAACTGTATCTATTCCAATTAACCTTGTTCACATACATCATAGTTACATTTTTTTAAATTTTATTAAGTAAAGAAAGTTTCTGTTTAACTCATCCTCATATTGTTTCTTTTTCTTCTTTTTTTTAATTTCCATGTGAAATTAAACAGGTGATGATTTAATTATCCATTGTTTATTCTATTTCCATTTATTCTTCTTTTTTTTCCTTTTCTCTTTTTTCTTTTAAAAACTGACTCATTGTTTAAATTACTTTTTCATTTACGTATTTATTTTTTTTTGTTTTTTTTTTTTGGGGGGGGGGAAATGAATTTTTCGTGTTTTTCTTTTTCTTTCTTTTCTAGACACGTTGTAAAATGAATGTAAAACAGTTGAATGATGGGTTTATGAGTCGGGAATATAGAAAGTTATATGGTTCTATAGAATATAGTTACATATGTGATCATAACAGTTTGTTGTATAGTTTTTTTTATTGGAATTTAAACGTTTTGTTACTTTGGAGATAGTATACTGTTAATTGATATTGATATTTCTCTAATCGTGAATGATATAAAGGCGATGTACTTTATTTGACACGTTAATATTTTAAAATTTCTCTTTTTCTACATAAACTGAAGGTGATAATAATTCTTACAACATAGACTCATCATTCTATTTTGATGAATGTAAAGTATAAAAAGAGGCCATAACGTTCAGACCCATGTGAAGAGACAACATGAACTGACGTTGGAATTCATATGTGTATAGTACAACAAAAAAATGCTGTGAAATACTTTATTAGACATATACAGTACATCGTGTTAAACTTTTTTTGTCATTGAGGTCGAATGGTTAATGCTTACCTTGTGAAAAGTTATATTTATGTTAATTCTCGAATCTTAGAAATTATGGTGCTAAATAAACAGGAACTTATTAAAAAATTTTATACTTTATGCTGAGAATCCTCTACTGGAAGCAAATTATCGTTATTATTTATATCAGGCTGAAGCATCGTTAAAACTATTCATTTAATTATAAATAAACAGAAATATTTCCTGTACTAATTTAACTTAAAACATAAAATTCCTCAACTAAAAGTAGTGAGAATACTAATATCTTGATAGCATAATATTCTGCCAAATCGTACTAACACACAAGGGATCTAGGCAGGAAATGTAATGCACTCACTCAGTCAGTCAGTAACAACATAGAACTTCGTACGTACGTACATTGTTTTAAGTTGCCATACCACATAAGCACAGAGATACAATTGTCAATTTAAATCCGGTGGTGGTAGAGGTATAAGCAGTAAACGGAAAGATTAGGGTTTAAGATGTTAGTCAAAGAGTATAATTCAGTGAAATTAATTTGGAAACAGGAAAAGGACATGAAGGAGTCAGAAGATTAGAATTCGGGAGAACACAAATAGTGGATGCTCCTGCCTCATTGTAAACAATTTTGAGCCATATCATTCAAGGTCTCTAACCATTGGTTGCTACCGTCTAGCGGATACCAACCAGGTAGTCTGCACCTACTAACATGGTTCAGTCCACTTGTCAGTGTCTTCATGGATTTGTGCCTAGCATTCTACCAAATCATACTTACACAAAAGGTATCTAGGTAGGGAATATAATGTAGTTGAATATATATATGTTGTTAGACAAACAGAAAATAAAAAGAAATTAGGATGACAAGTAACACGATCAATTCAACTTGTCAAAACTATCGACAAAAAACTAAGTAATGTAACACATAAACTTCACAAAAAACCTTCTACATAGTGAACTAATTATTTGTTTGTCATTTTCTAATTAGAATGTATGCAACTGTTTTCAATGAGGTAAAATTAAATCCAAAAATTCATTGGAACTACTATGAAATTCACTCTTCTTATTTCATAATCTGCTGATAAATAAAAACAGGAAAAAATAGTTTTTCTGCTTCTTTGACAACAGATTATCAAATAAAGTTATTGACACGAATATTCGTCAAGATTAGAACGAATAGTTTGACAATAAATGGGCGCCGAGTATACAGAAGTCATTATATGTGAAAATTATATTTGAAATAATCTCAGTGATTTAAATTTAAAATAATTCCAACGTTTCATCCAGCAAACTTCTCCCTGAACTTCTTCAGGGTAATAAATGCAGTAATAGCACATTATAGATTTGATTGTTAAAACGTTATATATTTCTTTGATAATTTTGATTATTACCCTGAAGAAGTCCAGCGAAGTTAGTTAATATTATTTCAAATATGATTTTCACATACAAAGTTATCGACATTTTTCTAAAAAATTAAGTTTTCATATACTACTCACTTAGTAAGTAAAATTACTAAGAATTATCACTATGCTATTAACATCATTGTCACAGTTATACTAACTTTCTTAATCCTTTCATATCAAATTTCATTGACAAATACTTAAGGTAACATTTACTCTAGTTTGTTAAGAGCTTGGCGCGAGACTGACAGGTCCTGGGTTCGAATCTCACGAAGTGCAGGATCGTGGATGGGCGTTGCTGAGGAGTCCCATACTAGAATGAAACAGCCGTCCAGTGCTTCCAGGTTTTCCATGGTGGTCTACCTTCAATTCATTCATGATTTCAACTATTGAACTTGCTAAAATCTCCAGAAAACCCCTTCTGAAAAAAAAGATGCTTTGAAATTAATAAAATTCTCGGAATTCTAAAGATTTTCAATTAATATTATTTTAATAGTTGTAAGTGTTAATTTGTTTTTGTTTTCTTCAAAAGTACAGTCAATATCATCGGATAAATAAACTACATTTGGTAACACTTGAAAATTCATTTTCTTATACACATAGATACACACACTCATTTATATATACATATATGTATTCACCTACATTAGGTGTATCAATTAAAGCGAGAAACAGAATGTAAAATATTTCATATAAAATAGAGAGAAAAAACAAACAAATGTCTTTACATTTTTCGGAATCGCCTTCATTTACTGACCATGATATTGATGTTATCAATAGCAAAGACGGTGGTGGTAAAAGTAATAGTAGTATTAGTAACATTAATAGTTGTTATTGTCGTATAAGTATTGCCAAAAACAATCTTCCTGCAAAATGTAGTCTGGCTGTAAATTTTGTCTTTTTTTCCTCCCTTTTTTCCACCCCATCTTTTATCCACTAAAAATTATTTTCACCTGACAGATGAAACCAGAGGAAGAAATATAAAACAAGATACTTTCTCTTATCCGGTCTAAAGAAATAGGGAAATCACACCTTTTTTGGTGTTGAAAATTGTCATTTACTAGTCTAGTGTTACTTGTAAAAAAAAATACATTTTGTGTATACTTCTCTCTACGTTAATTCACAAAATTGGAGAAATACATAACAATAAACTATTAGAAAAGTAAAACTTTTATGTCACTTTCTCTTTTCACAATAATAACGATACTAAGGGAGATTGTTTTAATTCAGATTTAGTTAAAAATCAATGTGATACCTTATGGTGAGTGATCATTTTGATGAATTTTCATTTTCATGCTTTAGATGTTCCGAAATGTGGCTTAGGTATCCACGTTTACTTTTCTGTAAAATGTGTGTATGTATGTAGATATATTCGTAAGAGGAAGAAGAATAAAAACAAAACCATTAAGATTCAAATAATATGTAGATGTTTTTTTCCACAAAGACGTTATGTTGTATCATGTGTCTGTGAGTGTCTATGTTAAATAAAGAGTACAAGCAGAAAACATAAATTTGGACAGCTTGACAAATTGTTCCTGTCATACGTCTGACTTATATTCTTCTTATGTTTTTTCATAACAACAAAAAACACAAATGGTATAGAAAGCAAAATCTCTGTTGTATTCCATCTATGACTAAACTTTGTTTAAATTCATCAACAAGAACAAAGAATGAAATGATGTAGTTGTTTTGAAATTTGTGTGAATTATATTATAAAAAAGTGTTTAAAAAGTTATACCAAGTATCTAGAATGTTTGTGGTTGATAGTAAGTGAATTACTATTGAAGCCAATACTTATATAAATAATAAATACAGTACAACTAACTTTTAACATATAGTATTTCAAATAACTTACATTATTATACAAAGTTTTTTGATCACTTTAAATCAAAATATATTCAGCTTAGTTAAAACTTCAAGGTTGAAATATATTCCTGTAAAACTTATAGAGTAACGTATATTAAGTACTGACTTCTGCAATGTAATGGAGTTGAATAAGATGATGTATTTTATGGCTTGCTTGTAACAACCACTATTAAAATTAGTCATTTAGAACAAGTATATAATCTTATTCCATGGTGCTTAGAAAATAGTCCATTGGAGAACTATTAATAATTCTCAAGGAAGTTAAGTAAAACTGTGTCACGATGAAGGAATTTTTAGGGATTAGTAAAAACTTATAATTCCAAACTTATTAATGAATCACTAAAAATGTTCGGAAATTTCAAATATATGTATGACACAATGTACTGATATTGAGGAAAGTAAATGATATAGGTTTTCACGTGGTTAAAATAAGAATACTTACTTACTTACGCCTGTTATTCCTCATGGAAGAGCATAGGCCGTTCAACAGCATTCTCCGTCCAACCCTGTCCTGGCCAATCCTTTACAGTTGTCTCCAGCTTTTATTCATCCTTTTCATGTCTGTTTCCAACTCTCGTCCAAATGTGCTCCTTGGTCTTCGTCTTGTTCGTTTCCCTTCAGGATTCCAAATTAGCGCTTGCTTCGTGATGCAGTCTGATGATTTCCGCAATTTATGTCCTATCCACTTTCATCGTCTTTTCCTAATTTCCTCTTCAACTGGAAGTTGATATGTTCTCTCCCACAGTAGGCTGTTGGTGATGGTATCCGGTCAACAACGGACATTAAGTATCTTGCGTAGACAATTACTTATAAATACTTGTACATTTTTGATGATGCTTGCGGTAATGTTCGAAGTTTCAGCCCCATACAGTGAAACTGTCGTGACGTTAGTATTGATTGGTTTGCAGTCAGTTGTTTTGAGTTCCATATGTTCTTCAATTGTAGGAATGCTGTCCTTGCTTTGCCAATCCTTGCATTTACGTCTGCATCAGATCCTCCTCATTCATCGATGGTACTGCCCAGGTACGATCAAGCTTCCACCACTTCCAGGGTTCCTCCATCAAGTGTAATTGGCTTGACGTTTTCCATGTTGTATTCGAAAATCTCAGTTTTATCTTGTGCATGTTGAGGCCTACTTCAGTACTGACTGTCCTCACCTGCACTTGTTGATGTATACAGGATAGAAGAACTAGATCATCTGCAAAGTCCAAATCGTCTAAGAATAGCATTGCATTAAAATCTGAGTTGCAACATTATTACAGTATGAAATGTTTGGGGATGCCTAATCTTTTTCAGGGTCAACAAAATAACAAACCATTTACCACTGTTGTGACTAAGGGAATTTCGTAATCACAAACGAAATGTATATATAAATGAATAAGTAATCATGTTTATGATATTTTCATACCCAATATACTACTATACTTGTTAGATATCTAATTTTTCGGAACTTTACTGAATAGCACTTGACATACTTGAATATACTGCATACTATCATAAGAGAATGAGTATATCACTTTGTAGCTTTTGTACGGTAATAATTAATGATGAAACTGGTTATAAAAAATGGATGATGAATTGTTTTCGACTAAAGGTGTTTACTTATTCATATTACACTGACTAAGGAGACCACAAAGGCAGACATACATTAATTCTCATGACTGATGGGGTTTCTGCTAAATATAAAATCGCGAAGATTATATCATTTACCTTCGGATAAGAAACATTACTCCCTAGTATCCTTAGTATACTACTCTGCAGTATTTTTTATGATGCAGAAAGTTTTCAATTAGCTAATAATGAAATTTTATTATCTTAAGTATATCTTCTTCACAAATATGATAACCTTTCTCAATTTCATACGCTATTCATAACCCAGTATTTATTCGACATAATATTTCGTGCCTTATTTTTTTGTATTGCATAATTCACTACTGTTATATAGTTGTCAAACAAAAGTAAGTTAATCTGTGAAGAGAAACTATTCTTAAACCGCTGTCGTCTTTTCATATGCCTACTAATCAGCGTATGTCAGAATTAACTATTACCAATATTTGAACCTGGTACGTGTATGGAATGTTGTTAAGTTTGACTCTGAAGACTTTTGAAAAATTATCAGCCTGGATATTGCTTGACAGATGTTCTATGAATTTAACATGGATTCAACGACACTTTAAAAAACACACTGGGATAAATAAACTACTTAATTTTTGAAAGTAGTTAATAATACAAGACTATTTTATCATGAACAAAATAACATTTCTAAATGAAATTAAATACATTCTATCCTTCAAACACAATACCCCTCGAAATTCTAATTCACTTTGAACTTTCCTCTGAAATATCTCTGAATAAAAACCACTAAACCAGATTATCATTTTCAGATATGATGACATCGATAAGAACATATCCATAAGATCGTGAGCTTTGGTTGATTTTGGCTTCTGTTTTCCACCTTCCAGATTCTTTTATAACTCGATAAATAGATTCTCGTTAATTAAGTGGGCCAAAGCATCCGTTTGTTGCGCTTAAATTAGTTAAAGAAAATGTATTTATTAGGAGTCATTTTTTATTTAGAAATTTAAGTGCTGGAAATGCCACATAATTAAGTCAAAACTATATGTGGCATGAAAATATCTTGTCATTCATTACATATTCTCATTGAATGAAAGTTATACAGCTCAAAGAAAAAGAGCAAACAAATACTACAAGTGAAAATTTGTCACACGATCAAGTCAATTCCAAAGTTTATCGACTGTTAAAAGAACATTTTTTTGAGTTAAACTAAGTGATTCAAGGGGAAAACGAAGGTCCTCAAATTCAAAACGGAGAACAGCAATCCAATCACTATTGATGGCGAAACGCTGGAAGATGTAGAATCCTTCACATATCTGGGAAGCATCATCGATGAACAAGGAATTTCAGATGCAGACATAAAGGCGAGGATTGGGAAAGCAAGAGCCGCATTCCTACAATTTAAGAACATATGGAACTCAAAACAACTCTCAACCAATATCACAGTCACAATATTCAACACGAATGTCAAGGCAGTTCTACTGTATGGAGCTGAAACCTGGAGAACTACAACAACCATCATCAAGAAGGTACAAGTATTTATAAATGGTTGTCTACGCAAGATACTCAACATCCATTGGCCGGATACCATCAGCAATAGCCTTCTGTGGGAGAGAACAAATCAGCTTCCAGCTGAAGAAGAAATTAGGAAAAGACGATAGAAATGGATAGGACAGACATCACGCAAATCATCAAACTGCATCACGAGACAAGCCCTGACTTGAAATCCTGAAGGAAAGCGGAAAAGTGGAAGGCCAAGGAATACATTACGTTGGGAAATAGAAGCAGATATGGAATGGATGAATCACAACTGGAAGGAGCTGGAAAGGATTGCCCAGGACAGGGTTGAATGGAGAATGCTGGTGAGCAGCCTATGCTCCTTCATGAGGAGTAACAGGCGTAATTAAGTAAGTAAACTAAATGATTGGCTGGAAAAAAGACAAGGAATTATCTTTAACATATCCATGTGAACTTGTGACTATTCTCACTAGTTTATTTTAAAAACTCTTATATCAAATATTCACTTGTCAAATAAATGTTATACACATAATAAGCTGTAATACATAATGATTATATAATTCAAATGATATATCTAGCTAGATGCCAATCAGTATTACGAACAAGTATAAGGTAAACTTATTATTTCATTGAATCACTATTGATTTATTACGGAATATAGTTGTTGTTTTGTGAAACGTTTTGTAATATTTTCTTGTAAGGAAAGATTTTTAATTTTAGTTGTTATGCTCACTAGATATTTTGATGTAAAATTTGTCGAAACTATTAGTTTCACATGCTTATTATTATATAAAATCTTAAGTAAATAACGTGGTCGTCAATTGTGTAAACAATGTGAATGACAGAAAAACTGAATATAAAATCCCGCGAGCGGGATCGTGGATGTACACTGATGAGAAGTCCCACAATAGGACGAAACGGTCGTTCAGTGCTTTCAAGTTTTCAATGGTGGTCTAACGCCAATCGGTTTATGATCCCAATCAAAAAAACTTAATAATCTCCATAATCCCTTACTGATAAATAGATTACCATAATGTTTTATATTGAAAAATCAATATTCCTATGTTACATTACAACATTTAAATGGTAAAGAAAGCCTGTTAATGAGTGGAGAATTGTTAATTTTGTACAGCTTATGAATTTGAACTTTCTTACTGTAAATGTTTATCGAATTGAAGAGATAATTAAGATTGAATGTTGTATCATTTATGGATGAAAAAGTTGTAAATAGCCATCACAACAGATATATATATATGGTTACATCTGGAGAAAAGCATTGAACAGATATTTTGTCTTTGTTCAAAATTCCTGAGAACAGTATAACAAAAACATCATACGGCTTTGAGAAAAGAAACTTTCTAGTCTGTTTGTAATCGATTCCTCATACTGTTGAAATTAAATCCAATGATCTGTATATTAAACTTGAGTCAGTTTGAACGGATTCACTGGAAGTCAATAATTAGGTCTGTGTACAATATTCAAAAGTAAACATCACTAGTGAATATATCGAGGAAGTATGGATAATATTTCTCTTAGTTATAATGCTGTATTAGTTGTCCTTATTAACAGTCTATACGACGTTAACCTTATGTTCAATCTACGTGATTCATCACAGAAGCATATAGAAACTATCCTCCTAAACGTATCAACTTATTTTATGATTTCGCAGAGAATTCATAGAAACGTTTATATAATACTAAATTACAGAAATTATTAACATTATGAGAATGTGACTACAAATAAATATGATAAGTGTCTAACCTAAAGTTTATTTTGTAAAACGATTTACTTTCGTTTAGTCTCAATCATTGAAAACATACAAGACGGTATTGCCAAAACTCGAAAATAATAATGTGAGTGATAATTAGCTAAATTCTAACAAAACAATTTCGTCAAAATAATCAAACCTCATTAGAAAGAAAGAAAGAAACCATTGAAAATAGCCATTGTTTTCAAAACCATATGAAAGATTTACGGTAATAGAAATGTAAACAGAAGAAAACTGACATACGCTGAGTAACGTTTTACAAGAAAAATAATTTCAGCCAACATAACATTATAACTAAGAAAAATATTATTGATATTTCCTGGATATATTCATTAGTTCACTTTGGAATAATGTACACAGACCTAATTATTGACTTCCAGTGAATCCGTTCAAACTGACTCAAGTTTAATATACAGATCATTGGATTTAATTTCAACAGTATGAGGAATCGATTACAAACAGACTAGAAAGTTTCTTTTCTCAAAGCCGTATGATGTTTTTGTTATACAGTTCTCAGGAATTTTGAACAAGACAAAATATTTGTCCAATGATTTCCGTTTTTCAGTATTTCCCTGTTTGTTATTTACTCACGAGGAAGTATTGTTACTATCCTCTCTTAAAGTGAAAGAAACACTGAAATAAGCCACACATAAACTTTTCAGTGCTCCGAATATTTTTCATTTGCATAAACTTCAATGTTATTCATGAACAGTTACCATTTTTTACTTTTGACTCCATTATTCTGTTGTATCTTTTTAAAAAAAGGAGAATAGTGTTTCAGCATATCTGAAACAGACAAAAAGAGCGGTTTCTAGTTTGTTACACCAGGCGTAAGCGAATTTTCATTAATCACTTTGTACTCCTCATTTATATTCTTCAATATTGATTTATTAACTGATGGACAAATATCTCATGGTCAAATTATTTGTATTGAACACGTACGTACAAATAATTATTCATAAAAGAATTTTGAAGATTGGTGAATATTCATTTTATATTATGAACAGTCGTTGAAAACCAGGGAACATCAGGGAGTTATTTCAATAAAGTACAGGATTCTTCGGGAGAGGACATGTAAGATCCCATAGAGGGTTGAGTACAGAACCTTTAGACCTCGTAGCGTGAAAAACCTGGAGGTTATGAGTTCGATTATTAGTTGTTTTTCAATTTTGAGTTGAATAATAGAATGAAATAGTTGTATATTTTTTCCTGATTATCAGTAGTTATATATCTAATAGGTACATTAAGAAAATACGTAACTGTTTAAATTACTAAACAAATACAAATATTTACTTAGTTAGTCAGTAGTTCTAACTTTTCTGATTTATTCGTTTGAAATTTAAAGATAAGTTCTTTGAATAAGCTTTTAATTTAACTGGCTTAGTATTATCAATCACATCAACAATCAGTTGGTTTGTTTCAACATTTCTGATTTAAACATAGTACAGTGGAAACAATACTGATATGTGAACATCGTGGGACGAATACGGATCATTTTAAGAATATAGACTCAATAAACTGATAAGTCTAAACCCTGAATTTATAACATTCTGATTATACTACAATCAAATGAAATTTAGAGCTACATACATAACGTAAGTCTCTAAAATTATTCAAATTACAATAAATGAGAAATCAAGTAGTACAAACGGATTCAAAGGAAATGATAAAACTATTTGAAATTTAATGTATAAAGGACAATTTAGACGTCAGTCAGTCAGTCAGCTACAACGTAGGACCAGGCACATGTATGCATCGGCCCAGGTTGCCATACCTCATTAGCACAGCAAGATGAACACCGGATTCATAGGAGTGGTTAGGTCAAAGGTGGTAATATATAGGAGAAAGATTGCAATAAGGATATAGTATAGGAAGAAAGAATTAGTTCGTAGAAAGAAAGATGTGAAGTGATCTTAATCTCTTAGTTTAAGAGAAGACAGAGAGTGTATACACCGACGCCATTGTGATCGATTCTGAGCCATGTCACCAAGGGTCTCCAACCATTGGTTACGAAAGTCACGCGGACCCCAACCAAGTAGTCTGCATCTACCAACATGGCCCAGACTAGAAGTTAGTGACTTCAGGCACTGATGCCACGTTTTGGTTTGGCCGCCCCTAACTTTCTTCCAACCATCCCCTACACCGGTTAGCATTGCACGTCGCGGTAATCGGTGTTCAGGCATACGTAATACGTGGCCCAACCATCTCAGTCGATGAAGATTCACAACCTCATCAACTGATTTACCATCATTTCCTAATACCCTGGGTCTAACCTCACTATTAATTACCCGGTGATCCCAGCAGATGCCAGCAATATTTCTAAGGTATCTGTGGTCAAATACTAGTAGCTTACGGGTGTCTTCTACTCTTAATGGCCATGTTTCGCTGCCGTAAATTAAAACAGAACGAACAGCCGCGCAGTATACTCGTCCTTTTATTGATAGACGGATATCTCGCCTCCGCCAAAGGTGACGTAAGTTGGCAAAAGCCAAACGAGCTTTACGAATCCGTGCTGAGATTTCGTCAGACACCAACCCATTAGGGCTGATCAGACTTCCAAGATAAGTGAAGTTGTCAACTCGTTCGACTACTTCACTCCCTATCCTTAGTTCAGGTGTTGACGCAGACCAGTCCTGAAGCAACAACTTGCATTTAGAGGGAGAGAAGCGCATCCCAAACATTCTGGCATTGTTGCTTAGTGCTACCAGAAGACTCTGCATTTTGTCAGCGTCTTCACCAAACAGGACTATGTCATCTGCATATTCTAAGTCGATAAGTGGACCTCCTGGAAGGAGATCAATACCCGAGAATTCAGTCGACGAGAGTGTTATTTCCATCAATAGGTCTATGATGAAGTTAAACAAAAATGGAGAAAGTGGGCAGCCTTGACGGACACCACTTGAGGTTGCAAAAGTAGATGACAGTTCGCCATAAGCCCTGACTCGACTAGTAGTGTTCGAGTAAAGAGCCTTCACAAGGTTTATGTACTTCTGAGGTACGCCTTCCAATGACAGACACTGCCACAGAATCTCGCGGTCTACAGAGTCAAATGCTGCTTTTAAGTCAAGAAAGACCACCATTGTCGGGGACCTACTTCAATGTTCCATTCACGCTGTCTGGGAATGGAGGGTAGTTGTAGAGTAGCTGAAGGCCAGCTGAACTGTTCTCTAAAATGTTCCGCCCATCGTTCTAAACGTCTGGACTGGGAGCAGATGAGAGTATCGTCTTTTTCCGAAATAATCTCACTTACACTTGACTTATTAATTCCAGTTTCTTTTATTAGTCTGTAAAGCTGTCTTGTGTTCCCTATAGTCGCCGCCTTTTCCATCTCTTTTGCTTTCGTTACCCACCACTGCTCACGGTCGTTCCTTAGACTTTTTCTTAACCTAGATCTGATTTGTTTACGCTCTTCATCATGTTCAGAACCTGATGGGACGAGTTTGCGAGAATCCATCAGTGTGACAGACCTTGAAGAAATCCACTGGTTCCTTGTAACTCTGTGGTTTAAGTCACTAATAGATGTCACTGCTGTTTCCACAGCTGCTTGTATGCCCTTCCAAGCAACATCTGGGTCAGCCTCGTCTTCACAACTACCTAAGTGTGACCTCAGTTGTTCCTGGAACCTACTTTTGGTTTTCTCGTTACTCAACTCAGTTCTAATGGGTCTTTTTAATGTGGCTTTTTTGCGTCCAGTGAGGCGCAAGCAGATGCGTGCCCGTATTAGGGCATGGTCGGAGTCCAAGCAGGTACTCCAGAATGAGCGACAATCTTCTACCGACCCTCTCCAACGATGACTGATGGCAATATGGTCTATTTGAGTCCATCGTTGGTTTGGTGTAGGGGGTCGCCATGTTAGACGATGTCTCTCCTTATGCTTAAAATTTGTGTTTGCTAAAAATAAACGATTGTCTGAGCATAGCTGCAGCAGACGATCACCATTATCTGTTCGCTGTGTCGGAATACTAAAATATCCACCTAAATGCCTTTCTGTTTGGTTTAAACTGCCTATCTGAGCATTAAAATCACCTGCTACGAGTACTATGTCTGAGCGTTTAGCTTTCTGAAGAAGTTCGGATAGCTTTCTGTAAAATTCATCTTTCACTTCATCTGAGCTGCAGTCAGTGGGAGCGTAGGCAGAAACGACAAAAAGGCAACGACGTGTGTCCCTATCCTTCCGAGTTCTTACGTAGCCGTTCAGCCGAACAGCACATAGACGACTGTTGACGGGGATCCACTCTAGCAGTGCTTGTTCGGCCCTCATGCTTAGTGCTATGCCTACACCTGCCAGTCCACGAGAACTTGCCATCGGGTCACCGGACACACGAAGGGTGTATCTCGTTGGCTCTCCGTCTTGCCGAGGTGAGGTCAAGTGAATGACCACACTGGAATCCTGTATGCGTGTTTCGGAGACACAGCATACATCAATGGAAAGAGACTCTAGGGTTTTAGCCAAGGAAGCCTGCTGACCGATTTGACATAGGGTGCGTACGTTGAAGGCTCCAATGTGTAGTTTGGAGCGAGGTTTCAGTAGACCTGGGACAGTGTTTTGCGCACTAGAATCGTTGGCTACGGTGACACTTGAGGTGGAAGCCGAGAGAAAAATATAGAGTTGAAAGTCGATGTAGGAGGAATAATAGGAATTGAAGAGGAGGTTGATTATGAATACAGTGGTCTTGAGTGCTGTTAGAAGTATGAGGGCGGTTATCACTTCCCGGTTGCCCACACCGTGGAAGGGTTGTTCTGGAGGTACCTGAAAAGGAAATTGGATTAGAGGTGGTCTTAGTGACCGGGAAGCGTGACCGCAGTGCCCAAGGGACAACTGCTTGAGGTCGGTCACACACGACCTTGTTATGGGTAATTTTTGTGTTAGCTCCGTACTTATTGAGACCTTACCGCCGGAGACGGATATCCGTGGGATAAGGCGAGGTGTGCATTTTTAGGGTCGACCTTTTCTAACCCCACCCCTCCTTGTGGGAAGGCAGCATCGCTGTCATGCTGGTTGTCTGAAGGAAACACCTTACTGCTGTCACACCTCTGTACAGTCAGCAGTACGACTTCGCCTTCGGACCTTGGGTTTGTTGCTTTTAGTCTTACCGCTCTTCAACCGACCTGTCTGACATGGTAGGACCTTGAGGAACGGTTGTTCCAGCCAGTATAGCTCGGTTGCTTCATCACGATAGGCAAGCCCGACCACCACGTCAAGGTAGCAACAACGGTCGGGACAATTTAGACGAGAAACCTTGAAATTCAGTAGTTTATTGGCTTAAAGATTTTGGTTTTTAATTTGACATGATTTCCCACAGAAATTACAATAATCAATATTAAACGATCTATCAAACAACACTCAAAATAAATAATCGCACAATTCAATTTCTACAAAATGAATAATTGACAGAAACAATAATAGGACAGTAACCTTTTCTCCCCAAAAAGAAGAAAGAATGTAATAAAATGAACATGGGCGGCAACATTTTAATTTTGAAAATTATACAAGTACTACAAAGCTAAATCTTAAGAAAAAATTGTTATAAGACTTTAAATGTTTGTCAATAGGAATATAAGGGAAAACAATTATTAGTTAACCGAACAGAATTAAGTAAATAAAATAATTTGTTTACAAATAAGAGGGTAGTTAAACCATAATATTATTATTAGAAATGGTTGTGGAGATTGTCAAGCTTTGATTGAGATAATAAATGGATCAATGTTAGACCGCCATTGAAAGCCTGAAAACACTGGACGGCCATTTCATCCTAGTATGGGACTGCTTAATGACAGTGTGCATCCACGATCCCGCACACGGGATCCGAACCCAGGACCTTCGTTCTTTTCTACATCTACAACTTCTCTATATCCAATATGGATAGCCAAAATTTAGCTTGGCATAGGCGAACCTTCTTAAGAAATATTAGAAGTAGATATGCAACCAGAAAGCAACTCAGATTCTTGTTATGCGTTATGCATCAAATGTCCAATACCAGAAACAGATCGTATATTTATCTGAATAAATTTCGTGTTAATTTATGAATACAAATATTTTTCCACGTTAACTTAGGGAGTCTAAACAAGATCGGTAACAGAAAAAAATAGTTTTTTTGAAACCAAACTGTTAAATATGAAAATTACTTAAAATATTTAATATTCATGGGAATAAGTATGAATTAATGCCAAATAGTATTAGACTACTTTTTTGTTATCTTGATCTAGAATGTTCATTATATTTAGTTGTGGAAATTGTTTAACTAGTTGGTGATTATTGTTAAAGCCATGAGTACTGAGAAGTAAGAAAAAAATTGCGATATACACATAGAATATTGTTCTTTCGATGCATTTGAAATATGACACCGACAATAATCTATACAGGTTTTTTATTATGATGAATTCAGATCAATGAAAATGGTCGTTTTTAACTACTTCAACAATAACTAGAGTTTCTTTTCAAGTCTTTCAATATTCTAATAATCGGTCAAAAAGTCATTCGTGAAACTGTTTAGAAAGCAGCTGTAATCAGATATGGCTTTATTAAAAATTAATGATGGCAGGACAGATTGCTCAACAATTTCCATGGACGAGAGTGATCACGAAATCTAGTTTATTTTAAAATTGACTATGTCTATATGAAAACAGAAAATAAGGAAACATTTCAAATTTACTGATTAACAAAATATAGTAGCATTCTAGGTAGTCCACAAGTGAGCTAAGCTGTTCTTAAAAGCAGACTACTTGCAGATTGTGACGAAGAAACCTAGTGTCACACACCAATAATATTATCTTATCACAGTAAATTTATATCGGTTGGGTTCTTAATATTCAAAATGGAAATCCAAGGTCGAAACACCACGTCCTCTGTAGTTGTCTTAATAAAGATTGTCTTCATGAAGCACAATATACTTTGGATAAGCTTTTGCACTCTGAAGGTTAGTTAGCAACACACATATAAACATGAAATATGACCGAAGACACACATATTATAATAGCAATTCGAGTTAGGGTTGTCATTATTCCAAGCTATTATCAAACTGGATTCTGAATTGTCTTAAAAACAACAAAAATCCTTGACTGTAGTAAGACAAACGATTATATGTAGATGACCACAGTTGTACAACCAAATACCTAGACGTTACAAATATTTTATATAGGACTTGTTATATCACCAACCAAATTCATTAGGTCTTTGAAATCATACGTTTTAAAAAGGCTATTTTTCCCTGTTTCATGAATACAGGAATTAATATATGACATTAATTTAAAATCTCTATTATAAATCTGTGTCCACAAAAGCTATCGATGGAGTTAATAATAATCAAAAGAATAACCCAAATGATGATATTGCTAAATACGAAATATTTATTTATCTGAACACAAAAATATTGGTACAAAGGGACACCAAATACCTCTGTGCCCCACAATAGCAATGAGGCTGTGAAGAAATAGAGAATGTAAAGTGATTACAAGAAAAGTGAGAACAAAAACGAACAGAAATTAATGTATGAGAGTGAAATAATAATAATAATAATGGGAGAAACAGTTCAGATATAAAAATATAACCAGAAGGATTTCTTTCAGTTCAAGTAGCTTACGTTCACATTCATGAAGAAAGTTACCGAAGAGTGGTCAATCGCTTCTACTCTGAGCCATGTCTGATAACGTCTCAAATCACTGTGTTTCACCATATTCAGGAGCCCAACCAGGGAGTCGTGATGGACCAAGTGAAGCCAGTCCTGTACAGCTTTCTTTAATACCACGACACCATGCCATACACTCACCACTTTCCCGCTTTTTTTAACCGGCCTGAGAATCGGTAAGTAACGCACGACATGGAATTCTCTAGGACGACATTCGTAGAACATGTCTAAGCCACTGAAGTCGAAGTTTCAAGAGATGATTACTTAATAAGAAAGGTGACATGTTAACACTCTATACTAGTATTACACATTAATGAATAACATCATTGCAATTTATATGACTGATGGCTCTTCATGCTTCTAGTTTGAGGCGAAATAGTTTTAAATCATTATTTTGTAGTGTAAATCCGAGTTTTTTTTTAAAAAATCTACTTCCGCTATTAGGAATAATTCGTATGCATTAAAGCTACTTATCTGAAGTTAGTTTTTGATAAATTGATAGTAATCAACATAAAAATCAATAATAAAAGGGTAACAAGGAAACAAAAATGTACAACCTTATTATCACTAAGAATAGAATGTATGTATCTTGTATTTGTGCACTGATATTAATCAGAAATCATTTCATAATGAATCATAAGACCTACCTATTAAGTGAAGTCATTTTGAACTCCGTACAATCATATTTTGGATATGTACTATTTTTTAACTTTCAAAAATGATTTTGAATAGTTTTAACCATAGCTTGTCATTAGCTCGTAATTAATGGCTAGAAACATCGGGTGATGTGACTTAGAATAGCTCAAAATAGCACAAATACATTCAGTCATTATCTTTCCTGAGATCTTAAGTTATAAAATCACCTTATACTGTCTTGTTCTATGAATTTGTTTATTCTACTCGAATCATATTGTCTATTCCAAGTGCGTTTTTTTACCATCAATATTGTTACTGTTTTAATTATTCCCACATATATCTTGATACCTTCATACCGCTATGCTGATGTAATGCGACAAGTGGGACTGATATATATATCCATTCAATTCTACATTAGTTATGGCTGATTGTCATTAGCTAAAGAACTGTTTATAAACAAGGAGTAATGAAAAATTGTTTCTTTCTAATTTAGTGAACTCTTTAACGGTGTACACTTTAGATTTCAGGTATCTTAACGACAAGAAAAATATTTCCAGACATACTTGTTAAAATTCAATGGTTAACATTTTAAGAGTATGTTAACTCATAACTTTAAAAAAAACAACGATCATTAAATATATTTTTCTTAATCTTCATATGATTAAACTACACCAGTCATGACTTCTCATAAAAAAATATTAACGAAATCCACATACAAACTAATGACTGGTGAACATACATGATTATCTGTTCGGTTGAATGGTTGTTGTTGTGTTTTCTTCATCTTTACTGTACTTTTTACATAAAATCAACGTACACGTATGAAGAGAATAAAGACAATTCTAATGAAAAGTATTGTGTTTTAACATATTAACAAACTTTATTTATTTATTATTAATAGTAGTTTCAACAATGAGTTTCATATATTGTAGAAAAAGTAAATAGACGAATCATCATATACCTTAGCATAGAAATAAACATTATGATGACATAACAAAAAGAAGTTACTGATCGATAAATTCGACGTTTCATCTGACTTTGTTTCTATTTATTTTCTTTAGATCCTGTCATATATCAATTACTCTGTTAGATATTTGAAGAAAAATGATTAGCTGCACAAGTAGGATGGGAATTAGACAAGTTAAATAGAAGAAGGATTTAGGAATGAACAAGAAATATTTATGATCATAAATTTTTCAATTAGGGAAATATATGAAATCTGAGATATACAAAAAGAAAATTAATATATAATCTTATAATGAGAGAGTATGTCGCTGTGATGCTCGACTAAATAAGGATGTCATCCATTGAGGTCTTTTTGGTAAAGTGTTATGTTTAGTTTGAGGTTTAGGAAAAATATCATTACTGTATGTGTTATTTGATAAATTACTTGAAAGATTGAGAAATAATTGTCGCCTAACTTGAGGAATTGATGAACGAATACTGAGTTCTTTAATCCAGCTAAATAGAAAAAATGAAATTAGATATTGATAAGCTTAAATAGATAAGAAAAATCTTATGTTACACTGATTAAAAAAGAAGCTAAAGTTACCCTAAATGATGAAGAGAAATTACGTGTCATATAAATGAAGATTTTCAGTATAGTTAACGTATCAATTTCGTCAAATCCATAAGATACATTCAAATTAGACTACTATTTTGATATTTCATGAATCAAAATAGATTTACTTCAAATTTAGTAGAAAATGGTAAAGAATTTATATCTGTCCATGAACAAATAAACCACAGCCTCAGAATCTTTAATTTTTTAACAAGCCAGTAAACTACAATCCCCAGTAATAAAAAATATACACTTAAAAAATTGACTGACTCCTCGAATCAAATTTGTTAGGTTAAACTATAATATACAGACAACCATGGGTGACTTATCGGAAAATCAGGAAACGCTACCTAGTTATAAAATAGTTAACAATGGAAGGTAATAACAGTGGAATAACAGATTAGATCGTGAAAATTAACCATCACAAGTCAAATTATACCTCATAGTAACGAAAAAAAGACAAGTTCACATTATGTATTAGGAGTCGAATTGATATTGTAAGTTGAGGTTATCACCTTATAAAGTTTTCATCACCAACTAAACATCATTTATAATGCGAAAAAGTTAGGCTTAGGTAATAATAGTTTAATTGGAGTTTTGAGTTACGTTTAGAAAATGGGGTCAGGGTTTTCAACACGAACTGAAATGAGCTATAATCTATTGCTTTATGACCACACTGTGTAGAACCTTGAAAAACTTAGGGTTGGGTTTTAGAGTAAGATTAAGAAAGAGTGAATACTTGAACTACATCTCGTACATTAACATGATGTTCCTTAAGAGTACGCATGTTATGTAATTTAGCTTAAACCCCACCCAAAATCAAGACTTCGGTCGTATAATAGATATTTTCATTGATTTCAAATATTTTAAAAACCAAATACTGTTAATTTGGTGAATAACGACATACATGTTATGTATCACTTCACTTTAAACTTCGCGTAAAATACATGAAGTGTTATCCTGTAATAACCGAGAACACCAGTGGGCACAATCAGATGTATAAGTACAAAAATATAGAATCTCTCAGAAAAATCTTAGGACGATACAGAAAAAAACCTTCATTTGAAAAATAACAATCAATCGTCGCAGACTTTGTTGTTCCTTCGTCTCTACACCAATCACTCTCTGTTCTCGCTCTCTTCTCTTCCACCTTATTAACCTTCTGTCGCCAGGCATTTCACTTTCGATTGATGATACATACTACTGATACCTGTCGACATCGGTAGCACATACCACAATCTCAATTCCGATTGGTCGATTGAAGTGTTTCAATATATTATGCATTTACAGCTTGTTAACTAGAAACATAAAGTGAGACTTATGTAGAATTTTCAGTAACCTTCCATTAGTAATTTCAAGATAATAATGTCGTACAAATCTTTATTTTATAGTATAGGAGGAAGTTATGAAAATTATTGAAGTTGATTATTTCCCATCAATCCGTTCATGCAAAAATAAAAGTCCTTGCATATCATTTAATATAATCAATTTACTACTGATTGATCAATTATTACTATGATTATTGAAATAGAAATATGCACAAGTGGATTAAGAAACATCTTTGAATTTCCTCATTGAATTTCCGACATTTTGAAGTGTACTTTGATTTAATTGTTGTTTAAAAGTGGTGATTGTTAAAATGTTTATAGTCTATACTTATTACACATATTTATTATTCAATAATAATTAAATGCTTGCCCTGTCCAACAATGACATTTAACTATTTTAAAAACGGTATTATAGCTTTCCAGTTTGTATTGTAAATATAATAAACGACTCAAAAAACGTGTTTGTTTATTTATTGAATGTTTTTACTCTGCCTTTTGTAGAATAGGCAGTGAGATGTAAAAACTGGGACGTTTTAACTGCCATTAAGAAGTGTGCTGATTAAGATCAAAACATGCAAGAAAATGACAATGAATTGAATCTGCATTTTGTTCACCAGCCATTGGAATAAGGTACTAAGTAAGAATGGTAAATCGATTAGTGAGGTAGTAAATATTTACCAACTAAGATGGGTAAAACATGTGCTACGTGTGTATGTGTATGTAAAATGTGTTAACGTCTACCTTGACGGATAATGCTGTCCGGTAAGGGGTAGGCTGGAAGAAAGCTAGGGGTGGGCAAACGAAAATAAGGCATCAGTTCATGAAGTCACTGACAACTGAACTGAGCTGTGTTAACAGGTGTAGATTACTTGGTTGGGGTCTGAATGATTATCGTAATCAATGGTTAAAAACTTTAAATGAAACGGCTCGAAATAGTTTGCGATGACGCAGATGCATCCATTTTCTGTCTTCCTCTAAATTTTGACCTTCTAAACTCCTCATAAATATTTTTGTGTTTTTATTTTAATAATTTATATTTTCTTCTTGGATCGTATCTTTGATGCCTAATCTTTTCAGTCACTAATCATACTATTACTATTTCTACTGTTCTGTGATTTGGCCTGACCGACTGCTAATGAGGTATGGCAACTTGAACCAGTTTACATATATATACCATCTTCTACGTTTCGGTTGACCGACTGACTAGTGATTGAATAACGCCAAATAGGGAATTCTATTAACGTTACCTTACAGACACAACATTAGTGTGGATAAATAAAAATGTAAACTAGTGAAACAGTTAACAGAGGGGACCAAACATTCTAAGTCATTGAGAAACATGTATACATTTCTTCTCGATTCCTCCGAGCGTTCCAAATTACTGGGGTGCTTTTAGATTATTTGATTAAAAAAAACTACTCACTTAGGAATCTTTATCACCAACAAAACAAGTTCTCAATAACTCATCTAACTATTTTTCGACATCATTTGAAAGACATTTATATTGACAATTAGATTTGGAGATCGATAATGTTACTTTACTGAAATTCAATTAATTTGAACACACTTTTTTCCGACTTCCAAACTGAATACAAAAGTTAAATGAACAGTAAACAGTTACACTTGGACCCGATGCTTTTTATGCAGCATCTTACTTAGCTATGTCATAAATGTGCGGTCTTATTACACTATTCAGGTGACACCTCTCGTAAACTGAACTTCAGCTTGGTAACTGAAAATAATTGTAAAAGGAGTGAAGTTTACTTAGGCATTTACAGTCTAGCGTCAGTCATGTTACAGATATACCGGTTACACTGCAAGCATTTATTTCTATTTTCAACTAACTCGATTGATCATCTACGAAAAGCGTATGTAAAAATTGTTAAATCTTACTATCAGTTTTCATTCGTTGATTTTTCTACACAGATTTCAACAGTTACAACCATCAAATCTTATAATGTATAATTTTATGATGGAACGAATATTATAAAAGCTAGAACTGATTTTCCAACTTATTATTTATTTTTTTGTATAATTATCAAGTAACTAGATTATGTATGTACACTCCATTATCATAAGCTTTTAGTTGGCCCACTAATTACTGTTTTACGGTTTACTAGTCCTGACTTCTTACCAGTCTATTATTTAAAATCTTTCCTACTCACAGAAAATTTGGGCTTGTTTGTGTATAATTGTTATTTTATATTTTATAGTGTGATGTGGTACGGAAACATCATAAGATATAGTAACAGCTGGTTGCTAACTATTAGACTCAAGGCGGGACATAGAAAAAAGCTAGCAGACACTAGACCAATAGGGTCTTAGCTGTGCGGCAAAGGTCAGTAGTACTAATCTGGAGTATAGTTTGTCAATTTGCGGACACTAGACTTTCAAGAAAATAGTAGATGCGAAGTAGACCATATTAGAATTCTGATCGTAATCTGGGTTAGCCATCACAAGGCATAATACATACTTAACGTTTCTGTCAAGTAACCCAAATATGAAAGTCAATGTGTAGAGGTGAACTATTAGTCAAAGTACTCGAACCCTAAAATTTGAGCTGCAAGTTCGAATCCTTCCACTGACAAAATGTGTGACTTAAAGCTAACTAAACAAAATCCTGTTCAGCTAATTTCATATCTAACTAGCAGGGGAGTCCAGGATGAGCGTTTTGACAAATTTTATTGTTGATATTAACACTGACGTTCGAACTCAGTGCCCCTTGCTAAAAATACTAGCATGTTATCCATTGAGGATACTGACTCTAGATAGCCATTACCTTGTTCAGTAGCTATGATGGCATTAGTAATGTCTAGTAACTTTCCATTATTGATATCATGAACCATAAAACCATACTGTTTCTAATTCTTATCAATTATTTAATTTTCAGAATGAAAAATTGTGGAGATTGTAGTAATTTTGATCTTTAAATTCATGAGTCGATCTAAACTAGGTCACCATTGAAAACCTGGAAGTACTGGACAGCCGTTTCGTCCTAGTTCTAGGTTTTCTATGGTGGTCTAGCTTAGATCAGCTCATGAATTCAACTATTAAAATTATTTAATTGAAAGTCAATATACAAAACAAAATTGAAAATAACTTACGACTTGATATCTTCTAAAGCAATTAATTTACCACCTTGTTCTAGGTGCAACTCATCTCTTTCGACTAATGACAACATGAGCGAATTGTTTAGACCTGAAATAATAGAATAGTAGGATCAGTAATATTTTATCAATAATACAAGACAATAATACAAAATAAAATAAAGCATTCATTCACAACAATTTAATTTGAACCGCCTGAGATCGATTTGAAGTATTTACCTCGTGGTCATTTTTAATACTAAGATACACAAAACATTGATGGCAAACATTTTGCTGGCAACAATTCAATTTTTTCAACCTGACTCGAATCTATCATACTGTTTTACAAACTGATTTACTAAATTCTAAGCTGGAATTCATCAAATGTATCACAGTGTTACCGAAATAATTACTGCTTAAATTTAGCTACTAAATCAAACAAAATCTACTGCTAATTATAAATTATTCATACACCCTGATAGAACCAGCTTTATTCTCTGAAATTCGTTCGCTAGTCATGGGAACGGCTCCAAGTGAACTCAAGGAAGCTCTAAGGAGCTCTGGAAGAGCTCAGGACATTCTATCCAGTCATCGTTTGGAAGGATATTTCAGAATCTCGGCCTGTAGCTTCCCTATCGGACAAGTGCTAAAAACCACGGCATATGGACTGGACGATTGTAATGATGATTTTGTCTTTACTAAAAATATAAATACCCAAGTGTTTTGTACGATATATGACTCTGGTTGGAATAAGATTCCTTTTCACTTGTCTTTTGTCTTCTAACTTGAGACTTGGAGGGTTCAAGCGTTCGAGTGCTCAAGTTGTGGACAGTATAGCAAAAATTCAAGTTCTAGATATAACACCAATATACAATGCATACAAAAACACTAATTAATCAGTTAACAAATTAATTCATTTGAAATTTACTAATCAGTAATTAATAAAGACTGACCAGTTTTATCCGACCATAAAATGTTATGGATTATTACAGACTTATAAAATCTGATATTAATTTTCCTAGATATTTTCCAATATCTACTTAATGCACCAACAATGTCATTAAGAATGTTTATTCGATGTGAAGATAGTTCTTGATAATAATTTTTTTTAACAATTTAGACTACTGAATTCCAGTCTGTTATACAATATTCAAAACTAGAATAAATACAATCATTACACAATCAAAACTATTGTTCTCACTTTCGATTCTAGAATGCAAATCATTCATAATAACTTTCAATTGAGAAATGGAGAATTGAATTAATTCTTCTTTGGATATTTGAAACTTCCTATAGTCAACTCGAAGCTGATAGATTGAAGGAAATAAATAGGGGAAAGTATTATCAATTTACTTTGGAGTATTGGAATATATGACATCAACTTGCATGGAAAATTATACATTAACTGTAAATAAAACATGGATTAAAATATCCTTTTTAGTAATGTATATTTTCTAGTGAACATAAATTTAGTTGGATCCAGCAGTCAATAAACAAATATAGATGTGAAGTCTTCAGGATGTGTTAAATATTTATTAAGTCATATGCAAATAAGGACTAGAAAATTCGGCAGGACTATAATTTATAGACGAATCAATTAGATTCAAGAGAGTGACTTCTGGATTTGGGTTAAATGATATTTTGACATTCTTGCTGCCAGTTTGTGATGAAAATTAAAACTTAATTCCAAACTCTAACTCTTAGTTCTACTTCCTTACACGAATTTATAACACTATTTTCACCCTAGTAGGTGGTCCACGTTTCTCAAGGCCACTTTACCATGACTCAAAGGTTTTCCATAAATTACAGACGCACCATAGATCCATTTAATTAAAATGCTCAAAAACACTGATATTTTCTTAACTGAATAAAAGGTTATATAATAAATTTTATAGTAGAATTGTAAAGATACTACATATTCTTTGAGTGAAATGTAGAGATGTTAAACTTAATTACTTACATAATGAAGAATAATTTTAATCGGGGTCAATAAAGAAACTCATTCAAAACACGTAATGGTCTAAGACTTTACTTTACTGTGAATATTTACTAGAACCATAAAATAAATATTAGTACAAAAACAACGATCAATTTGATGGAACCAAAATATATGCAGTTTAATGATCATTGAAGTTACAGAAATCTTCTGATTTACGATTGTATTTAAGATGACATAACATAAACTGATGAAATTCACTGAGTAAAGCTAAGTAGGGTTTAAGTGATTACAATCTAGAATGGAGTGATCGTGAGAATATAAGTTTAACAATCAGGAGCTCAATGTTTAGAGTTTGATAGAGAATCCTGGTTGGGGGCCTATGCTCTTCAACGAGGGGCAACAGGCGTAAGTAAGTAAGTAATCAAATAAACAAAGCATGGAAAATAAAAAAAAAACGTTGAGATTTTTTAAAGCGAACCCATTATTCTATCAATTACAAGAATTACTAAACGATTTTCAATTAGTCTGCTAGTTATTAATATGACTAGTGGTTAGGCTTCATCAATCTTTATTGGGTTTTTTTGTGTGTAACACTATTACTGATAAAGTAAATTGATTAATTTAACAATTTCCACCAATATTTATTCTACATTTCTCACATACACTTATGAATCTACATTATCTCACTGAACACAATGAACATGTATGAACTAATTGGCAAGAAAAAAACAATATACATCCTTGTTAACGCCTATTGCGTAAAAATAAGGTAACTAAAATTCATTCCTTAACTTTTGTTCTACATTCTTTAACATAACTGTCTTTTCAAAGTGTAACCAATTCACTATGTCAACTAACAATAGATTATACTACTTTTAAAAGAAGATTTTAATAGAATAAAGTACATGGAAAGATTTTTTTCATCTTTTCAGTTTGTTTAAATTCACATTTTAAGAAATGTAATTGGAAACTATTAGGAATGTTAGAATCACATAGGTTTTTTTTATAGTCAGTATAATGTTGATCATTGTTCAGTATAAAGATGGTTAACATCACAAAACTATTAAGAATATTTGTTTGATGTTATAATTCATGATGAATATGTAATGGATGAAGAATTCTCAATGTATAATAGTAAAATTCATCACACAGTATTGTCATATCCAGATGACAATAAGGAATAGTAACTGTTAGGATTTATTTCTAGACTAATACTAAACGTATATTTTTATTGTATAATTTTTAAGTAACTAAACTATTCATATTCGTGTTCCTCTTATTATAAGGCATTATTTTGACCTATGAACTATTATTATACGATTTACCATTCTTGAGTTTTGCCCAGTCTATCAATTACTATCTCCACATTCACAGCCTTTTTTTGGCTAAATCTTGTACAAATGTTATTTTTTTATTTTATAGTGCGATATGGTCTGTTTGGTTTGTATATAAACCCAGTATGTTTGAAACACATATTCGTATCGCAGAGGCTGAGATCGGTGTTGTGGACACAACAGGCAGGGCTAGGCAGGAAGCAGGACCGATAAAGACTCCAGACTGCTTGTACCGGTTTTATGCGTCATTGATCCAGTCGATAATTCACTGTTCTCTAATTGGCGATAACATTACGTTATACATTAATGGGGCACAAACCCACAAGTTACAACAAATATGAATATAAATTCAAATACAAACTAATTATGGTACAGTTGCTCTTTATAGTATCAAATTATATATATATATAATTTGATACTATAAAGAGCAATGTTATTGTAATTTAACCTTTAATTATTATGTTACCAAAAAATTCATAAGGTTTATTAGATTGATGGATTGTTTATAGCAGTGGAATGCAGGACATGTGTTTTATCCTGTTGAGACTTGCCAGTCAACAACATTGATGTTTATACAGGGACTTGGAACTAATAGTCTTTTGCTTCAATAAACAATACAAATGGTGGTACCCAAGGGATTACGCATAGGATACACATTAACCAGTAGAGAATGATCAGAATTTATTCCTTAATATCAGAAATAAGAAAACTTTAATCATACAAAAAATCCATGATTTTAAGTTTCCCAAAAATTTATTGTCTATGCAGTGTTCACTTAATGAACCCTCAAAAGAACAATTTCAATATTTATTTTGAGCAGATATTTGAATGATGATGATTATATTACAATAATAACATGGGCAATATAAATATCACAAAGTACTGAGTGAAATAATAAGTCTAAAACATGACGTATTCTTTTCGTAAAGAAAAATAACCACACACAAGAAATACTTCTTAGTAATCAGTCCCACCCGATTATCGATTAATTAGGCGTGGATTAAATAAATCCTGATGAAGATTTTATACAAGAATCAATATGTACTAAATAGAAATCTGAAAACAATCATTAATCTTATATCGTTACAAAAAATATTCTATAAATAAAACTGACAAAGATTGCCAGAAAAGTAGACAAAGAAATAAAGTTGTGGATTAGTTGAAGTTAGACATTAACATCGTTAGACGCCGACTCAGTGGTCTAGAGGTTAAGCGTTCACTCGTGAGACTATAGGTCCTAGATTTCGAGTCTCGCGTGCGGGGTCTTGCATGAACACTGTTGAGGAGTCCCATACTAGGATGAAAGGAGTATCCAGTGTTTCCAGTTTTTCAATGGTGGTCTAACATCGATCGGTTCATGATCTCAATTGAAATAAAATTAGTTTAGTAGTATTTTTAAGAGGCAAACCAGATACAAAAGTAGAGATTTCGGATTCATTTATCTAGTAAATAATCAAAATATTGAAATATCCCAGTAAAAACAGAAACATTAGTCTAAAATTCTGTAAAATTAACTTATCTATTCAGAAAATCTTTTCTTCCCAAGTCAATTATACTTAACTATAACAAAAAAACAATTGTATAAATATTCGTAACAGAAAAATGATTATTATTGTTTGAGTAGACGACATGTAACTCTTGAACACGCTTTCTTACTTCTTTCCAATTTCGAGTGTAAATAAAGATTCACAAATAAATCACAAGTTTATAAAAGTAATATGCATTCACACTAAAAATATTTTTATCTAAATTAAATTTTAACTACTTAATAGTTTAACAGTCATTTTCTATCTAATATTCGATTTTTTAAAATATCATTATACCCTAACGGTTAATCATTCGATATGTATTTCAATGTATTATGCAAAAGTTATAAGATATATGAAATTAAGCAAATATGGATTGTGGCTATCAGTGGAATTTAGGAGGCGTGTTTCGTCCTATTTAGGACTCTTCAGCTGGATGTACCTGCATCTCAGAGTTGATGTTCACTCCGAGATGCAAGTACATCCAGCTGACGAGTCCTAAATAGGACGAAACGTGCTTCCACTGATAGCCACCATCCATCTTTGCCTATAATGCTTGTGACTGAAGACAATATCAAGGGAATACGCACAGTATACCTATATGCCAATAAAAGACTGATCAATTACTGTCCTAAACATCAATACAAAGATCCAAGTAAACAATACCAAGTGAATTTATATGAAATGTAGTCTTTAAAATAGAGTGACTACTCATTCAAATGTTTGTCTGTAATAAAAATTATCTACGTGATAAATATAAATATGCTACGATTGATCAGATTAAACAGATCAACATTGATAACTAGATTTACATAAATATAATATACATAACGAATTTCCTTATACGTTAACCATAACTTGAAATACAAACGCGTGTCAGAAGGTTAAGAATTTATCTACCCATTCCTTCTAACATGTTAAAATGATTCATTTTTCGTCAATTATTTAGGCAACTAAAAATTATAAATTGTCTCGAACGATAATAAAATGTAATGAATATGGAAAGTCCAACAGGCATCCTTTAACCATTTAACTATGATAAATAATTAAGAAAATAATAATTCTACTCTAATTGACGTTAGAGAACTAGCGATCGACTAATATATGGTCTAACTCAAACAAATACAAAGTCATATATAAGAACTTTCGTCTGAGTTTGGACTAACAATTTCACAGTAATTGCGCGCTGAGTCAACATAAAACATCAAGGAGGAAAAATATATTTATAGAATCTCAGACACTGAATTTGAAGTACATGGTTCTCCAGTTAATCGTATACTAAATTGGTCATCCAATCATGTTAAAATGTTGAAAGTAAGTATTTGCTGTAGTATGTATGAGACCATCTGATGTGCAACGAAAATTGTGTTAAGATAACAGATTGTGTGTATTTGTAAAGTGATCTAAGGTGTGACAAGAAATTTCATGGAGTATTTATCACCCCTAAAATATAAAGTCAGTATGAATAATCATTTACCTCACATTTGGTCGAATACATTTTGTGACTTAACTACATTTCTATCCTAACGTGTTTGTAAATGAACAGAAGGATAAAACTATTTATTCATTTGTAACTTTTCAGTAAATCATATGATATTCTATCCAACTTCATTTTACTGTTCCCGATATTTAGTCCGTTTTTCAGATTACAATTATTATAAACTTAACGTTATTTCACATCACAGTTAACTCTTTAGCCCAATAGTCAATTTTTTGATTATTTAACACTACAATCAACACAATATCACATTGATAAGTTCTATTACAGAAAAAAAGTCTTTACAGTTTTTTTAGTCAGTCACAATTACCTCACTGAATTCAATCTTCTTCGTTTAGTATTTTACGAAAAAAGTACATTTCTGAACCAAAAGTACTAGAGATTTTCATCTTTCCTTTTGGAAACCCTATACATGATTATGAAGACAATTAGCTAAGTGGTTTCTATAACTACTGTTAATCATAACTTCATGCCTGAATCATATCTTATACTTCGGTGAATCTTAACTCATTAGGTACTACTGAACAATCTATAAATATTTAAACAATAATCCCATTGAAATTAACGAAAACGTTTTAGTTGACAATTTTATTCAGAACAAACCCAGAATCGAAATAATAACATTTTAGATATGGGAAAATGGAGTACCAATATTTTAGGAAATGAAGGATGGTGGTTGTAATCATGGACACGCGTTTTTTCCTATACGGAGCTCATCAGCTGAATGTACATCAATCTATATCAATGAGGAGAACTAAACAACCAATATATATCGGAATATCAATATGTTTAACAATTAAAACTAAAATAAACCTCCTTAACGTAATCATGAAATAGTTAACTCACTAATTTTGCTATATTTGGAGTTATCGATGAAATCTTTGTACGTTCAACTTCTGCTTGCATTGCGGATATTTTTGGAACCTTCAATAAAGAAAATTTCAATGAATCAACATTATTAAAACACTGATTACATAAACATGAATTCATTTGCATGTATCCAAATGCATGTAATCAAGTGAATATTTAAAGTTAATTTTAACAAAAACGACTCGGGATAAGAATTAAATCGTAAGCTTTAATTATATATTTCAATGTTATATTACTAAATTTGGTAAATTAAGTACACTTAAGATGGTTTATTATAAATTCAGTAGAAAAAAAAAGTTTTATTATTATTTGAAAGTTCCCGTTAAACATTGTTCATAGGTTTTGACAAAAGTTAGATAATAATGACAAATCATAACAAAAATCGACTTTAATGGTATCTTTCGAGTTAATGAAATATGAATAACAGAAAGTCTTTGACAAAAATCTTTATTAGTGAATTTAAACTAGATTAATATGAATTCTTACGACTCTCTGTGTTCGATCATCACTGTCTCCGAAGGATTGCTGACATCCAGTGGCAACACCATGTTAGTAAGGCAGAGGTTCGGCATCGTGTGTTCGGGCACAGAGATGATAATTCAATTGGTGTCACCATCTTGAAACACCGACTTTGGTGGCTTGGACATGTTCCACGAGTGTCGTCTCAGAGAATTCCATGTCGTGCATTATTTGCCGACTGTGGGACTGGTTGGAAAAAGCGGAGAGGTGGTCAGTGTATGACATGGTGTCGTGGTATGAAAGAAAGCTGCAAAGGGATGGCTTCTGTTGATCCTTCACGACTCCCTGGCTGAGGTCCTAGAGATGGTGCAACACAATGGCTAGAGATGTTATCAGATATGGCTCAGAATAGAAGCCAGTGACGATCCTGCTGTAACCTTCTTTTACTTTCTTAATAAAAAGTAGTTGTTTCTTCTTTAACTGAAAGATTTCTTCCGATTCTACCTTTCTGTTTCCTTTAATATTACTATTATTATTATTACGCTATTTTACTCCAAGTTGTTCGTTATTCTTTTTTGTCTCTTCGAATTCTCATTGTTTTGTGTGACACATATATATTTGGTATCTTCTTGTACCAATATTTGTGTTCAAATAAATAAATAAAATAAATACGAATTCCTGACCAATCTTAGTAAGTGATTTGATATCATTTAATCTAGCTAAAATAGTAGTTTTTAGTGGCCCGGGATCTGATTCCAAGTCAAGTCGTTTCTGATTGCTATTGAGACATACATAGCGTCAATCCTAGTATATAATCATGCCTACTCAGCCGCTTGTCATATCGCTTCGCTTCTCTGGATCAACGATTGTATGAAATATACGTACTTGATATTCATTCACATATTTGGCTTATTTAATTCTGTTATTGACTAACGCGATTTAAGTCGATGAAATATACGAGGATAAATGACATATATATTTCGACAGCAATCATTCAATAACGAACATTCATACAATTTAAAATTGGAGTCAGATCCCGGGCTACTAAAACGTTATTTTCAAGTATGAAATAAATTATTCAAAGACCTAGTTAGTGAAGTGAAAATGTAGAAAATATAAAGCAATTTCACATTGTTCATATAAAATCTAAACATATAGGCTGAAGTTTCTACACTGTCACATTTATATGTAGCTAAATATTAAGGAATCACAACAAGAGCATTGATAAACAATACACCTATTGAAAAAATAAGATGCTTTTTGTCTCAGACTATAATGAAGTTAATTAATTAATACCTCTACAGTACGTTTAGATTATTTGATCATATTTTGTTCTCTTAACGGTGAGACTATAATTTATGGACGGCCTTTGAGCGACGCTAAAGTGAACATTGAAAATTTTCACTTATTAACTAGTAATAAATGTGAGTTATAAATCGGTGTGAGGAATTACAATTAGAATTAATAGTCGATGGTCAGGGTTAGGAATTAGATTTAGGCTTTTTATCACAAAAATTCCAAAACGCTATTTAGCCAAATGGATGATTGAACTTTGCACCAAAATCCAAGACCTGTTATCCTATATCTTATTAGTTCATTCATAAAATATAGTCTCACCCTCTTAAATGTTTCAATTATTTGTACTTATTTATTCAGATGGTCAAAAAAATACATTCAGAACATTGTTTTTGAACATAACATCAACTGGATATCATCTTCAGGCTGGAATACAACATTTATATTTCAAACAGTTTAAATTATATCAATTATAACCTTATAGAAAACGAACAATGTAGCAGTAGCCTCAGAAGCAGTAGGTCTCAATTTACACAAAGGGAAAAGCAAGATTCTCCGATACAACACAGAATGCAACAATCCAATCGAAATTGACGGAAACGATTTGGAAAATGTGAAAACCTTTACATATTTGGGCAGCATCATTGATGAACACGGTGGATCAGATGCAGATGTGAAGGCGCGGATCGGCAAAGCAAGAGGAGCATATTTACAACTGAGGAACATCTGGAGCTCAAAGCAACTGTCAACCAACACCAAGGTCAGGATTTTCAATACAAATGTCAACACAGTTCTACTGTATGGGGCAGAAACCTGGAGAACTACGAAAGTCATCATCCAGAAAATACAGGTGTTTATTAACAGTTGTCTACGCAAATTACTTCGGATCCGTTGGCCGGACACTATTAGCAACAATGTACTGTGGGAGAGAACATACCAGATCCCATCGGAGGAAGAAATCAGGAAGAAGCTCTGGAAGTGGATAGGACGCACATTGAGGAAAGCACCCAACTGCGTCACAAGACAAGCCCTCACATGGAATCCTCAATGGCAAAGGAAAAGAGGAAGACCAAAGAACACAGTACACCGAGAAATGGAGATAGACATGAGTAAAATGAACAAGAATTGGATGTAATTAGAAAAGAAGGCCCAGGACAGAGTGGATTGGAGAATGCTGGTCGGCGGCCTATGCTCCATTAGGAGTAACTGGCGTAAGTAAGTAAGTAAGTATAATCTTATCGACAGTTTTTTTCTCACCCTAAAGGATAGTATTTTGAACTTTTATTGTAACTAATGCATCATATTACCTATTTTGCGCCAAATTGGACGTACATTAGCTTAACGTTCATTTGTAAATCGAGATTTTGGCTGTGACGATCGGTTAACAGATAAATCTTAGATGATCAAAATATATAAGATGACTGTTTCAATCCTAACAACATACTATTTTACTAATTTATTACCTAATAATATCTTAAAATATAGTAAACATACATATTTACAAAACTTGCTCATCTTAAAGTAACACAACGTTATTTTGCATGTACTATAGATTACCTAACAGAGTACTGTAGACTGATGAAATTGGACAATAGGACGGATTATTATAGATCAAAAATGGATTAATCTGTTATTCAGCTATTCAAAAGAAATCAAATCACTCCGGATATTGAGATAAACACAATTCTCATTCCGTCAAACACTTAAATTACTACAGATATCATTATTACAAATATTAAGCTAGGTAAAGTAACTCTTACAACATATATGTGGTATCAGTATAATTGATTTAGACTAACATACAGAGATACTACTTCATACATTCAATTAGATAACTTCCCAAAGTATGATTGAATTGCTGTAATACACAATCATTTAAATTAAGTACAGTCATCACAAACTTTTCATTAAAAACGAAATACTTTTGTTCTGTTAAAGAGATTATAGTAAAACAGAGAAATACGAATCTGTTAAATATATTCTATTTAAAATTATTTGTCGATCCAATATTCAATATATATTCATCGATAATCATTTTATTACTTGTCACCTCAAAACTCTGACTATTTCTAGTCAGAGACAAAGAAAATATTTAAACTATGTGTATTTTTCAGCCCTAACAATGTTGTCATGACAATATAAAAAAATCAATGTGGTGAAGGAGGCAAAAAATTTTTTTTGTTTATCCTCTAGCCTCATTCTCATCTAGATTCAGTCATCTAGTTAATTTTCTTCATGATTATAATTACCGCTATATTTTCATTGATTTCAGTGGTATTGATGTGGTCAAAACCTATAATGATGGTTGTCCTTTTAGTTTATGGATATTACACCCTAGTAATTAGAAGATAAGTGAAAAAAAACTGTTCAAATGATCCAAATACAGGTAATAAAACCATTCAAATAACAGAAACAATACATTATTTAGGTTGCCAATTACGATCTTTTAAGACAACTGATAATCAAATTATTCAAAATTATTGATTGATTGGTAAAAAAACTAAACCAGATACGATTTCATGGTATAGGAGAATGTCAACCGACTGTAAATCTAATATTACAAACTTAAATTAACCTACCTTTGATAAGATAACCAAAACAGTACTGTTTAGTAGACTAACTTATCAGTTACTAACTATCTTCGACTGATTATTCGTCAATTGTTGAATAAAACATGATTTTATGAATCATATCAAACTCCATAATCATTCGACTTCAAACAAACCACTACTATGTTTAACATATTTACAACTGATCGATTAATTAGTATTGACGAATGCCATGTATATCAAAACGTTCTTAATACTGATCCAATCCAGCATTCTAGTCACTAGTCTGAGGATTCTACATAGTAACCAATAGGTTGAGATATGAGGTAGTTGCAGATGGTCGGTAAGGAACCTTGGATTTGGGCTACATACACTCGTTAGTAATGTGTGGGGGGAATTGGCACTCCCCGGATGATTCTGTCCCGTTTCACCTAGCTTCATAGTTAAATACGCTGTCATGATACACCATATAACTTGTCACCCTGATAGCTCAGTAATAACATCTCTGACTGTGAAACTGAGAAACACGGCACAGAATCTGTTAGGAAACACTGGATCCCTTGGGTCACTAGAACACTCTGCTGAAGAACCCCAAAGAGCACAAAACCTAGGTCTAAAGTTCCCTATCAACTACCTACTGTCATATCAAATACTTATGCGCACTAGGTAATCTTACGAAAATTATTAAGGCCCATTTCTTTCATAGGACAGACGTAATGAAGTAAATAATTAAGTAAATCTTTAGTGTAAAAATACATTTTTAATGAAAATTCCAGACCTTTCAGTAATTTTAAGTTTACCATATCAATACAGAACGCGCGTTTCGTTTGACTTAGGACGCGTCAGCTGAATATATTTGGATCCTAATGTTGATGTTCGCATTTAAGCTCTAACTCAGCATCATTTGTTTTAAATACCCAACGTATTATCCACTGAGCTAGCAAATCCAGATACCCATTAACTACTTGATAACTTTCAAGCAAACTAGCTAGTAAGTAGTCAATACACCATATATTCTAAGAAATAACTAAAATTGTGATTAGTCATGTTTTAAGAGTTTTATTAAACAATTATGAAAAAGCTTAAGGTTTACTGAATTCATCAAAACTAACTAGCATACGGAATTTCAGATCTTAATTTAACTAGAAACAGAGGAGTTAGGTTTATTGTTTTTAAACAAGTTTAAATATTACGATTGGATAAATGTTAGACCACCATTGCAAACCTAGAAACACTGGACGGTCATTCCGTCCTAGTACGGGACTCTTCAGCAGTGAGTATACATGATGTCGCACGCGGGACTCGAACCCAGGACCTTCTGTCTCGCTTAACCTCTAGACTACTGAGCCGGCATCTAATGTGTTTTTGTCTAACTTCAACCAATCCACGATCCATGTGCTCACTAGTGACTGGCTTCAACATAAGTCTCCTGGATTTCTAGCAAGAAGCCGTGGCTAGTAAAGTTCATCTGTGTCTGTTGTAGAGGTAATTACTCACTAGCGACAATGATGGATGGTCGCGCAATATCGTGGATTGATTGAAGTTAGACATTAACACTGTTGGATGCCAGCCGACTCAGTGGTCTATAGGCTAAGCGTTCGCCCGCGAGACCGAGAGCCCTGAGTTCAAGTCTGGCGTGTGGGATCGTATATGCGAACTGCTGAGTCTCATATTAGGACGAAACGGCTGTCAAGTAATTCTAGGTTTTCAATGGTGGTCTAACATTCATCCATTTACGATATCGATTGAAACTCAGCACTCTCCACAACCCTATATTGATAAGCTAAAAAATGTTATTGGTAAAGTTGAGAACTCATCGAACTGAAATTTAAACTCAAGATATTTGGAAGCCAAGAAAATTTTTTTTCAGCATAACGAAAACGTCGTTTCGTATTAATTAACATAATTTAAATAATACGCCTTCAGTGGAATTTCACATTATCCTTCCTTCCATTAAGTAATGCAGTTTTGTGAACAATTCTCGGTAAACATAAATGATCATTAAAATCTTTTTTTTAAAAGAATGATATATATATATATATATATATATATATATATATATATATATTCAATTAAAATTACTTTTGAATATATCATTTACAGCCCGTATGCACTGAAGATACTATACTGATATATTCACAGTGGTCAAATTAGAAAACAAATGAACTCAAGGTCACACGTGAAGTCTAATATTCCGGATTTGAACTCAATCGGGTTTCAATGATTTCATAAATCAGCTAAGAAATACTTATTCGATAGAAAATAATTGCTTCAGAGAAACTAGTCTTACCATTCAGTTTAATGTCAGTTTATGTGATGATTCACTTGACAATAAAATTTAAAATGACTATCCTATAATAATAAACTTTAAGATATGACTATGGCCTAACAGGTTGTGATACTCATCAATGGTATGATAGGAATAATATAATATTTTGATACATTTTAATTTAACTAATAATTATGTACATTATTCAATCATTATTTCTCAAATGTTTCGTTATTAAATAAAGTGAGCATATTCAAAGAAACAATTCGGTTGATCTTGGAAAGTTTCCTAAGATAATACGTTTAATATAAGCGCCACGTCGAAAGGTACTATTTATAACCGCCTATTAAATAATTCAGAAACAAATAATTATCTATATAATTTATGTAAGGTTCAACTAAGAAAAACAAATACAAAGTAAATTAATCATCTTACTTGAATAATAGCAATTTGTGTTTCTGTTTGAAATCGTTTATGATTCTTTATTAATTCTTGTAAATAAACAACAGATCGTGCATCAAAACAATCTTGTCTACATTGATCTAATAATCGTTCATAATACATATTGATCTAAAATTAATTGTATATACAATAATAATCAGTTAATATCTTCTGAACGTAGCAGATTTCTAACTTGTAAACCATTATTCACTGAACTAATGACGGTGTTAGGATTTCATTGAGAAATCTATGAATGTGAATACGGTGACAAATATTTCCAACAAGTTAACTGAATAACAAAATCTAAAGTGAAACTTTATTCGTTGCATAACAGTAAAGTAATTATTAGAAGAATATAGAACTGGAGCTAGTGAATATTCATTGAGTTTATTGACAATTTGTTTAATTTGTAAGTGTCATTCATTACAGTGAAGTGACCAGTGAAAATGAAAGAGAAATGGATAGTTGTTGTGTCCTAGTATGAAACTTCTTATAAGGGTGCACGGCATCACAAAGAATAGAATCCGGTAATTATCCTTGGTTTAACCACATTTCATTAAATATTTTGATTCAGTCAAATGGAAAATATAGTATGAGTTATAGATAATTGTTGAAAACTGGGTATATTTCTGTGGTCATTATTGACTGGCAATTTCCCTTGACGGTCGATACCTCATTTATTTCCTTTATTATTTTGTTTGTTGAATGTTCAAAAGTAAAATTATAAGCTTTTGTGAAAAAAAACACCTACCTCATTGATTTCCATTTAAAATCTCATAATGATAATATGTAATTGAAATACAACCGATTCACATATAAAATCAGTCTGCTTAAATTTCTAATTTATTCACATTTCATCAAGTCTAATACTGAATCAATGAATGTTTTTGAAACGTTTTATTATACTTTATTAATACTATTGTTAGGCCTCCCAGGGTATTATTACGCTTATTTTAATGAAAAGACAACTTTGTGTTTAGAAAGGTATACACATCATAAAATCAATCTAGAAATACTAACTGTAGTTTTACTATGGATATAGTGATTAAACACTTAATTACTTTTTGAATGTTTTATTTTCTATCGTAAATTGTAATTTGATGAATTAAAATTACATTTAAACAAAATCTTTTAAAAATTTCACAGGTTGAAATCATGAGTCAATTGAAGCTAGACCACCATTGAAAACCTGAGAGCACCGGACGGCCGTTTCGTCCTAGTATGGAACTCCTCAGCAGTGCGCATCTATGATCTCGCCCCCCGTGGGATCCGAACCCAGGACCTATTGGTTTCGCGCGCGAGCACTTAACCACTAGACCACTGAGCCGGCACCCAACGGTGTTAATGTCTAACTTCAACCAATCCACGAAGTTGCGCCATCGTACTCCATTGTCTTCAATGAGCTGATATCTCACAACAGACCTGGTTGAACTCCACTGGTAAAGGCTTGTCACTAGAACTCCAAAAGTACCCCCTGAAGTCAGTCACTAGTGAGCAGTTGACTGTTATCTGAATGATATCTTTAAAGTTATTTGTTATTTCTAATTGTATAAAACTATTGACATAATTGAAGTTATTATAATAGTGAGAATGAATGCAAATATCGAGCAACCAACCAGTAAATAAACGGAAAAAAAATGGTTGGAAACTTTGGATATGACACTTGGTGAAATGTCACAAATGACCTTCAGCCATACTTTTGCATATCGTATTAAGCTAAGACAATTATTATTAAGTTACTGATGGAAACAAGAATGTAATATGAAATGTATGATTATTCTCTAATAAATGAATCAGTATAATTTTGGTAAGTTATTCTATCATATTTTTGTATAATTTTAACTATAAACTGTTTAACGATTTAGTTAGACGTAAATGAGTTTTTCAGTTTGGTCCTAGTTATAGATCTATTAAGGTTTATAAATCGTTTTATGTCGTGATCTGGTATTTAGTTAACACTATCATATGGGTTATCAATTAAAATAACAACAATACTCATATATATATAGAATTCATCTAGGCTTATATTTTTCCAACTAGATATTGCAAAAAGACAGAAATATTCAAGGCTTATTGATTGTCTAAAGCAAAATACAGCAACGCATTTGGTAGATTAATTGTTAAGGGCGTAGAAAACTAACTTTAAATTTTAACTTGACTATTTACGAAACGAAAAAAAAACTAAAATCCTACTGAATAATGATTTTAGAAATAATTTTTTGTTTACAAAATATCATTAGTTATAACCAACTAATGTGTTGGCCCCCAAATGCCCTGGTACGGCCGAGAGTGGGGAGAGTCCGCTCTCCCTCTCCAAATGCTCTCACATGGCCACGCGTATACAGCCTCTGCCAGGGAAGTCCTACTCACTGCTTTATCGTGGCGGGGTTGTTGTTTACGAAAATGAGAGGACGAAAAGCGAATATCCGGCGCTTCAACCGGATTCCAAAACAATGGTGCACATGGGCTCCAGTATCCTGTGGGAAGAAATGGCGTATGAACCAATCGTTGGTCACCGGCTTCCACGGGATCGCATCTCCTTACGATGCTCCACTGCCTTGTGGATTAGACCTTCAGGTCGAAAGCTCGGGGTGTGGCCCCCTAAGAAAACCACCTGCTTCGGTTTGGGCACACGAGCAGTATCACAGCCCTCACATATATCAAATGAGATTTTTATGGCGCATATATATTTGATGCCTCCTTGTACCAATATCTATGTTTTAAAATAAATAAATAAACTAATGTGTTAATCTAACCTTGATGTGATTTACCAGCAAATAACACAATAGCTAAGATTAAAGTGATTTGATGACTTTCAACAAATATTGGTTAGTTTTGAATTTGTGTATTATTTTTCTCAAAGTGATTAGGTACTAAAATATATGGTTGAAACTGTCCTATATAGAGAAGTTTTCATTATGAATTGACTTCAACTCGTGAGCCATTGAAAATCCAGGGAACATATTGGACAATTGTTTAATCCTATTGCGGAACTTCTTAGTAGTGTTGAGATATATCCAGTTAAATATCAAATATGATGTGATAGATCATATTAAAACAATCCTAAAATTATCATTATTCATATTATAAAAATGTCATAAGAAAAATAAGTTAAATACACATGATTTGACAGACCTCATTCAATAAATCAATTAAATTAACCGAAGATTCAAAAGCTAATAATAAAGATGATCTTCCAGATATTGATGAACTTGTACGATTCTTTTCATTTTTATGATTTACAAAAGATGAATTACCATTCAATGTTAGTCGCTGTGAATTATTATCATCATAATCTTCAATACTATTCAAACTAATTTCATTGTCATTCAATGAGTTAATTGTTTGAATACTATCATTTGTTTTAATAGAGTTAACAGTTGAAAATAAATTAGTTTCTATATTACTTTGTCCAGTTCTATAATCATTATTGTCCAAATAAGGTTCAGCAATTATTGCTTCCATGGAAGAGAACAAATTTTGTTCAGATGTATTTAAAAAGCAAATTTGTAACGCTGGATTATTTTTCTAAGAATTAAAAGAAAAAAACAACGACAAAACAATGGATGAATTGTATGTTTATAAATTACTCATATTTTAGTGAGTTGAATAATCAAAAAGAAGAAAAAAAGAAGGAGAAACATCTAATGTTTATAACTTACATTAATTTGTAAATGAAATACCGATCCATTTGATTTAAATTCGTGTCATTTTATTATTTAGAGGATTATAATTACTTTTGTATAACATTCAATAATTAGATTTACATCCTGACTGACAGTTTACAAGTTAAAATAATAAAATCAGATCTAACTAGATCTGTAATTATAATAAATAAGTAAATAAATAAATAAATAGAATTGTGTACAATAATAATGAAATAATCAATCAATCAACCAATAGAAACACAACTTGCATATGATTGGATAATTATGCATTTCAAGGTTATTCGAAAATTAGTAATAAATTAATTTACAATGTAAAATAATTAATTATAATTTGTAAATAAAACTTTAAATAGTCTTAGATTACAATAATATTATACATAAAATGGATTGTTATCAGTGTTGACATTTTTATGAATGTAAGTAAACAACACAGAAAATGCAGATATATTTCATAGATTTATGAATATTTAGTGTTTACTAACAAAACGACTTTAATTGTTAGAATAAAAAAACAATATGACAAGGAAATAATTTTCTTCAAGAATTTCCAGTGATTTATTTTCTGGTTGGCGTTGAAAAACATCTGGAACTAAAAATAACTGTCAACTAACATTAAAGCCAGAATTATCAATACAAATGTTAAAACATTTCTACTGTATGGGGCGGAAACCTAGAGAACTACGAAAGCAGTCATTCAAAGGATATAAGTGTTTATTAAGAGTTGCCTAAGCGAAATACTTCGGATCTGTTGGCCAGACATCATCAGCAACAACCTATTGTGGAAGGAACAAACCAGATCCCAGCGGAGGAAGAAATCAGGGAGAAGCTCTGAAAGCGTATAGGAAACATATTGAGGAAAGCACGCAACTGCGCCATAAGGCAAGCCTTCACATGAAATCTTCAAGACCAAAGGGGAAGAGGAAGATTGAAGAACACATTACGTCGAGAAGTGGAGACAGATATGAGATAACATAAGCTGTCTACTGATGTCGACAAAATAGTTCGTATTCACCTGACATTCTAAGCACTGACTATTTAAAATCAATAGAAACACTCTAAAATGAATTCTTAGTATGCTAGATTTAGAATCAGAAGAGAATCAGTATTGAAGAGTTGTTAAATCTTTAATTGAAATTTTTCATGCGTATGAACAATGAAAATGTCAAAATTCTTAGTTAAGAGCATTTTAAGAATGCTGAAGCATTTCTATAAATATTCCATATAGAACAATTAACCGAATCTATTAACCAATATGGAGAAAGTTAATCAACCACATGATCAATGGTCAAACGAACAAGATGGTAAGCTTGAATACAAGGATAAATAAAAACAATGAAGCCTGAGAAAACAACCAATCAAAGACAAGACCAATAGAACGAACTGACTTAACACTTGTGGAATAACCAAAAATTTCACTCATAAAAAAATTTTAAATAAAATAAACGTTGATGACGTGATAGGATGAAAAAGAAAAGTTCACAATTCAACGATCTGCCTGTTTACAATTGCTTAAAAATATCTACATAAAGTACCATAAAAGATTGATACCATTGTAATAAAATCTCCAGGTCATCATAATATCATTTACCCAATGTGACAATTTAACAATTTACATATAAATCTTTTATGAGTTTATAATAAAGCATAAACCTTACTATGTTTCAATGGTAATTTACTATTTCATCACTCTCAACTTATATGATGCCAATCGGGCCTCGAATTTTATGGAATATATTTATTACGTCCTTGATCTGTCTACCCACTTTTGTACAGAGGATACTTGGCTAATCTAGATTAAGACCTTGACGCGATAGGCTGACCAGCTTAATCTTGAGGCTAGTATGCGTGAGTTCGAAGTGGAGTAGAGAGACGAAAACTATTCTATCACCTGATTGGCTGACAAGCGCGCAAGTAAGAGAAGACAAGTCAACTGGAACACTACTCAATTTATTCCCAATTCTGGTTTGGTTGCTGATTTCAGATTAGTCTAAAAGTGTACACAAATAAATAAATGAATAACCTGACTATTGACGGATAATTCCCATTTAAACATTAAAATTAAAACACGAAGTTCAGCGAAGGGATCTCTTTTCAACGAATTTATTATCAAGCTGTACAATCGCATATATATTAAAATTTTGTTTTTGTAAAAGTATTAATTCCATGAGGAAATGTGAACACAGTTAATAAAAAAGGTTATAATACTAGATTACGTAATAAGAATAATAACAATAGATTTAGTGAATATAATAAGATGATTAAAGTGAATAAAAATGTTTTTGTCAACCGGTGTGCACATACACATATTGAAGCTATGTGGTCGAGGCTGAAAGAGTTTTTGAGACTTTATCATGGCTCCAGAGGCTGACTATTCTGTAACCGTATGGATGATTTCTTCTACTGCATGCATTACGATTTTAAAACCTCAGAACCTCTTTCTAACCTTGACAAGTTTTTGAACCATGTATAAGAAGTGTATCCACTTTATTTCCTTGGTTTTGTATAACATCTTTTAACTTTATACTGACTGTTTGCTGATTGGCTAATATTTATCAAGGTCACTTAAGATTCGTTCAAAGGTCGTATATAAATGACAGTCTGGCCACTTTTTTTAATCTAATGATCCTATTACCAATAATTGTCAGGTATCAAATAATTCCATTTCTTTTTCTTTCAGATGAGCCAATATTTACTTTAATGAATTACTAATTACTTTCAATGAAATACATTCATTTGCTTTGATAATATAATGAATGAATGAATGAACAATTCACAAGCCTAAATATTTATATTATTAAAACAAACAAAGTAATCTGATATAATAATAAAAAGATCTATCAATCATTCTGAAGTATACTATTAAAAATTTGTTATATACCACCATTATTAGCAAATATTGATATACAAACATAATTTTAATTCATTATTAAATGATCATAGAATAATACATGAAAGAAGAAAAAAAGGAAAGAAGAGAAAACAACAACAACGAAAGAAAATGCATCGATTTATTGTGTTGAGTGGTTAATTATTCATACAGAAAAAAAAATTGATTTTTTTCGTGTAGTTAACTATTACTCTTTTAAATTCACACTTTATTCTGGTAATTTAATGAATGGTTATACTTATAAATAATCATTAAATTTATTCGAAATCATGAATCGATTTAAGTTAGATTATGATTGAAAACCTAGAAGGAATGAACGGTCATGTTGACTTAGGATGAGATTCTTTGATAATAAACATCCATGACCCTTCTTGGAGGAGTTGAACTTGAGACTTTTGGTCTCACAAATGAATCCTTAACATGTAGACTAATGAATCGGGTTTAAATGGTGTATCAGCTTAATTTTAATCAATCCACAAACGTGTACTTTTAGTGGCCCTATTATCTGACTCCAACTAAATCGTATGAATGATTGTTGTCAAAATATACATACTGGCTATCCTCGTTTATTTTTATAGAATTAACGTGCGTTGATGAATAATAGAATTTAAATAAGTCAAATATGAGAATGGATGTTTGAATATGTATATTTTGTATAGTCGTTGACCCGAACAGATAATCAGAGAATCACAGCGAATGAAGCGAAGAGAAGGCGAAGCGAAACGAAAGGACGAGCAATGGAAAAAGCGCATGAGCCAATTCCATTTAATCAAGCGTTAATATTTGTAGCCAGATAAAATAAGTTACAGACATATGATGAATAGGATCAGAAGTGTACACACACATACGCTCATATAAAAAGTCAGGGTTGATAAGTGAATAATTAACATGATCAAAACGTGACTCAAGAAGAATAGATAAATTTACCTGTCCTGAAGGTAGAATAAGTTATGTGGGCTTGACATAGTAACGGACACTACAAACTGATATTCATCAAATGCTCACTAATAACTAGCTTCGAGTGGAAACACCCAGATATTTAGTGATGTTGCAACCAATGAAGCTAAAGTGTGTCAAATATATGGAAGGCAGCTACTGAACACAGTGGAAAATAGTCACGAAATATGAAAGAATGGTTGCACCCCCTTTCAATGGTCCAGAGGTTAGATGTTCGCGCATGTGAGATCTGTAGAGGGTTAGATCCTCGTTTTTGAGAGTCATGAATTCTCACTAGTGAAGAGTCCTACACTAGAACGAAACGGCCATAAAGTTCTTCCAGTTTTTCAATGACTGCTTAACTTAGATTAGTCTTTGATTTAATTTTTCACATACCATACTAATAATAAGACTTAATTGGAAAAGATTATGTCGTTCTATAACTAAGTTATTGATCATTAGCAAACGTTTGTCATCATGACACTAAGATAAATTAACCTAAGTCATTAATATTCTAATTTCTGCAGGGTACTTGATTCATAGCTAATTATCTCGCATATTTATGATTTCATCAGTAGACAACATTTCACACAATAATATAAGTGATTACGAATAGACTGTTTCAGTCTGACCTATAATTATATTAATAATGTAAACACATTTTTAGCTTAGCTTGAAGATTTGTGTAGATTTTGTTTTGTTTGTTTTTTAAATCGGAGGACAGGTTTTACCATAGACTGATAATAGCAAATCTTGTGTAGGTGGATATTCCAAAGATTGAGTGATTTGTGAAGTTTACTAAGAGTTATCTCATCCTGCCAACAAGAAATACTTAATTGTTGGCAAACTGACTAGTCTTTCTCAGTATTGTAGTCAGCAAAATAAGAATAGATGGAATGTAGTTGGCAATGGAATTCAGGACGCCCATTTCATCCCTAGATGGATAATACCTGCATCCCGGAGTTGATTTTGTAGGAAAAATAAAATAAATAAATATGTATAACGGCGAGACTATAATTCATGAACAAATAAATGAAATTGAAGATAGTAAGTATAGGATTATTGAGAGAAATTCATTCATCTATAAGATTAAATGGAATTTTTGTGTTGTAGCTGATGTCAGTTCGTGATAAAAATCCTAACCCTAACTCCAACTCTTATTCGTAACCCTAACTTCTAACTCAATAACTCTCTTTTGACCTTAGTAAGGTGGTGAATTTTCTCAAGGTCACTCGTTTCCATCAGAGGTCTCCATAAATTAGTCTCACTATAGTCTTATGTAGATTAAAGACACCAAAACTATTTTATGTATCATATATGTAATTGAAGGAAGATTTTGGGCTTGTTATTTGCTCAGTGAATAGGTTTTTCTTAATTTATCCTTTACACAGTGTACTTTTACGAAAACTGACTTATCAGCCTATCAATTAGGGTTTTCGACACTAAGATTAATTTAGTATTCTTGTATCATAAATGCGAAAATTCTAAAAGAAGTCATGATTTAGTAGTCTGAGTCACAAAAACCAACATCAGTACAGGAAAAAGGCTACAGAATAAAACACGAAAGGTGCTAAATACGAGGGACAAAAATCGAAATATAACTCAGGAGTAAGATGTGTTTAATAAGGAAAATTTTAATAAGACAATAAATATTCAGAACACCAGTGAAATATAAAAACAAATTAAAACTGACGTGTGAAACATAAATCACTTTTAATATGATTATGACTTAGTGATCAAGAGCAGTAACCACCAAGGTGGCTTAAAACTTTGCTAACATGTATTTTTAGAGAATATTTCAAACTTAATCGATGAACACTATCATTAACATAAACTTGTATCAGAAAATAAACCAAATATATGAAAACATCCTAATCAAAAAACAAATATAGGGGATGGACTATATTAACTTTGTACTAGCTAAAGATGAGTGCCAAAAAATATTGAAACTTGAGTTTCGTCAGAGTAAATTACAAAAGGAAAAGAGAACTACTGAGACTTGAAGTGGATACTTGATTGGTTCTCTACCAGTTTGTGTTCTAAGCGTGGGACTAAAAAGTAAATAATGTCACTCTTTTAAAACTTTTTTTTTGGGGCAAATTGTTAGGTATCATTTTAATCTTAAGCACAATCATTTAAGCCCTTATGTAAGCATAAGACTAGAAGCTCACCTGATGTTTTTGGTCAATCCATGACGGTCTTGATTCCAACCATTCTTCAACTTCGCGACAAAGATCAGAAGGTCTACTTATTTTCGGGGAACTGCTGTTGCTCACCGGCTGAAAGTGAGCAAAAACGAAGATATTACCGATCTGTTACATAAATGTGACTGTAAACAATTAGACCACGAGAAAAATTATGCATCCATAATGGAGCTCAGGTCATATAATGAACAACATACATGTTTACTGGAAGATTTAGAGAAAATGTCTAGTTTATGAAATCAGTTATCGAAAATGAGTATCATACAATAACAATAAGACAGAGATTAAAGTAAATATTCTCTGTAAAATTATCTACAGGAAACGATACTCTAAATATAGGCTTGTAACGAAAACCACATTATGATAGTATACGAACAGAACAAAAACAAGCGAATGAACTGAAGAAGTGACCAGCAATTAAATGACTCATTTCATTTCGCTCCTCAATTATGAAAACATTGAACCTAGAAAACAGTCTGGTCGAAGGAGATGATATTAAATCAGTTTAGCATCTCATTGTCACTAATTATAAATTCATAGTACTGGTGAAAATCATGTTTTTTGCTGTGATATGCACAACAGAATTCACTCTACCTGCACGACTGGAAAGATCAAAATTGTAATGATACATTTCAGCTAGTTGCTGACTATGCTGAACTTTATATAAATGTTTATTAATCCTGCTCGCTACCCATTAGATCAGTTTATTAAGTAGAAATATTGATAAAGTTAGATGAAGAGAATAATAAATAATATTCATCACAGTGGATAGCTAAACCCTGTAGATATAGTCTCAGAGAAACGAATGGGATCGAAGCGTGAAAAAACACTAAATAAAGATAAGGAATGAATGTAACTATACCACTACGATATAATTTGGGGTATGTTATCCAACACCTTTAACCAACACTATTCATGTACGCCTTAGTTTAAAAGTCTGTATACACCATTTTGGATCATTTATCCAGTCGATATCTTCATTTCCTCACTCCTAGAGTCTATTCAGCCAACCCTTATTCTAAGCAGCAGTATTTAACCTCATATGTATTTGTTGAACATTTCCTACCTTCCTGATTTTACAGTTTATGGGTTCACCAATCGAATTTCACTTTAAAATTTCGAGTCAAGATTCAACAAATTACTTAACAGACATGGCGAAATAGTGATTCATTTTATTTTGCAATTATGTTCTGTTATCTAAGCCATGAAGAGACAGATGCAAAAGACATGATAAAATAAGAAAATATTCTACACAACTATGCTTAGTATTGTTTTAACTCATTCATAGTTTTCCTATCATTCGATTTAATGATTTGGTCAAAACTCTCTTTGAAATCCCAGCAAAACTATTATAACACCATAAAATGTTTTCAAAAGAGCTTCTAACTGATAATATCAATTATTTCAAATAACACAATTAAACTTATGTTAGTCAAACATCAAGCTTATTAAATGTTTGTATTAGCTTATATAACAAAAGTTTTTAAGAAAAGTCCATTAACTAGTCCTGAGAGTAAATGATTGCTTATCGACAGCGAATTCGCACCATTTGCTCGAGCCAAGTGTATACACGCCACAAATCACAAAAAATACTGAAGTTAAACGTTTCCTGTGTTAATTAGTTTAAAAGATTAGTTATTGCTATCACCAATCATGTAGTGTTCTGCTAAACACAATAAAATTATTAGTTGACTCTAAATGGGAACTAAGCCAAAAGTGTGGGAATATTTAGAATTAAAATCATTAAGAAACAATCGCTATGCTTTCAGCCAGATATTAGGTTCAATTTTTGAATGGTCCCAAATAACATGAATTTAATTCTAACTACTAGTTTAATATTCAGTAGTTTATCTTATTGACCACAATTGTTTAGGACATCCATAACTTCAGCTGAATAAACCTGCATGTCAATGTTAATGTTCAAAAATAGAAAGGAGCGCACCTCCAGGATTTTCCTACTAGCCATTATTCAACCTTATTTAATGTTGTAACTAGAAATATCGAGATTCTCCTCTGACGATGCACAAAAGAACAATGACCGATCCTTAACGTGAAGAACAGGGAAATACGATCCATTACAAATGTTATTGTTGTTAGAATTAAAGATAATATGAATTATATTTGTTTAATGAAGTGAAATTGTCCTCACTGACGTTCTTCTTTATTGATAAGCTGTCTCTACTACTGAAAACCTGGGAGCCCTGGACGACCGTTTCGTCCTAATATGGAACTCATACATGGCAGTGTACATCCACGATACCTCACTCATGACTCGGAACCACGACTTTCCGTCTCATACGCGAACGCCTAAGTTCTACACCACTGAGCCAGCGTCTAACGGTGTTAATGTCTAATTTCAACCATCCACCACCGCTTTCAGTGAGTAACTGCCTCACAACAGACACGGTCGAACTCCACTGGTCATGGCTTCTCTTTATTACTCCAGGAAATCCTTCTTGAACCCAGTCACTAGTGAGCACACGATAATTTTCAGTAAAGGGTCGTTGTCCAACCTTGTTCCATTCATGATATCAATCTAAAGTCAACAGATTCGAGAACCCTATACTGATAACCTGTTCCCAGTCAAAAGTTAACCAATGATGATATCGGTTAAATATATTCTACCAATAGTTCAATATACAAAAAGCAAAGATTATATTTCGACTCTTAATTAACAAGCTATTTTAGATATTCTGTGATACGTGCTACTAATTTCGACAAATATAAGTAGTATTTATCATCAATTCAAACTGAAATACCTGGTAGCACAAGGTTAAGAAAACCAAAGATAAGAGAACGATAACAGTGAATGATTTGTGTGGAAAAAAAGGAACAATCAAGTCTGAAACCACTAATTAACATTTTGAAAATCAAGTATTTACTGTATTGTAATCAGATTTTATTAAGACTTTCTGTAATTTTATGTTTAAATACACTTGATTATCCTTGCCTGAGTTCTCGTTCATTACAATTCCATAAATAATTGTTTATAATATGTAAACAATCATAGAAATGCATAAATGATAAGAATAGAAAATTTAGTGAATCATTAATTATGATTTCAATATTTTCGATTTGATTATTGATTATTCATTTGTTATCAACAAGTAAGTCACATGTATGTTATATCATCCGAGTAAAATAATTTTGTATATAAATAATTGTTTTCATTATCTAGTAATTATTTTCATGCAAAATTTATTGATTTTTAATTCAGAGATTAATTTTATGAGTAGATTTTCATCAGTAATTATTTAGTGGTTAAGCGCTTGCATGCGTGACTGATAGGTTCTGGGTTCGAATCTCACGAGGCGGGATCGTGGACGCGCACTACTGAGGAGTCCCATACTAGGACGAAACAGTCGTTCAGTGCTTCCAGGTTTTCCATGGTGGTCTAACTTCAATTAACTCATGATCTCAATTATTCAGGTCATTTAAGTATTATTTTTCAATGGTGAAGATCATGAGTTAGTTGAAGATAGACCTACATGGAAAACCTGGAAGCACTGGACGGCCATTTCGTCCTATTGTGGGACTCCTCAGCGGTGTGCATCCACGACTTCGCCCCCTGCGAGTTTCACGCGCAAGCACTTAACCACTAGACCACTGAGCCGGCATCCAACGGTGTTAACCATTGAAATTACTATAATATCCACAAAACCCATCTGATATTGTTTTTCAGTATTTTTTTCATACCAATAAACTGTGCTGTTTAAAAAAATTTAACGAGCTAAAATATTATGGATGATAAAATATGTTTAGAAAGTTTTACAGTCTGAAATACAATCATGAATTCTGCTGAATCAGCTCTTCATTCAGTTCTGCATCATAATTACAATAATTTACGATATGTTTTCTTATTAGACGAGACCAGAAAAATAATATCCGATTATACTTATTGTTATATTATATCAATTATTATTGTTATTATTATTACTATTATTATTATTATTATTAGTAATAGTCGTAGTGACTAGAATGTCTTATATGAACTTTAGAATAATACTAATAAACCATACAGTGTGGAACTAATGCGTTATTTTTACCTTGCTAATGATATTCTATCCATTTTAAGCAGCACTGATCTTCTATACATTTATGCCTTTTATGTTTGTCTTCATCGATTATATGTATTTACTTTCATGGGATATGACTATCCACTTGTATATGTTATACCTCGACAGACTTAAGCATAAATCTCTTTATGTATATATGTTTATTATTTACTCTATTTGTTGTCTATTTACTGGCTTACATTTCTTTTTATTTAAACTATATAAGGTGAGTCACTAGATTAGTTGTCGAGTTAGTGTACGTCCAATCCTCAATGCAATTCACCTATATTCTGTTTTCTGTTTATATGTATATTTGAAAGAAAGATATCTAAAACACAACCCTTATTCAAATTTTTACATAATATTTACGAGGTTAGATAAGGATCTATATTTCATTCACATAATTCATCATCAATCCGAGTCAACTCAATACTTTATATTCTTACTCAGCTATATGAATAGACAGAACCAAATACCACTTTATGGTTAGATTAACAAATTGGACATACTATTTTTTTATTCCAAAAAAAGTAACAATCATTATAATTACTTCATAACTGATTATTGTGCTTATATGTTGCAACATACAACAATAAAAATTCATTTATTCGTTTATCTTGAAAAGAGCAAGAACAAAGATTCTAGCAGAATAGTATGAATTCATTTTATTTCGTTAGTTCTCGTCAACTGCTTATAACGTGTGATACCTTGTAATCTTTCAATAACTCAATCAAAGGTTGACAAGTACCCGTTTCATGTTACTGCCAACTGTATTTATAAATTTACGCGTACGTGCCAAAGCAGCTACATTGGCAGAACAGAAAGCAGGGCATATCTAAAATTTTTTAAACATGTTCCAAAAAGCCTTATAACAATAGAAAGATTCTAAGCAGTGAAATCACCAAACATCTTGATACAGGGTATCAGATCTACACCTTTCAATCTTTCAAGGTGATTAGTAAGCAGACAAACTCCAGTCTTCTTACGTTTGCTGAATCCGTTGCTATCAGGAGTCAAAAGCAGATGGTTATTAATCTTTCCTTGCCTTGATGACAAATGTTTCTTCGTTGCATCTTAAACTTTTTAAAAAATCTCTTTCTTGCATTTATTAACATCATTGAGTTTTGTTTCAACTATCTTCGGAATTAGTATTCTTATTTTATCAGCCGAGCTCTTCTCATTTTATTCCTATCAGCGTTTACTCATTATGTAATCACTTGTTTCTGGGAATTTGAACTGTTGTCATAATCAATGTTGTAGAATGTACTTTTACATAAGTTATATATTTACAATATTCAGTCTATTAAATTTATTTACACCCTTGCTATACTATAACTAATGTGTCTTCAATATAACTTCTAACCAAACCCTTTCAAGTAAGTGATTTAAACCTATTATGTAATTATGATTTTTAAATATCACAGATTGAAAACAGCTGGCGAGAACCAACGAAAGAAAATGAATTCATATTATTCTGCTAGAATCTTTATTTCTGCTCTTTTCAAAATGATACAGGGAACTACTCGTTTATCAATGAGACTTCAAATATTTGTCATGCAAAAAGTATTTCACAAAACTTACAATATCTAATGAAAGAGAACATTCCATAAATCTACTTTGGTCAGCATTCTTCCTTATTTGGATGGGTGAACCCCATTCAGGCATCTTTTTATCTGATGTTGAAAAGTCTTTAGAAGTTATCAGTTCCTGTAAATAAATAAATGTTATTTTAAAGTAAATTTATTAAATTCTTCAAACATTATTTTGACAATTTTGACTACAGAACTTAATGCTTTAGTCAGCATATAATGGTCGATAACTCCAAATAAACCGGAAGCTAACAGAATCATTTAGAAACTTCTTATTTGAAACATATCTATTCATCATAGTAAGTAGTGACAGTTGTTCTAAGATTCAAATTCACCATCAATCGCTTGAGAAATAGATCTCTATTCATCAGAGGATTGAGTTGTGATGCCTGCTTGTAATTAAGTCTGGATTATTTTAAAACAGATTGAATTTGGAGCATTAGAATAAATCTTATTGGTGAATCTTAAACAGAAGGAAATACAAGTATTTAATTCCAGCGATACATGCTATTGAATATATTTCATGATTTTTTAGTTTTAGCAAATACTTATTCATTCAATCCTGATTTAAAGAACTTAAAATTAAATGATTCTGAGTCATTGCAGCTAAAGTCATCAACCATTGATCACAGTTATCATGAGGTTCCTGACCAAGTATGCTTCATCTAGTGACAATTACATGAAACAATAGTCAATGATTTCTTGGAGTGATGCCATGTCTTGGTTTGGCAGTCTCTAATTTTCTTCCAGACCACTTCTGCACCGGAAAACTCCATGTCTTGAGGTAGGCAGTGTCTAGTCATCCATGATACTTGTTCTGATCACCTCAGTCAAAAAACTTCAGTCCATGAATATCTTCTACTCTCAATGATCATGTCTCACATTGATGGAACAGTACAAATATGATTACTAATGGGCAATATATTCGTCCTTCGGTTGGTAGAAAGACAGCCTACAGTAAGTTATCAAGCTGATTCTTTAGCTTGATTATAAATTAAACAAAAAGTTTTGAACTCAACTAATAAAAAATACATGTATAAAATATGACCAATAAAATACCTCTTTTCTTTGGACGCTCGCATAATAAAATCTGTCACGTATGGATTATAATTCATTTAGCTGTTCAGTGACAAATTATTTGTTACTTGCACACAACTTAAATATTTTGAGAATTCAACATTAAAAATTGATTTAGATAATTCAAACATATAAAGTCCTCGTAAGTGGAAATTCTATGAATCTGGGAATAGTACTAATTTTAACCTGAGAGATACTAATTGGAAATGCTTATACTACTTAACAGTAGTCAAACTCTTTGTCACAGCAAACTATCTTTCACCAAATCGTAGTGAAGCATCATTGCATTATTGGTAAATGGAGTTCAATAGTTGAAATCATGAGTCAATCGAATCTAGATCACAATGGAAAACATGGAAGCACTGGACGGCCTTTTCGTCCTATTGTGTGACTCCTCAGCAGTGTGCTTTCACGCCCCCCCCCGAGATTCAAATCCAGGACCTATTAGTCTCGCGCGCGAACGCTTAACCATAAGATCACTGAGCTGATATTTCACAACAGACCTGGTTGAACTCTACTGGTTACGGCTTCTCACTAAAACTCCAGGAAATGCCATCATGCGTTCGAACCCCACGGGGGGCGGGATCGTGGATGCACACTGCTGAGGTGTCCCATACTAAGACGAAACGGCCGTCCAGTGCTTCCAGGTTTTCCATGGTGGTCTAGCTTCAATTGACTGATGATGTCAACTATTGAAATTACTACAATCTCCACAAAACCCCTTCTGAAAATAGAGTTCAGTTGATATAGTTTATTTACATATATTTTAGATATGACTATAAGGTGATTAGAATATTACAAGAGTATAAGGAACTATTAATCTAGCTGTCAATCTAAAATAACCAGTGTGGTTGCTTTCCAGAAGTAATTAATGTCCAAGTACACCATTAAATGCCAGCTCAGTGGTCTAGAAGCTAAATCGCGAAATCAAAAGTTTTAAATCCAACTCCTTGATCAAGAATTGTGCGCGCATACTGCTAAGGAGCTCCACACCAGGGCGAAACGCTTATTTAGTTCTGCCAGGTTTTCAATGGTGGTTTAACTTAAGCCAGTTCGTTATTTAATAAATGAAAATATAATTTAGTGTATAACCAACAGTAAAAAACACGGAATTCATAATGGATTCTCTTTCGCTGAATATCTGAATAAAAATCAGCTGAGTTACTCACAGCAAATTACAAATTTGTATCGTTAACTCTTTATATAACTAAAGACATACCATTCGTTTTTTATTTTTCTCTTCAGCTCTTCTTAACGCAGCCTCAAATTTAGTTTTTGGTTCTGCTCTTTTTATAATATCTTCATCTCCACTATCATCCCATTCGCTTAAGTATTTAAACGTTTTCTCTTCAACATTCTGTACTTCAGAAGAAATACGTTGACATGACTGAACATTATTTACAGATGAACAACTGTTTTGACAAAATAAAAAATCTGATTCAATCGAATCAATCCACTCTGCAAAAATTGAATATTAAAGAAAAAAGGAATCAAATTGAAGTTGTTATTATACTCTCATCAGTTCTCCATTAGTTGTATTAATTAGCTCGAAAAACCATTCATATACTTAGGAATATATGAGAATTTATTTTCAAACAAATGACATTTTAACCAATAATACAGTCCAGGTGGTTGCTAGATGTTTAAATTAGAATTATTTGTGAAAGAAACATATCATTTTAGTAAATGAATAGTCTTCATCATCTAATGTAAAATATAACATGATATAAAAATACATAGCCGTTATGTGTATTCGTGGATCTGATGAAGATATAAAGGCGCGCATCGGCAAAGCGAGAGCAGTATATTTACAACTGAAGAACATATGGAACTCAAAACAACTGTCAACCAACACCAAGGTCAGAATTTTCAATACAAATGTCAACACAGTTCTACTGTATGGGGCGGAAATTCGGAGAAATACGAAAGCAGTCATCCAGAAGATACAAGTGTTTATTAACAGTTGTCTACTCAAAATACTTCAGATCCGTTGGCCAGACACTATCAGCAACAACCAACTTTGGGTAAGAACAGACCAGATCCCAGCGGAGGAAGAAATCAAGAAGAAGAGCTGGAGGTGGATAGGACACACATTGAGGAAAGCACCCAACTGCATCACAAGACAAGCCCTCACATGAAATCCTCAAGGCCAAAGGAGAAGAGGAAGATCAAAGAACACATTACACCGAAAAATGGAGACAGAAATGAGAAAAATGAACAAAATCTGGGTAGAACTAGAAAGGAAGGCCCAGGACAGAGTGGGTTGTAGAATGTTGGTCGGCGGCCTATGCTCCATTGAGAGTAACAGGCGTAAGTAAGTAAGTATTGTGTAACTATACTGCCACAGTATATAACAGTTAGAAATTAAAGGAAAATTAGCGAATACAGGAAAATTGAAACATCCATAATCTTTCGTCTGACAGGCTTGTTAGTAAGTCCTGTTGGATAGAAAACTAATTTTATCATCCATAGTTTATCATTAAATTCTGAATATCAGGAAAATTAATCTGATATTCTAATGTGATGTTTTCAAGTGGAGTAGTAAATGATGGACATTTGAAAGAAGCGAAAAAATGCCACCATATGCAAGTCACTTGCATGTTGAAAATGTAATAAGCATGAAGATTTTATTTCGTAGAGGTAGAAAATGCTTTTTTTAGTGACAAAGAACACTTTTTTAAGACAACACTGACCTATTATGGGGTTTAGCAATAAAAATATGAAATTCTCGACGCATCGGATTCCAAACTATGATTAATTTCGTCAAAGCAATAATAACAAAAGTAGAACTTTATTTGGAATGAACAAACTATCCCAAAAAAATAAAGGTTTAAGTATGAATGATGTTATAAACTGAAATCAAGTGGCCGGAACATTTCAGCGTAACCATACTCAGTAGTAACTTCTCATAAATGTATGTCAATTATGGATCTCAGATACTCAAACTCTGATCGACGAAAAAGTTGAAATATTAGTATTAAAAGTGGTGTAAGATTTCGGAATTCAACTTAGCTTCACAGGTATATTGTTTGGCGCACTAGTCAAATTTACCTCAGTATTGAGTACTCAGTTTATGGTAACTTCGTTTATAAGAACATTAGTCACCTTAAAATATTACTCAGTCAAACCATGTGACATAGGGATCTTGTAATATTTGTGTAGTCTTTCGAAAATTATATAAAGATGAGTCGTCTAATTTGCATCATTAATTTTACGCCCAAACTAAAATTTCTACCAATAATTTAATATTTATGCATAGATTACGAGCATTAGAATTTTAGGATTTTCACCTGTGAACGAAATATCGGCCTACAACTCACCAATTTTCAGCTGTAGTAAAACCAACTATTTTAAACAATTTATTTATGAAGAAATTCCTATTACAAGTGGTCTATGTACAGTAGATGGTCCGAATAGGAGAAATGATTGACCAAAACCTTCTTCCTTTCTAAGTATATATTGTAGGACTAAGCATTTATGACAACAACAATATACTACTGTTAAAATTTAACGATAACATAACAGCTCAAAGCAACAAAAGTGATATTTGTCTTCATTAGTTTATATTATTTGGTTGTTTTTTGTGATAACCATGGGAGAAATGATTACAATGGAACTCAGTATGCCCAGTCGACCAAAGACACAATAAAATATTATAGTGACAGAATAACATCAAAACATAAAGTTTGCGTTAATATAAATTTAGTATGATAATAAAATGAAGAGTTCTAATATGTCGGTGGTAATATGTATTTATTATTCAAATCCCATAGGTGTGTCACCCAATTTGTTTCAAAAACTGAGATTACATAATATTAAATGACCCACTTATTCGGCCTGTGATTACCATTTTTAACTTTAATTTCAACATAGTACTACTCTATTGTAATTGAATTTTAATTATAGGACTGTAATAAATTCTAAACTAATTCATATGATTTATATATCTCTACATTTTGCTATTATAAACATACATATATTTATCAAAGTTAACATGATGCCGAGTAATTACACTTCTAACACTAGAATTCAGATCAATGTAAACTAGTTCCATCTAGGTAATAGTAACGAAAACAATACAGACTTTTCTCACAGACATTCAATTTATTTAGACTAATTGTCTAACTTGAAAAATCTGTAGGCAAAAAACACAAACATATACCTGATAACTACACTTTCATACATAATAGACATAAAGCGAAATAGTGTGTATATAAATTCGTACATAATGTTTATATACAAAAAACAAATAGCTAATAAATAAAAACATTCCTTGAACAAGTGTTGTTCACAAAATGTATATACAGCGACACTATACTCTACTAATTGGACAGTTAAAAACAGTTTCATTTAACACATAGTTGTTGGAAAAATAGCTGTTTGTAAGAAACTTGACGTTTTATTCTTATCTTATGACCATCGGTTAAAAGGTATTGTATTATTACATCATGTGTAATTTCGTTTGTAGACTCGAATAACACATTTTCTCTTAATACATGCTGGAAATAGCATAACGTATAATATATTGATAACTGGGGGGTATTTAATTTATTTGAATTATATTACATATCATGTTTGAAAATTAAACGTATAACAACTTGATCGATAGAATTCAATAAGCACGAAAAAGCTAGATAAACATGATATTGATCATCACTTAGTGATTAATCAACGGTGAATTAGGTAACATCTAGTACAGTTTAATTAACTGTGAGTTGCCTAACCATTCAATTTTAACAGGAATTAACGAATAATTATACGCATATTCATTTGTATTTATTTAATTATCAGACGGAAGTTGTACTACTAGCGAAACATTCGTGTCCGAGATTCATCTTTAAGGAATGTTTAATATAAGCTGTTCCATCTACATTAGGATGAATAGAAACACTTTTCGAAAAAAAATACTAAAAGATATCAACAAATTATTGAAACCATTGCAATTAAAATACAGTAAATATTTTATTTGTTTTAGTGAATCAATTAATATTGTCAATATCAGACTCAGGTATATCCAAATTGTCATTAATACAACATTATTTCCACAAAAACCTTGTAGTTTGAATAGACCTTTTCAAATATCTTCTAAACTGAGACAATGAATAACCGGATTTATTTGTTATTCAGAACGTTGCATGCCCTATAAAGTTTGAAATCAAAGTTTCACCTCATTAATCAACAGTAACGTGGATTTTAACAGATTATTATTCGAGTGTGAAATATCTACAATATGTATGTCATTATACTAATGTTATTATACTCATGATAAATAGTCACACTAATTAGACAAAATTGTACGGCTGTACACCCATAAAAAAATTAATAAAATATCTAATCTACTTCATTTCCCTTTCTAGTTTTGGTTTTTTTGTACTCATAGTTTCTTGAATCAAAAACGCATTGTAAATAGCACATGTGCTAATGACAAACTGATTAGTAGAAGCTTTAATAAACAATACATCTTCATTTTTAACAAAGCCCATAAAATAACTACTGGTGTTACATACTACTTATACCTGTAAACATAAGTAGCATACACCGCAACATAACATCCTCAGAATGTTTTATTTAAGATAGTCAACTTTACCACTCAAAGCTTTCCGAAATAAAGTCAATCAATTCTTTTCCATTCGATATCAGTTTGTGTGAGAAATTAATTTTGAAACATATAATACCATTTTAACACTAAGAAAAAGATAATCTGTTCGTCAATTTCAGTCGGCTGTAAGTAGCATAAAACAGTCTAACATGATAACCACATCAAGTATAGTGAGACAAAATCATCAGGCTAATTATGCATCTCGTAAGCTTCTGAAAATCTCCACACATATATATTCAGTGTAATAGTTGGGTTATAGTCGCATATATATTATCTAATGAGAATATTGACAATATTGTTGGAGGGAGATTAGATATCTAAAGTAACAAGAAAGTTTATCACATACATGGGATACCCGATAACAGTTATGATCATATTTCATAATGTTTTTAACGTCAAGAAATTGGTTTGTTAGGAATGAATCCTTCCTTAACAACCAATTAAATTGATAGTTTAGAGAAGTTTTTATATCAGTTAAATACATATCAAATGAATTTCTGATAATTCACTGTTATTTAAATAATATGTCCTCTGGTTTCACAAAAAGTGGGACAAATTGATAAAGTATTTGATCATTTGAATAAATTCCATGATAAATTTTATTTCTGATATCAAAAGTACAAATGAAAACAAAAAGGAAAAAGTGATGTGAAGTGACTTTCTTTTTGATGGTGTTCTTCTAGATAAAACATTTATAGATGAAACTATGTAAACATGAAGACAATGGTTTACTGCTTACTGAATCAGATTCATTCTTCAATACATATATAATATTTCATAAATAAATTAACAAGTTAACATTAAACTGATAATGGTTTTTTTTAAAGGAAGATCAGTTATTCTGGTAGGACTATAATTTATGGATGAAACAGTCACATTTAAGATAGCAAATCTTGGATTTTGGCACGAGATCCATTCAATCATTTGTTTAATACTATTTTGGCATTATAACTGATGTCAGTTCGTGATGAAAACATTAAATCTAATTCCTAACCCTAACATTCAACTGTAAATTCTAATCTTAACTCCTTCATACTAAACTATAACCCTCATTTACTCCTGATAAGTAGGTGAACATTTCAAGATCATTTCAACATTGCTTGAAGGTCGACCATAATTTATAGTCTTACCGTTATTTCCTGTGATTTCTTTTAATGATTATTTAAAGAAAATAAATAAATAATTTTTTCTTGATTCAATTTTTTTTGTTGCTAAATTTACAATTCCAAAGGAAGACATCTGGGTTTGGGGGAAAATTCAAAAAATGACACCAAAATGATTTTATCCTATGTACTTGACAAATTTATATTGGACTAATTTGGTATAGAAAATTAGATTGAAGTTATATTTCATGTGAATATTACAAAAAAATTGGTATCTAACAGAGATCATGTTTAATCCCTATATATATTCAAAATGGTATACAAAAATGTAAAATGATGAATTGAACAATTCAACAGACAAGTAAATCAGTAGACAGAATTAAGATACACTGTAAGCAAAATGTAACAAATGGTTAAATAATGTTGATATAAAATTTATTGTTTAAACAATAAAAGCTGATTACCATTCGTCAGTCTTGATTTAACCTTGACAAGAGGTTTATATCATGACTTTTCTATTCTTAAATCTAAGTAACAGTATATAACAGTAATTGTTAGGTGATTTTTTTCCTAATTTTTTATCATAAAGATATTCTCCCTTTAATAATTTTTTTTAGAACTGAATCATTCCAATATATACTTTATAAGATGTACTAAGCTGATATGAAATATTCAACGTGGAAGGAAAATGTAATGAACTCATGTCATTCAAAATAACTGAACATGACTGTTAATTTTGCTTTATGTCATGATGTTACTTTAGAGAAAAATAACAACTAGGTCTTATGGTGTTATCATAAAAGAAATCAAATGAAGTTCATCGAGTAAATATATATAAAATAATTTACCAGTGAATCATTTGGTATACATAGATGATTATTATCTACTAACGACGACTGACGTATATTATTAGCTGCTTTATTTTGAGAGTTTGTTGTATGTTGTATATCTTCACAGTAAGTATTGAGAATTGAATCTGAATAATGATCTCTTGTATACTGTTCATATGAATTTTTATTGATGTAATCGTTTGGTTTTACATGGAAACTTCGAGTTCTAACTAGTGATGAATGATTAGTCGCATCTGGTAGTGGTCGATGTTTCAATTTGTTGCATTTTATTCTGGCGTTTTGATGACAAGTTATCTAAATTAAAGAACAAATGAAAGTCAGCAAAAAATACATTAGAAAATCCAATTCATATAGGTGATTCGGTCGACTAGTTTTTAGTCAACAATGTAAGAATGATATGAATTTAACAATAATAGATGTATTGTACTGAATCACTAAGGTATATATTATATCATAGTGCATAAATTACCTTAAGATTATAAACGACAGACGAAGTTATTAGAAAGCTCATGGACTCAGATTTTGAAAAGTCAGTGAAGAGATTTGGATTTCAAACAATTCAAATTACATTTGTACCTATGGAGAACTTTTAGCCGAAATAATTAACGACAAATCGAGAAATACTTTGTCACTAATGCACCAAATTGTAAACAATATCTTGGCGTCAATGCTAGTGATATGTATAATCTGTCAAAATTATTTCAGAACGTTCAGTCAATAAATTGAAATGTTTACTAGGAAAATAACAAACGTTAGTTTAATACAAAAGAAATTAGAGTACTTTATTTAGTATAAAAAATTATCTTTGATATTATATAATGACACAGACGTTTACTTGATATTCATAAATTTCATAAGGTGAATACTACTTACCCAATTCAATCCAAAAACATCATATTCACTTGTAACAAGTGAATCACAATCTTCCCAGTATCCACTACTAGCGTTACTACTTGTAATCAGTTGATCTATTGAATTGTGATCTTTTCCAAATGTACTATTTTTAAGTTTATTCTTTTCAGTTGATCTACTTTTGGTTGGTGATAATGAATTGAATAATTCTATACTGTCTGAATCAACCATATGAAATTTCAAGTTTTTATCCATAAAGAAACAAATGTTTTTATTTTGCTAAAGTCAAGAAAAAACAAATGGAAATGTTAACTGAAGTGGTTAGTAAATAAACTGTCAATGTATGAATTAAGTTCTGAAAAATAGAATTGAAAAGATACATTTGAGTGTCGAAATCAAAGGATTAACAAATGATGAGAGGAATCACTGAGCATGATATATAACTTAGCGGAATCCTTGAGTATTAAAGAGTTTTCATTGAAAAGTTTTATTATCCAATACTACGTTAGGCATTGAATATCATTTGAAAAACTGATTAGATTTGCCTAAGAATTTTTCAGCAACTGTGTTGAAACGACTATTCAATAATTTATTAGATTAGAAATGAATATGATGTTACTATTATTTAGAATAAAGTTGAACTATTTTGCTGTGATGAAGACACCATTTTTATTTATTTCAGCACATAAACATTGGTATGAGGAGGCATCATATATATGTGCACCACACAAATCATTCGATATGTGTGAGATCTAGGATACTGCCCGGGTGCCTAAATCGAAGTAGGTGGTTTTCTTAGTGGGTTACTCTCCGATCCAAGCCTTCGACCAAGAGGTTTAATCCACAAGATAGTAGGGCGACGTTATAGATGCAGTCCCATAGTGGCTGGTGACCAACAATAAGTTCATACACAATTTGTTCCCACAAGATCCTGTAGCTTTGTGATCTGCGCTATCCGCTAATGAACTGTAATTGACGCTTCTCATTGCCTTTTGATTATAAACGCCGTTGAAATTTATATAATAACGGTTATCAAAGTGATTGATAAATGAAGCAAAGCCACTACGAAGCTAAGGAATTTAGGAAAAGACAAATATTCATATAATCTAAATCTTTTCTGCATAGTAGAAGGATCATATTCTGTGAAACTGTTTATTCAGCTTACAGAATAATGGATACAAATCAAGGAGAAGTTATGAAGTAGGTGAAACCATTCGAAAACATACTAACAACTGAAACGTTTTTGACAAAATGAAATGATTAACAACATAATAAGTATTAAAAACATATCCATTTCAAATACTATGCTCTTAAATTGACCATCATTACAAATTGACTCAAGTTAGAATTATTGAATATTGTATCTTGTCTAGCTGATCTAAACATATCATGCTCACAACAAAAACTCAAAGTCATATGCTTGATGCCATCCGAGATCATAAGTGGATTCCGCTGAAGAAACGGAAATTAGAATAAAACCGCAATTCAATGCCACCTAGTTTTCAATTGTTTGTTCTAACTGATATTTGTTCGTAAACGGCATTCATTAAAAAAAACCACAAAATAAATACCCGAAGATGATGTAATCGTATGTTTAAGGTACTGAGTACAATATTTTCTCATAAAACCAAGCCGAATTCTATAATGAATTAAACATGAATCCAATATTTTTTCACTTATAAGAAAAACAATCAGCCATTATTTTGATTTTTAAAATAATCCTGTTGTGACTTTAAGCCCGGCTTTTTTATCACGTGATTTATTCGCCCATCGAAAAACGACATATTCACTCTTATACTGTGCTAAACCAATGACGTTCGAGCGGTATGAGCAGCCGAGCGTCCTTATTGTTCGATTGCTGCCCTAGCTCGTCCAGTTGAGTCTAGAACACCAATAACAGATTACACTATGTGGATCCTTTATTTCAAACATACTTGGTTTATATATCAGCCAGACAGACCGCATCACACCATAAAATAGGAAATAATACTTGTACAAAATATAGCCAAAGGTGGCTGTGAACGTGGGAGATAGTGATTAAAAACTGAGTATAACATAAGAACAGTGAGTCGTACAATAATGATCTATAGATCAAGATGAAGCTTATAATAAGGGAGAATATAGATATACATAATCTAATCGCTAAACAATTATATCATAAGAATATACAAATAATATTAGTCCATTAATAGGTCTCACAAGTTACTCGTAATTTAATCTTCGCTAGGATATAATACTATAGGTCAAAATGAAGCTTATAATAAGATGAATATAGGTAAACACAATCTAGTCACTGAATAATTATACAATAGGAATATATATAGTATACGCAAAATACTACGGATCCGTTCGCCGGACACTATCAGCAATAACCAACTGTGGGTAAGAACAAACCAGATCCCACTGGAGGAAGAAATCAGGAAGAAGCTCTGGAAGTGGATAGGACACACATTGAGGAAAGCACCCAACTGCGTCACAAGACAATCCCTCACATGAAATCCTCAAGGCCAAAGGAAAAGAGGAAGACCAAAGAACACAGTACACCGAGAAATGGAGATAGACATGAGAAAAATGAACAAAATCTGGGTAGAACTAGAAAGGAAGGCCCAGGACAGAGTGGGTTGTAGAATGTTGGTCGGCGGCCTATGCTTCATTGAGAGTAATAGGCGTAAGTAAGTTATATATATATATATATATATATATATATATATATATATATATATATATATATATATATAACATTAGTGCATTATTAGTTCCTGTAGTTACTAGTAATGTAACCCTCACTAGGATATAACAAATTCCAGATACATTTTCTTTTCTTTTTCGTAATAAACTTTTGGTTTATTTACCAAAATAGATTTATTGGGTTCATTTTTTTTTAAATTTTCCTTTTTATTTAATGTCTAATGTGTTTTTAACTTAGAATTAATAAATGTCATAACAATTTTACAATCAGTACCATATTTTTAACAATCATCCTATCGGCTTATCCATTTTTATTTGTTTTCATATAGAAACAACTATAATTTGGACATTATATTATTACTATATTCATTTCAATTTTATTAGTCAGTGTTTATACTGTAAAACACAATTCATAAATGAATCAGTTATTTATTACATAATACATAAAATAATGCCAATCTTTAAAAAGAAATTCTAATGAAAATAAGTTTTGTACAGATCAGTAATGCGCAACGTTTTTTTTTTCTTTTTTACCGAAAACATTTACCGATGTTAGTTAATCTAAATATTGGAAAGTTAATAAAACTATTTATTTATTTTCAGAAGGGGTTTTGTGGAGAGTTTAGAAATTTCACTAGTTAAATTTATGAGCCAATTGAAGATAGATCAACATGGAAAACATGGAAGCCCTACTGGATGTCCGTTTCGTCCGACTATGGGACTCCTCGGCAGTGTGCATCCATGATCCCGCCTCCCGCGAAATTTGAACTCAGAATCTATCAGTCTCATGCGTGAGCGCTTAACCATTAGACCATTGAGCCGGCCAGCATCTAATAGTGTTAATGTCTAACTTCATTATTTATTTTTTTTATTGAAAAAAAGAGCCCCATCATTATAATCATCAGATTACTTTGGTAAATAATACATTATTCGATGGATAAATAAAGATATGGAAAGTAAAAATAAGGTAAAATAATCTATTTCTATCAATAATAAGAAAGAATTAAGTTTAAAATTGAAAAGCACTAGTTTTGACTTATTTCTATGATTTATTGTATTGTAAAGATTGTTAAATTTGAAGTTTTTACATCGTATACGATAATTTTGATAAACAGACATTATGTATTAGTTTAAACTGTCAGTTCGTAATCTGATAGTCTGAATGTATTCAGCACATTAGTAGACCTCAAGGTTACACTTTTGATCCCTGAAGGATTAATAAAATGAACTTCGGTGAGGAGTCCCAAATTAGGACAAAACAATCCCATAAGTTTCATTGATTTTCTAACTAAAATGATTATTAGTATGAGGTTTTAGAGATTGATTACATTTATTATGACCAAGAACCGATCTGTTAAACAATCACTAAAAACCTGGAAGGGCTAGTTCGTCATTTTGTTTGAGTGTGGGACTCTTCAGAAGTGCACTTACAAGAACACAACAGCCGATAGCGGAGTCATGGATGCTCACTGGTGAGAACTCTTACACTAAGATGAAACGACGTCCAGTACTCCCAGGTTCCCATTCGTTATCTAACGAAGATCAATTCGTGGTTTCAGTAAAACCCTCATAATGAAACATTCATATCTACAATAAACAATATCCACAAACCTATAAGAAATGGAATTGGTTTGGCTAAAAAGTACGTGGATTAAATTCATTTTATAACTGTTCTGGTTTCAAACATCAATAAAATTTGTCAAGAAGATAATGAAACTAATTCTAATATAATACAAGAGTAATAAATTAACATTATTCATATATATATATATATATATATATATATATATATATATATATATATATATATATATATATATGATGCAGGCTAAATAGGAATGTGCATACAACTCAATCATACATAATAAGTTTCACTTTCTTATATTTATCTTTATGCAATAATATGCCTGCGCAAATACTATTCTTATATTCAATAACTACCCCATTAAAATCTAAACTTGAGAAAATAACACGTTTAGCAGTAATTTGAAGAAGTACAAAATATATTATTTGTCCGGAATTGAGTGACAGTAACAGGTAGAAATCACCATAAGTGACCTAGATATATAATATTGCTCAAAAATTTATTGTGTGATCTTCATGATATATATATAAGAGCTTTTATTCAAGTGTACTCTTATAACAAGCACATTCATCGTGATTTTGAAATATGTTCTACATTTATACAAATCGCATTATTTCAGAGAGTTATCGTTATAAAACTCATCAGGGAAAATATTTCAACTAATGTTTTATTTTCAGAAAAGTATACTTGAATATAACGAAATGAAAATAACTGTTTAACGAGATATTGATCAGCTAACATATTCTCGAGAAGTTATCTTCTACCCATCTTCATTCTATTTCAATTATAATTGAACTAAATAATGAGAACTTCGTCAATATTTTTAATTCTAGAATAACACTATGAATTTTATTCATCTGTTAAATAACAGATTAAACGTGATTACGCAAATAAATCAAATGCTAATGCTAAAAGTTGGGATTAGTCGACAAGAAACCCTGGATCTAGATTTCGTGCTATTTGACGCTCGTCAGTAAGATGAACCTGCAAGATTCGATTTCGCATCACCTGGCTTCACTGTGAGAGGCGGTATCACTGAGCTATCTAGATCACGACTAACCTTCAGTAAGATTGGAATTTATTTACAACTAACTGATCACTGCAGAGTGACCAATGTTATTTATCTCAAGCTACTATCCAGCAATTCATCAATTGTAAACTAACGAAAATCATATTTCGTTAATTGATTAAGTTTGCCGTGGTAACACTGACATTACATGTGTCAGAGCAAGATAATTTGCAGGAAAATTTGTTTTATTTACCTTTTATAAATAAATTCTGATATTATTATATTATTCAGTTCATTAGCAGTGGTTACTGTTAGTAGCTCAGGATTCATGGCATTTTTTGTCCGATATTTTATGTAGTTTTTCTATTAAACTTTATATTTCAGCCTCATGATTGCTGGCAACAACTGAAAATGAATGCCTACAAACGTGATGAAACTGGTTGTGAGTCTACTGTTTAAGTACGTGTCACCTTAGTTCACCATCCACATATGTGACTACCGAGAATTTATTCTGCTATCGATTACATCCACCATTCCTTGATTGATAAACTTTGAACAACTCTTAGAACGTGAGCACAAAATTAGTTAACATGTGATCTTACCACAGATTAACAAAATTATTAGAGGAAAATATAAAGATTTATATTTTGTAGGTTTATAGCAAAAAATTATTTTAGATTCCGATAATTGCTTTCAGTAACACGTTCAAAACTATCAAAATAAGTTTATGTGACGAGAATATAATCTATGGACGAAGCAAGAAAACTATATATAGCAAGTATTGAATTTTTGATTATGAGGACCTCGACATCTGAGGGGAAACACGGCATACAATGGACAGTTCAGAATCAATTAGACGATTTTGGCTTCGTAGATGACATAGCCCTCCTATCCTATATACACGAATAAATGCAGATAAAGACAGCCAGTGTAGCAGCAGCCTCTACATCAGTAGGCCACAACACACACAATAGGAAAACCATGATCCTCAAATACAACACGGAGAACACAAACTCAATCACATTTTGTCTTTGAAGCTGATGTCAGTTCGTGATGAAAACCCTGACTATCCATACTAAATTAGAACCTTTTTTTGACCTTAGTCAGGAAGTGAATTTTCGCAAGGTTACTTTAACGTCGCTCATATATCATTCATCACAAGTCGTTCATAAGGCAAAGTCTCACCACTTACATAGATATCAAGTCTACAGTTAACATAGAATAAAATGAACATAAACCGACAATTTAGTGATTTATTTAAATTCGACAGAATATTATTATTATTATTACTTAATTAAAGTGCCCTACAAAGACTAACAAAAGAACCATTTAGATCATTTTTCACTAATTTCTTAAAGCCTGTCTTCAACAATGGAATTTCTTCTCAAATATTCTCATCCATACTTATGCTTAAATTATCAAAGTCCATAAAAATTCACATGATATATAAAAGTCCATTGAAACTTTAGTACGTACAACATCTTAAAAGAACTTTTAAACCTAATATTGACAATTTATAATAGAACAATAAAAACTAATCCCTTTCATTAGTTTGTAATTTACAATTTACAAGAAGAAAAATATTATTTTCCCGAAATGTTTATCTATACAATGAAGGTAGTATTGATTTATAGTCTTTGAGAATGCCAGAAAATAAACCGTTCTAAATTGAATATTCTTTTTAAATATCAGATAAAATAAGACCAGTATCATTGTACGTCAATGACACTAGACATATGAGACTTGTCATATCTTGACTTCTCTACAATTTATGGTTTTTGTTGAGTTTATATCCAGCTTTTTATCACGTGATTTATCGATCAATCAAAATACGACTTATACAATCTTAGCATTGTGCCAAATCAATGACGTTCGACAGGTATGAGCAGCCTAGCGTTCTCATTTGTCCTATGTCCGCCTAGCCCGTCCACTTGAGTCCAGAACACAAATACCAGCTTCCAATATGGGAATCGAATCATTTATTTCAGACATACTGGGTTTATATATCAATCAAACAGACCGCAACGCACCATAAATAGCAAATAACATTTGTACACAATAAAGCCAAAAAGTGACTGTGAACGTGAGAGGCAGTAGTCAATAAACTGAACATAGCTTAAGAACCGTAAATCGTACAATAATAAATTGCAGGTCAAAATAAAGCTTATAACAAGAGGAATATAAATATACATAATTTAATTATTGAATAGTTATACCATAAGAATGTATAGATAACATTAATCAGTTAATATGTCTCAGAAGTTACTCGTGATTTATTCTTAGCTCGGCTATAGCAGTTTTTATATTGAAAAAGAGTGTGAATGAAATCGAGATGACTTGTATGATGATGCAATTCTAGTTAATTTATTTTCAATATTAAGTAATTAAGTTCAATTGTCAAGAAATCCTAGACTCATATTACATTCTTATCAGAACTTATTTACTGCGTATTTATTATACATAAACTGTTCATTGGATAATTAAACAAAACTGAGATTGATGTGTTTTTTTATAGAACCCTTCTATTTTAACTTTAAAATTATTCATCGGAAACTCTACGTCATCTAAGCAGCTTTTAACATTGTTGTAGTAAACAATATTTTACATAAAACTGTAATTTCATTTAACGCTTCTTATTATTAACGGTATATTGTGTTTGTAATATCTAACATTTTTGATATTCAGATTAAATATAAACATTTTCAGACATTTGGACTGTAACTTTATTTAATTCGACTACGAAAAAGATATAAATATGATCGCTTATATTAATCAATTATGTAAATAGTCATTTATTTATGTTAGAAAATGTTCATGCAATTTTCACATGCTTTACGCTTTCGTAATGAAAGTATTTATATAGCCATTGAGTTTGGTAAAGAAACATACATAATTAATTCCCTAATACGTTGTAAAATATCTATTTTACTTCGTGTACATGAACATTATATGATTGAAAAAGTTCATTCAATATGAAGTGAACTGTTGATTGTTTATGTATATAACTCAGCATGATTTTGAATAAATTGAAGTTTTTTTTTATCTGATTAAATAAACTGTACACGAAAAAACTACATATGTCAATCAAAATAAATGACAGTAGCTTGGATGTGTTGTCATCAAAGAAAATACGGTCTTCATATATCTTTTCTCAAGAGTATTCCAGAGAGTTATAAAGAATAACAGTGTAATTATCATATTTTAATAAGTTTTATGGAAAAATTAATCTTCAATATGTAAGCACTTGATAAGTTAGAAAGTGATAATAGGAATTTAAGACATCATAAAATCCAATACAATAGGTTTTACTAAAATAGCTTACATAAATTTCATCGAGAAACTGTATTACAATTCAATCCCCAGCAACAAACTCTAACATACTTCTTTGCACGTGCTTTCCTCTAGGAATACTATACAGCAAAAACTCGGTTAATTCAATCTTGAATTGATTAACAACTTGAAGTTCAAATTCTTAACAATAACAAATATCTGTAAGACAAGAACTGTTTACCTTGTTTCAAAATTCAATGATCTTCACAAAATCACTATCTTAACCTGTAGTACTATCGGTACAATCATTATTCCTATCATATGATTGAGCAACTAATTTCTTGATAATTCCACTATTCTATCAGAATCAGAATCATGCGTAAATTATGTTTTTTTGTTTTTGAATTAGCAACAAATTCAATTTTTTTAAAAATGTGGAATTTTTTTTCAAAAAACCAAAACCAAAATCTTCCATCTTAAACTGATTTTAGTTGAAAAAATTTACTAAAATTGTAATAAATCACTTAAGTAAATGAAGAAAATATTCATTTTTAATAAAATCCTATTACAATAGTTGAAATCATGAGCCAATTGAAGCTAGATCACCATGGAAAACATGGAAGCACTACTGGATGGCCGTTTCGTTCAACTATGGGACTTGTCAGCAGTGTGCATCCACGAACACCCCCATAGCGAGACTCGAACTCAGGACGTATCAGTCTCACGCGCGAGCGCTTACTCATTAGACCACTGTACTGGCTAGCATCCAACGGTGTTAATGTCTAACTTCAACCAATCCACGAAATTGTGCCACCGTACACCATTGTCTTCAGTGAGCTGATATCTCACAACAGACCTGGTCGAACTCCACTGGTCACGGCTTCTCACTAGAACTCCAGGAAATGCCTCTTGAAGTCAGTCACTAGTGAGCAAATGATTATTATCAGAAGGGTTTTCCATGGTGGTCTAGTTTCAGTTGACTCAGGATTTCAACTATTGGAATTACTAAAATCTCCACAAAACCTTTTCTGATAAAAATCCTATTAGTTAACCTTTTGAATAGGCTCTTTCGAAATTCATGAATTGATTGAATATGACTAGGGATTGAAGTTTTGCATATTTTTTAATTTTTCTACCCTTCAAATAATAATTAGTTCAAACAGTACAGTGTATCTATCATTATCAAGATTTGGCGTGATAATTTTAAATGAATTGAATATTCAATCATAGTAAAAATCATACATGTTTAATATTATAATGAGCATAAAGTTGAAACTATGACACCTAATAACTTAGTATAAGTCTCTACTTCAAAGAATAAATAATTTTCTGAAGTTAACACATATGGAACATACAAAATCTAATATTTAGTATACACGGACTTGAAGAATTTGCTTTCATTCAGTAGACTTATGTAACGATCAATGATGATTTCTGTACATTCCTCGATACATAAACTTATAAAGAAATTTTAAATAAATCAGATTTGATGTATGACTAAATCAATCTAACTATTGTTTATATAATATTGCCTGTGTTATTATATTCTTAGATATTTCGATGATCAAATATGTGTTTAGATGATTCTGAATGATGTTTCCAGCAAATAGTCAAAGTGTCAAGGTCAGTGATGTGATATTAAAGATAGAAATACTCTCTTCTGACTGAAAAAAACAAATACATGTGACCTGTTTAAAAACAGTTTCACCAATTAAAAAAATATATTTGAATGGGAAACATTATGAAAATGATTTCTTCCTCCTCTTGGGCATTAGTTTAGATTCAAAATGATTACTGAATGGTATTATTAAATAACAATTGTTTGAAACCAAGATATTAGTAAAACCCGGTATTGACAAAAAGTAAACATGATGCCTACATATATTGTACGTCGTACAAAATATTTTATGTTAACAACCATTTAGTATTACATTATGATAAAAACAGTACCAATATGAGATCAATATGTGTGTAGTTGAACTATGCATACATTTATTAAAAAAACTTAGTTTCTCACTTTTTTTAGAAAATCTATTAGATGAAATTATAAGTTGATTTTGTAGGTATCATTACCAAGGTTTAATTTGATAATTTCGAATAAATTGAGCATCGGTAGATTGTTATAAATAAATAGTATATTTGTAATATCCCAATGAGTAGGAAAATTAGATTTTCTGACGTTTCGTGGCTTAATGTAAGTCACTTCTTCAGAGAATAAATAACCAAATTTGGTTAACACACACTAGAACAAAAATTTTGGTTTACAATGGATCTGAAGCTAATCGCAATCCAGAAGTAAACTCGTTTACAATCTAAATAACCAAAGTTGGTTATTTATTCTCTGAAGAAGTAACTTAAACTAAGCCATGAAAGGTCAGAAAATCTAATTTTTCTACTCATTGGGATATTACAAATATACTATTTCTCTATGAAAAGTTGATTAGTTCATATAAATAATTCTAGTCATGAAATGTTTGCATTATATGAACCAAGATAAATTTTTAAAGAAAAAACTATTGATTTCATCTGTATATTATGTAACCTAAACAACCAAAAATGTATTCAATTCTTTTCTTTAACGGATTACGCAATACTAATAATAGTAATAACATAGTAGTACACACAGAACAAACATGTCATCAGTTGCTATTCATACTTTCATTTTAAATCACGTAAGAAAAAAAACAGTAAAAATTAAATTATATTAGTTAAAATATTTAATAGGTTGAAATTTATTTTAATGGAAAATTCATTCATCTATTGATTGAATGATATTTTGTTGTCACTAAGAACTCTTTACTGGTTGAAATCATGAGTCAGTTGAGGCTAGACCACCATGGGAAACCTGGAAGCACTGGACGGCCGTTCCGTTTTAGTATAGGACTCCTCAACAGTGTGCATCTACGATCCCGCCCCCCATGAGATTCTAACCCAGGACCTATCAGTCTCCTGGTTTTTCACGGTGGTCTAGCATCAATTGACTCATGATTTCAACCAGTGAAATTTCTAAAAATCTCCACAAAACCCATTCTGATAAGAACTCTTTAGTTGTGTTCATTTACAAACTAAAAGAAATTGAAACTCGGGATATTTTGTATTTAATGTCAAGTGTAATAACATTTTACTAATGATTCAGGATCAATTAGTTTATAGCTTGTAAATTTACTAAACAGAATGATCATTATTAAATTTCATCAAGCGTTTATTAGTTTGATGGTTACATGATCAATACTAGGTATAAAATTTTCTAGACTCCATCTTTTTCTAAATTTGTGGGGACTAGCACTTTAAAAAGTTAATACACTAGAACGAAAATGTTGGTTTACAATCGATCTGAAGCTAATCGCAATCCAGAAGTAAACTCGTTTACAATCTAAACGAAACGATACAAATGTCTAAACTAAATAAATTTTGTCATAACCAATTGAATATATATTTCAAAATTATCATTCTAAGTATTATAAATGGGAAATAAATATAATCTTTGATTTAAAGAAGTTTTAGTTATTCACTGGATGTGTTTATTGATACAGCATTTTACAGGAAGCTGACTCTATATCAAACATTAAACGTAGTACTAAGAATAGGCCTTCCAGGCCAGTGATGACTCGCTTGAGTTCACCAATCCAACGATGACCAGTACTTTGACTTGGATTTGCCCACCGCTCAGTTGCAAGCAGACAAAGTTAGCAGTAATCTATATCATGGGTAGATTATTTTATTTGTAAAATTCTGTGGTCAACAATAATTGAACATAATACTACTAACTATTTCCCAGTTAATGCGCTAATATAACTAGAATGAAACACTTCATTTTATGTAAAATCGGGTAAAATATAGTCATTTCCAATAATTTTTGCACACGGATTCCTTTATTCCATATTTATAACAACACTATCAATTTACATTTTAGAATACAAAAGTAAGCGGAAATACACTACGATCCTCAATTTAACTTTACGCATTTAAGTTTCAACTGTTACCTCTCGTGGATGAGCATAGCCTGCTCACAAGGGTTCTACATTGAAGCCTGTCCTCGTCAACCCTTTGCAGTTGTCTCCAGTTGCTATTTATTTTTTTCGTGTTTGCTTCCAACTCCAGACTCAGTGTATTCCTTGGTCTTCCACTTTTCCGTTTACCTTCAGTATTCCAAGTTAATGCTTACATTGTGATGCAGTTTGATAGTTTCTACAATGTATGTCATATCCACCTCCAAAGTCTTTTCCTAATTAACACTTTAGATGGAGGCTGGTTTCTTCACTCCCGCAGAAGGATTTTATTGCTGATGTTATTTTTGGGTTAACGGATATTGATTATCTTGTGTAGACGATTGTTTATATATACTTGTACTCTTTTGATGATGGTTGTAGTAGTTCTCTGAGTTTCAGCTCGATATAGTAGGACTGTCTGGACGTTCGTAATAAAAATTCAATCCAAGTGACAACAATTGAAAACGCTGTTCCTAAATCTAATCATATTTATTTAGTTAGTTAATAAATGACACATCGATAACACTGACAATAACCATCCTGAAGAAATAACTAACACCAAGTCACGTAAAGTTAGAAATACAAATTTCTACTAATTGAGATACCATAAAAATAGTTTTTTATTTATTATTAGCAATAATTATCATAAATTGATTTCTACCACAGTTTCCCTTGATCATTCCATACTTTTTTTTATAAATTTCTACCAAGAGTTTCCATCTATCATTCACGTGACCAAATTTTTGTATTTGAAAAAAAGTTACTTACAGTGTTAATTTGTGTTTTAAAAACAATCGAATCGGTTTCATTGAAAGAAAAAACAAAACTAATTTTCAATACCGTGAAATTAAAAGAAGAAAGGATCACAGAACTAGAAACTAACGATCTATTTTAAATAATTAAGAATAATTATACTGATCATTCCTATCCCATACACACGAAAAAATGCAGATAAAGACAGTCGGTGTAGCGGCAGTCTCTGCATCAGTAGGCCTCAACATACACAAGGGGAAAACAAAAGTCCTCAAATACAACACGGACAACACTAATCCAATCACACTTGATGGCAAAACTCTGGAACATGTAGAATCCTTCACATACCTGAGAAGCATCATCGATGAACAAGGAGGATCTGATACAGATGTGAAGTCAAGGATTGGCAAAACAATAGCTGCATTCCTACAACTGAAGAACATGTGGAACTCAAAACAACTTTCATCCAATATCAAAGTCACAATCTTCAATACCAACGTCAACACAGTTCTGCTGTATGGAGCTGAAACTTGAGAAACTACTACAATCATAATCAAGAAGGCGCAAGTATTTATAAATGGTTTTCTATGCAAGATAGTCAACATACATTGGCCTGATATCATCAGCAATAGCCTTCTGTGGGAGAGAACAAATCAGCTTCCAGTTGAAGAGGAAATTAGGAAAAGACGATGGAAATGGATGGGACATACATTACGCAAATCATCAAACTGCATCACGAGACAAGCCCTGACTTGAAATCCTGAAGGGAAGCGAAAAAGAGGAAGGCCAAAGAACACATTACATTGGGAGATAGAAGCAGATATGAAAATGATGAATAACAACTGGATGGAGCTGGAAAGGATTGCCCATTAAAACGTAGAATAACTGGTTAACATGGGTTTGATTCAAAAATACTGTTGTTATATTTTTCAGTTTGCAGGACTAACTTAATTTAAAAGTTTTTATAAAGGATTTTGTTTTTCGAGCATATTCATGAAAATTCTGATCCCAGTGATTTGAAATAGAAATTGAGTTATCGTAAAATTGAACACTTCTTGAATTAAAAAAAACACAGTTTTACTGTTTTACATTTTCCCTATAGTGATTTATTGATTTCTGAGTTTAAAGTCTGAAAAGATGACTGATATATTTACTGATTTTTCTTGAGAATGAATTGTATAAGTGGTAATTTTGAATTCTGAGTGAAAGAGTAAATGTTTGAAAGTTTTTAAAAATGATTTCTTACAATTTGTAGGATGCTCCCAAATATCCTGGTACGGCCGAGAGTGGGTAGAGTCCGCTCTCCCTCTCCAAATGCTCTCACATGGCCACGCGTATATAGCCTCTGCCAGGAAAGTCCTACTCATTGCCTTCTCGTGGCAGGGGTGTTGTTTACGAAATTGAGAGGACGAAAAGCGAATGTCCAGTGCTTTAACCGGGTTGGTAGACATGGAGAGTCCACCTAGAGCAGCTGGAAAACCCTGATTCGAAACCAATGGTGCACATGGGCTCTAGTATCCTGAAGTAACAAATGGTGTATGAACCAATCGTTGGTCACCGGCTACCATGAGACTGCATCTCCTCACGATGCTCCACTGCCTTGTGGATCAGACCTTCAAGTCAAAGGCTCCGAGTGTGGCCCCCTAAGAAAATCACCCGCTTCGGTCTGGGCACTCAGGCAGTATCACAGCCCTCACACATATCAAATGAGACTTGCGTGGCGCATATGTATTTGGTGCCTTCTTGTACCAATATCTATATGTTAAAATAAATAAATAATTTGCAGGATTGAAAATAAGTGGTTTGACAGAAAGTCAAGCTCATCATCTCATATTCGACTGTTAAAATGCTGAGATCTCGGATCGAAGGAATATTAAAAGCAATAGAGAAATTTTAAAAGCTTAACTCTCAGGTCAATCAGCAATCAACAAACGCATTGAAATCGATCCAAACTATCAACCAATCAGAAAAGTCATGCCCAAATATAGGACCAAGAGTCAAATCAATCGGAGATACAAGTAAACAAGTAGACATTTACAGGTTAAAGGCTAACAAAAATTAATTAAAATCGAGGTCGACAGGACAAGCTCTGAGACACATGTGGAGAAATTCGAACACTTCACTCCTCCTTGAAGTTTGTGCTGATGATGTTCAGATGAGCAATGAAAGCTCCTCGACCAAACCATCCAGCTCAGATAACAAAACTCCACCTTATTCATAAACGGTAAATTTGTTATATTTCGAAATATGGTAAACAAATATTCATAAGTCATTTCTCACTCTAAAAGTGATTTTAACATCTTTTCATTCTTTACATAAAAAGTAGTGAATTTGACGTGCAAACAGACTATGAAAACTACAAATTCACAGGAATCACACTAAACTAATTTATTCAAATCCTCTTACCTAAAGGGATAGTACACGCAGTAAAGACATGCAGTTTTGTAAAGTAACTCTATTCAATGTTACGAGCCAATATTGATAATGAAGTTTGAGCGAAACAATAATACTATTTAACAGATTCATTTCTATTTTCTGTGAAGACTGATATAATTATTTCCAAAGCATATCCGTTGTCAAGTGAAGGATATGCTAGTTAACTACAAATGAATGTGATCGGTTAGTAAATCTCCTCACATTCAACACGTAACGATCATGACCAACGCGACAATTACGTGTTTTTTGCCTTGTTTGGTTTTTGTACCAATAATTTTTGTAGTATATATGTAGTAAACAAAAACATGTGTGCGAAAAATAGAAACATAAAATTACAGAACATCTCACTAAAATCTGAGAACCATACAATTAATGCATAATTTGCAAAATATCAATCAATTGTCTCAAACTTGACTGTTTATTTAGCAAATATCAGTCCATTGTCTCACATTTCATTGTTCGTGCATTTTCGTACCGATTGCAATCCGTCCCCGTTCTTTCCTTCTCGATCTTCTACTGAAATATATCCTATCCCTGATTGTCGTTATATACTACCACCACAAATATATTACATAAACAATAGATCATCAACCATGATCGGGGATTACTGATATTGATATTAAATAGCGAAATGACCTTTCTATGTGTTCTCTACTGAAATCATTAGGACCCAAGATATAGGTCAATTAACTTTACACTGTTAACGTTATTATAATCACATACAGCGAACTCGTTAAGAATTGAAATGAAAATAAAATTTCATCATTAAATTCACATTATCTGTAATATCCAATGATAACCTTGTTTTAATCATTTGATTTTTTAAAATTTAGTTGTTTGTGGGATAATAGAAAAAGTGAAGGGATTTGACAAGATAATTGAAGTCGGACAACATTGATTTCTTTACAGAAAACATTCTAAAACAATGACTATGTTTACCCTTTAAAATGACATCGTATCCATGATACCTAATGTACAATTTGTAAACATTAAATGTTCCTGTTGTGTATGACCTAAATCATTTTTTTGTTAAAATGTTCTTGATGAATATTAGTGGTTATAGGTCAAACAAGCATTTCATCTTTACTTGTTCATCTGTCTGATAAGAAAAATGTTTGAAGTTATATCACATCAAAATTCATATTGATTTGTTAAAGATTATTTACATCACAAATGGATGAAAGTAAAATAATGATAAACACCAAAGAATAGGTTGACACAAAGTAGGACCTGAGATAAATGTTCATCAGTTCAATTCGTCATACTGCATCAACATGATTGCATTAAATGGAGAGAATGCATCGTGTATATATATAAAGAGAGCATGGTTTGAAGATAAAGAATGAATACATAAATGACACTACTGTAGTGAACAGAACACGAGTGGGGACAATCGAATGTGTTTGACACGAAATCAAAGAGCATCTCAATAAAATCTGAGAACCATATAGTAAATAGTTAATTTGCAAAATGTCAATCAATTGTCTCAAAATTGACTGTTCCATTTGCAAATATCAGTCCATTGTCTCAGATTTCATTGTTCATGCATATCAACTGAGTTCCGTCCGCGTTCTTTCCTTCTCGATCTTCTACTGAAATACATTCTATGCCTGACCACTGTTATATACTACTTATGTGGATATAAGTAACCCATACCATACCATGACCAATTTAGAATCCTATCACCGAACGTTTTTCATCAGTAATGACAAATAATAAATTATCTTGCATTATCTAACAATATGACTTTCCATGACTTAGAATATATAAAGATAATTTAACGGGCTTAATTCAAAAACTTATAATGAAAAACAAACAATGTATCTGCGCTTGAATTTGTGAAGACGTAAATATATATCATTCTTTTAAAATAACGAAAAATTGGAAGTCCTGTCAAACTATAAACTCCACTAGGTTAAATCAAAAGCTGTTCGTAATTATGCGAATAATCTTATTTTGATTTGACAACTGAATTACAAAATGGACAATCTTTTTATGACATCAAGGATATATATATGATATTATAAATCAGTTGTTAATTTCTAAGCAATGATGAATAGTCGCTAACAGAGATTGATCAATTACAGGCCTAAACAACAATAAGAAGATACAAGCAAACAACAACAAGTGAATTTAGTTTTCTCTTTTAATTTGCTTTCAACTTTTGATTATCAAGATATAATAATTTTATCTAATTTAATAAAAATGACATTCTAAATACAACTGCTGTTATCTAATGTTATTCTAATGATATCCGTGAAATTTCTACAACATGATTCAGTTCTTTTTTTTTAAATAACGACACACATTTGATTGAAACCGACATTAATCATTCAGTGTATTCCAGTATTGGTTGCAAACAGCATCATTGACATCGGCATATCGATGTCGTTAATTCTCTTAATTATAAACAATCGAGATAAAAGGGAATAATTTCAAGGTATATACTACTTCTTTTTATGTTTATCTAGAAATTCATTAATATGATCGGATGATTTCACTCTTCCGCGAAATGTATACATTAAAAATACTAAATCATTCCATGTAAATATGAAATATTCTATAAATGGGAAAAAAAGTATTACTATAAACAAACTAATAGTCTTAAAGCTTTGTAAATCTTAATGGAAAAATTAAAAGGGAATACATTCCGTAGTAATGTTACCGTTTAGACAATAAATTTAAAACAATCATTCTTATGCATTTATGTATATATGAAAACAAATGTACACATACAACTTATAGTAAATTTATTGTATTGACTGAATTATTTATGTAGAATCCTTAATTTCTATTATATTATTGGTTATTCATGTATAGTTTTATTGGTACTATTCTGCATCATACCTACACAAACATTAACTTTTAATAACGGTACACTTTAACTACAAATAATGCCTTTAATCCTGCACTAGACTAACTAATATAATAGCCGAAGTTACTGCTATTGCATAACATTTTTTATTTTCAGAACGGGGTTTTGTGGATATTGTAGTAATTTTCCATAGTATGGCACTCCACAAAAGTGCGCATTCACGACCACGCACAAGGGGCTCGAACTCAGGCCTTCAGTCTCGCTGGTGAACGTTTAACCTATAGACCACGAAGCCAGCTGGCATACAATGGTGTTAATGTCTAACTTCAACCAATCCACGATATTTTCCAAGACTATTGCTGACTTTCTAAATAAAATGTATTTAATTGTTTTTTTAATACAGATACAATTAATTTTAATTATTGAAAAATATTACTTTGAAGTACAAGAGTATAATAAATCATTATTCATTCCAATTGACTGTTATATCTGATTATGATAAGTGTGAAAAATGTATTCCTCTTAATTACATAACATAATTAAGTGCTGACATTTAATTTAACCAACAGCAGAAACGAAATTATACAAAACAGTTTTCAAGTGTAATAGGTTAGTTATTAATACTAATAAAGATACACTAGTCCAAAATTTTTATCTTCGGTTAACTAGATTAGATTATACAACATTGTCGTATAACCATACTTGAGATTAATATTCAGGATAACGTGAGTATGGTTTTACAATAATCAGTGATTGATGAAGTGTAGTAACTCGGTCACGAAAATTCATAACACATCAGAGATTGAGAACATTAGATTATTGATCTGTCTCAACAGATTTATCAGATTCCCCGATTAATATTACACAAACTGGAATATGGTTGTAATTTAAACCGATCTTTGATAATATTCTTGAATCTAGTATTGAGCATAACATTTATTGAGCTTAAAATTTTTATCATAGTTACTTTACTCTGAACATAAAATACAAAAGTTTTAAAACAAAGCTTTTTGATAGATAACTAACCTAATGTCATACAGATCTATAGATTTGTGATGCTAAATAAATTTTAAGTCCGTTAAAACAATTAACATAATGCTAGTCGATAAATACTGCAGATTGAAACAATGATGCGATGTGATATGTGCTCACGAGAGGGAATTACATAGGCGCATTTTTCTAACATGAACCTGTCAAGCCATGAAACCCGCTGACCAACATCACGTGCCGAATCAGAATCTTAATTTAATCTGCTATTTACTCTACAGCTTAGTGTCTTTGACTTGTCCAAAAACACACCCGACTAACACTACTGACCTTAACTTGAGAGCTAAGTCCCTATTTGTTCGTTATTCGCAAGCTTTACACTATGCTTTAAAAGTCAGCAACCAACCTCCACTATATCATATATTTCAAACAGATGATATTTATCTATCGATATACCGAACCGCATCACACCACAAAATGGAAAACAACAAATGTACATAGACAACCCAAAAGTTGTTGTGAAAAGTGGGATTGCATGGGAAAGACTGGCAAGAAATTAGGACTAGTAAGTCGTACAACATATATATATATATATATATATATATATATATATATATATATATATATAATCTAGTTAATTAGTAATTTTACAGCGAAACCATAATTATTAATAATTCGAAAAATCACTTCTAATATTTACACCATTAATCCCGTTATAATAGAACGATTCTTAAGAGGCTAAATAAAAGCTAGTCAGCAGAGCATTTTACCACTAGTAAAATCAAATGTTTACATATGAAATAATATTAAATAGGACAATAAACATGACTAAAACAGAATCGATCAAAATATTTAAGTTTAGTGGGTTATTTATACACACTGATGAATTTCTAACTAGACACTTAAGCTTTATGTTGTTATCTATGCCTAACATATTCAGTTTCAAACAATAAAAATTGAATAAATCCCCTCATATATAAATAGTTGTTATAATATAAATATAACATTCCATGGTATTTGTAAAAATATATAAATTTATATAATACTTTTCAATTGTGAAGTGGTGATTCGATGATTAATGTAAAAATAAACTCATCATTACTTTATCATAGACTATTCCCTAATCTCATCGATTATAATTGATTCCCTTAAGCAACAAGACTTTCTCTGAACAAAATCATGAAGATAGAAAAACTAAGTTTATGGTTAATGTGAAAACAATATACCGATTTTTCATGAGAACTGAATAGATGGGATATTGATAAAGCAGCTCGATGACACCAGTGTTTTGATATTTAACTTAATTATAAACAGTAAACATGGTGTTTATTTGTGTATAACAAGTCAGTCTAAAATTCACACACATTAATTTACATATATATTCACATTTTTAAACCGCTGCAGTACAATTCCAATAAAATATTACTCAGCGTATAACTGTAGATGAATTTAATTAATTGTTTTCCTTACTGAAAAGTGAGTTTGAAAACTCTTCTAATATTTTGTCAAAATAATTAAGAATAATGGGTCCAAGTTATACAGTAAACTACAATCGGTCTGAACCCCCCTTCAGTACTAGACTCATACAACTACTTCTACTCTTCTTTGACTTTAACTAATCTATAAGAAATATGGCTACTCAGAAAATTCAATGGACAAATCACTATGTATATTATATGAATAAAACGATTAGTCAAACAATATCCTTGACTTGAAAACAAATCGATTAACCAACGTATACCCAACAAACAAATGTGGAACAACTGTGATTGTAATTAAAATCAATGATAATTAGTAAATGGATATAAAAGACCTATCAGAAATCTGTCTATTTGTTCTCAACGGTTTTTACAACAGGATTAAAGATTTCAGTTACATGTGAAGACTAGAATGTTTGAAGATGACTAATCTAAACTGTGAATAATGTAAGAAATGTCTTACTGCATTATAGTCTCTTTTCTTGGTTATCAAATTAAGTAAAATCTAGTTGTACTAAAGAATTTTAAAATATTAATTAAGTCATTAACAAGGAGAAAAAAGATATGGTGGGTATTACACTAATTTCAGTCAAAGTTACGGACTTGAAAGTAAACGATAACAACAGGAAAAAAAACAAGCGATAAACAGAAACAAAGTATATTGATGCAATTTCCTGGACTGATTGGAGTCTGACATTAACACCATTGGATACCAACTCAATGGTCTAGAGGTTAAGCGTTCGCCCACGAGACTGAAGATGCAGGGTTCGAGTCCCGCGTGACGGGTCGTGAATGTGCGCTGTTCAGGTGTCCCATGCAAGGACGAAATGGACGTCCAGTGCTTTCAGGTTTATAATGGCGGTCTAAAATTCATCCATTCATGATATCAATTGAAATTCACAATCTTCACAACCTTATACTGATGTAAAAAAGATAATTTTATGGTACCAATATTTGTTTTGGAAATATCAGTAATTTACATTGGTTATTTATGCTAACCATCTATTTCATCATGACTATCCCCAATTAAATTAATGTTTATTGTAATTTGTTTTTTATTTTAGCTAGATCAGTCACAGCGATGAACAATAAAGGTTAAGTGGAAACTATGTTTTAAGGGAAAAATCATGTACAATTGACCTAAATAAAAACACCGATTACTCCACTTGTCGACTTTCATTTATCTTGAGGACATCAATGATTTTTCCGTTCTACTAGTGAACCATCAGTCAATAAACTGAAATTCAACTTAGATCTGTCATTATCATTTAATGCTAAGTAAATCAAGTTCTTAAGTATTTTGACATTTATTTCAGATAATATTATCGAATATACCCAGCATGAGATTAATGCTAATATGAGTTTTCTTTATTAAAAAATAACCAGAATTAGCCCATTTCGTATGAATTATTGTCGTAAAACCGATACAGTGCACAGTGATATCCTGCTGTTATATTTTGCTAGCCTGAACAGACTTCAGAACGTTAATTTTCTAGATTTATTTTTGGTAATTATTAAATTGGAGAATAATTTCAGCACGAATTAACATTTACCAAGCAGTAACTTAAAATCACAAACCAGTGAAAAATGGTTCAAGGTTTAAGACATCACTGAATTATGAGCCTTTGATTACACGATAAATTGAGTTCAGGACATGTAAATAGTGACTGTTGCATCTGAATTCAGTAGTATACGGCTTCCAAGTTCAGTAAATCTGAAATATGGTTTGATTTACATGCTGTGCATCATTGGTACATAAATTGCCGCATACTTGACTTTTAAATAAAGCTAGAACAAATATTGGTGCAGAATAGTATGAATTCATATTATTTCGAGGTTTCTCGTCAGCTGCTTACAAACCAAACATTGTGATAGAATTTTTACATTGAGATAGAGTGAAAAACAAACGACATAGATGAGTGTAAATAACTGGGTTACAATAATAACTATATATATATATATATATATATATATATATGCTAGAACAGGTCAGAGGTCAAAAGGAATTAATTCGGGTTGGGTGGTGTAATAATGGAATTGAATAATCATAAGATAGGTTACGTAATAATACTTAAATAGAATTTGAAAAGTTAAGATAATTTAAGAGGATCAGGTGGTGGAAATGTGTGAATAATAATGTGGTTTAAGAATTATGTAATAGAAAGGAATATAAATATTAATATTTTAAAATAAATAAAAATAAAATAATAATAATAATAGTGATAATAATAATAGAGGGTTACCAGGGTAGTGATAAATTAATTAAAGTCTCTTTTTGAATGCATAAGTCAGGTTTAAGTTTTTTGATCATAATAGCTTCAGCAAAACGGAGGGTGGTCGTACTTCTTTGTCTATTAATAATTTTGAAAGCATGAGGAATGTCGATGGTGTGCCCGGTGTCAAGTAGATGTCGAGCTATTGCACTGTTGAAAGCCCTAGTCCCACGCAGCCTCAAGTTTTTAGGAACATGCTCAGAAATGCGGACATGAACTCTTCTCTCAGTTCTTCCAATGTATGTGCTTTGGCACTTACATGTAAATTGGTAGATGCAGTTGGAGCTACTAAGAAAAGAGGGCTTGTCGATTTTGGTTTGTTGAAGTGAGCAGTTCGTTTGCCATACTGTCATAAGTTTTGCTGCCGGGTAGGTGACTTTTTTGATAACATAGATTACAGATTCCTGCTCATGGAACTTAGGCAAATTTATTTCAAAGTTATTTAGTAATGAGGTTACTATTATTAGTTTGACAGATCAATGAAGATTTATCCGATTCAAAAACTGTTTACATTACAAAATGGCATCAACTAACAAGCTATCGAAAGACCAAAAAGTATTGAACTTGTCCATAGTAGTTTAGAAAATATAAATCGACAATATACACTCATCACGACATATGAGATCAAAATACTAGGAACTGCCATATTATACTTGATGGATGTAGATAGTTTCCATCAACATTAGGACAATGTACCTATATTTTAGAAATAATTTAAGGGAATTAGTGAACTATAATGAATTAAGTAAATTTAGGCTGATAATCACAACAGTTGGACAATCATTTTAATGCTAAAATGAAAACATGTAGTCTTGTACTCCATTCCCTGAGATCAGATCATGTCTTATTCCATCTTACAACACTTCTATGATAACCAGATAAGTGATTCCATAATTTTATTGTTTCTAATAAATCAGTAGGTAGCCTGACATTAATATGAAATTTTATACACAGTTTATAGAAGCAATTTAGTTTAGACAACAAATATGTTAACCTTTAATTGTTTTTACTCACTGAGGTCAATCGTAAATAACCTTTATTGTGGATCGATTTTGGTTGACTAAATAACTAAACAATAAAACTATGAGTGATTATTCAGTCGACAAAATCAAATAAACATTCTTTTTATTAATAAAATATCAACAACACAAAATTGAATTTTTGCACCACAGTGATGTGAAGCGAGTTTAAATTGATAAGGTTTCACAGCATAATAAACGGTTTACCCATAGTTTACATATTTGTGGACATTAGTAACTAAATATATGTATAAATCAAACTTCAAAAAAAAAACTGTATCTATTGATACCTATTCCACCTGAACCAATTGTTTACAACTAATTTTTATCTGTAAATTCATTCAGTTATCAATGATAATTAATGTAGAATATATAATCCATCTTGTTAACGGATGTTTTGTTTTTGAAAACCGTTTTAAAATAGCTTGAATAAATATGTCGGCTTTTATAAATCTAATGAGGTTCAAGCAAATAGTTACGATTTCTCACTTATACTTCTAGAATATAGCAGGCTTATTTCAGAAAAAAAAGTGCGGTGCGCTATACTGTTTTTTTCTCGTTGAAACATCAAAATATTTCAATACTAGGTGAAACATGTCAACTTCTTCGGGAATATTTTTTTTATTTACATTAGCAATCATTAAATTATTTACACGGACCAATAATTATAGTAACATATTTTGGGTATATACACCAGAAATGAAATCAGTTGTTTTAATGTTGGTGATAAATATGTTCCACTAATTAGCCAATTAACTCGATTTGTAATGTATAAATAGTGTAACTTACATGTTGTATTCGTTGGTTTATTTTTATCCTCCCTTTTACCCTTGTAATTAATGTTAGACTAGTATATGTTGTTAATTATCAACATTATACCTAAACTATATATTTCTTACTGTATTTTCGAATAATCTTCACTGGTTTGCTTAATATATTACTACTGAAGCCAAGTTCAGGATTTCAACATTTATTAAGTTTTATGAAGGGTCGTTCTGTCTACAAGATTGTTTTATTTCAAATGTTTTACTTGATTGGTCATCAGTACCTGTTTTTTCATATGAATTACCTTGGGTTTGTTGTGTTCAGAGATTTACTTCATGGAAAGTTCAACAGTTGAGTGTTGTTATGTTTTAGAAATATAGTATTTGTAATCATAAATCTTAGTGTTGGAAGTTTCATGTGAGTTGACCGAGGCTTCTATACCACATTAGCACGACGGGATAAACTTACAAAGATGAATCGAAAACGGATAAGAATAAAGAATAGAGATTGTAGATGTTTAAAATACAGAATGAAAAGTTATTATTCAGAGAATACAGTAACATTAGACCTAGAGGAGAATTAAAAGAATGCATCTGTAAATAATACTGTTTTCTGACCACATGTTAATCAAGCTATATATAAATCTGTATTCACATATGAAAGATTTGAAATTAATCATGACATTTAGCTGTAGCTATAAGAACTCGAACTAAAAACTTTAGCCTTTGCACCTAAATAACATTTGTAGTACCATTATCTTTTCCTAGATTAGAGAAAACCATTTAAACGACTTCGCAAATTCTACTTGCCTTGATCCTGTTAGACCTCTTTAAAATTTCTGTTTCACTACCTATCCATTCAAACAGAATATTATCATATATTTTACGTAGTTTTCCCAAGTTTTGACTTACTTCCTGTGTTAAAATAGATATCCCAGTTCTAATTTGAATAAAACTGCTGATAAACCTATCTACTTTGTACTTTATATTTATTATGATTAGATACGTTCTTATTGACCTATTGATTGCCTTGATTTGTTTTATACTTTCATAAATGAACACAGATTTTACTGTGCATTAGTGTGAAGAATGGCGAATATTTGGCTGGAAAAATTATTATTCACTTATATAATTGATTCTAACTAATGGATTTATTCTTTTTTAGTTGCTCCCGGAACACTTATGCTTGTTTCTTAAATAAAGATTACATTAAATATCAACAAAATTAATTTGAATATTTCAGTGCACCATACAACTTGCTCATAGTATTTTTGTAATGTTCAATAATATACATCATCAATCGCATTGTAGAATCAATCAGTGTTACTAAAGAATAGTGGCGAGCAAGATACTATATACTAATGACCTTGTTTTTAATACGGATTTAACTGATCTAGTCATGGCTTCAATCAGCATTTCAAAATATCCATCACAATGAATCACAGTAGTAATTACCTGAGTAATGTTAAAAAGTAGAAGTTTCTAAAATCAGTTTAATCAAAGTTTCATAATGTTCTTTAACTGAATAGCTTTAAACTTAGTTAAAAACTCGTATACAATAGTCTACAGTATTCAGTGTTTATCTACTTGACGTCAATCAGTAAACTGATACTATTATCCATGTGATTGGAAATTATTACAAACAGCTCGATAAACCTAAAATTATGTATGTAGTGATAAAAACAGGGGAAATAACATACCAGTATATGATTAAATATATCGCAACAAAATCATCTCTGCTAATTATGTTTTATGAATATAAAGACAATTAGATATTAATGTTAATGTAAATGAAGAAAGGCGATTTCTTTTTACAAAAACAATGAATACCTAATGATTATTCATTGTAATGAATAATTAATCAATAGCGTATAATTTTGTTCATTGTAAGAAATAAACGAATCACTGATTGAAATAATGAACATTAAGGATTTGTTTTGCTATATATTTTCTATGATGGTGGTTACGGACAAGTTAGATACTGATCTATCATTTGCATATTTAATACTAAGGAACTATACTATAATTAGGAATGTACTAATACCGTAAATGAATAATAAATATCAGTGACTCATCAGTCTAGAATATAATTTGGCTGATAAGTTATTATTATTAAATAAAATTTAGATAAATATAAAATGGGAACGAAATAATAATTTTGACTATTTGTTATAATCCCAAATGAACTTTTATTAGTTATCAAGATTTCTGTTCCTGTAGTCCACGTATGAATTTAGACGACATAATATAGGCTTCAGATTTTTTGATCAAAGGTGTCATAAAAGCATTACTCGAGTGTCATGGAACGATCGATAGAACAACAGTGATGTTAAACGCAGGATGCTAGACAAAGATGCCATATTGACTAATGAATTTATAAACTATTACTAGTTGAAGTGATTGACATTTGTATTATGTTCACTTATTCATCGTCTGTCTAGAGTGGCAATTTTTGTTTGTGTAGGAGCAAGTTTGGAAAAAAACTAGGATTGGTAAAACAAAGACATGAAATCAACTTATTAATGATTGACTGTTAGTTTAAGTCATGTTGATTGAAACAGTCTATCTGGTAAGGAATTCTGTGATAACTGCGTTGAGTGATATGGTTCACAACCATTCGTACTGACGTTGATTCATCATCTGTCTGTATTTCTCTAAATCATTGATTTCAATACTTTTTGGTACATATCATTATATCATGAACTTTTAGACCATGTCATTAATTTTTTTATTCTTTCTTATTACCATTGCTACTACAATAATTTGATTCTTTCCTGATCATCTTTACAAGTTAATCTTATTGATTTTATGTGGTGCCAGGCTCTATGTTGACCATAATTAATAGCTGACTGACTAGTGATTAAACCTAATTCAGTTAAGCGAACTCCGATTAATAACAAACTACCATTCAATGAATAACAATTAATAAACAGTAGAATTATCTTCAATAAGTGAATTTTATTTATTATGAGAATTAAAACTGAAAATATTATGGAAATTTCGCTTAGGATTTAATTTATAGATTATAGGCTAAATGTTAAATTGAGTAAAATCTAAAAGTTCACCCAACAGTTTAAAGTAATAATTATGAATGAATATAAGCTATTATTATATTTCACTTTATTGAGATCATGAACTGACCAATATTAGACCACCATTGAAAACCTGGAAGCACTGGACGGCTGTTTTGTCCTAGTAGGGGACTCCTCAATGGCAATGCACATCCACGATCTTACACGTGAGATCCGAACCTAGACTTGTGCGAACGCATAAATCTAGGACCAATGAGGCGGGATTCAATGAAGTTAATGTCTAACTTTGATCAATCCATGACCATTTATTATCCTTAGTGGCTAAGTGCCTCACACCCGAAATGGTCGAACTCCATTGGCGATGGCTTTTCACTAGAACTCCGAGAATTACATCTTGAAGCTAGTTACTAATGGACACATGATAATTATCAGTATAGGGTTGTAGAGATTGTTAAACTTTTAGAGATAACATGAACCAATCAATATTAGATTACCATCAAAAACCTGGAAACATTTTGAATAATTTATAAAATCACAGTTACCATAATTCTAGATGATAAAATGAAAAACTGGTCGTTACTGTCAAGTTTTATTAAACTAATACACTGTTGAATAAGTTTATGAATTGAATGGGATATATTCACAAATGTTAGTTGTAAAACCATTTCGAAATAGTAATAAAACTTTTAAAAAGTTTAAATTTATCACAAAAAAAACACTGAACATAAGCCGTTGCTGTGCATCAACTTTATAGCACGTGATGTACAGTTATTTTGATTTGAAGGAGAATATTTATACAACTCAAACAAACAAAATCCAGTTATGAAAGGTCATGGTAATCATTCTTAGCATCCGTTTAAATAAGAATGTTAACCGATACTAATTATTAAGAATAATCATTTTTACTAATAATACTTATATACCATATGAAATGAATATCTACACAATCACAGGGTTATCACATAAAAGAACACTTAAGTAGTTAATAAAGATTTATTATCCCTCTTTGTCTGATTTAAACCAAGTGATGTCTAACAGTTAACATCATAAATTACATGAAAAGTTATAATTTTATGTGACGAGCAGTAATTAGGTCAATCCGTTTGTTTCAACAAGTCACTTGTCATGCTTGCGGTAAAAATTCATCCTATTTAGTGTGTAAAATGCAGTACCAACTATCCACCATGAATGTATGTGTTGAATATGTTCTGCTCATTCATCGATGTTACTGTGTTTTCCACCCTTTCTGATAAATGTCTTTTTTCATCATGCCATGGATATTGTTCCAAGGTATTGACTTTTAATAAAATTCCATATATTTCTAATTGGTTACCATTTAATTCTTATCAATTACCAAGACTTGAGTAAATTTGATTGTAATTATTTTTGTTCTTATGTTGTGAATGAACGGAACTTTTGCTCTATTTGTTTGTTGGATATTTTGTTGCCCATTGACTCTCATGATAATCTCTGAATCATTTTGCATTTCTTAGATTCAACGAATATCTTAATGGAAAATACTATAAGTGAAGAGTGTTAGTCAACTATTTAACCTCAGTTACTTTTGTATTATTGTTGTATTTGTAGCACATGGAATAAAAGTGATCTGATGAAATAATGAATAAATTTATGAATCAATTCATAATTAGGTGAAGCATAAATCATACCAATTAAGGACAAAACCAAGAATATGAGTATTCAGAAAGATTGTAATCATTCAAATTGTAATGAAATTAAAAGTTCAATAAGAATCAAGGAAAACACATGTGTGTATAATGATTACTTAAAATAAAGTTCCTGTATTGTTTGAACTTCTATTTTCCTTTTTTTATTTCTGAATCATCAGTCATCTTTAACTATATTATTTCACTATTGTTTTATTGTATAAAGAAAACTATTGTTTACAATGAGAACAGTTTGAAAAGAATCTCAAAACGCTAATGAACAGTTCATTTTTGTATTGGTTGTTTGAATCTTTCCAGTGAAATTTAGGACTCCAATTGATCAGTCTCTTATTGGCATATGTACATCCTGTACGTATTGCTGTAAATCACAAGCATTACAAGCAGAGATGGTAGTTAACTAAGGAATCCAGGACGCATGCTTCGCCTTATTCGGGATTCGTCAGCTGGATGTACCTGTATCCCAGAATTGATGTTTACTCCAAGCACCAAACCCCGTACCATTCACTTCAAACAGTATATACATATATATATATTATAAAATATCTGGTTGGCAAAGAAAATCAATACTAGTTGAAAAGCGCAATATTTAAACATGACGATGATGATGATAATGATGATAACGATTACGACAATTGTCATAATCTAAATATGATTCTTATAATTTTGACATATTTTAAAAAAACATTCAACTTAGTTACTGATAATTTCTGTAAGAAAAATAATGTATAACATGTGATTGAAATAACTTGGAAAAAATATCCTACTTATATGATATACGTCATAAACAAATGTGAAAAAAAAAATTTCGAATTTACTTCGTGTCAATAACTGCAAAAATCTTATGAAAATAGATGGGAAAAGGGGTGAAAAGAATGGCTTTTCATTGCTGTTAATAATTATGAACCTGTTTGGTATTTATTCAATATATAAATTCTAGTGAATTAATAATGATAAATTAAAGAGGGAAAATCTTTTTCAAAACATTCAGTTTGTTAACAAGCAAAGTAGATGAGATAATGAGTTAATTGAAGATAGACCACCATGGAAAATCTGGAAGCACTGGACGGTCGTCTCGTCCTATTATGCGACTCCTCAGCAGTGTGCATCCACGACCCCGCCTCGTTAGATTCGGACTCAGGACCTATCAGTCTCGCGCGCGAGCACTTATTCACTAGACCACTGAGCCGGCATTCGACGGTGATTTCAACTATTAAAATTACTATAATATCCACAAAAAACCCTTTCTGATATTAAACAAAGTAGACTTTAAAATATCAGAATGCAAATATGAAATAATGCACAGATTTTGATTTCTAATCATTACTCAAACTACACAAATTGTGTAAGTATTAAGTTCTTTGAAATTGTAAACAATTTATGTTTAGAATTTATCGAATGCACAAGTTGATAGTCTCATTGTAGGGGAACGTTACCCCCCCCATATTCAATGAGTTATGCGTTGATAATGTTGACCAGGAGGAGAGGTGAATCTGTACGATTAAACAAATCAAATTAGTAAACATATCACCATCGAAATCCTTATCTTGAGCAAATATGTGTTTCCCCTATCGTCTGATAATAGGAATCATACATGAATTGCATAAAACTGTCTAAATCTAACTCAGATGAATAATCATTGATTGATGCAATCCAGATATTTCTAATAATAACAGTTTTAGTGATATATATATGCTTATGCTCCTTCACGAGTAATAGGCGTAAGTAATATGATGAAGAAACATTAATAAGAGAGAGTTTATAATACTATAAAATGAACACCAAGTCTTTCAAATAATGTTTATTCATCAATATTTCTTCATCATTAAAGTTAGTGTATCTGTCCTGATCTTCAAAAATAAAGTGAATGTACTCCTAAATTTGTATCGTTACCAAGGTTTGCCCTGATAATTGTAGATAAATTGACCACTATATAGATTGTTAATAATTAAGCTGGTGATGTTTTTGTGATATCCGAACATGTAGAAGATTGAACTTCTGACATATCACGACATAGTATAAGTTGCCTTTTTACAATAAATTAATTTTATTTTAGGATGTTACAAATACATAATTATTTTTGCTACTAATTATTAAATTATTTCCTTCCACAATTAATGATCAACCCTTCCTATATTGTGATTGATTTTTTATGGTACGAAAATTGAAATCATTTAACAAAACTTTACTTTGTGCGGCCTACATAACCTGTTCTATTAGAGCAAGGGAACTAATAAGCACACATTGATGTAGCCCGATGTGAGAGTTTGTCTTTGACACACCCACGAATATTAGAGCAGCTGGAAAAGGTGAATCAAAACTTGGACACATAAATTTTTACCCCAAAGATTTCGTTAGACGACTTTTCAAAATTTCTGCAGCGGTATCTTTCTTGAGCTCAATATTCATGAAGAGTTTTCTTAGAAATTAAGTTTCATGTGCCGCTCAACAGACGTGGTTGGATTGATCACACGTTCAGTGTACATTCCATAATACCCTAATCTTAGCAAACCCGTAAGCAAAGTTGTACAGTTCCTTTATTGAGTTGTGATGGCAGTAAAGTGTTTATAATGGATTATCAGTACCCCGTAAAAAGTTTTCAATCATTAAGGAAAGGAGTTTAAGATAGATCAGTATGGCAGATCTACAGTAGAAATACAAAAAAACAGTAAAAGCAACTATTTGTCCCAAATTCTAAACTTCTGAATTCATCATGTCCCTTTTTTCTCTTTCCAAATTTATTTCACCGGATAATACTCCTTGAATAACATCTTCAAACCCTAATCTTTTCGATTACTGTTTATACTCATACTACCTCTACCACTATGGGAATTGAATCGACAATTGTATCTCTGTGCTAGTGTAGGTATGGCAACTGGAACTGTTTTATGTACGTACGAAGTTCTATGTTGTTGGTGACTGCTGACTGAAAAGCAACTGTTTATACAATATAATAATAACATACTAGCAGTATCGCAATGAGTCAAAAAGTGAATTTTCATTTTATTTGTAACAGTATAAGTTTCTTTTTTAGTGAATAAATAAACCAACTTCAAATTTATAAAACTTTAAATAGTACAATCAATAAATGACTTCAAATACTCAGTACGTCCAGAATGTTGGAGTGATCCAGAAAATTGCTTGCAAAAGACAAGCAAGCATCAGGAATCACTAAGATGCGTTTCGTCCAATCAGTGTTCACTTGAAGTTTTAGCCAAAAACATCAAGGAAGTGAAACGTCACATGCAGAGGCTCTGATTGGCTGATTGTTACACTGCTACTATGTTAAGTAGCATTACAGAATCTTCTAGCAACCCAAGAACATTTAAAATATTATAAAAACCCTGTATTTTCTGTATTAAAATGAACCTTGGAGTAAACTACTTCTCGCGTACTTTGACTCTTCCCTCTCGTGTTCAGGTCGCTGTCTAGTTCTAGCTTGGGGGTTACAGAATAGCTTAGGAGACGAATATAGCTTTCAATTCGCAAGACTTATCACAGAACAACTCCAATCTTGTTAAAGCCATGTTATTTAGATTCTGTAGCATGATTTGTCATGATGTTTACAGAATTAATATATGTGACTACTCGCTAATTACGATGTAACAAACATCTGTTAGGATACTCCGTAAATAAATAATCGATTTTATTTTCTTCGATATTTACATATTCCATTCTTCAGTGAATGATTCAAAATATAGCCGGATAATGATTTTTGAAAAAATTTTTTGACCTATTTATCATTCTTGCTATCTCAATCGTGTCAGTGTTATATTGAATTGATGAAGAGCTTAAAACAAATAAAAAAGCCGAAGTTTTTCAGGCATTTATTTGTTTAAATGCATGTTGCAATTCATGATCAGAATGAATTTATGTAATGTAAATAGAATGCAGTACAATACAAGACTACATAAAATGAACATAAACTAGTGCTATTTATTTACATTTCTTTTGAATTTATTTTATGAATAATTATAGTTTATGTTGCATATTTGATTGACCTAATGACTAGTGTATTCGAAAATCACTCATTTGTAAACCAATAAGTTCATATAAATCTAATTTATTTTGATTTTAGTAAGTAATCATGATTGTCAATAGTTAAACTGTAGATGATATTGTAAAAAATATCATAAAAGCTACTTCAATAATACGCTTTCTAAATGTTAATGAAGTTAAGCGTTTGAGCGCGAGACAAAAGATCTTAGATTCCAGTTCCGAGTGCAAGATCGTGTATATGCACTGCCATTGAGGAGTCTCACACTAGGACGAAATGACCGTCTAGTCCTTCCATGTTTACAATGATGGTCTAACTTAGATGCAAATTTAAAAATGAATAATTAATAATACATCTACTTTTTATTGAATTAGTAAATTTATTGTAAACTCTAAATTGTTTACTTTCAGTAGTCAATAAGCAAACAAAAAGTATTTTTTTAAAAATTATGGACAGTGAATTCATGTTCATTTCTACATTCCTAATATAATTGACGTAATGATCCCATATATCATGGATATTTAACATCAAGTAGTTGGACTTCGAAAAATAATAAGTTAGAAAATTATAAATAACTGGTAAAAAATTGTAAACTTATGATGACTTAGCTTTTATTCATGAATGAATACGTTTACAATTTACTTTAGGTGACATGATGTATTACATAATCAATGGTTTCGTTACTTTTTCTAGCTTGAGAAATGAGATATTTCGAATAATTTACAGGATATAATGAGTAAATTATTGAGAGACATGTTTTGATGTGATATGACAATATCACAATTTAAAAATGTAACGAGAACTAACAATCAAACAAATCATTAGTTTAGTTTACAGTTACTTAAAATAATTTCTATATATTACAAAGAAACAGTTGTTCAAAGCTGCCTAATTTTCTATGATTCATTAGTTGATATCGGTTAGTAACAAAAATCATCATCTTAATGATATACGCCTATACAATTTTTAAATTCAAAAGTGTACGTCTGTGCATTTCAAAAGACAAATGTTATTGTCTGATTGTAAAACATTATAAGTTTAGTCATTTATTCATGTCTATCTTTCTGGAATATTAAAGAACGGAAAAAAAGAAAATATACATCGTATATGAATGTCAAATGGTAATAGAAAATTAATTATTTTTAAAAACTTTCCATCAATTTTGATTTTAGGAAGAAAAATATATCAGTATAGGAGATTATTAAGTTTTTGACTGAAATCATGAAGTGATTGATATTAGGCCACCACTGATAACCTGGAAGCGCTGGACGGTCATTTCATCTTATTGTAGGACCTGTGGGTTTGAATCCCGCGAGCGGGACAGTTGATGCGCACTTCTGAGGAGTCCCACGATAGGACGAAACGGCTGACCAGTGCTTTCAGGTTTTCAATGGTGGTCTTACATCAATCAGTTCATGATCTCAGTCAAGAAAAAAAATAGTCAAAGAAATTTACATTTTAAAATTGAAATGTTTTATAATTGCTATTATGAATGAATTATTTTAAGTGTATCTATTAGAGGAGATGAAGTCTATTTTATTAATTTAATACGAACAATAAAGTAGAATAAAAGACCGGAATTGATCAAATGGCATTGTAAATATCACACAAAAGAGGGAAAAAATGTAATCTCTTTTTCTAGAAAAAATGTTGTTTTTCTCCTACTTCTATCTCTACATTATTTTATTAGGCTTTATTATAATTGCAGAAAATAAATTGGTAAAAAGAAAACCTGATTTTTCATAAATAGATCTGATGGAATACTGGAGATATTCAGAATAAGTTATGATTTAAATCTGCTTCGGATATTCTAAATGTTGTCAAGGCATTAGAAAATACCATAATAAACAAATTGAGGTCGGAGTAAAATTACATTATTTTCATACAACCGAATATCCTGACAACATGAGCTTAAGAATAACACTTTAAATCTGTCTTGGGAAAACTTCAATAATACATTAAATTTACTCGATTACAAATGATTTACATCATCCTATTTTTGATATTTTTGACTGATATTCGATCAGTCTTGCTTCGGGATATGAGTATCCTGTAGCTAGCCACATTCCATTTATTCCATGTCAACATTAAATTCATGTTTAAATCGATGTGAAATATTTAGGATGGAACTTTATTTCTTTAAATCATTAAACTAATAGTTATAAATAAAAATTATGGCATACTCACTACATATACGATTTAAGACCGATTGGATTGTGGTAAAGTAGCGAATTTAGTATACCATTTTGGACAAATTCATCCAACAATCATCAATTTAAGATATTAACTTTTGATGGAACAGTTACTGAATGATCCCTTTAGATAAATTACAACGTATGGGGCTGTACACAAATATCCTAACCATAGTTATCCTAATGAATAGTCAGAAAAATAAAACAGCAACTTCAATCAATTAAACATTTAGTTCTATCGGGCACTAGCCTAATGACCAGACATAAATTAAGTGATTAGCTGACTCATGCGGTGTATATATATGTTGGAAGACTGAAATGTCTGATTTACCTCATGGTGACACATATGATTCAGTCTACCGTAACAATTACTCATGTTTGTCAATGTTAGTTGTATAAACTAACCCATGTATTGAGCAAGCTAGTCGATTGAATGAGCAAGAAAATTTTAGAATTTAAGTATCTAGCTTTTTGTTACAGGTTTAAAATATGATAAATTTGCTTGCACTCAAATGTGGACATTGTTATCTAAATGTTTCAGTTGTCTTAGCGACATATGGAAATTATTATTACTTACATGAATCATCCAATTAGTAGTCAAAAAGAGGAATTTTGTTTTCAACATTGTTTACAGTTTTAAGTCAGTAGGATGTCTTAAAATGATGGTCATCCCAATTACCGTTAGGTAATGGTTAAATTCAAAATATATTTTGTCATATTTGAGATCTGTAAGTTGTACTCATGACTTCGAAGGTCTAACATACTGCTACTTAAACGATATGGTACAGCACAACTTTCCTAAGCAATATTGATTCTGATGTTTGATAGCTTGGTTTTCTTCATCAAATAATAGATTTGTCAGCATCCGTACAACACTTTTTTCCATTGGGATTCGAACATAATAGGACCAGTGATTTCGGATAGTTATTAGGACATCTACATAGTTTTATACTTACTGACATCTGTTACCCTTCGTGGAGGCCGCCCACAAGCACTCTCCGTCCAACCCTGTTTGGGTAATCCTTTCCAGATGCTATTCATTCTTTTTATGTCTGTTTCCAAACTATCAACTATCAACTGTGTGTTCATTGGCCCCTTTTTTAAAGACTTTCAAACATTTACACTTTCACTCAGAATTCAAAATTACCACTTATACAATTCATTCTCAAGAAAAATCAGTAAATATATCAGTCATCTTTTCAGACTTTAAACTCAGAAATCAATAAATCACTATAGGGAAAATGTAACACAGTAAAACTGTGTTTATTTTAATTCAAAAGGTGTTCAATTTTACGATAACTCAATTTCTATTTCAAATCACTGGGATCAGAATTTTCATGAATATGCTCGAAAAACAAAATACTTTATAAAAACTTTTAAATTAAGTTAGTCCTGTAAACTGAAAAATATAACAACAGTATTTTTGAATCAAACCCATGTTAACCAGTTATTCTACGTTTCAATGGGCAATCCTTTCCAGCACCATCCAGTTGTTATTCATCATTTTCATATCTGCTTCTATCTCCCAATGTAATGTGTTCTTTGGCCTTCCTCTTTTTCGCTTCCCTTCAGGATTTCAAGTCAGGGCTTGTCTCGTGATGCAGTTTGATGATTTGCGTAATGTATGTCCCATCCATTTCCATCGTCTTTTCCTAATTTCCTCTTCAACTGGAAGCTGATTTGTTCTCTCCCACAGAAGGCTATTGCTGATGATATCAGGCCAATGTATGTTGACTATCTTGCATAGAAAACCATTTATAAATACTTGCGCCTTCTTGATTATGATTGTAGTAGTTTCTCAAGTTTCAGCTCCATACAGCAGAACTGTGTTGACGTTGGTATTGAAGATTGTGACTTTGATATTGGTTGAAAGTTGTTTTGAGTTCCACATGTTCTTCAGTTGTAGGAATGCAGCTATTGTTTTGCCAATCCTTGACTTCACATCTGTATCAGATCCTCTCTGTTCATCGATGGTGCTTCCCAGGTGCGTGAAAGATTCAACATCTTCCAGTGTTTTGCCATCAAGTGTGATTGGATTAGTGTTGTCCGTGTTGTATTTGAGGACCTTGGTTTTCCATTGTGTATTGAGACTGCTGCTACACTACTTGTCTTCATCTGTATTTGTTCGTGTGTATGGGATGGATTGGCCAGGTCATGTACGAAGGCCAAATCATCTGATTGATTTTGAGCTGTTCATTGTATTCCGTGCTTCCCTTCAGATAAGGAGGTCTTCATAGTTTAGTCAATCACCAGAAGAAAACGGGAAGGGGAGAGTCAGCAGCCTTTTCTGACTCTGGTTCTCAATTTGAATGCACCTGTCAGTTGTTCTCCGTTCATGACTTTGTACTGTAGTCCATCGTATGAATTTCGTATGATGTTGACGATTTTTTCACGTATCCAGTTTTCTTTTTTCTGTAGTTATCAACCCTTTTCTAATTATGTGTACATGCATGATATATATTATGAGAAAATTTCCACCATCATTTGGAATTTCAAATTCAATTTAAGAAGTTCCTTATTACATCAAATTCTTTTAATCTAGAATAAAGAGGAAGAATGTATTTGTAAAATCTCAGCGAAAGAATCTGAAGAAAATCCAACGTTTTGCCTGGCAATCTGGTTCAAGCTTTTTCAATGAAAACATAACCAAACAACAAAATTATATATAATTTTTATCGTGAAACTTTAAACAATTTAAAGATTTGATCTGAAATAATGCAGAAAATTTCCAAAAAGTTGCCTGTATAGGGATCTGTACAGTGAGGTCATATTTTATCATTTGGAAGATTTTGCGTTCATGCGGTTTAATGAAACCAGTGAAAAAACGTAAACTAAATCATAATCAACACAAAAACTGGAATAAGTTTAGTTTATCTCAACATATTTTAGGTCATCAGCAGACCAATAAACTGAAACAGTAACAGGGCGATAAATAATCCGAAATAATAAACAATAAACAAATAGTTAGAAGAGAATACATGAAAGTTTATATGTATGGCGGAAAACTGAAACAACAAGATGTAGAGAAAGACGAAGATTAGATACACCTGGGTCACTTTGATAAACTCTTAACCATGTGACTCAATGTCTTCAACAACCGATCGTCGATATCATGCGGGGTATATGTATTAACACGGCTTGGTCCAACAGTGCATGACCTTACAAACTGATATGAAGTAATGGTTTGACCACTACTAGTTTTTTCTAATCTACTTCTAAATCACGCAGCTTGATAAACAACTAACTGTGAGGACATCCAAATTTTAACAGTAGAAAAATTTAAATGAATGTTATGAAGAACAGTAAAGTTATATAGTTTTGCAGAGTAAATCCTAAAGTTACAATCATAAACAAATATCTAGAAAAAAAACTGGTTTTTAATTAGCTAAAATGTTAATGATGGTTTATTGGTGAAAATTCAAATTACGCAGATACATGTGACCACTTTATGTTTATTACTAAGATGTAATCACATGTGAATTCAAGTTCATATAAATGATAAATAATAAATACAGATTTTTATAAAATGCCTTATAAAGATGCCAAATCATTAACACTGAAACACTACCAACTTTACAAAATAAAAGTTGCTTCAGTTTATTTGTGCTTAAAAAAGCACTAACATTTCAACTTCAAACATACTAGATATATATCAACTCCTAATAATTTAGTGTAATCAGGTCAAAATTATTCCAGAAGTTATCAACTGATGATTAACCTGTTAATTCTAAATGTAGTTTTCTAAATAATAGTTCAACCATCTGAAAAGTGTTGATATATGATTTATGCACATTTAAAAATTCTTTGAATTAGATCCATTCTAATTCCTCGTTTCTATGTAAAACCAACAGTTAAATACAATTCAGTCTATTTTAAGATGGACAAGTGATTCGAAATAAAGCAAATCAATGTAAATGTTAACATTTTCCTGAACTGATTTCGTTTATTTGAGACTCTGAAAGTAACAACTTGAATAAAAATTTTGCTTAAATATTCCTAACAAAACAGCTTAGAATACAATATCAATGTGTGGTTGTGGAGATTGTTAGGTTTTTGATTGATATCATGGATCAATGAATTTTAGACTACCATTGAAAACCTGGAAACACTGGACGGCCGTCTCGTCCTAGTACGCGATTCCTCATCAGTGCGCACCAACAATCCCGCAGGCTGTGTTAGAACCCAGGACCTTTGGTCTCACGCACTAACGCTTAACCTCTGGACCACTGCACCTGCGTACAACGGTGTTAATGTCTAACTCCAACCAATCTATGAAATTGTGATCACCTTCCACTGTCTGAGATTGATACCTGTCTCTACCTGACACGGATTACCCCGTTGGTCATAGTTGTGGAAAAGTAAATGAAGCCGTACATATATGCTAGTACCTATCAGTATACGAAATTATTAATATTTCTGTTTGACTGTCAAGCTGTTCGATAGTCAAGAGAAAATGCAGTAAGGATTGTTGATAAGCGTTTATAAAATTTAAACCGAATCCAAATTCTGATAACTTCCAGAATCATGGTTATAAAAACCAAACCGAGACAACGATAGAACCCTAATCAAATGAGTAATCGTCATTTAGTTTCAAAGTAGTTATTAGTTTGAAAATAAAGGTTAACAATTCACACTAAACTTGATAATAACAAACCTATTTTAAGCTGCATATACACTTCAGAAGACGTGTTATGTTTTGAGTGTGGTGAATAAGATGAAAAATATCTTTTAATGTCTATAGTATATCTGACAATATATATCATACGTAGTTAAAATTACATGCAGGCCAGTGACTCACTCTAAGCAAGATTCCATACTGATATATAAATTAATAAATTAAATCGGTGTTTGTAATAAAAACAACTTTTTCATGACTTACTTCCCGTTTCGCTTATAGTTTGTATACTAAGGTATTCACCATCGTAATTAACACCAGTGCATCTTTGATCAAAATGCATTACCATTTTTACTATTACAGATTAAACAAATCAACCAATCATAGCCAACTTAAATATGATTGGCTGAATTGAAGGTCAGTCATGAAGAGAAGATAATCGAGTTTTTGACAACAGTAACTTATCCTTGTCTTATGGTATCAGTTGCAATACATATTGAGAAGAACTTTTCATAATGTATGCTAATGTTGAACAAATTTCTCTCCTCCCTTAAATTGTTTATCGACCGTGTCTATGAATCCATATGAAAATGATCAATAATAACCATAAGTCTATAATTTCTGAATCTGAATCATAATGTATTTCTTAATTTTGTACAGAAAGTATATTTAACCTGATATATTAATTCATTTTCCTTACTATTTGTAAAAATTTAGGCCATGAAAAATGTTTTCAAGTAACATTAAGGAAAATTTAATTTAAACAATCCTTCCGTTCTTTGTTATTCATATCAAGGCTAATTTCTGAACTCTGGTAATGGAACTCAACAAGATGATCTTATCGAACAAAACACAATATATAGATTGTGCAACAAGTTTGAAATATTTAAAGCATGAATTACTTCATCTTCCTATTGTTATTTAATTTGTTGAATACTATTTACATAATACTTGGATGAACTAGGTTATTTGCTAATCAAATAAATATAGAAAGCATGATTATGATAAATGAACTAGTGGATATTCTTAGCGAAAATCTTTCTACAAAGTTATAACCACAAATTTTGAGAACTATTTTGCAAGTGAATGATGAACTGTCATGCTGTTTATTTATATCCCAATAAATTCATTTCGTTGTCGTGCCATTTATTCTTTATTTAAAAGAATCAGTTTGAAATCTTCACTAGCACAAGGAGAGAAATGTCTGGCTTTTCCGGTTATTCAATCTATATTGAACGTGGTAATTTCACTTAGGGAGTCAGTATTTCCTTTCTCATAACAGCATGATTCATGGTTTGTCTTTCTTGTCCATCTTTCTGTCATAATATCACGCCACAGTTTATTAAGTATTCACTAATAGGATTTTTTCAAGAAGTTAGGGTGATTTTGAATTGCACCTTGTCAACGTACAAGTTAAAAGCTGTGTACTTTGTCCTTATTAAATAATGCATTCTTACATCTAAATAATATATGCTGTTCCTTTGTTTGCTGTATGATAGCCCTTTCCAGGCCTCACTCTGTAGTATATTACAAGGTGTGGGATAAAAACGTGAATTGAGTCAAAAAGATCTTTTACAACTATTTAGTTTTGTCAATCACAGGACTGAATGAAAAATGTTTGTTGTGATAAATCGTCTTTCCATCCTACCTAAGCCACGGTAGTTTGTTTGGCAGGAAGACACTGATCACAAAATCGTAGTTTTGGTAAGATACTTCATAATGAGTGCATTGTCGGTACAAATCTCAATCCTCATATTGTAATTTCAAGTACCTCCTGTGAGATGATCACCACTAGACTAAATTCAAACGCTAAAGGAACTGACAAAACCTACCTAACCATATAAATAAACTAATAATGAAGACAGTTTAAAGTGGACATTCCAAATTGTTTTAAGATCTAGGTTATTATATTTGATTGTTGACTCGTTAATGAACGATTTACTGGTAAGCAGGTTTCTAAGTTCGCGCACACCCAAAGTTTGTACTTCATTAATGTATATCTAAATATTCTGTCTGTTAGATAATGAGTCTGTTTTCCTGAAGTCTATTTGGTCAATATCCAAAGCCTTAATACAATGAGAGAAAATCTTCATGTCATTTCAAGTATCTTATCAAATCAGTTAGTATGATTACCAAAATAAAAAAAGGATTATCAGCAAAACGTATACAATAAAATCAACACGTTGGCGGTAACAATTGAAATGGGTATATTCGGAATTCATTTTTATGACCTAAATGTTATTTTTATTTGATCATTTATTATCTGATAAATAACTCACAGTCATATCACAAAACTGAAGATCAAGCTACATGATTAACAATTTTTTCACATGAAATCAGCTAAGCAAAAAGCCGTTAATCGTTTTCATGAAGAAATTACCAGTTAATTACTTCTCAACAGTTTAAACTACCATAATAACCACAAAAACCCTTTTGATATATACTATTTGTTTATAACAAAACTTATCTATAGTTTTCTCAAAGAGGAATTAAACACCTACCGTAGGAAAATAGTAGACAAAAATAATTTGAGTCGAAGAAAATTATTTCAAACAATCTTATTAAGCTTGAACGAACTCAAGTTAAAAGGTTTAAACAGAAGTCATGACAAATTATTCACTGAAATTGAAATTTATCACAATTATATAATGGTCGTTAAAAGCAATTATAGAATTTTTACACAGTAAAGATTGTTTAGATGTCAGATACGCTAATTAGATATTTGATGATGACAATCTTTTACTTAAATGATCAAAATTAGGAACTGTTTTATAACAAATCTAATGAAGATGAAGAAAATGAAGTTTGATTATATATTCGGCAGTTACTGGGGTTGTATTCCGATTTGGTAATATCAGCTACATGTTTCTGTGTTAGTGACAATGTTCATATTACTATTCAAATTAAGTATAATTGATAAGATAGATGTAACTTATATGTTATAAACAGTGCTTTAATGAACCTTATTCATCAATAATTAGACTAATTACACTCATTCTTACGTTTATACCATGAGAAAGATTGTTATGTGATGAAAAGATGAGGTATCTAGTGGATGTTCATAAACGATAACCTTTGATGAAAAATACTATTTTTCGCTTTACACAAGGTCATTTATATTATGTGAAATTCGTGAAATTGTTTTGATATTTTATTCAATAATCTATTGGACAAGTGGATTGACTTTAAAAGAAGCTTGTGCTTTATATATATATATATATATATATATATATATATATATATATATATATGGTTCACTTATCATCAATCCACGCTACTAAATTAAAATGCATATACGGGTCATCTGAAATTGTTGGTTTGTATGTTAATGTTAAAAATGTAACTTTTCTTGTTTTGTTTTAAATAACGAAAAGTAATGAATTCTAAGAAACAATTATTTTAATTTTTTTCAAGAATTAGTTTATACTTCGTTGGTCTTATTAATTTTTTGCCTTAGAAAAGTATTTTAATATAGTAGCGCTAAACAATTCCTCATAGTAATGGCAAATGAACATCTGACATTGGCATTAACCATCTCAATTGTACTGAACACGACACTAAATGAAGGAGCTCAGTTCAGCGTTCACTTTAAATCAGTATAGCGTAGAATGCCTCTCCTCCAATATAAATTGCCAGCTTAAATTCACACATCACGATACGTTCGAATTTCTTCCAAATTTATCTTCTCACTTAGTCGTCTTTATCCTCTCGTACCGACTTCAGAATCATTTTGTTAGGAGAACCTTGAAGAACAGTACTGTAGAACCCTAGGGCATCTGACTGCTCATCAACCTGTACTTTAGTCGACAGTAAGGTCTTGACCTTGGATTTCGGATTAAAAATGCCAACCGAGTTGTTTTAATGTATAGACATACATATAATTTATTATGTTCATATTATATAATATATTATCTATATATACTATTACAGATATGTATAGTTTTTGACTGTTAGGTCTTTTCTTTGGGAGCTATATATCTGAAGTTCACGTAAAAGTCCCCTAGATAAATGATCGGTTATCCAGTAGTTTGTGAAATCAATCTTTTTATCAGAACAAGTACGAAGAGTAAGCCAGTTTATTAAATATAGAAAGATAGTCAGAAAGTGTAAAAGTAATGAAATGAAGGAGAGATGTTCCAAGTTGAAAGCAACGCACCAAAACATTGTCAGTTTGTTTGGGTTAGATAAGTGATAGTCTAACAACAAAAGTGTGGATTTGGTGTTAGTGGATATAAGTAGTATGGAAATTGGAATACATCCCAGAAGAAGATTGAAATAATTCGATTGAAAAGAACAGAAATGGAAACAGAAATTATTTGTTGTGACAACACAATTGAAAGAATCATGAAGCATGTGAAGAAAAACCTATGGAAGAGGTGCAAATTATATATTTAAAGTATAATTTCCATATTTTAGGTAGACACTCTGTAATTTCGTGTTCAACAGTAAATTGCTCTCTTCCATTCAAATTCTTGTTTACCACATAGGTATTCGATTCTATTTTATTCTTGAAAATTTTCAACAAGTACCTAAAATTTTTGATTAACGCTTTGGTCATATGACTCGCACAACAATCTCGTATTCATTTCATTGATTTTTCTAGGATCATTTCAGTAAAAATAAGAGAAAATTATCACCTGATAAAATAAAAGGCACCAATCAGAATTGTTTATTTATAAGATTATTATGAAAATAAGAAAGTAAAATTAATCGCTTAGCATAAATGAATAGTATTTTACCACATAGTGTTACTTCATCGTTAGGCAAGGTTGCTTACTCCCACCCTTTCTCATTCTCCTGGTGATCGACTGGATCATGAAGACGTCAACATCTGAAGGGAAGCACGGGATACAATGGACATCTAGGATGCAGTTGGATGATCTAGACTTCGCAGATGATCTGGCCTTCTATCCCAAACGCAACAACAAATGCAGGAGAAGACGAACAGTGTGGCAGCAGCATCAGCAGCAGTAGGTCTCAATATGCACAAAGGGAAAAGCAAGATTCTCCGATACAACACAGAATGCAACAATCCAATCGAAATTGACGGAGACGATTTGGAAAATGTGAAAACCTTTACATATTTGGGCAGCATCATTGATGAACACGGTGGATCTGATGCAGATGTGAAGGCGCGGATCGGCAAAGCAATAGCAGCATATTTACAACTGAGGAACATCTGGAGCTCAAAGCAACTGTCAACCAACACCAAGGTCAGGATTTTCAATACAAATGTCAAAACAGTTCTACCGTATGGGGGCAGAAACCTGGAGAACTACGTAAGTCATCATCCTGAAAATACAGGTGTTTATTGACGGTCGTCTACGCAAAATACTTCGGATCCGTTCGCCGGACACTATTAGCAACAACGTACTGTAGGAGAGAACGAACCAAATCCCAGCGGAGGAAGAAATCAAGAAGAAGCGCTGGAGGTGGATAGGACACACATTGAGGAAAGCACCCAACTGCGTCACAAGACAAGCCCTCACATGGAATCCTCAAGGCCGAAGGAAAAGAGGAAGACCAAAGAACTCATTACGCCGAGAAATGGAGATAGACATGAGAAAAATGAACAAGAATTGGATGGAACTAGAAAAGAAGGTCCAGGACAGAGTGGTTTGGAGAATGGTGGTCGGCGGCCTATGCTCCATTGGGAGTAACAGGCGTAAGTAAGTATAAAATATTTTTGTCCATGTTACCCAAAGAATAGTCTCACCATGTCAAATTGATTTATTAGTTCTTATAAGATGATAACTGTGAATAAACACTTTTTAAATAAAAAGAGTAAATAAGAATATCTTTTATTACAGAACGGATGAAATGTGACTTATATTAGAATACAGGACGAGCATTTTGTCCTATCTGGGACTCGTCAACTGGACGTCTCTGAAACTAAAAATCGGTTTCCACTCCAAGACTCGAACTAAAAACCATTTACCTCAAATACTATCGAATTATCCACTTAGTTACTGAATTCAAATAGTCGCTCGCTTGTTTAATGTGCACAAGATGCTCATTTGTAAACCAAGACTGATCAAGTTTCAGTCAAAAATATCAACAATCGGATGATAAAAATCATTTAAAATTGAATTAAGTATCTGTTATTATTAATTTCTTGAAGTTTATGGTAGACCGCTAAGTTCAACATTGAAAATGTAACTTATAGCTATAAAAGGAAAAAAATTAGAAATCAATAAATGATAAATCGGATATTATCATCTGGTGATTGATCGTTTAACCAACCTTAATTATGATTTGTAGACTATATGTGTTTCGCTGAACAAAATCAAAAAGAAGGAACGAATTGAGCGAAGAAACAAAGAAGGAATAAAATTTTAACGGATGCTCAATAGGATAGTAGTTACGTAAGAATCAAGAGATGAATGTTGAGAAGTTATAAGGCTCAAAAGCAATAGAAACAAAATTACAAAAATTTAAAAATAAAATAAAATAAAAAATAAAAAAATGGAAGAAGTATGAAAAATAGTTCTTCTGACGGAAATTTTATACTGAAGGCCAAGGCAGAGAAAGTGGTTTTACGAATTTCTTTTTGGATGCAAAAGTCAGGTTTGTGAACATTAAAAAGCTTTTAGAAGATAAATTAATTTCTATACAATTTTTTCTATATCAAAAATGAAAAAAGAAATCGAAACATTTCGAATCCTTAAATATACAATAGATAAATAGCCTTTATATTTAAATATAGTTTTGATATTTAAAAGAATATAAACAGTTTAATTAAATTGTTTTCCTTCTCTTTCCTATCACCTTTCACATTAGTTTTGTTTTTCATAAAGAATTTTAAACAGAAAAGGAAAGCACTAAATTTTTTCATCAGTTTTAATATTTGCCAAAATCATACGGCATCTAAATATAATAAATTAATCCCAAGGGTTTAAATTGCTCTTTCACTAAATTGGAAATCGATTGATACATGGAAATAAATTTTTAATGATTAGTATTAAAATGTTTAAAGTATTTAACTCTCAAGACATATATTCGTTAATCCATTCATAGAATAGTTATCCAATTAGTTTAGCTACCTTGGATATCAAATATATCAAAGGAATTTTCTGTATGTAGTATTGATATGAAAAGCTGATTGTTTTGTAGTTTCTGCTGGACTCAATTTTCTTTTATCCGGTAAGTTTTAAACATTTCTGAAGATCAGGTTAAAACGAAAAATGATCAAATAGTCTGTGGTGTGTGCTACTTATATTGACATAAGTAGCAGATGATGTTAGTCGTGAACAGAATGTCTGACAACTGAGAGACAAGAGGATAAAACTGTAAAGAATGTAAACAGGATGCAATTTGTATGAAAATGCAAGAACAATGAAGTCTGAGTCATCATGAGACATTTGATGGACTTCTTGCAAATTAAGCATTTACTTTATGATTGTTAGATTTTATTAACAAGTCCTGTAATTTTGTGTTAAATACATTCGATTGTCCCCACCCGTGTTCTGTTCACTACAAGTTTATTTCTACATTTAAATGCTCAGATCGCTTTTAAGCGTATAGAATTCAATTATCTATGAGAATAAGTTAGCACAGTGATGGGAAATGATTCAACAGTCGAACTTCCGAACAAAATGTTTTTACTGATATCTGTCATCACTGTATTCACAAATGGTTATGAATTCAGAAGAAATACGATGAAAGCATAGCGGTGTACTAGTGTGCAGCACAAAAGCCATTATTAGTCAGCGTTTTATAAATGTGAGACGATGTTCTCAGCTTGATCTATCATGTAAATTACCCAAGGAATACTATTCACAAAATCATATTTTGATGGATCTTTCATCAAACTTTACTTGATTTCTTTCTAATTTAATTTAGTTATTGTGTCCAGCACAAGGTAATATATATATATATATATATATATATATATATATATATATATATATATATATATATATATATATATATATATATATATATACTCAGTGCTACCAAAAGACTCTGCATTTTATCAGCGTCTTTGCGAAACAGGACTATGTAATCTATGTATTCTAAGTCGATAAGTGGACCTACTGGCAGGAGATTAACGCCCCGAAAATTCAGTCAACGAGAACGTTATCTCCAGAAGTCGGTCTATGATGAAGTTGAACATTTATTCTCAACACTGTATACCGTCATATATATATAGTATCATACATGTTTTGGTAACAACTCATCAAATTTTAATTAGGCATACATAATTCAACATTTTAGAGTACATTGACATCTGGATGACATAAATTTTAGTTCTGTTTCAAGTTCGAATGATAATATTTTTACTGATAACCTTTTGTATTTATAAACCAAAAGTACTGTTTTAATCAAAGGTCAAAATTCGTTAGAAATGACCTTAAAAGACCTCTTCTGAATAAGCTAATTTTTTAGTAGTATCTCAAACGATATATTTCAATTATGAATTGAAATAAAAACATACAAGTGATCACTATAAGTAGATGTTTTTATAAGAAGCTTCTAAGTCTCATTAAATAACGACGATTTTATGAGTGGGAAAATGGTTTTATCACGAACTAGCACGAACTGGGAAATTATCGCAAAGTATTCAAATTGTTCTTATCTGAGTCTCATGGGAAGTGAAATACCAGGATAATACACAAAATTGATGTCATGATTTTCAGGTCACCTGACGATCCAGACATTCTCAATCCTTCTTGAAAATCGACTGTAGTTAAAAAAGTGTTGAAAACAGGGTCTTGACACGCCAACTCAAATGTATTATTGTAAACTTGAAGGCTGAAAGTCTGAGGTTCATTCCGCAAGGCGTCGTAGGGAAACATAAAATGGGGGAGGTATGGATTATTCCTTCATTTCGCTACTATTGTCAGTTTTTGATGAAATCTACTCTGAATTGTGCTGTGCAAATATAAATAAACATCAGCTTATTATTGGAGAAGCTAATTACAACAAAGGTTTGCCAGGTGGATTAAATAAATTGGCTTAACATTCAATATGATTTAAATTTCTAACTGGCTTTTGGTTTAAAAATATTGAATAGTTCAATTTTTGTAAGAAATTAAATTGCTAATCCTTATTATCATTTGTCTAAATCCATTTGTCTGTTAAGTGCTACGGTTAAACTATATCAATGCATCTCCTTTGATAAAGTAACTTTAAATGACTTTTATCAAGTTGTAAAGACTACGACTAACTCGATTTATATGATAGTTTCAAGTTTAATGATTAAAAATTCTACATACTACTTTCGACAAAATCCAGGCTCATAACTAACGGCATATGTTACATTTATTGATAATGTATAGCAGTAAAATGCAATTATTTCAGTCTTAGTAAATCAATTGAACAGACGGATACAATTACAAATTAACTACTTAGAATCCTAACCATTCGTGTTTAAACTAAGCTACAGTTGAACATTTATCAGTGAAAATTTAGTAACTAACAATAAATTTCTCCATATTCTTGAAAAAATGTATGAGAAATCTATGTAGTTTGGAATCCAGATACGTGGTTTTACTAAAAACATTCTTACAAATAGTGTAAATGTGTAATTTGAAAATCATATGATTTCTTAGTAGTAGATAAAAGTGTGTCATACACCGCTATCATATTACACATCTGGTACATATATAATGTACAAATGGTAAACTGGACTGATGTAAATTTTGATACAAATGTACTAGGGTGATTCTTTTCAGTTGAAGTTATGTTTGGTAAACTAATTCAATAATTGAATGTTCAGAGATTTAAGAAAACATTATCAATGTCACAGTAAAAATACCTACCACTTTTACAGTTAGTCTTTTTTTGGCACAGGATAAAGTACTGTGGAAATAAGTCTTTTGAAAGGTTATCTTTCGTGGATCCAAACGATATATATATATATATCGTAGCAAAATAAATTCAGTTACTATGTCAACAGAACCAAACACTGGAACAAGAATGAATTTCCAAATCCTGATTAAGAATCACAAGAAATAAGTTCCGAGAATTTTTCAAAGAGGAAAATTTAATGTCGATTATTATGTTAAGCTCATATACCTCATTCTAGCTTTCGAACAGACCAATCTATTCATTGTACTTGAGTCACATTTTGACCTTGACTGTTTTTACATGAGCGTATGTGTGTGTACATTTCTTATCCTAATCATCACATGTCTGTCGCTTATTTTCGTGTGACTAAATATTGATTAACTCCTGCCTTCTCCACTGCGCATCGTTTCGCTCTCTCTTGTTCGCTTCCTTCGCTACGTCTCTCTGATTATCTGTTCCGATCAACGATTGCACAAAATATAAGTATTGGGAAATCCACTCTCTTTATTTGACTTATTTAATTCCGTTATTCACTAACGCAGTCTAAGTCGATAACTATATACGAGGATAGCCGACATATCTATTTCAATAACATTCATACGACCAAACTGGAGTCAGATTTAGGGCCACTAAAGAAAAAACAACTACGGAAAACCAAACCGATGTAATAATGCTTTTTTGAACATTAAATATATCATGTACAATCAAATAATAGATGGGAAAAAAATTGAAAATTATTTCTCTGGTAAATACTGAGTTCATGTGAAGGCTCGGAATCTTTATGAGATATCACAACAGATTGCAATGAGATATGTTACTGCCCATATGACCTAAAAATTGCGATCATTCTATCACTAGACTATGTTCAACTATAGTTTCATAAATATAAAATTAGATGAGTGATGTTTTATCCACTTAGTGTTGCGATAAATTAATCTGACTTAACAGATGCATTGTATACATACGACAAGGGCGCCCTGCTTGAGCATCTGGGCTACCTGTTCCTGCCATCCAGATATTTCAGCAAGTTGTCTATTTTTGTTTGTTTTAATATATCAATATGTTTATTAATCGCATGATGTATTCTGCTGCGTTTCTGAAAAGTGTACAACCTTTCGTTGTCAAAGTTACAAAAAACTCAATAAGAGCCAATATGGTTGCTGGCAATATACAGCGAAAAGAATGCACATTATTCAGATGTTCATTTACTGAACTACTAACATCTAACTGGCGATCACTCAATATTTATCACCAGGACCGACCAAGAAGAAAGAAACGGAAACTTGTTGAAATACTTTACGCTGAGAATTCTATATTGTACCAAAAATATAATATTGAATAAAGCTGATAATAATAATAATAATAAATGTTATTTTGCTTCAATGCGAATATTCATCAATTACTTATCAAACCATGCATTTGTCACTAGAGGTCATATACTCCTGAATAGTTAAGTCGTTAAATTGTCAATAGTTTATTATACGGGGTAATAAAATCCATAAAACAATAAGATGTCACCGTGCTACTGTACATTCTTATTTACTCAGTAAAGCATTTTCAAGGTTCTGTCAACTGTTTTATAATGACGTGTTCAGTAGCCAATGCTTTCGACCTCTATATAATGGTGATATTTTATGACAGGAGCAGTTATTTGTATTTTTTACGATAATGAATTTTAACTAGCTTCAACTAACAATAAAAGCATATAATTTTGTTTTTATTCATCCAAGTTTATGCTGTACAACCGTATTTTGAAAAATGACAACTCTGTAGTTTTACGAACCTAGTCATTGATTCTTCACCATTCATTATTGTTGTCACACATTCAATATCCTCACCTCTCGGTGGTATTTGATAAAACACATAAACACTAAGCATAGGAGACCTAACTTATCTATCGACAGTAACAACCATTTTGAATATGTTGATTAAATTATGGAGAAAATGAAATTCTAAGAATCTTTTATTTAATAGTTATTCTTTTTGCATCACAATGTAAATTTATAAAATTAATTAATCATACATCCAGAATTCCATTTCCCTATGGGTTAACTGGTTGAGAAAATTACTGGAACTGTATAACTGATTTGAAATATATGTCTGTTAAATAAAAGGAAACAGAAAAAGTACCTGGACGAGACAGTATACACATTTCCTTAGCTTCGTACCTCTACAGTATAAAAGAAACCTGATCAAAACTCTTAGTTACCGAATAAGCACTGTTCTACGGATATAGTTGAAGAAGAGCTAAACAACTTGAGTAATACTCTTGGGGAGAATGGTTACCCTAGAAAGTTTATAATTAAATATATGATCACGAAGGTGAGAATAGGCGAAATACAAGTGGTGAATAAGAAATCCCTGTTCATGCGTTTACAATTCAGAAGGGATGCAGCTAGAGAAATATTAATTCAGAGATTACTCAGAACAATCCAAAAATCTTTCAACGCTGGAGAACTACGATTAGTGTTTTCTACGCGCTTGATGGTGACACTGAGGCTAAAAATATCAATTACATAGAATGACCATCTCATTCTGTATTTATCAATTCCACTGATCCTGTGGAGCAAGTTATATTGGTCGAAGTTCAAGGAATTTACATTTTCGTGCTCGCAAATACATCCCACGTGGCTAAGCAAAGGTCTGGTGAAGAAAGGTAACAGCTCGATATTGGCCCATTTAGTGCAAACTGGTGATAGTGCCAGTATAAACCAATCCTTTTTAATTATTTATCGGGTCAGTAATTTTTTGCCAACGCTTGTCCGACTTAAAGTCCTTCAAATAGCTGTAGCAGAAACCGGAACTACGCGCACAAAGAAACATATTCAACCGCTTCTTCTCCTCTTGCCAGCCTCAAGGCTAATTAATCAATAGTAATTTTAGCTATTGAATAACCTACATTGACTATTGTACTTATGACCTTCTGTAGTCAGATGTAATTGTCTCTGTTACCTTTATTCACTAATCTTTGCATTATTATTATTATTATTATTATTACTGGTTAAACATTCTTAATCTCCCCAATACTTGATTCATTTACTCCTCATTCATCCCACCTCATTTTTACACAATATAGTCTTCCATTAAACATTTGATCGAATTGTAATTGCACTAGTTCTCTCACCCTACCTAACTCATATTTATTCTGATCATTGATCTTAAATATTCATCTAACATATAAGTTGATTCAAGTTAACAATCCATATGAGTCATTTCAACATTAACAATTCCATTCTATGTTGTTTGACAATCCTAAATTTACATGTTTTAAACGATGTACTTTGCCCTTAAACTGGCCATTTTTCGAATTATTAATTTCGACATATAATTGTAAAACCTGAAGAGAATTTGTCGAAAAGAATATTCTTCGTCCATATATTGCACTCATTTTTTAATTAGTTACATTTCTATGAATAATACATGTTTTCATGATGCTGTTAGAAAATGTGAAGTATCTAAATAGCGTTATAAACTTACTAATTCCTATTACCCATCATGAAAGAGCATAAGATGCTCACCAGGAATCCACATCGAACCCGGTCCTCGGCAATATCCCCAGTCTCTCCCAGTTGCTATTTATTCTTTTCGTGTCTGCTTCCAACTCCCGACTCAGGGTATTCCTTGGTCTTCCACTTTTCCGTTTACCTTCAGTATTCTAAGTTAGTGCTTACATTGTGATGCAGTTTGATAGTTTCTGCAATGTATGTTATATTCACTCCCAAAGTCTTTTCCTAATTCACTCTTCAGATGGAGGCTGGTTTCTTCTCTCCAACAGTAGGCTGTTGCTGGTGGTATCCAGCCAACGGATATTGAGTGTCTTGCGTAGACAGTTGTTTATAAATACTTGTACCTTCTTGATGAGGGTTGTAGTAGTTCTCCAAATTTCAGCTCCATACAGTAGAACTGTCTTGACGTTCGTATTGAAGATTGTAACTTTGACACTGGTTGAGAGTTCTTTTGAGTTCCATATGTTCTTTAACGGTGGAATTGCTGTCCTTGCTTTGCCAATCCTTGTCTTCGCATCTTCATCAGATCCTCCACGTTCATCGATGATGCTACTGTCCAGGTATGTGTAAGTTCCACATCTTTCAGATTTTCTCCATCAAGTGTGATTGGGTCAATGTTCTCCGTGTTGTATTTGAGCATCTTACTTTTTCCCTTATATATGTTGAAGCGTTATAAAGGAGTGATATTGACGATTAATCAATTTTAATATAATCGTAAATAATGATCTGATTTACCAACATGAAAAAATAGTACCTGGAGGATTCAGAAAAACTTTTACATTGATTACTCAGTAATTGTTATGTATTAATAGGAACTTTTGTTTTACATAAAACTAGCGAAATCAACTTTACTTCTGTAGTTCCATCATAATCCATTATTATTAGATCATATGATGTCAATAATTTCAGACCAATTGTAACGTAAGATTATTTTGCAAATTAATCTTTTGTGTTAGAAAATGTTAATTTTCCCTACGGTCGTTAATCTTTCCATAAAAACAACGAATATTCTGAAATTTCATCATCAAGAAATATATAATTAATAATTGTAATTAGTTGTAACATTTTGAAAATTTCACTAACAATCAGAAACAAGGTTTATTCCATGAGGATTTTATCTGTTGAATTAAAATGGTTGTCTGTTCCAAAATAACTGGATCAAAAACTCACATAGATGTTGACTACTTTAATAGATAACAATGAAGTTAAATAAAACATGGTCTTCTCATTATTCATTTTGTACTGAAGGGACACTCAGGTGGTAAAGAATACCTTATTATTCAGTGCAAAATTACAGAGTTCTTTCGTAAAATGTGAAAACCATACATTAAATACTCCACTTGAAAATCTTCCAACAACTATCCTTTACATCCTTCATGGTTCTTCCAAGTCTCAATTCATTTATGTTTCCCTTTCTGTTTTCTTCAGTTAAATCTTCTCAGCCTTTTGATTGCCATTTGACGTTCGACTGGTGTTACACACTACTTATGTCCGTCAACATAAGTAGCATACACTACAATAAGACTGAATATTTATAAGAAATTAAAAATCCAACTCAAAGAAACTTAGAAAATAAACAATGTTATCAAATATACTAAAAAACTATATGCATTCTAAACAAGTCATATCAACGCAATGACAATTTAATCTGTTCACTCAGAAATAACGCGATCATGATCAAAGATCCAAAGATCATAAATGTACACTGATAAACAGTCTTAAACGAAGATATTCATGACATCTTTCAAATGTATCGTCAATTCTTTCGTACTTCACTGCCAAAATTTGATGTTTGTTTTATCAGTAAGGGATTTTTTTTCAATGAACGAATAAATTATGATAATTTTGACTGTATTAAAAATTTGTAACGCTTGTCAACTTACCATGATATAAAAAAGGAAGAATGTAATTGTGAAATCTCAGTGAATAAATATAAAGTAAATCCAACGTTTCGTCTGGCAATCTAGTTCAAGCTTTTTATGACATATTTGATAATTGATATTGTCTAACAAGAAAACCATTAGTATTTAATTGTATAATAAACTGATTATACTACCGTATGGTAATAATTAACCTTCTGATGTTAAAATGTATAAAATGAGCTTGATATATAGTAATAAAATAGTCTTCATTCTATTATTTTACATATTTTAGCTTCCTCTTATTTAAAAACAGTTCGTTTAAACATTTAATAGGAAAAAAGATATTTGTAATAGCTTGTCATAGATTTTAGCAATAGCTACATATATCGACAGATATAAGTAGCATGTAACACCAATCGGAAATGGAAACCTTGGCAGCAGAAGGCTAAGAAGATCAAGTTGAAAAAAAAAACAGAAAGCGAAATAGAAAGGAATTGCGACATGGAAGGATCATACAGAATGTGAAGGACGAGTGATAGAATTTCGCAAATGAATTATTCAATGTATGATCCTCATATTTTATCAAAAGATTCTATAATTTCGTACTAAAGTACATTTGGTTGTTCACATTTATTCTTTAAAATAAATTAAATTTGTTCACTTTAAAAAAGCAACAATCCAAATCAATTTTACTACAAATTTAAGTTTATACGAATAGTTGTCAATATTAAAACGAATAGTTTGACAGAAATCGAGCGCCGAGTATAAAGAAGACATTATTTATGAAAATTATGTGTAAAATAATCTCAGTGTTTGGAATTTAAATAATCCCAACATTTCTTCCAGTAAACTTGTCTAAACTTCTTCAGGGTAATAATTAAAAATCGAAATTATCAAATATATAATGTTTAACAATCAAATCAAATGTATACTGTGCATATCCAATCAAATTCACATGTTGACTTCAGTAAGCAGGGCAACATGAGTCAGTTATATGTGAATCATGCGAAACGTTCACAGTGCAAAGACAAATGGATGAGTGAATTGTGTGTGTATGTATGTAAGTTTGAGATATTAATAGTTGATATTCAGGGTTAATTCGTTTTTAGATGAAGTAAAAATAAAAGTACAAGTAAAAAGTTGAAATCGTTCTTGAACTGTAGATGTACATGTAAAATAAGAACCATCAGCTCAGTGGTCTAGAGGCTAGGCGTTCGCCCGCGAGATCGATAGGTCCTAGGTTTGAATCCCGCTAGCGGGACCGTGGATGTGCACTGCTGAGGACTTTCATACTAGGAAGAAACGGCCGCCCAGTGCTTCCATGTTTTTCATGAATTCTTATGAATTCAACTATTAAACACATAATTATAATCCTGAAAATTCAGGTTGTTTAATAACTGCTAACTCAGACATTTAAAATAGGTATATGTGTTCATCTAATTACACTTCAATTTAGATTACTTATGATCGGCTTTTTCTAAACCAAAAGTTGCTATGAGTTAGTGTTTTGACAAATCTTTTTCAGGTTTTCCATGGTGGTCTAGTTTCAATTGGCTCATGATTTCAACCAGTGAAATTTCTAATAATCTCCACAAAACCCATTCTGATATTGACAATCACCTGCTCTTTAGTGACTGACCTCAGGAGACACCCCTGGAGTTCTAGTGAGGAGTCGTCACCAGTGGAGTTCAACGAGGTCTGTTGTGAGATAGGAACTCACTGAAGACAACGGTGTACGGTGGCGCAACTTCGTGGATTGGTTGAAGCTAGACATTAACACCGTTGGATGCCAGCTCAGTGGTCTAGTCGGTTAAGCGCCTGGCGCGAGACTGATAGGTCCTGGGTTCGAATCTCGCGGCGAGGGGCGGGATCGTGGATGCGCATTGCTGAGGAGTCCCATACTCGGACGAGACGGCCGTCCAGTGCTTCCAGGTTTTCCATGGTGGTCTAGCTTCAATTGACTCATGATTTCAACCAGTGAAATTTTTAAAAATCTCCACAAAACCCATTCTGATAATGAAAATCGCTTATTATTATCATCATCCTTTTAATGTATCAAATTTATGTATTCCTTATGAATACAATAACTGGAAAGTTTTATACATAACAGTACTTATGAAAATAATATAAATAGTTTACCACAAATCTACAGTCTTTATTGTTGAAACGAATAGACAGAAATTGTTATTTTATAAGTTCATTTCCTTTCCATTATTACTCTTCATTACAAAAAAGTATAATGAAATAATGTAAGTAAATAGTTCAGAAAATCTTCATTACTCTAAAACAACTAGGTATTGATTTAAATATTTTAATATCGATAGAGTTTATACTATACTACTATTTATGTAAATCTATGGAGCTATACTTGTATCATTACAATGAAACATACTTTTAACGTCAAGTTGATTACTTTGATATACACTCGATTGTTTATGGCATAGCTGCATATCTTTGACAGATATTTATTCTATGAATAATTTATTTCATCATTATTTACCCAAATTAAAAAAAAAACTACAATTTTCATCAATCTGAAAATATTAAACTAAATGTCAACTGAATTGTCAAAAAAATGTGAACATGAGAACCAGTGGTTAATTTTTTTCTCATGCTATAGTCATTGTAAATGTATTACACTGGATACAATCGATTTGCTCCTTTGTGATATTTGATGAAACATTTACTTCAAGTTACTTAATTAGATTAGTGCATAAAAATAAACATAAGGGATGCAAAATTACTAGCGTATCTATGCTACTTAAGGTCATTTGTATTATGCCTAGGACCCTGGTCTACGTTGTGATGAAATGTAAGGTATCGTTGACTATCACGTTAGAGATTTTAACAAACTATCTTATAATAATCTAACAGTTGTGTGTTCTTTTAAAACAAGATTTCTCACTTTGCAGATTTATAGATACAATTATCATAATTCATTTTATTCATTGAGGTTCATTTAAACCAATAAATGAGTAACGTGTGAAAATGTGAAATTTCATTTGATCGATAATGAGTGGTAAGTAGAAAAGAAAAAAAGTATTTGAGCCTCTTGTTATTCCATAGTATCAAGGCTCAGCCATAACCTAAATTAGTAACAACTCATATCATTATGAGCTGTTAAAATATATATGTTTAATTAATATATAACTGGTGAAATCTTGAATATTAGACGGGAAATTTTAAATTTAGACAGAAAAGAGAGATGATGAATGTATAATGTATGTCAAAATTCAAACAATACTGTTACTGAATATCAATAGATATCAGTCTATTATCAAGTTAATGTTAATTTACTGTTACAATTGCTTCGAAAATTATAATGAAAAAAGAAACAGTTTGAATAATAAACAAGTTTTGTAATATTAAGGTGAATGAATAGTATGATGTACGATAGTTGACAATGTAGTCGTGATAGCCGCTTATGATAATAGACTATTGAATTTGTGAATAAACCGAAAGAAACTTTTTCAAGAACAGCATGACTATCTAAAAGAACAAATATTTTCATTTGTCAGAATAATAAAGTAATATAAAAATTATTAACAGGAAATCAAACGTGATTCAGTATCATGTACAATCAAATGATATCAGTTTTTGAGTCATTTCATTTCTCAACGACGTTCGACCTGAATTCTTTTGTTTATTATAACGATACTACTAAACAAAATGGTATACACATTTTACTGAAATGTGAAATGAAAATGATGAAGATATCTACTTTTCAAACTAAATAAGTAACTCTTCAATGATTTACAAAAAATGTCTAATATACAGAAAACTTGTAAAATTTCTTACAACATAAAGTAACCGTTACTACTTTTAATAAAATTATTTAGAAGCGATAAAACGTTAACTAAAAGATTGACTTCTTACACCTTTTATACTTAGGGAAATACAAGACGTGAATAAACTAAATCTTATTTTACTCAATAAAATATAAAAATCAGAGGCTGACAGGTCCTGGGTTCGAATCCTACGAGGCGGGATCATGAATGCGCACTGCTAAGGAGTCCTATACTAGGATGAAAAGGCCATCCAGTGCTTCCAGGTTGTTCATGGTAGTTTAGCTTCAATTGACTCATGAATTCAATTATTAAATTATTACAATCTTCACAAAACCCTTCTCTGATTAAAATCAGTCATTATTCTTTCATTTATCTAAAGTTCATTGAAATTCAATAAGTACATGATGCACTTGTATCTTTCATATAAATTCGTTCCCAAGGTTATTTATGTTTGATAAACATTACTTATCGATTTTCTCCCATCTATAATCTAGTTACTGAAAGGGTATTTTGTAAATATTGTATAATAATAATAAAAATAATGTTTATTTTAATAAACAGACTGAACATAAACATAATTATAATTGATCCTTATGATCTGACCAAACTGCTTCATCCAAAGTTTTAAATATAAACATCATTCGCTAGCGTGTTTTTTTAAACCTAAGAAACGTTTGCATTTCAAGTGAACTATTAAGTAACAGAAAATTGCTTTAGTTGGCTTGATTATTACGATGAAATGTAATATTCATATAACAATAATTTGCATTAAGATTCTGAAATGGATCAATCCAGATATCCGTATTTAAAAATTTAATGTTGAATAGTATGACAAGAAACTATGTTCAAAATTACTTCATATGGAATGATCTGAAGAAGTCATTTATTTAACACTAAATATCCAGCAACTAACTGTTTTAATTACAGATAAATTGAGATAATGAATGATAACAATCCATGACCACTGATGTTAACTGTCATACGCTGAATTGACTAAACTTAGACATTCACCTCCTCTCGCTAGGCTTCGTAAACTTTAACGATAATAAATGTTATATAAATGATAGTTGACATAGTGCCGACTTCTTTAAAACATTAAGTATTACAGATGCACAAATGGTTTTCAGTGTGTTGAAGGAGTAGATACTAAACAATTATGACTAAATTCGTATATTCATAAAATCAGCCCCTTATATACCTTTACCATATCAGTTTTTGTGTAGAACGTTTTCTTTAGTGTTGAATCATGGTATCCCCTATGGCTATCCGATTTTTTATTATATTTACCTTTAAAATGATCATGCAACATCATATATCAAGCTTCTTGTTTGTAATTTCTGGTCTCTATTATATGATCAATATTTTGTACTCTCTAAAGTATCTATCTAGTCCTTCTACATACATATCATATGTACATATAACGCTGTTAATGGATCTCTAACACTTAATTGTTCACGATTAACAGTTTTGATTGCGCAACGATGTAATATCTTTCATTTTATTCAACACCTTTCCTAACTTCCATCACATTTGTAAATAAATACGCTAAACATAGTGAATTTATAATATTCTGTTTCAATAGTTGTTTGTTCTCAACTTCAATTCACAGTGAAAACAAGTTGTCTAAATTTAAGAAAAACTAGAACAATAGAATTAAAATTTAATTGATCATATTCATTTTAATCTTGTTAAGGGATATGTAAATGAGTTGAGTGTAAGCTGGCCTTGACGGTAACTAAGGTGGTACTTATATGTGACCACTAAATGTATACAATATCATGATATTTGCCACTTTATAGTCTGTTTTTTTGTATACCTTTATAGTAAGACACAACATTAGTTATTGTTTTGTCTGAGTGAATCTTAGTTATAGTAAAAGGTAAAGATTAAGAAATTATATAACTTTCTCATTTCTAAATAACCTGTACGCAATGTTGTTTTCAGTTTATACGGATAATTGTAATTCAGTTTATTTTAATAATCATATATTCTATTACTTTTTATATTTTTCAATTCACAAATCTACCGTAAACAAACGACTTTAATCGATTCGCATTATGCATAGTTCTCATTTCTATATTTCGATCCATTTGATAGGAGAGAGGAAACACATCCTATAATATATAGCTACCGATTGTCAACATGTGTGAATAAAACTTTGGTAATACGAATAAACTAAGCAAATAATTTTCATAAAACGTTGGAAACAGAAGCATAATAAAGCTTTAATATAATTCGACTGACACAGTGAATCAACACAGGTCTGATTTAATCAGAATTAACAAGTTCAAAGGTAGCTAAAACAGGACATTTAAAAAAAACATAAAAATATAAAGACATAAAGGCCCAACTCATCCTGTCAATTGCTTAACACAGTCTCTTACATGTCTTATCTATTCGAAAACTATTAAAACATTAATTGTTAGGCTGGTTCAAATTACTATCCATTCATTTTAGCCATGTTCGAGCATTCAACTACAATTATTTGTTAAGGCGACACAAAAAAGTCGAAGTAAATATATTTTAGTCGAACATTTGTCTACACTATCCTATATTACAATAAGCTAGGTTTTTACTATTGAGAAACCCTAGATTGGGTCAAAATGGCTGTCCAGTACTTCATGGTACCAGATGGTTATCTAATGATGTCTAGTCTTTAAAGTGAAACCCCAAATTCTGAAAGTTATTATTATTCAAAACTATTTTACAAAGTTTAAATTCCAAAAATGTACTTTTTGTGTAAAGTGTTATCACAGATGCCATGGAAACTGGAAACAAAGTATGCTATGGTCGTACATTTTACCATATTTGTTTATTCTAATGGATTGTAGACTGGCAAAAATGATGATCATGCAGCATTTGTATACTATCTTTACCAAGATAGGTCAGTCTAAAGTAACAGTTTTAATGTTTATTTGTTTATAAAAACATAATTTATCCATTAAAAATCATGAATTTACAGATTGTTTATAACGACATAATAGCTAACACGAAACTATGTTTAAATACTTTTTATTCTTTAAAGTCTTTTAATAAAAGATTTATTTTCATTCAATAAATAAGCATTAGACATAGTTGCTTATTACTGTTAATTGCCTGAATCGTTAATGTTTTGGCAGGACTTAAATTTTTCCGAAATAGATTTTACTATTGTCATTAAAAAAATCTGAGCTCCAAAACTGAGTTTTTATTTAGCATTCTGGTTAGTTATATTGTAAAATACTTTAGACAATAATGTCTAAAATCATTTTCTCTTCTTTGATTGATTTTAGTTGAGATAATATACGTTTTATTCAGTGTTTGAGAATCAAACAAAACCGTATTCACCAGATATTACCAGAGAAAGAGGAGAGTTAATAGGATGGTTGATTATAAGATTTACATTTTCCTACAATTAGCTTTGCATAAGTGCTGAAACATATGGGATTTTAGCCACTTGATATCTAAAGTTAAAAATCTCAATAAAAGTGAAAACGCATTTAAGATAGAATGATCATGGTTATTGTCTGTTCTTAAATGAAAGATATTCAAAGTAGTACCTATTACGTAAATCACCATAACTAGATTTCATATAAGTGAAATTCGTTGTAATTCATATATGCACTGGTGCAAATGTCAATTGCATGTTCGAATGTGAATGTAAATCAAAGCCATAGTTTTCTAAAAGTAGTTGGTTTACGGTATGTACTACATTTTCTTCCACAAAACATGGACGGTAATTTTGTTCGTCTGGTATTCCGAAATCTTCCTTTCCTTTGCTCATTTCTATGATATCCCTATCTATTTTTTACAATGAATGATCACTTTGACAAACTGGCATTTTCTTGAGCTTCTGCGAATGAATTAATACAATTGAACTAAACACTAACGTGATAACAAAAGTAGTAGCTTATTGTAAGACTATTAACGTTATTGTTTATTCTGTAGTGTACGTACCTGTGTCCGGTAATTATCTCTAGCATAACCCTAAAAATGTGAAATGAAAGTGCTATTTTGTAAACAGCAATTCTATACTCAAACGTTTATGCTAAATTTGTGAAGGAAATATGAAAATATGAGAGATTTAATGTCTAGATTTGACTGAGGTAAAAACCTACCATCTCCGAATTAGATAATTACACATACAAAAGATGAGTTAAATCACTCGGTTCAATTAAATAGTTTTTTGATAATTAATTACATTTTTAGATGATAAAATTGACTAATCTAAACAAATGACATCAACCTTTCTTAAAGTATAATTTTGAATTGGAACTAAACTGTCTTATCGAACATTTATTCAAGTGTTCACACATTATCAATACTGCGGGCAATCGCTCTTTGTACCTTATTTTATGTATGCGTAAACTAACTGAATTTTATTACTATTGTAGCAAACGAGAACTTAGGTGGGGAAATAAATCTATGGTTTAAAGCGAAACTGTACAGTGCCTTCATAAAATATGAAAATCATACATTAAATACATCATTTGCGCGTCTTTTTTGCTTTGTCCTTTACATACCCAATTATTCCTCAAATTCTGTTGTTATTTTGATTGGTCTACGATTTCCTTCATGTTGTTTTCATTTGAATCTTCTACTGCCAGGCATTCCATTTCCGATTGGTGCTACATACTATTTATATCGGTCAGCATAGGTAGCATACACCACACTATTACTATTTAGCATCATACGAATCGAGGAAAATCGACCGCCACCATTTCTCGAGAAGTCTATTCTTAGTAAAAAAAAAACAACCGTTCATTATCCACACAATTAAATATGTAGATTGAAAGTATTCAATATACCAGAAAATACACCAGTTATTACGTAGTACAAATCTAATTCTTTCCTATTTAATTATAGTAATGAATCAATCTTTTTTGGAATTATCTAAAGAGATCAAAGTTCCCAAAATGAAAAGAGTTTATTTTGAACAAATTAAATAGATTGGAAGAAGTATAAGGATATTCTTTAAAAACTAGCTATTGCAAATCAATAAACAATTTCTTCAGAATTCAGCTTCTTAGAATTCATTCGTCAATTCTTAGATATAAATTAAGAAATAACACTGAAAGGATTAGATTGAATTAAAAGCACACTCAGTTCGTTGATATAGTGTGGTGTGTGCTACTAAAGTTGACAGATATAAATGGTATGTATCATTAGTCGAAAGTGAAATACCTGGAGGCAGAAAGTTAAAAAGATCAAAGAAGAAAGAATGAGAATAAAGCATGATTGATGTAGAATCGAAAGAACAGTGAAGTGTGAAACGATTGATTGACATTTTGCAAATGACTTATTTACTGTATGGTTCTCAGATTTTACTAAGATGTTCTGTAATGTTGTGTTCAAATACATTTGATTGTTCCTACTTGTGTTCTCGTTCACTACAATAGTATTGGTCTCATCCAAAACTTATATGGGTTAGTTTCAAGTTACTTATTAAACACTGGATTAGATTTACGAAATTAGTATGTTGTTAAATAGTAATGGTACTGATACACATTGGGGTTTTCAACTAGTACATATGCTTGCATCAATACTTCACCAGTAAGTGTATGTTGACCATGATTGTGTAAAAGCATGTACAGAAGCGCATACAACAACATAAACGTAGGAAATAAACTCCAGAAACTGTGATATTTAAAAGATAAATAATACTCTTCATATAATAGACGATAATTATCACTAAATGTGTCGACTAGATTATACAGTAACATACGAAATTATTTCAATTTAGTTTTCATCTTAGGTAAAAATACAAACTCCCAATTTAATATTAGAATCATGTTTGGTGAACTTACTTTTAAATGGAAAACTGATAACAAATGCATAAACATACAGCTGATAAAAGAAAACATGAATTTTAGGGGTACTGTTAGACAATATCAAATAGAATAAAAACAATGCATTCATAAATGTCAACTGGATCTTTTTCTTTTAAAAGAAAAATACAAAAGAGAAAAATAATTCATTATGTTGAATATTCCTGTATTTCATCGACTCATTTGATCTTGAACCATATCGCATATTCAATAGACAAAATATATGAACTAATTTATTTGAAAAACATAAATAAGTGAACAATAATGTTTTCAATTAGATCCTCATCAGACTTTACTCTAATATGAAAACATGAAAACATTAAACAGATTAAGACACTTTCTGATTCAATGAATGTAATAGAAAAGATTGAATAACAACATATAATAGGTTAAAAGTACAAATTAATAGTAAGAAAGCAGGTGTACAAATAGTAATAAGAATAATAAAGGTTTTATTTAATCGTTCAACGTGAGGAGTAGATTAAACTTTGTTAGATAAACTAATGTATTTATTAACTCAAATGATCAATGTAATTTTAAATAGTCAGCAGCTAGTGAGAAATAATTTCATCATTTGATTTCCAGAGTTTCCATTTTTCTAATCTGAATCTAAACTATCTTCCTTTTGTTATATCTCGATAAGAATTATGAATGATAACTCATGAGAACTATTTACGAATCAATACGATACACATATTTTTATTGTATATTTGTTAAGTAACTAAACTATGCATATTCATGTTCCTCTTATTATAAGCTCTATTTTGACCCATACAGTATTATTATATGATTTATGATTCTTGAGTTATGCTCAGTCTATTAATTACAGTCACCCAAATTCACAGCCACTTTTGGGTTGATCTTGTACAAATGTTATTTTCTATATTATGGTACGATGTGGTCTGTTTAGTTTGTATATAAACCCAGTATCAAGTAATGTTAGACCACCATGGAAAGCCTGGAAGCATTGGACGGCCGTTCCGTCCTAGTATGGGACTCTTCAGCGGTGCGCATCCAGGATCCCACACGCAGGTTTCGAACCCAGGCCCTCCGGTTGCACGCGAGAATGCCTAACCTCTATACCACTGAACCGACTGGCATCCAACGGTGTTAATATCTAAATTCAACCAATCCACATACTAGGATGAAACGGCCATTTGGTGCTTCCATGTTTTACAAGGTGGTCTAGCTTTACTAGACTCATGAATCCAACTACTAAAAATTTCTACAATCTCCACAAAAGCCCCCTTCTGATAATAAACTCACTATGTTTGAAATACATGGTTCTTATCGCGGAGGCTGGAATTGTTCTGGACTCAACAGACAAGGCTAGACAGGAAGCAGGATCGATAAGAACACTAAACTGCTCGTACGGGTTTTATGCGTCATTGGTCCGGTCGACAAACACCGTTTTCTAATTGGCCGTATCATTAGGGCACAAGGCCACAAGTTATAACACCTTTTAGATATTTATATTTCAATTTCATGACTAACAACATATTCTGATTATAAGTGAGATGGATTGGCAACTATGTTATTGTACATTGACAAAATATTAATGTGATTAAAATCATGGACCGATCTAGGGTAGACCATTATTGATCGGTTTATAATTTCAACGAAATTCAACAATCATTAAAATACCCTAAAATATTAATCACTTCAAATGACCAAATCTCTTGAATTAGATTTTAAACTCGTTTTCTTTTACAACAACGAAGTCACTGGGTTAATTGTGAGTGACGAATAATTGAAAGGTATGGGGAGCTTTGGTTCTAACTAGACTGTACATGCTCGTATCTAATAAATGATAATGTTGAGGTGATCCAGAAAACTCACAAAAGACAAGAAAGGCTCAGGAAACACTAAGAAACATTTCATCCAATCAGAATTCACTTAAAGTTTTAGCCAGAAACATCAAGAAAGTGAAAAGTCGCATGTTGAGTTTCTGATTGGCTGATTACTATACTGCTACTATGTTTAGTAGCATTCCAGAATCTTCGAGAAACCCAAGGATATCTAAAATACTGTAAGCACCTTCCATTTTCTGTACTAAAACGAACCTCTGGAGTATAGTGCTTCTCGCATATTTTGCGCCTTTTCTCTCGTGTTCAGGTCGCTGTATAGTTCTAGCTTGAGGGTTATGAGAATAGCTTAGGAACCGAATATAGCGTTCAATTAGCAAGACTTATCAGATAGATGACATAAAACTTAGGTCCCTGGCTTTTTATAAAAAGCTTTTAACTATTTAACATTGAAGTTGTGGCTAAATTAATTATAAACATTGTGTTAACCATTATGTAATTTTCTCATAATAAAATATTTTCTTTACAATATTTGACTAAATACAAAACTTTTTCTTAGTCCATTACTGTTACTATTTATCAAAATTTAGAATTTAAATAGATAATATTATTTAAAAATGAATTACTAGTATGATTTTAATAAATATGGTTATGTTTTGTAACTTAGGAAAAACAATCTATACGAATCAGTAGGCTATGTAATTTATATAGTTTTAAACGAATTTCTATCTATTTATCCTTGAAATATTTAAATATCAGGTATGAAATAAATATTAAAGTCATAAATGTCAGTTTTCATTACAACTTTTCCCTTTTTGACAATAATATCCCAAGTAAATAATCATTATAAAATTTCTTGATGTTGAGAGTGATTTAGTTGCAGACTAGATAGACAATAGTAATGAGATTCAATGTGTAATTTATTTGTTATGCTTAATTGATATGAATTATATACTGTGCAAATTAATGTTTAAGATTTGATTGTTTTTTTTACTATCCATAGATAAACTGAAAAATTTATGCATTAACACAATTACATCTCAATTTCATCATCTAAAAACAATAAACATACATATATTAGCCTAACACCATACAAACAACAACTATGTGAATAATATTCACATCAAAAGAGCCGATGCATGTATACTTTCTAGTGTCATAAATACAGGAAACATCAAAGGAAAACAAACTTATTGACTCTTTTAACTATAAAATCTATTAGGAGAAATAATATTTACTAAAAAAACTCTTCACAAAAGTGAGTGATTTCAACAAAAAGTAGTGATTTTGTAGTGAACGAGAACACAGGTAGGGACGACTGGTTGTATTTTGATATAAAATTACTGAATTTTTTCGTAATATAGGGACACTATACATTCAATACCTCATTTGCAAATTCTCCATCAATTGTCTTTACCTTTTTCATTCCTTCGTTGCCATAAAAATTGCTCTCTGTTCCCATTCTCTTCGATTCAATCTTCCCAACTTTCTACTATCAGATATTCCATTTTTGATTAGTGTTATATACTACTTTTGTCGACATAAGTAGTATACATCACAATTTCTTCAGAATGACAACTAAATCTTATTATGAAAATGGGCACAATACAGGTCTAGAGAATGAAGGCGAAATTTAATCAATGAGTCGAATAATTATGTGACAATATATCTCATTAAAATAATATTTTCAACAAATTTACCATTATTACCCATCTATCTATTATCTCAACTTGTTAAAGAACAAATTTTTAATTGTGGGACTTGCAATATAGAATTTTGTCTATAAATACTCAGTAAAAAACATTTTCTATGCCAAACTAATTAATTTGAATAATCTTGGTTATTAAAATTTGACAACGCTGATAACACTCCATAAAAACAACTTCGACTTAAATTCACTTGGTGTTGTTTTACTTATGTCTGGGATGCAGGTACACCCAGCTGACGAGTCCCAAATAAGACAAAACGCGCGTTCTGAATTCTACTGCTAGCCACTATCCATCTTTGCTTAACAACTTCGATTTGGCTGAATGATAAATTAGAAAGTAATTCTCAATTAAATATTGAAAGTATGAAGTTCAGCAAAGAAATCTCTTTTCAACAAGTTTGAGACACTTCATTGACATTTTGCAAATGAATTATTTACTGTATGATTCTTAGATTTTACTATGTTCTGTAATACATTCGATCGTCCTCACTTGTGTTCTCATTCACTATAGTAACACTGAAATAGTTTCATAAATGAAACTACTAAATTTCATTAGTTCTGATTTGAAAAATTTTATAAATTCTAAACGGAATTTTATAATTGTAGATTATCACAATAATACCCTCTGTTCGTATTGATTTCAACTATACCTTAAAAAGATAATCATGAAAATTTTGTTTTTTCTCTCTCACAAGTAACATTTTAATTTATTCATAATAATTACATCAAAATATAATTGTGAATAGATAAGTTTATTTATAAATCCATGTAAAGATTTTGTGTTAAATTTGTTTAGTTGATGGACATTAAAAATATAAATGAACCAAACTGATAGGTCCTGGGTTCGAATCTCACAGGGCGGGATCGTGGATGCGCACTGCCGAGGAGTCTCACAGTAGGACGAAACAGCTATCCAGTGCTTCCAGGTTTCCCATGGTGGTCTAGCTTCGATTGACTCATGATCTCAAGCTTAAAATTACTATAATATCCACACAACCCATTCTGATATAAATCATAATCATCTTTTTAAAATATCGGCTAAATTTTATTCTATTTAAATTTACGAATATCTAAGGCTTCAATAAATCTGAGAATTTGTCCTTGACAATTTCTTTGAAACGTTTTAAAAGCTGTATTAATGTCAGTTTTGTTTATACAAAATAATTTAACATTAATACTAAACTGATTGATAGATTTCAGTTACCAAAATGGAGAACCCAGGAATAACTTGGATGTGTGGGTTAGAATGATAATGATTGGTTGTTTGCTTAGTCAGACTTGTAGATAGTGTGACAGGCGTTAGATGACTTGTATACTCTCCTATCTTTATTATTATTGATTGTTTTTGGGTTGTGTAGGCTTGTTGTCGGTTTCTAGTGTGGAAAAATATTTACGTTCTAGTCAGACTAATCACGTGTTCTTGATCTCAACTTTGTTGAATAGACACTGGGATAGAATCTAGTGTAGATATTCGTCTAAGGTAAATTAATGTCTCATTTGTGTAGACGAACAAAATTCGACTGTTATAACAATTGGTTAACTCTGATTGTTAACATCTCGATCTTACAGGAATGGAATAGCTATTAATAAGTGGATCAGGCACTTCAACGAGGGATGTGATTACTTAATGAATAATTCCAGGCCAAAATGACCATTGACCAACACTTTTGACGAAAACATAAAGCGTGTGAAGTTTACTGTTTTTCTATTCCAGATACACGAAATGAATGATTTTCGAAAAGCTGAATTTAAGGAAATCGTCCAAATACTCAGTCCCAGAAAATGAGGCATTTGAATTGTTTGATATGAGAGGAGTAACAGAAATGGTTAAAACAGTGGAAATGGAGGTGGGCTTAGCTTATTATCACAAATATCAAGTAATATAAAGGTAAAGAAGACTGATTACCTTGAATATTTTGAAATAATTCTTTGATGACCAAAGTCTGTGTTAGGCAGCACATTATAGCTGTTATGTCACGGTGAAGATGATAGCTATTACTGTCCAAGAACTTGAAAGGCTTCTTGTTCACGTGAAACGCTAAATACAGTTCATCTGTCTTTAGGTGGTTTAATGAAATATAAATTTTGTGCCAAGTCAAATGAATAACTAGCGAATCCAATAATTGACTCAACTACTTACATCATAGATCTTTGGAAATATACCCAGAAATACACACGTGGACTACTGTTTGTTGTTCTGTTATACGTAGTTTAGTATCAATAAACTAGCTATCAGAGACTATAACAATAACAAGTGTTTCAGACTTTCACTTATTCCAGCAACCCATCTAAAACGAGGAGATAGGCTTAGTGAACTTCGCTAAAATACAACGGATTTGAGAAAATATGCATATTTATCTACTCTCACCTTTTAATGGTTATTTGGAAACCTTAAAGATTTCATGACAACAAGAAACCAACCTTTCATTTTTGGCAAATTATTACCACTATTAATTTTCCCATTACTTTTTTCTTGTCAGTTAACTACGTACACCAAATTAAAGGCTCACTGTACCATCATTTGTCTAGTGATTTTAATAAATTTCTGTTGCCGCTTTCTTTGCTTCATTTTAGTTTATTTCGATACTAGATTGTGATTAAATACAGACAAATAACGAGAGTTCACAAAGTAAAACTGTACTAATATTACTCGTTTCCGGTTGATTCTCTAATTAGCTATCGATCGCCTTATCGAAACATACGCTTGAATAAAAAAACTCAAAATACTTCGTCAGCAGTTATGCGTGGGTAGCTGATCGATAACTAGGTATAGCTGAAGATTATCAGACACAGTAACTATACTAATTTTACTAACTTGTTAAAAATAACCATTGCACCATGATCTAGAAACCGAAAATTTTGATACGTAATTTAAAGTAATAACCTATCACTGGGTAGATAAACGCTCATCGATTAATCACGTACATATTCGCTGAGTGTAAACAATGTAGATGGTTTATTTTAGTAGTTTAATCGTTATGTCCAGCACAATAAATCCTGATACTTCAAATTGTAATGTGTAAAATTAGCGGTTCCTAAATTTATATAAACAATCATTTATCACAAGGTATGTAGTATATGAAACGATGAATCTAATAATTAAACTTAGCTTATCGCGATATATTTTATAGAACTAACATTTGCAAGAACAAATTACAGCACATTTAACTGACACTATTATCATATATCATAGATTAGATCGGTTTTTATTTTAACTGAATCACACTAGTTTATGTAATTTTATCCACATTGATGATTAAAATCCATAACTGATCACTATCGGACGATTAATAATATACACTTCTACAGGGAACTGGCAATCACTTGAATGAAGGCGGTAGAAGTTCTGTACATCGTTCAACTAAGTTTCAGAACTATACAATTTCCGTTTCCCAAGGTTTCTTGGTAAGTATAAGCATAGAAAATGTTAGTGGGTGGATCTCATCATTTCGTTCTTCGATGTACTCATTTTGATATAAGGATCTCTACAAATACATGCCTCCGTGCATTGAATAGCTAACTACTAATCTGATAGTCTACTACACTTCTTCAATTCCAAACGACTTGTCACAAACTTATTAAAAAAGACTGCTAACTAACAAGTTCATTGTGAATATTCGCTGCAGTCCAAATTAACTTGACAAAGCCTAATTTCGAAACTTGAGTCCGTAGTTTTTAAATCCACATAAAGTATACCTATATTTTCGAAACGTGATCATGAAAATGCCAGGTTTAATTAAAATCGAATGAAGAAAAGAAAGCTACTTCATGGTTTTTTGCACAGGATCAAGATCCTTCTATCGTAACAGCTGTCCAAAGTGGACCTTAGGTTCAATTCAGATAGGTGTATGGTCGCGAAAACAGTGGTCAAGACTAACCTAATGAGGGTAGTTTCTGGAAGGTCATATGTATAATAGTGATCCTCAGTAACTCATGAAACATTGAGGAACACTCAAGAAGTGTAGACTGCAAACGCTCACTTTACAAGGCTTTATTTTTAGATCTCTGACTCTCTCCCTTAGTTTCAGTTCTTCAAATTATGTTTGGGGCTCAAATGAGACAAGCACCAACTTTAATGCCTCTAATGCAAATAGGCAACTGGTCCGTAAAATTAAGGAAACATATGAGGGTCTCTCAAGAAGAAATCCATATATACCAGAATTTAAAGCTGGATTCAAAGCATATTGGATGCTGGGAACAACTTTTTTCAACCGTTTTTCGTCATCTTAATTGCTATATTACTGTAGTGTTTCCGTAATAAAATTATTTCTCATGGAAATATCAGCCTTTCAAGAAAACTTAGATTTATACCGGAGTGCTCGAAGGACGTATTATCCCTATTGTCTTCACTCTTGCACATAGTGCCGAAGAATGCAGGAATCCAACCATGAGGGATTATCGTGTATTAGACAGTTAAACAATTGCGAATAGACACTCTATAACGCACATTCATGATTTTATTATCAAAATACATGGACCTGCTATTTTTTCTAAGATCTACTTAGTTGACAATGACTCAGAAAGATCGGGTTGACTGGTGTGTTCAAAAGTTAGAATAATCCATGTAGGCGTAAAATAGTACTACATACTATAGGAGAGAACGGCTAGACAAAGCGGTGGCATTAATTCATGAAATAACTGACCGTTGCTCCGTTCCGTGTTTGTAGGCATGGACAACTTACAATTAAAGTTTGGAAAACTGGATTATATGGGTCCAAATCGGTTAGTAACGCAGATACACTTGTTTTCTATTTTTCTTCGTAAATACTTAGGTCATATATAATCTCATACCTTAATTCACATTCCGAACAGTGTTCTTTAAATTTTATTTTTCTTACTACCATCGATACTTATACTGTTTCGACTCGTTATTCATGCCGTTATTTTCATCTCAATGTGTTGATATGGTGTGACAATTTGTGCTGATGCTGGTTCATACTTTGACTGTGACTGAATGATGTTACTACTAACAATGACAATCCAGTGCAAATTATTCATCAAGTACATATTAATGTATTTCGCGTTGAGCCACACCGTGTTGTGTGAAGGCTAGTGAAACTGCGAAGATTTTAAAACGGAAGTTGGCAGTGTAGTATTCGAACCCACGACTATATTTACTGACTTCAAACAAACAATTTTAACTTTAAAAGAAAAAAACTATTTAAAATGCTAAGCGCTGTTTGACCATAATTTAATCTTACAAAAGAAAACAACGATATGAAGTAAAAACAGGATAAAAAAATATGTATAAAGAAAATATCAAATGCGAATAGGCTTGGGCTTTCCGATAACCAACTTCGGATTTCATGTTGGTATTGTAATCCCACGGTCTTCATCTGTTTCTATACCTATATCAGACTGGAATAAAATGAATGACTGAAGTATATGTTTCCGATTAGAAGCTATAAATGTACTGATTAAGTTCAAAAAGTGACATATTTACTTTACCTCAATAGTAATCCTGTAATTCACCGTGTTGTTCATTTGAAGCAACAAAAATAAAGTAGATTAAAATTAATTAAATGTTGATGTACAGCCAAATACGAATTTATCCTAATAACTCATTGTGGATAACAATTCATACAGACAAACAGCCATGGGGAGATATCTCAGAAATCTACCAATATGATAACAAACAAGCAAAAAAAAAGTCAATAACTCCATTCATTTGGTTGTCCTTTTCGTGCTACGTAATCCTATCCATTATGCTTAGTTGAAGTAATATATAACTATTTCCATAGCTCACGAAGTGTAACAAAGATATTTCTTTATCGAAGCGAACCCATCGAAACTGGAGTTAGAATCAATTCCTACGCAGTCAGTAACTTTTCAACAGCCTTTTGTATCAATCAGACAAGCTGAACAGGAGTGTAACCAGGTTAAAATTTGACTTCCCAGCCACTGCAAGAGAAGTCCTACTAACTGCCTTCTCGTGGCATTGCTGTTGTTTACGAAATTGAGAGGACGAATGTCCGGCAGTTCACCCGGGTTGGTGGACACGGAGGGCAGTATCACAGCCCACACACAAATCAAGTGACTTTTAGGACGCATATGTATTCCGTGCCCCCTTTGTATCAATATCTCTGTGTTTAAATGAATAAATAAAACTTGACAATCAAATATGATAGATAGGAAAGACCTTTCAAAACATTTTTAATTGATAAGAATGAGTACGAAACGTCCCATAACTTACCATTAACTGTTTCTTGCTGGAAGGATAACTTTCAGCCACAGCATCAACAATATTCATTGCCTGATAATTGAGCAAGAACCAGTAACAATGTTTAATAAATTAAATCAGAGAAATTAAATAGTTCATCCAGAAATTAAGATAATACTAGTGTCCAGTTCATTGTTAAAATAAAATTACAACTGTATAGAAATAACATTTCAGTATGTACTGTAAGAAAACACATAGACAGTAGGTATCATTGACTAAAGAAAAAAATTAGCAGCCACGTTTATAAAGTTGGCAAATCATTTAAGACAAAAAGTTCCAAAACGTAGCACATAACGGTAATCAAACTAGACAGGAGGAAAAACTCCAACTGTAAATAGAATAATAGACCAATACAGATATGATAAGAGACTAGTAGAAGTAAGAGGCTGTTACTCATTCATATGTACAAATTATAAAAAAAAGTAATTACTGTGCAGACTACTTACTATGACTACGTAGTATGGTGTGAAACAGAAAAAAAGACAGGTAGCGAAGAAATGAGCATTAAAACTAAGACAAACTAGACAAATATAATTGTTGTAAGCCCAGTAAATGATATTCAGACAACAGTATTTTTAAAAAATGTTAGAATTTTACAGAATCAATTCGATGCTAAATAAAGAGTGGCTTCTTCATGAAAACATAGCTGTAATTAAATATGTGTAGAATATGACGTAATGATATAAACGTTCATTCCAAATTACAAACTTGTTTATGACAAATATACACTACCAGTGTATTTTTCGTCGGATAGTTATTTGGTAGATGTATTTTTATCTTCATACATTAGATCCCAATAGATGTTTTCGCCATAGAAGACTTATCAACTACTCTAAAACACTTAGTGTCTGATAAATGTCGATAATGCAATGAGAAGATAAAGGTTATCAGAAGTATATGATATCTTGATGCAATACACTTCGAACAATCTAATCACATATATACTTGTTAAGACATTTTATATGAAAATATCAACAACTAGACAAATTAAAAGGTAAGCGGATACAAAGACAATAATAAAGTATGCAAAACAATGTGGAAACAAATCAGTATTATCAAGGTAGGTTTACGGTAGAAACAAATTGTTTTTGAACACATAAAAGGGGTTTCGGTTTCTGCATAACCGAGGTTTCAATGAGCCTTAGGATATGTCGTTGAATGATTTTGTACAAAACCATAAAGGCTGACTCGATGTCAACCTTATGACCAGTCTCAACCGAATGTTTCGTAATGGAGGAAGATATTTGTTTATCCTGTAATCTTATTTGACCATCGGAATTCATTTGTTTTTTGCAGCCAGTTAAGTACGTGTTTAGCCACAATTACTTGTAGCTCACGATTGCTCCTCCCTATGTATGTTTTTCCGCACATACATATAAATTGATACACCCAAAGTAATGTGACACAATCGCTTACATGCTGTTTGTGCTTTTGGTGAAACATGGACCTTGACTTTTCAATAATGGAGAAATAGGATGCATAAAATGTCCTATTGACAGCTAATTTAAGTTTTCGCTTCAACATGAGACTATTTGAGTCAACTCTAAATGGTAAAGTAACGAAGACTCGCTTTTGGGTGCCAAAACATCATAGGTCTCATGGTATTGCAACTTTTCCAACGGCTTATAAACTCCTACTGCTACTATAAACAACTATTCATTAATCTTAGAAACTGCTTTGATTCACCACTTTTACTCATCAGATAGTGAACAAATAGCCATTCTAAAGATATTATAAGGGACTACATAATTTTGTTATGTAAATCAAGTCGTATTTTACACTGATTTTAGTTGCAAGATAAGGATAGACTTGCAACTGTCTAATACTGCTTTATCACCGATTATTTTTTTGTTGAAAAGTATGTCATCAAAAACTAATTTTTTGAATTCATTAATTCACTCTCCAAATAAAAGAAGATAGACAAAAGTTCCGGAACTCACGATACGCTTACGCTTTCTCCATTCGCTGATCATTTTCGTATGATTTTCAGAGACCTAGTAAGACGCAAACATACATACGTACACAAGCTCATCAACTATTTCAGCCGAAATAATGCAAGATAACTGAAAAATTAAGATAGATTTATAACATAAAGTCATAACCAACAGAAAGCATTAGGGGGCGTAAATAATAGTTTCGCCAGTCTCGACAGGTCCCAAAATACAGCAGCGATGCTTCGAAGACACCTATCATTGAATACTAGTAACCTACGAATATTCTCTGTTCTAAATGGCCATGTTTCACATCCATAAAGTAGAACGTAACAAACTGATGGGCAGTAAACTCGTTCTCTGGTTGGTAGATGGATAGCTCTCCTACGCCACAAGTGACCCAAGTTGTAAAAAGTCAATCGAGCCTTCTGAATCCGTTGCCAAGACTTTGTCAGACACCAGACCATCAGGACTGACGAGACATCCCAAGATGAGTGAAGCAGTCGATGTGTTCAACTACTTCACTCCCTATCACTGATTCAGGCGATGATGCAAGCTAATCCTGACACAGTATATACTGATGGCGCGAGATTCTAGAGTCCTAGCTAAAGAAGACTACTTTCCTATCTGACACAAGGTTCGGACACTAAAAGCCCTAACGTGTAATTTAGGGCGTGATTTTAGGAGATCAGGAATTACTCGAATCATTAGCATTGGTGGAGCGTGGTAATTAAGACATATGAGAGAGGTTAGGCGTAGGAACAGAAGAATTATTCTGAGATGAGGGAGGGATTTGATCGTCAACAAGATGATCTCGAATGCTAATAGAAGTATGAGGGCAGTTGTCAGCTCCGGTTGCCCACACCATGGAATGATGTTTCTTCTTGGCGGACCTGAAAAAAGAGTTGATTTAGTAGTGGTCTTAGCGACCTGTGAGCGTGACCGCAGAACCCAAGGAACAAATACTTGAGGCCACACGCGCACGGCTGGAATTAAGACGACTGTGGCTTTTTTACCTTCACCTTTACCGATATATTCTGATCATATGAACATCCACATTAAAAAAGTAGTTAGAGAAATATTTGTACAATAAGTTTAAGTGCACACTCCCACTCACCGAAATGTATAAAAAGATGTAGTATGCTGAGAAATAAATTATCTCTGATTGTAAACACGCTAGAAATCGCATCTGAACTAGTGCCCACATGATAACTCGAGTTTATTGTTACTAAAATGGTAATCGCTGTATAAATTAGTGGCTTTTATGTCCGTCTCTAAACAATAGTAACCAATTTTACTGTCATCAAAAATATTAATGTTATTGGGTGACAGGTTTGAGTGGGAAGTGGGAGGTATAAAACATTGTTCATTAATGAGGTGTGTATGAATAATAAACATAAACCACAATTTTCTAAATGTAATTAGTCGCGGAAAGTCTTTTTATGGGAGGCTTTTGATGTGCTAGCTTTGCTCTTCAAGAGGTCTTATCGTCGTACGGGAATCCGTGGGGTAAGATGGGGTGTGATATTTTAAGACTCGACCTTTACTGACTCCTTCTTTCCGTTGTGATAAGACTACATCGCTACAGATGCTGGTTGTCCGAGAAAAACAATTTAGTGCTGTCACACCCCTCTAGCCAGTAGTATGACTTTGCCTTCGGTCCTCCAGTTAGTGTTCTTAATAACGTTATCCAGCTGACCTCCTTGTCATGGTAGGACCTGAGGGAACATGTATTCTAGCCAATACAGATCGGTCGAGTCATCACGATAGGTAACCCTGATTGCCACGTCAAAGTAACAACTACGATCAGAGTTTATGACAGATATCTAAATCAATTACATCAAAGTGATGCAATGTTTGCGTCGAGTTAAGATTAATCACATTTTTATATCTGCTCTTGATTAAACGAAGTATACGTCAAAGAGCCTGAAGAGTAGGTAAATTGGAGAGTTTGATCTCAAGTATTACTTACGTCTATTACTCCCAATGGAGCATAGGCCGCCGACCAGCATTCTACAACCCACTCTGTCCTGGGCCTTCCTATCTAGTTCTATCTAATTGTTGTTCATTCTTCTCATTTCTATCTCCATTTCTCGGCGTAATGTGTTCTTTAGTCTTCTTCTTCTGATCTGGCCTTGAGGGTTCCATGTGAGGGCTTGCCTTGTGACAGTCGGGTGCTTTCCTCAATGTATGTCCTATCCATCTCCAGCGCTTCTTCCTGGTTTCTTTCTCCGCTGGGATCTGGTCTGTTCTCCCCCACAGTTGGTTGTTGCTAATAGTGTCTGGTCAACGGATCTGAAGTACTTTGCGTAGACAGCTGTTAATAAACACTTGTATCTTCTGGATGATGGCTTTCGTAGTTCTCGAAGTTTCCGCCCCATACAGTAGAACTGTTTTGATATTTGTATTGAAAATCTTGACCTTGGTGTTGGTTGACAGTTGTTTTGAGTTTCAGATGTTCTTCAGTTGTAAATATGCTGCTCTTGTTTTACCGATCTGCGCCTTCACATTTGCATCAGTTCCACCATATTCATCGATTATGCTGCCCAGATATGTAAAGGTTTTTACATCTTCCAAGTCTTCGCCGTCAAGTGTGATTCGGTTGATGCATGCTGTGTTGTATCGGAGAATCTTGCTTTTCTCTTTGTGTATGTCGAGACCTACTGCTGCTGAACTCGTCGCCCCCTCCTGCATCTCTTTAAGTGTCGATGGGCCGACATCTATTGAGAGGTCCATGGGTGCTACTTCGATGTTGGGTGGGTTTAGTGGGGCTGGTCGATTCGAGAGTTCTTTGAAGTGTTCTACTGACCTGTTTCGCTGTTCTTCAATGTTGGCGATAACTTTTACTCCCTTACTTTTCGCTGGTCGTTCTGGTTTACGACAACTCCCAGCGAGTTTCTTTGTTGCACCATACAATTGTCTCATATTTCCTTCTCTTGCAGACTTTTCCGCCGTCACTCTTAAATCTTCCACATATTTAGGTTTATCGGTTCTGATGCTTCTCTTCACTTGCTTGTTTACTTCTATGTATTCAGCTTGTGCCTTGGCTTTTTCTGCTCATGTTCGGCTGGTACTGATTGCTGCCTTCTTGTTCATATCAAATGTATCAACAGTGATCTATTCCTTGTGGTGATGCTAATTGTGGCCCAGAACCTCATGACATGTTGAAATGATTGCCTCTTTTATCCCTTCCCAGTTTCTCTCCATTGAGTAGATCGTGAAGGGCCTGGAGCCTATTGATGAGGGTTATCTTGAATTTGTTGAGTTTGTTAGTATCCCGAAGAAAAGCCGTATTGAACTTTTGCGATGTTGTCTGCCCCGTTGTCCAGAGCTTCTTAAGTTTCAATTTTCTCTTGGCGAACAAAAGCGATGATCTGATGCTATACCAGCTCCTCCCTTGGTTCTCACATCCTCCATCGTCTTCCTGAACTTTTTGTTGATGCAAGTATGGTCGATTTGGATTTTTGTGGTGTGATCCGGTGAAGTCCATTTGGTTTTGTGTATGCGTTTATGTGGGAACATGGTGCCGCCTATGAACAGTTTATTGAAGGCACGTAGGTTTGCAAATCTCTCACCATTTTCGTTCCTTTGGCACAGTCCATGTCGTCCCATGATGTCTTCGTATCCGGTGTTGTCCATCCCAACCTTGGCATTTAGGTCTCCTATCAGAGTCGATGCAACTCCTTGTGTATGTGGGGTATTTTCTTCTACATGACCGAAACCCAACCGTTGTTGCTACCTTGACGTGGTGGTCAGGCTTGCCTATCGTGATGAAGCAACCGAGCTATACTGGCTGGAACAACCGTTCCTCAAGGTCCTACCATGTCAGACAGGTCGGTTGAAGAGCGGTAAGACTAAAAGCAACAAACCCAAGGTCCGAAGGCGAAGTCGTACTGCTGACTGTACAGAGGTGTGACAGCAGTAAGGTGTTTCCTTCAGACAACCAGCATGACAGCGATGCTGCCTTCCCACAAGGAGGGGTGGGGTTAGAAAAGGTCGACCCTAAAAATGCACACCTCGCCTTATCCCACGGATATCCGTCTCCGGCGGTAAGGTCTCAACAAGTACGGAGCTAACACAAAAATTACCCATAAAAGGTCGTGTGTGACCGACCTCAAGCAGTTGTCCCTTGGGCACTGCGGTCACGCTCCCAGGTCACTAAGACCACCTCTAATCCAATTTCCTTTTCAGGTACCTCCAGAAGAACCCTTCCACGGTGTGGGCAACCGGGAAGTGATAACCGCCCTCATACCTCTAACAGCACTCAAGACCACTGTATTCATAATCAACCTCCTCTTCAATTCCTATTATTCCTCCTACATCGACTTTCACCTCTAAACTTTCTTTTTGGCTTCTCCCTCAAGTGTCACCATAGCCAACGATTCTAGTGCTCAAAACACTGTCCCAGGTCTACTGAAACCTCGCTCCAAACTACACATTGGAGCCCTATGTCGAATCGGTCAAAAGGCTTCCTTGGCTAAAACCCTAGAACCTCGTACCATTGATGTATGCTGTGTCTCTGAAACACGCATACAGGATCCCAGTGTGGTCATTCACTTGACCTCACCTCGGCAAACGGAGAGCCAACGAGATACACCCTCGTGTATCTGGTGACCCGATGGCCAGTTCTCGTGGACTGGCAGGTGTAGGCATAGCACTAAGCATGAGGGCGGAACAAGCACTGCTAGAGTGGATCCCCGTCAACAGTCGTCTATGTGCTGTTCGGCTAAACGGCTCCGTAAGAACTCGGAAGGATAGGGACACACGTCGTTGCCTTTTTGTCGTTTCTGCCTACGCTCCCACTGACTGCAGCTCAGATGAAGTGAAAGATGAATTTTACAGAAAGCTATCTGAACTTCTTCAGAAAGCTAAACGCTCAGACATAGTACTCGTAGCAGGTGACTTTAATGCTCAGATAGGTAGTTTAAACCAAACAGAAAGGCATTTAGGTGGGTATTTTAGTATTCCGGCACAGCGAACAGATAATGGTGATCGTCTGCTGCAACTGTGCTCAGACAATCGTTTATTTTTAGCAAACACAAATTTTAAGCATAAGGAGAGACATCGTCTAACATGGCGACCCCCTACACCAAACCAACGATGGACTCAAATAGACCATATTGCCATCAGTCATCGTTGGAGAGGGTCGGTAGAAGATTGTCGCTCATTCTGGAGTACCTGCTTGGACTCCGACCACGCCCTAATACGGGCACGCATCTGCTTGCGCCTCACTGGACGCAAAAAAGCCACATTAAAAAGACCCATTAGAACTGGATTGAGTAGCGAGAAAACCAAAAGTAGGTTCCAGGAACAACTGAGGTCACAATTAGGTAGTTCTGAAAACGAGGCTGACCCAGATGTTGCTTGGAAAGATATACAAACAGCTGTGGAAACAGCAGTGACATCTATCAGTGATTTAAACCACAGGTTACAAAGAACCAATGGATTTCTTCAAGGTCTATTGCACTGATGGATTCTCGTAAACTCATCCCATCAGGCTCCGAACACGATGAAGAGCGAAACAAATCAGATCTAGGTTAAGCAAAAGTCTAAGGAACGACCGTGAGCAGTGGTGGGCAACGAAAGCAAAAGAGATGGAAAAGGCGGCGGCTATAGGGAACACAAGACAGCTCTACAGACTAATAAAAGAAACTGGAATTAATAAGTCAAGTGTAAGTCAGACTATTTCGGAAAAAGACGACACCCTCATCTGCTCTCAGTCCAGACGTTTAGAACGATGGGCGGAACATTTCAGAGAACAGTTCAGCTGGCCTTCAGCTACTCTACAACTACCCTCCATTCCCAGACAGTGTGAATGGAACATTGAAGTAGGTCCCCCAACTCTAGCAGAAGTTCAAAAGGCTATAGTTAATCTGAAACGAGGAAGGGCAGCTGGTCCAGATGGATTGGCTCCAGAGGTCTTTAAGGATGGTGGTCCAATTTTAGCGATTAGGTTGACTAATATTTTAGCTAAGATCTGGGAGTTAGACGTTATTCCATCTGACTGGTCACAATCACTTATCGTCCCAATATATAAGAGAGGGTTTAACTAATATAGTATCTAAAATACTAGCCTCGATAATTATCAGAGGCCTAAGACTCGTGAACTGCAAACATGAGAGAATCAAGCTGGCTTCAGACCTGGTCGTGGCTGCATCGACCATATATTCACCATTTGTCAGGTTCTAGAACATAGGCATACTTATCGGCGTCCGACGATGGTGGTCTTTCTTGACTTAAAAGCAGCATTTGACTCGGTAGACCGCGAGGTTCTGTGGCAGTGTCTGTCATTGAAAGGCGTACCTTAGAAGTACATTAACCTTGTGAAGGCTTTTTACTCGAACAACACTAGTCAAGTCAGAGCTTATGGCGAACTGTCATCTGCTTTTGCAACCTCAAGTGGTGTCCGTCAAGGCTGTCCCCTTTCTCCATTTTTGTTTAACTGCATCATAGACCTACTGATGGAAATAACATTCTCGTCGACTGAATTCTCGGGCATTGATCTCCTTCCAGGAGGTCCACTTATCGACTTAGAATACGCAGATAACATAGTCCTGTTTGGTGAAGACGCTGATAAAATGCAGAGTCTTTTGGTAGCACTGAGCAACAATGCCAGAATGTTTGGAATGCGCTTCTCTCCCTCTAAATGAAAGTTGTTGCTTCAGAACTGGTCTGTGTCAACACCTGAACTAAGGATAGCGAGTGAAGTAGTCGAACGCGTTGACAATTTCACTTATCTTGGAAGTCTGATCAGCCCTAATGGGTTGGTGTCTGACGAAATCTCACCACGGATTCGAAAAGCTCGCTTGGATTTTGCCAACTTAAGTCACCTATGGAGAAGTTGAGATATCCGTCTATCAATAAAAGGACGAGTATACTGTGCGGCAGTCCGTTCTGTTTTGCTTTACGGCAGCAAAACATGGCCATTAAGAGTAGAAGACACGCGTAAGCTACTAGTATTTGACCACAGATACCTTAGAAATATTGCTGGCGTCTGCTGGGATCACCGGGTAAGTAATAGTGAGGTTAGACCCAGGGTATTAGGGAATGATGGTAACTCAGTCGATGAGGTTGTGAATCTTCATCGACTGAGATGGTTGGGCTACGTGCTACGTATGCCCAAACACCGATTACCAATTCTAATCGGTGTTCGGGATGGTTGGAAGAAAGTTAGGGGTGGCCAAACCAAAACGTGGCATCAGTGCTTGAAGTCACTAACTTCTACTCTTAGCCATGTTGGTAGGTGCAGACTACTTGGTTGGGGTCCGCGTGACTATTGTAACCACTGGTTAGAGACTCTTGGTGACATGGCTCAGAATCGACCACAATGGCGTCGGTGTATAAACTCTCTATCTTCCCTTAAACTAAGAGATTAGAATTGCTTCATATCTTTCTTTTTACGAACTAATTTTTTCTTCCTGTACTATATCCTTATTGCAATCTTTCTTTTATATATTACCACCTCTGAATTAACTACTTTTATGAATCCAGTGTCCATCTTGTTGTGTTAATGAGGTATGGCAACTTGGACCGATGCATATATGTGCCTGGTCCTACGTTGCAGCTGACTGACTGGCTGACTGACATGACCGGAATATAACAGAAGCTCCCCTGAAGCTAGTCGTTGTTGTCCAACTTGCGTCCAATGTGTTTCACTGATTCCAAACACCTTCAGGTTGTATCTCTTCATTTCTGCAGCAACTTGGAAGACTCTACCGGTCTCCCACATTGTACAAGCATTCCATGTACCTAAGTTAATGGTTGCTCTGGTTTTCAGAAGAGGCATCGGCCTCGTGACTTCCGAAGGAACTCGGATTTCACCATGAAGCGTCATAACTCCTCTAAATGAAGACCTTCTGACTCCCAAGGCAGAGTTTAAATGGTTTGAATTATTTTTTCTGGTTAGCGTTTATTAGCGAGTTAGTTTTCTACGGGATGAGGTCGCTAACCCCATGCCCAACCCTCCTCCTTTACCCGGACTTGGGACCGGCAATGGCCCCCGAGGGGCTCCAGGCGGAGTTGATCCTAAGCATTAATAGAATATTATTAAATTATTCAGGTACAATCCACTCCAAACAACTAAACTATTAAGAAGTCTTGCAGTTCTTTGTGATAAGTACATTTCTGTTGTTTAAGAGATTAACAAGATATTAATGTAGAGATGTTATGTGGGCAGTTAAGTGATCAAGAGACTGAGTCACTGAAGCATTCTTCCAACGAACTGACAGTGAAGGTAAACACATGTAGACAGCTAAATAGTTTTTCCCAGTATCGTGAGAGTCTCATCAGTCCTGATGGTCTAATGTCTGACGAAGTCTTGGCAACGGATTCAAAAGGCTCGATTGACTTTTAACAACTTGGGTCACTTGTGGCGTAGGAGAGCTATCCATCTGCCAACCAGAGAACGAGTTTACTGCCCATCAGTTTGTTACGTTCTACTTTATGGATGTGAAACATGGCCATTTAGAACAGAGAATATTCGTAGGTTACTAGTATTCAATGATAGGTGTCTTTGAAGCATCGCTGGTGTATTTTGGGACCACTGAGTTACCAATGCCTGCGTTAGAAATAAGATACTAAGTATGCATGGCAAATCGACTGATGAGGTAGTAAATCCTCAATAACTGAGGTGGTTGGAACATGTGTCACGTATGTTGAACCACCGCCTACCTCGATGAGCGATGTCTCCTGGTGCAGGAGTTGGCTGGAAGAAAGCTAGGGGCGGCCAAACCAAAACATGACATCAGTTCATGAAGTCACTGACAATTGAACTGAGCTATGTTAGTTGGTACAGACTATTTAATTGAGTTCTGAGTAATTATCATAACTAATGGTTAGTAACTTTGAATTGCATGGCTCAAAATCGTTTGCGATAGCGCGGATGTATACATTCTGTCTTTCCCCAAATTCTGGGTTTCTAAATTCCTCATAACTATTTTTGTGTTCTTATCTCACTACTTTATATTTTCTTTTTGAATCATATCTCCGGTGCTTAATCTTTTCGGCCATCAGTCACACTGTTACTACCTCTACTATTCCGGGATTTAGCCCGACCTATTGCATTACTCTGTGCTAATGAGGTGTAGCAACTTGAAGCGACGTACATACGTGCAGGTTCTACTTTGTAACTGACTAACTTTTCAGTATAATGAAACAAACGCAAAAATCATTAAACACATGAAGTTTCAGGATGAGTTTTGCAGGTTAATAACGTGCTAATGAAATTGAGGCATAATTACCAAGCCTAATTTTTGATATCGTTGACACGTTGTGATAGCACTATGTAATAAAACTGGTATGGTGTTGTTATAATCTCTTTTCTTACGGTTATGACCCAGCTATTCCTATTGCTTAGTATTCTCGGAAACCGATTCACTCGGGTTTCATCTACAGGGTCTGGCTCTTGATCATCTCGTATTGCCACAACTTTATGAGCATTCAGCACAGTATTTTCTTGCTGTGACCCTGACACGTTACAAATATTACGTTCTGATTCAGGTATAAAGGGATTTGAACCCTCCACTAGATATGCTTCTGAAATGTCTGTTACTGCATCATAAACAGATTTCTTATTTTCTGGTCGAGTGAAAAGTGTGCTCAATAGTTGTTGTTGCAAGGCTAACAACTTCTGCTGGTGCTGTAATATTAACCGCAACTGTTCTAAAGAAATCGCCATTTTTCTTTAGTTTAATATTTGTAACGTGTCCGGCTCACAGCAAGAAAAGAGATTTATAACAGTAGCGACGGGGAAAAACTAAAGAAAAATGGCGATTTCTTTAGAACAGTTGCGGTTAATATTACAGCACCAGCAGAAGTTGTTAGCCTTGCAACAACAACTATTGAGCACACTTTTCACTCGACCAGAAAATAAGAAATCTGTTTATGATGCAGTAACAGACATTTCAGAAGCATATCTAGTGGAGGGTTCAAATCCCTTTATACCTAAATCAGAACGTAATATTTGTAACGTGTCCGGGTCACAGCAAGAAAATACTGTACTGAATGCTCATAAAGTTGTGGCAATACGAGATGATCAAGAACCAGACCCTGTAGATGAAGCCCGGAGTCCAGAATTGAATGAAACACTACTGGTCCTGTCTAGCTCTGAAAATAAATTTCAGCTAGAACAAAATTATGGTCCACGTGATATTAGCCGAAAAAGCTATGGGGACTCGTATTTAGAAAATAACTGCAGTGACACGATGAACCCAATTATGCCGAATGTTACTCAAAATCATTGTGAGACAGAAATTTATACTGAATCAGCTTATCCGATTTCTAATGACAATGTATCAGATATGGGTTCTCAGAATAATGCATGTAATTTTGATGAAATTTCTCATAAAAATGAGGAAAATATGTCGGCTGGGTCAAATTATGGTCAAAAGTCTGATTTAATTTTGTTAGATGTTGATTTCCGTAATGATCCATTATCCACTGATGAAATTCCTAATGGATTTAAAAGTAATGCTTCAGAAGAATTAAACTCTGACCTCAAATCAAAAGTCGTTCATTATCATCTAGTCATTTCTAGTGGATCCGACATTCAATGCGAGAAACATCGTTTAAATAAAGTCCTATTATTTGTAACTTAGAGATATAAGGATCCGACATTGTTTCGCGGAGGAGGAGAATGTTAGAGAATTAGAAGTTATGCATGCTTTTTAAAAAAAAATCAAAACGCCGGGAACAGACACGTCAGTTTCTGTGCAAGAAAAAAAGTGATACTTCTCTATTGCCTAGACGATGGACTAATCGAAAGCACAGACCAGTCACTCGGTTGCAGTTGAACCCCAGCACCAGATCCTACGAATCTGCTCAAAGGGGAGGTGTTAGCGGGACATAGACCGGATTAAAGCATGCTCAATTCACGATTGCTTTGGTGCACGCTGATTGGCTAATTCTTATCCAATCAGCACTAGTCGATAGTTGGAGAATACTCTGGAATCTTCTTATGTAAAAACTATAAATATACTGACGTTTTCCCCTTTGTGCTTCTGACTTGCTTCTTACTTCCATCTAACCTTGTTATTTGGAATATAATCTCTTTCCTGTTCAACCGTGTTCTGATTTGGGGACTTGTCGAGTGAATCGGTATCCGAGAATACTAAGCAATAGGAATAGCTGGGTCATAACCGTAAGAAAAGAGATTATAATAGGTGTACTCAGATATTGATTAGATGTAGAACCGCGCAATGCAACAGTATTTAGTAAATAAGCTTTCAGGCAAAAACTGTTCGTCACACTAGTGAGCCAAAAAAATATTATAAATGCTTTACAGTAGCAACGCTAGTAACGTGGGTAATTTATTTAAAAATTCTATGGGAACATAGAAGATAACTTCCAATGGAAAACTAACCAGCTTCAAATCAGCTTCAGCAATCCCTGGTCCTTTAGCTTTGAGTGCTTTCACTTCCACTTCGATTTCGTTTAGCTTTAAACAGACGACAAACAGAACATTACGGCAACTAAGATAAGTATATTAAATTATATAAAAACATGTTGCTGCCTACAAGATTATTATTAGCCATTGACGACGACTAACATATTTATGTAAACAGACTGAAGACTACAGCTCAAAAATCAGTGTGAAATGTAAACAGTGCACTAAAATAATAAAAGATCGATCTACGTCTAAACACACATAATTATAAAGAAAGAGACGAACCACAGGACCATTATGTGGGTAGGACATTTTCTAGGAAGTTTTAGCTGACTATAGGTGAACTAACGAATATCCTTCAACTAGATATACCTAAGACGAGACCCTGACAATTATTCTCCAATGACGGAGAAAAGCATGAGAATGCAACAAGTGACTTCCAGGTATTCAGGAGAAGCGGTTTAGGAACTCCCGTTACATGGACTAGATTAATGACCATGGTGTTGGCGACAAGATGATCCATCCAATCGGGTTAGATTTAAAGTGACGGATATCTTGTGACAACATATGTATCCTGTCCAGCAGTTTCCGAAATTCTGGAATACAAATATATATTTATGTCCAATAACAAGCGCCATCGAGTTTATCAAACAAACAACCATCCTCTGCTTAAGCCTGGGTTCTGTAAACTGTGGTATACTGCTAGCTGTAGAAATCACGGCGCGAATATAAGTGGTCAGTTTGAGCTTACTAACGTCATACAAATCAGGCAACATATATTCAACCGTTAATAAAATGGTGAGTATAGGACAGCATTTTGGGTATGAAAATGGCCTTTGAAGGTTTAGGATACATGTACAAACCTTGTGTTTAATAAAGGCTATCTTTGAAGTACTAAATGAGTACAGCTGAACAACAGAGTAAGCAAATACAGAGGCTTTGGGTCAATTAGTAAACAGAGATGGTAAATCAGTTGGCAAGACTGTGGAACTAAGATAGTTTCAATTTGATATGGATGCTCAAACATCGCCAAACGTGTTATATTTAACATAGTAGGTTGGTATATCATAAGATTAAATAGACCACAAGATGACTCTATTACATGGAATCAGTGGCTATTGCTAGAATAGTCCGCATTTTATGTTGTTTTTATGCCAAGGCACACAATTGTTTAAGAACACCCCCATAAAATTGCGGCACCCTATACTTATCTGAGTATTCTAAACTGGGACCATAAAAAACTATGAAACTCAGTCTGACGGAAAATTCGACAGCCCATAGGATTTGCACAAATGCAGTTATCTCAACAGTTTGATTAATTAACTCACTTTTAATTAATTACAAACAGAACCCTACTGTTATAGCTGGGGTCCACATTTTTAATATTGCTTAGTATACATTTGATATGTAACTGAATGTCAGAAAACCAACTATTAACTTTTCCTTTTCCCTGTAAAAATTAACAGCCGTTAATAAACAAACCAACACATTTAATTCATCTTTAAAATAATTTTTCCACAAAATAAAGCTTAGCTAGTCAAAAGAATACTCACCTTCTCGTTTACTTGAGTAAGCTCTTTTTCTGCTTCTTCCTTTGTAAGACTAGAGGTGATCTTTTTAAGTTCTAGAGAAAAGTGAAAAAATAGAACTAGTGCACCCTACCCTCGATTACACTTTTCAATTTCTTTTGTTCTTCTGTTAATTCAACCGATAAATTTGCATATTGAGCCTCCATCTTTCTAATCTCATTTTCATCGAATGAAGGGAGTTTAGTCTGCAGTGAATTAAGAAACTTCGGTGCGTTGTGTTAACCTGGTCATAAACATAAACCTTTTGCTTTCCATAAACTTTCTCTTTAATTGAACCTTCTTCAACAAGATCATCCAGAGCTCTAGAAATACCCTACGGAATCGCTAATTTAAGCACGTATAGTTACCGTTTTCCCATAATTCTTCAAAGCGCTACACACATCAACAACGCTAAAAGGTCTGTTCTCTTTCTCAAAAATGTGAGAACATCACCTTCGTAAATTTAAGACAGAAATTAATAAAAATACCTTTGCAAGCATTATTAGACATGGTAGTTTAATTGTCCGAATAAATTATCAATTATACAATTTGCAGAAGCCAAGTACGTTTAGTTCAAGACAATTTAAAGCTAGGGAAGTAAAGATTTGATAATCTTACAAAATAACACGTCGATTTTAAAATCATGAGTAAAACTGGGAAACCAGTTAGCAAACAATTTATTGGATTCACCTAAAGTGTATAGCGATCAAGAATGAAACAACAATAATAGTGGTAATGAAGCTCAGTAACCTATCACGAGTCCGTATAATCACTAAGGAAACCCTTTTCGTATGAGGAATAGCAAGTTTCTGACTGCCCGAACCCATGGCTAGTTGATATTCAGTCAGTCATTACTAACACAGAGCTTGGAACAAGTGAGCATCAAAAGAGCGATATAAAATTAGTAGGATGAGTAGCGAGGTCATCAAAATATTAGCAGCATCAGCGATAATAGAATCAAGCTCCAAGACAAGTGTATGAAGGAGTATTGAAAACCAAGATCTATGAAAGGATGTGAATTAAATGCGTCGGTGATATTGTAACAGATTCTGAACCACATAATCTTACGTCACCAATCTATCATCATGGTTGTCACACAAAACCTAAGATCCAGCTGGGTTAAATTATTTTGTAACTTGAGGGAAAGATTTTATTGATTTGGACGGATTTCCGATATTTAAAGTAATGTTGATGGATAGATAGAGAGTAGTGGTACAAGATGGCCGAGTGATCGCTGCTCACGAAAAAAGCCCTATAGGTTATTCACTCTAATTAATGAAGATATGTCAGTCAGCTACAAAGTAGGACCAGGCACACATATGCATCGGTCCAATTTGCAATACGGCGAATGAAGATATGACTGTTAGACCTAGTTCTTATTCATCCTGTAAACTATGTCGCCAAGCCAGAGTCAGGTCACTTCACTGAACATTCGTAGTCTACGTGCACAAATATCGTGGAAATTTTCTACAATCATCCATGACTCGCTAAAGAATATAGTCGTGAACAAATACTTCCTCGGACGATAGTAGCATAAATATTCTGCTTCAGGACTATAAAAAACCCATAACACCTTGATGAACCTATAGGCTATGTAAAGTAAACGTAAGCATGTGATTCTTATCACCGTTTTAGCGAGACTTTTGATTTTGACAGTTTCAATTGCCTAGATGTCGGTGTTAAAGTTTAAAGACCATTTACAGAACCGTTCAACATCGCAATTCTGATATAACCATCATTATTATTTATAGGAAATGAAGCACCAGATACAGTTGTTACTCCGTATTAGTCATTTAAACAGGCCACTTACTTGACATGAGTTATGGATAATTCTTGGCAAAATGAAATCTGACAAACTTCAACCAAATACAAATGCTTTAACGTACTGCTTTTACCGATAATTTCACAATTCACAGGCTTTAAAACCTCCCAAGATACTGTACTAACCTTGGGAAGAATCCCCTAATCATTGTAGATTTGGAGTAAAATTCCCAGATGGGAGTTTGAGCTATGATAGTTACCAACAAACCCCATCTCTCGAGCAATCACAGCTCTTATGTGAGGTGTTACCAATCACTCCAAACACAGTAATAAATCTTTATACACATGGACATATGCTGATTGGGTACAGTATGTTAAACCGATGCATAAATGTGCCAGGCTTTGAGGAAAACTCATGTTGCGTTTGACTGATTGAAATATGCATATATACGGTCATAATGGTTGTGGGTGGAGTGAAAGCCCTCGCTTAATGAGATTACGTGTCTACTAGCAACAGACCACTAACCCCGGGACAATAGAACTAAGAGTATTGGCAAATTAGTATGAATTAGTGTCTGAAGCTCATGAGGGACTACAGGATTGATTAGACCACAGCCGGTAGCGAATTCTGAGACCTGACTACTTGTAACGAGGTTTGCCTACGGTTTCGTTTACTATTGAACCCTTAGTTTTCGGGTAGTTTCCTTGAGGTTCATGATGCAACTGAACCTAATTAGGTCTTTCAGAGGATATTTAGGACGTTTAGTCACTAGACCATATAATCTAAAGGATAAAGATACAGGCTGGAAGCGTAAAGGTGAATTCGAGTCCCAAAATGATTATGTGCCCAAACTCCCGATTTCGGAGAAAATTTGACCCATTTTGGGAAAGCTGATACAGTAAACTTTGGGGAAATGGCACAAAAACCCCAAAATTTCCCCAAACGGGGTTTTTCCCCAAAGTTGGGAGCTTGGGTGAACATAACCAGCCACGGCTGGCCATTAACGGACGACTCGATCAGTTGGTTGAAATTGCTGTCGCAGTTAATCACCCAATGAGATGCACATAAATTTTCCGACAATTGGGCTTCCAATTAAGTGCTACTGCCCAACTAACGATATAGATCCGAACAATCTAGCGATAATTTCAAATCAAAGGTCGTTTGTATGAGTGCTAGATGCACTAAAGATGTATTATTGATGCTAACAAACAACCACTACCAAACTGATAAATCAACCTTTTCAAAGTGAAAACTTGCAAACTGTTTATACCTGGTTACTTTATAACTCTTCATTCTTTAATCTTCAATCGTAAGGATAGGAGGTCAACATAAATTAATCCTAGCAATTTGTACTGAGTAGATCCAATCTCGCTTTGAATGCATCAACAGAATAGTCTAATATTACACATTCTGATGGAGAATCCTAGTAATCCACTTCTCTGTGTGAGAAAAATAAGTAATTCGACTTTGGTCCTGAACTTAGAGTGTCCTCTTAGACTGTGGAGATAGGAATGACAAACTTATTTTGTAAATATTCCTAGACAGTCCTAGGCTGATGGAAAATATAAGGCACGTTCATACCAGCATCACGATTCAGTACAAGGCGAGCCAGTATTAAGCCACTTTGTAACCTGTGGTAAAATAACGGAAATATGTTGAGGGGTTTTCATCCCTTGGCGTTGAACTTGATCGGACATATCTGTTTCATAAGTGAAACGAGAACTCGCTGCCTGAATTTCATATTCCGTATACGATTGCACAAAAGTCTTTCAAACACTGATCTCGTTAAACCATATGACGACATTCCTAAAACTGCTATCACCACTCACTTCAGAACCTACGAATTTTCGCGCATGCCTTTCAGTTTGAAATGTGTAGCACAAACTTTCCAATGATTAATCAATGACGTCTTTAGACGTCGTAACTTCGTGCACGTATGTGTAGATTGCTGGCGGACATAGGATCTCATCTTCAGCATACGGGCCATGTTTACGAACGACTGCACAAAGGCAGCATTACTGTTAACATGCAGAAATATCGGATCGAACCCGACTTCACGGATTTTCTCGAACGCACTATTGATGCTCAAAATATTCGCCCTCTGAAACGCAAAATGACGGTGGTTCTAGATTATCCAGAATGACTACGGTCAAGCAATTACGTACATTCAACGTCCTAGTAAGTTTTTACCGAGGGCTGATCTTCTGTACCAGTTTTCTTACACCACTCTGAAACTACGACTCAAATAAATAGGATTAAACAAGAGACATTCACTGCATGACAATTCTCTAGGTAGGGATCATTCAATCTTGCCGAATCATTATTGATGCAACGTCTTCAATATGTTGCACAAGGATTCCCATCTAACTGTTCGAGCAATCACCGAGTTCATAGTAGAACGATTTTGTTTGCATGGCATGAAAAAAGACGTGGAGTTAGAACGCCCCTATGTAAGCTGCTAGAAATCTAAGGCGATTAGACACAACACTCTCAAATGTAAATGGTAACGTTGAAGAGCATTTTTGGTAGTTTGACGGAAGAACTTTCCATATAATCTTCAATAGTTTCATCTGTCCCCATTTAGAGTACGGAAATATAGTAATTCCCTCCCTCACTTCAAAAGGATAAGGTCACTTTGAAGCGTATCCAACCGCGAGCCACGAAATCAGTTCGAGGACTCAAATTTAAACCTTACGAAGAGCGCCTCCATTCACTAGACCTTTACCCATTAGAGTATAGGCGTCTTAGAGGCGATTTGTTAATGGCTCATACTATTCTTAACACTTCTCGACATCCTCTTCAACACCTACTTAAGCTTAGTTCGAACAATAACCTAGGGGGTAACACCCAGAAACTGGAGACACAACATAGCAAAACGGAATGTAGACATAACTTCTACTCCTTAAGAGTTGTCAAAAGCTGGAATTCGTTGCCGGCTGAGCTAGTCCAAGCGACTTCTCAAGAGTCCTTCAAGAGGCAACGTGACCTATTCTTAAGGACCAAGGACAGCATCATACTATGATTTACCAATTTCTTTTCCTCTTTTATTGTTAACATACCTAGGTTCCTGCCTGAAGGATTTGGTGATTCCCTGCTACTAGACACGGAAGCCTGTTAAGCGAAAGCTTCTTCTATTCCGTCCACAACCATTTGAATCACGGTGGATCGACACTTCCACTTGTTTTACTCTGTGTTAGCTATGCAGTGAGAGCTCATGTCAAGTACATTGTAGCTTAACTCGTTCACGAAACGACACTCCAACTTCTAGAAGAATCTATAGGCGCCTCATCTTCTTGAATGAATATGGATCTAGACTCCTATACGAGCAGGCTAACAAACGTCATGCGTCCAGTCAAACCTGTTCCTACTCGACCGCAGTCGACTGGTGTTTTCATTCAACCTGCTTTATGACATATTGAACACGTTTTTCGTACGTCACGATTGATTGCTACGACCTTTCAAGGTGGCGTACAAAAGACTCTTCAAAGTCCTTCACCGCAAACCTAAATACTATATCATCGATAAAAATGGAACTAATGGTAACGGCAGCATTAGCAGTTTAAACCCCGTCTATTTAGAATGGAACCCTAATAATATTGATTTTCCTTCAGCACATCCGAATGGCATGAGCCTCATAATTACGACACCTCAGATAGTCAACAATCACGACAAGACCTCTTTGGTATCTGAAAAACGGCCCAAAACAACGCACTGTGGAAGAAGGGTCAGGTTTCCGAAACACTCAAGCGAATACTGCACGTGAGACACTTCTCGTCTGTTTGTATTGTTGTGTCATTTTTTCTGGTGTGTTCAAGTATGTGTTTATTATTCTTCCTAAAAGACTCCAAAAACAATTCATCGTGCGAAACACTTTTACGCTGTCATGTGTTATCTATGCGCATATCTGCCAGTTTTTTTTCTTTTTTGCACGTACGATTTCGTCCCATTATGCACATAAACTTTCTTTTTATTCTTTTTTAGGACATCTGGAAAAGATGAGACGCTGACGAAGAACACGACTGATAGAAATTTTCACAGTACGTTTTTTATTGTTATATTGTACTACGTGAGGAAATACTACCAACGGCAGGCTCTTTGGGTTCAAACGTCTAACTGATCACGTCTTAGGATAACCACTACCCCATTGGTGAAGAGGAGTGAACTGAAGCGGTAAATAAATAGCTCTGTAGGTCTTCATCATTGACGCTGACGTCACTAGTTTTACTGGACATACGCTGGCTGGAGGTGCTTGGTCATGCATCCGCACAAGATAGCGCGTGGATACGTCATGCTGCGCTTTCACTAGAACTGTTTGTCGGCTTTGACCAAACGCTTCTCGAAATATCGATAGTCTCCCAAATATATTTCTGAACTCCTTCGTCTCTGACTTCGAATTTGACTGGACTGGCATATTTCGGTTATAAAGGTGTTACATATGAAGACGTAGTCGAACTTCGAATGCTCGTGGCAACTTTCCATTTGTTTGTCAAAAGATTTCGATGACTTATTAATAGCACACGATATTGTAAGATTGGCGGCAGCGAAGCCTTACAGCTACACGTGTTTTTGCGGTAGTTGGTTATTATGGTTCCTAGATCTTCATAGTCCATTACCCTAGGTAACACCATTCCAATTATTTTGTACTTCTGGGGTTGTTCATTTATATCGAAACACTTGCTAGTGCCTACTTGTAATAGAAACCTATACATCTGTCTAACCAATGAATCTAGGTCGTTCTGTAATATAACCTAACACGAATTGCTGTATATAGGTTTCTAACTCTTGATTTCATCTGCGAATAGTAAAACAGGTTACTGCTACAGTCGGGAAGTCAATTACATAAAGTAAAATAGTAGAGAATCTCCACTTTTTACATATTCACATTAAGATGTAACCCCGTTTACCTGTACCCGTTGTCTCCCATTACTGATAACGCCTCTTATCCAGTCTACGACTTTATAAGGTGTCCGAAACTTTCCCGTTTTCATTTAAGACCTAGGTGACAGACCTAGTCAACGACTTTACTTAGATCTGTGAAAATTAGATCTATCTAAACAGTCCTATCTTTCGTCGTAGCCTAATCTTTTCTTGCTACTAGAAGGTTTGCCAAGCATGAAAGGCTTTCCCTAAAAGATAATCCCTCTCCACATAGTCTAGAGTTGCCATCCAAATAACCTTTTACACTAGTTTGGTGATTACACTGGTTAAACAAACAGGTCAATAGTTACCAACGAAGTATGTATACCCCACTTTATAAATCGGGCTGATGCTTGCGTCTTTTTAAACTCCTGGCAGATCTGTACTGTTCAGGGCCTGTAAAGGTAAGCATACTCCGGCGTCCTTTCCTATGTCTACGGGTTTCATGAGTCGTTTGGTTATCTATAGTGAACTATTATTTGGTCTACATGATACTAGACATTGTGTAAACGGGGGTGTAAGTAACCTAAGCATACCTTCGTGTTTAGACCATGCTTCCTCAATAGATAAATTAGTATTTACTGACCAGGACGTTGATGCAACGCACTCCTGAATGGCTAACATTTTTAATCTCCGAACGTTTAGGTGACGGTTAACCTCATCGTATATTATGTAACAAACTGTAAGCATGAACAGCAAAACAGCATGATCACTATTGGTTAACTGTAGGAGAGTACTTAGACAAACAATATCCTTGGTCACACGAATGGTTACTAAATCTAGAAAAGAAGATCAGTGGCTTGAACCAAGACGTGTGGGTGCGGATACACACTGTACTAATGCAAGGTTCATCACTGCCACCAGGAGCCTACTCTCGAAAGGATTTTCAAATCCTACGATGGTCATTACTGTCCAACCATTACCAGGTGCATTAAAATTGGTTCCATTACACCAATCGCGTTCTCTTGATAAAAGTAGGTCACTGCAGAGCCGGCACAGAAACCCAATGCGTCCAGCTGAATCTTCTCCCACTCGAGCTCAATCGACTGTTATCTTCATTCAAGACGTGTTACGATTTGCCACATACATTTTCTCACATCGTGACTCACTATGCAGACTCCTGGATTCTGCCATTCAAGGATCCGACTAAGTCCTTTGAGGTGACCATAAATATCATATCACAAGCAAATATGAAACCCAAGCCTCTTATTCATAAGGCAACTCTGTGTTCATCAATTTTTCTATCAAACAATCGACCACACATTGCTCACTACAGCGACGGGATCCCATATGATTGAAAATCGAGACGAAAGTCTGCCAGTATATAATAATCGGGATAAAATGACTTTTTCTTGAAGAACCGTCAGACTCTCAAAGACTTAAACGACCAGAGCGTGTAGTCAAGTTTCACATTTGTTTCTACTATCTCTTTTTTTCTCATCCCACAGATTATCAGTTATACGAGACAACTATTACCCACAAAAGTTTATTGAAAAATATGAAAAGCGTAAAGAAAATAATACTGAAGTAATTACTGTCAATAAAAAACCAATAACTATAAGTTTTAATTTCAAAGGTGACGATGTTGCTAACACAATCAACAGGAGACTAAATACTGCGCTAGCCAGAACCTATCCAGCGGCGAAACTTCAAATTCTTTATAAAACAACATGTTCATTAACTCAATCAAAGGTTGATAAGCATCCTTTTCATGTTACCGCCAATTGTATTTATAAATTTACATGTACCTGCCAAAGCAGCTACATTGGCCGAACAGAAAGGAGAGCATACCTCAGATTTTTTGAACATGTCCCAAAAAACCTCAGAATAAGAGAAAGAAAGACTCTAAGTAGCGCAATCACTAAACATCTGCTTGACACAGGCCATCAGGTTGATACCCTACAATCATTCAAGGTTATTAGTAAGCAGCCAAACTCCAGTCTTCTGAAGTTTGCTGAAGCAGTTGCTATCAGGCGCCAAAAACCTGATTTATATGTTCAGAAGGAGATGATTGTTAATCTTTCCCTGCCTTGGTGACAAATATTCTTCCGCGGCAGCTTAAAAATAAAATTTTATTTTTTATATTTATTACGTCATTGATTTTATTTTTTCAACTATCTTTAAAAAATTAATAGTCTTTCAACTGAACTCTACTCACTATGTTCCTATCAATGTTTATTCATTATGTAATCAATTGCTTCTAACCCACTTTTGAAATGTTGTCACAATTAATGCTCTAGAATATTCCTTCACATTGGGTATATATTTACAGTATTCAGCCTATTAATTTCATTTACACCCATGTCATACTTTAAGAACATCTCTTAAATATAAACCCTCTCATGTAAGCAATTCAAACCCATTATGTAATTTTTATCTTTTAAATACTATAGGTTGTAAGCAGCTGACGAGAACCTACGAAATAAAATGAATTCATGTTATTCTGCTAGAATCTTTGTTCTTGCTCTTTTCAAAATGATAAAGGGAACTATGTGTATGAAATATCAGTTATACCTTTAATTTTTATTGTAATAATAACAAAAGTTGCAAAATATCCATTTTCGGGTCGTGGTTATACATATTTTCATAGAAAGAAGATAAGCATATTCTTATTGTGCTTTTTGGTATCAACCTTTTTGCTTTGCGACATACGAACGCATAATTGTCTTTTTCTTCTCACGATTTGATTGCTTGCGTAAGCGTGAGTGTACTGAGTACGCACTCGCAACTTTATTTCTTCCTATTCCAGGATGAATGACAAAATTAAAAAATGAAGATGAATACAAAACATAAAGATGTTTATTTTTGGATAAGTTCATCATTCACCACCTGTGTCTTTTAGGTAGGAAATAATGATTAGATGATGCTTGACGTAGTAAGCTATCAGAGGAGCGTTTATTAACGACAGCCTCGTTGACATCAACCTTCCATATGGTTATATTGAAGGGTCCACGCTTCCCTGAAGAAGGGGAGTGAACTGTGGTGGTAAAACGAAATGTATGAAAAATGGTTTCGTAAGCCTTCAACACTGGTCCTGACGTCACTAGTGTTATCATATACACTGTAATGTTTCATCTGGAAGCTTTGTTTGAGTTTGTAGGAAAAATCTCTACACACAGTTTTGCAAAGCAACTTGATGATTAATTTTAAAAGTCAACCTGTTGTTCTTGATTTCTTCAGCTGTATATTCCATTTATCTTTCGATTCTAGGTGAAACTGTCGATAATTGCTATTTGTTTCAGCTTCCATTTCCTATATATTTCCATCGAATGTCTATGATTAGTGCGAACGACACCTACGTTGTCAATTAAAAGTACGGTTATGGCGGTTGCAGAATTGATTCACTTCTCCTTTTTTATTGTGTTGTTTGAAATGACTACAGCTGTGCATTGTCTGATGGTTGACTGAAGCACCCCCTCCCCAGAACTAGAAACGGTCAGTGTCTCAACAAGTAATTAATAATATAATATAATATAATATAATATATATATATATATATATATATATATATATATAATATAACATTTCAATAAGGTTAAATCTCACCTTAAATTATCCATCCAGAAAAGATAAAATTCCTGAATTGATAGGGATGTTTACTTTTGCGAATCCATAACTATGCTGTATCCGCTATCAATTTATCTACTTAGTGTAATTAAGACTGATTATTTGAGTTGATAGAATAATTATAGACCGAATAATTAGGTGCTAGCATTTGTTTAGCTAATTGGTCTGTAGACCTACGGTGCATGTTCGATATTAGTACATTTGTATTTGCCGTTATAACGATAGATCTAAAGCCAAAGTTTAAGGTTTGTCGTAGGATCTTACGTGGAGGTTATGTCATTGTCCATACCGACGCGTTCTATTGTGACGATCAGCAATGTACTGTTTGATACTTCTAAAGAACATATTTCGCTTGAGGATAAAATGGTATGTTTAATGTGAAAAGGTATGAGTTACACAAGGATGACCACGACTGCTAATACTGATTCGTGTAAACGATTGCGTCGCTAAACTTTCAGTCAAGTTGACAACGTTCCTAGATGCCTGCTAAATGAGCAGCTGTCAAAGAAACACAGAAAGCACCCTTATTAAGATAACCACGAGGAAACATTACTATATAATGTTAGTTTTAAGTCAACTTGTTGACAAGGTTTGTGTTAGTAGTTCCATAAATTTTATCAATCATATCGCGCGGATGTCAAGTTATGACAATGCTTTAAGACGATATGCATAAACTGTTATGAATAACTAGTTATGGTGTTGATTGGTGATCAAACAATGGGAAATAGGTGTTGTTGTTTTCGGTGATTCGGAAATATCAGATTGTAGCGTAAACGAATCCGAGTTGTGTAAATAAATTCCAAACTGCAATCCAGATATATTTGTACACTTAGTGTTCATTTCGTAGAAGGCTCCATAGTTTTGCTTTTAAACGCTTGTTTGACTAACAACTACGTGATAGTTTTGTTATTATACCAGTGCATTATGTTAATATCTTGGTGCGGCGGCTTTACTATCTTAACTACGTTAGAAATCTTTCTAGGCAACTAATATGATAGCTCAATCAACAAACCCAAATACGCATAACAACAACGACTCTAATGGGTTCAATGGGAAGTGTTAAAGGCGGTTCAAATGCTTGCTAAATTCAAATGGCATAGTGATGACATAACGCAACGCATATACAAGCCAGGTTAACATGTACGTTGACAGAGAATATAACAATTAAAACAACGTGGCAGAAAAATTTAAAAGTTGGTACCTGAATAATAGAACTACAATTAGGAACATGAAGGATATAATGTAGAACTTTCACAACCGGTCGTTGTAGTTAGCCTAGTAACATTCACTAATGTGTAATAGTGATAATAAGAGCCAAAGAGTATCTAATTAATTTTGATTCTAATATGGAAATCGAATAAATCCAGACAAGAAGCAATGCAGAGACTAGACTTTAAATATTTGATCTGAATGCAGAAACTACCTAACAAAGTTAGGTCTGTTTGATTATGACATACCACGTTCTTCTGTGTGGTGTATGAAACTTCTTTGAGAGAGAACCCTATGAACATAGTTGAAAGTAACGTGTTCGGTAGTCAAATTAGCTGCGGAATAATGAACAAAGGGACCACTGTTGTGTGCAAACATCCCATCAGGCTATCATATTCCATCACAATATTCTTAAGATGAGTCGTATCTGGTGGTCATATTTTGGAAGACGGATATTATAGTTAGGACAGGATTCAATATTATTTCAATGCTCCTATTCACTACAACGTTCCTGTGGCAAAATGGATGCCCGAACAAGATTTCGAATAATAAGCTAGTAAGACAGTACCAAATTGGATGGTTAAAGGTTCGGTACCTGAGAAACATCTAGTATCACAGTAAAATATTTCAATTAAATAGCGAATATATGTCTAATCAAGAAACTACAGGTGCTGGTCTGCTGAAGGATTCATTACTTTTATTAGATTTTAAAGCAACTAAGTAACAACAATTCAATATAATTATGAAAGGGAACGCTTCTTTGTTGACATTGTTTGAAAGATTGATGAAATGAATTTACTATATGACAAAATTTCAAAGGCCTTCTACGTCATTTGTAGATGAGTGAATCAATGAAAGTTATTTCAGAAAGTAAGACGCCTGTGTTATTTTGACTAAACTTTATTAAAAATAGTGTCCACGCTTAATCACACCAGCTCAGTGCTGAATAGTATTGTTGCTGACTGTTTTTATGGTCATGTGTTCTGCAGATGAAACTTGGAATGTCATAATGAACGTTGAATTAGAAGCAACACGCAGAGTGCTAATTGACAAGAAGATTTTAATGAAATTTAAATCCGTAGATGGAAACATAATTGATAAAAGTGTATCCCCACTTTGGACCACGTCACGATTACAACGGAATGCAGTTGAGACATATCGATACTAGGGGCAGAGGGATAACTAACTGCATACTTTTGCGTCTATATTACTACTTGAATATTCATGACGTTTTATTTCAACAGAATATAAATCTGTCGGTATTTCAAAATATCATTACTATTCTTATAAACTAATTCGCTACCTTTTGTGTGTTTAAATTGTCAAGTTCTGAAGTAACGAAGGTATTTATGATATTATGTGAACAAGTAACATTTAACTTTCCTGCCTGTATCTCGGGCTTCAGAAAAAAGTTACTAGCTATAAAAATTTATTAACAAGAGTGGGATATCTGTACATTTCTAACAGTTTAACATCATTAAATTATCCCATCGATAGCTCACTGATTGGCATTTTCACTGAAGAAGAAATTATTGGATTAGAACTCTGCTTATTGATAACAAGAACCTGTAGTATAAAATAAGAAGCATTAGAGATACTAAAGGCTCAAAAATTGTGATTAAAATGGTCAATAAAATGTCTTTTGCACGTGGCCTATATCGACAACTCAAGGCTAAGGTTAAGTCATTTCAAAAATGGACTTAAGCTAAGAACTGCTAGATATTTGACTATAATAGTGGTTAGAAATATAAAATATAAAAGGATTTTGCACTGAAATTTTGTAAAAGTGATTGATGGACGCTAAATACCTTTGCGAATATATTTCTAGATATACTGATGCAAGCGGATTAGAAGATTCCTACATTATATACAAAATACCAGTTCACACAACTTACAGTAATACATCAAGTATGATAAAATTATTTTAGCTACTGAGCTTAATACTCCAGACCGATTGTAAGAACTTGAAGTTGCAGATATGCAATGTTTCAAAGTAAGGATGAAATGCTATTACCTTTCTAAATTCTATTAATAAAAGGTCTACTATCGCATCGAACAATATGAATCAAGAGGCCAAGATAAACAGTTGAAGGTTTTGTAATGTATCTGAATAAGTTTCGCAAGTCTTAAACTCCATGTCATGCTTAAGATTATAGTTGCTATCCTTAAAACTCTTAATAGGAACATTCATATGGTGGACTGTGATAATGAGCTACTCTGAAACTAGACAGTCAAAGCGTTACATTCCGTTACAGACCGTTAAATAAGTGGTTAAACTACTTAATTTGAAAGATATCTTCTAAAATAAAAAAATACTTCAGAGTACTAAGCTGGGTTTACAGGTGAGTGCAAATAAAATGGTTAAGTTTAGTTTGTGATCATATTACCTAAACGTTGATAGAATATGACAATGATATATAATCAGATAACAATTATATTATACATGTTAAAGTTTCCAGATGGAAAGAAATTAGACTCCCTTAGAAAAACTGTCAAGCTAAACACTTCATAGTTAAGTCACCCATTTCGAAGTCTTATTTTGAAGACTCCTTTTAATAGTCTAAGCATTAGTATTAATAACCAACCTATAACAAAAAATCTGAAATAACAAAGTATACTATTCTATGTTAATTTTATTTCAAACATACCGTAGTGTGAATTTATGAAAAATCCTTAGATGAATCAGACTTGAGCCATATTATTATTATTTGAGATTATAATGATGTATTGCATTTGTAAAATAAAAAGTAGACATGATAACCTATCCAATATGAAGGTTATGTTTGAAGTATAGTTAACAGCATATTATCAAAATCATATACACCTAACGCATTATATGCACTATCATTAAATTTATTTCCCAACAATAAATTACAATAAAATTTAAAGCAATTAGTCCCTTTGATAAATTTCGACCATGTAATAGGAAGATGAAGATTATCAGAACTATGTGATATATTAGCGCAATACGCTTCGAACAATCTGATTACTATGGCGTGATTAGGCTTCGAATTGTGTTCACATTATTATCATTACCCTTATTATTATCTTTGTCTCCTCTTACCCCATTTCCAGTCTAGTTGACCTTTTATTTTTATATATAAATGGTCTTAACAAGTATATGCGTGGTCAGATTGTTCGAAATGTATTGCGCTAATATACCACATAGTTCTGATAATCTTCGTCTTTTTATTACAATAAAATTGTATTAAAAAAACTAATCTTAAGGCTGTACACTTAAATACTCATACAAACAGTTAAAAATCTATTAGCAGTAATGTCAATGTAACATATCCAGTTAAGTTCATCGAAGAAACAATGATAACATGTGAAAGTATAGTTACAATCCTGAATCAAAGTTGTGCCTTTCACATATTATTTATTACTTACGAGTTATCAAAATATATAATATCAACAAGAAAAGGTAAAATATTATAAACCGTACAAAATTTTGATTGCAAACCTTTATTTCTTCTTCATTTAATGTTTCATGAATCAAAGTGATGGAAGAAGTGTAACGGTATTTGAAACAAGGATAAATTGTAGCCAACTGGGATGATTAATAACAAAACACCAGAATAAGTAGTTATTAACAAAGATCACAAACAGTGTGGATTTAATTACGTTTTAAATAGATTGGGCTGAATCATCTAACCCCCTATCAAATCTCGGTTTTGATAAATGGATCACATATCGTGTATATAATAAACCTGTGATTATTTTCGTTTTTTTTATTATGAATTTATTTAGTCAAACTGTGCAACTCTAATAAAAAATGAGATAGATATTGATACATAGACCAGTAATTGATGCTAAAATGGGCCACAGTGGGTAAATTAATTAGCAAAAATTCTATTTTTGTAAGGTAAAAAGATGATTGTTGCTAAAGGTAAACAACTTGTCGACAGTAACGTTTCATTGCCCTTTCTTTTGATTGATTATATGACATTAGGAACATCTATTTTCGGGAGCTTCAGTTCACCTAGCATTACAAATAATTTACAGTTAAGACAAAGGTCTGTGAAAGTTTTGATCCAAAAAATATTGAATATAATAAAGCGGTAATTAAAAGCATGATCATTTTATCCAATCTCTTGACTGTCTTTAAAAATCGAGTGGTATAAATTTCAGACAAAATAATTCAGTCGATTAGTTAATACAGAAAATTTTTTTTAGTCAAAATAGTAATAAAAAGTAGTTGTCCATCATAACTTGAAACTATTAAACATTAGGTATTCTATACTCCTTCTAAAGTCAACCAAAGATTTAAGTGTCTCAAACGGATTCAAGTACTAATCAAGGTTTGTTTAATATAAGCTAAATTTTCGAAATACCTAAGAATCTCAACATTTAATCTACAAAATGTTAAGGGACATCTAAGACTGATCATATATGTTATGTGAAAGCCGAAAAATGCCTGAATTTACATATATCCGATCAGTTTTAGTGAAAAATTCTTAAGAACGTTTAGAAGCCAACTCATTTAATTTCTTTCCTAGTATGATTGGTCAATAATCTAAACGATTATTATCATAATTATGTTTTCTTAACGTTTCTAGGACAGCATAATTACCGGTAATCGTATAAATATCCCCTGATTTTCATAACTAAATCTGACTCGGTAATAAAGCTTCCAAAATATTTCTTCTTTTATTCTCGTGTTGGGTTAAAGAGATGAATATTGCAGAAGCTTACATATCACCTAAGAAAGCAGTGTCTCAAACTTTCGATGTACCGAAATTATTAAAATGTATGTGATATTATTAAAAATTTATTTGAAATCCAGCTTTAACCAATTGAATAAAAGTTCAACTTACTGGAATCAAAACCGGATTCACTTGATAAACTGAAGCATTGAATAATATTAAAATATACAAACCCTTCAAAGTTGACATTGTATTGCTTTTTATTTGAACTATCTCACAAATCAAAGTAAATTCAGGTCCAAGACCCTGAACCTAAAAATTGTTAATTATGCGTTAAAACAACGGAGATACAAATAATTAAAAATGAAATATTTCGCGGATTTTCTTACTCCAAAAATATCTAGCTATAAACGTCTCGAAGAGTAGAAAGCAAACAATGATAGTCAATTCTGTGTATTGTTACGCAGTAAGTGAATTCATTAAATCGATTCTTTTGAAAGATATGTTATTCCAAATATCACCAAACCTATTTATGATAGGCGTTTATTTAATGTCATAATATACCATGGCGGTTTAAACAATACCAAAATATTAATTTATATAACAAACTGTGCATCTAGTTAACCACTGGCAATTAAACAAATGACATTCTGGTGAACACCATCATTTCAATGTTGTTGTGTTCTTTTATCACCATCTGACTTAAAACAGTACTCGCCTAATATGCTAAATAACTTCACCTACAAAAGCACTTTTTATGGTTTATGTGTAATATGCTACTACTTTCTCAAAAACTTTACATCATACTGCTTAAAGCCCACCAACTCTCACCAACGTTATATTTTCTAACCCGTAAGATGACACAGACACTTCGATAATAGCTGAAGAGTCTAATCATCAATATTTTTACGCTTATTGATGACTGCATAACGATTGGACGATCTTGATGTCAACGAAATATATGCAATATTTGATTTCATATATATTCTGTCATTAAATCCCGTTAACGACAACGTAGATATAAAAAGTCGAATACGAAATTATTCAATGGACATATATTTCAGAATTCAGTCATCCAGACAAACGATAAGAGATAAAGGAAAATGCATGTGAAATGGATTGGCTGAAATAACCAAACGTAACCTAACGTTTATCGTTAAACAGAAAAAGCAAGCTAAACAGTTATATGGGACAGGGAAGGATATTAGTAGACATATCCACACATACGCCCATATAAAAACAATCACGGTTACAATGGAATAATTGACAAAGACAAATATATACGTGTAAAATGATTCAAAACTATGAAATTAATCTGTCTGTTCAGAAGTTTGAACAAATAATGTTGGTGTGTACTAACAGAGAAGCTGCTACTCATGATAGCGTCAATAACCCAACTACAAAATAATATGTCTTACAGAATGATTCGAATTAACAATAACATTATAAAGATATGTATACTTGAGGAATGCTTTTGATGTATTAGGCTATAATCAAAGTACGATTCCTTTTAGAAGTTTATTAGAGGACACAATTCAATAGTGAAGAAACTTACCTGGACATTTAATTTAATTTGTTCACCATAACCAGAAATCGGAATGGGATTAGAATGATTTTCTAACATATTAAGAAAGGTGGATGAAATTGATCGCTTTACAAAGCGTAAATCATTCACAAATTGACGATACATTTCTGGAAAAAAAATTAACATAAAAATTCGACATAAAACATAATGTATCGCACACAACTCCGTTAATAATGAACAAACATTATCAGTCATCTAGTCTGAAGATATGTAGGTTAACCATATAACTAATCAGTCTATAATAACTTATCCTTAGAAAATTATATCAGCAAACAGAAGTACATTTAGGTAATGTTACAGGTTATTATATTTAGCACCTGAAAATTGGAAAGAAATCGAAGAGGAAAACAAAATACATGAAAAATACTGTAACAAATACGACACCGTCGTTAATTGTTTAATCATTGTCACTAATTTAATGTTTCAATGTATTTACAGAGCATTTAACTCTTATTTAAACCCCATGAGTAACAGTAGGCAATAAGCTGAATGAATCTATAATGATCATGAGAAGTTACGAAGAATTTACATAATACATATACATAGCCTTCAAACATCTATTTTCATCTTTTGGTGTGTTTTGCAATGTGAACCGTCTTCTTGTTTGATCTCCAAGTGTTTTAGCTACGTCAAGCTTTGCTAAACGTTCTTCTCTCCGTCTGACGATCGTTGCAAATTCCAATGCATACTACTTAGAAGCAATGTTGTCAGTAGCGTCCATTATACCTGCAATATATATTCATATACTACGTTTTTCCAGAGTAAACTAATGTTTAGAAGTTATAAAGAGAAACTCGAACAAAACACAACAGAACTTTAGTTAAAATATCTACGTATTTTAATAAATTATTTAAATACATAGAAAGAGTAAAATCTGAAATATTTTGATGAGGAACAATTGAATAAACACTGGGGAATTTGATGGGAAACAATAATCATCAGTATGATGAACAATAAAAAGAAGAATACTAGCTTGCCTCACTATGTGGTGTGTGCTACTTATAATATTGACATAAGTAGTATATGATGTTAGTCGTGAACAGAAGGTTTGGCAACAAAGAGACGAGAGGATCGAACAGTAAGAATGGAAACAGGATGCAATTTGTGTGAAAATGCAAGAACAATGAAGTCTGAGTCATTTTGAGGCAATTGATGGACATTTTGCAAATAAAGTATTTACTTTATGATTGTTAGATTTTTAACAAGTCCTGTAATTTTATGTTAAACACATTCGACTGTCCTCAATCGTGTTCTGTTCACTACAACTACACCGGGTCAAAGTTGATAAAGAGTTAAGTGCCGTCATTCTCTAAAAAATTAATTTAATTTAATTACTATTAATTATTACTGGGAAGTACTTTTTCTGTTAAGTGTCGTTAATAATAATTTAAAGCTGCCAAAAAGGGTAAATGTTTTCTCTGAAATACAAAGATTACTATAACTGATATTAACATTTTTCTTCTTAATATTCATAAGCCGTACATGTTTATTTAAACACAGCAAATAATCTTGAGTATTGTACAATACAGCAGCAAAAGTTCACTTCATTTATATCTTTCCCGGAAATAAGAAATTTCGTTATTTCATATCTGCATCACATTAATACTTCACAAATAGCTAAGCTAATCGAGTTATTTATTATAGACATATACACAGAAAAAATACTAAGTAATAATTCCATTCCTAAAATCCTGATCTCTTGATAAATTAAAATAAAGCAAGAACAAAATTTACAGAATAACATGAATTCACAATATGAAAAGGCTTCTCACCAGCTGCAAACAGCTTAAATTTATATAAGCAATACCATAACGAAGGGCGTCTACAGGGTTTTTGGAACATATTCCGCGTCAGATGTGACTAAAAGGAAGTGAAGTTTTCGCAAACATTAAATGATTTTAATGGATAGAGGAAACACAAGGTGGATTTTTCAGAAGCATTCAAAATAATTCACAGACAATGTATGTCTTTTTTACTCCGTTTTGCAGACATCAAGAGCTTTCAACATGATGTTTGTATAAAGAAGGTGTTGTAAACCTATCGTTGCCATGGTAAAATAGTTACATTATTTTAATCCTTATCACTTACATTATCGCTTTAATATGGTTTCTAAATAAACATCAACAATTTCACCGACAATCACTAAAGACGTTAATCTCAATGTTATGTTAAATAGGTATTTTGGTTACTACTCATTTGGAAACAATTTGTTTCTATTCATTGTCTCTTCATGATCACTTGTAACTTCACCTCCTCTTTTTTATGACTTCATTCTCAGTATATGAATATCAATTGAACAATATTAACTACTATTTTAAACATGTGTTTCCTCTTGTTTCTTAAGTCATTTCAAGCAAAACTTCATTGATTAAAGTATATGATAAGTGATTTTGTAATAACATTAGTGATGTAAATCTAGATTGTTTCCAGCTGATCAGAACCTCTAAAATTTGATGAATTCATTTAATTCTGTGAATCTTGTTCTTTTTGTTTTATTAATTACCATTAAAAAACGAGAATACTCACGTGGTGCATTTAATTGTTCACGGGTTGTTAAATCCATATACAAATTTGACTTTTTAGGGATATTCAAATTATCAAGTTTACCGATTGTACGAGAGGTAATCACATCCATCGGAATAAAATTAGCTGTACGTTTAGCAATTAAGATTAACATGTGCCCAGCTAAACGAAAAAATGAATAAATAAATAACTTCAGTTTCACGTTGCAATTAAAAAATTTATCCATAAGTTAGTTACAGGTATTCTAAGCATAGGTATATGATGACTAGCAATGGAGTCCAGGACGCACGTTTCATCCTATTTGGGGCTCGTCAGCTGGATATACTTCCATCTCAGGGTTGACTTTCATTCCAGGACTTTAAACCGGTACTGCACTCTTCGAAACGCGCGTCCTGGATTCTCAGTCAGTTAGTCAGTCAGTAAAAACGTAGAACTTCATACGTACGTACATCAGTTCGAGTCGCCACACCATCTTAGCACAAAGATGCAGTTTTCGATTCAAATCCCAAAGTGGTAGAGGCGATAAGAGTATAAGCAGTAATCGGAAACATTAGGGTTCGAAGATGTTATTTAAAGAGTATAATCCAGTGAAATAAATTTGGAAAGAGAAATAGACGAGAGGAGTAGTGTTCAAGAGATTAGAATTTGGGAGAACACAAAGAGTGGATGAACCTGCGCCATTGCAAACGATTTTGAGCCATGTCATTCAGGGCCTCTAACCATCAGTTACTACCATCTCGTGGTCCCCAACCAGGTAGTCTACACCTACCAACATGGCTCAGTCCACTTGTCAGTAACTTCATGGACTTGTGCCATGTTTTGTTCTGACCGCCTTTAGCTTTCTTCCAACCTACTTCTATACCATTGAACATCGCACGTCGAAGCAGTAGGTGGTTGGGCATACGTAACACATGTCCCAGCCATCTCAACTGGATTCTACTGCTAGCCACTATCATCTCAGCCTATAATGCTTGTGATTTAAGGCAATATAGGAGCAATTTACACGGGATGCACATATACCAATAAGAGATGGACCAATTGCAGTTCGAAACATCGATGAGAAGATCCAAATAACCAATACAAAATGATTTGGTTACAGGTCGGTAGAACCTGTTTACTTCGGTCTGAGCACCCAGGCAGTATCACAGCTCACTCACAAATCAAGTGACTTGCGTGGCGCATATCTATTTGGTGCCTCCTTGTACCAATGTTTATGTGTTCAGATAATAATAATAGTAATAATAATAATAAGGTGGAACCTGTATTATAGATAAGGCTTTGAAATACTTCAATGTATATAAGTAAATTTTCCCCATTAGTAATCATTTACATCAAGAGATTTATTTAATATAGTAATAATTAACCAGTAGAAGGAGAGTATTTTCGATGTAGCCTGTAAAAACGTTTCATTAATGTAATTAGACTGTATAAATAGTGAGAGGAAACTGCAAAAAATGAATATGTCTTAAGAATTGTGTTTGGTAACCTCGATCACAGAATTTTCAGTATAATTTCAATTAGTTGACAGTAAACATCATCAGCATGATAGTGCAGCATGGAAAATTATCTGAAAGTTAATCAAATGTTATCATTCTCCGAAACTTAGTTTCAAGTTGTAAGAAATATAATTTGAAAGCAAATATCATCAATACAATTTCACTGTTTCAGTGGCAGCAGTTAACAAATTATATGAACTTGCGTTACATTATTATTTTAATGTCAATGAATACTATTTATAAACTTGACACTTTAAGGTTTATGTTAGCCTCAAATTTCAAGTTATAGCTTTTTGATACATGTCAGTAAGGGGGTTGTGGAAAGTGTTTCAAAGATGGTCTAACTTAGATCGATTCATGATTTCAGTGAAACTGATAAGTTATGAACATTTATATTGATAGAAAAATGTGAATTCTAAAATTTTCAACTAATTAATTGAATAGTAAAATGTACAAACAGTGGAGTTTATCTTTGAAAATGATCGACAAACCTTGAGATACTAGTATTAGTGTATTGATTTCTCTGTCATACTTCCCAAAACAGCAGGCAACAATTGGATCAGGTTTCGCTAAGTGATAACCAATCAGTTTACGTGGTTGATTGTTGTTCTGTTCAGTTTCTGTCACCTTTATAGTACCTGAATTACCAGATGTAATATTGTTTGAAGGATTACTATTATTATCCTCAGCGCTAGTATTCTGAGTAGAAGGAACCCATATAATGCATTTGTCACATAAATGTTGATCACAGTAGATCTGGACTGAACCATCTGATAAACAAATGATATAATAAATTTCATGATTTCTATTGTTTGAACTATTAAAATTAATTGGAGTTATTGTTAAAATTTCGCACGAATGTCTTACTCTCCAAATTGGTCGACCCTAGAAAATCGTGTAAAAATAGATTGAATAGTAACAAAAAGAAAGAACGGTTAATTCCTAAATTATCTATAATAAACACTGGATCAACTTAAGATTAAATCTGAAACTGAATTCTTTCAAATAAGAATAATAAGGGTGGCAGCCCAATGACTTGCAGTTGCTTTATTTCACTTAAATTTCTAAGTTCTATAACAAAGTCAGATAGTACATTACTGTCACATAGGCATTTTCTTAGAGGAAGAGGAAGTGAATAAGAGATTTCTTAAATAAAATATGTAGCAAAGATTTCGTTAGTGGGTAATGAAACATGACTGATACGTGAGTTAGTGTGTGTGTGTGGAAGAAATTTTCAAAGGTACAATATTTTATTTAATATAACCAATTTATTTGTCATTCCAAAGTTAGCAAGGTTATCTTGTGTGTTAAATAGAATAACTGAACAGTTCAGAAAAGGTGATGTGCAAGTGGTCGTCTATGGTCTTTTGATTAGTTTAAGAAGATTGTTCATAAATTATATCAATTTGCACCAATTTTTAAAATGACACAACACCTCTCTTTTTTTCTTACCAAAGATCATTACTTCAAGCAATGCAATTAACTATAAATATTGTTGTACAGTTAAAGTGAATAAGATTATGGAAAAGAACTTTATTCACTAAGTTGTCTTTATTTCTTCCTCAAACTGAGTTTCTCCAAACAAATTATCAAGAAATTCAATTGAAAAAATCCATGCAGAACTCTAACCTAGAGCATAAGTTATGCTTAGAAATCCCGAAAACGAACGATACATTTTGCTTAAATTGAAGTAATATTACAGGAAGCACTAGAAATTTACAAACTTCAATCTATGAGATAACTGAATACTGACTGATCTATCAAAAAAATGATATACGAATGTACAGTTGACTAGATGTAGTATTACAGGTGGCTCATCTGATGATGAATAATATTTGTGGTGTCATGAAACTCGACTTTTTAAAAATCCACTTATAAGAATGCCTCAAATCCTGTGACTACAGTATTAAAGATAATGAGTGTCGGGAATTTCAATTTCAATTTTTTTTTGAGGATCCTGGTATGTGTTTAACTCGACCACAGTTGTCTGGAGTTGAATCACAAAATTCATTGAAATACTGTCATTTAAATCTTGAGAAAATAAAAAAACCATTTTCCTCGATTCCAGTTCATTTAGCTCGATAATAGTCGGCGTGAAATGATGGGCATGGTAACATCAAACGTTAAAACTTTAAATGACAATACACAGATATTTTGTAAACATTTATTAAATAGTATAAGGCGCTACTGATTCATTCTAGTTATTTACCTCCAGTGAAAATCCTTTAACTGTTTGATCCATACAAGCAACTATAACAGCTTTTTCTGTACGAAGTAAACCGATAATCTGTGACCCAGTTTCAACATAAACCTTAGCGTTGGCTTCTCCACTTGAAGAATAAAAACAGAAATAAAATACTAGTAGCTGTGTCAGCAGTAAAAGATATGAAGGTGTAAACTACTTTATCGAGACCCGAGGGAGAGATACCTAGGTAAAAGGAACAATATATTCATGTAAAAACCCGATTACTAGTAAATAAAGTAATTTTGACATACAAGTAATACCACTAGTAGACGAGATGTTGTGGCAAAGCTAAGTTACAAAATGAGCAACACTAATTAGGGTTAAATCATGTCACAGGATAGTTCAAGTTTTCATTGGATTTCATGATTTCAGATTACATTTTGTTCGACTTGATCTATTTGTTTGGTATTATCGACAACTCTTAAAGTTTAGGGTTGGATGTTGTTTAAAAATTCAGAAATAAGTCTAGTAAACAGTTTTGAGAGATTCGTTTTCATACTTTTAAACAGTCCAAAAAGTGTAGAGATTTTGGTTGAGTTCTATAATCCAGTGAAGTGAACCAAGAGTTTCTAATATATTTGGTGTGTGGCTAACAGTGTAATCCAGGGTGCGGATCCCGTCATATCCGGGAGTTGTCAATTGGATGTACCTACATCTCAGTATTGTTCACACTGAGACTAAATTGCAGTGCTTTTCACCTAGAATTCCAATGAGTTATCCATTACTTTGATGAAGTCATAAAATTTTAACAATACCTTCATATAAGTTATAGGCTATCCGGACTTGGTAACTCAGTAGATGACTGAAATAATCAGTGAATGGGACTGGTCTGAATGACTATAGTTGACTATAATCTCTTTATGCATAACACAGCTGCAATAAATTGATTTGAAATTAAATATTCGAAAAGGACAAACGGCGACATATTGGAAATCATACTCAATTTGTAACAGCTTTTTTCCATGAATGCTGCCGACAACTCGGTGGTAGTTAGTTGAAACAAGAATAAAATGAATGTTCATAACCATCCACTAAGTCTATTACTCAGTTGTTTATAAAAAAGAATAGTACCTTAACTTGGTCGATTAATATTTCGTATATTATTGGCATATCTGCATCCAGTTTAAACAGTAATAGTCTTAAAAGAATTATAGTTCCTGATAATGACATATACACTCTTCGAACTCATATCTCCGATTAATCATCACTGGTTGTAAAAAGTAAGCAATAACTTGATTAGTTTGGATTTTGAGTTCCGTTATTTTATTTAACTCGAAGTTCGTTTTATTGAATGAGTTAATATTATTTTTACCTATGTCTTAAAAAAATAAGCCTGTTTTAACAAGTAAATTTGTGTAATGACAGAGTGAATAACAATAAGTGACAATTTCATGGTTCCTATGGCTTTGAATTTCATTTACGCTTGCAATAAACTAAAATCTTTACAACAACAGAAACATAAATGTTGTAAAAATTATTTACCGTTTTATGGAGTAAATTATTCCATTACGACATGTCACTAAAATATGATAGTCAATATCGAAGGATCCTATTGCGTTTAAATGAACTGGGACAGATGGTAACTCAACCTAAGATATATAAAATAAAGACGATATATATAATTAAAGGCTTCCTAGGTTATTTTGTTGTTGTTTATAATAATACTTCAGGAATAATGAGGCTTCAGAGAAGAAACGTTTCTTTTTTGTATGATGACATTTTATAGAATCGCACGATATAGATATTATTTTAGTCGAGAATATTGATAAGAGAAGTTATCAAACTAAACCGTTTCAAGATCAGATTTGAATGCAGTAGTATGATTATATATGTATATTTATGTAGAACATATAACCGTCATTTTCAATGTGGCTACACAAAAGATAACTATCATGTTACTGAAACAGTTGATAATGAATAAGAAAACCCATAGAAAAATTTCCATCCAAAAATTATTCAACACATCTAATGCGCTTTATTTATTTTTATCAGTTCAGTAAGTTCAGTATGGCAAAAATGAACCGATTCGAAATTTTATATTAATTGCAATGTATTCATTGATTTCATTAAATCAAGAAGAATTTGATGTACAGATAACGAAAACATCTGAGAAGATTGATTTTAGACTAATGACTGAATTAAAAATGAGTTATCCAGCACAGAAAAAAACTCGTTTCAACACATTAGACAAATTGATGATCGTGCATTTGAATTTGCATGTACGTGCCAGAGCTTGCTTACTTACTTACACCTGTTACCTCTTATGAAGGAGAATAGATCGCTCAATATCATTCTCCATCCAAATCTGTCCTGGGTAATCCTTTCCAGTTCTTCCCAGTTGTTATTGATCCTTTTCATTTCTGCTTCCAATTCTTGGTTCAGTGTGTTCTTTAGCCTTCCGCTTTTACGTTTCCCTTCAGGATTGCAAGTTATCAGATGCTTCGTGATGCAGTATGATAATTTCCTCAATGTGTGTTTTATCCACTTCCAGACTCAAAATATTAACCACACATGCCAGAGTGCATATATTTAAAAAGTAGAAAGGAGAGTTGATGTTTTTATGTCCGAGGACATTCTTTAAAAATTGAGACTAAGAGATTAAAATGTCGTTAGTAGAGTGATCGTCCGTTATCTACTTGATTGTGGACACGATTGTCAGATTTACAATTATCCAAAGTTATCAAGAAACAAACCATTTAAAACTAATGAGGTTTTGTAGAAGTCCTTACTATCAAAGCCGTAAACTGAATTTATATATTTTAAAGGAATATTGTTGTCACTTTTGCATTGCTCTAATAATTCCAGTTTCCATACTGCACTCTTATAACATTTTTTGTTTATGACTACATATTATAATTGTTTAAAAATTCCTCATTATATCAAACCCTAGTTTTATTAACCATTTGTTTAATGTTACATAATTCAAAGCCAAATCATGATACTCATAGCTCAGTCACAGTAAGATTAACAATCCATTCAAAGCTTAACTTATTTGAAATTATCAAGTCGAACCGTGACAATATTATTTATATACACTGGTTTTTTCTTGCGAAAATAATGAGGATTATTAATTTTAGATTAGAAACAGTTAAAGCCAATAAATAAATGAGTCCACGTTATCCCGTTACGTCCGTTATTTTTGTTCTATTATTATTTATCAATAGGAAAAATTGTATATTATTTATCTTAATAGTTGGATTCATGAGTCATTTGAGGCAAAACCACCATGGAAAACCTGGAATCATTGGACGACCGTTTCGTCCTAGTATAGGACTCCTCAGCAGCGCGCATCCACGATCCCCGTCGTGGGACTTGAACTTAGGATTTATCGGTTTCACACACGAACGCTTAACATCTAAACCAATAAACCGGCATCCATGGGTGTTAATGTCACTTTTTTTCAGCCAAATACAAGCTAAATATGTTAATTTGTATTATAATCGAAATATAGGTTTTGTCGTTGAACAGGGACGATATTAAGACCCGTGAGCTTTGTAATTAAGTACAACGAGCAAATAAAGGCAAATATTTGAATAATTAGTTTTAAACAATAGTTTGTTTATAACATGTAGTGTTCAGATGTTCATTTACTAAGCTTAGCTTTTGTTTAGCATTATAAGTATAATACTAAACTATGATCTCGATATATCATAACTTTATTGAAACTTGAAATGTACATTTAAAGTTATCGGTTATCAAAGATGATAGGAAACTAGCTACCTAATCTTTGATTTTCAGTAGTTTTCTAGTAGATTTTAAGCCATTGTGAAAGTTATATTTTAAATCTTTTTATATTTTAAGTAGCTTGTAGCCCATAATAAATTATGTGATATAATAAACTTGTTATAATCTCCATATTACATCTCTATTACAATAACAGAAAAGGTTTATTATATTAATCCGAAAACATCTCTTATGATCAACACTGTCGTATAAATTTTACTTAACAAGTGTATTCATACTGAACTAGTTAACTAAGGAATATGAATTTCAGGCAACAAAATTTTATAATGTTATGCTTTTATCAGATTTCTTCTACAAAGTAAACCAGAGTAAATGAGTAAAAGTTTTTAAGAGCAAGGCGTACAGTGAAATAAGTGAAATGTTTGTTCTTCATATCTACCGAAACATGCTTAACTTCAATAGGTCTAATTCTTTCTGATTCGTGGTGCTTTTTTAACTGCTTTTTAACTCATAAAATGGATTAGTAAAACATCAATCAAATTGTTAAAATCAACATGTTAAAAAATATGATGAAATTTACTTACCTCACATAAATTATTGTGTGATACACAATCGTAAATATAAACAAAACAAGATTCTGTGCCAACGATTAAACAGTCCCAGGAATTAGGTCCACTGTGTTGTTTACTCATTTTAGTCAAACACGTTGCTACAGTCTGCAGAAATAAGTTCAGAAATGCTAAATTAATAAGTAATACAATACGGAAACATCTCAATCACAAATACTGAATATAACAATATAAAACATGGAAAATGATTGCATAAAAGATAGCTTCTCCTACTTGCTTTTGAAGTGGAATCATTCGATAAGTGTTGAAAAATTCGTGTAATAAGTCGCCGGGTAATTGCAGATACCGTATAGATCTTGGAGTTAGCTTATGCATTTCAGATCTTGAGTTTAAAAGAAAAACAAAAAAATAAATAAAAGATTACTTTTTTTAAACAAATTCAATCACAATAATTTTTTTTCAAAATCTGAAATAATAAAACATTTAATATTGATATTGATTGAATATTATATTCATTAGATCCCAAGCCCATAGAGTAACCTTTTTAGATGGTTCATCAAACGAGCATTAAGTTTGTCATGCTTCACTAAGACCATAACATACGTTGCTAAATTTAAAAATGAGGATGTAAATCAGCTGATTATGGTATTATCTTTACTGTAAATGAAGTCCATTTTTAACTATGTTTTTCATTACTACAAATGCTATTCATCTTCGTTTTTAAATGAGTAAAAGGCTAGATAAGACTATCCTACTATATCTAGATGTGACACAGTCACCTTCAGGTTCTGAAAACTCACTTCTCCGAAATAGCATCCATTGAAACGTTTTTTAATTGCTCAAAAGAAAATCTTCAGAACTGTAGTTCCAGTACTCACACTATTTTCAACTTTACTTAGAAATTAGTCCTGTGAAATTAGTTTAGCGTGATAAATGGATAGCAGGGTTAATTAGTTTTGAGATCCCTTGAAGACATTATAAATCCGGCAATTTGTAAAACATCAATATTATTCACGGAGAACTCAAAGAATTTGTGAAGTCTGTCAAATTGTGAGTAGTCATTTTCATTTAGTTAAGTCACGTTAATAAACCATTGGTGTTTGAAAGTGATACCACAAGTAGTTGTAAAGTGGTGACTTAATGGTTGCATCATTCAACTTTGACAAATTAGGGAGTAGGCTTGAATCCTGACTCTTCTATTTTGGTTTGGGCAACCTGGTAGTATAAAAAAAATCTCGAATAAAAAATACCGACTACACTAACATGTACCTGTAAATATATTGCATTACATCAAACTAATTACCACAATTATTTACTTAATTTCATTCAAGTATCTAACATTAAATATAAGGAAAAATTATAAGAACATACCCAATTTGCTTAAGTTTTTCACGTAATTCATCTGGTGTCAAATTACCCTGTAAACAATAGGAAATTCATTGTTAAACAATAAATGATTTCACAAAGTAGCTATATGAAAAGTGAGGTGGAAAATTTGTAAGTTACTCAGACAAGACTTATTTGAACTAACTAATTTGCCAGTTATATAAATCCTCACCTAGAAAGTAGTAAGCCAATGAGAGTAAAAAAATACTTATTTAAGAGATAAAGTAACAATATCCATCTGAAATCAAATCTTTCAACCAAATTACAAATAAAATGTTTTCAATTCTTTAGTAACATCTAAAAGGTTCACTGTTTCGAGATCTCATTGATTGATCTTACAATTTGTTAGTTGATGACTCTGTTATTTATAATACTCAGAAACATTTTCACTTATGAACTCCGAAATTTAAAATAGAACAACCGGCATAAAATAAAGGTAGATGTTTTATATTACATAAATGTGAGATGGTGAAGATTTGTAGCTCAGGTGGATGGTTTTGTTATAGAGTTTTCAACATTATTCTGAACGATATTATCAACACGAACTTCAGGTAGAAGTGAAGTGTTCATAGTTATTTAGTTAGAAAAACTTATTAGTTCAATATTCTATACAAAATAATGCTGGACATAATTTATTGTATAAAATATAACAATCATATGAAATTTAATAATTTCGATAGTTGAGATCATGAGTCGATTGAAGCTAGATCACCATGAAAAGCCTGGAACCACTGGACGTCCATTTTATCCTATTGTGGAACTCCTTAGTAGTGCGCATCCACGATCCCGCCTCGTAAGATTCGAACCCAGAACCTGTCGGTTTCGTGTGCGAACGCTTAGTTTCTAGACCAATGAGCCGGCCGGCATCCAAACGTGTTAATGTCTAACTTCAACAAATCTACGAAATCGAGTGACACATTGTTGGGGACGATAGATCCCCAAAACTCAAATTTTTGTAATTTACTTATCGATTAAATGTGCAGATAGGTCAATTGATGAACTATCGATTAAATGTACAAATAGGTCAATTGATGAACTATCGATTAAATGTTCAAATAGCAGTCAATTGTCGATTAATGTTCAAAAATCTTCCATGACAATATCGATTGTAAATATTTGTATAAATACGCTTGATTTGTGTGCTTGACTTGACTTGTTATCTGCTGTTTGTCTGTAGAATACACTTTCTACACCTTACCCAGACTTTTTGATCGAGTTAGCAGAGTTGGGGACAACGGACCAGAATAGACTATTGAGTCTCTGAATCCTTGATCCGATCGATAAGTCACTGTCATATAATCGGCTGTCCCTTTGAGACATAACAATTGCCTCCCCTTTTTAGAAGATCCGGAGTTGATATCCGGATTTTAAGTTTTCCAGGTCCATCCTCCCCCACGAAACAGTGTTGGATCCTCATATGCCCACGTTATAATTAACTTGAATTTATTTAAGACATATTTATCGCACTGAACAGAGAATTGACTGAAAGTGACTAAGTCTTGAGGCTGAACGACACTTGATATGAGGTGTTCGAAGTTTAATTCTTCTGAAATATTGTGACCAAATTTATTTGGAATCTTATTTGTAGATAATGAATCATCAAGGTAATTAGCATCTATCAAAATTGTATTAAGTTTTTGATCATCATTTGATGCATCTGACATATTTTCTGGTAAAAGAGAATCTTGATAATAAGATTTGTCAAAAACATCTGTCGCAGACTGATGAGAACCATTTGAAGCAGTTGTATTCAGTGTACTGCTCGATTTGTTTTCTGTTTCATGGGTGGTTATTGCGACAATTCTATGAGCATTTACCAGGGAGTGTGTTTGTGAGCTGGATAAGTCACCGTCTGCACATGCTGTTTTGGGGATAATGGAGTTTGAGTCCATTACCGGGCATGTTTCTGGAATGGAGAGGACTGGACCACTGGGCGAATCTTGAGTGACTGTTGTACCGTTTGAAATACGGTTTATCGGGGATTCATTGGGGCTGCAATCATTTTCCAGCTCTGTGTGCAGTTGAGAGATCAATCCATCCACTTCCGTTGCATCTCCAAAGCATGAGTGATTTAACAGCTGCGTGCGTAATTTGACTAAAAACTCCAACTGTCTTTCAAATAGCAGCTGTACTCGATCGGAAGGGAGAGTCATTTTTTTTATTCAGCACCGGTAATGAAAATTACTGTTTGATTAATGACCAATGTTGCTGAAGGACACTGATGACAAATCTGGATGCTGAAGGCTGACTTTGGATTGTTCTTTTTTTTACCCCGTCGCCAATTGTTATGCCTCAAAGGGCGCGCCGATTATATGACAGTGACTTATCGATCGGATCAAGGATTCAGAGACTCAATAGTCTATTCTGGTCCGTTGTCCCCAACTCTGCTAACTCGATCAAAAGTCTGGGTAAGGTGTAGAAAGTGTATTCTACAGACAAACAGCAGATAACAAGTCAAGTCAAGCACACAAATCAAGCGTATTTATACAAATATTTACAATCGATATTGTCATGGAAGATTTTTGAACATTAATCAACAATTGACTGCTATTTGAACATTTAATCGATAGTTCATCAATTGACCTATTTGTACATTTAATCGATAGTTCATCAATTGACCTATCTGCACATTTAATCGATAAGTAAATTACAAAAATTTGAGTTTTGGGGATCTATCGTCCCCAACACTCCTCCCCTTTTTAATAGCGGGCCTTCCTGGGGTCAACCTGCATCTTGACTGTAGCTCGCCGTTCTCTTATAGGCCACCGTCTGGGACGTGTTTCAGCTTGTTGTTGGGGTTTTTCTTGTGGTAGGGTTGCCGGTAAGTTGAAAGTATCAAGCAAGATGTCAAGGGGAAGATTTTCTCCTTTTGATGGGCGGTCCGAGGCTATCCGCTACGTAGTTGATTTCGGTGTCTAGTCCACGTGTCTCTTCCCACCTTCACCTCGTACATAACTTGGCCTAGTCTTCCGACCACACGTGCTTCGATCCAAGGACCATGATTTGCTCTGTAGTCTCGAGCAAACACCGGGCATCTGACCTCATAGGCTGGAAGCTTCTGAGATTTGGTCTGAGATGGTGGTGGTGTGGTTCTTGGGCACATCAGACTATGGATCGTCCTCAATTTCCTTCCCATCAGGATCTCTGCCGGGGACTTCTGCTGTGGTAGCATATCACTAGGTGTTGTTCGGTAAACAAACAAGAAATTCTGCAGTGTTTCTACTGGCGTCCCCTCCCCTTTCGACTTCATTAGGGCTCTCTTGAATGTATCCACAAATCTTTCTGCCTGGCCATTTGACTGTGTGTGGTAAGGTGGAGAGCGGAAATGCTTGATCGATAGGCGTTTGCAAAATTCTTGAAATTGACTTGAGGTGAATTGCGAACCATTATCGGAAACGATTATATCCGGTAATCCGTTGCGAGAGAACATCTCTGTCAAAAGTTGCATCGTTTGGGTTGTCGTTGGTGGCGTGACGGGAACAATTTCTGGCCACTTCGAAAAGGCGTCAACAACGACTAGATAGGTGATTCCATTAATTGGGCCTGCGAAATCGACATGTATCCTGGACCAGGGATACTCAGGCTGTGGCCATGGGACCGGCAGTACTTTCGCGTTACACTTGGCTGCTTGCTGACACTGTGCGTGGTCCTCTGTCACTAGGGAGGTAATAACTGCGTCTTCGCCGGCCGTATGGTGTTCGCTGGTTGACAACTCCGTCATTAGGTTCCTCGTATATGCTTCAGCTTCATGAGATTGTTTCATCATTTGGCATACGGTGCTTAAAGGAACGTCGGCTAAACATAACTGGTCAAACCAGTCTAACCCAAGTAGATTAAGATCAGCTGGTGTGATGTAACATACACCGGTAAACGTCGAATCGTGAAAAGACACTTTACAATCTAGTTGTCCCAACAAACGTAGGTAATTACCGCATGCAGTTCGAGGTCTTTGTGTTGTTGGAATCATGCGTGGTCTTCCCATTCTGATCCAATATTTTCGTGAGAGAATTGTTACATCAACTGGGGTTGAGTTCTCACAGCTTGCTATTAGACTCAACGAATTCGTGTTGGATCTAGGAGTAGGTTTTCTGGTATCTTTGGAGTTGCTTGGCTTCTTTTTTGACAAAAACCATCTTTATGACCCACCGCGTTACATTTCCTGCACCGATGTTGCTTATATGGACAGTATCGAACAAAATGCCATGCACCGCAGTGCCAGCATGGGGCAGGAGGATTTGTTTTTGTCTTTTGACCTGAACTAGATGTTGCTGGGGCAGATTTATGCGAGTTGCGTGGTTGTTGGACTACATGAACTTCAGCACGATCTGAACCACCACGCTGGACCATCGTAGTGTCACGCTGTAGATTGATTAGACGTTGATATTCGTTTGCAATATCATTAAGAGTTAGTTTTGGGTCTTGGTCCAATCGACTTAGCAAACGTGTTCTAATGTCACTGAACTTCTGCGATTGAAGGCTGCAGATGAGAATGAGTGCTTTAAATTGGTCTTCAGTAAGCGACTTCAACCGGAAACGTTCACATTCTCGGTTAACGATACCCACATGTGTGAGAAAATCAGCGTCTTCGTTCATAGTGAGCTTCAAGCATCGATAACGCGCACTGAATAGTGAAGAGTTGTCTCCGAATTGTTGGCTCAATGACTGAACAGTGTCGGAGAATGAACGATCGCGTGGGTTTAGAGGCAGAATTAGGTTGCAATACCTGTCTAGTTCACTAGGACCCAACTTTCGAAGCAGCAAGCGGACCTTCCAAGCATCATCCTGATTAGCAAAGTCGAATTTGAATAAGTCTTCGTAACGTCGAAACCACATATCAAACGTGACATTGGATTCTGGATCGTAATGAAACTCGGAGATACTGTTAGCGATACCATCAACTGATGGTGCAGTAGCAGTAGGATTAGAACTGCTTGGTTGAGTATTAGACGTAAGCTTTGCATCTGCTAACATCTGAATAAGTTTCATTTGCTGCCTTTTTGATCGAGTTAGCAGAGTTGGGGACAACGGACCAGAATAGACTATTGAGTCTCTGAATCCTTGATCCGATCGATAAGTCACTGTCATATAATCGGCTGTCCCTTTGAGACATAACACACATCCACCATTGTAATCAGTGATTTATTATCTCAGAACAGACCCGGTTGAACTCCATTGGTCACTGCTTATCACTAGAACTCCAGGAAAAACCTCTTGGAGTCAGTCACTAGTGAGCATATACTGATCAGTATCAGAAGGGGTTTTTGTGGATATTATAATAATTTCAATAGTTGAGATCATGATTCAATTGAAGCTAGACCACTATGAAATTTAAAATTTAGAAATAGAATCAAACCTCCTTTGCACATTTCAAAAAATTTTATTGATCATAAAGCATAAATATATGTGAAAAATAGTGAAAAATTATTATTTTTTTTTAAATATTTACCTCTCTAGCTTGTTCCCATAGTTTGAGTTCATCCAAATTAGGTTCCAATGAAGGTAGAGTGTATTTATAATATGATGATAATTTACAGTAGACATAAATAAATGGTCCAGCAGCAATGGCTAATCTTATACATTTCAACGTAAAAATACATGAGTTTAATAAAATAATGAAAAACTACTAATAATAAGTAGGACAGACATAAATTTAAAAAAATAATAATAAGTGATATGTAGCGATTAATTACATCAGTCAATCAACTACAGCGTAGGACAAGGCACATATATGCATCGGTTCAAGTTGTCATACCTCATTAGCACAACAAGATGAACACCGAATTCATTGAAGTAGTTAGTTACATGAGACAATGTCAACCAAACTAAATATCCAATTTAAAGTTAAATAAACTAGGGAATTTGAAATTAATAAATTTCGAATCTATTAAAGTATCAGTTAGTCAGTCAGCTACAACGTAGGACTAGGCACATATATCCATTGGTCCAAGTTGCCATACCTCATTGACACAACAAGATGGACACCGGATTTATAGGAGTAATTAATTCAGTTGTGGTAATATATAAAAGAAAGATTGCAATAAGCATATAGTACAGAAAGAAAGAATTACTTCGTAGAAAGAAAGATATGAAGCGATTTTAATCTCTTAGTTTAAGGGAAGACAGAGAGTGTATATACTGACGCCATTGTGATCGATTTTGAGCCACGTCACCAAGAGTCTCCAACCAGTGGTTACGATAGTCACGCGGACCCTAACCAAGTAGTCTGCATCTCCCAACATGGCTAAGAGTAGAGGTTAGTGACTTCAAGCACTGATGCCACGTTTTGGTTAGGCCGCCTCTCTTAAAGTATGCAACTAACTGATCTAAAAGGAATGTTTAGCAAAAAAAGATGTTATTATCATTTTTGATTCATTAAACATTTTAAAAGTTGGGTTACTTCATGTCGTATGATGGAAACCAAAAACAATTTACCTGAAATTCCTACTGTAGGTTAATTTTGAAAAGAATTAGTGTATTCTGAAAAGAAATCAATCCCCATAGTTGACAGTGAACTATTGATTTATTGCTAAATATCTTAGTAGTAGTTTGCCCACAATGAAATTCATGATTAGCATGATTATAGTCAATGTAGGGTAAGAGAGGTAACAATATAACCTAATCCGAGATTATGTGATCTGTGGAGTGTTATAAATTAAGGTATAGTTGAGTTCTAAATAGATTGTTTTAGAGCATAAGAATAAAAACAACTAAGTAACACAAATTTATTTTGAAAAAAAGAATAACATTTCTTAAATTGATAGAAATGTAGACCGTTGGATGCCAACTCGGTGATATGAAAATCAATCGCTCACCACAGCATCTGACCGTCGTGAATTCTTACGTGTTCGTGGATGTACACTTCTTCAGAGTATTAAAACAGGATAAAATAGCTGCCAAACGTTTCCTGTTTTACAATGGTTGTCTAACGTGAGTTTACCTGTAATGTGAAACTTCTAATAACAATCCGTTTCGCACTCAATTTTAGTTCATATACTTTTGAGGGTTACGTAATCTCCGGGCAAACTTTATTATAGTTACCAAACGTGTTTCATTACTTCTGTGACGATATCTCTTATTAAGTCCCAGATACTTTTATTGTTTAGTATTATTGGACTTCGCTCGACAAGTCCCCAAATCAGAACACGCTTGAACATGAACATCATATTTCAAATGGAAGTAGGAATGCCAATAAGAAAAATTGTAGTATATTTATAATTTTTACACGAGAATATTCTAGAGTCCTTTGCAAGTATTCGCTAATGCTGGTTGACTGAGAAACAGCCAATCAACGTGTCCAAACACAACCCTCCGCGGAATATGCTTCAATCCAATCTATAACTCGCTAACAACTTCCCTCACATTACGTTATCTCCATTTATTCTAATTGGTAACCACATAATCTTATCGGTGACCTAATTCATGTAAACACTACATAGTTATGTATGACTTCTAAGATAGTAGAAAACGGATTCATTGTTATCTCCTCTTAAATTTATCACGTTAACTCTACGAAACAAGACAGGTTTAAGTTGTATTACTGAAAAATACTGTATTTGGTATTTTTACTATAAGCAGAATATTATAAACACAGGGAACCTCCTAGAATGTTTTTAAAATTATTTTAGAATATTCATCCTAACTCCTGAAAGAAAATTCAGCTAAGGTTATTCTTCTATACTAAAACTTAGGAGCTTAGCCGTCCGAGATATAGAAAGTCTTAAACATATATTCAGAAATCAGAACATAGTTCAGTGTTACCCACCTAGACAATGTTTGTCGTTCCCTTTACACTTAAATGGAATAATTCCAGAAGGAGCTTCAAGGTATGGTAATTCATTGATGAGTTTAGTCCCCTTAAATATCTTGATTTTAAATTCAAAACCTCCTAAGTTAGAATGAATATTTTCGAAGTATTGACTAAAATCAGCAACGATAAGTTCATTGGTAGGCGAGTCAAAAATATCTCCAAGGCACATGCACTGAGAAAAAGTTGATAAATTTATGGTTATATCATGTTTCGCAAGTAACCAAGAATCACTGATTGTCATTTGATACATAGTAGAAATTTGCTCCTTCGTCTGATCTGTTACCATCATTTTTACATTTGTGCAATAAGAGGCCCCAATCTATAACAAGAAAGAAGTAACCAGTTAGACAAGTAATAAAAGTTATTCGGAAGGACAAAATGGATTTATAAACACAGAAAACTGATATTTTATTTCCGTTGAACCTTCTTCATATTGTTAAAATTTCATTAAAACCTAAAGAAAAACCTACTCAATATTGCTATTTAGCACTTGACACTTTATATTCTAGTAATTCTAAACTCATTACGGCGATAACTTATTAACTATAACGAATGAAGTGCATTATCAATATACTAAATATTTTTATTTTTCAGCACGTTTACGTTTTCTACACAAAACTTAGGAATCAAGTATGAAAATTTGTATGAGATTTAGATCCTAAAATGTTATCCTAGTACGCATCTCTTATTTAGATAAATATTGTTAAAATGAGAAAACTGGATCTTAAAAAGGCACATGCGATAATTTCATATCTGTTTAGTTCAAAGGTTAATGCAAAAGACTTGGATATTCATTTTGTAACAGGCTGTCAGATATGAAGTGAATTAATCTATCAGACAGACAGTAAAATGCTGTCTGTAAAACCGAAAGGTACAGTGATTTTAATGACCAAGCCCTCAAAACTTTCATTTGGATTTGATGAAACTAATATATATATATCACGAACTCGTCATTACTATTTATAAATTAAGTCGACAAAGGAACATGTAGGTTCACTGTAGACAACACTGGGTCCCCTTTAGTGAAAATAATCTCTTTCTTCCTCATTGTAATGACAGAACTGAAAGGACACTCAGTATTTTAAGATGGTGGAAAAACTGCAAAGTAATCACGCTTCACTGTGATCAGCTAAATAATAGAAGCTGGAAAGATAGAAGAACCATGTTACAGAGACCTACACAGACTAAAATTTTAATGAGTCAGATCTAATAAAATTTATCGTTTCAATTTGCTCAAGCAGTTTTTTATATCCTACTAAGAACCTAAAAAGTAAGTTTTAACAAAATCCTGACTGAAGTTTGACTTCCTATGGATAATCAGATCGATAAACAAACAGGTTTAATCACCCATTTTTTATTTTAAGTTTTGGTGAATCTTCTATAAAGAGTTTGAAATTCGAAATGTAATAAATCTGTCGGTGATTTGAGAAGAGAAGATGGTGCTTTTGAAATTCGTTATGATGGAACATTTTACTCAATATATCTGTTTAAAGATAAAATAATAATCATCTGTAGGCTAAGTAAACAACTTTAACCCAGGTTTGTAATTGTTTCGGAAATCAGTACCGAACTTCTCATAAAACGTTGGGAAACTGAAAGAACATCCACATGAAAATCAAGCAGGTGAAAGATTCATACTGTAAGGCTAAAGAGTAGTTGTTACTACTGTTTCTGTTTTAAAAAAGTTAAACACGTCTCTTAGGAACTATTAAACGAAAATGATATTAGTATTTCATAAAACCACTATTCAGCATGCTACATAAAGTATGCGATCTCAAGGTTCACCCTAACCTTATCAAGTATAAAACCCTAGAACGATTGTTTAGCCAAACCATTAAAACTTGGGAAGGCGACGAGTAGACTAAAAACAGTTTTGACGATTTTACTATGAGAAAAATGAGGGTCAACCAGATGGTTTTGATCAGATCATATTATTAAATACATAGTGTTTTGAGAAAGTAGAAAAAATTCAGTAAAACCTAATTTTATAAATTTCGGGTTAGCACACAATAGGATGGCAAAATATGGGCATGGATTCAGAAGGCTCGACCGACTTTTGACAACTTGGGTAACTTGTGGCGTAGGAGAGATATCCATCTGCCAACCAAAGAACGAGTTTAATGCTCATCAGTTATGGATGTGAAACATGGCCACTTAGAACAGAGGATATACGTAGGTTACTAGTATTCGATGATAGGTATCTTTGATGCATTACTTCTGTATTTTGGGATCACTGAGTTACCAATACCTGGATGAGAAATAGGATAATAAGTAAGCATGGAAAATCGATTGATGAGGTAGTGAATCTTCAATAAATGAGGTGGTTGGAACATGTGTCACGTAGGCCAGTGAATATGATCATGACCTAGCAAATAAGCCAATCGATCTTCGAGATTATACTTGAACACTTGAACTCTTTCCCGATATATAGTGGTTTGGGGCTGGTGTTGTTTTGGACATTTTAGGTTTATAATGAATATCAAAACAAACATGATTAAATACTTTCTCAGTTCGCCTTTGTCCCTTTTATTGCCATCATTGTGAAAATTGGACAATGTGGATAATTTGCTTAGAGTTTGGAAAATCTTGATTTTGATGTAGGATGTAAGTTAGAAATATTGAGTTTTCGTCCATGTACAGCATTATCAGCTGACTATAAAGTTTACCACCATCTATCTTACGTTGCGTTCGACTAGCGTTTGTCGAAGCATCAAAACTATCTGGATGAGTTACTGGCGAAAAACCATCAGAAACGCTAGCAACTATCTGTCGTACTTTTAAAAAAATAATGGAATGTGGGTTCAATTAGACAGTCTATCCCGTTTGTGTTCTTAATTAAGGAGACCTTGTTTTAAACTCTGTACACAACATATATCAAAAGTTATCCAAAATTTGGATGCAAGCAACAATTGCGTGTTTTAAACATAAACAGGTAAGTTAAGATGAACTAGATAATCAATAAATTAATTTATAAGGCAGTTTTACAACTCCTTTATGCTAAACAAGTGTATGCATTGCCCTGAGTAATGTTTTTAGGCCCATATATCCAGGTTATCAGTTTGCAGCAAAACGTTTTAAATAAGAATATATCACAAATGAATTTACAAGCTGCAGTCGAATTGTATATATATCTAGCCGCTTATCCGTCATAAATATATGAAGTGACATATTCCATTAGTCTGATAGAAAATATTAGCACCTTGTGATATCTATAAAGCAAATAAGAATCTTTACTGCACTGTAGCCTAGACTTTTATTAATACTACAGAAAACTGAAATAGCGTAAGGTCAGTAATAACTGTGACCATATAACTGATTTGACTGCTGAAACACACCGATGAAAAATGTTTTGGAGTGGGTCAACATGACATTCAAATATTTCTGAAACCTTTGACTACAATAAAAACTAGTAACTTTGCAAGAATTTAGGAACTATCTGTGCTGATTAATAAGACAAGTTTCAGCTTAGAAATATTTGCTGGATCCATTTTCTGATGGAGCCACTAGGTGAGGTGTCGGTTTGATGGTGTTTTTTTTGCAGAACACTTTTTTAACTCATGACCTCAGCTTACCAGTGGCATTGTATTTAAGTGACTTTGCGATCTGAATCATGGTCCAAACAGCGTAGGATTACTCATAAAGCTGATTCCATCAAATTCTAGCATCTTGAACCATGCTTCTGCTTTATTTATATAGTCTTGTTATGTAAATAGTTGACCGATCGGAGGTGGAAGAGAACAAGGTAGAGACTTCTGCAAAATAATACGCTTGTATGAAGACAGGAATTGGAAGGGGAGTACATGATGACTTATATCCACAAATTAGAAACGGTTTGAAGAAATAAAATGTGGACCGTGAGATGCCGGTGAATGAGTACGTCTTTTAAGTTACTAAGTTGACCAAAACTAAGGAGGTTCATGCAGAATTATAAACATCTACCGGGCGACTATTTCTGAAAAATTAGGCACTTCTGCAATGATATAGCATGACCAGATAGCGTGCACAGAGTAGCGAAGTGTACATTAACAAAATATCCAAAGTCTCATAAAAAAACATGTTAAGGAATGACGTTAGGTGAACATGTAAGATATAGAGGTTTATAAGAAAATAACAGCCAATATGATTTTCCTGTCTGAAGTAGTAAGTACAAAAAGATGAATGGTTTGTAATAATACGGACAACAAGTAACACTAATGATGCACGAGCGGTAAAACAAGAGATTAGTGCTTTAATTCCATATTTTAAGTGTGGTCAGATTCTATCACCGTCATTGTATATGGTCCTTAATAGCGTCAGCAAACAACAAGAAAGGTAACCTGGGATCCTGGTTAGATCACTCGTATGAAAAAATAAGTGGTAAAGGTTCAAAGGCTGTACGTTAAAGAATAAACTTCTCATCGATTAGTTTGTGGATAATGTATGATTTGTTCCTTCCCGTTCTCATCTACCGCCCTCCTGCATTGTATTTAGTTCTTAAACATTTTGATCTCCAAGCTGACTTAGATGAATTAGTTAGATGGGCTCGAGGTTGGGGTTTAAGAGTTAATTCTAGGAAGAGTGTGCCCATGCACACGGTAATAGTTACCATTATACTATTGACGGTATATCTCTTCAAAGCGTTCGGGAAAATAAAGATTTAGGAGTAATAAAAAGTCATGACTTGAAAACAACTACGCATTGAAACGCAGCTGCTGCCAAAGCTTATCGTGAGTTATGGTCACTTCTCCGAGCATTCTGATATCAGAAAGCATATGTTTTGACGAAGAAACGTTTCGAATTTTATATCCCAACTATGTAAGATTACGTTTAGAGTACTGTGTACAAGCAGCTAGTTTATGTCTGATAAAGGATGCTAACTCACTTGAGCGTGTTCAGCCAATGGAAACAAAATTAGTGAAGGGTCTTTCTAAAATCCCTTGAGATGAGCGCTTAAAACGCTTAAACCTTTCCGAAGACGCAAGGTGACTTAATACTGGTATTTCGTATTTTTAATTATGGTTTAGTTGTTAATACGTCTTATCTTTTTGCTCCCTCCAGCACTAAAAATCTCCGAGGTCATGGTAAGAAGGTTTATAAACCGCGATTTAATAAATCTAAAAAGAGGACCTGTTTTTCTCATCGAGTAGTCAATAACTAGAACGCCTTATCCAAGCAAGTGCCATCAGCTTATCAGTGAATATTTTTGAGGAAAATCTGGACCTTTATTGGAAGGCAGTCTGTCAGAATTAACACAGGTTCGCCAACTTACAGTCCTTATTACTGAGGACAAACTTAGGACTGATGTTCCTACAACTCAAGCAACTAAAAAAGCGAAAATAAAGGGGAAAATAGGAGAAATAAAGGGGAAATGTCGCTTTTTCACATTCACGTCGGTTATTTATAGGAAATGGTATTTAAATACCACGTGCTAGACCATATCTTAGATTGTAATAAAGTCTACGGACACAACATTTACGACTCTGCCTACATTTGTAGTCGGAGGTTAGCGGGCTTCAATAGAACACAATAATTAAACATTAGTGACTCACTTTAAAGTTGTGTGGTTCACTTTTAACAAGAACTCGTGTTGAGAGTGAACAAGTTTACTATGAAGTTAAGACAAGATATCGATCTCATCCAACAAATGTGAAACGTCACTGGTTTTAAAATGACCAACTGTCGTAAGTTTTGCTTCAAAAAAGCCAGTACAGCCACTTCCACATGCCTTTTAAAACGTATGACCTATTCTCTTTTTTGAAACGCAATATTATGTATGAAAACTTGTTTCCAGACCGTCACAATCACGACTCATAAAACTGTATACTTTCCAAACCTATATCCTAGGTAGTGATAACAAATGAATCTTACTGCTATTTTCGCTGTAATTCAACAAATTTAAAAAACCACGCGTTTTGATGTTTATAATTTGGTGCGTTTAAACAAAACTATGACAATGAATCCAACGTCGAAAATTCTTAATAAAGTATGAAAATAAAGATCCGATTAATAAATAAATCTGTAATCAAAATTTTACTCAAAACGAAACAGTTTATTACAATGAACCTGTTTGGATATTCAATAAATCACATACTTGGCTGTTTGACGGATGTTCGGTCTCTATAGAGCAACAAACTTTCTATGCATATTATTTTTGCTCCAAACTTACTCACAACGTATTCAGGTAATCTATGAGGGGCAGAATGTTGCATTCTATTGTAATGCTACCGGTGGCTCCAAAAATGATTACATACACTACCAATGGGAGGTTAATAATCGTGATCTAATAGCCACTGATGCCTACTTTCATATAAGAGGCATCCAGAAAAGTGATGAGGGTGAGTATAAATGCATTGCTACTCAATATGTAAATGGGACTCCTATCGTCGCAACTGAATCCACATTTATCAGTGTTCGCAAAGGTGAGTAATTTGACTTTTTTGATGTCCCTATAAATACGTTTTTGTGTCTTCAGTACTATTTAAGTGTTCACAAACATTGTAGTGAGGTCCATCCAGACTATTGTTTTTCCAACTGATGTGATACTTGTAGAAATCCTCGAAATCATTATAAAGTTCTGGACAGTCTTTTAATCTATTTGTTCAGGGATTAGAAAGCAGTTTTCCAATACGTCTTTTTACTCTAGTTTTTCATTAAACCCTTCCACTTAGCGAGAAATTAACGTTTGATTATTTTTATCGAAAATTTCGAGAGAAACTCCTTTCTTCTTCAAATATTCCATTTGAAAAGCATGTCACTCTGTTTTAGGCACTCTATACATCACAGTTTTTGATAAACTAGGGATTCTAGAGTTTATTTTTAATATGATTCTATAAGGTTAAAACTCACTGAGGTTTCATTAATTCAAACCAACTAGGCTTTTTATACGGGAATATTTTGGTAATCTCTATTTTTTCTCTACATTATTTATTTGAGAAGAAAACAATTTTTATGTCAAACCGACTTCCTAATAGCTGTGAATTTTAAATGTTGAAATCGTATGTGTAGTTTTTCTCCGAATTTGTTAATTCACTTGTTATCTTTTCACAAAGGCATTATTCAAATCTTAATACTTAAAAGACATATGAAACTAGTGTTTAGCTTTTCCGACATCTAAGTGTTCATGTTATGAAGCATAATTTATCAAATTTTTTAAACCAATGAAGCATTATATTTTGTATTGTGAACTGATTGGCTGTATTGAACATTACTCAAATATAATCGATAAGCACTATAATCAAAATATTGCAGGTTTATTGTTATTTATTTCATAAGTAACTGGGGGAATAATACAGGATAAATTTATTTATGGAATGACAGTTTAAAAACTAAGGTTGATTTTGTTGTCAACATATATAGAGTTTTAATTTCATTTTACTCTGTTATTTTACTTATCAACGTTCTAAATAACTATCATTAGAAAATGTACAATTTGGGGAAGAATGGATTTTAGTAGCCTTAAGACAAGTGAAATGAATCATGCTATTAAGTTATCTCGAATTATTAGATAATATACATTAAGAACTTTTACAAAGTCTATATATTCACAATTTCAAGTAATCAACATTAATAAAAATCATTTGAATTTAATTATGTTGATTAAGGTTGATAATTTACCTCAATAGAATGAAAAAGTTCTTGAACGGAAGCAAAAAATTGCATTTTCTTTTATTATGAACTAGTGTTTACCATTTAAACAGGACTTATAAACAGATTAAAAGTGCAATTTGAATCATTCCGTGGTTGATATTTTCTACTGAGTTTTAATTAATCTTGATTGGCATATGTACATCATATGTGGATTGCCTCAATATATCCATTATGTTAGAAATTATGCGAATATCACGGATATAGTTTTTACAACTAGATTATCTTTATTGAAAACTCAAAATCATTTTATCATTAAAATAAGTTGATTATTTGAATTGTCGGTTATAACGATTAGATAATTATTATTACTATAGGATTTATAGCTTTTACATACTTTCAGCGATTGCAGACTTATTATTAAGTAAACAGTAAGTATTGATTGTTTCAAAGAAAGTAAATTAAAAATGTGCACTAATACAGTTTCTTGAAGATTCTACGAATTCCTGTAGAAACTGTCTTTTATGTAATAATCAGTATAATGATAAATTATCTTAATTATTAAGAAAAATATCAGAAGCTTAATTCTTTCTCTTGTTTTGTATCATCAAGATGTAATCGATTCTAATGTACAAACCACTATGATTAGGCATACTAAACTAGAACAAATGAATTTACACTAAATAAAATTCTATTATATTCAGTGATTCCTATGAAAGGTAAAAAGTTTACCATAAATAATTCTAATATGAATCCATAGAAAATAGATCACATCTGTAAGTTTAATTCATTCCTATGATTAAATTTCATAGTTAAACAAATCTATCTCTATTCCTCTCACTTACACATCGTAGAGGAGCATAGACCGCCCACCCGACACTGTTCTGGGCAATGCTGTTACAGGAGAACTGAAGACATTTGACGGATTAAAACCTTTTATTGTATATAATAATTTACTGTGTGTTTGGATGTATTCGTTTTACTTTTGAACTTGTTTGTTTATATCATTATTTCGGATATTTTGGTTTCCCTTTGTTGTTAGTTTGGTATTTGGTAGTTTTGCTCCAGGAACCTACAAAATTGAAGGTTTGTTTTGTAATTGTTATAATTATTGTTGTTAGAAAGACGTTTGGTCGACTATTTGTGAATTGCGAATAAATTTGGTATCTGAATTGGAGTTTTGGTTCTGTTGTCAATTTGGGTTCGTAATTTGCAAGCAGATCGATAGTCCGTACTTTAATAACTGGAACGAGCAAAACTTGGACGTAACAATGCTTTCCAGTTCTTTCCAGTTGTTATTCATTCTTTTCATATCTGCTTCCATTTCCTGACGTAGTGTGTTCTTTAGACTTCCTCTTCAAGATTCCAAGTCAGAGCTTGCCTCGTAATACAGTGTAATGTTTTCCTCTTTGACTAACTTCCTCCTCAGCTGGAAGTTGGTATGTTCTCTCCCAAAGTAGGCTGTTACTGACGGTATCAGGCTAACGGACATTCAGTATCTTACGTAGACAATTGTTTATAAATACTTGTGCATTTTTGGTGATAGTTGTAGTGGTTCTCCAAGATTCGACTCTATACAGTAAACTGTCTTGACGTTCTCATTGAAGATTCTGACTTAGATAGTGGTTGACAGTTGTTTTGTGTTCCATATGTTTTTCAAATGTAGGAATGCGGTCCTTGCTTTGCCGATCCTCTCTTTTACGTCTGCGTCCGACCCTTCATGTTATATCTAATCTTCAGTTGAGCTATAATATACATTTTTGTATTCGTGAAAACGTAATGATACTATCTGATGAGTTACATCTGGTTTATTTACACTTTCTCGTTAATCATAAGAACTATAGAAGGTCATTTAATGATATTACATTCGAAATAATTGATCATGGGAAACTAAATTATTTTGGAATCATTCTAGCGGTTAAAGGTAAACAAAGATGTTGAAAAAATAACAAATATAAGGATTAGAAACTATCATTTAAGTGAAATTATATAAGTTGAGATACGTAATCTACACAAACTCGTTAAATGAAATTGTTAATTGTTGTATTTATAATGGAACTTAACTGATCTGTATGGTTAATGTGGCACTTCTTAAAGTGACACACTTTTTTACCTGAAAGTGTATTATTTCAGTGATAACAAAAACTTTTCAAGAAGAGCCTCTTAATGTTATTCTTAACTTTTCTAATATTTATTATTATCAGTATGACCAGAGCCACGATCGTAACTAATTTCTGTAGTAGTATGTTTACTTGAAATGTTCAACTATCTTAGCCTATTAAACACAAATTAGTTTAAACTTATGTTTCGAATTTTATTCTTTGAACAATTTGAGTGTGTTTGTAGAGTACAATTTCACCTATTGCTTCATGTTATTCTAGATTATCAATAAATGATATAATTTACTTTACTGGCTTCATAAAGAGCTAAATTCTTTTATGTTACTGTGATATTTAAAAGTATTCGAATAATTATATTAATTAGGAATCCCCGAAATAACTCAATTTAAGTGAGAGAGAACTAGGTGAGCACAAACAAACGTATTAAATTTGAAGTTCGAAATCGGGCACCCATCAAGTACTAAAAAAACCATTAGTTCATACAACCACCACAGCTACCTATCACTATTTCATGAATTTTACCCCTTTAGAAAATAATGATCTGATTTTATAGTAAACTTTAACATGTGAATTTATCATAACTCCTCAGATCTTGCATCACCAAAAACACTTGAATATGTTAAACTTTCACATAAAACTAAATCAGAAGTGTTTGGAAAATTACTTTCCTCCTCAGTGGATGAAAAACTGAGCCTAATGTATTACCGTGGTGCGTGCTACTCATGTCGACAGACATAAGTAGTATATAACATCAATCAAAAGTTGAATGGCTGACAGTATAAGGTTGAGAAGATCGAGTCGAAGAGGACGGGAACAGTGAATAATTGTAATAGCAATGGAGGAACAATAAAATTTAAGACAGTTGATAGAGGATTTGCAAATGAAACATTTAATGTGTGGTTCTGATATTTTACCAAGATATTCTGTGACTTTGCACCGAACTATAAGTTGATTGTCCCCTCTTGAGTTCTCGTTCCTTACAGTATCACGAAACACTCTGGATCACTTCATATACATTTAAACAATTATAGTGGGAGTGGATTTGATCGTTGTAAATAAGTTACCGGTAAATATCATGTATTTTATTAACTGTTACAATTTTTTTTACATAGCATCCGTTTACAGGATTAGTAATAAAAACTTAAATGTAGTATGTGACATTCAGACATATAAAGGCAAGTACGTGAAATTGACAAAGTACTGACTAAAAAGGTTAATAATCTCAGTTAGAAACGTCGGTCACTGATTTGTAGATTACTGAGGAAAATGTTAAATGATTTTAGTGGTCTACTAAATTAAATGTTTTGTTCAATATGGACCAAATATCTACCTAACCAAAGCCTATTTTTAAACAAAATAACTTCTGAATGCTCTCTATCTAACAATTGTATGGTTCGAATGCATGTAATATAACACATAAATAAGCTTATACAATGTTTACCGCTGCTCATGTGATAAGCTGGATACCAATGTCATTTAGTTTTAACCGCTAGACATAATGATTTTAGGTTAAACCACACGTTTCTAAGCTATTTAAAAAAGCAGTGATGATTCAGGTTCAGATGAATTCTGATTGTATTTTAAGGACTTGACATAATGTAGGATATTCGAGGCCGATACGCTATATATTGTTAGGTCATTAGAATGCAATAAGAGTTTAATGGACGTAGAATTCAAGCTTTTTTTAACAGATAGGCAACATGCAGTTTCGCCTGATACAATCATCGCATTTTTGGAAATCATGAGCCGAGATAAGTTAGACCATCATTAAAAACCTTTAGGCATTAGATGACCGCTTCGTCCATCACCACAGAGGTTAAGCATCTTTTAGAAAAACGGAGTCTCCTCAGTCCGATTCTCACGCGCGAAGTCATGGATGAGCACTAAGATGAAACGGCCACTCAGCGCTCCCTAGTTTTACCAGTGTTCTAACCTATATTAGTTCATAATTTCAATAAAATTCAACAATCTATTTAGCTCCATACTGGATACGGCATTTCTAATAAACTATTGAAACAAATTACCGGTAACAAGATGGTTCATATTTATTTTCATTCATTAACATAAATAAATTTGCATGTTTATGACGTTTATTGTAGTTCATTTATTCTACTGACAAAATTCATTTATACTAAGGAAAACTATATTATTTATCACTTTATAACTGTCAATAAATAAATAATAATCTGTAATAAGTTAACGACAGTCGAAAGTTTACATTTACAATAAAATATATTCCAGGTAAAATCAATGTAGTGATATAAATTTAACATGTAATTGAATTGAGAATCCCCTCATTTTTATTTGTATATTCAAATTATATAGAAAAAAATGTCTGAAGAAACATGTCTGTAAATTAATGTATATCCATACTATATTGAAAGGTAAGGTGTCCATGTTAATTCTATTGATTAATTTCACTTAGACGATTTAACCCACTTTAGAATATGCCTTCTAAAGAAGCTGTAATCGTCTATTGAAGGAAAGCTTCGCTAGACAAAATGTTGATAGTTGGATGATAAGTAGTTGGCTTTGACTTTTGAACCTTTTTGAGTAAGTGAATAAGTATGATATTCTAAAACATTAGATTTAAGTGAGGATGTTAGATGGGTAGTCAGTGTTATGTAATCTGAAGGCTGTGACTAGGTTATCTCTAGTTCTTCTGTAGGGTATGAATAAGAGATTTAGTTTATGTAATCTTACGCAAAATGGAAGCTTTGAGAATTGAGGGATCCACCCAGTTATGGTTTTTCAGGCGCACTCCAACAGTTTGGTTTAGACTGAAACTATTTTTATACAATACTAAATTTATACGTAACATAGTTTCTAAGTGACTGAAAGCTGTTAGTATTAACAGTATGCTTTTACTAATAGTATCACGTATAGCGCTGACAAATAGTAATTTTACGTCATCGTTATTGGTACTTGAAGCGATGTGTTTTATAATGCACTTAAAGATGTCAACTGGGATTTTCTAATTTGTCAGATCACTAAGTAATTAGGAACTTTTTGAATTTCTGTACAGACGCTTAAGCTTTATGTTACATTTTATTTTGATATGATTAGACAGATTACTACACAATGTATAACAGAAATAGAAATGACGATTAAACAGAGGTTAGGATTTGGTAACTATTTGAGCTCACTATAAGACAATATGGTAAGGTACAATATAGGTATAGTGAATGAAAGGCAGTAACTTCACTTATTAGCCGCTGAAGATACTCTTCTGAAATTCTAGCCGGAAAACCCCATACCCTTCAAAATATATATGCGAAAACTTGATTGTTTTTAAAATCTTTTAAAAATTGTAAATTTTATTGGTGAAGTTTTGTTCTTTGAGCTGGATAGTTTGGTTGTCGAGCTTTTATCGTTCTTCTGAGCAACATCATCAGCACAAACTTCAAGAAGACTTTTACTTGAAGTTCGTGCTGATGATGTCGTTCAGAAGAACGATGAAAGCTGGACGGTCAAACCATCTAGTGCAGACAACAAAACTCCGCCACAATTATTCATCTAAGCTAAAAATCGACACGGCTCACTTTTCCACTGGAAACTTACTCAAGCACAGTACTCCTGATACTTGTTTCTACCTGACCACAGTAATATAATCATAAAATTTAAGCATGCTCCAATAGTCAAGCATGAAGATTAGTAGATTTAATGTTATCAAGAGAATATATTTTATTCAAGTAAAACGTTATATTCTAAAGTTTACGTTGTTAACAACAGTTATGGATTATTTAGTTGAAGTTATTTTTCTAAATTTTCATTGTGTTGTGTGCTAATGATCTCTACAGACATAAGAAGTATGTATCATCAATCGAAAGTGAAATACCTGATAGCACAAGGTTAAAACGATCGAATAACAGAGAATGAGAACAGAGGTTGATTGATGTAGAAACGATAGAACAATGAGATCTTATACGATTGACTTATATTTTGCAAATGAATTATTTACTGTATGTTTTTCAGATTTTACTAAGATGTTCTGTAATTCCATGTTTGAATACATTCGATTGTACCCACTTGTGTTCTAATGCACTATAATACTACTCAAGTTGCCTTAGTTTGTTGTTTACAATCTTGAGATACTGTAAAACCGCAGGTATCCATAACAAGGTTGGACTTGATAGTTTCAAATAAATTAAGCATTGGTTAGAGAGTTAATAATAAATATACCATTTTTTGTTATATACCAATGAATAGAAAAATTGTATTTCTGACGTTTCATGACTTCATGTAAGCCACTTCTTTAGGGTAAATAAATAACCGACATTAAATTAACACAAGTGTAAATAATACCACCCACTCTGAAGAAGATGCTTACATTAAGTCACGAAACGTCAGAAATACAATTTTTCTATTCATTGAGATATAAGAAAATATATTTATCCTTAAAGATTATGTGGTGTGTGCTACTGATATCGACAGTTCTAAGTAGTATGTATCATCAGTCGAAAGTGAAATACTTGACAGCACAGTGTTAAAACGATCGAGTAACAGGGAATGAGAACAGAGTTTGATTGATGTGGAAACGATAGGACAATGAGATCTCAGACGATTGACTGATATTTTGCAAATGAATTATTTACTGTATGATTTTCAAATTTTACTAAGATGTTCTGTAATCTTATATTAAAATACATTCGATTGTACCCCACTTATGTTCTCGTTCACTACACTATAACTATCTCATTAAGAAGTCATATTTTAATTATTCTGATTCAAATGTACTTTTTAAATAACCAAAAAATTTTTATTGTTGTAGATTTTAATAAACCAATTCAATATTTAATAAAACAAAATTTTTAGTTATATAAACAACAACAACAACATCAACGACAATAACAACACCGACGACGGTAACGACAACTACAAGAATGACAAAAATATTCATGATTGTTTTAATATAATCTTGTTTTGATCATCAATTAGATAATAAAAACTGTTTTGTTTGTTTGTACTATTGGTTAAATTAGATTATTCGAAAGTTAATTTTTGTTTTCATTTAAACAATTCATTTTTATAAGTTGAACTGACCTTATATTATATTTCATTTATTGTTTAATAATATTACATAAATGTTGTATATATTTTTAAGGTATTAGGAAAAAACGATTGAAAGTTTAAATGGTCTATAGTTATAGTTATGTTATTAAAAATTATAATTGTAGTGAACGAGGACATAAGTGGGGGACAATCGAATGTATTTTAATATAAGATTACAGAACATCTTAGTAAAATTTGAAAATCATACAGTAAATAATTCATTTGCAAAATATCAGTCAATCGTCTGAGATTTCATTGTTCTATCGTTTCCACATCAATCAATCTCTGTTCTCATTCCCTGTTATTCGATCGTTTTAACCTTGTGCTATCAGGTATTTCACTTTCGATTGATGATGCATACTACTTATAACTATCGACATTAATAGCACATACCACAATATGATCAATAATAAAGAATGTATAATGTAATATTGTCTATGGACTGAGGTTTTTAAGTATAAACGACTGAATTTTAAATCCTCATAAAGGTTTAAAGAAACTCGCTCAAAAAAAACATTTTCCTCTAATTTCAAATTTCCTTCAGTCTATTATAATTATTTTTAAGTCTGTTCCACAGTCCATCTGTATAAAAATCTCTAAAATATGCGCGTAATACATTTTGTTAAGATATTTCTCCTTTCATTTATATAATTGTGTATATATGTAAGGCATCTAATTTTTGTTTTGTTTTTTCTTACATTCAGACCCAATGTTGGCCAAAATGTGTAATGGTTTTGTCTGCAAAACCAAGAAAAAATTCTTACCATTATGTAATTTATAGAGTATTGCTTAGTTGTAGATTAGTTTGTCCAATAAGTAGCACTATGGGTTTTTCTATCGCAATAATACTACTACTATTAATAATGGTAATAATAGTAATAATATCATTTCAGAATAGTACGTAGTGTTTCGAATGAATTACTATTATTATTATTATTACTTTTTTACTGTTAAAATAGACAAAATTAATGACTAGATAAAATCTTAAATGTTACATAACCTTTTGACAGTCAATTCTATGAAAACTATTTGGGCTGTTGATTACTTTATTAATTTTGACATCTAAGTTATATAATCAGTGAATTGCAATAGAAAAAAATATAAATGAAGATTTATTCTCTTGTTTGCAGTAGTTTACGTTTTTTTTCTTAAAATTTCGTTGAAATCATACATTATTTTGATAAATGAAAAGTTGCTGTATTCAGTTACAAACGGTCATTAAACGCTTATTACTGTTTCTAAGACAAAAAAATGAAAGAAATCATAGTGATTTTTAATAATATTTGATATAAATATGTACGATATACTAACAAAGTGGAAAACATATTGTAATTTCAACAGTTGAGACCATGAGTCAGTTGAAGCTAGACCACCATGGAAAACCTGAAAGCAATGGACGACCGTTTTGTTCTGTTGTGGGACTCCTCAGCAGTGCGCATCCACGACCCCGCCTTGCGGGATCCGAACACAAGACCTATCAGTCTCGCGTCAGGCGCTTAACCAACTAGACCACTGAGCAGGCATCCAACGGTGTTAATGTCTTACTTCAACTAATCCACGAAATCGAGCGACACATCCACCATTGTCATCAGTGCTTTACTACCTCACAACTGACCTGGTTGAACTGTATTGGTCACTGCTTCACACTAGTACTCCAGGAAATGCCTCTTGAAGCCAGTCACTAATGAGCGTATGTTGATTAGTATTACAATGGGTTTTGTGTAAGTTGTAGTAATTTCAACAGTTGAGATCATGAGTCAATTGAAGCTAGACCACCATGGAGACTGATAGGTCCTGGGTTCGAATCACGCGGGGCGAGTTCGTGGATTCGCATTGCTGAGAAGTCTCACAATAGGACGAAACGACCGTCCAGTGCTGCCAGGTCTGCCATGGTGTTCTAGCTTCAACTGACTCATGATCTCAACTGTTGAAATTACTACAATCTCCACAAAACCCTTTCTGATACTAATACATATTGTATTGAGTGAAAATTTCAATTATTCGGTTAACTTTGAAGCAACCAGATCAGAAGATTTATATATTTACTCCTCAGGAAACAAATTAACTATAAAATATTCAGGTCCTTGATACTATATTAATTTAATAATTAAAGGAACTTTCTACAGTAGAGGTTTCTTAAAAGGCTCTTTTCTCATACGTCTCTATAAAAAAACATTGATTCAAAAGAAGAATTATATAATTAATGGTATATATAACATAATGAGAAGCTTTTCAAAAGTTTAGACTGAAACTAATTCTTAGAAGTTGTATTCATACATTATAATAATGAATACAATTAACTATTTCCCAAATGCAAAAATTAAGATGAATGTATGGATTCCTTTAACTGAAGTTTTATGAAATCTTCACGAAAAAATAAAGTGATAATGTAGTCATAGAAAACAAAGGTGAGGACAACAGAATTATAATTAGCACAAGTAAAATAGAAAAGCCATACTCTAATACTTCATTTGCATAACATTCATTAATTGTCTCAGACTTCATTGTTCCTGCATTTCCATACCAATTGCTTTCTAGTCCCATTCTTTCCTTCTTGATTTTCTCAAACTTCTGCTGCCAGACATTATATCCCTGACTCGCGTTATATACTACTTATGTCAAAATAGGTATCACACACCACAATAAGTTTGTGAATAGTTTAGCTTTAATTACCATATTCTATTCGTAAGCAACTAGTATTTGACCGCAGATGTCTTAGAAATATTGCTGGCGTCTGCTGGGATCACCGGGTAAGTAATAGTGAATTTCGACGCAGGGTATAAGGGAATGATGGTAACTCAGTCGATGAGGTTGTGGATCTTCATCGACTGAGATGATTGGGCCACGTGTTACGTATGCCCGAACACCGATTACCACGACGTGCAATGCTAACCGGTGTTGGGATGGTTGGAAGAAAGTTAGTGGTGGCCAAACCAAAACGTGGCATCAGTGCTTGAAGTTACTAACTTCTACTCTTAGCTATGTTGGTAAATGCAGAGTACTTGGTTGGGGTCCGCGTGACTATCGTACCCAATGATTGGAGACTCTTGGTGACATGGCTCAAAATCGATCACAATAAGTCGGTATATACACTCTCTGTCTTCCCTTAAACTAAGAGATTAAAATCGCTTCATATCTTTCTTTCTACGAAGTAATTCTTTCTTCCTGTACTATATCCTTGTTAGCAAGTTATAGATTGGATTGAAGCATATTCCGTGGAGGGTTGTGTTTGGACACGTTGACTGGCTGTTTCTCAGTCAACCAGCATTAGCGAATACTTGCAAAGGACTCTAGAATATTCTCGTGTAAAAATTATAAATATACTACAATTTTTCTTATTGGCATTCCTACTTCCATTTGAAATATGATGTTCATGTTCAAGCGTGTTCTGATTTGGGGACTTGTCGAGCGAAGTCCAATAATACTAAACAATAAAAGTATCTGGGACTTAATAAGAGATATCGTCACAGAAGTAATGAAACACGTTTGGTAACTATAATAAAGTTTGCCCGGAGATTACGTAACCCTCAAAAGTATATGAACTAAAATTGAGTGCGAAACGGATTGTTATTAGAAGTTTCACATTACAGGTAAACTCACGTTAGACAACCATTGTAAAACAGGAAACGTTTGGCAGCTATTTTATCCTGTTTTAATACTCTGAAGAAGTGTACATCCACGAACACGTAAGAATTCACGACGGTCAGATGCTGTGGTGAGCGATTGATTTTCATATCACCGAGTTGGCATCCAACGGTCTACATTTCTATCAATTTAAGAAATGTTATTCTTTTTTTCAAAATAAATTTGTGTTACTTAGTTGTTTTTATTCTTATGCTCTAAAACAATCTATTTAGAACTCAACTATACCTTAATTTATAACACTCCACAGATCACATAATCTCGGATTAGGTTATATTGTTACCTCTCTTACCCTACATTGACTATAATCATGCTAATCATGAATTTCATTGTGGGCAAACTACTACTAAGATATTTAGCAATAAATCAATAGTTCACTGTCAACTATGGGGATTGATTTCTTTTCAGAATACACTAATTCTTTTCAAAATTAACCTACAGTAGGAATTTCAGGTAAATTGTTTTTGGTTTCCATCATACGACATGAAGTAACCCAACTTTTAAAATGTTTAATGAATCAAAAATGATAATAACATCTTTTTTTGCTAAACATTCCTTTTAGATCAGTTAGTTGCATACTTTAAGAGAGGCGGCCTAACCAAAACGTGGCATCAGTGCTTGAAGTCACTAACCTCTACTCTTGGCCATGTTGGGAGATGCAGACTACTTGGTTAGGGTCCGCGTGACTATCGTACCCAATGATTGGAGACTCTTGGTGACGTGGCTCAGAATCGATCACAATGGCGTCAGTATATACACTCTCTGTCTTCCCTTAAACTAAGAGATTAAAATCGCTTCATATCTTTCTTTCTACGAAGTAATTCTTTCTTTCTGTTCTATATCCTTATTGCAATCTTTCTTTTATATATTACCACAACTGAATTAATTACTCCTATAAATCCGGTGTCCATCTTGTTGTGTTAATGAGGTATGGCAACTTGGACCAATGGATATATGTGCCTAGTCCTACGTTGTAGCTGACTGACTGACTTACCATATTCGTATTATGTAAATGAACTGTTAATACATATTTTAACCATCATGAAAGTGACTGAAATAAATTATTAAGAGAAATGTATATATTATGGCATCTTCGTGGAACAATAATGCCATTAATACAAATAAAGTGAGTGAATCAATAATGTTAATAGCAGAACTGATTGTCAAACCCTAATTGAATACACTTCAGAAGATAAAACAGTTAGCCATCTGAATGAAGATATACAAAAAAATATTGACTTTTCATAAATATTACCCAGTTATAACTTGTGTGAATGGATTATGGTTCTTTTTGTTGGATAATATAAAGTATTTATGTATCACTAAAAACATAACTTGAATACCCGAAATCACGAGTGTTCATGTTAAAGTGAAGGATTCAGCTAAAAGAATTAATAAGTTTCTATAACCTTATTGCACAGTTGTGTATCCTTTTGTATATGTCAGTAGTCAGAACAACAAAACAAAGGCGATTATGTTCACTTGGTGTAGTTCTACTTGTATCTTTCCAATTTTATTTAGGACTGCAATCGATCAGACTCTCGTTAGCATATGTTCATCCTGTGCGAAATGCCTCGATATAGTTTTAAGTCGCAAGCTTTTTAAAGAAAAGATGGATAGTGGCTAGCAGTGGAATTCAGGGCGCGCGTTTCGTCCTATTTGGGACTCGTCAGCTGGATACATCTGCAATTCAGAGTGGATGTTCATTCTGGGACTCTGGGATGCAGGCACATCCAACAGACGAGTCTCAAAGAGGACAAAACGCGCGTCCTTGATTTCACTACTAGCCACTATCCACTTTGCTTTAGAAGGCAATTATGATTGAATACGGTATTCCGAAGCGCAAATTAATAAGATATTTAATTAATGAATGTCTTGTTTTAGTTTTTAATGAATAAATTATCGTATTTGTCCGGAAAACTGGCCTTGATAGATCTTCAAACAGATTCTCAACCAGTTACAAATAAATATGGTTGAACCATGCATGTAGTGAGAATAGTTGTTGATTGATTATAATTCTACCATTTCATCATAAATGCCTAATACTTAAACCGTAAAAACTCATAGCCTAGTGATACTATCACATTTACTTCAAGTTCAAAACACAATCTAACAGATTCAAATCAAACTAATATTTCGCTTTATACATTACAAATTAATTTCACAACAAGTATGCTTAAAATAAAACTCACGAAGATACAACATCTTGGCAAAACAATATTTTTCCTTCAGTAATTTTGATTAGTTTACCTACGTTTGTTATATATATATTTTTTCACTATTTCATCATTATTGATACAAGAAATAAATATGTCCGTAAAATTTGTTCTCCTGATTAATTTATTTTAATGAATATAAACCGGTAAAAAGATGTAGCAGATTAATAAATTACTATTAGTAACAATAATTAGGATATGCTAGCCAATATGTAAAATTACTTGTCAAAAATGTGTTCTAACAGATGATTTATGTTTATAACCCTTCTTATATATTTCGTAGAAGTTTTTTTTCCCATTTTTGCTTAACTTTACCTTTTTTTCTAAGGTACATATAATTTACAATTATAACTATTGTGCTATTGTTTTGTTTTTTTGTATTTTAAAGTTTTCTGAATCTAATTTCCTGTAAGATTAGTATTCTGGCTTAATTTCTTATGAAGTTTAAAAAGTGTATTTTGATTACAACTGCTTTATTACAACAGTTTGACGAACTATTTCTATAGAATCTTTAATGGAAATTCAGTTCAATATTTACGTTGTTTAATCATAGGTGTTTTTGAAACATTTCTCGTGTATCCTAGAACCACCGAGTAAGTAATGCAGTTGTTAGGGAACGGGTACTAGGTAAGGAGAACAAATCGATTGATGAAGTAGTGGAACTTCATCAGTTGAGATGGCTGGGACATGTGTTATGTATGCCCAACCGCTGACTGCCCCGACTTGCGACGTTTCATGGTGTAGAAATAGGTTAGAAAAAAGATAGGGGCGGCCAGACCAAAGCATGGCACAAATCCATGAAGTCACTGACAAGTGGACTGTCATGTTGGTAGGTGTAGACTACCTGGTTGGGGACCGCGAGATGATAGCAACCGATGGTTAGAGACCCTGAATGACATGGCTCAAAATCGTTTGCAATGGCTCAGGTGCATCCACTCTTTGCGTTCTCCCGAATTTTAACCTCCTGAATTCTCCTTGTCTCTTTTTTTCTCTTTCCAAATTTATTTCACTGGATTATACTCCTTGAATAACATCAAACCTTAATCTTTCCTATTACTGCTTATACTTTTACTACCTCCACCATTATGGGATTTGAATCAGCAATTGTATCTCTGTGCTGTTTTGGTGTGGCAACTCGAACTGATATACGTACGTATAAAGCTCTATGTTGTTGCTGATTGAACTGACTTCTTTAATCAAACGTGTTAGTGTTGTACTTGTAATGACTGAAGTTTATATGAAGTGATTCAAGTTAGATTGTGAAGTTATATCTTAAATCAATCGATAGTTTTGACAGTCGAGTCTTTTCATGGGAATATATTTCTATAATATTGTAGTAAACGAATACCTAGGTGGGGACAAACAATTTATCGTTTATCATAAAATTACAGAATATTTTCGTAAAATATAAGAACTATACATTGAGTGCTTCATTTGTAAATCTTTCACCAATTATCCTTTACATTCTGTCTGATTCTTCCAATTCACAATTTTTTCTTTTTCATTTTCCTGTTTTCTTATCCTTCTTCTGTCAACCGTTCAACTTTTGACTAGTGTAACATACTACTTATGTCTGTCGATATAAGTAGCATACACCTCAACTATTTGATTAAGCTTATCCAAACATTTATCCACATTTCACAGAGCTTATCAGTTTAATTCTATGAATTATCTAGATGATAGGAAATAACTTGTGTAAATCACGATAAAAAAGCATCTTCATCTACTGATTGCGGTGTAATACGAAATGATATATTGAATTGATGCGAAACTATTTCTGAAGTCGCCACGTACAAAATATCATGGGCTATTCTGAAGGTTTTAAAGCTAATACCTAAATAGAAATTTAATCTCAAATATTATTCACTTTAAAGAGTAGTCTTTCCTTTCATCTTTATTCGAATGATGTAACTAAAGATATTGTTATACACTGAAGTTTCTTTCTATTGTTACTTATTATCAGTAAAATTAACAAAACAACAAAAGAATAAATAACTAATACCTATTACTTAGGATCAAGTAAGTACCGAAATGGTTTTAAAATAATATTAATTTATAACAATATATTAAATTTTTATATTTGTCCCATTTTATTATGTAGCTGATTCCATCATAACTCAAGATGTCGAAGAAGGAATTTTGGTTCGTATTTTATGCAATGTAAGTAGTGATGAGAAACCTGATGGTGCTGGTCCATTTCGATACGAATGGCGTAATCCAAATGGTACATTAGTTGGAACTCAATGGAAATTAGAATTGGGCCACATCAAAGTACATGAATCAGGCATATATGTCTGCCGTGTTTCATACGAATTTGACAAAAGACAAATGTCCACCAGTTCAGCAACAAAAATAAATGTTATTCCACGTAAGTTTTTCTTCATCTTCTATTCTCCATAAATCTAATGTAGTAACATCAATTTTATATTTAGGTTTCGCCTCTTTATCTTTTGCTATTATAAAAGTACGTTTATTATTGTTTGGATTCGGTTCATTGACTCAGTATCTCGACCCAGCTATAGCATCTGAGCTAATTATTTGTCTCCTGATCCCAACAATAAACTAATATCAAGATATCTCATAGCACAGACAAATTACGTATAACCCAGAAGAACTGAGAAATTTGTGGCGTACTTTCCAAAACCTATAAGTTTATCAACCTTTTTAACCATGCCATAACCTACGTATGTCTTTTGTGAACAAATAAAACTAGTTTTAAACTTTATTTCAATAAATATTAAATAATACACATTTTCTACAACGTCATATTTGTGTTATTCTCAAAGTAGACTTCAGTATTATGAAAAGCCTATCAGAACTAGATAGAATTAATTATGTATTGTGATGTTAAATGTATTAAGTGACATTCAATTTAATATACTTAGTAGTTACCATAAGATAAAATATTTGTTCAGAATCAGTTATAGTTTCAGTTTGGAAAGGACAGGAAGCTTGATGACATGTGTTAGTCTTGGTAATGATGGTCTCTCAATTGATCCAACTTTCTTTTGAAAGAGTTGTCAGATGGAGTCTCAACCACGTGCTGAAGTAATGAATTCCACTCGTTGATAATTCGATGGGAAAGTCGATAGTCAGCTGACAAATAATTTGTTCTGAGCTTGTGAACTTTTATGGAATGTTCTCGTAAATTCTCTGCCCTGGAAGACAATAAGAATGAGGGCATATCAGATGCAAATTTATCACTAAGCAATTTGAAAACTAATTAAGTCGCCTCTAGTTCTTCGATATGACAACGGGAATAGTTTTAGCTTGGCCAGTCGAGTATGATACGGGAGCTTCGCTATTTCGTGAATCAGCTTAGTTGCTGTTCTCTCAACATTTTCCAAAAGCTTACCGTCTTTTTTAAGCAGGGGCTAGCCGCATGTATGCAGTACTCAAGTTTAGTACCCATGTACACTGTATACAAAGTCAAAAAGTTTTAGCGTTCTACGTATTGACCAGAGGGTTCTTAAGCCTTTGACGGCTATTGCACGGCAGTATGCAGTAGTCTTTTAGTCTTGGCTAACGATGACTCCGAAGTCATTGTACGTCTGGACAACAGGTAGCTTAGTGTTATTCATCGTGTATGTATCTGTACTTTGATGACCAGTATGCATCACAATACACTTGAAAGTATTTATCGGCAACTACCAGGTTTGAGACCTTTCAGGTAATTTCTTCCGGTCATTTTGGAGTTCTAAGCTATCACCCTTACATTGTATTTTTCTCCAAATCTTGACACCGTCAGCAGATAACGAGACTGATGATGATAGGAGACGAGGAAGGTCATTTGCATACAAAAGGAATAACAGTGGCCCTAAAACAGTACCCTGAGGCACTTCATTAAGCACAGTTCCCCAGCTAGACAACTTTAAGTCCACCCGTACGTTTTGTTGCGCCCAACTAGGAAGTCTTTTATCCACATCAATAGATTGCATCCAACTCCGACATTTTTTAACTTATATAACAGCCGTTTGTGCGCAACTTTGTCAAAAGCTTTGCTGAAGTCATTGTAGGTTACGTCTGTAGGTAACTTTTGGTCTTTAGGAGCGCACCAGCTTTCACGAGAGAGGAATAACCTATTGTAAAAAACATGCTGCTTTTCTGAAGTACTTGTATGTAATTATATTTTTAATAAATTTTCAGTAATGTCTATTCATTCTATTTCAATAAAATATTAGATACGTTCATAAAAAGAACTACTAACTGTATATAAATAAAGCCAAAACAAATATTGATGCTGAATAATATGAATACGTTATATTTCGTGGTTTCTCATCAGCTGCTTACAATCAATTATGTACTAGAATTTTACTTTGAGATAAGAAATAGTGTGGAACAATTGACATAAGTGAATGTAAAGGATTGGAATGACAAGGGTTACCAATGATAACTACATGTATATATGCAAGAACAGGTCAGAGGTTATTTGGTGTTAGAATCAAGGAAACAATGAGGATGGGTGGTACAATATTTGAGTGGAGTTCAAAGAGAGAGAAAGATGATATAAATTGTGTGAAAAAGTTTAGAGGTAATGAAGAGTTTACATAAGGTTCATGGAATTAGAAAACTGAGAAGATGGGTTACGTAATTGAATAGAATTTGAAGAGTTCACATAATTTAAGAGAATCAAGTAAGTGGAAATGTATGAGTGAAGGGTGGTTCAAGAATTCAGTAATGGAAGAGGAATATAACACAAACTGAACATTAACAAAATAAAACTAATGACCAGAAAAAAGAATTACCAGGATAGTAATAAGTGTATTATTGTCTTCTTTTGACTACATAGATCCTGTTTGAGTTTTTTTATCGCGATCGCTTCAGCTGTATAGTGAATAAAATAATTTCTAATGAATAAAGAATGACAGTGGAAATATTACAACGAAAATAATTTGATAGTTGAATACTGTCTTGAAATTTCCAATCGTGACATAATCTTCCAAACTACCCTCTTTTAACTGAGAATCAAAGGTATTGTAATGTATGAGAACGTAAGCGGGGACAAACAAACGTATCTTAATCCAAAATTACAGAGATTTTCCGTAAAATGTAGAAATCATACGTTCAGTACTTCATTTGCAAATCCTTCATTAAGTGTGTTAAAACTTCATCATTCTTTCATTGTTTTAACGATTGCTCTCTTTTTCCGTTCTCTTTGCTCACATCTTCCAAACCTCCTGCTGCTAGGCATTCCGCTTCTGACTAGTGTTATATACTACATATATCGACATAAGTAGCATACACCACAGGATTGCTACAAAGTTACATAAAATTGAATTGTTGATTGTATGGTTTGTTACTGTTTTATACTTGATATTAATCAAATTCATCTTGTTTATTTGCATGACAAGCAGACGGGAGAATATGGATTTAACAATAATAAGGATTTAACTGAAACTGAAAACTTTTATTCTGTCCCTAGTTTCTACTAGATAGTGAAAAGTGACTAATAGGTTAGTCGTAAATCTAATGTAATACATAGAAAAATCTACAATAGATAATAACAGTGGTTTATGGAGTGAAATGTATTATCCTAGTAAATAACGAACTCAGGGTGAAAGGAATGTTAATGTCTTTGAGATTTCTCTGCTTTTGATAAAGGCTATACACATTTTCATTACTGTTTAGTTTCTGAAAACGTTTTTCAAAGAAGCTAAGCATCCCTAACTAATGAAATGTTTGATACAGTATAAGCAATGAAACTCCCTCATTCACTTTGTATTCAGACCAAACTATGGCTGAACCAGTGTACTTAAATCTTAGAAAGTAGATCACCTTGTAAACCCAGTATAAGGTGATACAATGACTCTTTATTCTTGGGATTTTAATAAATGATTTGATAACAAGCTATAAGTCTGATAGTCACCACAAAGAGTTGTGTATCTGAGTTCTGTGGAATTCATGGTATTGTATGATTGATATACAGTTTATTTGCTAGAAACATTCACTATGACATTCGATTGACCAACTATGTGGTTACATTGCATCTAAAAAAAACAACCCCAGATGTCAATTTACATTAAATTTAATATGAATGACAAAAATAAGAGAAACTTGGAACTGTCCCGCCCCTTTAAAACTAAGTAATGTAGTAATCAGAAACAATGATAATATCCCTGTTCAATCTGTTGGCTACAATAAGTGATACTCGTAGAGTAAAAAAAATTCATAACACTTTCAATAGAAAATTTTATGATCTCATCATTCTGTACCAACTTTTATATCCACCCGGGTATAATATATTATTATACTAAGTTCATTAATAAAATGCTTACTTTCCCGATATTTATACGTCAACTGATCGAAGTTAATATGTTTCTTAGTCTAACTACTTTCGGTGTCCAAGACTTACCATTTTTAAGTTTGAGTTAGAATCATTTAGATATAATGGCGGTAATTTTTTTTATGAGTGCTAAGGGAAATAATAAAACATAATAAGACTCACTTAAAAATTGTTATTCCTTATGATTTCGTACTGATCCAAACGATAACACTTCCTGTTGGTGCTATCATCTATTTGGATTCAAATAATAGATTGTTGATCAGCTGGTTATTTCCTCAAGTGGACATATGTGGTTATTAATGGATCAGCTTGTAATGTCGGTTACTATGTTAAGCTTATATAGCTTATTCTAGCTTCTGGACAGGCCAATTTATCCATTCATCTTGAGTCACGTTTTGACCTTGTTAATTATTCACTTATTAACCCTGACTGTTTTTATTTGAGCGTATGTGTGTGTGTACAACTTATGCAATTCATCACATGTTTGTAACTTATTTTTGTTCGACTATAAATTCGATTAACTCTTCGTTAAATGGGGTTGGCTCACATGTCTTCTCCACCACGCATCATTTCGCTCCGCTCTCTTCTCTTCACTGTCTTCGCTTCGTTTCTTCGTTCGTTTGTCTCGATCAAAAATTGTACGAAATATACGTACTACAAAAGTCCATTCTCATATTTGACTTATTTAATTCCGTTATTCACTAACATGGATTAAGTCGACAAGTATATAAGAGAATAGTCAGGATGTATATTTCGACAGCAATCATTTATACAATCTAATTGGAGTCAGATAAAGGGCCACAAAAAGCTGAACTCTGATATTTTTCACAGTATGTGGATTATGATGAATGTTAGATGTTATTGAGATCACTAGCCAACCTAAGTGAAACAGTCACTGTAGTCTTCACTAGTCTACAAATTCAAGATCAAATTATTTAGTAGACGCTTCGAACAAAACGTTCAAATTGCCATAGGGAAACAGGTGGAAAAATTCCTTTTTAATAAAAGCAGTAATGAAAGATAGTTTAAATGCTTCTTATGGTATTTCTTAGGTTTATTTTTCTGAGGGATTTTCATAAATGTTTTTAAATTGTCTATGACATATATAAGGTACCAAGCGTCCCCCTATTTCGGCTTATAATTCTCCCACTGACCATTTATTTTCTAACGACAGTATATATATATATATATATATATATATATATTAATGCTTAAACCTCATCTTTTTTGTATGAAACGGTAACCAACTTTAATGTTTAGTTCGCTATATAGAGAAAAGGCATAAAAACGTAAAATTCTAAAGAAGTAAAAAATTGTATTGTAATGAACGAAAACACAGGTGCGGATAACCAAATTTTTTTCTTAGCAAAGAATTACAGAATCTATTGGTAAAATCTGAGAACCATGTATCAAATGCTTCATTTGAAAAAGTCTATCATTTGTCCTTCACATTCTGTATGATCTATCTAAGTCACAACTTCTTTCTATTCCCGTCTCTGTTTTTCTTCTTCCACTTGATCTTCCTAGCCATCTTTCAGGGTCCTCGCATCTGATTGTTATTACGTACTACTTATATCTGTAAACATAAGTAGCGTACACCACAGTATCAGCAGAGATTTTAAAACTAATCATAGGATAAAAGTAGCTAAAGTAAACGAGATTAGCAGTATAAATTTGTGGAGGACATTGAATTTTACTGACATCACAAATCGGTTCAAGTAAGAAGCTGTGATCGGTAGAGTTCAAACTTGTCCCACCAGAAACAATGAAGAAAATCGCGCAATATTATAGAATGATTTATGTTAAACATACAGCATTGAATGCCAAGACAGTTGTCTATACGTTGAGCGTTCTCTCGTCAGACCCGAGGTTTTTGTTTCGATTCCTGCGTGCGGGGATGTGTATGCCCACTACTGAAGATTTACATACTAGGAAGAAACGGTCGTCCACCAGTTCCAGGTTTCAGTAGTTGCCTAAATTAGTTCGGGTCATGATACCAACAAAATAAGATTAGTCGTTGATTTTGCATAAATATATCACTAACTCATGAATTGGAATAAGAAACTTGTTGAAGAAATATGTTGATCAGTTTAATATTAATATGATTAGACTTTAAATAATGGACCATGCAAATAATATTGAAACCGGTTAAACAAAATAAGGAAGGACAAACAACCAAATCATCTTCATGTCGTTGAATTGATTAATGATACTGGTGGTAAAATAACCGTGTTAATCAATTCACATATTATAACAAACTGTATTAGTAGACGAATATTATTTCTTAAAATACGATGAAAAAGGTCAAACATTTTATTAGAGCATTAATTAGAATTAATGTTCATAAAACAATCCAATCAATATATAATGAGAGGTATCATTGAATGTCAAACTGATTATTAACTGAAATATACAGTATTATAAAAATGTATACAGTAACATTTAAACAGTTTCTAAGAGAAAAATGATTCATATAAGTAGCCTTATTATTTGATTAAAATAACAATGCCTTATGATGAAAAATATTGATTCAAGTTAACATAATGACTTATGAATAATGAAAAATAGTTTAGTACAAATCAATGATTTTATTCAGTCAACCACATATAGACTAAATGTATATGGTATCCTCAAGTTATAATCAAGCTTATATTTTGTATCCAACAACTTTACATATGAATATATGATGACATATTGGATTATGTATCGGAATTAGTACAGTATTTATTGTTAAAACTGCTGAATTTATAGCAGTTCATATTTTGGAGTTGATATTATAACAATTAGCTCTTTTTTTTCCATTTCTGCAGTTATTTCCAATGCTAAAACTTATATCGTAGACCTTTGGCAATCTGTTATATCTTTAGTTATACGATTATGGTGAAATACGATTGCCAATTAAGATACGCTGAACTAAACATTCAGACTAATGACGCATGAACCTCTACAAGCAGCTTAGGGTTTTTATTGGTCTACTGAGAATAATAGCCACTCTGTTAATCTAGTCGCTTTAGTCCAGAACGCCAATATCAACCTTCTCCATACCAATCATATCTTTCAAGCATTCTTGGGATATATACAACTAAAATCAAACCATATCACAACATTAAATAGAAACATTTGTACATAATCATGCCAAAAGTGACTGTGATTTTGAGAAACTGTTACTAATAAATTATGAATATTTCAAGAATGGTAAATCGTATGATAATAATCAATAGATGAAATAAAAGCCTATAATGAAAGGAATATGAATATACATATAATATAGTTACTTAATAGTCATACATTAAGAATATACATATGATATTTGTCCATAAATAATTGCTAGCGCATACCATCCATTTATTCTCGTACCGGATATAACACAATGGTTAATCGGTCGTTCAATATTTATTAAAACGGTTTTTGATTGATTAATTATACAACTTTTTCAAAAAAAACTTATCTCATGGGGATAACTGTGCACATAATTAACGCTTTCATATTTTTGAAAGTAAACCTTTTCTGTGTATTTTTTATTGTGAAACAGTTTGATAGAACTAGTTAAAAGGATTCATTCAATTCAAAGTTGGAAAAGCCTTTTCGTTAAAAGAATATACTAGTGCAGATACTACCCTAAGTACATCACATACACAAGACCAAAATGCTTCTGGCTAATAAGCTGACATACAACTTTTAATAAGGATTGTTATTGTTAAATTTGAATTCAGCACGTGCCATATTGTTGTTTTAGATACATTAGTTCCACTGTTCTGTCGTGGTACGCTCAACTTTGGTATGATTATTCATATTTTTCAAATTCAGTAATTAAAAGATTTATAATATTGAAGAATATATCTTTCAAACACTACTGCTCAATATATATATATATATATATATATATATATATATATATATAATATAATTGTTGAATTCATGTGTGAATTAAAGCTAGTCCACCATGAAAAACCTGGAAGCACTGGAGAGCCGTTTCATCTTAGTATGAGGCTCCTCAGCAGTACACATCCAAGATCCCGCCCCCGAGAGATTTGAACCCAGGACCTGTCGGTCTTGCGCACGAACGCTTAACCTGTAGATCCCTGAGTTGACATCCAATGATGTTATTGTCTAACTTCAACCAATCCATTCACTATTGTTGTGAATGCGCACTGCTGAGGAGTCCCATACTAGGACGAAACGGTCATTCATTGCTTCCAGGTTTATCATGGTGGTCTAGCTTTAATTGACTCATAAATTCAACTATTAAATTGCTAAATTCAACATAAAAACCTGTTCTGATAATATATGAGTAAAGTAATGAAGCTGGATACATGTTAAACAAAAACAATATACTTATTTGATTTTTTTTAGCTTAAGTGAAGAGTATAGACATAAAATAAAAGTAGATATCGAAACATGGTTTTTTTTTCACTAATTTCATCTACCTTTATAATCATATTTGCTTCCAATATACTACTTGCTTACGGTAATATTGTAAAGCTTGTCTAAATCACGTACTTTAGTTTCTCCCGAAATTCTACGACTTGTTGATTTCTTAAATTGTTCACACTAATCTCATGGTCATGACAGCTGTAATTAACCGGTAATATTCAATTGCTTTTATGATTTTCTGATGTGGTAAATAATTCGACAAATTTTCGATTTATTTTTTATAGTCCAAATTTCGATCATATAATATCTTACTTACTGTCATATTCACGATTTGACGTAAACTTTAAAGGAAGATAATCTTTTTCTAATTTCCTTTAAATATTATAAAAATAGAAAGGACAAATGCAAAATTTTTAATCTAAAGAGACTATCAGGGATTTTGATTTAATCGCTCTTGTCTCATTTAATTTTTAACTTGAAAACTACAGTTCAACTTATTTACTTTTCCCCTAGGTTAAGTTCTTACCATAGAAAAAAATTACTAGAAATAGTTCTGTGGTTGTTGACATATACATCTTGTTTAATCTTCATTGATAACAACCGATGATTAGAGACCTTGAATGACATGGCTAAAATCGTTTGGAATGGCGCAAGTGCATCCACTCTTTGTGTTCTCTCAGATTCTAATCCTTTGGATTCTTCATGTCCCTAATTTTCTTTCCAAATTTACTTCACTGTATTATACTCCTTGAATAACATCTTCAAACCCTAATGTTTCCGATTACTGTTTATGGTCTTACTGCCTCTACCATTACGGAATTTGAGTCGACAACTGCATCTCTGTGCTAATGTGGTGTGGCAACTCGAACTGATGTACGTACGTACGAAGTTCTACGTTGTTACTGACTGACTTACTGAATCTTCATTGATGCTACAGGTAGTTTGCTTCATTCACTTAAAGTTGTTTAAGAATTTTTGTGAATTTTAATCATCAGTATTATTTAAAAATCGGATGAACTTTTTTAAAATACACAAATACCTTGAACTGTGTTATTTTGGTCAGACTTTACCAAGCGGACGTTAAAACCGTTTCGTAAACTAACAATTTCTAGTGTTCACAGTGCCCATTTGTTTACTGCAGTATCAGTAATATTCTGAAATAGACAACTACTTTATAAGTATCTCAAGTTATTCTGTTTATAAACATATCGAAATATTATTCTGTAATAATGTCAAATCTTTGGTATTACTTTTATCGAATAGGTGCCGGTGTAATATTTCCAGGAATTCGTGGAAACGTATTAGAAGTTTTAGAAACAGGTGATATTTTGCAAGAATGTCAAGTGGTCAGTGCAAAGCCATCTCAGTATAACTTCCAATGGTTTGGTCCAGATGATCGTTTAATATCTAATTCCGCATTTCTTCAAAGAGACTATATAACAAGACAACGAGATGAAGGTATTTACCGATGTGTGGCTAGTCCAGTTGAAGAAGGGAGATTACAAGTCGAGAATAACCTAATTGTAACAACAGCACGTAAGATTGATGATACTGTTTATGTTCTCAACGTATAGTTCGTTCAAATAGGTACAATTATATTTTATGGGGCATGAGAAATACGTCTTACTTTTAAAGCAGAAAAGAAAGTTTAGTAAATTGTAAGCGAGTTGTATTCGACTTGAAACATTTATTCATTGCTAAATACGTTGATAAATTTACTGTGGAAAAGGAAGATAAGGAAAACCCAAAAACATGTAGCAAGAGTCGCGTGGTTCAATAAATATTCGGAAACAAAAAGGAGTACTGGAAAAGGGAAACTACACTGAATCGTAAGATTTCTCCAAACTCGAGTTTTCAGTACTTTCTAGTTTTTAATGATTTTCTACTTTTTGTACTGAGAAATAAGTTTCTATTAGTAATAAATAAACTAAGACCTAAATATTTACTATTGCCATCATAATATCATTATTCAACTACAGAAAGGTATTTTGTAGCTGAGGATTCATACTTGATTATTTATTTGATCTAGACTTTTGTTTATCATAGTTATTTGTAATTCATTACAACTGTTAATCAGTGTACTTTAGATGCATACTTCAAGATCACTATTAGATTTCATTGATAATATAGGTGAATTTTCAATAATGTATTCAACAGTAAAACTGTACAGTTTGTGATTCTTAACATTTTGTTCTTCTTCAGCACTACGTTTCCAGATTACAACCATAGAGGAGGACTTAAATATTGGAGGTTTTACACATCGTCGTATAGTACCAGTTGATTCATCTAAACCAAATCTTACTACTCGTGAAACTTTTATATACCAGTGGCTAGACACAGAAATGAATCCAATTCTTGATTCGATGGGGCCAGATCTACGTATCAAGTTTCAAAGTCCTTCAGACTTTGGACGATATTCAGTTCGTATCACTGGATTGAATTCTGGCTATCAGAGAGATCTGAGTGCTTATATAACTATGGATGGTAAGAATTGGAAAATATATGATCATATGAATTTGTTTAATCAGTTTTTCATGCACCTAACAGTCAATGATTATAATTCAATTTGATTTAACAGGAATAGTTAAATGAAACACATAACTTAATGTAAAAAATCGGTAAGCTACATTACCTGTTTAATTTCACGAGGATTTACACGTATTTCTACTTATTATTTTTTCATTTCATCCAAGTCCACTGTCATGTTCTTCAAAAATACAACAGACAAGGGTAACGTTGCTAGTACAATTACCCCCCTCTTGATAAACTCAGTATCATCTGTTAGAGTTTAATAAAGACATAAGCTGACTGAAATGTAGTTCTAAGTATCAAAACCGTGAAAAAAAACGAAAAAACTTGAAAAATTTTTATGTAATTATTAAAATTATTGAATTTTATTACAGGTCGAAATGGTGAAGTAGAACCAACTTATTCTGTTGTAATTCGAGAAGTCTCTGGTCCCCTTTATTTAAATGCACGGTTAGAATTAGAGTGTTCTCCAAGACCACCAAATTCAGCTGCTAGAATTAATTGGCTTGGTCCAGATGGAATGGTAGTTTCCGATTCTAGTAATATAGTATTTGAACGTTTCCAACCTCATCATCAAGGTAGATACACATGCCAAATCTTACTACCGAATCAAATTATTTTACGTCAAGTATGTTCATTAAAATTCGATTTCCCTAATAATATTTAGAGATAATTGTTTTGCCAATTTTATATAACCAAATGTCAGAAACTCAATTTTATGCTTAAAACAGTACTGAATTCCTATCAATTATTCATATTCCGTACTTGCCATTACCATCTACCTAATAGCTGGACCGATAACAAATTTAGAAAAATTTCAAACTAGTTACTCAGAAATTATTTTTTCAATTATGGAATTCAAGCGATAGTCTCAATAACAAAGTAGTATTATTTGCAACCATTTAACTACCACATCGTAGTGAACAGAGTCACAAGTTATCATGAGTTGAATAAAGTTTGAAAAAATAATTTTATAATAGATATAAGACTATGATATGGATTTAGTTTGAAGAGTTTAGAAGACTCGTTTAATTTTTAATGTTAGCAATTTAAAAGGTTGAAATTAATAATGCTTTAGCTGACATTCGTGATTACTTTTCTCTCTCCAATCTATTAGAGTGTAGAATTGGTTGTTTCCGGGACATCAACAGAAATTCCAGAACCTGATAGACTCTATACAATTCGAATTATTCAATCACCTACATATTTCAGATATAATGATGCTGTACACCTACAATGCATTGTTTCTCCTACACCCCCATTAGTATCATATGAGTGGTTTAAAGACGGCGTGCTTATTGGACGACAAGCAGATATCCATATACAGAGATTTACCCCAGATGATGTTGGTCGGTATCAGTGTGTTGCCCGACTTGACAGTATGGTACTTACCTTTAACAGTACGATATCTATTGACGATGGTACAGGTAAGCCTTAATAAAACTTTATTCAAAAATCCTGGATTTATTTTACCAGGAATTAAATGTTTCTGCATAGCCACTTAAAAAAAGTCTTGAATTCCTCAAAAGTCAACAATTATTATTATCTAAAATTTCACGTGAAAAAAGAAATTAGTTGTTTCTTACTACACTAATTGTTTAGTTCATTGTTTTATTCATATTAAGCTATCACCAAACTTAAGGGCTAATCTAATTAATTATATTGATAAGATATATATACATTGACATCAAACACTATGTTGAAATAAAATGGTAGTTGGGGTTATTCAATAGGAAAACCTAGGTTTCGTGCTACTTGACACTCTTCAGCAAGTTGTACCTGCAATCTTGAAGGAACTGATACTCCCAGGCGGATTCGATCTTATGTCACCCAGCTACATTGTCAGAGACGTTACCATCGAACTATTTGCACTAAGAAGGACCTGAAATACATGGCATTGATCACAACTCAGTGATCAATCAATTGTAAACATAAAGCACTTAATCAATTGAATGTAATATACTACACAGATAAACATTTTTGTCAATTATCATAATTGAAAAGTTAAAAATACTATTGAACTCTTTTTGTGAGCAAAGATGGGTAGTGGCTAGCAGTGGAACTCAGGACGCGCGTTTCGTCCTATTTGGGACTCGTCAGCTGGATGTACCTGCATCTCAGGGTTGATGTTCACTCTGGAACTCAAACCCAGTACTATTCGCTTCAAACCCTTTCGCGTTATCCACTTAACTACTGAGTCCTGATAGCCACTTGCTTGTGCAATGAGGTGAATTTAAATTCACTTGGTATTGTTTGGCTTGTATGCACAGTATGCACATTGCCAATAACAGATTGATCAATTGCAGTCTTAAACCTCAATGGGAAGATACAAGCCAAACAATACTAAGTGAATTTACTATTGAACTCATTATAAGCATGAATGATAATCAAAATTATTTATTTAGAACTATAAGGTTTCAATGAATTGAACGAACAACATTCAAGAAATGGTTAATTTTTTTTAACAAAAAAACTATTTTTTTAACTTGGTGCATGATGATGAATTCTCGATGTTAATTTCTTTGTATCTATCCATAATAATTTTTCCCAGACATTTAAAATAATTTTATGGAGGGTCATTAAATTAAACCAGAAGAAATAAAATTTTTTAAACAGTAATCTTATTTTATTAAAACCTGTAACTAAGTGATCATATCGAGACAAACCGCTCAGATCGTATACATAATAGTGAAGATTAATCAATTGTAGTCCATTGACATCAACAATAGGAAAACTAAAACCCTTACAGCTTAACACCAGATTAACAAGTTAATGACTATCTGAACTCAGCTGCTCTGAGAAAAATGGGTTAAAGTTTAGAGGAAAAAATCAATGGTTTCAAATTTCTTTATGAACAATAACATTGAAATTTTCATTCATTTAAGGAGACTAAAATATAATGTAACATACGACTTAAAATCCACTGTTAGATATGATCAAATATACTGGGTGTTGAACATTTCCTTAAAGATCACAAAATAGGAAAGGAATATATACAATCAGCTGAAACATAGGTTAATTATCTTCGCAGATACAAAGTAGACTACATTACTGCGTCAGCTGAGATTATAAATCAATATCCACCCGGTAGTTTCTAGTATGTGTGTAATTGATGTACTCAGTCATTTATATGAAACGTCAATAGTAATTTTGCTATGACGATAACACTGAAATTTCATGAAACGTATGCTGTGATCACCAATTGTCACTTCTAATGATTTACTGTATCTTTTGTATTTAAAATGGTGAGTAAACTTAGATGAAAACTTGATAAATGCCATCATTAGCTACGATTTTACAAGATATGGAATGAAGTTAAGCAGAAGTGACAAAGACAATGAGAAAAAAGAATAAACTATTTTCTAGTGGAAATAAGAAAATAGTAATATAAGAGCTTGTTTGATTGCAAAAGTCATCAAAAGAATCAATAAAAACACAATTTATTCGAAAATAACAGAATAAACGTTGGCTGCAACTATGATTGGGTAACATGAGGAGGTTGAATAAAGTAGGGACTAGAAACATGTCATAGGAAAAGAGAAAAAGAACTATCGATATACTAGTTAAGGAAGTTTGATGGATAAATTCGTTTTTGTATTTGCTGTTTGAATCTTCAAATTGATGTTTAGGACTGCAAGTGGTTGGTCTCTTATTAGTATATGTGGGTCCTGTGAGGAGTGACTCGATATTGCCTTAAGTCACAAGCATTATAAACAGAGATGGATGGTGGCTATCAGTTGAATCCAGGACGCGCGATTCGTTCTGATTGGGACTCATCAGCTGGATGGGAAGACTCAAACAACTGAAACAGAAATGAATTAAAACCTCACCTCATTGCATATGCTAGTAGTTATATTGATTCAGCAACTAAGTGGATAACGCTATGGCGTTTAAAGCCAAACGGTACTGAGTTCTAGGTCCGGAGTGAAGATCATCTATGGGATTCAGGTACATCCAGCTGACGAGCTACAAATAGGACCAAACGTGCACCATGGTTTCCGTTACTAGCCATGATCCGTCTCCGTTTATAATGTTTGATAGATAAGGCCCTAAAAAGTTGTTTTGTTTTTTACGTTGTTTCTGTTAAAGAGTTAGTAACAATAGTCTGTTGTGAATAACATTTGGTAGCTTTAGTAGTCTTCTCAAACCGTAAATACAATTGATCAATTTCCATACGTTGTGTAATGTCTAGGAAGCCATGTGACATTATTTTTTTTAATAGCCATGTCAGGCCGTCATCAAAAGAAAAACGTCCCGCCTTGATATTTACGTCTTATAGAGACCCAATTTATGGTTGTTGTTTAATTTGTCTTCTAGACAATTGCTCTCACTGAAGTACATAACATATAACGTAGCTATTCGAAAAGTGAGACTAAACATTTCTTGATCACTAGCACAAGTGATAACATCTAAATGTATTTCATGCCCTTTTCATTACCCTTATTTTACGATAGTCTTGAGACAATAAATATAAATTTTATTCTGTCATATCTACTTGAGCACTCATAGTTGATACAAGACAAGAGGGTTTTTATCACCTCGGAAGTCATTGTTAACAAATATTGATCTATATTTGGAATAATTAAGTTTTCATCAACAAAATATTTACAATTAGCCGATAGTTTTTTTAAAGAAACCCATATTCACCTCACATTGATTTCTATAATAAGCCACTTCAACCAGCAGCTCCCAACTTTCACATCTTCAGTGACAACAAGACATTTCATGTTGGTATTTTTATGGAACACATTAAGTTCCAAACCAATTTATTTAACTAAGGGAATGTTTTCGATGATTTTATATTCGAAACTATATGATCATATATATGTGATAAATTATAGGTCAATGATTAAGTGAATAAAGTTTAGGATTTAGTTAGTCTCTATGTGCATCTTGACTACATAATTTTAAATAAAGAAGTGATAATTAAAGGATATGATTTATCGAACCTGAAAAATGTTCAATCGATAAGTTGAACACAGTCATTATAATTTTTGTCAAGTTGTAAATGATAGATGTGTGTGAATAACAATCATGAATTGTGATTAGAATCAACGTTTTTAGTAATAATGTTAAAACTATGCAACATAGAACCATGCTTACAAATGTAGGACTGAAAAGGTGACAAACAAAACCAGCAGAGAAATCAGGTAAAAATCTGTCCTCGTTTACGTTTATACTCATCTCATTCATCTACTATGATGATAACCACGTTTCAAGATCAAGTACTTTATAATATTTAATGAAACCATCTAAGGTTATAAGGAATATTTTTAGCTTAGAATGAGGGTGCTTTAAGTGCTGTATTATCTGAGACAAATTTTATTAACAAACTGTTTAGACTTCAACGAAATCACCTAAATTCCTGTTAGCAAATATTTATGTGGTCTTTAGAAGTAAATCATAACAACGGATTATATTTAAAACTAAGCAAGTAACGACCACTAGTGTGTAGTTGATTAAAATACTCATTTCCATCATTGCTAGTAATACATCGCTCTCTTTCAAATCTTGATTTAAGAATAAGTTCACATGTTTCGTTAATCCTATCAGCAGCATATTTGCTCAGTATTGCTTACATATTTTATCGATCGATGTATAATTGTTGTTTTATATAAGGGAATCTGAAGATATCGTTTCATGAGATTATTACTTTGACTTAATACTTTTAAGTAATTGTGATATATTCTAGGTCTTCTTAACATTTTTATAGGGATATTCATTGTATTTCTATGATTATCTTGTTTCAACATTATATGTATATATATTTATCACAGAAGTCATATTGAGAACAAGAAGTATACAACACTTTACTTAACTTATTAGTCGTTATGGACATAAAATGTGTGTATATCCCGTGGTATCCACAGTTACATTTATTATAATCATGAATTGAATTTCATTAAGAAACGATATCATAATGTTTAACAACTGCTTCAAATTTCAAGCAATATATTTTTTTTACATCAATCAGTGTTACTGTCCAATAATAAGGTCAGTCATAGACGGATTTATGAAATACAGACAACTCAGTTCATGTTAATTCAACATAAAAGACTATCATTCTAAAGAGTAGCTTATAAAAACAATTTAACCTTTAAAAAAAAACAACTAAATCCATTATTTCTATACTCTACAAAGAAGATAAGTAAAAATTAGCTAATGTACATTTAGGTAATATTAACATCGAAAATTCCAAAACATGTCACTCTGTTTTCAATCATAAACAAGTCATTTAGTCATTAGAAACATTGAGATTATTGCGGTAATATAATACAGTATATGTACAGTCATAATATTGCATATAACATAACAGTCATAAGTTTACCAAATTTGTAGTACTTACAAAAGTGATACAATAGAAACTATGTGAAAAGAAAATAAATATCATTATCCTGTCATGAAATTTTAGTTTACATTTATAATAATAATAAATGATTACAAAGCAATAATCTAGAAAAGCATCATTTTGAAATTTAGATGTGAACCAATGATTGACGAAAGTAGTTCAATGTAGAAACGTTAAAATAAATATTAAATTTCATTAGTTGAGATTATGAGTCAATTGAAACTAGATCACCATGGAAAACCTGGAAGCGCTGGACGGCCGTTTCGCCCTCCTCAGCAGTGTGCATCCATCTTAAATTGTTAGAAATTCTCATGACTAATTAATGAAATCAAAATGTAATTGATAAATTCATCTGTCAATAATGATTATATCAGAATGATTAAGCTTACATTAAAATGTATGTAAAACGGTAACATCTATTATCAGTCATTTGCTAGTTCTATTAACTTTGCTTATTATTTGATGAGGTTCAATATATCATAACCTACATTATACAACGCTTTCATTTGTAATTCCGGACAAAACTATCAAAGCGTTTTTGACACGTATTCCAATCATTTTGAATTAGAATGAGAAAAAATCTCCTTTAGTTTTAAGGAAATCATTTTCTGGCAATAAAACAGTTAATTCCATTTTCTTTTTCTTCGACCTATAACATATCCAATATTCAATGAAGAAATCAGTAGTTCTATTTGCATTATAATAGATGATACAATCAGAAAGGAATCAACAATTTCGAATGAAAACAAAATATGCAACACAAACGTTGATTATCTACATTTTAGATGTTGAATGCGATATTTCTTTTAAGAGAATGTTTCATATACTCACTTATCAGTTATATCATTACTCCTATCTAAACTGAACCTTATAATAAAATTACATAAGATTATGCTCTATCATATTAATCACATTTTCAGTTAGATTATTTATGTTTTACTCAAAAAACTATTTTTCTTTTGTTTAATTATTTTCAATTAGGAGTGGATTTAATAATGCGACCTAATATCATATATATCCCTGCATTTCATCCATTTGAAATTGAATGTTTATCTATACGTACCGGTTTATCACCTATTGCCATATTTGGTAATGGTGCACCTATTGAATCAGATAATCGATTTACAATTATAAAACCAAATGAACAACGATTAATTATAAAAGCTACAGATGGTTTATCAAGTGTTTATAATGGTTTACGTATTCGGTAAGTGAAAATTAAAAAAAAAACTTATTACAATCGATAAATTTTTTCTAATATATAAATAAAATCAGAAGGGGTTTGTGGAGATTTTAGAAATTCTACTGGTTGAAATCATGAGTCAATTGAAGCTAGACCACCATGGAAAACCTGGAAGCACTGAATGGCCCGTTTCGCCCTAGTATGGGACTCCTCGGCAGTGCGCGTCTACGATTCCGCACCGCGCGAGATTCGAACCCAGGAACCATCGGTCTCACGACAGGCGCCTAACCAACTAGACCACTGAGACAGTATCCAACGGTGTTAATGTCTAACTTCAACCAATACACGAAATTGTGCCACCGTACACCATTGTCTTCAATGAGTTTATATCTCACAACAGACCTGGTTGAACACTGTTAGATGCCGGCTCAGCGGTCTAGTTGTTTAAGCGCTTGGCGCGAGACTGATGGGTCCTGGGTTCGAATCTAGCGGGGTGCAGGATCGTAGCTGCGCACTGCTGAGGAGTCCCATACTAGGGCGAAACGTGCCATCCAGTGCTTCCAGGTTTTCCATGATGGTCTAGCTTCAATTGCCTCATGATTTTAATCCGTGAAGTATAAATAAAAATGTTGAAAAACAAATGAGATTTCATTCAATGTTCAAAGTATATAGTATAGTCTCATAAGTATCATTAAATTATGAAATAATGGTTATATAACATAAAATTACTTGATTAAAACAACAAAGAAATATTTATATGAATATTCGTCAATATTAAAATGAATAGTTTGACAAAAATTAGGCATTGAGTATACAGAAGTCATTGTATATAAAAATTCTATTTGAAATAATTTAAGCAATTGAAATTTAAAATAATTTCAATGTTTCGTCCATCAAACTTGTCTGAACTTCTTCAGGGTAATCATCAAAATCAAAATCACCAAAGAAATATATAGCGTTTAACAATTAAATCAAATCAAATGTACACTGTGCTAATCAAGCCATATTTGAATGTTGATTTTGAGTGAATAGGATAACATGAGTAAGTCAAATGCGAAACATGTGAAAAGTTCACGATGTGAAAATAAATGACTGAAACGAGTTGTGTATGTGTGTATGTATGTATAAGATTGCGTTATTAATGAATGATATTCCGTGTTGATATGCTGTTATATGATGGAAAACTAAAAGTGTAAATTGAAAGTTGAAAAAAAAATGTTTCTGCATCATTGAAGTGCAAGTAAAGATGAGAATCATCAGCTTGATAATAAATTCGTTGAAAAGAGATTCCTTCACTGAACTTCGTGTTTTTCAATTGTTAATCTTTAAATGGGAATTATCTGTCATCAAAAACATAATTGTATTGCTAAAAATAAATTAGATTAATTTCGGGGACCAAAATACTTGAGAAAGATCTTAACACTCACAAAGAAAGATTGACAGCGAAACTCCTGTATATATAGGCGAACATGAACAGGCTGAATCGATAGGATGGTCCTCAACTAACGATTACTTGACAACTATTCGTTGACCCTATCTTTATTCAACCTGTTTATTTTACAGGCATCGTTATTTTGACTGAAATAAATGTGAGCTATTTTTAGCAATACCATTTTGACTTGATGATTCTCATCTTTACTTGCACTTCAATGATGCAGAAACATTTTTTTTTCAACTTTCAATTTACACTTTTAGTTTTCCATCATATAACAGCATATCAACACGGAATATCATTCATTAATAACGCAATCTTATACATACATACACACATACACAACTCGTTTCAGTCATTTATTTTCACATCGTGAACTTTTCACATGTTTCGCATTTGACTTACTCATGTTATCCTATTCACTCAAAATCAACATTCAAATATGGCTTGATTAGCACAGTGTACATTTGATTTGATTTAATTGTTAAACGCTATATATTTCTTTGGTGATTTTGATTTTGATGATTACCCTGAAGAAGTTCAGACAAGTTTGATGGACGAAACATTGAAATTATTTTAAATTTCAATTGCTTAAATTATTTCAAATAGAATTTTCACATATAAGAAGGAAAAATTGTTCCAGTAAAACAAATGTCAACTACAGAAAAAAACGGTTGAGAGAATTACTGAGATTTTTAATTTCACAAATAACAGTTTCAAATTCATTTTGAACATTATTAAAAACAAACTAATAAAGATCACATTTATTGTTGCTCTTCTAAGATTTTTAGTGTTGTGTAATTATTGTGAATGAGAATATCGACGCGGAGAAACGATTATATTTTAAAAGACTAATATTTGAACGAAGAATATTCTTTTCGATAAATTCTTCGTTCAAATATTAGTCTTTTAATATGACGGGGATCTTTAAACGATTATATTTTAACACAAAATTATAGTTATGTAAAAATCATACTTTATTTGCACAATGTTCATTAATGGTCTCAGACTTCATTATTCCTTCATTTCCGTACTCATTACTCTCTGTTCCCATTCTTTCCTCTTATCAACCTTTTACTGACAAGTCTTCTATTTTTGATTGGGGTTATATACTATTTATCTCGATATAAGTAGCACACATCATATAACGATTTAATATCATCGGAAATACAAATCAATAAAATTGTCATCGGTTTTGTTATCCAAACAAGTATTGAAGTTAACTCACTGAATAAAGGTGTTATTTAAATGAATCATTAAGAAAATTGATCGTAACAGAGTGATATGGATCCATGGATCCCATATTTTTATTTTATTAATCGAAATATATATTTTAGAAGTATGTGAATACATAAGAAGTAGACATTAGTCTAGTCATTAACATCTATTGAAAACTGAAGTACTTTTTCTTGATAATTTATTGTTAACATTATCCTTTGTTTAAATATCATAATGTTTATAATATGGGATAGAATGAAATAGTTTCTGAAAACTCTATTAAAATGATATTTATGAATTCGATATAAGATGCTTGAATAAGTAACTAATGATAGAAATGTAATTGTAATTTCATTCAATGAGATTATGGTTTGTTTAAGTAATGTATATTTATTGATTTATTGCTATTTTGGTGTTAAACTAATCAAATGGTCAATAGATTCTTTACTTTTCTCTTTTTTTTTCTTTTCTTATTATCATAATCTCATCATAAATATAAAGTGTTATATAAATCTTTTATATGCACTTATAAACACAGAGGATATATATCTATACTGATTTCTTTTCGTTAATCAAATATAATGTCTACAAAAATAAGAATACTTTCCCCATAGATATTCACCATATTCGCTGTATTGCGTAATCAATAGGTAACAGATTTCCCTATCTTAAAATATCATTTTATTTCATTTGAATTTGTTTACCTACCACAGAATATCAAGACATATGTGTTTCATATATTTCTATTTTGTTTCAACTTGATTATAATTGCGTTTATGATGATGATTGAATAGTGATACAATGATAATATCTAATATAAATTTATTTATAGTATGTTTGTCAATATTTATCAGGTTTACAATTTCTTTTATGTGATATATCAGTGTAAGATTATTGATTGGGACCATGAACCGATTGACGTTAGACCACCTTTGGAAACCTAGAAGCACTGGACGGCCATTTCGTTCTATTGTGGAACTCCCCAGCAGTGCGCATCCATGACCCCTCGAGCGGGATTCGAACCAAGGGCCTTCGGTCTCGCGCGCGAACGCCTAACCTACTAGACCACGGAGACGGCATCCAATGATGATCCAAAGGTGGTCTAACATCAATCGGTTCATGATCTCAATCAAAAACCTAATAATCTCCACAACCCCTATAGTAGTAATGTAAGATTAACTGTACAGTAGTTATAACTAAACAAACATGCTTATTTAAGCATTTAGGAATTGAAAATCGATGATAGGTGTATTTCCTTTCAATGACCTTTGCGTAATGAATCTACTTGAATATATTCGTATGTATTTTTCAAAATTAGTGATTAAATTAATATTAATCAAATAACATTTGGTAAATAGATGTTATAAGAAATTGAAAATTGCTTATTGAACTAATCTCAAAGTGTGGGATCGTTGATGTGCCGTTCAGTGCTTTCAGGTTTTTAATGGTGGTCTAGCTTAGATCTAGCCGTGAATTCAACTATTGAACTAATACTAAATATTTATGGGAGTAATTCATAGGTGAAGATGATTAGAGTATCTTTCATTTTTGAATGTATTATTTGATATTGAAGCCCAAACAAGTTACCGTCACTTGACGCTGGTAGACAATGTGAGCAGTTGTTTGGATTTCTTCTGAACAAAAAATTATTTTGTGACCGTAAATAGCGATCGAGTGATTCGTATGAATCATATATATAGTTTTTGAAATTAGCAATAAAATAGTTAGTTAGAAGTGGGAGGAGTGGTGACCACTTCAGTAACTTGATAGGATCCATTGTTAAATTTAAATTGGACGTTGAGAGTGCATTGAAGAAGTAGTTCTTATACATGGTGTATTGGAGTCAGTCAATCATCCACAACTTTGTATCAGGCACATATAAGCATAGGTCCAAGTTCCCATACGTCACTAGCACAAAAAGTGAACACCAAATTCATAGAAGTAGTTACTTGAATGATGATAATATACAAAAAAGGATAGCATATAAGGATATGATACACGAAGAAAGATTTAGTTCATAAAAAGAAAGGAATAAAATAGCTTTAATTTTACAGTTTAAGGGAAAACGAAGAGTGTATACACCTGTGTCATTGTGATCGATTCTGAGCCATATCACCCAGTCTACAACTACTGATTACGATAATCGCATGGATCCAAACCAAGTAGTCTGCATCTAACAACATGGCTCAGATCAGAAGTTAGTGACTTTATGAACTGATGCCACGCTATGGTTTGACCGCTTCTAACCTCCTTCCATCCGTCTCTAACACTAGTCACCATTGCTCATCATGGTAATCGGTGTTCAGGTATACGTAGCACGTGGCCCAACCATCTCAGTGGATGATGATTTACAACCTCACTAACTGATTTGCCATCATTCCCTAATACTCTGAGTCTAATCACACCATTACTTACCCGGCGATCCCAGCAGATGCAAGCAATATTTCCAAGACAGGTGTAATGAACCACTAGTAACTTACGAGTATTCTTTACCCTTAGTGGCATTGTTTCGAAGCCGTAAAGTAGAACAGAACGAACAGCTGCGTAGTATGCTCGTCCCTTAATTAATAGATGGATATCTCACCTTCGCCATAGGTGGTGACGTAAGTTGACAAAAGCCAAACAAGCCCTTGGAGTCCGTGCAGATATTAGGGAGCGTAGGTAGAAATGACGTCTATCTTAATCATCTCGAATTCCTACGGATCATGTATGCGCGTTCCAGAGACACAGAATACATCAATCGTACGAGATCCTGGGCTCTTAGACAAGGAGGCCTGCTGGCCGATTTGATTATGGATACAGTGATCTTGAGCGCTGTTAGAGGTATGGGGGTGGCTACCATTTCCCGGCTGCTCACGCCGTGGAAGGGTTCTTCTAGAGTTACCTGAAAAAGTTAGGTCAGAGTTGGCCCTAGTGACCCGAGAGCGTGACCACGGTGTCCAAAGGACATCGACATCGAGGTTGTTGTTTTCAAAATAATCATAGAGTAGACAGATTTCTTCCGTTAGAAGTACATCTGTGAAAAAAGAGGCAATGTATAGTGACGTCATCTTCTTTCTGGTTACGTTGACACTTGATATCGGATCAAAAAAATCGAATGAATCAGTGGTGGTGTATCTGTTGAGTTGATTTCTGACTGGCCTTAGAATTTCAGTTAGCCATTTGTCGATGGCATGATATGGTGTGTCATTCATTTCCAGTATAGGACGCAGATGATTATCTTTCTTAGGCAATTTAAGGGGGCCATGTACCATACTTAGACCAATAATTGACAGCATTTATCAATACAACAGGTACTTGGATAACAATTTCATTATTTGCAACGAAGATAATTATGTCAACAACACCCTAGACGAGTTCAGTAACTATCATCAACCAGTTAGGTTGACAATGAAATTAGAGTCTGATTCAGGATTCCGCTTCTTGGATGTTTTGGTAAAAAAGAAACCTGACGGTTCTCTACAAAGATCGTGATATGGAAAGCCAAGATGGAATGGTCAGTACACGAATTTTTAAAGTAGGGTCCGACTGATATAAAAGAGAAACCTGACCCGTTCTCTCTGTTCGAGGATTAGATGTATCTGCACCGAATATTCAATCAACATCAGATTTGACAAACTGGCAGATACTGAGCAAGAACGGATATCCACCTAGATTCACTGAGAAAAATTTAAAGCCAAAGAAACGGCATGTAACAGTTTCCATAGCACAAAAGAAGCCTCTCTGCATGAACATTCAGTTTAAGAGAGAAACTGCGGAAGAAATTCTGAAAAACAAATTTCCAAGATCTCAGAAAAACTTTCTATTCGACTGGACTTCGCATTTTCTAATAGGTCAGTGGTTCAAAGTTGTGAGAAGAGCAAGCTCTCGCTTTGTGCCAAATCAATGTGTATCTATCAGTTTACTCAGTCACGTAGAGCAGGTTATATTAACCACACAAAGCGAGCTCTTCCGAAACACATCTCCGAACCTTGCTCTCTCTGGCTCTCCAAAGATAGCGGAAACTAGTCAAAAGCTCAATCTTGGAGCATCTAGTCAATTCCGGCCATTCTGCTTCACCAGAAGCCTCCTTTTAAATCATCAATACGGTCAGAATAGTCGGTTCACAGGGAATGGAAATGAAAAACTTATGTATGACAGAGGTTCTTGATATCCATTAGTTTACTCCTAACCTTTGCGTACAACAACAGTGTGTTCAGTCCCTCACTCTTCCAATGTCTTGACCTTAGTCCTATCTTCCATTATCTATCTTTCTCTTCTTTATTATATTATTTCTACTCCTTTCAAACTATTTTCATAACTATTATTTGTCAATTATTACAATTAATTATTCTGTTGTTAATGGCTATCAAGTGGACAATTATTTTCAGTTTATCACTTTATCATTAGCTGATCAATACATAACTTCCTTTCAGTATCTGATTTTCAAGTCTTGACAACATAGCGCTTCAAATTTTTTAAAAATAATTAACACCTTTTCATTTTACTTTACAATACTGTTTTAGCAAATAAAATTAACCATAAATACGATCATACATCTTAAGTAAATGAAATCGTCGAAAAGAAAGTTTCTTTGTCAAAAACAAATGAAATGGGAATTATTAAATCATGTCTCTAACATAATCACTCAGAATGATTACTTCGTAATAATGTTTAACTCAAGTAGTTATGTAAAAATTAGGGATTCATCAGTCAAATAGTAAATTTACTTGACTTCATACATCGTTGGGGGAGAGGAGAAGATTGTGAAATACTCCCTTCTATAATAAGTTCAATTCTAGTTATTAAGATAATGATAATTAACTTTGAGATGGTAGGGAAGATTTGTAGCTCAGGTGGATGATTTTGATGCAGTTTTGTTCTCTGAACTGGATGGTTTGGTCGTGGAGCTTTCGTCGTTCTTCCGAATGACATCATCAGCACAAACTTCATATTAACATATAAACTGAAACATGATTTCACCAGTTTAAGAATTATCTGTATTGTATGAAATATCATTTGATACCTTATTGACTATTCTATATATTATATGAAAATATCCTAGTTTTGAGATAATTATATGCTTATCATCTGTTCATTTAATAATAAATGTAGAAAAAAACATGTGAAATTGTCTATAATAAGTTTTATTCGTTGATTAAAGTATTGTGAGAATCTGTATATCGAGTATCATATAGTTAGGATATATTGAACACTTTGAAGTTAACTAGTTAAAAAAATTGTTATACAACTATCAACTACAGGTGAGACTATAATTTATGGACGACCGTTGAGCGACGCCAAAGTGACCTTGAGGATGTCCACTTACTAACTAAGACTAAATAAGGTTAGAAATCAGTGTGAGGAATTCGAATTATGATTTACAGTTGACGGTTAAGGTTAAGGATTTGTTTAGGGTTTTCATCGCGAACTGACATCAGCTATAATGCCGAAATGGTATTTGGCCAGATGGACGAATGAATTTCGTACCAAAATCTAAACCTCGTTATCTTACATCCGATTGGTTACTCCATAAATTATAGTCTCACCTAACTTTTATAAACTGTTTTAATGATTTAAAGAAAATTCATTTAGTTAAAAGTCATAGACCGGATAATAATTTATGTTTCATACATGTATATTCACTCTGAATGGATGAAGTAGGATAAACTAGGTTGTTCAGATTATGTTAAAATCTGACTAACAGTATATCAAGGGTATTATCATTTATTTATTTATTATTCTATTTACATAACTGGAACTGGTTTTCATCTACTCTGGTTGTATTTCAACCAATTATCTTGCTTTGATTAATAAGTGAAGAATAATCAATACCAGTGTTGATCTAATTCTGTCTAAAAAGTTACAGTGTGGCGACTAATCAAAATATCCAAACATAATGCGCACCACTTTATGGTTTTAAATGGTCTCAGATAGTTTATAGGGGAACCATGACTTGCTGGTTGGGACTCATCAGCATGGGGTAATTTCAAAGGTAAAGGAACTGATATTACTGATTAGAACCAAACTCATGTGACTCAATTTCACAGTTGAAAGAGTTACCTATGAATGTCAGTAGAGCTATTCCGTGCTGTCTGATTTTTGTTAATAATCGAAGAGAGGTCGATGCATGCTAAAACAATTTTCAGTTCAATGATTTAAAAATTGTTCACGAACAGTGTCCTGAGAATGTTTACAACTTTATACTACTTATTAGTAGTTAATCGTTTCAACATTGAAATAAGGGTAATAATGTTGTGAAATCGAATATGATAAGGATAGTTGCCACTTGACGAATATGAGAATGGGGAAGTACAAATTAAGAACATAAAGATGATAATAACTAATAACTAAAATCAAAATTAATGGGATTAAAAACAGGAGAATATAATAAAATCAAATGACCATTTCTGAAAATTAATTGTTAGTGTTATGGAAGAATAATAGCCTGTGTGTATTTCTTGCACAGAGTTCATGTTTTAAATGATCGATTGCTATCTCCTCTACACTGCATGATTCATTAAATTGTGCCCTTTTCGAAACCAATTGTCTGACTGTGTAGATTATTTTAAAAGATTTGTGAGATGGTTCCATGTGACCCGAGTTCACAAGATGTTTTAATATTGAACTGTTGATTGATTTATTTTCGCCTTTCGAAAGCCATGAGGGATAATATTCGGAGATGTGCCTGTAAAGCACTTGATTTATATGTCCTGTGTAACCTGCTCCACATGAGCAAGTGAATTTATAAACGCTTATTAAACTGACCTAAATCGTGCTCTACCCTTGACACACTCATGAATGATGAAAGGGCTAGAAAGGATGGTACAAAGCCTAGTGGCATAAAAAGGTTTTCTCAAGGACTTCGTTAGACGATCATTCAAAATTTCTACAGTAAATCCTCCTTTGAGCTCAATGTTTAGTTTTCCTAGAATCTGTATGAATCCTCCTAGATTGTTATTTCGTTTTCATGTTACGTTTAATAAACCTGGTTGGATCATAGTTTTTGAGGAATATTTGTTGGAAGTTGAGTAGTTCCTCGTTTGTTTTATCCTCCGAACATGTTCATCTATACCCTTATGATAAGGATTGAATTAACTTTGTCTTTCTTCCTAATGTGACTCAGCTGTGAAAATTCGTGTATCATCCTTTCTAAGTTGGTTGTCGGTATAAACAATCTTTCAATGTGCCATCTTGTCTTCTATTTAAAAAGACATCGAGGAAATGAAACTTTGAGTTTGATTTTGATTCCAATGTGAATCAGATGGATTAATGACAACCATTGAACGGATCCAGGATGATATTGAGGTCACTGTTTTCATTAGATATAATAAAGTATTTTATCCAATTGTTTGATTATATTTTCCTTGAAAAAGCTTGGACCAGATTGCCAGGCGAAACGTTGGATTACTTAAAATTCATTCGCTGAGATTTTACAAATATATTCTTCCTTTTTAATGTCAAGAAGGGAATTGTTATAATTTTTTATAAGTTTTGTTTTACTCTTGACCTCAGAATACAATAGTTTTCGTTTAATTTGTACCTCTTATACGTCATTCACATATTCTTAGTAGATAAAATTTACCAAGACGTTTTAAGAATGATTATTTACGTATTTTCACATTTCAAAAACTGACAGGATATTGAGCTAGGTTTTTCACTTCATAAGTGAAGGTAAAGTTAGTATCATACTGAATAACGAAAAGTATGCTGTCAGTTTTGGTGTTTTGGAGACTGTTAAGTTTTGATTGAAATCATGAATCAATTGAAGCTAGACCACCATGGGAAACCTGGGAGCACTGGATGGCCGTTTCGTCCTAGCTTGGGACTCCTCAGCAGTGCGCACTCACGATCCCGCACCCGGCGAGACTCTAACTCAAGAACTATCAGTCTCGCGCCAAGCGCTTAACCAACTAGACCACTGAGCCGGCATCCAATGGTGTTAGTGTTAGACATTTACACCATTGGATGCCGGCTCGCGGGGTGCGGGATCGTGGATGCGCACTGCTGAGGAGTCCCATACTAGACGAAACGGCCGTCTAGTGCTTCCAGGTTTTCCATGGTGGTCTAGCCTCAATTGACTCATAATTTCAATCAAAAAGTATACTAGTTAAAGTTGTGTTTTTTTGCTACATAAACCTAATTAACAAAATGATGAATGTATAGAACTCCATACTTTCTTATTTAACTCATGAACAGGAGATTCAGTGTGATTTAGGTGTTCTTTATGTTATATTCAAAAATTCTTTTTGAATATTTGGTTCAATTTAACAACTAAATACTTATGGTATATCTATATTCTCAACAGGAACATATTTTGAGAACTGTCACTAGTAAAATTCTTTCCACAGTTTATATATATATTTGTTTCTAAACAAATAAATACTCATAATCTTAATGATTTCAGTTGCATGTTACCAGGACTCAATTATAAAGAAGTTACATTATACATAATGGATATTTGTACTGCTAGTCAATCACAATGTAGAACTCGACAATGTATTCAAACCTCTTCAATATGTGATGGTAAAGCTGACTGTCTTGATAAGTCAGATGAGGGTAGCAGTTTTTGCAGTGAGTACTCATTTATTTTTTTATATATATCTATTTATCCGTCAAATGTGTTACATTTCTGTTTTACAGATAATGATAGTTTATTTAAAGTTTATGATTATGTAATTAGTTTTAAATTTCATTTAGCCAAGTAATTTATAAACTTGATCATTCATAATAAGAATAATTAGCTTTCATCATGTATATAATCTTTGCAAACTCTTCTAACTTGTCTCTACTTTTTATACATATTTATCTTATATTTTAATTGTAATTCAGAATTTCATGTTTCTTTGTAGATGCTGGACTTACTGTGATTCCAACTCGTATTGTAGTTAAACCATCAGAACCTTTTTCACTTAAATGTCAAACTATTTTACCAGGGACCAGAATGCCACATGCACGTTTTGTACATAGTGGTCAAGATGTAGAGTCCGATCCTCGATTTATCATTGAGAGATCTCCAGGTATTCTGCTTATTAAGGCACCATATGGACTTTCAGTAGAAGCCAATGATACAAGAATTGAGTAAGTTGATTAATTTATTCCATAAATTCTTAGTAATAATAGAAAAATAGTTTTTTCTATTGTTGTATTTGGTTGACTGACTACCATAGTTTACGTCTTTCATTGTTTTATCTTACAGATGTTACTTTCCCGATGAAAGCCCTAGAACTGCAATAATCAATGTAGTTACTGATCGATGTGGATTAGGATACTTCATGTGTTATGACGGAAATTGTATACAACAATCTCAGAGATGTGACGGGCAAACTCAATGTCCCGATGGATCTGATGAAATTAATTGTGGTTAGTTCAATGTGCATTTGACAGCTGATTATCAAAAATGCTTTTTTGGTAGCTGCGTACATTCTGGAAAATTTCCTCAGTAACTTTCATTTTTTCTTTAGTGGCACAGTCTAGTTTCGATAATGCAATGAGAAGACGAATTTTATCTGAATTATGTGATATATTTGCGCAATACATTTCGAATAATTAGATCACATGTATACTTGTTAAGACATTTTTATATGAAAATTAAAAGGTCAACCAAACAGGTTAAAGGTGGGCCGTTACAAAGATAAATAATAATGATAAAGCACACAAAAAATGTGATTACCACTCTGGATAATAAATCAGTATTACCAGGGTAGGTTAAGAGTAAGGACAAATTGTTTTTAAACGCATAAATGGGGTTTCAGTTTCCGTCCTTGAATGCTTTTGTACAGCTCTACAAATCCTGACTTGATGTCAACCTTATGACCAGTCTTAATCAAATGTTTCGCAATAGGAGATGAGTTCTGTCTATCTTGTGATCTTATTCGACCATTGAAATTCATTTGTTTCTGCAGCCATTTTGGTATGTTATCAGTATAGGGGTTGTGGAGATTATTAAGTTTTTGATTGAGATCATGAACCGATTGATGTTAGACTACCGTTGGAAACCTGGAAGCACTGAATGGCCATTTCGTCCTATTGTGGGACTCGGTAGTGCGCATCCACGATCCCGCGAGCGGGATTCGAACCCAGGGCCTTCAGTCCTGCGCACGAACGCTTAACCTACTGGACCGCTGAGCCGGCATCCAATGGTATCAGTGCATAGTATCAAACGATTCCCGAAATCGCGCGACCATCTTCCATTGTACTGAAGAGTCCCATACTAGGACGAAACGGCCGTCCAGTGCTTCCAAGTTTTCCGTGGTGGTCTAGCTTTAGTTGACTCATGAACTCAACTATTAAATTACCAGAATTTCCACACAACCTCCTTTTGATAATACGCATTATAATGAATTGCTCCAAACAACTAATGACGTTAATAATGTAACTATTTTTTACAATTTTAAATATCGCTTAATTAATTGAATGACGGTTGCATAATAGTAATTAGATGTGTAATATATCCAGAAAACAAGAAACAAATACAAACATTAGCATTTATGAAAGATAAAATAAGTTTCAGATTTATATGGTTAGAAATATTTCAAAAGAATAATATTTTCAGTTTATATATGTGGTGCATATGAAGTTAGCATTGATTTCGGGAGTTTATTGCATATATTTTTAAATACTTTGGTTTCAGTTTGCCAACCACCTAGCATTCTTTGTTCTTCGGGTGAGTGTATTACTCCTGAAATGCGATGTGACGGTACACAACATTGTCGAGACGGTTCAGATGAAATTGGTTGCCGTAAGTTCAGAAATATGTTTTTCTATAGAATAGTGTGTTATTAAACAAGTAATGGAATTTACTGTATGGAAATTAAGTAAAAAGATATATCCTGTTATAGACAAATTGAACGCAAGTTCATGTATCATAAAATATATAGGATTTCGGAATACAACTTACCAATTACCAAACATAGTTTTCACATGTAGTAAAGTTTCCATAGAAAAAAGAATTAAATGCTGGTTATGTTTTCCGAGGCTTTGAGATTATCCTGATAATGAGCTATTGAATCTTAGTGATACAAATGAGGTGTTAAGTCAAAATATATAAAACGCATAGAAATACTCACCCGTTTAATGTAAATCTACAGCAAGATAAACGTCTAGTTACAACTATTTACTAAATCGCTAACATTAGAGTACAAATTCCTACTAAGAGCAGGATAATAAAAACACCAAAACCGGACGAAAAATAAAATTTCATGAAAAAAATAACCATTAAAACATAAGACAAAGACCATATGCGCAAAAATACACTGAACAGGCATCCATTAAAACAATACAAAAATTTTAGAAATTATCGAGGAAACATCTCAGAGAAAATGAAGCAGTTAGTGATAACCGTCAAAATGCAATGGTTGTGTTGGTGAATGTGTAGTAACCGATCGACTTAAAGGCTGATCACATGTATGTAACCACTGTTTGAAATAAGAGACTATTCTATAGGGAATTTGTAGCATTGATCCACCGATCTAATACTGAGAGAAGATTTATGCCTCAGTGATTGTTTTGCATGTGGTCATGTTGAATGATTTTGATGATGAAGTGTTCATGGTGAAAATTAACTGAAGTATGTTTATTTGCCAATGAAATTATTTTGCAACAGCTCCTCGTTGTCGTCCTGGTCAATATCAGTGTTCTTCTGGTGAATGCATTGAACAACAAATGAGGTGTGATGGTCGACAAGATTGTCGGGACGCTTCAGATGAGACTGGTTGCCGTAAGTCAGATATCATCTGTATTTCCCATTTTAGCTAGGTGACCATTGAGAAATGTGAGAAATGTGAGAAATGTTAACAGTGACGAAAAACAGTTAGCTGTTTGATGTATTCTAACTGTTCTGACTTCTCACTAATTTTGACTTTATCACTGGTGGAAAGGAGTTATAATGATATGTTTTAGGCGATTTCGGCTCACTTATTGTATGTTGATGGAGGGAAATAGAATAGCAATGATTCGCATCATTTCAGTTCTGTTAACTTCAGTTATCTGCTGTTAGTTGATCAGCTATTATATTATTGCCCTCTAGAGAATTACCTAACCAGTGCTTTCGGTAGACCTCTTATTACGAGTCATGTCCACATTTCGAAAATAGATTAGTTTTAACGAGTGTACACGACTCCTTACTATTCCTTAGTTTGTTTGCAGTTCGTGTTCACTTGAACTGTTTACAGGAGACGACAATTTTAATAATTGGTCTTCTGATTTATTCTACTGCTTAACTAGCATTGTGGGTGGAGTGTGGGTGTATCGCGTACGGTTGGAAAGTTGTTATATCCCAATTAGCAACCGAATGACACTGCGACGTCTCAACTCGTTGAGACGTTGAAATCACACTCTTCAGACCACACAGCACTGAGAAGATTATTCGTTCATTGTGGGATGGTTGAGTTGTCACCGGCTCCCTCGGTCAGTATGAAAATCGTCCAGTCAATGATGAACAGGTCCACCTGATCTTGCAAATGTTCATATGTCTCTGTGTGTATCTGTAGGTAGCTGTATAGTCGAGATTGTGGACGAAACGTATTCTCAGAGCTGGAGTGATCTCACTCAACGCTCACAATTCACTAATCACTGGATATCGGAATGACGGGATTCTTCAATTAACGGCAAGAAGAAAAGATGTTCTCTAGAATACGCTCGTCATGTGACATTGCTCAGGTGTCGTTGATGACGTCGATAAGGACAATGGTGACGCGGGCAATGACATCGTAGAAGAGTAAGTAGAATAAGAAAAGACAGTGATGGTCAGGACGACAATCCTGATGATGATAGAGACAGAGATATGCAGAATGGTGACGATAACGACGATTGTGTTTTCTAGAGAAATCCCACCTTTCAAATTGTCATTTATTTCCAGAACTGTGTGATATTATTGTGTTCGGAGCTAAATCACATGGTAGAATATGTGCGAGAAAATGAAGCAGTTAGTGATAACCGTCAAAATGCAATGGTTGTGTTGGTGAATGTGTAGTAACCGATCGACTTAAAGGCTGATCACATGTATGTAACCACTGTTTGAAATAAGAGACTATTCTATAGGGAATTTGTAGCATTGATCCACCGATCTAATACTGAGAGAAGATTTATGCCTCAGTGATTGTTTTGCATGTGGTCATGTTGAATGATTTTGATGATGAAGTGTTCATGGTGAAAATTAACTGAAGTATGTTTATTTGCCAATGAAATTATTTTGCAACAGCTCCTCGTTGTCGTCCTGGTCAATATCAGTGTTCTTCTGGTGAATGCATTGAACAACAAATGAGGTGTGATGGTCGACAAGATTGTCGGGACGCTTCAGATGAGACTGGTTGCCGTAAGTCAGATATCATCTGTATTTCCCATTTTAGCTAGGTGACCATTGAGAAATGTGAGAAATGTGAGAAATGTTAACAGTGACGAAAAACAGTTAGCTGTTTGATGTATTCTAACTGTTCTGACTTCTCACTAATTTTGACTTTATCACTGGTGGAAAGGAGTTATAATGATATGTTTTAGGCGATTTCGGCTCACTTATTGTATGTTGATGGAGGGAAATAGAATAGCAATGATTCGCATCATTTCAGTTCTGTTAACTTCAGTTATCTGCTGTTAGTTGATCAGCTATTATATTATTGCCCTCTAGAGAATTACCTAACCAGTGCTTTCGGTAGACCTCTTATTACGAGTCATGTCCACATTTCGAAAATAGATTAGTTTTAACGAGTGTACACGACTCCTTACTATTCCTTAGTTTGTTTGCAGTTCGTGTTCACTTGAACTGTTTACAGGAGACGACAATTTTAATAATTGGTCTTCTGATTTATTCTACTGCTTAACTAGCATTGTGGGTGGAGTGTGGGTGTATCGCGTACGGTTGGAAAGTTGTTATATCCCAATTAGCAACCGAATGACACTGCGACGTCTCAACTCGTTGAGACGTTGAAATCACACTCTTCAGACCACACAGCACTGAGAAGATTATTCGTTCATTGTGGGATGGTTGAGTTGTCACCGGCTCCCTCGGTCAGTATGAAAATCGTCCAGTCAATGATGAACAGGTCCACCTGATCTTGCAAATGTTCATATGTCTCTGTGTGTATCTGTAGGTAGCTGTATAGTCGAGATTGTGGACGAAACGTATTCTCAGAGCTGGAGTGATCACACTCAACGCTCACAATTCACTAATCACTGGATATCGGAATGACGGGATTCTTCAATTAACGGCAAGAAGAAAAGATGTTCTCTAGAATACGCTCGTCATGTGACATTGCTCAGGTGTCGTTGATGACGTCGATAAGGACAATGGTGACGCGGGCAATGACATCGTAGAAGAGTAAGTAGAATAAGAAAAGACAGTGATGGTCAGGACGACAATCCTGATGATGATAGAGACAGAGATATGCAGAATGGTGACGATAACGACGATTGTGTTTTCTAGAGAAATCCCACCTTTCAAATTGTCATTTATTTCCAGAACTGTGTGATATTATTGTGTTCGGAGCTAAATCACATGGTAGAATATGTGCGAGAAAATGAAGCAGTTAGTGATAACCGTCAAAATGCAATGGTTGTGTTGGTGAATGTGTAGTAACCGATCGACTTAAAGGCTGATCACATGTATGTAACCACTGTTTGAAATAAGAGACTATTCTATAGGGAATTTGTAGCATTGATCCACCGATCTAATACTGAGAGAAGATTTATGCCTCAGTGATTGTTTTGCATGTGGTCGTGTTGAATGATTTTGATGATGAAGTGTTCATGGTGAAAATTAACTGAAGTATGTTTATTTGCCAATGAAATTATTTTGCAACAGCTCCTCGTTGTCGTCCTGGTCAATATCAGTGTTCTTCTGGTGAATGCATTGAACAACAAATGAGGTGTGATGGTCGACAAGATTGTCGGGACGCTTCAGATGAGACTGGTTGCCGTAAGTCAGATATCATCTGTATTTCCCATTTTAGCTAGGTGACCATTGAGAAATGTGAGAAATGTGAGAAATGTTAACAGTGACGAAAAACAGTTAGCTGTTTGATGTATTCTAACTGTTCTGACTTCTCACTAATTTTGACTTTATCACTGGTGGAAAGGAGTTATAATGATATGTTTTAGGCGATTTCGGCTCACTTATTGTATGTTGATGGAGGGAAATAGAATAGCAATGATTCGCATCATTTCAGTTCTGTTAACTTCAGTTATCTGCTGTTAGTTGATCAGCTATTATATTATTGCCCTCTAGAGAATTACCTAACCAGTGCTTTCGGTAGACCTCTTATTACGAGTCATGTCCACATTTCGGAAAATAGATTAGTTTTAACGAGTGTACACGACTCCTTACTATTCCTTAGTTTGTTTGCAGTTCGTGTTCACTTGAACTGTTTACAGGAGACGACAATTTTAATAATTGGTCTTCTGATTTATTCTACTGCTTAACTAGCATTGTGGGTGGAGTGTGGGTGTATCGCGTACGGTTGGAAAGTTGTTATATCCCAATTAGCAACCGAATGACACTGCGACGTCTCAACTCGTTGAGACGTTGAAATCACACTCTTCAGACCACACAGCACTGAGAAGATTATTCGTTCATTGTGGGATGGTTGAGTTGTCACCGGCTCCCTCGGTCAGTATGAAAATCGTCCAGTCAATGATGAACAGGTCCACCTGATCTTGCAAATGTTCATATGTCTCTGTGTGTATCTGTAGGTAGCTGTATAGTCGAGATTGTGGACGAAACGTATTCTCAGAGCTGGAGTGATCTCACTCAACGCTCACAATTCACTAATCACTGGATATCGGAATGACGGGATTCTTCAATTAACGGCAAGAAGAAAAGATGTTCTCTAGAATACGCTCGTCATGTGACATTGCTCAGGTGTCGTTGATGACGTCGATAAGGACAATGGTGACGCGGGCAATGACATCGTAGAAGAGTAAGTAGAATAAGAAAAGACAGTGATGGTCAGGACGACAATCCTGATGATGATAGAGACAGAGATATGCAGAATGGTGACGATAACGACGATTGTGTTTTCTAGAGAAATCCCACCTTTCAAATTGTCATTTATTTCCAGAACTGTGTGATATTATTGTGTTCGGAGCTAAATCACATGGTAGAATATGTGCGAGAAAATGAAGCAGTTAGTGATAACCGTCAAAATGCAATGGTTGTGTTGGTGAATGTGTAGTAACCGATCGACTTAAAGGCTGATCACATGTATGTAACCACTGTTTGAAATAAGAGACTATTCTATAGGGAATTTGTAGCATTGATCCACCGATCTAATACTGAGAGAAGATTTATGCCTCAGTGATTGTTTTGCATGTGGTCGTGTTGAATGATTTTGATGATGAAGTGTTCATGGTGAAAATTAACTGAAGTATGTTTATTTGCCAATGAAATTATTTTGCAACAGCTCCTCGTTGTCGTCCTGGTCAATATCAGTGTTCTTCTGGTGAATGCATTGAACAACAAATGAGGTGTGATGGTCGACAAGATTGTCGGGACGCTTCAGATGAGACTGGTTGCCGTAAGTCAGATATCATCTGTATTTCCCATTTTAGCTAGGTGACCATTGAGAAATGTGAGAAATGTGAGAAATGTTAACAGTGACGAAAAACAGTTAGCTGTTTGATGTATTCTAACTGTTCTGACTTCTCACTAATTTTGACTTTATCACTGGTGGAAAGGAGTTATAATGATATGTTTTAGGCGATTTCGGCTCACTTATTGTATGTTGATGGAGGGAAATAGAATAGCAATGATTCGCATCATTTCAGTTCTGTTAACTTCAGTTATCTGCTGTTAGTTGATCAGCTATTATATTATTGCCCTCTAGAGAATTACCTAACCAGTGCTTTCGGTAGACCTCTTATTACGAGTCATGTCCACATTTCGAAAAATAGATTAGTTTTAACGAGTGTACACGACTCCTTACTATTCCTTAGTTTGTTTGCAGTTCGTGTTCACTTGAACTGTTTACAGGAGACGACAATTTTAATAATTGGTCTTCTGATTTATTCTACTGCTTAACTAGCATTGTGGGTGGAGTGTGGGTGTATCGCGTACGGTTGGAAAGTTGTTATATCCCAATTAGCAACCGAATGACACTGCGACGTCTCAACTCGTTGAGACGTTGAAATCACACTCTTCAGACCACACAGCACTGAGAAGATTATTCGTTCATTGTGGGATGGTTGAGTTGTCACCGGCTCCCTCGGTCAGTATGAAAATCGTCCAGTCAATGATGAACAGGTCCACCTGATCTTGCAAATGTTCATATGTCTCTGTGTGTATCTGTAGGTAGCTGTATAGTCGAGATTGTGGACGAAACGTATTCTCAGAGCTGGAGTGATCTCACTCAACGCTCACAATTCACTAATCACTGGATATCGGAATGACGGGATTCTTCAATTAACGGCAAGAAGAAAAGATGTTCTCTAGAATACGCTCGTCATGTGACATTGCTCAGGTGTCGTTGATGACGTCGATAAGGACAATGGTGACGCGGGCAATGACATCGTAGAAGAGTAAGTAGAATAAGAAAAGACAGTGATGGTCAGGACGACAATCCTGATGATGATAGAGACAGAGATATGCAGAATGGTGACGATAACGACGATTGTGTTTTCTAGAGAAATCCCACCTTTCAAATTGTCATTTATTTCCAGAACTGTGTGATATTATTGTGTTCGGAGCTAAATCACATGGTAGAATATGTGCGAGAAAATGAAGCAGTTAGTGATAACCGTCAAAATGCAATGGTTGTGTTGGTGAATGTGTAGTAACCGATCGACTTAAAGGCTGATCACATGTATGTAACCACTGTTTGAAATAAGAGACTATTCTATAGGGAATTTGTAGCATTGATCCACCGATCTAATACTGAGAGAAGATTTATGCCTCAGTGATTGTTTTGCATGTGGTCATGTTGAATGATTTTGATGATGAAGTGTTCATGGTGAAAATTAACTGAAGTATGTTTATTTGCCAATGAAATTATTTTGCAACAGCTCCTCGTTGTCGTCCTGGTCAATATCAGTGTTCTTCTGGTGAATGCATTGAACAACAAATGAGGTGTGATGGTCGACAAGATTGTCGGGACGCTTCAGATGAGACTGGTTGCCGTAAGTCAGATATCATCTGTATTTCCCATTTTAGCTAGGTGACCATTGAGAAATGTGAGAAATGTGAGAAATGTTAACAGTGACGAAAAACAGTTAGCTGTTTGATGTATTCTAACTGTTCTGACTTCTCACTAATTTTGACTTTATCACTGGTGGAAAGGAGTTATAATGATATGTTTTAGGCGATTTCGGCTCACTTATTGTATGTTGATGGAGGGAAATAGAATAGCAATGATTCGCATCATTTCAGTTCTGTTAACTTCAGTTATCTGCTGTTAGTTGATCAGCTATTATATTATTGCCCTCTAGAGAATTACCTAACCAGTGCTTTCGGTAGACCTCTTATTACGAGTCATGTCCACATTTCGAAAATAGATTAGTTTTAACGAGTGTACACGACTCCTTACTATTCTTTAGTTTGTTTGCAGTTCGTGTTCACTTGAACTGTTTACAGGAGACGACAATTTTAATAATTGGTCTTCTGATTTATTCTACTGCTTAACTAGCATTGTGGGTGGAGTGTGGGTGTATCGCGTACGGTTGGAAAGTTGTTATATCCCAATTAGCAACCGAATGACACTGCGACGTCTCAACTCGTTGAGACGTTGAAATCACACTCTTCAGACCACACAGCACTGAGAAGATTATTCGTTCATTGTGGGATGGTTGAGTTGTCACCGGCTCCCTCGGTCAGTATGAAAATCGTCCAGTCAATGATGAACAGGTCCACCTGATCTTGCAAATGTTCATATGTCTCTGTGTGTATCTGTAGGTAGCTGTATAGTCGAGATTGTGGACGAAACGTATTCTCAGAGCTGGAGTGATCTCACTCAACGCTCACAATTCACTAATCACTGGATATCGGAATGACGGGATTCTTCAATTAACGGCAAGAAGAAAAGATGTTCTCTAGAATACGCTCGTCATGTGACATTGCTCAGGTGTCGTTGATGACGTCGATAAGGACAATGGTGACGCGGGCAATGACATCGTAGAAGAGTAAGTAGAATAAGAAAAGACAGTGATGGTCAGGACGACAATCCTGATGATGATAGAGACAGAGATATGCAGAATGGTGACGATAACGACGATTGTGTTTTCTAGAGAAATCCCACCTTTCAAATTGTCATTTATTTCCAGAACTGTGTGATATTATTGTGTTCGGAGCTAAATCACATGGTAGAATATGTGCGAGAAAATGAAGCAGTTAGTGATAACCGTCAAAATGCAATGGTTGTGTTGGTGAATGTGTAGTAACCGATCGACTTAAAGGCTGATCACATGTATGTAACCACTGTTTGAAATAAGAGACTATTCTATAGGGAATTTGTAGCATTGATCCACCGATCTAATACTGAGAGAAGATTTATGCCTCAGTGATTGTTTTGCATGTGGTCATGTTGAATGATTTTGATGATGAAGTGTTCATGGTGAAAATTAACTGAAGTATGTTTATTTGCCAATGAAATTATTTTGCAACAGCTCCTCGTTGTCGTCCTGGTCAATATCAGTGTTCTTCTGGTGAATGCATTGAACAACAAATGAGGTGTGATGGTCGACAAGATTGTCGGGACGCTTCAGATGAGACTGGTTGCCGTAAGTCAGATATCATCTGTATTTCCCATTTTAGCTAGGTGACCATTGAGAAATGTGAGAAATGTGAGAAATGTTAACAGTGACGAAAAACAGTTAGCTGTTTGATGTATTCTAACTGTTCTGACTTCTCACTAATTTTGACTTTATCACTGGTGGAAAGGAGTTATAATGATATGTTTTAGGCGATTTCGGCTCACTTATTGTATGTTGATGGAGGGAAATAGAATAGCAATGATTCGCATCATTTCAGTTCTGTTAACTTCAGTTATCTGCTGTTAGTTGATCAGCTATTATATTATTGCCCTCTAGAGAATTACCTAACCAGTGCTTTCGGTAGACCTCTTATTACGAGTCATGTCCACATTTCGGAAAATAGATTAGTTTTAACGAGTGTACACGACTCCTTACTATTCTTTAGTTTGTTTGCAGTTCGTGTTCACTTGAACTGTTTACAGGAGACGACAATTTTAATAATTGGTCTTCTGATTTATTCTACTGCTTAACTAGCATTGTGGGTGGAGTGTGGGTGTATCGCGTACGGTTGGAAAGTTGTTATATCCCAATTAGCAACCGAATGACACTGCGACGTCTCAACTCGTTGAGACGTTGAAATCACACTCTTCAGACCACACAGCACTGAGAAGATTATTCGTTCATTGTGGGATGGTTGAGTTGTCACCGGCTCCCTCGGTCAGTATGAAAATCGTCCAGTCAATGATGAACAGGTCCACCTGATCTTGCAAATGTTCATATGTCTCTGTGTGTATCTGTAGGTAGCTGTATAGTCGAGATTGTGGACGAAACGTATTCTCAGAGCTGGAGTGATCTCACTCAACGCTCACAATTCACTAATCACTGGATATCGGAATGACGGGATTCTTCAATTAACGGCAAGAAGAAAAGATGTTCTCTAGAATACGCTCGTCATGTGACATTGCTCAGGTGTCGTTGATGACGTCGATAAGGACAATGGTGACGCGGGCAATGACATCGTAGAAGAGTAAGTAGAATAAGAAAAGACAGTGATGGTCAGGACGACAATCCTGATGATGATAGAGACAGAGATATGCAGAATGGTGACGATAACGACGATTGTGTTTTCTAGAGAAATCCCACCTTTCAAATTGTCATTTATTTCCAGAACTGTGTGATATTATTGTGTTCGGAGCTAAATCACATGGTAGAATATGTGCGAGAAAATGAAGCAGTTAGTGATAACCGTCAAAATGCAATGGTTGTGTTGGTGAATGTGTAGTAACCGATCGACTTAAAGGCTGATCACATGTATGTAACCACTGTTTGAAATAAGAGACTATTCTATAGGGAATTTGTAGCATTGATCCACCGATCTAATACTGAGAGAAGATTTATGCCTCAGTGATTGTTTTGCATGTGGTCGTGTTGAATGATTTTGATGATGAAGTGTTCATGGTGAAAATTAACTGAAGTATGTTTATTTTCCAATGAAATTATTTTGCAACAGCTCCTCGTTGTCGTCCTGGTCAATATCAGTGTTCTTCTGGTGAATGCATTGAACAACAAATGAGGTGTGATGGTCGACAAGATTGTCGGGACGCTTCAGATGAGACTGGTTGCCGTAAGTCTGGTATCATCTCTTTTTGCTTTTTGGTTTATTAAACCTTTGTATTTGCGTAAATTTTCTTCTTTGAATTTTTCTTTTACCTTATCTTCAATTTTGATTTCTATTTTTGTATTTTTGGTTTTGTTTGTTCGCTGTTTCTCATTTTGTCTATACTTTTGTTATTCAGTTTTTTCTGATTTTTTTATCTCCTTTCCTTGCCTTTCTTTTTTATTTGTTGCTTTTTGCCTGTGTTTTGTACTTTTTCTGCCTATTGTTCTTTATTTTTATTTTCACCCTGTTATTCGTTGTTTTTCTCTGCCGTGTTTTTTTGGACTAAGCTAACTCTATAATTTTTTAGTTTTTCTTGTTGAGGTCATAATTCATTTTCTGTAAGACAGTGGTTTTTTATACAAAATTTTATAATATATCGTTATCTTTCTAATTCCTTGGTCGTTTCCCATCACTCTAACATTTCGTTTTCTACATATAACAGAAGCTATAATAATTCGTTTTGGCAGCTCTAGTCTATGTGTTCTGAATAGTAAGATTTTTTAAACGTAATAGTTTTCCATGGATATAAAATTTACCTAAAAATCCCTTACCCCATCAACCAACCCGTACCCCATTTCCATCAATCAAAAGCGTTGTTTTAGTCGGTTTATTAAATACCCAATTATCGGAACCATAAAAGTAGTGAATTTGGTTCGACACTATCGGTTCTAGCCAACCTTGTCGTCAGCTATGTATATTTCAAAAAGTGAAGCTTATATGGCTTTCAGTGAGGTGTTCGTTGGTTTATGATTTTTGGCGGAAGCAGAACTCCTGATACAACTGAGAGCATATGAGAAAGTGACTGGATGGAATTTCATAATACGAGACAGTCATCGAAAGCCAAATGATTTTTACATGAAAAGTGTATGCGAAGGGAAGTGTCATCTTTAGCGTCCGACAACTTTTCAGGAAACTCGAAGTTTTGTTTCGAGGTAGGTTCTTTATCCATAAGTTTAGAAAGCCTTCTAGTAGTAGTTGTGAACCTGATGTATTTGTGTACGAAAATTACAGGAAGGAAATAAGCGCCCAAGATGTATTCGACATGCGGAAACGTTTATTTGGACGATCTGAACTCTGAGGTCAGTCTAACGTTGATTATTATCTGTACTAGGTAGGTGATTTTGAGACGTAGACTGTAGATCAATGAGTGGAAGAAATCAACAGCAGAAGTGACGCTTTGAAAAATGTAGATCTGGATGCTACAATATCTACTGATAACGGTAAAGACAGAGGTGAAGCAAATTTGACTGTGCAATTGAATAGTAAATTCCCTGTGCTTATTGAAATATCTGATGATGAGAATGTTGGCATTATTTGTTCTAACCATCAAGTGCGGAAAAAGGTTTTTATGGATGGGTCACATGTAGATGTTCGAGATGCAGCACACCCCGTTATCTTGTCTGTTCTGTAAGAGCTGCTGAGGGTAGCCTCCCATATATGGAATGTTACGATTATGATATGTGGTTATTGGTTCTACAGATGGATGTCATATTAAATAATACTCTTCATGTTATTTTATTATGCATTTGATTCTAACTGGAATGGTTTTATGCAATATTTTATCGTTTACCTTCATTATTTTCCTTTTTAGGAGAACGAGTAAATATTCGTGTAGTGCCAGATATCATTCATACACAGCCGTACGAAAAGTGGAAGTTTGAATGCTCTGTGATAGGTGCAGATATAGAACCAATAGTCAAATTCCAAGATGGTAGACTTGTCGAATCAGATCCTAACTTTCGAGTTACTCGCATTGATCCCAACACTGTCAGCGTTGAAGCGATTCATGGCTTAACGGAAAAAAAGGAGCGTCTTAGCTTCATGTAAGGAGATTAGCCATGAATTCTCTCATTTATGTATTTTTTGATTAAATTAATATACTTTGCAAGCTGAATACAGACTTAATCCTGAAGTTCCTTTCTTAAGAAACAAGTTTTCCTATGACTTAGTTGAAGGTTTTGGAAACTTTTGATGGTATTTTCCATGATGATAATTTTCCTGCTGTACAATCTTTCTTAGTCTATATGCTGGAATGTTTAATCGAATATTATTTATTATCCATCTACTTTTTTAGACTTGTTTGATACTTACTAGGAACCTATTAGAACAAATAAGGACTCATGAGTCTATGTATTGAAATTGTTGACGATTATTAGGATGATTAGCAATAAATCCTATTTTTACTGATGCTTTCCTTATCCTTATACACGACTTAATAATGATATTCTTAATTATTTATTGTCATTGCATTTATGTAAGAGCCCAGTGGTCTACTGATTAGGCGCTTGCGCGCGAGACCAGTAGGTCCTGGGTTCGGATCACGCGAGGCGGGATCGTGAATGCGCACTGCTGAGAAGTCCCACAGCAGGGTGAAACAGCCATGCAGTGCTTCCAGGTTTTCCATGGTGATCTTGCTTCAATCGACTCATGATCTCAACTATTGAAATTACTACAATCTCCACAAAACCCCTTCTGATACGAATAAACTATCATTTAAACAAATGTTAATACCATTTCTTAATTTTATGGTATGATATACTTGATTAATACAATTTGAACGAAATTATGACTTCTTAAAATTACATCAGATAGACTTTTTATGGATAACATTGCCGATTATGATGTAACCCTGGCTTGATATTTTTATGGATATGGATTACCATGAAAACTTTTAAATATACTCTTAACAAAAGGAGTTTTGTCAGTACATTATTTTGATGCGTATATGAAAAATGTGTACCTTTTTTTTGGAAACCTAACTTAATGGCCTAGTTATCCTAAAAACGATCCTCTTACAATATGACGAGTACATTCAACTATTAAAAATGTCTATAAATCAGAAAATGGTATAAGATTATTTAATAGTGAGATTATAAATAATGAACGATGGTAAATTCATCACTACCTTTTAATGGCAAGTTAATTCTACTTAAATCAATATGGTTTCAAAATAAAGTCCACATAATAAGGACCAATTAGGTTTATTTAAAAAAAAACGGTGAAATACAACCATAAATAAAAAGATTAGTTACGATAAAGAAACCCCATCTAACTGTTGAGTTACATTCGTCTTTATCATAAATCAATATTGTTAGATACTGTACAGTATTCATAAAATTATTAAATGTAACTCAAACTACTTGGTATTGGATAAACAGTACTTTATACCATAGAAATAAACAGATGCGATCCAGAAATGAAAACTGATTTTAACACATTGTATATAACGACACAGTGTATTGTTTAATTTATTTGAAGAGTAAATGTAAATTACCGAGTAATTCAACAATTTCATAAAATTTGATTAAATGATTCTTTTGCATATATCTATTTCACTATCTATTTTAAATATGTTAAATGTCAACGAAACCTCTCTAAATATAATAAAATAGTACAATCAATTTTGTAGTGAACAGAACACGGGTGGGGACAGTCAAATTGTCTCACATTTCATTGTTCATGCGTTTTCTTACAAATTGCATTGTGTTCCCACTCTTTCTTTCTTGATCTTCCCCTATCTTCTGCTGCCAGACATTACATTTTTAACTCGCGTCATATACTACTTACATCAATATAAGTAGCACTCACCACACTCGTCCCCCCCCCCACTTTAAAGCAGTCGTTCTTGCGGTAGTTCATGCTCTCCGTGCAACATTCTCCGTCTCTGCAGTCTGTGCCACGCTCCTCGTCGAAATTTCGAGTTTGCGGCTTCCATAGCTCCGTCGACCTGCCGGGGCAACAACATCCGACATCCACCCGGCACCTGAGACACCTAACACCCGTGCTCCACCGGTCTGCTGAGCCATCTACATCCGATGTCCACCCAGCAGTCGCACGTCCCACCGCTCCTCTTCGTCGACAGCACACGCTACAGCCAACGCCGCCCCGCCAGAATACTCCACTTGACGCCAACTCTCCGCACCAGACTGCCCAACTAGCACCTCAGCACCAGGCCCGCAACGACGTCCGCAGAACAGCACCCTCCTCCTCTCCTGGTTGGCAGTGACACCAAATGTAGTGAAGGAACACGGGTGGGTCAATCGAATCGTCTCACATTTCATTGTTCATGCGTTTTCTTACAAATTGCATTGTGTTCCCACTCTTTCTTTCTTGATCTTCCCCTATCTTCTGCTGCCAGACATTACATTTTTAACTCGCGTCATATACTACTTACATCAATATAAGTACCACGCACCACAGTTTGACTATCAAGCTTAGTTTCATTCATAGTTTAAAAGTTATAAACCAGATCAAAATGTTAAACTTCTTTGATCATTGTATTGTTTGTTTTAAATCGAAAAATCTTTAAATATTTTATTTCTTTTTAATTTGATAGTGAATAATATCTTACCTGCAAATCAATTGCTAGATATAAAGTAGTATTACTAATGTAATTCTTGCTAATTATTTCACAGATGTACATTCCCTGGTGGACCAGAGGAGGAGATAGATGTTTATGTTCGACGACGATGTCCTCATGGTGAATTCATGTGTAAAGATGGAACATGTCGTCCAGAAAGTGATTTTTGTAACGGTCGAGTTGATTGTCCTGATGGTTCAGATGAACGACCTCCATATTGTAGTAAGTTTAAATAAACTATTAAATACTTTATTATTGTCTTAATATTTCAAATTGTTTCATTCTTTACAAAAAGTAACTAATGAGCTCTATCTCAAATTTACCAAAACTCAATTAATTTTTTTCTATATTGAGATCTTATTAGCTAAAAATTACAAATGCTTATTGTAAGTCATATCCTATTGTTTAAATTGTTTAGTTGCTTATTAATCATTTGTTTATATTGAAAAAGATACAAAGCTATAATTCATATCTGGTTGGTCTTTGTTTTTATATAAATTTATTCATAACTAAATAAGAAATGATATATAGTTGTCGTTTGTGTAAGTGTATAATGTTTCCTGAAGATAATATGTGAAATTTATTATTACATTCTAAGCACTCTAGTTTAGTCAAATTGATATCATTAATTTTGATGGAGTTTTGTTCTCTGAGGTGGATGTTTTGGTCGTGGAGCTTTCATCGTTCTTCTGAACGACATCATCAACACAAACTTCAGATAAAAGTGAAGTGTTCGAATTTCTTCATATACGTTTCACAGCTTGTTATGTACACCTCGACGTTGATTGGTTCTTATTGACCTTAAATTTGTCATTGTTTACTTCAAAATCATCCACCTAAGCTACATATCTTCTCCACCATCTTGATATTATTAATATTATTTTCCACATTCAGTAGTTACTATGCTTTATGAAGTATTTACTATGTTCATATGAATAGAGGGTTATTTCATAAATTAGAGAAGTGATATAAAATACTTCAGTTTCTGATCAAACAAGCAGAACTTCTGATTATAATTTATACTGGCTAATTTTTAACACATATGGTTACTGTAATGAAAGTTTACAACTAATCTTTTATTTATGCTCTGAGATATCTATCAATTCAGCTATTTCATATCGTGATATTTTCTACTGATCTTAACAGATATAAGTAGTATGTATCGTCACTCAAAAGTGAAATGCCCAGAGGCATAAGGTTAAGAAGATTAAAGTAACGAGAACGAGAATGAAGAATGATTGGTGTGGAATCGAAAGAAAACTGAAGTTTGAAACTTACTGTATGGTTCTCAGATTTTACTAAAATATCCTGTAATTTTGCATTCAAGTACATTCGATTATCCTCAATTGTGTTTTCGTTCACTACAATATCACTAGTCAATACTACTAGTAGTCTAGATTATGAATAACTTGAATATTGATAATTTTTTTTCGATAATTAATACAGTGAAATTTGGAAAACATAAAGAGATGAACTCTTTCTCATCACCTTATTACTGTGTTGTTTGTTTTAAATATGACACTGGTTTATTATGTTTCTTTAAAAACTTGTTTATATTTAAGTAATTTGTTATATCCCTATGAGAATAATGAATGGTAACTGTTGGGATTATTTCTAGACCAATACTAAACGTATATTTTTATTGTATAATTGTTAAATGACTAAACCATTCATATTCGTGTTTCTCTTATCATAAGCTTTATTTTGAATTATGAACCATTGTTATACGATTTATCATTGTTGAATTACACTCAGTCTGTCTCCCACAATCACAGCCACATTTGGCTAAATCTTGTACAAATGTTATTTCCTATTTTATAATACAATGTGGTCTGTTTGGTTGGTATATAAACCCAGTATGTTTGAAACATATGATTCATATCGGATAGGGTGAGATTGGTGTTCAGAACTTAATAGGCAGGGCTAGGTCGGAGGCAGGACCGATAAGTACTGTAGACTTCCCGTACAGGTTTTATGCGTCATCGGTCCGGTCGATAATTCACTATTCTCTAATTGGCGTTATCATAACGTCTTACAGTAATAGGACACAGGGCACAAGTTATAACATAATTCAATTCACCTAATTATATCAAGTAATTATGATGCCAAGAAAAGAACTGTACTATAAATTTTTTTAAAAAATTACAGTAAAGTCATCGAGATTGTTCTTTCAATGCTTTATTATTGTAGATTTATATTTACCTCTATTAAACTACACAATATACCTTGTGAATATATATTTTTTCCAAATAAAAATAATTAACATCTTTATTTTATAAAATAGGGGAAATTGTACAAGTGGAAGTTAAACCAAGCATTATTCATGTTCAACCGTATAAACGTTTTGAATTTGAATGTATTTCTTATGTTCCTGGGATAAAACCAGAAGCTCGATTACCTAGTGGTATACTTGTAAGTCAAGATCCACGTTTTAATGTAATATACCTTTCACCAAATCATCTTCAAGTAAATGCAATATATGGTTTAACAGATAGAGATCATCCATTCCAGATTTAGTAAGTTCTAAACTGTAAACTTATTTGAATAACTATATATAACATGAATGGTTATTAATAATTATTTTAAATACAAGTGTAATCAACCGCCATCACTTGAGAATTCATTGAATAATGTGTTAGGTATAAAATCTTATCCTATCCTCATTTGGATATTTTTTATCAGTCACCTATTGTCAAATAAATTCTAAATTCTTTACTTCATTTCAGTGGTTAAAGTTTATATTGTAGTCAAGTTAAATTATATACAAATAATCACTCTTAATCTGTTGTATTCTCAGACTATTCATGTTTATCTTGCATACAGTTAACGAACCAATTTTTGTTTTGATTGTAGTTGTATATTTCCTGGATTAGAAAATAGAACTGCTGTAATAGAAATTGAAAGACCTTGTCCAAGTGGACAGTTTCAATGTATGGATGGACGATGTTTACCATCTAATGTATTTTGTGATGGCAAATCGGATTGTTCAGATAGTTCAGATGAAAATGAACGATACTGTGGTAAACAAGTTATTAGATTGTTATTTTTTATTATTTTTAATCCTATTTTTACTTTAATAGTCATATTTCATAGCAAAAGTTTGATAGGTCTATCGCAAACCATGAATCAATCTTTTTGAATAGAATTTTACAACACTTTATGTTTTCACTGTTTGAGTTTTTCAACTTCGGTGAGTTGAAGTTATGAAAACTGAATACACAACAATGAGCAAGAATTAAGCAGACAGTGACACGGATTAGCAAATTTTTTAAAGGTAACAAATACAAAATCCATTTATAACCAAAGATGAATAGTGGCTAGCAGTGGAATCTAAGACTCGCGTTTCGTCCTATTTGGGACTCGTCAGCTGGATGTACCTGCATCTCAGCGTTGATGTTCACTATGGGATTCGAGTCCAGCATTTTTGCCTATAATGCTTGTTAATTAACGCAATATCTAGGCGATACGCACAGTATGCACATATGCCAATAACAGACCGATCGATTTCAGTCCTAAACATCAGTGGGAAGATTCAAGTAAAACAATACCAAGTGAATCAAAATCCATTTAGTTTGAACATAAATCTTCTTAGAGTAGGCACTTCATAAAATCAAAATATCAAAGAAATTATTCTAAATTATGTAACTTACTACTTTTGAGGAATATCTTATTATTAGAAACATTTATTTTCAAAAATATCAGAATCCAAGTACGATCAAACATGTTTTCCGGAATGAAATCAACCTTCTCAATACTTCAGGATTTTGGCTGAAATGATATAACTCAACCCTCGTCCAGTAGCATTTACGATTGTCTTCATATTCAGCTCTATGATTCCTCATAATTACAACACAAGAAAATCCTTTTTCCGTTTATTCTGTTTTCGACTGAAAAACCGTAAAGGGAAAATGAATTGTATTATTTAACTTTTACCAAAATGTTTAAACTTTTGAAAATAGTCAATCTTTTCATCCATTTATGATAAATCGATGCACAGTGTGCACCATACTACTTGTGCCGATGGCTTAATCATGTCCTCCACTAGGGCAGCTCTTAAACTTTTATGACAAGATGATATTCAAACAATAACATTCTATAGCCATCACTTGTAGGAACATGAGAATAGTATAGCAGGAACGTACAATCTGATAAAATTCAGTTTATACTTTCATCGTAAAATCATTTAAAGACTTAACATTCTCAGATAGGAGGACATTTTTCTCCAATATCCAATCCCACGTTGAGAACGCGAATTAATTCATTACACCATTGTTATAAATGAATGATATATAAATTCATTTGAAGATAATTCATATTAAGAGATGACATGATTTGAAGACGCATTAGAAACTACCTAGTTCGTTCAGTTACAGAACTTCTCGTGAGTGAGAACTCACATCCCTACATGAGATATCACCCAAGACCCCCAGTTCTGATGGCCAACATTAGCGCCCTTAAACCAACTAGTTGAGATTCGGATGTCTGATTGTTTCAATTTTTATCAGTTTGTAGTTTAGAGGAAATTACATCAAATGGCATCGGTGGATTATCATTTTTCACAGTTTGAGATAAAAATTACATTTAGGTTGATAGGAATCTCCACAAAACTCCTATTAATAGACTTCATACTAACTAGCTGCATTAAGGTTTAGTGTAACCAAAAATTGATGCCTTGAAAACACTATATTGTTGATGCAAAGCCAAATACAGTCTTTGTTCCGCAATGTCTTCACCTATAGTCTGGCCTACGATAAACCTATCAAATCAAATCTTAAAGCATCTGGAAAATAGTTGTCATATTTTTTTCTACGGATTTCGTATCACTTCTTTTATTTTAGCTGTAAACATCAGAGTGACACCAGGTTCGATTCGTGTAGTCCCATATCAACGTTTTCAATTCGAATGTTCAACGTCAATCCCAGGCGTATCTCCTCAAGTAACGTTTGACGAGCGTTCAGTAGAAAGAGACAATCGTTTTGTTGTTACTCGTCCAAGTCTTCAAACTATAGTAGTGACAGCGCCAACTGGCTTATCAGAAATTGGTGCACACAGATTTAAGTAAGAATTAAATCTAATCCATTAATTATAATTTTCTAGTAGGAAAGACCATTCATTTTAAAAGGTTTATAGCGTATATTAAGCATAAAATTATGAATTTTTCAAACAGAAGTAAATTCTCACCTATCAGTTGAGTTTATAGTTTGCTTAATCTACACACTAGCCTCTGCATAATTAGGCCTCAACATACACCACGGAAAAAACAAGATCCTCGAATACAACAGGGAGAACATCAACCCAATCACACTCGATGGCCAAACTCTGGAAAATGTGCAATCCTTCACGTACCTGGGAAGCATCATCGATGAACAAGAAGGATCGGATGTAGACGTAAAGGCAAGGATTGGCAAAGCAAGGGCCGCATTCCTACAATCCAAGAACATATAGAACTCAAAACAACTCTCGACCAATATCAAAGTCACAATCTTCAATAGAAATGTCAACACAGTTCTACTATACGGAGCTGAAACTTGGAGAACTATTACGACCATCATCAAGAAGGTGCAAGTATTTACAAATAGTTGTTTACGCAAGATACTCAATATTCATTGGCTGGATACCATCAGCAACAGCCTACTGTGGGGGAGAACAAACCAGCTTCCAAATGAAGAAGAAATTAAAAGACGATGTTGGAAGTAGATAGGACATACATTTCGGAAATCATCAAACTGCATCACGAGACAAGTGATAACTTTGAATCGTGAACGGAAGCGGGAAAGAGGAAGGCCAAAGGGCACTCTGCCTTGAGAATTGGAAGCAGACATGAGAAGGATGAATAGAAACTTGAAAGGACTGCTAAGGACAGAGTTAGATGGAGAGTGCTGGTGGGCGACTTATGCTCCTCCACGAGTAGTAACAGACGTAAGTAATTAAGTAATCTATACACTTTTAATAATTGTTCAAAATACGTTAATTTGGTCAAGATGGAGAATTTTTCAGTTGTCTACTAAGATTATATAGATTTACTTGAAAAGAAATATAGAACTGAACTAATCTCATTATCAAAGATGAGATGTTTTTAAAAAAATTAATGATGTACATACAGAAGTCATTGTTGTAGTGTAGTTATAAAGTCAATCAAGAAGTCTAAACCAGTTGAATTTAGTATAGTGAATGTAAATGATACAAAATATTTCATCAAAAGAATATTGTTCTATTTATAAGTTATAATACCTAGAATAGAGTTGTTCATAATTAGAAGTATTTAATGTTAAGTGATAAATTATTGTGAGTATTATAAACTCATCATTTGAAACAAGAATAATTAAACAGTGAATGGTGTTTACTTCCATGTCGTACTGCGAAAATGCTGGTCAAAAATTTTACAGACAGAGCCTTCGTCTGTTCCATATTTGGCATGAAAAATAGATTATCAGTAAATATTATTCTAACTTACAATAAATTAATGTGTTACATTTTCATTTAGTTTAATGGAAACAATCACCAATATATCCAAATAAAGCTTCATTAAGATCCTACATTAAATTTAGACGTTTGTGAGAATGATCATGAATCAACAGTATAAACACAATATTTTTTCGACCGTAATATGTTAATTATAAGCAGAAACTATGGAAATTATTGATTTGATGGGAATATAATTTAAATGAGTTGTATCGTTTATATTACTGTTTACTAATGATCAATAACCAACCAAATCTTTTAGAAGTCGAATTCGCGAGCCAATCTAAGCTAGACCACCATTCAAAACCTACAAGCACTGCACAGGCGTCTTGTCCTAGCATGGGACTCCTCAAAAGTGTTCATCCACAATTTCACACTCCGTAATCGAACACAGCGATTTCGGTATCGCGCTATAGATCACTCAGTCAGTATCCAATGTTACTAATGTTTGACTTCAATCACCCCATGATTTTGCATAACCCTTCATCTTTTGTCTGAGGTGGATAACTCTTTCACACTTGACACGGACTGGACTCCATTGGTCATGGTTCCTCAATAAAACTCCAGGAGTTACATCTTGAACCTAGTCACCAGCGAGCACATGATTATGATCGTGGATGCGCACTGCTGAGTCCCATACTAGGACGAAACGGTCATCTAGTGCTTCCAGGTTTTCAGTTATGGTCTAGTTTAGATCGACTCGTGAATTCAACTAGTAAAATGCTCCAATCTCCACAAATTCTCTTAATGGTAACTGAATTTTTGCCAAATTTTAGGTTAAGCAAACTAAATCTGCATATTTAATATGACCACTATAAATGCAGATTAAGAAAAGGTTTCTTTACAGGAAAAGTTATCGTTAACGGTAACTGACTCGACTAAGTGAATATTCGGATATTACTTCTATGACAATAGAAAATGTCAATCTATAGTAAATTATATTAGTGTTGAAACTTTAATTGATCATTTAAACAAAATGGCTAGTGAGAATTTCAATATTTATAGTTATAAGCGAATTAAGATGAAATTTTACCTATTATTTAATTTTCTTAGATGTATTGTATCCGTAAATATTGTTAAAGAAGTTGATGTAGAAATCATAAGTGAATGTCCACCTGGGCAATTAAAATGTAGATCTGGTGAATGCTTGCCAAGAGCAGTATTTTGTGATGGGAAGTATGATTGTCCAGATAGATCAGATGAAGATCCAAGATCATGTGGTAAGATTCTCTGTTTACTGAAATAATGATATTTCATCTTACTTTTCAATCATTAATATTCATTCAAGCGATAGATTTGGTCGATTCTAATCACTAAAGTATGAGGTTTATATAAACGATAGTAATAATATCCTTTTTTGTAAGTTTTCTTTTTGTATGTTTATCTGAAGGACTTTGATGGAGTTTTGTTCTCTGAGCTGGATAGTTTGGTCGTGGAGCTTTCATCGTTCTTTTGAACGACATCATCAGCACAAACTTTAGATAGAAGTGAAGTGTTCGAATTTCTTCGTATACGTTTCACAGCTTATTCTGTACACCTTGACGTTGATTGGTTCTTATTGACCTTAAGTTTGTCATTGTTTACTCCTTCGTTTTGGTTGTGTCTCCCAGTGGTTTGATTTTTGTTCCTATATTTGTGCATAATTTTCCTGATTAGTTGATAAATTGAATCGATTACAATGTGCTTGTTGATTGCTGATTGACCTGAGTGCCAGGCTTCTAAAAATTCTCTAGTGTTTTTGGAATTTCCTCTGTCCAATATTACCACATTTTTCCAATCGAACGAGTGTCCGCAGTTGTCCATGTTTATTGATATAAGTGAGGAAGTATAATATAATGGTTTTAGTTTGAAAAATTAGCCACATATATTCAACATGTGATCTTCTGATAGGCTAAGACAATATGAAATGTAGCATCGAAACAAATTATTTCACGTAACACTTATGTTGAAAGCTCTGGATTGTTATGATGGGATAATCATTCGGTAAAATACTAGTATGACTGACTAAACCGTAAAGATTATTTATTCGGGAATAGTACCGTTGAATTCTAACCGATTATTTTTCACCAGAAAAACCAGTTAACTGTTATTTATAAACAAAATATCAGATATCAAATACTTAGCGTGGATTAATAGTGAAAATGACTATCACAAAAAGAAGTGAGAGAGTCACCGTTTCATCTATAGTACAAAAGAGTAGTGATGAAATAGACTGGCTTAATGAATAATAATACCAAACAAATGTTTGAGAAATCCAAACAGTATAAAGAAAAAACAAATGGAGACTGCTAGTGATATTTTGTACTGGTAACATTGAAAACAATAAATCATATTATATTCAAACATCCTAGACCCTATTCCAGGTTATTTTTGACAGGACAATGATAAGTTGCAGTAGCTAAAAAAGCACGTTGATAAGTCTGTCTAATTTAAAGCGGGCTCAATAAATTATTCTCATATTTCATCCGTCAAGCACATCCTAAACCATCTAATGTCAGAATCACTGCATACCGTTTCAGTGATTAAGATTCCTACACGGAACACACTTTAGTAACCTGTGTACATAGCATTTTTTAAAATTTTCTAGATAGTTCACTTATTCAAGCTAGTATTATCCTTAGTGCTTCTGTATGACTTTCATCTTGTTTTAGACATAGATAGCTTAATTATGTGATAAATAAGGACTCTTCTTCCATATGAATAGAAATAATCATCTGTGCTTCACAAACTGTTTTAATTAGATTAGAGTTTGAAAATATCAGACGTATGAAGTAGTAGATAATTAACAATGTGGTTGAAATGAATAAAAATATTTAATATCACTGTTTAAATGCTAAGCATTTTCTTTTTATTCTCATTTTCATTTTACTGACATCAGTTCCTACAATTATTATTACTCCAACAACAATTTTAACAAGACCACATGAATCTTTTCAATTTGAATGTAAATCAGTTATGCCAGGTGGTGAACCAAAAATTACACTTGAAGGTTATCCAGTTGAAAATGATCCTAGATTTACAATTGTACGTCCAAGCCGTGAACATGTTATTGTTCGAGCAGAAAGTGGTATTGCTGATCCTGGAAAATATTCTTTCACGTATGAAAACATAGTATACAATTAAAAATTCTTAACAATCACATTTATTACACAACGATAAAATTCCTATCCTAAAATATATTTTATTATTGTTTACCTGAATAAAGACAGAAATCAAGCACCCGCTTTAGGACTTGATAATACTAACTATTTCTGACTTTAAGGTGTACTTTGAAAGGAAACGTTACTGTTTAATTTTAAAAAATAAGCCCTTCTTTCAGTGCATCACATCAGATATAGTCTAATTTCTAAATTCATAAGTTCTAGAGTTCAGCAATTAAAAAGTGTACTTATGAAGATTTAAATTTAAGATTTTACGGTCAAGCGAAAGTTTATAAAATAGGGTATATGCAATAACACAGATTGAAATCATGAGACAATTGAAGCTAGACCAACATGAAAAACCTGGAAGCACTGGACAGCCGTTTCGTCCTAGTAGGGGACTCCTCAACAGTGCGCATTCACGATCCCACACCCCGCGAGATTCGAACCCAGGACCTATCAGTCTCGCGCCAAGCGCCTAACCAAATAGACCACTGAGCCGGCATCCAATGGTGTTAATGTCTAACTTCAACCAATCCACGAAGTTGCGCCACCGTATACCATCGTCTTGAGTGGGCTGATATCTCACGGGGTGCGGGATCGTGGATGCGCACTGCTGAGGAGTCCCATACCGGGACGAAACGGCCGTCCACTGCTTCCAGGTTTTCCATGGTGGTCTAGCTTCAATTGACTCATAATTTCAATCTGTAAAATTTCTAAAATCTCCACAAACCCCCTCTGGTATATGCAATATGTTTACAAAAGTTAACTACATAGCCGTTTAAATCAAAATACACTAATCGAAATAAATAAATAAAATAAAATAAAGTGAGTGGACTACTGAGCTATCTTGTTAAAACATTTTACTAAAACACAATTCTCCGAAATTCCTCAACATTATTACTTATGTGATAAGTGATTATACTGTCTCTTATTTTGTCAGAATTTGAAGATTCACTAATTTGACACCATTTGTATTCAGTGATAACAGTTTCTTTTGTATTTATGTAAGTTCGAGTTAGTTACCTGAGACCTATCTTATATTTTAATAGAAAATTCCATTTGTTGTGATGTGGGGAGTGTTATAATTTTTTATTCCATCACATTAAGCATGTTATTCTTACCATGGTTTTCTCAAAAAAGATATATTTATGGTCTAGTAATTCCCATATAGTGTAATCTACTTAAGACACAGTGTGCATTTTAAATTATTATAAGAATTCAATAATAACTACTGTTTCATTAATCCAATACAACTTTGATTTATTATAAACATATGAAATTATATGTATCTCTCATCTTATTTCATACATTCATTAGGTGATGTGATTAGTTTTATGCTGTATATTCTTGATTAACTTGGTGGTATCACTGATTCTTAAATAAACTAAAGTTGATAAAGTGAGATTTCAATCGATCACTCATTAGTTGAAAACCAAAAGCTTCGACTGCTAAAAACTACTATTCTGTAATCGTTGAAACCTAGATATGAAGTCTTTTAGTTCATTTAAATGAAATTTCTATTTCTTATCAAACAGACTGGTGAAATGATATTTATGAAATAACAATTCTGTTAGTACATAATTCCCGATGTCCATAACCTGATCTGTTTAATGTCAAGTGTTCTTAACGTGGAAAAGACTTAATCAACATGACTTTTATTCTGTAACACTAACAGATTGGTAGAGTTTCAGACAAATAAGCATTTTTTTCAATGTATAGCTGATGTAAAGTAAAAAAATTATAAGTAGTGTCCATAACACTAAACTATCAGTTTAAAGAAAGTAATTCACTAAAATTACTTAGATTCCTACTTAGTTTTTCTTTAGAAACCAAACTTGTTTTATTAGGCTTTTGCACTTTTGATCTGCACACTTGATATCATGAAGCGATTAAATTTCACAAATAATTCCACTTATATATATATATATATATATTATTTTAAATTCAGTTGCACCGTAGTAAGTGCAGCTAGTAAGACAATCGTGGTACAAGTTGAATCAGTATGTCCACCTGGTTATTCTAAGTGTAAAGATGGAATGTGCATCCTGGACAACCAGTTTTGTGATGGGATAATTCATTGTCGAGATGGCTCAGATGAAGACAAGTTACGGTGCCGTGAGTTGAACATATTTATACATTGATATTTAATTGTTAAATAAAATATTAGGAAAACTAAATGCTATGAATAATATCTTATCCACTAAACAAAAGTTTAAAACAGCATTTTAAATAAGTTATAACGTTAGAATATATATTATGTCACTATCCATTTTCACGAAGATGTTAAAGAACTCAAACGAGAGCTTGAACAAACAAAATATTGGTTACCCTGCAAGATACAATTTAATACGACTGAATGAATACGAAATAAGTTTATTGGAACTACAGATGAACACGTCAAGTAATAAGTCATACTGTGGTGCGTGCTGCTTATATTGATGTAAGTAGTATATAACGCGAGTTAAAGAACGTAATGTCTGGCAGCGGAAGATGGGGAACATCAAGCAAAGAAGAGCGAGAACACAATGGAGCTTGTTAGAAGTCACATGAACAATGAAATATGAGACAATGGATTGATGTTTGCAACGGCAACAGTCCGGTTTGATATGATGGAATGATATTTTGCAAATTAACGATTTCTATTTTATCAAGTAACTCTGTAATTTGCGCTAAATACAATTCCGTTGTCCTCGCCTGTGTTCTCCTTCACTACATTTGGTGTCACTGCCAACCAGGTGAGGAGGAGGGTGCTGTTCTGCGGACGCCGTTGCGGGCTTGGGGCTGGGGTGGTGGTCGCGGCAGTCTGGTGCGGAAGGGTGGCGTCGGGTGGAGTGTTCAGGCGGGGCGGCGATGACTGTAGCGGGTTTTGTCGACGAAGAGGAGCTGTGGGACGTGCAGCTGCTGGGTGGACATCGGATGTAGATGGCTCAGCAGACCGGTGGAGCACGGGTGTTAAGCGTCCTAGGTGCCGGGTGGGTGTCGGATGTTGTTGCCTCAGCAGGTCGACGGAGCTATGGAATTCAGCGCTTCGCAGACTCGACATTTTGAAGGAGAGCGTGGCACAGACTGCAGAGACGAAGAATGTTGCACGGCGGGCATGAACCACCTCAAGAACGACTGCTTTAAAGTGGGGGGACGAGTGTGGTGCGTGCTACTTATATTCATATAAGTAGTTTATGTAATGTTCGGCAGCAGAAGATGAGGGAAGATCAAGAAAGCAGGAGCGGGAATAGAATGCAATTTGCATGAAAATGCAAGAACAATTAAATCCGAGGCATTTTGAGACAATTGGTGGACATTTTGCAAATTAACAATTTAATATATAGTTCTCAGATTTTATTGAGATGTTCTGTAATTTTTGTGTCAGGTACATTCGATTGTCCCCACCCGTGTTCTGTTCACTCCATACTACTGAAACGCACACGAACATTTATTTATTCACAAATTTAAGTTGTAACAGTTCTTCAATTGGCTGAAAATAACTAAGTTATATGAATTAAAATGATTGTTCAATCAATCATATAAAACGTTATGTCTTTCAATGATTTTTCACTTGAATGTGGCATAAAATTGAGACCTACTGCTGCTGAGGCTGCTGCTACACTGGTTGTCTTCTCCTGCATTTGTTGTTGCGTGTGCGATAGAAGAGCCGGATCATCTGCGAAGTTTAGATCGTCCAGTTGCATCCTAACTATCCACTGTATCCCGTGCTTCCCCCCTCCCAAGATGTTGACGTCTTCGTAATCCAGGAGAAAGAGAAAGGGTGAGAGTAAGCAACCTTGCTTGACACCGGTCTTTACTTCTAACGAGTCTGTGATCTGTACTCCATGCACAATTTTGCAGTTTCATCCATCATAATGAAAATCTAAATTATTTCAGATTTTGTTATTCAATTCTAATGTACAAAGAAAATATGTTTTCACTCACGAGAGTGGGTTTTTTTCATATCTTGTTAACGATAAACTATTTGAGTTAGACTGATATCATAACATTTTCTCTTGTGCTTATTAAATTTAATTGGTGACACAAAAAATATCACAGCACTCAAAACCATTCGAAAATCTAAGCACATTTTGAAATCACTACTCCCAGAGATTGAAGACTTCTAAAAATCCACTTGTTTTTTAATAAATGTTCTGATTTGAATGTCACATAGAGTAGAAATTTCATTCATCACACAAAAACTTAAACTCACTGGATACTCATTAACACTGAGATACTATTTTATACCAATTAGCTAGTAATTACTTAATCTTTATTCGTTTCTGATAGTTGACATATAACTGTTTGTAAGACGTCACGAAAATACAAGTTACGAATGAATATGGAAGTTATATAATTTTAGATAGGTTGTCTATAAGGTTTTATTGGTAGTAGATTTATCGTTCCATTATATTGTCCGTTGTTAACCTCATAATGACTGAACGATATCAACTCAGTGAATGTATAAAGCATTGAAGTTTGATAATACACTGACTCGGAAAATAATGTTACCCAAGTTTTTTAAGTCATACAGGAAGAAGATAAATGCACTTGGTATTGTTTTACTTGAATCTTCCCATTGATGTTTTAGGACTAAAATTGATCAGTCTCTTATTGGCATATGTGCATACTGTGCGTATGCATCGATATTGCCTTAATTTACAAGCATTATAAGCAAAGATGGATAGTGGCTAGCAGTGGAATCCAAGACGCGCACTTCATCCTGTTTGGGACTCGCTTTGAGGCGAACGGTACTGAGTTCGAGTCCCAGAGTGAACATCAACTCGGAGATGCAGGTACATCCAGCTGACGAGTCCCAAACAGGACGAAACGCGCGTCCTGGATTCCACTGCTAGCCACTATCCATCTTTGCTTATAATGCTTGTAAATTAAGAAGATAAACGCATTGTAACATTATACACATGTATAAAACATGATCAAAGTTACACGAGAGTAATTGACAGAGACAAATATACGGGTGACAGATTAAGTGGAGAGATTAGAATAATTCCTCTGTCCAAATACTAAAATAAATCACATAGGCGTGTAACAATACCGAGCACCAAATATTTAGCAAACAGACAAGGAAACTTACCACATTCAACTTTATTATCACTGAGAATACTAAGACCTATCGTCCATGCTGTAACTTAGTAACCGTTGCTAAATGATTCGTAAAAGGCTATGACACTTCATGCATTCAACATCTCCTTATTACGATCTGAAAGTATCTCACTATCAAAGGCTTTTATATATTTGAATATAGTTTTCACTAACTGACAAGGAATAGTTTGTTCTCGAAAACGCAAAACCCCTGTAATAGTATGATCATTTCTTGAAAATAGAATTAGAAGGCTAGTTCATAATAATGAATGGATTATGATGCGTTTGTCAACAGCCATCTCTATAAAATGGTGAATACTAGCTTAGACCATAAAAACTAAATGAATTTAAATCTTCTATAATAGTCTTACTCAAATTATTCTACCTCAATAATTTGAATATTAGTGATTAGTGGTTGTTTTGTAACTCTGTTATTAGCTGAAGTGGCTGTTGATGTACGAGTTCACTTTACTCCTGGTGAATTACGAATTCAACCTGGTCGAGCATTCCGTTTGGAATGTGTGACGGATAAACCGGGCACATCTCCAGTTTTACAGTTTCTTGATGGGAGACCAATAACAAGTGACCCAAGGTTTGTGGTTTCTAGGCCATCAACTGAACGTGCCATCATAGACGTTCCTGGAGGCCTTGATGCCAGAGACAGACAGATCATAATCGAGTAAGCTTAAATTTATTGACAATACTCATTCACATATTTTAATCATGTCATTACTAATTTCTGCTAGTTGTAGACTTATTGTAAATATTACTATAATTCAGGTTAAAATAGATAGTCTGTTTGTACGTAAATAGATAAATTAATCGAAAAGAACTGAAAATAATTCAATGAATAACCACTTTTTTAAATTAAATTTAGGCATTTAATGTTTATAAAAATCTACAAATTAAATATTGTCATAGTTAAAATCACTAATCGACCAAAGCCAGACCACTATTGGAAACCTGAAAGCTCAAGACGGCAGTTTCATCCTAGTTATGGACTCCCCAGAAGTGTTCATCCCTACTTAGGATGAGGGAATCAAACCCAGGACCTTCGGTCTCTTCTCACGAACCCTTAACCGCTAGACTCCATACCATTAATAACCATGTGTCTACTAATGACTAGCTTCAAGATGTGACTCCTGGAGTTTTATTGAGGAACCATGACCAGTGGAGCCCAGTCCGTTTCAAACGTGCAAGAGTTATCTACCTCAGACGAAAAATGAAGGGTTATGCAAAATCATGGGGTGATTGAAGTCAAACATTATAATATTGGATACCGACTGAGTGATCTATTGCGCGATACTGAAATTGCTGTGTTCGATTACGGAGTGTGAAATTGTGGATGAACACTTTTGAGGAGTCCCATACTAGGATCAGACGCCCATCCAATGCTTCCAGGTTTTAAATACTCGTCTAGCTTTGATCAAATCGTGACTTCAACCTTGAAAATACTACAGTCTCCACAAACCCCCCATACCAATTAATTAAATATTCATTGTTGTATGACCTTACTTGATTAAGAAGTTAAAAGAACTTCAACCACTCTCTTATTAAGTTCTGTAACCTAGATTTTCAAGCACTTCGATAAAACAGACTATTTTTTAATGAACATTTTAAAAAAACTGGGCTTACATGATTATGTGAGTTATCTCAGCCGGTAAAAGAGAATCTATTGATTATGTCCTTGGCGTCTAACTCATTGATTAATTCATATGTGTAACCTGCTGCTAGATTTGAAGCTATTACGAGTTCACTTAGTATACGAACGGAACAAAGACTTGTAACCGTAGACCAATAAGCTAGATATTTGATGCGTGCCAGCCCCGTTAACTAGAGGAAGTCCAAGCTTGGAACAGGAAAGTATATTCCGCAAACCAGAAGCACGAGCGAATAATAACAGACACAAATTAAACGTATATATACAGCATAAAACTGTCCTTGGGAAATGTAGTAAAAATAGCATACTAAAAATACACAACGGACCAATAGCGGTAAAGATTCTCCCAAGTAGGAAATACGACATGAAGATGAAAAGTGCGCTGTTGGCGCGAAAACAATGAAATTTAAATTTCCAAAATAAAATTATGAAATTAAGGCATTTACAATGTGAGTTCTGGGGATCTAACATCCCCAACACCTTCTAAGAGGTGAAGTAAACGAGGATTACAAAATTTAAATTAATACAGGAGCGAAAAATAAATGAGTACTAACAGATATATAACCGAGATGTTCATTTTTCAGATCGTCTCAGGAAACAAATGTAATCGTTACCCAATTACTTAATGCAGTCTTTTACAAACTAAAATGTTTGCCAAATGACATGTAAGTTTACATCTTTAATGTCTCCAGAGTTGTAACTTACCAGATTCAATAGAAGATCTAACAGCCAAAGAAGATGAATTTAAGTTTTCTTAGTATTTTGTTGAGTAAATTAGCCGTACTTATGGTTCAAGTCTAACTGTAGTATATTAAAAGCAAAATAGGATTTACTATATTGTATCAAATTGAATGTTTACTCTGAAATAAAACATATATTCTAGATGCCAATCTTGCTAATTGGTAACTTAAACTAATTCCAATTCATTATCAAAACATGAAAGTAGATTAACCCCAGTTGCTTACTGACTTTTTAAATTTCAGATGTGTATCTCCCAGTGGTGAAAGAAAAACGTCAACCATCTTCATCGAACTGGGTTGTCAACCAGGACAAAGACGATGTCCCAGTGGGCAGTGTATATTTGTTGGTCAATTCTGTGATGGGAAACCTGATTGCGATGATGGATTTGATGAGAAACCTGAAAACTGTGGTATATTTTTCATATTCTGCATATTATATATCCTGATTACTTATTCCCGAATTTCTGCTGTCAGTAGATACTTACTTACTTTTTTACTTAGGCCTGTTATTACCTATGGAGCTTAGGCCGCCTACCAGGATCTTCTAACCAACCTTGTCGTCAGACAATCATTAAAAAAGCTCCCATAAGTCATAATTTGAGTCACATTATGACAACTGTCAAATCTGTATTTCAGTGTGTTTAGAAATTTTTTAAATAAACAAAAGTTTAGAAAATATACGGATTTGCGAAAATATATCAGCATTTATTAAGTAGGGTAGAGGGAAAATAACATAGAATGGTCTAATCAGCAGAAACCATCTCCGGTTATAACCAGATCAAGGGTGACACTATATAACCCTCGACAGTACTTACATATTATTAGGTTGTAATATTAACAGAAAGTAAACAAATGCTTTCTCACCGATGACTTTTCAAAGACAAGGAACCTTTTGAATAAACAATGTCAACAGACAAAATATGAACTGCATTCAGATGTCGTTCTCCGCCAAGACAGGTTTGCGTTATGCTCTGATGTCCAATCGTTATTTGTCTGACGATCATTTGTCACAAATTCTAAATCTGTTCAAATTGGCGTCCTGCCGAAAGGAATAGCATCATCTTATTATACACAACTCTGGAGTTAACGTTGAACATAAATGTTATTCACTGGGTGTATGATGAAACTTAACTTATTTTTATTATTTTGAATAGAATAGAGCTAACAGTTTTCTAATTCCTATTATTACAGAGTATTGTGATCCAATAACAAAACCATGCGAAGTTGTGAATGGTAAACCACCTAAAGAAAAAACCTATGAACTACATTGGAGGTGTGATGGCGAAGATGATTGTGGAAATCGGTTTGATGAACAAAATTGTCTAAATGGTAAGTATTTGTTTGAATAATGAAACTCAGAATATGCATGTACAGAATGAGATAACATTTGTTGAATGACTTTGGTTCATTTTAAAAATAACATGTTAGTAAAAGTTCAATTATTATTATCGAAATACCATTAATTTTCACTATGTAAATGTTTTCAGTTGGAATTTCTTAGGAAATGATGATACGAATTTTTATGTGGACGTTAGTGATAAGATGTTAAAACATAAATATCAAACTGTTAAAATATGTTATCGAATTGACGATAATTAATTTGTAACGAATCAAATATCATAATTTTTTCTGGTTAGCGTTTTTTTCAGCAAGTTATTTTTCTACGGGATGGGGTCGCTAACCCCATACCCAACCCTCCTCCTTTATCCGGGCTTGGGACCAGTAGTAGCTCCAGGAGGACTTCAGGTGAAGTTCAAATATCAGATGATTGTTATCATTTCTCGTACATATTCACTAACGATATTACTTATTAGTGATCTAATTGCAGTTTTACTTAAACAGCAATTTAATTTACAACTTATATTTACTTTCAGACACTCGTGTACCAGATAAAGAGTGTGGTGCTACTCATTTCAGATGTGGTACTGAACCATATCAGTATATACCGTTTGCATACTGGTGTGATGGAGGTCGTGATTGTCGAGGTGGTGAAGATGAAAATGATTGTTGTAAGGAAATAACTTCAACTTTTCGGTATTTTATTTGTCATTTTACTTATCATCAGACGAAAAGTTTTGTATATAGATGTTATATTTAGAAAAGAACTAACATAGACTAAGGTGTAATTTCAGTGGTTGAGATCATAAAATCAATTAAATCTAGGTCACCATTGAAAACCTGGAAGCACTGGATGACCGTTTCGTCCTAATATGGGACTCCTCAGCAGTGCGCATCCACGATCTCGCCTCGCAATATTCCAACCAAGGACCTATCAGTTTCGCGCGTGAGCACTTAACCTCTAGACCACTGAGCCGACATCCAACGGTGTTAACGTCCAACTTCAACCAATTCACGAAGTTGCGCTACCGTCTACCATTGTCGCCAGTGAGTTACTATCTCACAACAGGTTTTCCATGGTGGTCTAGCTTCAATTAACTCATGATTTCAACTAATAAGTTGCTATAATATCCACAAAACCTCTCTCTACTTATATATTTCTCAAGGTATTTACAAGTAAAACTAAAGTTTGATTAAACATAAAATGATAGTTCCAAATAAAACAGAACCAAAAAATCAATATGAATTGGAGAGAACAATAAATTATCACATCAGCTTAGGTTGTAAAATGGTTTACAAATGACACATTTTCAACTAATTAAAATAGCTTTCGAATACTGGCTTTAAAAAAACAGTAATAGTTAGTATATCTGTGATGTGTGCTACTTATATTGATATAAGTAGTATATGACGCGAGTTAAAGAACGTAATGTCTGGCAGCAGAAGATGGTAAAAGATCAACAAAGGAAGAGCGGGAACGCAATGCAATTTGTAAAAAAGCGCATGAACAATGAAATGTGAGATAATGGACTGATGATTGCAACAGGAACAGTCCAGTTTGATATGATGGATTGATATTTCGCAAACTAACGATTTACTATTTGGTTTTTCTATTTTACAAAGTAACTCTGTAATTTTGTACTATATACAGTTCGATTGTACCCACCCGTGTTCTGTTCACTACATATCTTCTAAAATCTCTCGAAAGATTATAAGTAATGCACTGCAAACTGCACTTTACCTATAACGAACAGATAATCGATTAAAGTGTGGAAACACTTAGCTATTTATGAATGAAGTATTTTATACATAAAAGTGTTGAATACAATTCTGCGAGACTTTTATCGCTTATATACGCAATAACTACATTTTTTTTGTAATTCAAATATCCTAAGTGAGTATTACATTTGTAACACTAGTGATAAAAACCGTTTATTGGTTAATCTTCATTAACTTAATAACAGAAAGTCCTACCTAATTACAAGTATGTTTCAACACTTTAAATAACTTTATTTCACTTATCCACGACTATTTCAACAATTGGAGTTAAGATATAAAATAGCAGTATTCCTGTAAGAACACTGAAGAAATTCATCTTCGTTACATGAAAACACATCAAAATGTGTTCAATTCTGTTTTATTCTTTATAAAACCTACGATATGCTATCAATAAATTGTTAACTGTGATTGATAGTGGTAACTATTGACTTGGATTGTGTGTTCAAATGATTGTAAGTGCAATAATACAACTACCGAAGGAGATTTTTGTGCATTTATAAAAGGTTTCAAAGTAAATATCACTTATTGTAGTGTTCATCATCAGCATAGTGCACGTCAATGTTTTAGCTGATATGCTTTTTGTTTCAAATCATTTTAATCATACTCAAAATAGTTTTTGAAATTGATTGCTAGTGTTTCAATCACTTTTCAGCCCCACCTACCATAATTCAAACTCAACGTCAAGAAACTCATAGAGTTCGTCCTGGTGGTAGACTGATTTTAGAATGTGAAGCATCCGGTGTTCCACCACCTATGATTATTTGGCGTTTCAATTGGAGATGCCTTCGTGATGAAACACGAATGAGAACCCAAGCTGTGCCAAGTTCGCTTGGATGTAAGGGTTCAAAGAGTCGTTTAACAATCGAAAACTTCAGGGAAGGTGACGATGGGATTTATAATTGTGAAGCACTGACATCGAAAGAAAGAGCTATGTCCCAGGATATATTTGTTTTTCTATCTCCTTAGTTATGTTTTCATTTTCACGTGATATTATGGAATATCAAGTTGAATGAATAGTTATATTATCATTTTATCATATATTTTTAAAATTAATTTAATTCTTTGTGTCAAAATAGCAATGTTCTGAATTTCAAAATAGTACATCTTTCAATCATCTTACAAACAATGTATTAATTTTGCCGTTTGAAATTCTAATTCCCAAGTTATACATTATTCTGTTACATGAAATTTAAAATATAATGCTTATTTGAAGAGATACTAACTTTTAGTACACCATTTACATAGTTTTAATCTCAGAGATCGAAGTTTACTTATTTACTTACTTATGCTTGTTATCCCTCAAGTGGGAGCATAAGCCATATAGTTGTTTCACATTTCCATCTCTTACAGATTTGTCTGCTGTCGTTGCTAGGTCTTCCACGAATTTCCGTTTGTCAGCTCTAATGCTCCTGTAAGGCTTGGAACCTGTTGTCGAGAGTTATCTTGAATTCGTTGATTTTCTCAGTATGTCGAAGGAAGGCTGTATTAAACCTTTGTAATGCTTCTTCTCCCGTTGTCCATTAATTTCGTAGCTTCAGTTTCGTCTTGACAACCACCAGCTGGTGCTGATTTGAAGCTATGTCAAGTCCTCTCCTGTTTCTCAGTTTTTCCATTGACCTAGATTTTTTAGTGATACAGGTATGATCGATCTGATTCTCTGTAGTTTGATCCGATGAGACCCATATAGCTCTGTGTATGTGTCTGTGAGGAAATTTAAAGCCATCTATAACTAGTTTGTCAAATGCACCTAGATTTCTTAACCTGTCACCATTCTCATTCGTTTTTCCCAGTCAATCCATATCGTTCAGTGAAATCTCCATAGCCGGTGTCCTCCATTCTGACTTTGGCGTTTAGATCTCCTATTAGGATTGTCAGGTCCTTTTTGAGCACTTTGCTATGATCGATTGCAGCCTCTCATAGAACTGATCTCTATCGTCGTCGTTGCTATCATAAGTGGGTACACAACACTGGATAATACTCATTTTGATTCCCTTCTTTGTTTTGAAGGATGCTTTGATGATTCTAGATCCGTGAGAGTCTCATCTTATAGTTGTTTTACATGGTTCTTTGTACAACATCAGAGAAACTGCCTGAGTGTGTAGAGAATATTCCTCTCTGTGACTGGAGTACAATAGCATTTCTCCCGTACCTAACTTTTGATGTCCAGCTTTGGTCCAATGTGTTTCACTCTTTTCGAACACCATCAAGTTGCATCTCCTCATTTCCATAGCTATTTGGCTGGTGCTCCCGGTCTCCCACATTGTCCGGACATGCCATGTACCTATATTAGTTGTTGCTCTGGTTGTTAAGTGCAAGGGTTGTGTTTCTACGGGTTGGAGTTGATGACACCACACCTATCCCTCTCTACCCGGTCTTGGAACCGGCAGTAACCCTAGAAATGCTACAGGCAGAATTCAGGGATTAAAAGAATCTTTGAAATATTTCAAAAGATCTAATGCATATAATGTTGAATATGACCAAAACAACAATTGAGACGGAATAATATGAATCTATTATATTTCGTTGTTTCCGCTCAACTGCTTAAGACCATGTCTGTATTAATATGCAGCACTGATATACGATACAATGTAAAGCAATTGACAATCATGATAGAAAGGACCAGAATGACAAATATCAGTAATTACTATAGGTTTGTATATTTAATGTGTGGTAGCGGAAGCAAAATATGACTAGTATGATATAATGTGGTCCAGTCTATGTACAGCCTTTAGAATGGGCATTCAGTCTAGTTGTACTATGAACTCGATCTCCAGCCCTATTATCGTATCATAGTAGTGTTGAGGAGAACCAGAAAAGTCCTTTAAAAAAGCCGAAAAAGGCTCTGAGAACGTTGAGAAGCATCTTATCCAATCAGCAATCAATAGACGTTTTGCCATAGACATATAGAAAGTGAAAAGTCACATGTCGTGTTTCTGATTGAATGATTACCCATACTGCTACTATGTTTAGGAACGTTCCAGAGATTTCCGAAAGCTCTAAGTCATCTAAAGTACTATAAATACCTTAGATTTTCTGTACATAAAGCGCTTCTTCCGTATTTCGCGCCTTTTCTCTTGTGTTCAAGTCACTGTGAAGATTTAGCCTGGGGGTTAACAGAAGTGCTTAGGAACTGAATCCAGAGTTACATTCGAAGACTCATCAAGTAGTATCCTGCGAGAAAAATCTGATCTGGTTATCAATTTTTGCTCCCATTCTGGGAGTGATGCCATAATCTTTTGCCGCAAACTATCAACAACATAATCAGTACAAACTTCAAGTATAGATGACAGAATAAGCTTTGAGTCATATGTGGAGAAATTTAAACACTTCACTTGTACCTGAAGTTTGTGTTAATGTTCTTCAGAAGAACAATGAAAGCCGTACGACCAAACCATCTAGCTCAGAGAACAAAACATCACCTAAATTATTCACCTGAGTTATAAATATCAACAATCTCAAAGTATCATTTTATTTCGTGAATTTTGCTGACGTTTAAATTACATTATTTATTGATTTTCAGCACTGTAGAAAAAATAGGAAGAGAAAAATATCCTTTTATTTCTTTCCATAAAATTAAGCATGAAAACAAGAAGAAGGAACAGCAATTATGTCTGAAATAATTTTTATGCAACTTGTTGAATTATTTTATCACTGAAGGCACGTTCCATCAATTTGATGTTCACAGTGATTTTTGGATGTTGTATCATAAATTCAGCTGCAACTTTGGCTTTGATTAAATATTGTATAGACTTGTAAGTAAAGAAATAAAATACGCAAGACCAATAATGAATACAATAGTAATGCGAGAAATTATGTGACAATACTTTTTTGGTAATTTCACTTATATAGCTTTGTTTCGTTAAAAATTCAAATGCATATTTAGTAGGATTTTGAAGATATCCATTGATCATCCCAAGTTTGGATACTTTATAAGTAGTTTGGCAATGTACAGAAATCATGAGCCGATCAATATTTAGACCACCATTGAAGACCTGGAAGCACTATACGGCCGTTTGGGATTCCTAAGCAGTGCGCATTCACGACCACGCAAGGTAGATTTGAACACGGAAACTTCGGTCTCGCGCGAACGTGAAATTCAACAACCTCCGCAACCCCATACTGAAAATAACTATGCGCTCACTGGTGACTAGCTTTGAGAGATAATTCTCGGAGTTCTAGTGAGAAGCTGTGATCAGCGAAGTTTAACCGTGTCGGGTATGGGACAGCCATTCACTGAAAACAATGGAAGGTGGTTGCGGGGTCGTGAGTGCGCACTGCTGAGGAGTTCCATACTAGAACCAAGCGGTAGTCTAGTGCTTTTAGGTCTTGGATGGTCTAAAATTGATTGGTTCATGATTTCAATAAAATTGAAAATTTCTCTATACTGAAATTTTGACATTGTTCTACTTTGTTGTTAATGTGTAGACAAGCTAACTTACATAAGTCACTTCTAGGATTTAATTAACGTGTTTCAATATATCTTCATTCAAACGAAATAAAGGGTTCCAGTAACATTATTTCTGCATACGTCAGATATGAGTAGGCTACACTAACTGGTGGGGAAGTACGTTAATAAGAACCTTTATAGAATACGTTAAAATTTTATTCTTTTTTCGAAACTGATGAATGCTTACTTCTTGCTTTCTTTCTAAAATATAGTTTAGCATTGACAAAGTCAAATACAATTGAACTTTTGGATCTGGCTTGGCTGGATTACAAGTACTTGCATTAAGCTCATTTTCATTGATACGCTGATTATGATATTTTTCAATTGCATACAGCATTTTTTCAGCTTCAGCTTTTTGTGCATCATCTGTTAATTATAATCAGTATATTTTGTTTATTCAAAGATACAATAATAAGATGTCTTATTAGTTGGGTACACACAAAAAAATCAATTCTAGTCTTAAATACTTACTCTACTCAAATCACATAGCTCTTCTAGAAGTAGCTTTCAAAACTATTTAAAAGATATGACAGTTCAACTACAAAAGAATACGAGTACTAAAATCATCATCTTAAGTTTGATGCTTGCAGTCCCTTATTTTACCTTGATCTAAGAAAATGGCATACAATCAAAATAACTTTCTAATTTCATAAGTTATTGCTTCATTTTTTTTCCTTATTCACTTTTGTCTGATATTTATGAAGTAGACAGTTATCATTCATGAATGATCTGTTTATAATTTACTGTTTTGGATTATCATTTAAACTATCAAGCAACTTGTCTAATCAATGTAAAACACTTTCAGTTACCTTTTTACTAATCCAATATCGTTCTATTTTAATAAACTTATTTATGATATGAAACTATAAATACAATTATACCGTTTCAGCAAATGATTTTTTCGCAGTACAGTATATCCATCATTTCATGTTTAAAGGTAATTTATAACAAGGTTGTACGAAAAAATACTTGCTATATTTTACTTATTAGTGAAGGATATTGGAAACCTTGAAGAATTTGATGTTTCCTAAGATATTCTAGTTACATATGACCAAGTAGTTGAAAACAACATTACGGGACTAAATAGATCACGGCTAACTACATTAAAGGACTGAAATAGGTAAATTAATCATACAGTGAGTAGTAAATAACACCATATTTAGTAGTTAACGTTGTAATTAGTTTTGTTGTGAAAACAGTCGCAAAGATATCATGTTAACAATAAATGAGGCGAGAAAAATGGATGCTACAATATTACAAGACAAGGTTGACAATGACATTCCTTCATTATATCAATAAGTAAAACTGATAATTTACGGAGTTTCAAAAGAAAAGTGGGAAAGACAGAGGAGTAGCCACTATTAGGTGTTCTGTACTCTACTGCTAAGTACACAGGGAAAAAACAATAATAGACTAAACATTGAATGGTAGTTTTTAAAACAAACTAATTAACATTATGTCTACTATGTTTTATTTAAAACCTTTTACCGAGTTGACAGTCATTAAGGTGATATAATACAAACTATCAAGCAAACGTAGAATATAAGACAAGACATCTACCATGATTAGTAAATTCGAAGTAACTCATGGGAATGTCAACTCATTTTTAGGTAGAAAACTGAGAAGCACTATTGGTTATAAGTTGTGAAAACATACACTGTTAATTCGTGTGAATGAGTCTCTAGAACATGTAGACTACATAATATTGTTATTTCACCCCTTAAAGTTTTGTACGATAGTAAGTTTGTCTTGATAAAAAGTCCATTATATCCTTGATTTTACTAATTTGTTCTATATGACAGAATCTATGATATGACAAATTTGTTTATTTAATCGTAACAAAGTGGATTTGACTACTAAGACAGCCAATTATGATTAACAGGTTCTCAAAGCCCAATACAGACCAAAGGGTTTAGGCAAAATACATAGAGAACAGTAAGACAATAACATACTTACAAAAATTGCACACATCTTTTCCAGAGGAATGTGATTTGATGAAAATAATGGGAAAAAATGCAGAAACCTGTTGCCAGTGGAAGGTAATAAACTTCCATAATAATTGTGAACAGATCATCAGTTCGAAATGGCAACAACAGCAACAGTTTGAGCTCTTGATGCTTTATGACATCAGCTTAACTATAATAATACACTTCTAAGTCATTTTCGAGTAATTTCCTAGGTTCACTACAATGGAGTTCATTTAAAACTCAAAACCTACATATAAAATACTCCAGACGTAGAAAATAGCAAGTCCTCGAATTTTGTAGAAACTTTCTGCACAGTAGGCCTTACAATCTGAAACACTGAACAAAAGTTAGTTTTGATATTAGAACTAAGTACGTGTGGTATTTGTACTAACTAATTATTCCTCTGTACTAGATTGTGTGCTTCTTACGAATTCTAAATACGTCCAGTTGTGCTCATCTAGTTCTACCTGCCTTAAATTGCACTATTTCGGGAATTTCTATTTGGCAAATCAGCTTGGAATCCTGAAGGAAAACGGAAGAGAGGAAGATCAAATAACACATTGAATCGGGAACTGGAAGCGGACATCAAAAGGATGAACAGCAACTAAAAACAATCAGAATGGTTTGTAGCGGTAAATAGATCACCTGCACATTTATCTAAGACAGAGGTCGATGGAGAATGCTGGTGGTTGGCCTATGCTCCCCCATGAAGAGTAACAGGAGTAAGTAAGTAGTTAGCAAATCAACCTGAATACTTCTAATGATCATAGTAACGTATTGTTTAACATGTCATTACCTAGGGTTTGTTTAGCTTTTTGAGTAGTCTCCACCATAATAGCACCAACGTCTTCAGAGAACACAGGTTTGAATAACAAGCTTTCTACTAATTCCCTTAAGTGTCTGGCCCATATATTAACTACGCGTGTATACAAATTTTCAACTACTTGAGCTTTTGATGAAGGCGGTTGAATGCAAAACTCTGAGTTTGTTGAAAGACTGTTGTTTGATTTCGTTTTTCTTTGATAAATCAATGGACCGTGAGACTTATTTTGTTTATTTATTTCTGCAATCTCCAGCGTAACCGAAGGATATACAAATTCAGTTGACTTTTCTGGAAAGTTTTGATCAAGGGAACCTATGTTGCCATTGGCTTTGTACATCGCATAAAACACTTCAGCCATATGAAAATAACCACCAGCTGTGCAAATATGATCGGTGCCATATTCGAGGGATGCATAAAATATCTACAAATAAGATATAATAATGTTAAACGCAATATTGAAGAATGACTAGATACCAAATAAAGTTATAGGACATAAAACACAAGGAACACACCGAGTAAATCAGTAAAGTATGATTCTAAATAGTGGTTATCATGAAATGAAAACAATTTGTTACTGTTTGTAGTTGGCAAATTTTGGCGGAGTCAATGACTAGCGTTCATTGTACCATAAGTTTTCTTCTACCTGGGTCCAGAATTGATAATCAACTTGATTATCAACTCATCTCATTATTTTGACTTTGACTTCCCATAACTCGTCGTCTTAGTTTAAAATGTATTTAGAGGCATACCTTCATATATATTTGACAGTACTGAAATATTCATCAATTTTAAGAGAGAATAAAGAGCTTAGTAGACTCACATCTTTCGCCAAACTCGCCAATGCTAGTTCATAATTACCTTTAGCAGCATATAACAAACCAAGTTTACGATGTAACTGTGATTGTATACTATCTGTGCATCCATGTTGTGCTTTAAGTACTATCCACTGAGCTTGTGCAAGGTAAGTCTCAGCTTGATTGAGTTTCCCAAGACCTAGATGGTAAAAATAGTAATCAAGCTAATACGCACATTATTTATTAGTTCTCAAGATCTCTCGATCATCACGTTTTGTAGTCATTATTTCTTTGAACTTACTCAAAAGACTGATCTAAAACACAACAAGTACTAGAACGTGTATAGCCATTAGAAATAGACAGTTGATAAACAATCAAAACGAAAAACTAGGAACAAAAGCACCTATACTATTTATGTTGAAGTGACGAAGGGAAATTTTGTAATGACTAATGTGGCTGTGTTTAGGGGAAACATTTCCCTTAGAAGTGAAACTAAAGGTTTCTACAGATATTGTTTGCATTTACCAGTTCTGTAAGATATTTATACAGAAATTATATGTAATCGTATTCTTAGAGAATGACCTTCTACTTAAAGGTCTTCAAAACATTTGGAGTACAGATGAAAGGTCAGAGGCTCTGTGGATATAAAAATCTTTATCAGATCTAAAGATCTGATTTAAAGATCTGTATTAGTGATTCTTAACTTACCAAATGTAGGTTGCTGCTTCAGAACCAGTCACCAAAACTGTTTGATTATAGAAAGTGGAATGGTTGAGTAAGGTTGTCATCCTACCTGTGTGCGGAGAACCATCAATCCTGATTAGCAACAAAATTCTGGGAGTGATAAGTCTTTTCTAGCAGTAACCAAATCTCATCACCTGTAGCCTCGCTTTGAATCCTGAAAGCTCGTCAAAGAGCAAACACAATGCTAAGTAGTAGTACGAGGTAGCATCTAAGGCTGCCAGCAATTTCTTGACCCTTTCATGAAAATATAGGACGAATTTTAAAGAAGATCCAGATGTGTAACCATCTGACTGTGTTTATAGGCAAACACCAAAATGCTAGAGATTTAATAAAAAGTGTACATTGAAAACACATTCAAGAATTTAGAGCATAATAATCTTTCATATCTTTTTGGGAAGTATTTTACCAATGGCTTAACTACTTACCAATACATGATTCTGCAAGAACTAGATAGGGTGATACTAATTCAACACAAGCTATTCCATATGCACGCACTGCAAACCTCAAACACTGTAAAGCAGCAGGTAGGGCTTTCTCTGATTTTCCTTTAAACAAAAGTTTTTGACTCTCCAGCTGAGTGAGCCGGACCAGATCAAGCTGAATAAATTAAATAACACAAAAACCTTGAACCAATAAACTATGTTTTGAATCTCATTCTAAATTTAAGACGACATAATTCAATATATTTGAGATACAATAGTACAATTAAATAACTACTCACACGATTCACCAATGTATGACTTAAGGAAACTCCTAATTCCGACTACTTATACAAACGCTTCAAACGATTTTTGAAGTAAACTACTTGAAAATAACTTTCAGTGGCTTACGACTATGAAGAAGTGTCATTCAAAGTGAAGTTTCAACGAGCCAATGGAAAGATAATTGCGGAAGTAAAGCGGAATCAAGGTTCTCTTTTGAGAACTCAGCTAGGTATTGGTTGAACTTCACAAGTTATAGACTATCCACTTACAATATATGTTTAGTAATTTGTGTTGGACTCAACTTTTCTCAATGACTGGGACGTCCCACCAAAACATGTGACTTAAACCCAATTAGTGAACAATTGTAAGAGGAAATTGGATTTTCCATGGAAAACATAACACGAGGATTAACACAGGTTAACCGACCTACTATCTTTATTATTGAAGGCTAAATGTGCAACAGAACTAATGAACTCACTATGCACCCAGTGAGTTCTGAATAGACAACTGCTATGGAATATGTACCTCATAATAATTGTCTATTTAGAGTCACCATCATAAAAAATGATTCTAGGCTCAAATATCATGACAACATTATCTCAATAGGCAAGCGACCAACTGCGCACTATCTGAGTATATTGAAATATAATACTAATTATTAGAAAACAAAGTACATTTTGTAATCAAATCTACTACCAAAATGTTTTACATTGGTACTCATATCGCTTATCCCCATGTACCACAAGTATGATAGATGCTTCTCACCAAAAATAATTGTACATGTGCAATGTAGATGCACTTACATTTTTGTTTTGAAGTTCTTCGCTTTCCTTCTCACGCTTGTCCTTTGATACAAATCCCTTAGATTCTCGAAACGTTATTAAATCCAGACATATCTTTTTATGAATTCCCACCCAATCAATTTTCTGATGCTCTATTCCACTAGAAATATAATGCATTCATATGTTAATGGTCAAACCAATAATACGTGATCCGGCATACCCCACATTGTAAGCATGCTGGTTTAGAGCATACTTCACAGCCATGCTCTTCGCCTTTTGGGTTTGCAAGAGGATAAAGTGAAAGAGCTGCTGGGGGATTTTTCATAATTGCGAGTAACGTTCAGCCTTTGATAGGTCTGCGTCTAGCCTAAAGGTATCTTGTAGGCTGGAGAAGTGGGGGGGAACAGTATGTAAGAGAATTTGAAAGAGAAGGGAACAAAAGAACAAGTGAGCTGATAAATCAGTAAGCGCAATACATTTCGAACAATCTGATCACATGCAAACTTGTTAAGACATTTTTATATGAAAATTAAAATGTCAACTAGAGGGGTTAAAGGTAAGCCGTAATGAAGAAAAGAAATATTAAATTACACAAAAAATTTGATTACCACTCTGGATAATAAATCAGTATTACCAGGGTAGGTTAAGTATAAGGACAAATTGTTATAAACGCATAAAGCGGGTTTCAATTTCCTTATAGCCAAGGCTTCAATAAACCTTAGTATACGTCCTTGAAGGTTTTTGTATAACATTACAAATGATGACTCGATGTCAACCTTATGATCAGTCTCAATCAGTCAAGTAACATATATTACTTCTGGGTGGCCTATGCTCTATTGGGAGTAACAGGCGTGAGCAAGTACTTAAGTACTGTTACTTCTGAGGCGACTATAAGCGCAAGATTAATACAAGTCGCTACTAGAATCAAGGAGTTGAAAGTTTTAGGTTTTTGATGGTTTACGACGTAACGCATATAGCGGATTGTTTTTAGCCAGGGTTTACTTTGTGTACTAGGCGGAGCATGGTGAATACAGTAAAGAAAGATGGAGGAAAGAACAAAAGATAAGGTGGGTCGACGATCCAGAAAGAATACAAAATGCATTCACGTTTAATAAGAAAAGTAATAGGAAACAATCAGCAACGATACAGGCTACAAGTTAAGACAATTCTGAAATCAAAACTGTGAGTAGGTTATTTGACCCGCTAGAATGAGTCAATTTTAAAAACCTGCCGCGAGATGCCATAGCTACGACCTGGATACCTGCCCAATTTCTAATTTTTGCCTATTTCACCTCATTAATTATGTTTTTAATCCTATGACATGTTCAGGAGCGTACTTACAAAGTTTGCGACATGTATTGGTTAATAAATCTCCAAAACTAAAAGTTTTGTAATTCTCCAACAGTGTCGCTGATCCTATCTGTTTTACTGGACACACAACAAATGAAGGCGCGTGGCCACCCATCCTCACCAGACTATGAATGGATACATTGTTCTACACACCCGTTGCAACTACCAGCCAGCTTAAACCAAACGATTCTCGACATATCTATAACCGGCTATATCCATTTTCGAACTCCATATCTGACTTCTTATTTCACTGCATTGTCATACTTCAATTAAAGCGGCCTTACGTTTAAATGAGTTATCGAACTGCGGATACCTGCGGCATCTTTATTGATGAGCCTGGTGTGACTTGGTACACAAAACGATTAGTTGTGATTGTATTCCTTGTCGTGACATTATGTCCATTTTTAGAGTTTTACATATTGTGATATTACTTTCGTATTCTCGTACTCTTGTTTTTCTCGACTACTTGCATATATTCACAGTGGCGGGAAGGACACAAAAACTATTGACGTTTGAGTCTTATGCTCCCCCTCCCACCTTTCAATTTATATCACTCTGGTCTGATAATCTCGAACCTTGATTCTGCTTCGCAGGTAGTCCACGAGCACGTCGGGGTAGATGCGCGTGCGTGATCCCCCGCTGCAGTGAAGGCATTTCCGCTCAAGTTTAACCACTATGTTATACCCAGTGATGTTTCCTAACCTTATGGAACCTTAAAAAGCGCCATCTATAAATAGACAGACCTAACCGACCGTTAAAGTTCAGATAAGCTCTTCCACAACATAGAATTGAAACACAGTTCAGAAACATAAATATTGCTGTGTGTGCGCAAGGTTGTTGGTCAGTGAATCTTCAAAGAGTGTTTCTTTAGACTAGTCTTCCTATCTAGGTTTCCACAACGGATGCAGGCGGTTCTCATCTCACTTCAAAGTAATGCCGTAAACAAATTGAGGCATCTGCCAATCGGATTCTGAGGTTCACCGTAACTTCTAACACCGATGTTTTCACCGTTAAGAAAAGGCCTCCAATGGCACGAGAATTCGTTATGAATCACTATAATGGTCTTACTCGTTATCTTCATATTCACCATAACTGAAGACTCTCCGAACTCCCCAAAGGGACTTGACACGGAAAAGATGTGTTATAGACCATGAGAAACAAATAATACTGATTGGTTATGGTACCATGACAGGTATGATTAATTTTTATAGAAATCGAAAGAAACACTACGGTATGTCCAACTCCAAACCTTTCATAACGACAAACCTTTCAGGGAACTTCCCTGTAGGCACGTATTAGTGGCAGTACTAGCCAGTGAAAACAGCCATCTGTTATTCATCACTAATGTGCTGATAGAAGTTCATTGTTTCACCAACACTGACGCAGAAGTAAGCGTTCCTCTCATGAATGCCAATGGCCGACTACAAGATCCGGTCTTCAACTTGTAAATGGCATCCGAAAAACCGATTGCTTCATGTGGTAAGGGATATGTTTATCGTAAAGTTGATTTATGTGAACCTATTCATTAAAGTTATGTTGTGACAGACATTTCTGTGGCAATCATTTGTATACACCTGCCACAACTCTATGATCTGCGCATGGACCCAAATAAATGTACGCTAGTGTATGTTTGTGGAACTGAATTTCGTAGTTGTAGGTCATGCCCGATTGCGGTTAGACGTATAATACACACTTACTTTCAACGGACACTCGACAAAAGCCACGAACTTTACAAAACTCGACAAAAACTATTGTGCGTAAACAGCAATCACACACACACACACAGCAATCACATACAAGCGACGCCTCAAAGCAATCACACACACCACATCCTGATTATAGTACCAACTGGATTTGTCAAAACGTCAACTGGCAACCGAGAACCTTTGGCTGGCTAAAGTTGAATTCGAGCACATGATAGACTCGGAAATTATTCAGTCATCAAACAGCCTATGAGCATCTTCTGTGCACATAGTCCCTAAAGACGACTTCAGTAATTAGCGTCTAACCGGTAGTTTTCGGCAACTTAATATGAAGATCACCCCTGATTGTTACTCTTTGCCGCACACCCACAATCTGACAGCTGCCTTGAAAGCTTGGGGCAAGTAGGATGATTAGTTAAGAGTTGATCTCAAACATCTAAATATATGTCGAAACAGTAGAGCTCAAGTACCCATTCACGTCCTTATTTTGTATAGGAACTACGCTTTCTATTATCTTACATTTTGTGTTGAAAGGCCTTGTGTGTTTGGACAGATAACCTCGCTATCCACTGTGTGCCAACCACGAGCTAAAATAAAGACCTGTTCGCTACTAGTCTGGCTTCTTCTACAAAACAGAACGACGGTTCCCTACAGTCGCGAAAATGGTGAGCTTTGTGTTGAACACAAATTTAATTTCATCTGACTTTTAAGATTACTTTTTTTACTTAGTCATGAAAGTAGACCTTCGGATTATCCATCACTAAAATTCCGCACATATGTTTACACGTAGTTTTTATCGCAAGCTATTCATGTTGTAGTCATTATTTTGCCCAGTTCTTATTATATTATTTGTTTACTTCTTAAAAAGATGTGAAATTCTAGTCAACACCAAAAAACGACGTTTGACACTGAAAGGAACATTGAATTTCACAAGGGGTAAAGAAAATCACTTCAGATCTCTAAATTTGATATAAACTCCGACAACAATGACGGCGAAATTCCAGGATACATGCACAAGCTGTTTATCCCCAAACAATCAGCCGAGTAATAGGGGTAAAAACGACATATCAAAAGGGGTGAGTCACAAACAAACGAAGAACCTTCAACTTGGGTGAGTGATATGAGCAGGTTTTCCCTGCCGAATTACCATTTCCTTAAATTTCACCACTAATATTATACTATGTGAAAGTTGGGTAGAGACATCAGATAAATTCTTTACGACCACTTATTATAAACCCAAACAATGAATCTTTTCAATAACGACAAGTTCCGAAAGCATTCCAAACGATCTTAATATTTTTCTGAATAATTTATTGTGATTTTGTACTTCTTAACTTATATATATATCACCTAGACTAGCCGTTACCATTTAATACTACTAGTAATGATAATTTATTTTCAAATAACAGTTTGTTACATGAGTGTGGTGTTTGAATGGACTAATGATATCTTTGTAGTTGTTGAATGCTCGATTTCGAATTCCAAATACAATACATTCGCTTGTGCCTGTGTCTTACGTCTTAATTCAATTGCGTTATTTCTGGGATTCCTAGTTCATAATACAATTCAAATAATTCAAAACATTATATTGGCGTCGCGATAGAGCCTGCAATGGAAAAGTTAGATATTCATTCAACTCCTGAAGCTTTTGAGGATTACTTGGAAAGGTTCGAAATCTGGAGCATGACCAAAAAAGATGTTAGAGGTGATAAAATTGTGGCACATTTTCTGACATTCATTGGGAGAGAAGAGTATAGCTCATCTAAAACTTTGGCATATCCAGAAAAACCTATCTCACTCCCTTATGCAACTCTTAAAGAGCTATTATTAAGTCATGTAAAATGCACCAGATTTGAATGCCGTGAAAGGGCGAAGTTTCATAAGACGGTTCGTCAAAATGACCAAAAGGCTCGGGAATTCATCCTTGAATTACAGAAACAAGCTTCCAAGTGTAATTTCGGTGATCAACTCCATGTGCAACTGAGAGATCGATTAATTGCAGGAATTAACATACCGAGTTTGGAAAGAGAGCTGTTAAAAATGCCAAACTGTTCCTTTCAAGATGCTAGAACTGCGTGTATTAACTACGAAGCAGTCAATGAAATTGATATCCAGTCGATGAAGATTTCTAATACTTTGCTTAGTCGTCGTGATGAACTACAGTCTCAGGGTCAATCAAACTTGCGTTCATTTAACAGTGATTCCTATTCTCGTGTAAATATGAAAGATGTTTCAACGAGGAATTACAAAGCAAATCACAAAGGTGAGATGAAGTTTGGTAAATGTTTATCATGTGGAAAGTTTCATGCTTGCAATTCATGTGTATTTCCTAATGCTAAATGTTTTAAATGTGGTAAGGTAGGACACATTCAGTCAGTATGCAAAGCTACTGTCCATTTTGCTCCAAGCTGTACTAAATCTTGTAATTTAAATTTAAATAATTCGGATGTTTCTAATGATCATTTATCTTTATCAACGATTTCAAAAGACAGTGCAGAGTCATATGGCAGTTCAGAGTTAAATGAAATCCAGAATTCTTGTGAGACAACAGTTCCTAATCAACCGATTTATCAGAATTCTCATGCTATTGTACCAGGTATGACTTTTCCTAATGATTCACATATTTCTAATGAAATTACTTGCAATTCTGAAGAAAGTATATTAAATGAACCTAATCATGATCGGAAACCTGATGTGGTTTGGATAGATGCTGATTTTTCTAACGATCCTACGCTCTGCAATGACAGTCCTAATGAACTTCATAAGAATATTCCAGAAGAATCAAATCCTGATGTCATATCATATATTACCTATCCTCATAATGCATTTGATCCTTGTGAAAAACCTGCTCAACGCGAAGCACGAGTACTAAGTGACCTCGAGTTTGATTACATTTCGGATGATTTCATATCAACTGTTTACCCTTATCACAAAAACAGTTCTAATGTTTACTCTAAACAATGTGAGAAATATGTTTTAAATGAAGCCACATTACTCATAACTTGTGGATATAAAGATCCAACATTATTTCGTGGGGGAGGATAGTGTTGAAAAATCTATGGTTCGAATTCTAGATATTAATGATTTCATTACAAAACCGACATGCTGGTTGTATACAATTCCAGGTGAGTCTGTTCCGATTTCGTTTGTTAATTCCAATACTAATGAGCACTTTCTAGATACTACGAAGTTTTTATCTTATACAATGTCGGACAGACTCAAAATGAACTTAACAAGAAGACGTACAGCCGATTACAAACACTTATACTTCTATTTAAGCTGTGGCGGATGTGGTGTTTGAATGGACTAATGATATCTTTGTAGTTGTTGAATGCTCGATTTCGAATTCCAAATACAATACATTCGCTTGTGCCTGTGTCTTACGTCTTAATTCAATTGCGTTATTTCTGGGATTCCTAGTTCATAATACAATTCAAATAATTCAAAACATTATATTGGCGTCGCGATAGAGCCTGCAATGGAAAAGTTAGATATTCATTCAACTCCTGAAGCTTTTGAGGATTACTTGGAAAGGTTCGAAATCTGGAGCATGACCAAAAAAGATGTTAGAGGTGATAAAATTGTGGCACATTTTCTGACATTCATTGGGAGAGAAGAGTATAGCTCATCTAAAACTTTGGCATATCCAGAAAAACCTATCTCACTCCCTTATGCAACTCTTAAAGAGCTATTATTAAGTCATGTAAAATGCACCAGATTTGAATGCCGTGAAAGGGCGAAGTTTCATAAGACGGTTCGTCAAAATGACCAAAAGGCTCGGGAATTCATCCTTGAATTACAGAAACAAGCTTCCAAGTGTAATTTCGGTGATCAACTCCATGTGCAACTGAGAGATCGATTAATTGCAGGAATTAACATACCGAGTTTGGAAAGAGAGCTGTTAAAAATGCCAAACTGTTCCTTTCAAGATGCTAGGACTGCGTGTATTAACTACGAAGCAGTCAATGAAATTGATATCCAGTCGATGAAGATTTCTAATACTTTGCTTAGTCGTCGTGATGAACTACAGTCTCAGGGTCAATCAAACTTGCGTTCATTTAACAGTGATTCCTATTCTCGTGTAAATATGAAAGATGTTTCAACGAGGAATTACAAAGCAAATCACAAAGGTGAGATGAAGTTTGGTAAATGTTTATCATGTGGAAAGTTTCATGCTTGCAATTCATGTGTATTTCCTAATGCTAAATGTTTTAAATGTGGTAAGGTAGGACACATTCAGTCAGTATGCAAAGCTACTGTCCATTTTGCTCCAAGCTGTACTAAATCTTGTAATTTAAATTTAAATAATTCGGATGTTTCTAATGATCATTTATCTTTATCAACGATTTCAAAAGACAGTGCAGAGTCATATGGCAGTTCAGAGTTAAATGAAATCCAGAATTCTTGTGAGACAACAGTTCCTAATCAACCGATTTATCAGAATTCTCATGCTATTGTACCAGGTATGACTTTTCCTAATGATTCACATATTTCTAATGAAATTACTTGCAATTCTGAAGAAAGTATATTAAATGAACCTAATCATGATCGGAAACCTGATGTGGTTTGGATAGATGCTGATTTTTCTAACGATCCTACGCTCTGCAATGACAGTCCTAATGAACTTCATAAGAATATTCCAGAAGAATCAAATCCTGATGTCATATCATATATTACCTATCCTCATAATGCATTTGATCCTTGTGAAAAACCTGCTCAACGCGAAGCACGAGTACTAAGTGACCTCGAGTTTGATTACATTTCGGATGATTTCATATCAACTGTTTACCCTTATCACAAAAACAGTTCTAATGTTTACTCTAAACAATGTGAGAAATATGTTTTAAATGAAGCCACATTACTCATAACTTGTGGATATAAAGATCCAACATTATTTCGTGGGGGAGGATAGTGTTGAAAAATCTATGGTTCGAATTCTAGATATTAATGATTTCATTACAAAACCGACATGCTGGTTGTATACAATTCCAGGTGAGTCTGTTCCGATTTCGTTTGTTAATTCCAATACTAATGAGCACTTTCTAGATACTACGAAGTTTTTATCTTATACAATGTCGGACAGACTCAAAATGAACTTAACAAGAAGACGTACAGCCGATTACAAACACTTATACTTCTATTTAAGCTGTGGCGGATGTGGTGTTTGAATGGACTAATGATATCTTTGTAGTTGTTGAATGCTCGATTTCGAATTCCAAATACAATACATTCGCTTGTGCCTGTGTCTTACGTCTTAATTCAATTGCGTTATTTCTGGGATTCCTAGTTCATAATACAATTCAAATAATTCAAAACATTATAATGAGGCATGCCAGTTTACAGGCAAGATCAAATTGTTACAAAAGATACAATTTTCACCGTAGTAAATTACTCAGTTGGGTTGATGTTTTGTAAGAAATGAATGTAGATGGATTAAGTAAGACCTATGTTGTCAATGTCACAGTTGACGCGCTTTACGAAGGTTGCGTTGCGACATGCAACCGACGGTCGTCAAGATGAGAGACTCCAGAAACCCCTCTGGAATATCTGAGGCTTTTATGATGGTGCACGGCGAAGTCACCCGTTCCATATCTGTTTCTGGTAGCATATCTCTGGTGGGCTGAAAGAGAATGTAAGAAAAAGAAAGGACGAGAGGAGAGCAGACAATATTCATGGAGGAATACTCAAGGTATGACTACCTAGTCTAATTCTCTTTTCGTATAAACGACTCCTAAAACCGTTTTTAGTATATGTTTAGTAGCCTTATGCGACCAATACCACCATCGTAAAGTGGTTGTTAGTCGAAGCATTTTAGGTCAAACAATGACTAAATACTTGTAATTCGTTCTCATTGTCATTTTTTACATGCTTATAAAGGTTATGCAACTCCGCCTGGAACCCCTCTGAGGACTACTACCGGTCCCAAGCCGGGATAGAGAAGGAGGGTTGGGTATGGGGTTAGCGACCTATCTCGTAGAAAACTAACTCGCAAAAAAACTCAATCATATAAACCAGTTTCACTTGCATCACCCAATTTTTTTGACCTTATTTTCAATTTCAGATGTTTCTGAACCAACGATCGTGACGGTGTTCTGTACCGTCGAAAATCTTAGACATATAAAACAGCACTAACTAACTTATTTTCTACGGCTAATCCTTAAATCAAAACCAAAAGTGGCTATCCATAAATGGTATCTTGCCATCGTTTTGTTACGATTTGACATTCACGTAATATGGTCGATTTAAGCAATTAAACTAAGATCTAAATCAGTCGATAACCTGACTGATAACTATCTACACAAATAGTATTGTTTTCCCACGGTTATTTTTATAATAAAACTCCACGCCATTATCATAGAAGTAGGTTGGGAGTTATACCATACGTGTTTAAAGCTTATGCTTTCTCCGGTAAGCACATTGTTTGCACTTCATCGATTTAAGAACGCTTAATTAACTAGAGACATCGTACAGTACATTATATGTAAGGTAGTGATTTCAAATTACTTACTTACTTACGCCTGTTACTCCTCGTGAAGGAGCATAGGCCGCCTACCAGCATTCTCCATCCAACCCTGTCCCGGGAAATCCTTTCCAGCTCCTTCCAGTTGTTATTTATCCTTTACATATCGGCTTCTATTATCCGACGTAATGTGTTCTTAGGCCTTCCTCTTTTCCGCTTACCTTCAGGATTCCAAGTTAGGGCTTGTCTTGTGATGCAGTTTGACGATTTTCGTAATGAATGTCCTATCCATTTCCATCGTCTTTTCCTAATTTCTTCTTCAGCTGGAAGCTGATTTGTTCTCTCCCACAAAAGTCTGTTACGTCTTTCCTCATATCTGAGTAAGTCACAGTCAGCGAACGTAGTATGTATGTTATTTTCGTAAACGAAAATATCGCCCTATGTGCACTCGAACGACAGCCTACCCGAGTGCTAGACCACGTCCTTCACCAATAAACTGCAGTGCTAAATAAATCCCCGAAATCAATGGCTCTGTAAGTAGTCGACATTTCATGCTGACCGCATTAGTTTTAGTGAACTCGGTCATGCATCCACACTAGATCACAAGTGCGTACGTCGTGTTTCACTTCTCCTACAAACGCTAGCGTGGTCGGATTACTCATTCCTATATATATATATCGATAGCCTATCTAATACATCTAGGAACCTCTTCGTTCCTGATTACCTATTTGACTTGGTCGGCACGTTTCGATTGTAGATAATGTTACTGAATAAAACGTTGTCAAACCCCGAATACTCGTTGCATTTTTAGTGGTAAGCCCGACGTAATCTCATACATTTATTCATCAACAGTGAGTCTGTTCCTTTTTGAAACACTATGTATCATTTTTTACTTTAATTTATATATCTTGTGATGTTTTCTCTTGATTGTGGGTTTTTTCGTTCATTGCTGAACACTTTGTTCCAAAAACGGTCCCAAAAAAGTACGAACAACCTACAGTCATCAAGAATCGCACTCTTCGTTTGCAAAAGGGCACCATTATTATTATTATTATTCACAAACATCTTATGGGTACATAAGTGTTGTAAAGAAATCATTGAGGGTTTCTTCAGAAATGCAACAATACACAAGTTTTATTAATGTTAGTATTATATTTGCCATATTTGAAAAAGAGAGTCAAAGAAAAAGGAAAAGATAATAATGACAATACAATAATGATAAATCATGTTCGGAATAATTGAAACGAACATTGAGTTGACTTTAAAGAAGGAAAGGGAGAAAACAAAAGAGACGCGTTATACGTAAATAGTTTAATAGGCGTGTTTGTGTGTGCATCGCCGAATGGGTAACAAAAATAAAACGATACAAAATAAATAAAACAAAAAATAACTAAAAAATAACTCAATAATGCAGTAAGATATGACTGTAGAATGAGTGTTTGTGCAGTCATAGTGTGGAGTGATGCTATGGAAGTCTCAATTAATTGCAAAGGATAGCCAAGTATTAGTATTGTAAGATCCGTTTTGAATGTTTGGTGTGTATGAAAATCCCTCCATTTACACACTTGCACTTAATTCCTATCGATTTCCTTAGTTGTACATTGTTTGTCTTTTTATTACATTTGAATTGTTAATATTTGTATTTTATTGTAGTTTTTATTTTTTACGCCTTCACTAAGTTCCTCTGTTTCTTCCCGAACTCCATCTGTGTTGTTTTATTTGACACTTGTTCTTGACGACAGCCATATTGATTTTCTCCTCCTTTTGTGCGTGCTCTATCCAGTCCCGATCGAAGCTGCTACCTTGACGCGGTGACCGGGCTTGCCTATCGTGATGACCCAACCGAGCTATATTGGCTGGAACATATGTTCCTGCAGGTTCTACCATGCCAGGCAGGTCGATTGGCGAACGGTAAGACTAAAAGCAGCAACTCAAGGTCTGAGGGCGAAGTCGTACTGCTGACTGTAGAGAGGTGTGACAGCAGTAAGGTGTTTCCCTCGGACAACCAGCATGACAGCGATGCTGCCTTCCCACAAGGAGGGGTGGGGTTAGAAAAGGTCGACCCTAAAAATGCACACCTCACCTTACCTCACGGATTTCCGTCTCCGGCGGTAAGGCCCCTTGAAGAACGGAGCTAACACGTCAAAAACCTTCCACAAAAAGGCCGTGCGCGACCGGCCTCAAGCAGTTGTCCCTTGGGCTCTGCGGTCACGCTCCCAGGTCGTCAAGACCAACACTAATCCAATTTCCTTTTCAGGTTCCTCAAGAAATACCCTTCCACGGTGTGGGCAGCCGGGAAGTGACATCAGCCCTCATACCCGTAACAGCACAAGAGACCAAGGTGGTCACATTCAAATCCTTCCTACACCTCCTAATACTTCTCTTATCCTCCCGACTAACCCTCCTCACGTCTTTTTATCACCTCGCACCGCTAGGGCAAACGATTCGAGTACGTGGAACGCCATTCCTGGTCTCCTGAAACCACGCTCTAAACTACACGTAGGAGCTTTTAACGTACGAACACTTTGCCAAATAGGACAGCAGGCTTCCTTAGCTAAAACTTTAGAATCTCGCGCCATCGATGTGTGCTGCGTCTCCGAAACGCGCATACAGGATCCAAGTAGCGTCATTCATTTGACCTCACCATGCCAAAATAAAGAACCGACTCGATTTACGCTTCGTGTATCTGGAAGCCCTGATTCTGCTTCCCGTGGCCTCGCCGGCGTAGGTATAGCATTGAGTCCTAGGGCAGAACTAGCTCTCTTAGAGTGGATCCCAATAGACAGTCGTTTGTGCGCTGTCCGACTGAACGGAACAGTAAGAATCCGGAAAGATAGGGACACTCGTCGTTGCCTCTTCGTCGTCTCTGCCTATTCTCCCACTGACTGCAGCTCAGATGATGTAAAAGATGAGTTTTACAGAAAGCTTTCGGACCTTCTCCGAAAAGCTAGGCGCTCGGATGTAGTAATAGTGGCCGGTGACTTTAATGCTCAAGTAGGCAAACTAAGTGATAAGGAAAGACACCTAGGTGGATCTTATGGTGTCGTGGCTCAAAGAACAGATAATGGCGACCGTCTGTTGCAGCTATGCTCAGATAACCGCCTGTTCCTTGCAAATACTAACTTTAAGCATAAGGAAAAACATCTTTTAACATGGCGACCCCCTAATTCGTCCCAACGTTGGACCCAACTGGATCACATCGCTATCAGCCACCGATGGAGGGGCTCGATAGAAGACTGTCGCTCATTCTGGAGCACATGCCTAGATTCAGATCATGCTCTAGTGCGAGCGCGTATTTGCTTGCGTCTTACTGGACGTAGGAAAGACCCTGCAAGGAAACCTCTTAGGGCCCTACTTAATGATAGTCAAGCTAAGAGTATATTTCAGGAACAACTAGGAAAACAGTTAGGCAGCCATGTATGTGATGCCCACCCCGATGCAGCATGGAATGATATCCGAAAAGCTGTGGAAACAGCAGTGATATCTGCTAGTAAGGTAAACCAGAAGGTTAGGGAGCAACACTGGATCTCAGCAGCATCTATCTCACTGATAGATGCTCGGAAACACATTCCACCTGGCTCTGAACATAATGAAGAGCGGAGTCAGCTTAAGCGCAAGCTGACAAGAAGTCTACGCAATGATCGCGAACAGTGGTGGGTAGCGAAAGCAAGAGAGATGGAAAAGGCAGCGGCAATAGGTAATAGCAGACAATTGTTCAGACTCGTTAAGGAAACCGGAATTAGGAACCCGACCGTTAGCGAAACAATCTCAGAGAAAGATGGACATATTATTCATTCTCAATCCAGGAGATTGGATCGATGGGCAGAACACTTTAGGGATCAGTTCAACTGGCCTTCAGCCACACTTCGGTTTCCCACGATCTCCAGTCAACCTGAATGGCAAGTTAATGTAGGTCCTCCGTCCCTTTACGAAGTTGAAAAAGCCATAGGAAATCTGAAACGAGGGAGAGCAGCAGGCCCTGACAGGTTTACTCCTGAGATTTTTAAGGATGGTGGTCCAGTATTAGCAATGAGATTAACTGAGGTCTTAGGTAGAATTTGGGAACTGGACGTAATCCCATCTGACTGGTCTCAATCACTGATTGTGCCAGTTTTTAAGAAAGGACAAAAGTCCTCTTGTGACAATCACAGAGGAATCAGTTTGACTAATATAGTGTCTAAAATATTAGCTTCAATAATACTTCGACGCCTAACTAAAGCTCGTGAAGAGCAGACTAGAGAAAACCAGGCTGGTTTTCGACCTGGACGTGGTTGTATAGATCAGATATTCACACTACGTCAGGTTCTAGAACACAGACACACATTCAGACGCCCCACAATGGTAGTATTTCTCGACCTTAAGGCGGCATTCGACTCGATTGATCGTGAGGTTCTATGGCAGTGTTTGTCACTGAAAGGAGTACCAAAGAAGTACATTAACCTTATAAAGGCTCTCTACTCGAACACAACTGGTCGAGTGAGAGCTTATGGCGAACTGTCATCAGAATTGATCACCTCAAGTGGTGTTCGTCAGGGCTGTCCACTCTCCCCATTCTTGTTCAACTTTGTGGTCGACGTACTTTTAGAGATAACACTCTCCTCATCTAAATTTACAGGGGTTGAACTTCTACCAGGAGGTTCACTTGTTGACTTAGAATATGCTGATGACATAGTTTTATTTGGTGAAGACACTGACAAAATGCAGAGTCTTCTGACCACTCTAAGCAACAATGCAAGCATGTTCGGGATGCGATTCTCTCCCTCGAAATGCAAAATGTTGCTTCAGGATTGGGTTACATCGACACCCGAACTAGTGATAGGGAGTGAAGTAGTTGAGTGTGTCGACCGCTTCACTTATCTTGGAAGTCTCATCAGCCCTTGTGGTTTAGTGTGTGACGAAATCTCAGCACGGATACAGAAGGCTCGACTAGCTTTTGCCAACTTGCGTCATTTATGGCGTAGGCGAGATATCCGTCTATCAACCAAAGGACGTGTTTACTGCGCAGCAGTTCGTTCCGTCCTACTTTATGGCAGTGAAACATGGCCGGTAAGAGTAGAGGATATCCGTAGGTTACTAGTATTTGATCATAGGTGTCTTCGAAACATTGCTCATATATCATGGGACCATCGAGTAAGTAACACAGTTGTTAGGAAACGGGTACTAGGTAAGGATGGCAAATCAATTGATGACGTAGTGAAACTTCATCAGTTGAGATGGCTGGGACACGTGTTACGTATGCCCAACGACCGACTGCCTCGACGTGCTATGTTCAGTGGTATAGGAGTAGGTTGGAAGAAAGCTAGGGGCGGCCAAACCAAAACATGGCACAAGTCCATGAAGTCACTGACAAGTGAACTGAGTCATGTTGGTAGGTGTAGACTACCTGGTTGGGGACCGCGAGATGACAGCAACCGATGGTTAGAGACCCTGAATGACATGGCTCAAAATCGTTTGCAATGGCGCAGGTGCATCCACTCTCTGTGTTCTCCCAAATTCTAATCTTCTGAATTCTTCATGTCCCTTTTTTTCCTCTTTCCAAATTTCTTTCACTGGATTATACTCTTTAAATAACATCTCCAAACCCTAATCTTCCCGATTACTGCTTATACTCTTATTACCTCTACCACGACGGGATTTGAATCGACAAGTGCATCTCTGTGCTAATGTGGTGTGGCAACTCGAACTGATGTACGTACGTACGAAGTTCTACGTTGTTACTGACTGACTGACTGCTCTATCCAGTCAGGATAGAATAGCGTTCATTTGTTGTGACTGGTAAATTTTCCCGCATCTTTTATCAACTTCTATATTTATTGTAATTTAGATTTGATTGATTGAACAAATATTGGTTGAATAGCCGGGTGGTAATATTTGTTTAGGCAACGATCTACATTTAAATTTATGATGAATTATAGAACCGTCATTTACCCGATTACTTGTTTTGATTTTGACAGGCAAGGGCGCGTGTCTAACCTACCAGAACGGCTATTCTTCAGTCCAAACCATAGTTTGGATTCTACAAGTATATATAAGTCATATATACACAGTGAAGGTATAAAAAGTATGAGAAGTTAATTTAAGTGTGATGCAGGTTATTGTGTTAATTACAAGCTCCTGAATCCTAAGAAAAGTATTTATTTAGGAGGAAGAAAGTGAGAGAGAAAAGAAATGAACACCTAGTGAAAGGCTTTATCATGATAATAAGAGTGTAATGAAAATCGACCTCTGAAGGAAACCACAATTTTTTTTCAGTTTTTAGTGCATTCGGGTGAATACATGTAAATTTATGTAATAGAATAGAGTAAAACGTGATATCCGTATAAACATTTGTGCAATAATAATTTAGAATGATGCTATGAAAGTCACAACTAATTGCAAAGGATAATCAAATATAAGTTTCTATGTGTTATATATATATGGTGAAGATTGCGGTGGATCCCAGCAAAAGAGCATATTCAAGATATATCAATACGCAAAGTTATTAATAACATACCAAAAGAGTTAACGGTAAAACCTTAGGTCTATGTGCAAAATCAAAAGTTAACAAATTACAGTTATAATACAAGTGGTATATTAAACAACAAGATAATAACAGTTATCATGACATGGATGTTACTTGTAAGCCTCCCTCTTAGATAACAACCAAAAATGAGTTCGCTCGATTAACGAAGATACCTTTGCACGTGGTGGCACCAACGGCGTAATGAGAAAGATTGAATCCAGTGGGATTATTTAATAATAATTCGTGCCAAAGTTAAGCGTAGTGTAACAAGGCCTAAAAGGACTTCATAACACTATTATAGTCTTCAATCAAAGGCCGTGGCCAATGAAGCAGAAGAACAGACGGCGTAGATAGCTTTTTATATTTTTTTAATCAACGCTTTAGTATATTCGGATATAAGTCCAAACAATTAAAATACTTTCTTAACAAGTGACAAGGGAAAACAATAGACATTGAATAAAAATGTGGTATTATATAAAGTGTGACAAATTAGAGAAAAAATGCGGTTTTTATTTTGTCGTTACAAAAATCACCATAAGATAAAATAAGTCTGAGAAGTTGATTTATCTAAGTGTAACATAAGATAATTTGTTTTTAATTATATTCTTTGGATGTTCAGGACGAAAAGAAGAGACGAAAAGGATGTCTAATGTGTTGAGAAATCAATCATGATGATAATGGCAGTATGAATTATAAATATGAACATAAGCAGACTTCATATACCAAGATGAATAGGAAGGAAACGAAATACAATAAACGAGAAAGGTTTCAAAGGTTACATTCTGCTTTTCAGTCAATTAGATGACGGATCTTGTTTAATAGAAATGATTGTTAAACATATTGATATCCAGTAGGTGAAACAATCCACTTTTCTGAAAGAAAACTACCAAGGAGACTTCTGAACCTGGTTATAGTTCCACTTCAACGGGTGTTCACTGGCAGTCTGTTCCGTATGGTTGGGTGGCGAATAACGAGAAAAAAGTTTATGTAAGTTCTCTGAATCACTAGAATGGTTTCATTACTGCGTAGTTTGTGGTATGATACCACAGAGTACGGAGGAATGGATGCCGAATAATATGAAATATCGTTTATAAGCCGGTAGATAAGGACAAACTTTAGTTTGATACACTTGATCCAGATAGGTTCTGACTGTAATTGTTGTCGGAATACCCAAAAACAGCTTTGGTGAACCTTCTTTGAACACCTTCACTTTCAATCAGGTCATTATGCTTGCAGTTACTGTAAACTAAAATACTATATTCAAGAATGGGTAAGATACATTTTCTGTATAATAATAATCTCGATTCGACATTATTGAAGTTTATCATTGTGAATTCAATGGGCTTTCTGGGTTTGGATACTTGAGATGCAATGTGCTCGGAAAAGTTCAAATTATCGCCATATTTCAAACCTAAGTCACGAACAGTTTTGAGAAGTTTCAGCGTATGTTTGTGTATATCCAGATTTAGGTCAAGGCAGCGGCCAATATGAGTAAATCCACCTTTTTGAACATTAAGTGGTGGATTCTACGAAACAGTCTATTCATACAAAACTTCTTATTTCTTCTTGGATTATCGCTGAAATATGGTTTTATTTGGTGGGAGGAGAGGACGAATAAACCACTGTTAGGTCATCGGCAAAAAGGAAAGGCGTGTTGGATTATGATATACTATGATGTTAGTACCGCCCTAATAACAGACTTAGTCCCTGAATTCTAGATTTGTTATGATGTAACTGCCTGATCTATAAGATCTTACATGGATGTCACATTATTATTTACACCAACTCATGGCGTTGTAAAAATCATCAGTGTATGAAAAACACGCTTAGGCTAGAGATAGAACAATATATTCATTGTGAATAAGAGGTGTGTGTTAACACTCAATAATGACCGCGCCTGCAAGGCCGAGCCATGCCAACTCATGGATTTGAACTAATTCAATTCATTCATTGTTCCCACCTTCTCAATCGTTGGGTTGAACATCTATTTTCCTAAGTGTCTCGTGTTCAGCTTTGAGGATTGTGTGGTTAGGGCCAAATGCCATTGCAGGCTCACGATAATGAAAGAGGGAACACGCATCATTGAATAAAAGAAGAAAGAATGATGGACAAATCACACTTCCATGCTTAACCCCTCTGGTTACATTTCATAGGTTTAGAGTAGCAAGGTCCAAAGCGGACGATTTGGCTACGTTCTGATAAAAAAGATTTGAGCCAAGATGAGAGGGGATTTAGTATGCCAAATGAAGAACGTTTTAAAAGAGGAATTTTGTGTGGGGCATTGTCGAAAGCCTTGCTGAAATTGATGTACAGAATTATCACTGACTGGCCAGCATCTCTTCACTGGGTAATTTTACCAAAAGAGTGCAGGTGCAATGTGAAGCATGAGCGTCTAGTCATTAACCCATGTTGGGATGGGCTAATCAGGCTAGCCGAAAGTAAAGATGATAATAGCTGTATGTCGATGATTTTTCCATGATTTTTGGTAGCACAGGCGTCAAATTAATGGCATCCAATTCGCTTGCGTAATTTCTTCGTAACCATGGTGTTATGAGAGATTTTAGATAGATCCTAGCCAGTTTACGACCGCAAACCAACCAAAAGACTGCACGTAAAATGGATAAAAACAGGTGGTACAAAAGGTTAGGAAATGCTAAAACTAGACTTGACGTTGAAAAGTGTTAAGAAGCGAACAGCAGGCTGATGCAAAACCACAGTCAACTATTAACTTAGGTAAAACTCAAAGAAAAAAGTAATCTACCAAAAATGAATCTCAAGAAATATTCTTTGGGTCGGAAATGATACTGTTGTTGCGTAAGAACACAGCAAAAGATAGAGACGCAAACCATTTTCAGTTCGTAAAGCTTTCGTTTAACATCACTAGACTTTATGCATTTCTTCCAGAATGTCGAATAAACTACCGTTTTCCTCCTAACTGACCTCATTTTTTTTCCAAACTGAAAGCGCACAAGGTCGTGTGAAGGAGAGCGCGATCCAGTTTGTAGGCCAAGCACTTTTATTCGTTGTATCTCAGTCTTCCGGATCGTGTCAAACTTTCTTTCAGGATTTTGGCCAATTTATCTGTATGCTAGGATATGAGTTCACAGAAAGGTAACACTCAGCGCACACGACCTCAGAAACATAAGAATACTAAGGCTTTTAAAAACAACTTGCATGATACGTCTAAAGAAATCAAACGTCTCAACAATCTGACGTTCGACTTTTTGTGTCCTAGATGTACAGGTGTTGTGCAGTGGAGAGTCAAATACAAAAAGTATCATCAATTAGCAAACCCTAGAGTTTGGTAAGTTGGCTAACATTTTTATATATGAACGGTATATCGTTGCCTGATAACGCTGTTTATCAGAAGAAAAACTTCCAAAAAACCATCCTTTATATCATGTCTCAAATAACCCGTTAAGTTACCCCGTTCATTATTGGGTATCAGGAAATGTTTTGTAATTCGTATTTGTAAATATGTTTACATGTTAACCGATTTTTGAAATTGTAACTTCAAAAATCGTTTACCTTATGATAAAAATACAAATATTATTTATCATTTACCTCAGTTATTTATTCTCATTCATATCCTCGTATTCTAAGGTTCACCGTCAAGGTTCATTTATTACGTACAATTATTTCTTCTGAGTCTAAATACTTACTCTGCAGGTACTGATTTGCTTTTCGTATTTTTATCTTAAATCTGGGAAGAGTATTTTTCTCTTTGTTGCAAAGGCTTTTCTACAGAACTTTATTCAGTCAACTGTTAAAAACGTGTTCATCAGATAAGGTGTATCTGATAAAATTAGAACAGCTCAAAGCTAAGAAAGCTCATGACTCATTCAGATAGAATATCATTAATCAAAGTACGATGAAGTTTACATGTTACATACTATCTTGTTTAAATGGTTCTCCAAATTCATCAAATGGAAAAACTAAGTAGGTACAGTTTAATTATAAATAATTGGTTGCTTCGGTTTTTTAGTGGATTGATATCTAGTTGTAGTGTGAAAGTTTTGTATATAGTAGTAAAGTCAGTTATTTTCCCTAACTAGTTTTATTTTAAGTTTTGATGTACTCTATGCAGTTAGGTTCTCTCATATAAAATGGGATCTTTTGAGGCGTTATTTGGAATAGTTGGTGGTTCTTCAGATGAAAAATGCAGTTTTCAGTTACTTTCTGGTAAATCTGACTACTTTCATAGTAGCAACTTACTAAGTGCGTCCCTCAAAACAGCATTCTTTTAGGTCACTAACCTGACAAGACTCGTCAGGATATTTGAGGCACTGTCGATAAACCTATGAGTCAGGAGTTTCCGAAAAATCATGCTGTCTTGAGAAGTGTATAGTGATGGTTTATAAAGAGAAATTTGAGAATTTATGAAAAAAGCTATTCAGAAAATTTACTGTGATTAATAGTGTGGAGTTTGGTTTGACAATAAATTGTTTTGCACTGGTATAAGGCTTCATGAACAATAAAAGCAGATGGTGCCCTCAGATAAAAATATGGATATAGGTAAGTGCCTGTAACTAAGCTTATTTCTTAGCAGGGGATTTATTAATACACCGATAACCCAGATATGAAACCTGTCAACATTTCTAGTGTTCCGTGCCTGTTGACCTCAGGTATACCAATAGTAGAAGACTAAGCGCATATGTATCGTATGTTTTGCATTTCGTATCCGTACGACTAAAGGGAATACGTGGATCCAAAGATCATGTTATCTATAATTGTGAGGAACCAAAGGAGAATACCCTAAAACTACCCCTGTTTGTGGGCATCGACAACAATATCAGCTACCTCATTTGATGAAAACTCATAATTTCTTGAACCAATTTACCCATTTATTGAATGTTCTACCTGACTCGGTGAATTATTAATAAACTAGCATTTTTTCTAGAGCATGTGCAATACATTTCTGAATGCATTCGAGTCCTTTGCCTCAGTTGTTTAACACCAGTTAGGTGATATGCAGGGAGCTGTTTTACTATTTGATACAATGACAGAAATCTTATCTACTTTGCAAATAAACTAAGTAATTGTGCCAAGATTTTGTCAGCAGGCGAATCACTGAAATTTATGTGATTGAAATATAAATGGACTCTTATTTCCGATTCGCTACTGTTTTTGAATTGGACACTGACGATTGCCGAGAAATGCATACCAGTCATTTTTTGAGCTGCTACACAAGATGGGCGGTTCATTGATTACAACATGGCTTTCGACTTTCAGGCTGGAAAGAAAATTCTAATCCTCTTATTTTGGTTCAGATAGTCGAATAGAATCACTGGCCCCTAAGCAAAGGATACAACTTGAAGTAAAGGCCATAAAACTACATACTTAGTTACGCAATTACTCGCTGTATTTACCGTCTTCCTCAGTCTAAACCACCTTGTACATTCTAGGTTGGTAAAATAATATTTTGGCAATCGGTCAATTCATGATGATTGTGTTACTTTTGGGAGCGTTTCCACAAAACAATGATAGAAATAAGAGAACGAATTAGTTCTAACGAGAGTTAATCAATGTTACTTTATGTGATGGTATAGATTTTTGATGTGAATGATTATAAAATTAAATTTTAACTACACCAAAACTAACTTCGCCAAACTTCACTGTTTGAAACCTATTGTTTGGATTGTTAATAGTCTTATTGTTGTTTTCAATAATGTAATTGCTTGATTGAATAACTGAAGGAAGCCGTCTTTATTCAGCAAAAATTGGGAATTAGTTTCACTGTATCGTTATTTCATTTCTATCCTGATAGTGTGAAGTGTAACGGGAAGACTGTAAAGCAAGCCTACCATACAATCTGTACAGATTGTTCAAGTGCTTTGAAAATCTGCTCTAAGTGTGGAAAATCGGATGGATCGATTACCTTCGGGTAAGTATTTCCCTTAATTAAGCATAGTATTTATGATCACTGGTGGTTGAAAGTGATATGAATGTCCTCTGTAAGGAACAGTTCACCGAAATAATACTCATTACGGTTAACAAATCCTCCTTACAGCGATAAGCATAAGTATCAAAAATAGTGATAAAAATTAGAAATAACACTGATTGCTGAACACACTCAGCATCTTTAAAGTATTCATTTACCATGATCATTTGCATGGGCCCTAATGTACTTGTATCTTGTTTTAAAAGACATGCAAAGAAAAGGTTTTTGACTATACTGAATAACTTATAATTGATACAAAAATGATAGGTAAATTCCAATTGTCTGCATACAACCATTTTAGTTTGAAGGCTCAAAAATAACCTCAATAGCACCATCCAAGGTCACTAGTGACACGGCAGTTGCTTTTAAAATTCCGGGAAAGTACAGGAAAAGATTGCAGAAGTACACAAGTAATTTATAGGAATTGATAAATCTCGAAATTTAGTACTCACCAGTGCCTCTTGACAAAATAACTTAAGTACGGAGTTTTTCTTAATGTCAGCAAAGTATAAGAAGACTAGGAAAAATAATAAATAAAGCTAACAATAGTAAATGTAAGTCTTTATAAGAGAGTCGTCTGGCTCTAGGACCTCTGTCTCTTTTGTATCCAGGTCTCGAATACATTTTGAAAGTTAAGGGGGTCGACAGTCAGAATATTAAGGAGAAGCTATTATTTCATGTTTGCTGGAAACGTATTAATTTCAAAGCAATCATAACAGGAAGAACTTCGTACATACAATAAAATCATACACGCATTTTACATGTGCTTTTAGTGAGAGGTGCCAAGTCATGTTATACAGAACTTTTTAACTGTTACTGATAATAATTTGATAATTTCATATTGTTTTGCTTGCTCAGTGTACGGACTTGAATCGATGTGTCTGGTTGTACGTTGCTTATGATGGACTGGCTTACAGAACTTGATTTTTCATCGCAGCAAGCTTGTTTGACAAGGTCTTAGAACAGGAGCAGAAGTGTAGTCTAGAAAAGTGCATCGAACACACCTTCAAAACTAAGCAATAAATTGTTATGTAAGACAGATTCAGCGTTATAACTATTTTTCGCACGTTGTTTTAGTTACTGTTGATATTAGTGTAAATTCGATGTTTGTGTCAGGAGACAATGTCTTCGATGTTGACAATACTTTAGTTATTTCGTATATGTGGCATAACATTCCTTAAGAGAGATTTATTAAAAATTACTGAGCTGTTGGTATAACCAATCAGCAAGGAACGTCAATTACAATACGGCATAATCTGCAATAGGTAACTTATCCCTTTCCCTTTTTTAGTGCTACAGAAAATCAAGAAGATATTAACCAACAATTTATTGATGCTTTGAAAAATGTTCGTGAGAGAGAACGCCGTAAGTTATTTTTTAGATGTACCAGGACGTTCTTATTTGAGCGTTGGGTTTTATATATGCTGTTCGTTATTAAATTCTTGAGAAAACGGTAATCGTAACAAAGCTTCCCAGTTGTTCATACAAATAGGAAAACTGGAGCTAAAAAATACCTATCACTATCGTATTACATTCCAGTCACTTTTTTAGTTTCCTACAACCTGCTTTTGGACCATGTGTTTTATTTAGAATAAAGTACAAGTAACAGATATTTATTCTCTCGAACGGAAAAAAGTCGTTCCGGTGATTTTTGCGAACGATATACAATATCTCTGCACTATATTCTCAAGAGTATCTAGACACGTGAATAGTCACTAGAACCATTTCCAAACAGCCGGAACGGAACATCGAAATAGGCTCCCAACTCTTATTGAAATCCGAAAAGCTATAGCTAGTCTGAGACAAGAAAGAGCAGCTGGTCCAGATGAATTATCTCCAAAAGTCTTTAAGCATGGTGGTACAGTTTAAGCGATTAGGTTGACTAGTATTCCAGTTAAAATCTGGGAACTGGACGTAATCCCTTCCAACTGGTTGCAATCACTGATCGTCCTAATCAAAATCATCCTGTGATAACCATAGAGGGATTAGCTTGACTAATATGGCATCTAAAATACTGGCCTCAATAATTATCGGACGTTTAACAAAGACTCATGAACTGTAAATACGCGAAAACCAGGTTGGCTTCAGACTTGGTAGTGGCTGCATCGACTACATATTCACTATTCGTCCGACAGTGATGGTTTTTCTTGACTTAGAAGCAGCGTTTGACTCTGTTGGCCGGAAGATTCTATGGCAGTCTGTCATTGGAAGACATACCTCAGAAGTAGTACATAAACCTCGTGAAGGCTCTTTACTCGAACACTACCAGTCGAGTCAGTGCTTACGGCGAAGTGTGTCATCTAATTTCGCAACCTCCATTTTCGGTCACTTTCATCAAAGACCTACTGCTGGAAATAACGTTGTCGTCGACTGAATTTTCGGGAATTGATCTCCTACCAGAAGGTCCACTTATTGACTTAGGATACGCAGATGATGTAGTCCTGTTTGGTGAATACGCTGATAAAATGCAGAACCTTTTGATAGCATTAGGAAACAATGTCAGGGTGTTTGGGGTGCGTTTCTCCTCTTCTAAATGCAAATTCTTGCTTCAGGACTGGCCTGTGTCAACACCTGAACTAAGGATAGGGAGTGAAGTAGTCGAATGCGTCGACAACTTCACTTATCTTGGAACTTTGATCAACCCTAATGGGTTGGTGTCTGACGAAATTTCTATACGGACTCGAAAAGATCGTTCGGCTTTTGCCAAATTACGTCACCTATAGCGAGATATCCGTCTATCAATTAAGAGACGAATATACTGCGCAGCAGTCCGTTCTGTTTTACTTAACAGCTGCGAAACAATGCCACTAAGGGTAAAGGATACTCGTAAGTTACTAGTAGTTCATTACATTTTTCTTAGAAATATTGCTTGCCTCTTCTGGGATCACCAGGTAATGGTGAGGTTAGACTCAGGGTAGTAGGGAATGATGGTAAGTCAGTTAGTGAGGTTGTAAATCATCATCGACTGAGATGATTGGGCCACGTGTTACGTATGCCTGAACACTGATTACCACGACGCGTGTTGGAGATGGTAGGAAGTTAGGAGCGGCCAAACCAGAACGTGACACCAGTCCATAAAGTCACTAACTTCTGGTCTTAGCCATGTTGTTAGATGCAGACTACTTGGTTTGGGTCCATGCGATTATCGTAATCAGTGGTTGGAGACTGGGTGATATAGCTCAGAATGGATTACAATGGCGCAGGTGTATACACTCTTCGTTTTCCCTTAAAACGTGAGACTAATGAGGTATGGGAACTTAGACCGATGCATATACGTGCGTTGTAGGTGACTGACTGACACTACCAAATACATCTGCAACCATGTGGAAATCCCCGGATTAAAACTTCATCATGGAGCTGACGATAATTACTGGGTTTTGTGACTGACGTCATTTGTTACCTGCAACATAGTGGGTTTTTCAAGTAATCGAGGTAACGTAAATTATTATACATTTCATTATGTGCAGATTATAACAACAATTATTGCAGTCTATATTTTCTATCTCTAGTATTTTAATTTACCTGAAGATATTTTAGAAGCTGATCCGACCAATAAATCAGATCCACCACTTTAAGAAATTTAGGACAAATAATCCTACTTTTAGATAGGTGTGTCTCTCCCAACTAAATATGTCACAGATTTAATCTAATGACTGTTGAAATGCTTATCCGTCTGAAGATTGTTCTTTACTAGTTACAGTATTTTCAAGAGAATTAGGAGTAATCTATATTTATGAAACATGTGAACTTTCTCTAGGTGCTCTTCTCCGTTTGGCCCAGTCCAATAAAAAACCAATTGAGTCAGGTAATATTAACGCTGACGAAGAAATTCATCTAAACAGTCTGAATAAGTTAATTGTGAAGGAACTATCGGATATCAAATTTGATGAGGACAAATATGAATCAGATGATTATAAGTCCAGTTAGCGGGATTGCATTAAAATATACTTGTAAATTTCATAAAGCAGAGTATTTCCAAACCATCTTTCTTTTTTTGAATGGTATTATGAGAAAACTGAGGTACTATACACATAGCTCACTTTATGTAACCAACAGATTTTATAAGTCGGTTATAAGATTGAAAACATTCAACTCAACAGTTTGGTGCCATCGTAGAAGGGTCTACCTAATGCGTGAAATACCTGAAGGCTATAAGTTGCGTTTAAAATCTTTAATACTGGCACATATATCGTGTCTCTAGTTATAAATAATTGTCGCTTGGTATTAGAACTGCCTTTTACTTGGCGCAGAAAACTGAGTATATGGACTAAGGAATACCCACCAAAAATCTATGGAAATTACGAATGCACTATAAAAAAACATTTTTGACGTCACCCTTTTCTTCCATAGCACCAAGCTGCGTGGTCAGCACAAGTGTAGACATGGTCTTTGCGGGATCAATAGCATCCACTCAGTTGGAAGTCAGTTATAACACTAACATTTTATCCATTAGCTCGATTCTTGAGATGCAAACCTGTTTGCATTCTCCCTTAATAGTATTGACTTGTCATTCTCCAAGCTGTAGTTCTGTTGTGCAGTTTTCATTATTTCTGGACAATGTCAAAACAAGCTTTATGAGAAGTGACTTATTACAATCTTTTCACGAGGGGACTAACGGCTCGTGCCGTTGACATACTTGACAGCACAGTCTGCATTTTCTAGATGGTCCTTCCCTATGGTTTGATTATTGATTGTATAGCTCTTCATAATTTAATTGGTTTGGATTCGGTCTGTGTTAGGGTATTTACTGATTTCTAGAAATCTTCCGACTCAGAAAATAAAGAGCATTAGAAGGCATCACTACGTGCCGCCAGTCTTTTCCACCATCTCAGGAATCAACAGCATTCTCACAAAAAAACTTATACACAGGTTACGTTCGCACTAGCATCAATTTCAACAAGAGTTGCGTATTTACCCGTGCCTAACATGCATATTTACGATTTTCTCTGCTGAAGAGAGGAATCTCGAGTTGTAGATCCTTTACGTTCTATGAAAGTGACAATATATTCGTATCTCTTAGCAGTTGCTTTTGTGCAATTCACATAATCATATGATGAGGATTATATCCAGTCAGTGCCCTTCTTAAAAAACACCGTAGTTTGGAATCAATGAGACTAGATTTGCCAGGAACCTAATTTTCTAGACTTAAAACCTCAGAGTGAGAGCCGAAAATAACCAAGCGGCGTCAGTATCATTTGGATTTATGTTAGGTTCTTGCTGAGGTGAAAATGAACTCATTTGGTTCAACATAAGACTATATCCATCAGTTTGATCCCACCGGAAGTCGCCTAACAAAACTCAATGAAGAATAACTACTCCATAGCATTACGTGACAATACACAGGGTTTAAATGATTAAGGTTGTTCCAACTTTTGGATCATCACAGAGCTAAATACGAAATATTGTAATAAGTGATCGAGCAAGACGGGTATAAAGGTATGCAGTACGAACTTTCACTGTACAGAGTCATGTTAAAATAACTGCAAAATATTCAGTTAAAAAATGATGAGTAAAGACAAAGTATTTTCCCAAAGCGCGAACATACTGTGACGACGTATGTTCTGAGGAAACAACAAAGTGATAATTTGTTTAGTACGAGTCATAAAATAGTTTGATTATTCTTATTGTTTAGGAATGAAATATTATGTCGTACAATAAATATTACTGCAAGGAGTCGAAAATATGAATCGACCCCACAACCATACATCATTAAACTTGAGTTCAAAAAATCACAGATTATCCGGAAGTCTGTACATGAAAAACAACTGTATACATAGAAGACTAAAAAAAGAGTTCCCTCGGGCACTACACGATTTACCTCACTGGGAAAACATTAAAAGACTGAAAACATGTAGGCGCAGGAAATGACCAGTAAATTCAATGAAGTGTTTGAAAAGAATAATCGGCAATAAACAATATATTAGTGTCAAGCATTTAGATTTCTGTAAAAAGGACCAGATAAGTCGATTTCGTTTTGTACAATTTTATGCTAAGGGGACAGTTTAGGAACAATGAAACTAATTTGACAAAATAAACTGAGACAACTCAATAGGTTGTGGAAACAGTGAATGTACAAGATGCGCTTTAAGCGCACGAAAACTGCTATAGTTAACAAGACATGAGTTTAAGGCTTAATTGTGTGGTTGCAAAAGTAGTAATGTTAAATCCCTACTTTAAACTCATTGTATTTAGCAAGACAGAGGAAAAGACGAGATCTTGGAACGAGAACAGTAAGTAAAACTGGCTGAAAATTGGTACTAGTATGAAAAACATGTCAGGACTGCTGCTGTGGTCGTCCTAAAGATACCACTGTACGTGCAGGAGTAGGCAATCTCAAGATAGGTATTGTTTGCTGACGACACAAAATGTAATCCGGCATAATATTACTTTGTTGAATTATCCTGCGACGTTGATCTCGCGTACACATAATGATAGGTTGGTGGTTTGAGTTTCCAAATGAATTGGATAAATGTAGACGATCTAAAGTGGGATATTCATTAGTACGCCATATCATTTCACGATCTTCTTGTGCAGGATCAACGAACAATGCGGAACCCATACCTGGATCCGATAATATGAAACTACGATCGAATTCTTGTTTTATAAAACAATCTTCCTCCTCTACTTCACCTTCGTCATTATCGTCATCAATATCATCTTCATTAGGATTGACAAATGATTTGGAATGTTTTCGCCTGCCGGATGTATATTTTGGTACTATAATGTACGGGTCATTTCGCAATTCACATTTGGAACCTGTGGATACAGATAAGGGTGTTTCATCAATCGTATATGGAGGTGGGGGCAATTCATGAGCAGTATACCGTGATGCAGAGGTTGGACGAGTATAACCTCGAGGAGCCTTTATATAAGTTGGTTTTGAGTTGGAAGAATTAGATGAGGTTACCATAAAAGGAGATGTACTTTTAACTTGTACATTATTTTCTCCGTCATTATCTGGAGTAGGATAGGGTTTATTCGAATCATTAACATTATCGGCAACCGAAGCCTGCTGAGAAATTGGCAGTTCATCAAGTTCAGAGAAGTAGCCGGGTGTTTGTGAAGTTGTTGAAGAGCTACGAGGACCTCTATTTAACACAAAAGACCATAAATAATGATAAAACAATAAGATTATTTTTTCGCATGTAACAACGCAATAACAGGGTTATCAAGCTAACTGGATATTAAAGTCAAGAAAGGTCGCCACATTTTCGATGTGCGTAAAAATAATACTTCGAAATAATCAAGTTGGTTTATGAGAAAAATAAACTTACCGGTATCTGACCTTGGCATGTGTCATAATATGAGACTTTAAATTTGTTGATTGAGCAAAGCGTTTATGACAGTTCTCAAAGGGGCATATGTAAGGACGATCACCAGTATGTATACGTACATGTGTACGTAAATTGAAATCCAATGAAAAACGCTTGCCACAACCCTGAAAATTTTCAATTTACAACCAAAATAAGGAGATAAGGTAATTTTATCACGAACACAAAATTTTATGTGATTATCATAAAAAATTTTAGAAAGCAACTTGAGTAAAAAATACGAATAATTTACCTTTAGCCTTGTTTACCATAGTCTCACCTTGACCGATGTCGTAGAGACAATGTTCTTTTCACTTAGTGTAAAAGTATGAGACATTCAACTAAAGGTTTATGTTGTTGATGTTCGTTTGTCGATAGTTATAAGTGAAACAACAGTTAGTCACAACTTAGGACTTGGACGTATATTCGTCGGTTCAAATTGCTATACCCTATCAGAACAGAGAGATCAAGTTATCAGGCCAGATTCCAGAATGGCAGAGGTGGTGGCAATAGGGAAGAATAGGTATCGAAGATACCACTCGAAAAAAACATAGATTAGTGAAACAAAAAAAGTGACGATGAATTTAGAATCTCAGGATTTGGGTAAAGGCAAAGAATAGATTCACCTGCGCCACTGCAAATGATTTCCAGCCATGTCACTAAAAGTCTGTAACCACCAGTTATGATAAAAAGGCGTACCCCAATCAGGTAATCTGTATCCAATAACATGGTTGAGTCTAGTTGTCAATGAGTGTCGGTGATATACTTTCCCATGAATTATTTAGTCGAACAGAAGCAGGTAGACCGCAGTATAAATGACAACTGACAAATATGAGTTACGACAGTCGAGAAACAATAATATACCAATATTTGCTTAATAAGTTACGCTTTGGTGAAAAGTGATATCACGGCACATTTATTTAATTCAGTAACCGGATGGCGATTAAAATTCGTAGGTATAACAGGATTTTTGTAACATTGAGGTGTAAAGTACTCTCATAGGATTGACGTTTTTTTTGCACTCACTCTATGATGATCTGTTGGAACGTGTTTAGTACTACCTCGATTTTAGTCTATCGGGTATACAACACTGGTGTGAATTTTGCTTTGGACAATGTGAAACTTTGAGTCTAAAAAGGTGAACGGATCTGACAACTTCGAGGTTGATCATTATTTCTGAAGGATTTCCCGCTCTTGCTGGCAACATTACTGAGGTTTTGTAACCCGTTTAATAAGAACACTGAAATGCTTTTTTTGCCACAGCTTTCTGTTTTCTATTTATTTCCAATAGTTATTTAGTTGTGTGATGTTAGTCTTGGTGGCTTATTGTTCTAAGTATAGCTTGTTTCAAATAAATATTGCCTTGAGAGAATCCAAAAACTACCTTTATGATACCAAAACTCACCTCAAAATTGCATTGAAAAGGCTTTTCACCAGTATGAACTAGTTGATGTCTTTTTAATTTGCTAGATTCGACAAATGCTTTTCCGCACTCAGCACAAACATGTACCCGTGGACCGTGTGTATGCAAATGCTTGCGCATAGCAGAATTGTCACGAAAAAGCTTTCCACAACCTTTATGTGGGCACGGCACCGTACGAAGCATATTGCTAGAAGTCGAGGATCCGTACACAACAGGTGGATTAATGTCATTAGATCCAGAGGATTCCAAACATCCTGGAGCAGGGGCTATAGTGGGTAGTTGGTTGTTCTGACATGCCACTGTTTGATGTTTTGCATTTGGACTGAGAACTGTCAAAACTGATCCACTAGGTGCAAACGTATCATTTTTAATGACATTAGCAACATTAAATCGAGGACTTGCGACAAACAATGTCTCAGATTCATCCATACTAGGTCGGATAATCGATTGTGGAAAACGCTTGAAAGTTACACGAGAATGTCCTTGGAATGACTGTGAACCACCGAAACGATAAGCTGAAAAATAAAAGGTAGGGACGGACCGCCAATATATATATATATATATATATATATATATATGAATATTCCTAGAACGGATATATGAGAATGAAATACAGAATCAAGAATATTGAACTACTTTAGTTCCATTGCGATTCGGTCTGGACAGCACAGATATTTACTTAGCCGTAGTCCATGGAAATAGTGTTAAAGCGCGCTAGTTTATAATGCTAAACTCCACAATAGCACACACATAGAATTATTAAGTTTCAAATCAAAGAAACCAAAACAAATGCAACATTAATGACAGTGTGACTAAACGAACAGAATGTTGATCCAAAAGGATGAATGAAATGGAAGGATTTAAAGTAAATGGCAATAAAACTCGAAATTTAAGACTGAGTTTATTCATTTGTGCACAAGTGAGCACCAAAAATAAAATGGGTGGAACAAATACAGGAGTAACATTGTGAAAAAGAAGATAGGAAATAAAAATGGTGTATAATAGGAGATGATTCAGTTAACAAAACAACCGTGACTTTCAGTTAAGGTGGTTCCTCTTATGAATGATGTAAGAAGAAACTAGAGTCGGATCATCAATGGATTCTGTACTGTATCACGTTTGACAACATATTAAGCTACTGAGTTGGACCAGCTACGTAGTCATGGTTGAACGACAGATGCCAGTTCTATGTAGTTTTTTATCCATGTGACTACATCGTAAATTGATCACCTTTCCAACCCATCTTCAAAGTTGGTAAGTAATGCGCGATATGGAAGTTTCTAGGATGACATTGGCTGGTGGCGGATTTGCCTGTGTATACAGGACTAAAAGTGAAATCAGGCTTATTAGTTGGGCTTGTTGCTCGCGAGCTCCAATTGAGTTAAAGGTTATTACGAAAGCTTATAATTTGAGACATTAGTCAGGCAATTCGAACATTGATAAGTGTAATCGCAGTTCTTGTCACATCAGCTTAGATAACCAGGGATAAAATGCTACTTGCAAAAACAAGACGTTAACATTTGTCTAGTCTCCGAAGTACAAAAAGTGAACCGACACCGTTATATGAGCATTTTACATCGTCTCAGGGCGAGTCATTCGAAAATCACGAGACCATAATTACAGATGCATAAAATCCTCAGTATACTAAGATTTCAGCGACAAATGTTTTAAAGGTTACCTACTACAGCATTCACGAAAAACCTAAAGGAGTTAATAATTTCGCAACAAGTTTTATCTAACGTAATGAATAGTAAGATGCGTAATAACGAGGGACGCCAAGATACATACACAAATCGACAAACAATTATTAAAATTTTACTTTGAGGAAGCAATCGAGTTCCAATTGTTCCAGTGGCACCCAAAGGGAAATGGCGCCGATAACGTGGTTGTCCATGCAAGATATGAATTTGTTTGTGACCAGCAGATGAAGAGTACCGGCGATTAATCAAAAGCTTTTCCCATTAAAACTTTCAACTGCGTTGCCATATACGACGTACGGCAGATTTCCTGTATACAGATATTAAATATGTAGACTACCTACCCAAGTCAGTTTCAGGGTCAACTTTTACTGATTGATGGGTGTATGGAAGTTTAGAACGTGAGTACTTTATATTTTGCGCCCCATCGTCAGGATCTGAAGGCTCGCGATTGTCTGGTTCCTGTTTAGTTAAGTTAATGTGTCGATTTTTCGTCTTTTTCCGCTTTAAATTGACACGTTCATTAGAAGAGTCGTTAGATTCATCTGCTGTAGCTATAGTGGAATCACATACAGGTACACTTTCCGGGCTGTTACTTGTGTCATTTCCAATAACTTCTTCCCTTACACCGAGAAGGTCATTAGGATCCATTAAAAATAGGTCGCCGTAAGGATCACGACCAACAACACCAGGACATCCGTTGTCGAAGCCGATCTCAGTCAATTCACCCGATAGTGTTTCAGGTACAGAATCAAATACATCACTCTTTAGAAGACTCTCTTCGTCTTCAAAATACTCCTGCTTAACAGCCGAGTCATTCAATAAAACCTCAGACATCGCAATTCCTCAATACGAAAACTCTCATAAGGAATCCGTCGAATCCAAAAGGAACGCGGAGCTATCGGTCGTTGCACAGGAGATGTTTAAAACAAAACCCCGTTTGAACCGAAATTACCTCTAACCACCTTCAAAGTCTAAGCTACCTGCCTCAACAAACACACTTGTAGTTTCACATTTAACGAAACACTTCCACATCTGTAGTTTAAAATGGAATATTTATAATTTTTCCTCCGAAATATAAACCAAAAGAATTCAAAGGGTTTTCATGCTTGTGTATTAGTGGATATACTCAAGATCGTCTCCTCAATTAAATAACCAGTATTCAAATTCGGTTAACTTAAATTTGTTCTAAATATCTAACAACTTCAGTCCCTCATGGAATGGAAATTCATCAAACAGTCTTTGAGGCTCAAACACATACTGACTCTGCATGTGACGAGACTAGCCAAGAAGGACGGTGATCCTAGACCCCGTCTAATAAAGATAACCTTCCCATCTTCTCACATGGCGGCTGCAGTTCTGGAAGCATTTCGTGCCAACAGACGTCGATTGCCACCTGGAATCCACATGCACCCGGATAGGCCATATGAAGCTAGGACCAAACACAAAGGCTAGTTGGAGCTGACCATTCCACTTGTGGACTGTCTAAATGAAAAAAAAACGTGTAAAGGACAGGCCTACCACTTCGGCAAACCTCATATAGGTGGGCTACCTGTCCATTCACATAGGGCTCATACAGAAAAACAGGACGAAGCTCACGCGTTCCAAATTGAAAGCATAAACTGCTTATATATGAACGCCGCGAGTCTACCAAACAAACTGGATGAATTACGTGAACTTAGCAACGCTAATAAGGCCCATCTGATAGGAATATCTGAAACCTGGATATCTTCTCAGTTCTCAGACCAAGAGTTAGCATTACCTGGGATGACTTTGTTCCGCAACGACAGAAAAACAGGAATTGGGGGCGAAGTAGCTATATACATAAATTCTTGCTTGGAGGTGCACCAAGTTCACAACCTCGAGTTTAACAATCTTGAGGAATCTATATGGTGCTCTGTAAGATTGTCTAGTACTTCGAGGTGTCTAGTCGGAGTCATTTACAGGAAGCCAACTGTTCGAATAATAACCTAAGGGGTAACACCCAGAAACTGGAAACACAACATAGCAAAACGGAATGTAGACACAACTTCTACTCCTTAAGAGTTGTCAAAAGCTGGAATTCGCTGCCGGCCGAGCTAGTCCAAGCGACTTCGCAGGAGTCCTTCAAGAGGCAACTTGACCTATTCTTAGGGACCAAGGACAGCATCACACTATGATTTACCAATTTATTTTCCTTTCTCATTGTTAACATACCTAGGTTCCTGCCCGGAGGATTTGGTTATCCCCTGCTACTAGACACGGAAGCCTGTTAAGCGAAAGTTTGTTCTATTCCGTCCACAACCACTTGAACCATTTGAACCTCATTCAAGTACCTTTCCAGTTGATTTTTCTTTGACTACGCCATATTTATTTTGTTGGAGTCAAACTGTCTAAATCTCAGACTATGAAAAGTCAAATTACTCCAGTAGCTCTTTTAGGACTTCTGCCGGTCCCAAGCCCACACTGAGGAGGGGGGTTGGGTTTGGGGTCAGCAACCGCACCCCATAGAAAACAACCTTGCTAAAAAAGCTAACCAGAATAACGAAATTCAGCCATTTAAACTCTGCCTTCCGAGTTAAACGATCTTCACTAGGAAGAATTATGACGCGTCATGGTGAAAGCCAACGTCCTTCTGCATTCACTAGGCGGATGTCCCACATAACGACCAGAGCATCAAATAATATAGGTATATGGAATGTCCGGACAATGTAGGAGACCGGGATGACCAATCAAGTAGCTGTTGAAATAAGGAGACACAACAATGTTGTAGTCGGATCCAGTGAAACCCACTGAACTCAAGCTGAACAGAAAATGATAAATTCTAGATAAATGCTGCTGCACTCCAGTTGCGAAGTGAAATATTCTCCATACACTCAGGTAGTTACTCTGATGTTGTTCGAACAAGCACAAAATACACTTATACGATGCAAATCTCACGGATCCAGGATCATCAGAGCATCTTTTAAGACAAAGAAGAAGGGAATCATAATGAATGTTATCGAATGTTATGCATCCACCAATGATAGGAACAACAACAACGAAGATAAGTTCTGTGAGAGGCTGTAATCAGTCATAACGTAGAAAGCACATCATCACTCTAATGGGAGATCTGAACGTTAAAGTCGGAATGGACAGCACCGGGTATAGAGATATCATGGAAAGACATGGGCTAGGAGGGAGAAAAGAAAATGGGGAAAGATTTACAAATCTATGTGCATTCAACAAACTGTTTATACACTGAATATCGAAGCAGCACACACAGACCTCCCTTTAGATGTCACTCCACCAACGATCGAAAAGATAGGGATGGCTACCAGACAAACCTCACAATGCACCAACTGAAGCACTAAAGTCAGACATATACGTTACTGCAAAGATGATGCATAAACTATTGAGGAAGACGTCGGAGGAAGAGCAATTACCTACAGAGAAGAAAAGGATACTTGGGCAGTTGTGAGAACTACAGAAGCATCACAATAATATTGGTACCAGAAAAGGTTTTCAACAGTGTTGCTGTATCAAATGAAAGATTCGGTAGACACCCATCTTTGAACTCAACAGGCTAAATTCAGCAAGGATTGGTCGTACACAGACCAAAACACGACACTACAGATCATCGTTGAACAATCAATTGAATGGAACTCGTCACTGTACATCAACTTACTTGACTATGACAGGGAGTTTGACGGTGTGGATGGAAGATCCTCACTGAAACTTCTTTGACACTATGGTGTTTCTGAGAAGATCATCAATATCATACGGAATTCATACGATGGAATACACTTCAAAGTGGTGCATAAACTACTACTGACGGATGAATTCCAAGTGAGGAACAGAGCTAGACAAGGCTGCCCACACCCTTTTTCTCTTCTGGTGGTCGACTGAATTATCAAGACTTCAACATCGGACGGGAAGCACGGGATGCAATAGACAGCCTATATGCAACTAGATGATTAGGACTCGGCAGATGACCTGGCGCTTCTGTCTAATGTGCACGAACAAATGCAGTTGAAGACAACTGGCGTAGCAGCAGCCTCTGCACCAGTAGGCCTTAACATACACAAGGAAAAAAGCAAAATCCTCAAATCAAGACGGAGAAAAACAATCCCATCACATGTAGCGGAAATAAGTTTTCAAAATCGATAGCTCTGTAAATCTTAGATATTTGATGCTGACTGCATTACTTTTACCGGATTCACCTGGCTGAAGGCGCTCGTTCATGCTTCCGCACTAGATTACGAGTGGGTACGCTGTGCTCATCTTCTCCTACAACCGCTAACCAGCTAAGATCTGTCACTTCTTGATATATCGATATTCTATCAAACATATCTTCGAACGGCTTCGCTTCTGACTTCTGGATTGACTGGGTTGGCACATCTCCATTATAAAAGGTGCTACTAGTTAAGATGTTGTCAAACTTCGAATAATTGCGGCATCATTACACACCTGATGGAAAAACGCTGGAACAGGTGGAAACTTTAACGTACCTAAACGGTATCATCGAAGAACCTTGTGCTGAGAATTCTATGTTATACCAATACATAATATTGAATAGAGCCATTATTAATAATAAAAGCGTGGAGGACCTGATGCAAACGTTAAGATGAGGATTGGCAAGGAAAGGAAAACATTCCTACAGATGAACAACGTATGGAACTCAAACACAACTGTAAACCAATATCAAAGTAGACTGTATAAACCCATTGAGACATTAAATAAGAAAAATTAGTTCAGTGAGGAGTCCTTTCTTCAGTGGACTCATTTTCAAAGCTGTACAATCGCAAATATATACTTATTTTACAGGATGATAATAATTTAAGGGCGACAGAGAACATTCTTCTCAGCAACATTGCGAATAGCATTATCTAGCTTATCATTGTTCGCCAATAATCTTAAAGGTAAATTATCGCATCTGACCAACTCACTGTGCATTTACCAATTTACCTGCTCGTGTGGAGCTAGGTGTATGGGTCTTTCGATGCGTACTTCATTCAAAAGGATTCAAGAACATTATCCAGCGTGGCTAAAAAGAGGATAAAACGGCTCAATAAGAAGTTCAATAATCCAACACCTTGTGAGCACAGGTCACTCAATTAAGACAAACTCTGCGTTCACAGTCATCTACAAGGTAAGTAGACGTTTTTCAAAGACAATTGGAACGCATCTTCTTTGCATTGCTTAAGCGATAGCCATACATCTGGAAAAACCAGAATTGTGTGTCCAAAAGAGGTTGATACAACCTCTTGTTTTACCATGGTCATAATGTCTTGTAATTTTTACTTCCTTTCTTCACACTCTTCTTCCTTTACAGCCATCTACTTCATCTTCTACCCCTGACGCGTTCATTTCTGTTTCTATGATCATCCTGATTACGTATAATCTCAATTTCAACACTTTATCTTATCACGCCAAGCCATCGTTTCCCAATGAGTATTTAAGCCATTACCAATCAAACGATCATTAAACTTTCCTTGTTTAAAAAATTTTTTAATACTTTTGTTTATTTTACCTCACCGTCAACTTATCTAACAGAAGTTTATTGTCAGTATTATTATCATCTCGTAAATTAAGTATATATATTTTCGATTGTACAGCTTTGAAAATGAATTCGCTGAAAATAGAACTCTTAGCTGAACTAATACTCTTATTAAATACCGAAGTCACAATCCCCAATACGAACATCAGGACAGTTTTACTGTACGGAGCTGAAACTTGGAGAACTACAAACAATTGTCTACGTAATATACTCAATGTCCGTCGTCTGGATACCATCAGCAAAAGCCTACTAGGAGAGACGATAAACCAGGTTCCAGCTTAAGAGGAAATTAAGGAGAGGCGCTAGAAGTGGATAGGACATACATTATGGAAACATCAAACTGCATAGCGAGGCATGCTTTAACTTGAAATCGTGAAGGGAAACGGAAAAGAGGAAGGCCGAAGAACATACTGCGTCGATAATTGGAAGTAGATATGAATAGCAACTAGAGACAATTGTCCAGGACAGAGTTGAATGGAGAATAATGGTGAACAGTCTATTCACCTTCACGAGGGGTAAAACGCAAAAGTGAATGAGTGAATCATTTACGAAATCAGACTAACATGATTATAAATTATTGCATGCACTTGATTAGTCTTTAGATCTTTAAAGCCATTCAGCAATAACTCTTCAATTTGATGTATTTACATATTAGTATCTATTGTCACTGTCAACATATTTAAGAAAGTAATTACTTCCATTATGATTTCGGTTTGTATTTAATAAATTCATGTAAACTGTCAGCAATGAATGAAATAATCTCAATCAAATAAATGTTTTCAGAACATTTGTAACTCTTTCAGTTGTAGTATCTTAACCGTAATTATGTATTCTTACTAATTTAATTGATAAAACTTTTATATTTGAAGGTAAAGATATATTCGTCACTGGACTTATTTATCACTTTATATATTTCAACTGAACTTACAGTCCAAATTTCAAAGAGTAATTCACGAAACTGTAACTAAATTCGACTGAGACATTACTGAAACTTTGATTTCAGAAAAATATTTCTCAATAACCTCATATTATTTAAATGAGTATATAAATTCAGACTGTTAGTCCATCAGGCTTTTCATATAAGAGCTTAGTCGTAAATAGAACATCCATTTGGCATTATATGATATTTAGCTTCGTGCAATATTATATTTTACTATTCCAAGATATATTATAAAATTGATGAATTGTCTTCAGTCGAAAACAGGATGTTTAATGTTGTCAAATATTCTTCACTTTGTATGTCGAACAAAGTAGGTGGATCATCCTCATCAATAAACTTAATCTTTTACATAAACTTGTACTTGGTTAATGAGTTGCATGACAAAAGGGAGTTCATATCAAACAACCCTATAAGAAACAAACTTGAATGAAATATAAGTTGGAGATATTAACAAAGCAAGTGATGTGATTCAACCGGGAAAATGTATGAAGTTCCTAATGTGATACTTGATCTTTGTAACTGGCATGACTTTTTAAAAAACCTAGTGCACTTCTTCGTATGCTTCAAAAGTAGGTATCAATTTACTTTATTCTTTTCTAGTACGGTATAATATTTCTGTGTTTATTGAATGGATGGCCTGGGACAGAATTCGATGGAGAATGCCGGTAGGCAGCCTATACACCTTCGCGAGGGGTAACAGATGTAGGCAACTCATAAGTATCTGTTAACTCAGCGCACAACTATTTCGTCGACTGAAAATCAATTAGTTTGACTGATCGATGTAGTTGCTATCTTTAAGTCTGTGTTTAAATAGCAGTCTTACTTTTGTCTGTGTTTAGTGATGAAGCTGGTGTTATTACTGTAAATATGCGTTATCAACTGAAACATATTATTACATATTGTGGGACGCGTGATACACAATTAAAAGTTCAAATTCAGTCGATCTTGAGTGAATTTCCTAGTAAGTTATGGGAAGATTTGCTGTATGAAATGTCCCCACGATTCATCAATATGAATGTGTTTCAGAATATCAAATGACTTTGAAGTCAAGTCCTTATATATTCTTAGTAATAAATCCTTGAATTAGTTGATATTACAAATAATCTGTTTTAATTTTCTTGTAATGATATGATGACTTCGACCAACAAACATTTTTATCATGACAATTTAACATCAGTTGTAATGAATTTATATCTAATAAGGTAAAACTAAAAGTTAAGATCGAGAAATATCAGGCGTTTCTAAACTCCACTTAAATCACTACCGAATCTGACGGGTTAGTGGAACTCATTTGAAAGAAAAACAGTATGTCATGAACATCTAAATGTGCAATTACTAACACATACGCTAGAGAATATAAACCTGATAAATTAACGAAAAAAAGGTGTTGTCTGTATGAAATAAATAGAGTATTTAACAAGACTGTATTACAGAAAAATATAATTTATTGAAAGAATGAAAATTACTAATAAGCAAAAATTATTTATGAAAAACCAAACAAAAATAGTATGGGAAATATTGTAAAAAGAAATAATAAAAATGCATTCATTGAATAACACTGATAACAGAAAGGAGTGAGCTTTTATTGTAGAAAAACATTAGTTTTATACAAAATCGCATATTTAACAAAAAAAATTAGTTTTTATACAAGAAACCTATAGGACAAAAATATATTCCTTATTTGAGTAGAACAAATAACAATAAAACTGAAAACATTCAAGTTTAGGCAAACATAAAGAACCTGAGAGTGGAGATTCCGACATCAAAAATTTGACGAGACAATTAAAAGAATGTCTGTCAGGAAATTTTAAAATCTATAGAGAGTTCACATTCATTGCTGCTTTTCCAGCTTGCTGTAATAAGTCTCGTGATGTAAGAATACACGATGTAGCAATAAGTAGATTCCATCTTCTCCGTTTAGCAACAAATCTAAGAGCTGCAACTTCACCATATGTACAACCGCCAGGAAATGCTACGACAATAGGTTGATCAGTGCTTACGAGAGGTAAAGGATGTGGAGCTGGGGCATTTAGACGGTTCTTCTTAAAAAATATATCATGCTGATATCCTGCAGCTGTTAATGTTGGATCACAGAGATTAACGAGACCCAGATTTGAAGCAACTTATGGGATAAAAAGAGAAAATACTTTAACCTGATTTACAAAAATCTACTTATTTGCGGTCTCTAGAAAATAATAATATTTCAACAGTTGAAGGTTTGATTATGTATTAGAATAATAATAATAATGTATAAAATGACGGGATTATAAATCCATTATTATGATTAGTGTGAAAAATACATGTATCATGGAATTAGAAAATCACGTACTGTAGAAGGTAACTAATGAGTAAACTAATTCAGTTTAAGAAATTGTATTCACTTAACGAGTATGTTTGCAATGATAATAATAAACCAACTAAACTAAAATAACTATGATAAGTGAAAGTTTACGTTAATAGTTGTTTCACAGATATCTCAGTCCATTATCAAATTATGTAAGTGAAGTAAAAACTTCAACACAGTAGAATTATTCTCTGTGAAATAGTCTTTGAATTAAAAAGATTAATAGGTGTTTGATTTCTAGTTGAACCCTTTGTTATGAAATAAAATAGAGAAAATCATAAGAAGAATGATGTGAAAATTTCGGGAAAAGTTATATATAATATGACGTATGCAACTTATACTGACAGATATAAGTACTATGTAACAGCAATCTGAAGTGGGATGCCTGGCAGCGGAAGATTGAATTGAAGAGAACAGGAATGTAGAACGAGAGCAATTGTAATAACAACAGAATTGAAAGAATCATGAAGAATGTAAAGGACAACTGAAGGATGTGCAAATAACGTATTTAATGTATGGTTTTCATATTTAATGAAATCACTTTGTAATGAGATACTACTGAAAATTAAAAGAAACCTACTTGTATACTATTTTAACAAGTTATAAGTAGCTTCACAATCTACTCACTTATAGAACCAAATCAATTAAAGAATCACTAGAGATTTAATAAACAGTTACAGATTGTTTTCATTTCATTTGAAATACATAAAAATTATAACTTCTTATAAAATAAGTAAACAGATGAAAAATGATTAAAATATTCTTTGCTTTTTCACAGATGAAGTTACGAGTCAAGCTAGATCACCACTGGAAACCTGGAAGCATTGGACGACCGTATTGTCCTAGTGAGCGACCGCAATTCTGTACACAAGATATGAACCCAGGACCTTCGGTTTCGTGGGCGTACACTTCACCTTTAGACCGCTGAGATCACATCTAACGGTGTTAATATCTAACTTCAATCGATTCATGATCTTGCACAACCCATTATCGACTAGTGAATTAAGCCGTGAAAATACTACAATTTCCATAAATACCCGTACTACTACTAGTAATCTTCTTCTCAAAAGTGCCTAGCTTCAAGATGGATTTCCTGGAATTCTAGAGAGAAACCGTGACCACTGAAGTCCAATCTGTATCGGATGTGAAACAGTTATCCATCTCAAACAAGGGATGAAGGGTTATGCAAGATCATGGATCGGTTGAAGTTAGACATTAACACCATTGGATGCCAGCTCAGTGGTCTAGAGGTGAAATGTTCGTCCAAGAAACCGATGTTCTGGGTCCGAGTCCTGCGTGCGGGATCGTGGGTGCGTACTGCTGAGGAGTCCCATACTACTAAAGACAATGGGATACAAATTAGTCTTTCTGTGTGGAGAGGGGGAGAGTAAAAAGCAGTGGTTAGCATAGAATAATAATAATAACTTTATATTTATGTCAAGCTATCGTTAGCCATAAATCGTTAAATATAAAACCAATAGAAGCTAACTGATTGAACTGATGAAAGAATTTTAGTGTGATACACATGATATTGTATATCTCTATACAGAGTTTTCTAGTTGATAGTAATAGGCAATAGAACTGTTTATAAACGCAAGGCAAAAAATGTTTCATACAAATTAAATTTGCTTTATTGATCTGATTCAATAAAATGATTTAGTAAGATTGAATTTGTACTGATGATGATACATGAATTACTGACTAATGCAATTGTCACTTCATAAATCTTCTGCTACTGACTAGCAGAAATGTGAAATGACATCGTCTAACCTATGACTATGAAGATTTATTGTTTAGTAAAAATAAAACTCTCAACATACATATTACATAAACATTGGTACAAGAGGGCACCAAATGCATATGGGTCACACAGTTATCATATATTTTTGTGAGGACTGTTATACTACCCGGGCGCCCAAACCGAAAATAACAATGAAAAATAATTGTAAAATTTATTTTGATTGCCCTAACCGCAAAATAAAGTGTTTCAATTAAATTATTCAAACTACCATAACAGTACAAATCAAAGGTTGATGTAGAAAGTTTGTTTTTATTTTAGTTATCACTTGACAGTTTTAAAATATTGATTTCTAAGCTAATTAGTTAAGAATATAAGGTTTACAAAATATCAAGGAACTTCCTCTTTGTAATTGACACTATAAGGAGAAACATACCTTCAGATGAAAGACCCATTCGTTTAAGTGCTTCGATTAATTGTGGCTGGGCAATTAGTTCAAAGTCTGAATGATTTTGCTCAGCAGAAGAAGAGTTTGATTTAATAGATTGAAATTTAGAATCTAGAAGACCAGCTGACCAAACAGACTCTAAAAGCCGAACAACTAAAGGACAATGTTGACCAGAATAAACATATGTAGGTGAAATAACCGTACGATCAACATGTCGATTGGCCTGATTCCAATTGCTCAACTGTAACAAATGATGTAGATAACTGAGAGGAAAAAAGTATTAAAAAATATTTATTTGATTAAATTATCAATGTACCGTAGACTAATTTATTAAAAAAGGGAAATAATACCTTGGTTTATTAATTAGATGGGAAGATTTGCAAAAATTTCATCGTATAACTAAAATTAGTTACGTAATTTAGTTGCATAAACAGTAGTAAATTCAGAAGAAAAAAATCTTATGTATCAAGTGAGACTAAGTTGTGATTGGTTACTGAGTGAAGACATATATCCGGCTGTAATGAACACAAAGATCATTTTTATACATCATACGGTTGATTTCTACACGGGTTCCACTGTGTTGATTACTTGTAAATTGTGTTAATAAACTATTGTCTACTTTAATGTGGCTCTCAATAGTTGGTTGGATATTGAATTTCTGAGTCACGCATCTCGTAAAATACTGAGACTGATGGAGTTGCTGAGTTCTCTGAACTAGTTAGTTTAATTGTTGGATTAGTCCCTTGATCAGTATTATACCATATTATCTAGTGTCCTAGTGATAGGATCGCAAGAGAAAACAATGGTTTATTCTGTTGTAAGCTAATCACAATCTTCATCAAAATATTTCAGTTGATAATTTCCATGTGAAGACTTGTATGTTTCCACAGAAGTGGGACACCATAATAATTAGCTACAGCAAAGTCATCTTAAAAGTTTACCTAGATTTTGTTGTAAAGATGGTGTACATCTAAACAACACAAAAAGACTGAGTATTTAGTCTTTATAAAAACGATTACAGTATTGGTGTTTCCGATTGACCTACGGTAAATGCTATTGTTTACGAACGATTGAAGATCTTTCTGATACGACGAAAAATATAGGTACAGACTAGTGGTCTGTCAAATAACAACACCTCAAAGTTAGTAATCCGTACGCTAATAGAGATAGAGAAGACAAGATTTACCAGATATATTCCGCACGGAAGTCAAAAATTGAAAAGGAACAACTCTATTTTTACAGTAACAATCAATCACCCTGGAACACAACAAAAATTGTAAATTAAAAGTGATAACAACCAAGTAGGTGACAACAAATAGTATTGCAGAAATGAACTAGAAAAATGTCATCAACACTGTTCTTCAGAGAAAGAACTAGGATGTAATAACTAAAAACCGGATAACCTGATCTATTTTCAACAGACAGAAAAAAAACTAAAACTTGAATAAGTTAAAATGAGAACATGAGAAAGCAGAAAATGTAAATAATATGTAAACTATGGTAAGTGCAATAAAAAATAAATACATCTGTACTATGACTGACTGTTATTAGAAAGGAAGGTCAGTGAAGATTGCTACTTAACCGAAATCGGTCTATGGTTTGAAGTATTTTAAAGCTGAACAATTTGGACAAACTTCAGATTAGAATATCAGTACTGTTCTATACTTAAATTTGATGTTGTTATTTAGCTTTTACTGTCACCTTGAGATAGGATAACATAAAAAATCTTTAGTTTCGTCAACTTATTATTAGATTTACTAGGATAAAAGTCAATTAGGTACCATTTACGGTTCTAAGCTCAATAGAAAATAATGAACAACTGAATACGAAAAGCGTTTGTTCCCTTCCCTACACGCAGATGATTAATGAGATAACCTTTTGGTTCAACAAAGCCAGAGATACTCACTGAGGACATTGGGTGGTGGAGACGATAAATTGCTAATTAACAGAAGTTGAAGAGCGTGAGGGGAATGTCTGAATAGTGACTGATCGCTCTAAAGTTCTCATGACTCACCATTTGTCTTCTGAGTGAGGACAGATGAATAACAATATCATATTACTACTTATTCATCAGATACGGCAAATATTGAACCAATCCAACCCATTTAGAGCATTGAAATTTAAAAAATCTTACTTGTAACGAGATTTTTGTCGTTGTGTTAATTTTAGCTTGGCAACAGTATGAGTTAGTGCATGACTGGACTTTTTTGTCGAGTTATTTGTTTGCGCCACAAACATGCTTGACTGTGGGTCAGTTGTTTGATTGTTTGTAATAGATTTTTTTGCAGATGATATTTCTGGGAGTTTAGAACGGGGATATAATAACCCAAGTGAGGATAACGCTTCAAGCATAGGGAAGGTGATTTGACCAGCAGCATGTATTATGGCACGACTCATTACATCGTACAATTCATCACCTAAGCCATCATGTAAAACACAGTTCAATGCAACCAGACGGAGCCCATCAATTAGATGATCACCATGGCTAAAAAAGGTCACATAAAAATCAGTAGGTCTGAAGCAAACGAATATATATATTGATATTGTGAACATTAGGTAATTAGAAACAATCTTATAAGGCAGATCAACTAAGTCTAGAAGTAAATGACATTAGGAAATAAACAAAAAAGTGCATTCGCAATGGATGACTATGAAGAATAATACGAATTGCGTCTAAGCCTAAGAGTGAAAACTTCAGAAGTGATTTGAGACAATTAAGTAAATTATTATGATACGAAAAATTGATAAAGAGAAAAATATATTAATCGAGGTTATATTGTACACTTGCTGGTTTGCTTCTATGGAGAGGTTGGGATAATTGAAGATTGTGTAAAGGATAATAATCGGTTGGTTAAAATACACAAAAAATTGATCCAAAAAATCTTCATACGGTTGAAAGTAAAGTCACAGGTAAGTCAACTTTTGAAAGAACTAAAGTCAATGATCGACATCTTTTTATGGTTTATTTTATATCCCAAATTATACACTACATCACATTTCTGTAGTTTACCCAAAATTCATAAATCAGACATCCCACTAAAACCTATAGTGGACTTTACAAGCACGGCTGTGTATTATCTAAGTATCTGAGCAGCATATTAAAGCCACTTTAATACAACTTACATAATGTAATTAAAGATTCCTATGATTTTAAGTCAGGAATATCGGAATCAGTTATCGAAAAAATGAAACCATGGTAAGCTATGGTTTTGCATTCTAATACATGAGAACTCCTCTTGATATATGACTAAACTTTATTAGAAATTTCATAGGTTGAAATCATGAGTCGATTGAAGCTAGACCACCATGGAAAACCTGGAAGCACTGGACGGCCGTTCCGTCCTAGTACGGGACTGCTTAGCAGTGCGCACCCACGATCCCGCACCACGTGGGGTTCGAACCCAGGACCTACCGGCTTCGCGCGCGAGCACTTGACCACTAGACCACTAAGCCGGCATCCAACGGTGTTAGTGTGGAGTTCAACCAGGTCTGTTGAGAGATAACAACTCACTGAAGACAATGGTGTACGGTGGCGCAACTTCATGGACTGGTTGAAGTTAGACATTAACAGCGTTGGATGCCGGCTCAGTGATCTAGTGGTTAAGTGCTCGCGCGCGAAGCCGGTAGGTCCTGGGTTCGAACCCCACGTGGTGCGGGATCGTGGGTGCGCACTGCTAAGCAGTCCCGTACTAGGACGGAACGGCCGTCCAGTGCTTCCAGGTTTTCCATGGTGGTCTAGCTTCAATCGACTCATGATTTCAACCTATGAAATTTCTAAAAATTCTCCACAAAACCCATTATGATAAACTTTATTAGTGGTTTACCAGAGAATGTTAATAATTTATCTGCCAGATGTCCTTTAAGCATCAATTTAACCATGAAATCCCTACAACCGTGCTTAAATTCGACCTTATTTACATTCTATGGGACATTATAAAAATAAACAAACGGGGTGGCAATGAGGTCCCCCCGTGTCCATGATTGTAGCTAACTTGTTTACGTCACATACGGAATCAGATATCCTCGCCAATGATATTAAATCACAAAATTGGCTCAGATATGCGGATGATACTTTTGTTGTCATGAAAAAGACTTTCCTACGAACTTTTTCCGAACTGACCAATACACTTTCGTCCTACATTAAATTTGCTTACGAGGATGAAAATGAACAGAGATATTCGTTTGTGTAGGATTTTAGATGGACGCGGAACTCCTGAGACAACTGAGAGTTTATGAAAAAGTGACTTCCTGAAAATTCATAATACAAGACAGTCATGGAAATTTGAGTGATTTTTATATAAAATATGTATGTGAAAGGAACGTCACCCTTAGAGACCAACAACTTTTCAAACCACATGAGAGTTTATTTCCAGGTAACATTTATCCGAACGATCGGAACTTTCGGGTCAGTTTAAACTTGATTGTCTGTATTAAATAGATGATTTTGAGACGTTAGCTACACATATCATTGAGCTTGGAGGTGTATTGTTAAGTGGCCAGTTGTCTGGAATGCTACTTCTTTTCAACAGTAGATCAAAAAATGTAACTCGTTGATTTTCCAACGTCGTAGGTATTGTTGGCACGTACAAGTACAAAAAGAAGGATGTCTCTTTGCGAGATGACGGCACTAGATGCCTCCATGAAGGAAATCCCAGTAGCATTTAAATTTCTGGCCACAGAAATTTTTGAGCTGATTAGAAAGTTCTCAATCTTCATTCGAGACAGTGTTTTGATAAGAATACTTGTGGAATCTTTTAGTATTGACGACAGTACTGCCATAAACAATGTGACAGAAGTTGATAAACTAATTTCCAATTTGCATGCCGAGCTGGAAATTGACTGCAGAACATATGAATGTGTCGATAAAAGCCTCCATGAATTATTGACAAGCAGTAATTTAAGCGAATCAGTCATTCATGGTCCGCCCAGTGATCCAGAAATGTCCATTTCAGAGGCATGCCCTGTCATGGGTTCAAATCCCATTGCCCCACAAACACCATGTGCAAACACTGACTTGTCCAGCTCACAGAAAGTCGATGTCTTGCTAAATGCTCATGAAATTATTGCAGTACCCGTCCACAAAGAGACCGAAGATGAATCAAGCAGCATAATGAATACAGTTGCATCAAATGGAACTCATCATTCCAGAACAAAAGTTCCTGACGAATCTGCTTATTGGGGTCCTCTAGTTGTTTTACCAGATATGAGTTATCTTAATGACTCCCATGCTTTTGATCAAATTTCTTACAAAAGTGCGGAATATTTGTCGGATGCATCAAACGACGGTCAAGAACCTAATAAAATATTGATAGATGCTGATTATTCTAGTGATCGACTATCTTCTAATGAGATTTTCAAGAAATTCGATGACAATGTTTCAGAAGAATCAAGCTTTAATGACCCCATATCAAGCGTCGTTGATCCTCATCATTTAATCAATTTTAGTAAATTCTATGTTAAATGTGACAAATACGTTTTAAGTAAAGTCAAATTAATTGAAGCTTGGGAATATGAGGATCCAATTCTATTTCGTGGGGAGGATAAACCCGGAAAATTTAAGATCCGGATCTTCAAAAACGGGAGGTGTTATATCCCGATAAGAATAATGAATGGTAATTCTTTGGATCGATTTATGAGCAATTACTATGAGTATATTTTTATCGTATAATTGTCATGTAATTAAACTGTTCACATTATGAGTTTTATTTTGACCTATGAACTAGTATTATACGATTTACCATTCTTGAGTTATGACCTGTCTATTGATTAATATCTCCCTCATTCACAGCCACTTTTGGCCAAATATTGTACGAATGTTATTTTCTATTTTATGGTACGTTGTGGTCGGTTTGGTTTATATATAAACAGAGTATGTTTGGAATAAATGATTCATATTGCAGAGGCTGAGATTGGTGTTCTGAACTCAACTGGCTGGGTTAGACAAGGAAGCGAGATCAATCAGGACTCGAGGCTGCTCGCACGTGTTTTGTGCGTCACTGGTTCGATCGATAATCCGCTGCTCTCTGATTGGTGGTATAGTTGCGTTATCCAATATACAGGGCACGCAGATCATAAGTTATAACAAAAACATGTCTATATTTCCAATCTATTTTCAGTGGCATTACAACACACTATTCTGCTATTCACTATTACTACGTGAGTCTCTACGATTACTTTCATTATATGCTCTATTACTTTGATAATAAGCATACATCGTTGATAGTTAACATTTTCATTATTGAATAGTTAGCCCAGTAACATAGATGTTAAATGCCATTGTCTTAACTGATTACTAATCACTGTTAGATACTTTGAGAATTGATTTTTCCAAATAGATGAGCCGACTGTTAATACGATATAAACCACCCAATAAAAACAGGCACTATCCACGAGACTTAACCAATCGAATTGCGAAAAAGGGTGGGTACTAGTGAAACAGTGACTATATATACGTCTTGAAAGTAGAAATAAGCTTAGATTACAAAATACGTTGAAGTAATACACTATTTACATTAGTTATAAAAACAGTGCTTTAGTGTCCACATGCATTAAACTTCCAACAATCGTATCACGCTCCATTTATTTCGACTTGGACACACGGAAAACGTAGCTCACAGTCAAAAGATTTATAAGAACTAATTCAAAATCAACATATACGATGTAGTGAAAAGGTAACGACAATATTTTTTTGAACGATACGGGTCCGATTACTGAACCTGAATTTTAATTTTTATTACAGTTGGAATGATTTAGTATGCAGTTGATTTATAAAGGCTGTACATAACTCGGTATGGTTAGCTTATGGTGTACTTGGACTTTGGGAGTTAATGTCGAACCAACTATAGTCATTCATAAACTTTAATTCGAACTGAGATACTATCTCAAATCAGAAAAAACGAATTCCAACGACCAACGTAAATAAAATATTATGATTGACTGAATATATAAAGGCGACTGAATGAAACTATTGTAAACAATTTATCCCTTTATCGCAATATTATAAACTGGATATTCTCTTAGCACCAACTGGAACTACTCAACATGAGCACTCAAATAAATATAAGTTTAATCTCTAGCTTGCCCCAACCCCACTGCTCGGGATGCTAAACCATCATGGGACCACCTATTACCGACTCGTTAGCTATTTTTATTTCGCAAATCTGAGTCTACTTTCGTACAGTCAAAACTACCTCTAGGATTTATCTTTCATTTTATTGCCTTTAAAGATGCCATTTTTTACTGGTCCGTGCCTCGTTCAGTGTGTTAAATGTTTACCCTATTTCCAAAGTCTTTTATGCGCATACACTGTTTACTGAAAAGAATTTTCTTTGATCTATGTCAATAAATTTCGGAGTAACTGAAGTTAAAAAAAAAGGGGTTTGTGAAATTCAAGTTTCAAAACGAAGTTTAAAGTTATTGTCATTCACACAAGATAAATCACTCATATAGGCTTATCAAACCATTTATTATCCACATATTAGGAATGATTTATCAAACAAGCTACAGACAATAAATCAACAAAAATCGTTGAAGATTTAGCTTGACTATGGTTCAAGTTATAAATGATCAACACAGTATCTTGAATTATTATTTATAGCTATTTATATCTAGCATACGATTCAGGGAATCACATCGATTGATACAACGGAATTATTTATACCAAACAAAAAATCAACCACTAAGTGAAGCTTATTATCATGGAACTTCGGAATAATCCATTAAACCATTCATTTCCCCATACATTGTGTATATCATACGTGAAACATCTTTTCTCAACTATTGAACAAGTTTGATAAAGTCAGAGGTCATTTGGATTCCCCTGAGAACACCACCAATAAATAGATTCAGTATCCTATTAGTTTTGACCTATCTAGGTTTATTTCTAAACAACATTTCTTTTCAAAACCGAACTGTAAGAAATTAACTGAATAATACAAACTGTTGTAAAAGTAATAACAAATCTTGGCAAAATTAAGTTTTTGACTAAGAACTTTGAACAATTTACAGATTTCAACTCACTGTGTAGTCAACCATTCGATAGCTAAACGCATAGGTAAGGAATTTAAAGCATCTGCTAAATTACCACATGAACCACCAATTGAAACTGGAGTAAATTTTCGGTTACGATCAGGAGCATTAGAGTCACCATCATCATTGTCATCATCAATAGAGGGAATTCCAACTTGACCGATTGCAAGAGATCCCCCGCTACCGGATTGTAATAATAAACTTTGTGCTGTACGTAGATCTTCCACACGTTCTTTAATTGTCATTGCACATAATACTTGTTCTAAACATGCTAAAAGAAATGACAATTCACGTCTTTTAGCTAAAAATGGACCTAGACGTGTACTAATATTCCGCAAATTACAGGTGTTACTAGTAGTACTAGTAGTATGAATTGAGTTTGAACTAGAATGCTGTTTATGCTGAACAACAGATTTTTGACTAACCAATTGCATTTCTAAATCACCACGTGAATCTTGGAGTTTACCACGCCAATCCAGAAGTAATGAATGAACACGAGATATATGGACATCTCTAATATCCTTCAAAAAACGAAATGAATAAAAAGTTATTTTCAGATGAATATTAACGACATTTAACTCAGGTAGGATCATTATCAGAAAAATCTACAGAAATATATCATACTGATTCAACTATATCACTGGGGCGATATAATTATAACTATAGTCAGTCATTTGAGTCAACTGTTTTTTTTATGTTACGTAAATATATAGTGAGTTTCAATGAAGACGTTCGAAACTTAATAAGTTAGTATGAAGTGATTTAAGCATGGAAAATTTATTTGTATGAAATGACTAGGATTTTTATTTCATTTATATGGGACCAGTAGATAAATAATAATATAGTGGTTATTTACTGGTACAAAATCTGTCTTGTAGGAAAAACGATATTTCTGTAAAAAGTTGTTGCTCGCTAATTGTATTTTGTAAATACAAAGTATTCTAAGGTGATCCAAAGTGTACTAAACCGATGTCGACAACATTATTTATATGGATACTTTATTATAATTGGGTTAGTCAGAAGAATGATGCACAGAAAGATGGTAATTATTATAATTATACCTTATTATTCATAAACTCAACTTTTTCCTTAATACAGAAAGCAATAAGAGAAGAAGGTATCACACTAAGTGCAGTCATCACATACAACTAAGTAGTCCAAACAACTAAATAAGGTCGATTTTTTGTTAGCATAATTCAAATTGGTAATGTAAGGTGTGAAAATTTGTAGCTTCATAGATCCTTAACTAGACAATGTCTGAACATGAATGATAAATGTATAGGCACGAAGTTCTGTCAAAAGCATACTTCATAAAATTAGAAACTAGGAACGACATAAGGAAGTATGTAGCAAACTAACTGCCCAGAAATAATCGTTACATTATTCATGAAATATTGATAAATTAAGGTATGGAAGGATCATTGAAACACATATTTTAACAATAACCAAAATGAAATAAAATTGCTATCTAGGAACTTAGATTATGAGTGATTAGACGAAATACACGGAATCACACAACTTAAACATTCAACACAATCACTGGTGAGTTACTCTTTTACTTGTAATGCTCTTAATTTTACAAGTCACTGTTGCCCTCTAGGACGTTGAGAAAAATAAATTGACGTTAGGTACCAGTGAGTACACCATTATTAGTGAATGAAGTGGTTTTACGGTACATTTTCTATATTTTGGAGGTCATTTTCATCTTGGACTATTGATGATTCAGTGACCCTATGTGATTGAACCAGCTACAAAACATAAAGGACCTCAGCTTGGTCGTCCTGTAATGTATGTTTAATGAAGAACCTGGAATTAGAACGAAATAGTTGTCTAGTGCTTCATACTTTTCAAAAGATTTACCATTAACAATAATTTGTGAAGAAAACTACCTTCGAGTTAAACAAAACACCTACACAATCACTTAATAAGGAAATACACATGGGTTTTTTTTATTGATTTCTGTATCTTTTTTGCCTATACTCTATTATCCTGTTTTGGAATTGTTGTTAACTGTATTGGAAATATTTCCAAGGTTATACTTTGGTCCTCTTAATCAGTAAGAGATGGAAAAGTTTAAGATTAGAGACCATATTCTTTACTTTACAATAATAAATTATAAAGTCATTCAATGATCACAGAATAAGACTAAAAGTTTTTTGATATCGCTATACTTCAGTAAATTTTTCTTGTTTAAAGTTGTATCTTAGTCTTCATAAGCTTTAAATCCTCACAAAAGCCTACATGAATATTACAAAACAGTTTTTATCATGGATCAACATAAACTGGCGAAACCAGATAGCTGTTTAATTTTAGGTTTATGGATTTACAGTAATGTATACCTGAGATTAGAAAGAAATCTAAATTACATGGTCTTTAGATCTGGCGGTGAACATTCCAACTTTAGATTACAACGAGAATCCCTTTCGAAATTCAATCAATTCACGATATAGTGCAATTATCATGCCAAATAAAAAAAGGTGTCAGGGACTGTGATGAACATTAAATAAATCAACTCAGTCTTCTTATTAGCACATATCCGCATTTATTAGAGTTGATTAAATGTTCGATTACGAATTTCAAATGAACATCATGTAATACACAATCTTAGTATAATAATAATGAAACGGTGTACAAAAATTACTTTGTAGTAGTGTAGTTTTGTGCTATCAAGAATTTGTTTCTGTGGGGTCGATTCATCAGCACATTCTGGAGGTAATTCAACTTGACCTACAATTCGAATAAAAAAGGTCAAAGATAAACACAACATTGCTGTGATTAGGTTTTAATTGATATAAAACGTAGCAAAATGAGAATTCAGGTACGAAGGAAATAATAGTAGTTAAAAAGCAGTCTCAGTGTGTTAAAGAACTATATAGAATATTTAGAATTACTTGTTGTCTACTATGGAGAATTAACCCTTACTTCGTTCAAACTAAACACTTTAATTATCAATGGATTATGAGATGTGAAACTAATCATGTGACTAGCATATTACTAATGAGCCAGTGAGTTGAAATCCACTAATAAGAATATTCCTACACTCATAAAATGTAAATAGACAACAATTCGTCAGTATTACTAGTTAGCCATACAGATCACAGTACGTTTACAGAGCTTTATTAATTCTATTTTTTATGCATATAGATCAAACCCATGAGGTTTGCTTAAGACTATTTTAAGAACTTAGTATTAAAGGCCACTTTAATGAACAGATTGAAAGTGGGATTCCATAATACAGCGTATCATTCTTGTGGATTAAAACGTATCAATAGATATCAAACAAATTAGTATTATTTGTGGTAATGATTTACCGAATGAGGCGAAAATTGTGTGAATTAACAACTTCAACTTAATCCGCCTTAATAGACAGAACATTAAATAATGTCCTAATTTTCCATTTATTGACAAGTTTGGGACAAGAGTTAACTCTCATTAGTTTATTTGGATTATATAAGTAAAATTCCAGCTGTTATCTTTATAAAATTAATGATACAAGTACATAACGCATCCAGGAGAATAAAGCATCATAGAACATTAACTAACGGTGATGTATTAACAGTTCAGGTTGATTAGAAGACCAACAGGTATAAAATCAATATTTAAAGTTTAAATAGAAAAGGAAACCAATGGAAGCATTAAGTATGACCAAGGAATCCTATTAGTTTTTTTGAGATATGGCAATAGTTCAGGATAACCTGAATAATTAATATACAAACAAGCTAGAAGGAAAACACCCGAATGAATAACTATCAAAAATTTCACATCACATTTTTCTAACAGGGGAAAAAGTGATCTATTACGAAAATTATTATTAGGTACGTTTGGCTAGGCTATATCAAAGTCAAATGAAGGTGAGGAGTGAAAGTATTTGAATTCAAATATGATAACTTAATGTTTATTTCAAATCAAAAACTAAACAAGTAGGTTTGGAAGGTTACCAAGGCCCTAGTCTTATCAATACAAATGCAGCTAAACTAATGAAACAATATTTCACTAAGATTTCTCATGCTAGCACAAACAGCGAATGCACAAGGATATAGAATAATCCATAAGAATTAACAAAGATTGATAAGTGATAGCAGTAATACATGGGAGCAGAGCAAACAACCGCAAAATACTTCACGTTCTGACTATAATGGATAAAACAATTAACACCTATCATTCTTCAGGTTACCTTTAAAAAATTGGAACGTTCAGCCATAAGGGAATTCAAAGTATTGAATAAGAAATTTAAGGCGCCAACTTACGTAAACGAATAGAAAACTGAAAATGTTTATGATCAACAATATGTTCAAACAACAAATGAATCCCACTGATGAGTGAACAAAGCATATTTAACTAGGAAATTTAGATAGGTTTACTTAAAAGAATTACTACGAAATAAGCTAAGATTCAATAGTCTGGAAGTATTTCGTGCAACATTCTTTTTGGAAACATGGGTAACAATTCCGATGGGATAGTCAAGCCAAGCTAAACATTTTGTAAGCTGCAGTTATAAATATGCACACAAGAATACAACGTGCAGCTGTGCACATCATAGTTAAACTGTAAAAGTTCTATGATAAAAGATTAGATATTTCAAATGATGAAACCTAATAGTGAAGAAGAAATATTTAAATAAGTAGTAAGCAAAAATAAAAACTCCACGTTAATATACCTAATTCTATCCCAACAACTTCGTGAATCAGAGCTTCAAATGTCATCGGAACCAAAAGGGGAGTTACGTAATCCAGATCTGTGGGATCAAATAGAAATAAAATCTACAATCAGTTAATCTTCGTAACAAGAAAGATTTGTGCATGAACTGTGGATTGAACTATCCGAAGAATAGAGTAATAATATTTTACACTACGTAAATGGCAATATATATTCTCAATGTCAGATTATTTGAAGAAAACTGAGGTTAAATTTATTTTATTCAATTCTTAAAAGTGTGTTTAGTATAATAATGATGTGATCCCTTTATAACCTATTTTTTCACTGATTATTGAAAAAAGCAAAAAAGTTATGTCCCATAGTAACAATCAAACATGTTTTACCAATAATATCGTTAATGTACAAAAGTTAATATTCAATAATCCACTGAATTTTGCGCCAAATTGTGAAGACAACTCCCATGATTTACAATATAACTCATATAGATTTTCAGTAGCAAAGCAGCAGTTCATCGACTAAAGCTTCTAAACTCCAACGCAATAGTTCAAACCATCACCCCATTCACTTTTCGATTTAATCCGCTAAAAAAGTGAGATTTCAAACTAGAATAGAAACTAATACCTACTACCAATCAGATGGAGTGTTGGATATTAGGATATAGTATTATTGCAAACACTAAAAAATGTTGTGATACATATTGATAAAATGGCTTAACTTACACATGACGGAATGGAAGCTGCAGATGAGAATACCAGCCATTACCTTGAATCAAAATTACATGGTTAGTATTATAGTACTGAAAAATCAAGCTCAAGACCTTAAAGCATGAGCTGGTTAGGTTGCATTTATTTACTTACTATTACTTTCTCAGTCGTTTTGATAGAAATTTATTTTTAAAGTATAATTTTGTTTTTATTGTTTACAATGAAAACAACCGTTCCAAGTCTAAAGCAAGTTGTATTTTATGAAACCATTAGTTTCAGCTGGGAGAGCTTATTAGGCATTCGTAAACCTCGAAGTTTTTATATTATGAACTGACATAATCTGAAAAACCACTACAAACCAAAAAGCACAGACACTGAAATTTTTCAACAGTAAAAAAAATACAGAGAACAAGAATAACGATAAAATGAGTAGATAAGTAACACAGACAAAATGCAATAAGACTTCAGGAAATAAAAGCAAACAAATCATATTTTCAAACTACTGATTCTTAACATCACTATGATCTCAATTGAGAATTCAAGTCATACAATTCAGGATAGTGGTCAGTAACCTTATGAATTAGTGTTGTTTTGATTTAGCTATCATGAGATGTCGTTATTGTAAAAAAAAATTAGCAATGGGTAGAATCCTTTAAAGTTGTAAGTAATCGTATCCTCATGGTATTTCCTGCCAATCAGATCATCGTCTTCTTGAAAGAGCAAAAGAGCACCCATTATACATACCGTTTGAATACTGGCCTTAAAACACCGTTTAGTAATTTATTTCGAAAAAAAGGTTCACACTGATTAGACTCTATGGCAATGTAAATAATGACTAATTTTCCGTATTATTTTTAAAAGAATCACAAAAGGAAATGTATGAGAACTAACCACGACTGAATACAAGAACCAAAGGTGGTGGACGTGCAGAAGTAGTTGACAATGATGTAGATGATGATTGTGAGCCCAGAATTTTTAATGAGCTGGTAGGAGTTAAGACACTTTCATCAGAAACAGATGCATTACTTCGATAATTTGACTGGGTACCATTAACAGTTGAAACCTTCCTATCCAAACTGACCAGACCTGACTGAATACAGTATAAACGAATACCAGCAGCAACCACATGGGACGCCTCTCCGAAAGCATGAATCTAGTGGTTAGTGAAGACAAGCACTAAGATTAATAAAACATGTCTATATTTACTGTTGAACAACTGCTATGATAAATGTTTAGTTGAAAACAAGAGGGAACAGTGACTTGACGATGGTAAAGGTGTAGTAAGCCTATTCCACTACTGTATTATCTATCTGTTCATTGTAAGTTAGACACTTGATCCACCATGTAATTTTATGTGAGTCTGATTGAGCACATGCAAATTTTTAATCTATTCTGCTATTGGTTGTAATACACAGACAATCAATAATTTATCCATACTTGATTAACACTTAAAAATATATATGGATTTTTAACACTCACACTCACACACATACACTCTTGTTTTCCCTGTGTGCTTGCTTCGTGTACACTTGCGAATTTTACCAATCCTTAACAACAAACTATCTCTATAACTGATGTTCGGGCTTTTGAATAATCTCGAGTAAATCCATAATTCTACTAGGAGATTTAGCCTGCATTAAATACTCAGCTAACGGGATACTATTTATTAGAGTCAGATATAGAGGATACTAGCCTCTACAAAGGATTACAAGAATGGAATCAATTTATGATATAGAATCGAGGATATATAGTAATCAGATGTTTACTACTTAGAGTAAGGAAAGGAAGTACATTGACACTACTGCGACACATTTTAAGTCATGCTCTCCTACCTATGACCTATAACTGTGGATCAACAATAAAGCTCATTTTAACTTAGGCTATCACAAATAGTCTAGTTACTTATTAAAGGGTTTTTACAAATACATCACGTTATAAATTTACAATAAAAACTCAATTTTTAATCTTAAAAACGCTGTGATTTATAATATATTGATAAAATTTACGTGTTAACTTAAACCAAAACTTAACAGAGTGAAAAATTCTACCTACACATTTAAATGTCAGAAGTGAATATTCTACCAGATATGAATTCAATATTACTGAAGTACGAGTGATAAAATGATAAACTTTTAAAATCAGTAATCGAAACAAAATTTCGGTTACAATAATGTTCATAGACACTTTATGATGTAGAAGGGTGAGATGAAACAAAATTTAGAAAGTAATGTAGATAAATCCAAGAATAATTCGACTACTAAATCATTGTTTATGTAGTTAACAACTAAAGAATCCTATTACGATGATGCACTACTTATTTTCAGGAATCTGAAAAACCACATTACCCCAGTCAAACAGGGAATTAAAAAATGCGATGATTAAAAATTAAGTCTAAAAATTGTGTGATTGCTTTGAAACGACTATGGACAATAATATCTTCAAGAGAGTTAATTAAGCCATAGTGTAACATTATATCATGTGAAATAACAAACTAGCCCCGAAAAGGTCAAAAACCATTAGAAATACAGACGACATTAATATAACAAAGCATGATAATCTGATGAAATGACAAATAAGTTTAATCACAAAAGCGGCATCAATAGACTAACATAAAAATCATACAAACATACTAGTCTCTGGTTTTGCACAATTAATTTGTTTGTGAGCTGCTTAAAAGATCCGTTTGTACAATCATATTATATAAATGCTTATTATAGGTAAAACACTACGATGACAACAATTTTTTTATTTTACCTAGGAGCAATCTATCATCAATGTTTTTGTAAATAATATTATAGACTTACTCGACAACCCATGGGAGCTAAATCACTTTCACTCGTTAATTTAAGCAAACGTCCCAACTCCATGCCCATATAATGAGGCCAACAATAATCTTTGTATAAATAGTAGTCTGAAAATAGCGTCGGCAAATTTAGTGTTAACAAATCTGTATCTAATTGAATCCAACTGAGTGATAAACTTGTGGTACATAAATGTCGACCAAGAAAACCTCGAGATTCCAAAAGATAGGTCACTGCTACAGTCTAAAAAATGAAAAAGTTTGTTAAAATCAAAACGGGATATTTAAATTAGAATATATGGAATGGTAGTATCGTATGCTTAATTTTCACCAACTTTAGGTTAGAATTAAACTCGAAGTTTAGACTAAGAGTTTACTTAAATTATAATGTGACTACACATAGACATTCATGTAGTAGGCTATATTTTCTTAGTAATAATCACTTAACATTTACGAGCATTAAATAATATTAAATAACATATTAATTTTATTGAGATTGGTTGCTAGTAGATAGTTTAAAGCACCTAGAGGATGTGAACCATGTGAACGCCATACATGATCACTTCATTTTGTTTCCCTTATCGTTAGTAGCATACATTTAGTTGATACATCGGGAGCAAAACATGATAAGACGGAAATAACAAAGGAAGTAAATACTTTTTCCTTGATCAAACGTGCGAGGTAGATTTGATTTGCTGTGCATAAGTTTATTGCATGTTTGGTACTCGATTAGGTTTTTTTTCTTTTTTAATAACTCATTTTCTTCCATTAGAGAGGAATAACGTACTTGTAAAATTTCAGCGAATAAATTTGAAGCAAATACAACGTTTCGCCCGGCAATCTAGTTCAAGCTTTTTCAAGCAAATATAATCAAATATCAGAATTATCGAATATAAATAAATACATGGTTCTCTGGGTAAATGTCCACTAAATTTATTTATTTAAACACATAAACATTGGTACAAGGAGGCACCAAATACATATGCGCCACGTAAATCATTCGATTTGTGTGAGGGTTGGGATACTGCCCGGGTGCCCAGACCGAAGCAGGTCATCCAAACAACGTTACCAATGTTTAAAGTTGGCATTCTCTTCAATGTGTAAGAGACATGTGATATGAAACGAAGTGTGTTAGGATAACAGATTTGTGTATTTGTAAGTAGTGTGAGAAATTTTATTCACTATATATTGCCTTTGATCGGTGAAAATATACAAGTCTTATATATGATATGAATCATATATGTCATAGCATGTATAAAATGAAGATAAATAAACAAAATAAAGGCATGAATTAAAGAGGAAGAATGTATTTGTAAATGAATGTTTGTGTTATTATCATTGTTTCAGTTAATTGTTTAACACATTCAAATAAGACAACTGATTAGGAGCGTTGGATGTAATTGCTGTTATTCATATAAGATAGATAAAATGGAATAAGGAGTTCAGGTTTACTCATTAATTATTAGTTACCATGGTACAGCTAATTTTATTCCATCTCCCCTATTAATACTGTTTGGATCTGCCCATATGTGTAGGATGTGCTGACTTATGACCTAAAAATATCCCTGAATATGTTGGCTATCGGAATACACTCATTTTTAAACAATCGTTATTTTTCCTTTCAAGCAAACAGTCTAGAAAAGGTTATTTGCGTTCAGAAGATTCCAACTCCTTGTGAATTTGATTTTGTCAGAAACGGTGTTGACTTGCCTAAACATTTCTTTTAAACCATATCATTTTATAATGATAAAAGTGTCATCCACGTATCTCAACTTTTAGTGGAAGAGAGCACATTGAGGTTGCATTTGTTTTCAATGAATGCATGGATAAGTTAGCAACAATTGGAGAAACCGGTGATCCCAAAGCTATACCCTTTGTTTGTCTGTACAGATCTCATCGAAAATTGAAAACAGTGGAATGTAAACATAGATCCAGCACTTTAATATTATCTGAGGGACCTAATGGATATCGTTAAGCTGTGTCAGAATCTAAAAGATTATGTACAATATCTAGAGCTTTCTTAATAGGAACGTTGGTGAGCAAAGAGCATACATCAAAACATGCCATTAATTCATCTTCTATGCGGATAGCAGTGATGTCTCCCAATTGTTCAATTTATTTTTTTATTTAGCGATCAGTCTCAGTTTAATGTTTCGTTCGAATCTTAGGGATATGATTTTCACCCCGATAATCCCTTACACGAGGAATGAATAATATGGTTAATAACTCATTCTTAAGGTATTTGGGTATCAGCCACACGAAGTATGAAGGGTGATGATACTACTCAGTTGCCCAAACCGAAGTAGGTGGAGTAGGGTTCAAACTTTGTGGCTGAAAGCTGAAACTTTTATCCACTGTTAAGTTTTGCTAACTTAGTCAAAACTCTCATCCAGTAATAGATATCCGAGTGACTGTCAAATATGAAACTACCAGTTTAATGGATAAGCAGACTTAAATTGATAATCAACTATCAATCATGATGAAGTGCATGAAACTGAAGTCTAATTATATAAAATTAACGATTATATCTACAGTTATGTTTGTCGATCGTAGCATGAAAGTAAAACACTGTGGTGAAGCGGAAATCCATTTCTTTAGCCTAAAATAACAAATTTTCGGGATATGGATGATGATTAGGCTTTCCCTATATTCTTCACTTAAAAATTTTGTTGATTGTTTAAATAACCTTTCTAGATAGTAAATTAAAAGGGATGTGAAGCGAAAATGTCGTATTTTCACATAAATTGTCAAGTATATGACGAGTGCTTGCGTACTTAACCCAGAAATCACACTAACAAATACTTGAGAGAAGAGTCCTTAGAAAATCAAGCAGAAAAGTGTGTAATATATAAATGTTCTAAGCAATTAACCACAGAAACGTTAGATACCTCTTTGGGAACAAATATTATCAATCTCGTTCGTTTGATATTATTCGATTGATCCACTTCACAATGTTTAATTACCGATAAGCATGAGCTAAACTCTGGTGGGACCATATAAGCAATCCTAAATCGGATAAAAAATCTCATATTAGTGAAACTGTAAGACAAAAGCATATAGAACTCGTTTAAATTTCAGTCCCTAAGATGCCTTAAGTATACTAAGATAAGTACCTGAGATATTCTATGCACCTGTAAATCACCAAGACTTGATGTTGAGAGCTGTGTTAATCTGCAAACCCATAGAATAATCATTATGACTGATGGAAATAAACTTGGTACTAAGGTGGTAATTTGATACGTAGTTCATGGATAGGACGATGTGAAAGAGAGTCTTTTTCTTCACTTTAGCTAGCTTAATGTGATGAGTAATTAGACTACGAGTAAACTTTGAAGTTTTAACACCAAGATAGAATATTTAATTGACTGAACGAACTTTGGGAGCACATTGGTCCCGAGAGCGGGCCGAAGCAGTGTTATGTTCAAAATTGGTCAGAGGTTGATGCGTAGTTACAACTCCATCAAATGTTAGTTGGCAGTTTAATACGATGGAATTTGGTTGGCGAATTTCCCGGAAATAAAAATGTAGATGAGGACAAAAGGTTATAGTGAGTCATTGGAGAAAGCTTACTACCAAACTTGCTAGCATTCAAGATAAATTATCTAGTCACAAATCCGATCGACAAGGACTTAAGTGTCTCGAGATCCTATTCTTCAGCATCGGAAATGAGGGCCTTTCGTTTTTAGTCATATCCTAAATCAGTCAATAATGTACAACGCAGGGCATGCCATAAATATGTATCAACTCAATTTGATACTTCATTTGCTTGCTTAAACAATCGTAGTAATATAGCTGGTTCAAAATACTACAGGAAAGCTATGTTATCCAACAAAACAAATACACCTTGAAAAAAACTAACTTACCTCTCATAGTCCGCCTTCGGAGGATTTTCGGCAATTTTGAACACCTTCGTGACCGACAACTGTCTTAAAATGGACATGCTGGCCACACGGTCGATTGCTTTCAACAGCTGCGCATCCACAAGAAGAATCTTCTGCCCTGGCAACTACAATCTAATCATTATGAGTTGAAAATTACTTTACCAGAGAGAAGACCCTTCCGAACTCTCTGAGAACGGACTGACGTAAGCGTTCAGTTGTGAATGACATTTAAGCGAGGTTCAGTTGCTAGCAGGTTCGGGTTTAACATGAGAGCATTTCGTAGTTTTAGAGCGAGAATCTGAGAGAAAACATGAAAGTGTCAGTCAACAATCTATTTATTAACGAAAGCAACTGGAAAATATAAACATGTGTATGCGTAACACAATATGTTTTTAAAGTCATCCAATCTGATTTGGAGAGAAAATATTATCCGAGAGTTTATATGCACCCAAAGTGTATTGTATAATCTCTATAAAAGGATTTGCACATCATCATAACATAGAACACGTCAAATCTTGCCTATAAAACCAAATTTAGAGTCCAGATTATGATAGTCCTGTATCTGAGCCATATAAACGTTGATGTTGAAGGATTGCTGAAAGTATACACATGGGAATCTGTACAATCGTTAATTTGAAACAATTTCGTAATTAAAAGTGGGAGTGGAGAAAGTTTCAGAATAGATTCATTTGCGAAACTTTTGATGATAAAACATCTTTGGGAGGTTCAGTGACACAGTTTGAACCTTTGACGCTTATTGTAATACTCCGCATTAAATGGTCAGTTAGTTATTTTTCGAAGTACACAAACACCAAGAGTCGCCACACCACTATACTACATGCAATATAACGTTCAGTCTTTAGTAGGTTTGCGTATAGCCTGAAGGCATCTTGTGTTTGGGGGAGTGTTAGGAGTAGTAAGTGAGGTCAACTGGCGCAGAAAACATGATTAAAAAAACGTGCCGACGAGTCACTAGGCACACAAAATTCACTTGCATTTAATAACAAAAGCATTTGACAACAACCAGAAATAACACGAGTGCGACATTCTGTTAATCGGAACGAGTTGATGTGGTGAAATTAAATTACGGTGACGACCTTGAACAACTTATCATCCAATTATGAGACACTGAGCAGTTACAAAACAATAAGCAAAGCAAAGTAATGAAATATTAGTGCAATGACAGCTTTGATCGTAATAACTAACCCTCACAAGTCATATTATCCCTTTGGGTAAAGAAAAGAGATCAAGTCTACATGTATACGTACACGCTATTATCGAGAGTTTGGGTTATTAACCTATAGATTTTTCATCACAAACCGACATCATTTATGAAGCAAAAGTGGTTAGTTAGTAAGAGTTAAACTGGAGTTCAAAATTGGGTTGACGGATTCGTATCGGTTTTCAACAAAAACTGACGTCAGATATAACGCCATGCTGTACCACTTTCCTGTTTGCAAACTTGTGAGATTTAGAACATGATAGAGAAAGGGAGAACACTATCTAGCTTTACTAAACGCTTGTGATTAGACGGTGAATTAGATTAAGTATGCTGGTTTAGAAGCAATATACCATTTAATTTAGCTAATGCACCATCTAGAATTCACTTTGTCACTGTATAATAGATATTCTCAGTGATTATAAACATTCTAATAACCAATGGGTAATATTTAAATATTACCAGTATTCATTGGCTATTATTGACATATACGTTACCCATCACTAAGCATTAAACTTTCAGCAAAATAATTGAGGTATTATATGAATTTCGACCGGTCAACTCAGACTGTCGTTATACTATGTTTTACCGTTGATTTCGACAACCTCGAACGTGTTACGCGAACTACATTCGAACTAGGAGGAATTACTCGGCCTTCATTAGTAGTGTGTCTAAACAACAAAAAGATTCAGATTTGTGTAGTAAGGACAGAAGGTCTACAAACTATATTGTTTTATTCCAGTGTGTTTCTGTGAGTGTGTAGTCTTCTCCTGAGAGAGTCAACTGTAGGTGCAGACACTACTGCTTCAAGTAACAGGTTTCAAGTTTTTAATACTCGGTGTGAAAACCTGTATGCTTTGTTCTTTCTTGGCTTTTCTACTCGCCTGCTATGTTCTATGAGATGTCCCGATCTAGTGGGAAGAAAAAGGGAGAATATGTTAGGCCCGAAATTATTTCTTAGCATTCTATACATCAAGATTAAATCTCCCTTTAGTCTGCAATATTACAGAGTAAAGCGGTCCAGCTTTTCAAGCCGCTCTTTGTATTGTAAACTTAGGAGTTCTGAAATTGAACGGATGGCTGCCCCCTGCATATTTTCCAGGATGTCTGTGTCACCTGTTAAACAGGGGCTTGCAGCCTGAGCACAGTTCTCAACCTTAGTTCTCACTAAGGTTGTGTGTACTGTAGTGAACATGATAGAATCTAGCTTGATGAATGTCCGTTTAAAGCCCGGAGCGTTCTAAACCAGTTAGCTGAGACTTCCCGGCAACGGGCCGTCGTCTTAAGATCATGACTCACTGTTGCCTTAAGATCCTTATGAGACCGGACCACGGGTAATGCATCTGCCACTCTTTAGATCAGTTTGTAGCGTGGCGTCGAGTTGAGATTAACTGTGAACACCGCTACCAAGAAACACGTGCCAGACAAATCAGAAGGCGAGGTTGAACGTAACCAGATTTATTTCGTTGGCGATCTCGTGGTATTGAACGAATACCGAGATCGTGCCAAGAAGTGGTACAAGTGGAAGCAGAAGACAGGAGTACGTGCGAACAGTACCAAAAACCGCGGAACAATGATGGAAGGTAATGGAAGCACAAAATGGCTATAATTAGCACAGTTAAACAAAAGCACATTAAAACAAACACTGGTACAGTTGGTTATAATAATAATTGTTTTTATTAAACCAGTCGTGTTCTCGTGATAAATGTGAGTCACTACAGGAGCCCCCCGCTAGAAAGGGTTTACACTTTCGATAAATAGCGGTTTGAATCGTGGGACTGATCGGCTGACGAGCGATTGTAGGACGGAAGAATTGGCGAACAGGAAAGCGATCGTTGATCGTCGAGTTGCCAACGTAGGTCGTTTTCGGAGAACGGTACCAGGAGCGATGTGTTGTATTTATTGTTTGAGTTGGCATGCTACACCAGAGTGGTTTGTATCCAGAATCTGAAGATGGCGTTCGTAGGGGTCCGGACCAGAAACGCTGCAGACGTAGGACGAAACCACGTTGATCCGATGAACCAGAAGCGACCATAACGACCAAGTTCGAGACCAAGCGTGTGCCAAACATTCGAAACGAAGATATCGACTGAGTACGTTGACAAGAGCGTGGGTGGCCAATCCAGCTTTCGCCAAAGTTGACTGAAGTCGACGGAACCAAACGGAGATGGTCGAAGGCGTGGGCTCAGGAAACAAAAAGAAAATCAAAAAAGAGAAGAGTGTAGCATGCGTGTAGTATAGGAATAACCCTACACCGTATCGGTTGTTGATTGTGCGACTAGTCGCGGAAGCGTACGGGTAACCGTACTCGGCGACCGGAACGTGAGACGGCAGTCTCGTTCGCGTCGCGTGAGCCTGCAATCTCATCCGAAGTCAAGGGCGGCGTGGTCTGCTGATCTGGACGTGAGACTGTCGTCTCGTCCGTAGACGGTGCAGATGACGCGTGCTGTTGACTGGGACGTGAGAGTGAGGTCTCAGGTGCATCTAGCGTGGGACCTGAAGATGGTTTGAGGATCCCGCTAGTAGGTTTGCTTGGTCTAGCATTGAATCTCAGGTTATCAGATAGGGCACTGTCATCGACGTGTGCTGGTTTGAGACGATCAATGCTGACGATCTCGACGCGGCCGTGTCGATCAACCTTGAAGGTCTTTTCGTGACGAGCGATCACGCGAAAAGGGCCTTCGTAAGGTTGTTGCAAAGGTTTGCGTACCGAATCTACTCGTATGAAAACATGTGAACAGGTAGATAACTCTCGAGGGAGAGCGACCTGTCGATGTTGTATTCGAGTTGACACCGGAGACAGCGTTCGCATAAATGCAGACAGTCGTTGGACGTAGTCTGATTTAGCGAAATTAGGTCTGCTCCGTGGTGTGAAGAATTCCCCGGGCAGACGCAATGTCGTGCCGTATACAAGTTCAGCGGCGGAACATTGGATATCTGCCTTTAAGCTCGTTCTGATACCTAAAAGAACGAGCGGTAAGGTTTCGTACCAGTCGTCGTTTTCGTGTGCTCGAAGAGCACTTTTAAGTTGCCGGTGAAACCTTTCAACTAAACCGTTTGAAGCTGGATGGTAGGCGGTAGTGCGTATTCGTTCCGTACCAAGCAGCCGAGTAAGTGAGGAGAATAGTGCGGACTCAAATTGTTGTCCTCGGTCAGTCGTGACAGTCGAGGGACAACCATATAGAGCTATCCATCGTTCTACGAAGCGGTGAGCAACTGTCTCCGCCGTGATAGACGTGATGGGTATAGCTTCGGGCCATCTGGTGAAGCGGTCGATGCACGTGAGTATGTGATCATACCCGTGCGATGGTGGCAGTGGTCCTACAATGTCTAAGTGAACGTGATCGAAGCGAGCATCAGGCGTAGCGAATGTACCGAGGGGGGCGGCTACGTGCCTGTGCACTTTTGATCGTTGACATTGTAAGCATTGCTTAGCCCACATACGAACATCTTTATTCATGGACGGCCAGACGTATCGTGCAGCGATGAGGCGTAATGTAGCTGCGATACCTGGGTGAGATAATCCATGCAGGGCATCGAAAACGAGACGGCGATAAGCAGAGGGTACGATGGGTCGAGGAAGACCGGTAGACGTATCACATAGAATGGTGCCAGAAGTCGTGGCTAGAGGTACTTCCTGATACTGAAGAGACGTAGAGTGTGGTGCTTTGTACAGCTGGGATCGTTTGCTTGGGCAGCGGCCATAGCAGGAAGATCGAGCACCGGCAGGGTAACTGCATTCATTTGGATTCGTGATAGAGCATCGGCAACACAGTTCGACTTGCCTTGGATGTGACGAAGGTCTGTCGTGAACTGGGAGATATAGTCCAAATGTCTGCACTCTCGTGGTGAGTAGCGGTCAGACTTGGTATGCAAAGCATACGTTAAGGGCTTATGGTCGGTGAATAAAATGAATCGACGTCCTTCTACTGCGTGCCGAAAATGTTTGATGGCGCAGTAGGCTGCTAGCAGCTCGCGACCAAAAGCGCTATATCTCGTCTCCGTGGTAGTAAGGCGTCGTGAGAAAAACTCGAGAGGTTGCCAACTACCGGAGATGTTTTGTTGCATGACTGCTCCTATAGCAACATCGGATGCATCAACCGCTATACTAAGCGTGGCTGATGGATCGGGATGGGCGAGAAGAGTGGCTTGCGCAAGAGCCGTTTTGATTTCAGTGAATGCAGTACGTGCAGAATCGTTCATTTCCAATCTGCGTGGGTTGCCGCGTAGTAAGTCGGTTAGTGGTCGTAACCGTTCTGCCGCGTGTGGGATGAAACGACGGTAGAAGTTAACCAAACCGAGAAAAGCCTTCAGTTCCTTGAGTGAGGACGGCACGTTGTACTCCTTTATTGCTTGCACTTTGTCCTCACAAGGTAGAATACCCTCTTGCTTGATAACATGACCCAGAAATATGATTTCTCGTTTACCTAACTCGCATTTGTCTGGGTTAACTACTATTCCATTATCCGAAAGGCGTTGGAATAATAGCGTAAGATGTTGATAATGTTCATCTACGTTTGATGATGCGATTAGCAGGTCATCAATATAGACGTGAACAAAATCGAGGTCTCGTACAATGCTATCGATAAACCTTTGAAAAGTTTGAGCAGCATTCCGTAATCCAAATGGCATTCGTAGGAACTCAAACAAACCGAAAGGAGTCGTGATAGCAGTCTTTTCGATGTCTTCAAGAGCGACCGGGATCTGATGATATGCTCGTACCAGATCGATCTTAGAAAAGATAGTCGTGCCCTTGAGCGATGCCGTGATGTCGTGTATGTGGGGGATGGGGTAGCTATCAAAGCGCGTAACTACGTTTAGAGCTCGGTAGTCGCCGCATGGTCTCCAACTAACCCCATCTTTTTTGCGCACCATGTGTAGAGGAGAGGCCCATGGACTGTGAGAAGGACGAATAATACCAGTAGCTAGTAAATTGTCAAACTCACGCTTAGCAAAAGCTAATTTGTCCGGTGCCAGTCGGCGAGGTCGTGCCGTGACTGGCGGTCCGCGGGTGACTATGTGGTGTACCACACGATTGGTCACCGATGGAAGCTCCTCGAGTGGTTTAGTGATTACGGGGAATTTCTCGAATAAAGCGTGGAATTTATCGTCACGCGAATAAAAAGTGCCCAGGATTCGGTACGCGTTCATGTGGGCTTTACAGCCCATGAATTTGCTGTTCGACGAAGTATCGATTAGCTGCAGCCTACGTGAATCGACAAGCAATTCATAGTGCTGTAGAAAATCGATACCTAGTATGGCTGTGGGAACATCAGCAATGATGAACGTCCACAGATACCGTCGTCGGTTGCCCAGGTTGACCGCGAGTTGTCGTGTACCGTAGGTAGGAATGACTGAGCCATTCGCAGCGCGTAGTCGAAGCACTGTGGCTTGTGACTTGCTGCTACCTCGTGGTACGACAGAAACTTGGGCCCCAGTGTCTACTAGGAACCTAGCGTTCGTGCGGTAATCGTGCACGTAGAATAGGCGACCAACCTGGGGTAAAGGGCCGGCGAGTACGGCCGCTTTTACTCGCCGGCGCTGGCGTTTCCCGCCTTGTATGAGCATGGTGCTCGACAACGGCGGGCGCCAGACCCGAAGGACCTATGGAACCAGCACCAACTGTCACTCGCTTCCGTAGCCGCCTTTCGGCGTGGCCTGGAAGATGCCCTTTTTGGGCGAGTGGTGACGGGTTTGCGAGAACTTGAGCGAGCTCGGGGGACGTAGGGTTGGGGTACGTTACAGCGATCTCGAAAACTAAGACGTGTGTGAATACACCCGGCCCTGTCACCATGAGCTGTGGAATGACCGGCGTCCATGTCTACATTAGGACGTGCCGTCGAAGCGACTACATAGGTGTCTCTATTACTAGTCCTCGCCAAAATTTTGTCTGCTATGAGGGCTACCTGGTTAAGCGGTGAGTCCTCGAGCAGTGCCGTCACAGTAGGTTGGATATGGGCTGGTAGTGACTCGAGCCATAATTCCTTGACTATCTCCGAGTCTGATGCTGTTGGTCCTGCAAGAGATTGCAGGCGCGTGAGGTGATGGCTTGGTTTAGCGTCACCCAGGGGGTGACGTGCTAACAGGGTCCTCAATCGTTCCTCCCTCGATGGGAGGAAATGTCGGAGAATTGCCTCCTTGAGGCGGTCATAAACATTAGGCACGTTAGAATTGAGGACAACCTCACGAACAGCTACTAAATGGTCCCCGGGTAATGACTCGAGAGCGTAGGCGTATTTTTGCCTTTGGCTCGTGATGCGACGAGTCTCGAACTGAGACTCTAAAGCAGCAAACCAGACCTCAGGGTCGTGGGGGATAAATGATACAGGTCGAAAATGAATGGCCTGTACGTCTGAGTCTATAACATTAATAGTATTCTTATCGTTATCCGTCATGTCGTGTATATTATATATTAAAAATTAATATGAAAATATACGACAGACGTGGATAGATAAATAATAGACTCACCAAATTGACTTCTTTGGAAGATTTGACCCGAGGTTGAGGCGTGTTCCAAACTTTGGGATCACCAATGTAGCGTGGCGTCGAGTTGAGATTAACTGTGAACACCGCTACCAAGAAACACGTGCCAGACAAATCAGAAGGCGAGGTTGAACGTAACCAGATTTATTTCGTTGGCGATCTCGTGGTATTGAACGAATACCGAGATCGTGCCAAGAAGTGGTACAAGTGGAAGCAGAAGACAGGAGTACGTGCGAACAGTACCAAAAACCGCGGAACAATGATGGAAGGTAATGGAAGCACAAAATGGCTATAATTAGCACAGTTAAACAAAAGCACATTAAAACAAACACTGGTACAGTTGGTTATAATAATAATTGTTTTTATTAAACCAGTCGTGTTCTCGTGATAAATGTGAGTCACTACAAGTTAATCACATCATTTAAATCTGCCTGCGTCTCGCCAGATTTTACATCGTCAGCGTATAATAACATTGGAGACCATACAATACTTGGGAGATCATTTATATACAGTAATAAAAGTAAAGGACCTAGGACAAAACCTTGAGGTACTCCATTAAGTACTGGTCGCCAGGTGGAACACTTCGAAGTTATTTTTACTTTCCGTCCACGATATACTAGGAAATCCTTAAGTCATTTTAGCAGACTTCCAGCAATATCAAGATTTTCTAACTTCAATAGCAGTCTTCTAGTTGGCACCTTGTCAAAAGCCTTACTGAAGTCTACGTAGACAACATCCACTGAGTTTCCCTTGTCTAGCGCCTTTATCCAATAACCCCTTCCTATAAGAAGGTTTGTTGTACAAGATAAACCGGTCCTAAAACCATGCTGTTCTCTGTTTAACAGGTTATTGGTAACCAGAAATGTCATTATAGTCTATTTGACTATGCTTTTCAGTATTTTAACGACAACACTGATGAGGCTTACAGGTCTGTAGTTCCATGGAATTTGTCTTGGTCCTGTTTTATGTATGTGAGTGACGACTTCGTCTTCCCATCATATAGGTAACACACTCTGGTCAAGTGATATGTTGAATATCACAGTCAGTGGTGCCGCAATATATTGTGCAATATGTCTCAAGATTTTGGGGTGTAGTTCATCTGGTCCTATTGACTTTTCTATGTCTAAGGTGCTAAGAGCCTTAAGTACCTCGTCTTAATCAAAGTCCACGGTGAGGAGGTGGTTTGTTGACTCTTTATTTGGGTCTGGTTAATTGTCTAGAAGAGGTCCTGAGTAGAAACTGCCCCAAGACAGTTAGCCATAGCCCCTAAATTTTTCGTGATCTTCCTCTATCATTTCAGATTCATGCCCTTCCTCAAGTAGGTTGGGAATCCAGTGACTCACATTTGTTCTGTAATTTATGCACGAGAATACTCTCTTGGGCTGCCTGCGTGTGGATTGTGTCAAATGCATTTCATATTTTCTCTGGGCTTCCCGAATTTTAAGTATACACGTGTTTCTTACAGACCTGTATCGTTCCGTCGTACCCGCTGTGCCAAGGTTGATAGCAACATTCTTCTTTTGCCTTAGTGAACGTCGAATATCCCGTCCTATCCAAAGATGTTCGTGCTTCTTTTTCTTTGGGACAGTCCAGGGCATGTATGGTTGAGTTACCCGATTGTATAACTGCCCGAGTAGAGTCCATGCCTCTTGTACTGATGCCTTTGAGTTAGTTTCCCAGTTTTCAGACGATGCTGCGGAGTTAATTGCCTGCATATCTGCCTTCCATATGTTGGGACGGGCCGGTGCAACTGTTTGACAGGCAATCTCAGACATGGATTTGAATAAGATGACTGAATGGTCACTTCTTCCAAGTGGTGGGAGAAAAGCCATTTGACCAACGTAATCACCGTTTGTGAAGACTAAATCTAAAAGAGAGGAAAAGTTTCTTAAGTCGTATCTTGTGGGATCTCTAATGTGTAGGAATAATGCTGATCCAATCGAGGTTTCTAACAGTTTGCAGTCGAACGACGATATGGATGACCCTACTTCTAAGTTAACCCAGTTTATATGTGATGCACTAAAGTCGCCTACTACAAGACTTTTACCGTTGTTACACCAGGACTTAAGTGTGCTTAGGATAAAATCATCTGCTACACATTCTGGACTGCGATAAACTACAACTAATTCAATATCTTGCCTTCGGCATTTCAACTTACATCTCGCCAGTTCACATGTCCCTGAAACATGTGCTACTGTCTCAGCTAATATTACGGTTAGGGTACTTTTCGTGTACAGAATAACCCCGCCTCCCCTACGGTTTAATCTATCAGCCCTACTGGTTATGAAACCAGTCAACTGGATTCCACTATCTAATACTTCTGGCGTTAACCAAGTTTCTGAGACAGCAATAACGTCCGGTTTTTCTTTATCCACCACTGACTTGAGCTTCGCCATTTTGACTAGTAGGCTGCGAGCGTTTGTGTAGCATACTTTTAAGTCTGTGGAGAGCTTTCCCTTGCCACCCAGAGTGGCTTGAGGATCGTTTTGCTCCGAACGTTTACAATTTGAAAACCCTTAAGAACGAGGTTTCGTTCCCCGTTTTGGCGACGTTCATTTATTTCCGCTTCTGCAGCTCGTCTCTTAATACGATCAGCTAGGGTGAGATTCTCACAGGCGTATAGTCCGGATCCAATCAGTTTGCGTGTTACCTAGAATTAGGTTCCTGTCTTCAACTGTGGCAAATGTAACCTTCAAGAGGCGGCTTTTCTGAGGACTTTCAGAGTCTACCTGTTTTCCTATTCTATAAAGCTTATAGATGCTAACTCCTGAAACTGTTTCTAGGAGTAGCTTGCTTATTAAGGGCTTAATAAAACTGAGGTCGTGCTCAAATCTACCCTTTGGTTCCTTATCGGAAGATTCGCTTAACTTATGAAAAATGACTGACCTCTCAGCGAGGTCCGTCTTGACACGTTGTGGAATTTTAGTTCATAAAGTCGTCTTTACCCTGCAATCCGATTTCAATTCAGAGTCAAACGCAAAAGTTACATTCCATTTTCTTACTTTTCAATTATTCGGAGTGGCTGTGAGCCACTCATTTACCCTATTTTGTCTCTTTATCACATTCTCTACAGTGCTCAGACTTGGCTCCCCTATAGTTTGTACTGCATTGATATGTGAATCAGGAACTGAGCCCGCATATTCATATGCCTCAGTGCTGTCCATAGGTAGTTTCTTCATCTCAATGCGCTTCTTCCTTTTCCTTGTGAAAATGCCTACATCCATATGCTTATCTGCTTCCCTGGTGGGATCCACCTGTATGGTCTCATTTAAGTCTAGAGCTGGGCTCATGATAATGCTCTCAACTTTACAGTAGATCTACCAGCATTTACTTCGTTCAAGAGGATTTCATGTCAATTTTATGAATAACTTTAAATTGCGATTGTTACAGAGCAAGTCATGAAGCATGTGTCTCCCCACCCTGTAATTTAGGTTATGGAAGAGCAAAACAAATATTGTATGATTTGTGAAAGAGAATCTAATAGATCGTGTGTCTATATCAAACTTACCCGAACGCAGACCTGTTTTATATTAAGTCAACAACCTGACTAGCTGTACAGTCGAGCCCCTCAAGATAAGTAAAGCGATGATACGGACAAGTTATGTGCCTGACTTGAATTCTTAAGCTAATTCGCATTCGATAGTATCGCATATACCTTTGAACTTATAGGAGAGGTGAGGAGGGAACCTCACAAAATTATGATTGCTGATAGGGAACCGGAATTTAGAGAGCTGACTCTCATTATTGAAGACAGATTAGCTAGAAATCAATATGCAGTAATAGAAAATCATAAAGTAACGAATGATAGAAACAATCATAAAAATCGCTTTGCCAGTAGTACTATTCTCAGCTTGGTTATCCGAAAATCAAGTTTGTAACTTATGCCTTTCGTAAGGCTGGTTATGGGGGTATCAAATAACACAAAATTGCCAGGGCCGGGGCTTGCTAAAAGAGGCATGGAGTTAAAAAGATGTGAATATTGCTATATACGTGTTGACGATCATCACATAACGTGAACATGAAGCTCAAGATTCGATTACGATATTAAAGACTGAAAAGTTAAATATTATTCGTTTCTTCATACCATTTTGAATAAGAATTGTCCAGGGGATTTGTTTGAGGAATGGAATTTATTATAAATTGTGATAATTAAGAGTCTGGATTATAGTTCAAACTGAGAATCCCAGAAATAACGTAATTTATCTAAGAAGTATTAAATGAGCACAAATGAATGTATTGTATTTTGAAATCGAAATCCAGTAATCATCAAGTACAAAGGAATCATTAGTTCATACAGACACCATATAAATTTATCGTGGTATTATCCAAAGTGAAAGCTTGGAGACTTTGATTTTTCTGGATAGTGGTTGGGATAATTCTCTCATATCCAAAGAGAAAACTGATCAGTAAGAGATTGAATGTAAATGTTCATAGTTAATCAGAACGGCAGTGAGTAACACTACCTCAAAAAACGTTCGTTAGTTTTCTATAGACAGTAAAAGATCAGTGGGGATTGGTAAAGCTTATACTATCAGTTGGCCACTGATCAGTGATGAGGATACCCTCACTAATCAGCAGTTAAGATAGTAGAGTCATCAAAAGAATATAACACTTTCAAGGTTAGAGAGCAGAGCAGTAAACGTTCTGGTTGGTTGCAATGTTCCAGAAACACTGTGAAATTTGGAATAAATTATGTGAGTGATTATTTGATCAAATTACATTACTAAAGTTTTTTTATTATTTTATCTTACCATCCAAGCATTATTGGCACTAATTACCAACCACTAAGTTCTATGTCACGTAATTTCGAATTTGATAATCTAAAATTGCACAGCTTTAATTTCATTTTAACCAGCTAATTGATTCAGAATTTGACTATATTTAATCTAACTATTCTCAATTTATCATTAAAGAAGTAAAAAGTGGCGTCTGACATATATAAGCTTAAAATTGCATGTTCTATCGTTCAGAAATAGTGGTTTGTTTAATGTCTACTTTCTTTATGTACGATTTTTGTTAATCTAAATCTAAGAGTCTCGTGTTAATATAGTAATTTTGTGGATATACAACTAGTTGGTTGATACTGATATTATTTCATTATTAAACTTAGGACCTTTCATAGTATAACTGGTAAGAGTTATTCGTGATAAAATAATCGTACTTTATAAGACCACTAATCTACCTTGAAATCGACAACTCTTTACTGCATAGTTGTTGTCATATTTTTTGTATTAGTCATTAATACTTTAGAGTAATAAGTAAGTTACACTTAATCATTTCTGAACTTTAAAATTATAGCATTATAATCTTCATATATGTTTTAGACATAGGTTTTGTAACCGATGGCGGAGTGGTAGTTCAGTGGTTTAATTGGTAATTTATCATACATATAATTTCATATTCGATCACGGCTTCACTTAATTTGACTGGATCTATCCAGTGGTATCAGCGATCCTCATATTTTAAACATGGCTAAAGGACAATTACAGGAATTTGTATGTGGCGAATTAGTTAGTAAATAAATAGTTCTATAATTAATAAAACTACTAATAATATGTTGGTTTCAATATAAAATTACATTGATCATCATTTCATGGGTAAGTAAGATTTTATCTGAACATCTAGAAACATACATTCATGAAACCTTCAACTATCAACAATAATTTCTACTTCATTGAAATGTATAGTTACTTGAACTAATAACACTGAAATTTGAAAATTATTGAATAACTTACTCTTTAGTGATCTATATTTTAAGAAGTGAAATGTCCAATTATTTATCAATAATGTCATGTTAACTATGAGATCAGTCATTCATAAGTTTCTATATTTACATGGTTAAGAATGCTACAAAAATATCCCACTAAAATAAAGATGTGCTGTTTTTATCATTATAAATCAAAAATCACTCAAATATATTAATAAGACTACATCTAATCAAAATAAGAATAAAATATCACCATGTAATTTTGTAAGCGAAAATGAATAGTGTCTAGATGGGTTCGAGTCCCAGTGTGAACATCAACTCTGAGATACGGATACATCCTGCTGACGAGTCCCAACTAGCAAGAAATACGTGTCCTGGGTTCCACTGCTTGCCACTATTCATCTTTGCTTATAATGCTTGTGGATTAAGGCCATATTGAAGTAAAACGCACAGCATGCACATATACCAATAAGTGAGTGATCAATTGCAGTCCTAAATATTAATGAAAAGATTCAAGTAAAACAACACCAAGTGAATGAAATTTTTGTAGAATAAAATGAATAACAGAAATCATTTAAAATGGATTCAACAATACAAGAACCATATGAATTTTCTTTTTATCGATTGTAGTTGTTATACTATCTTAAAGAATAAGAAAAAAAATTGTTGTTTAAAGTGAATTTTAAAAAAATAATAATTTTAATCGTTTAAAGATCCCCGTCATATTAAAAGACTAGTATTTGAACGAAGAATATTCTTTTCGATAAATTCTCTTCAGGTTCTACAATTATATATCTAAATTAATAATCCGAAAAATGGTCAGGTTAAGGGCAAAGTACATCGTTTAGAGCATGTGAATTTAGAATTGTAATATTATTATTATTATTATTATCGTTATTATTATTATTATTATCATTTAACTCCGCCTGAAGTCCCTCCTGGGGCTACTGCCAGTCCCAAGCCCGGGTAAAGGAGGAGGGTTGTGCATGGGGTTAGCGTCCCCATCCCGTAGAAAACTAACTCGCTAAAAAGACGCTAACCAGAAAATTATTATTATTTTTATTATTCGTATTATTGGTTAAACATCATTAATCTCCCCTATACATGATTCATTCACTTCGCATTCATCCCTCCGTATTACGTCTTATTTATTTGATCGAATTGTAATTGCACTATTATTTCTCTCTCACCCTATTTGACCTATATTTATTCTGATCATGGATCTTAAAATTTCACTTAACATATGCGCAGATTCAAGTTTACATTCTATATGTCATATGTGACTCGAACCCAGTGCCATTCGCTTCAAACATTGATTGGATGACCTATTCAGTATACAGTAAAACAAAGAACCATATAGCTATTTATATTCGATAATTTTGTTGTTTGATTATATTTTCCTTGAAAAAGCTTGAATCAGATTATCAGGAGAAACGTTGGATTTACTTCATATTTATTTTTTGAGATTTAACAAATACATATTCTTCGTCTTTATCATAATCCTAAATTCACATGCTTTAAACGATGTACTTTGCCCTTAACCTGACCATTTTTCGAATTATTAATTTAGATAGATGAATTGTAGAACCTGAAGAGAATTTATCAAAAAGAATATTCTTTGTTCAAAAATACTAGTCTTTTAAAAATAATTTTGAAAGATAACTGAATTTGAATATAATTTATTATAAAGTATAATAAATGAATTCAATTACCCAATACTTTAGCTTTAATATCAAGTATGAAACTTATTGGTGAAACTATTTCAAAGTATTCATACAATATTTTATTATTCAGATGTAAATCACTTTATGAAATCCTTTATTGAAAGTAATTACAATTAAATTAATAATTGAGAGAAATCATCATAAATTATCACTTACTAATGTACATTTTCATGTGTGTGCTTTTCAATGCATATGTGTCTTCTTACCTATTCATCTTGATTGCCCCTTTGACCTACATGTAAAGTAAGTCAACAAGTAACACGTTACATGATATACCGTTCAGTTTGACTACCGTTTTGATCCTGAACGGTTTAGCATCAGAACACGTATGCATGAAATAAATCCGTTTTGCGTTGTTAATAGTACTTTCTGTAAAAAGGGTTCAATTTAGGTATTATAGATGTGATTGACCTGAGATATATGAACACGGGATCAAACCACTGGAATTAGACAACCAACAGTTCTCAAAATTACTGAGAATAACCTTACAGAATCACTTCATACGAAGTCTGAGTATTTTAATTCTCTTTCTTTCACACATGTATCATCACAATAAAAAAATGATACATATTATCTCTATTGTTTGTTTTTTGGTTTTTCTTGGGTTCTTCAAATAAAATTCAGTTTATGAGAATTCGAACACAGATTGAACTGTAAAGTAAATACTTCTCTTGGATTAGTTATGCATCACACAAACAGATACGGTAAGAAAAGGTTATTCTTGTAGTATGGATCGATTCAAATGAGTTGGTTGAAAGAAAGTAGTGAATTTTTGATGGATGTGCATAGTCGGGATGGAAGGTGGAAATGAATGTTTCATGAGGAGATACGATAGATGAAACGATGTGATGAGTATTTGTAATGTGAATCTTCAGACTTCAAGAAACTAGTTTATCTAACCTTCAACCTCAATCTGAACTCTCCATTATTATTACTGCTCACTAGTATTGTGATGTTACAGTGAATTTCAATCTAAATTGTTTATGTAGTTTCTTTTATCTAATTAAAAATGTAGAAGTAGTAAAGATATTCAAATATAAAATTACTTGGTGACACAACCCTGTGTGTCTTTTATATGTCGGAAATTTTTTTTATCTTATTCATGGTCAACTGTTTCATTAGCCCTAAAAGAGTCCTAATAAGTTTAAGATTTGTCTAAGTGGATTAATAATTGAATTTAGTGTGGTATAACTCTCAGTTTTTGCATATTCGATATTATGTTTTTTGATATTTGGATTGGTATTACAAATGTTCGTCTTAGAAAAATTAACCAGAACCAGAAATCTTTCAGTGTTCAATGATTCAAAGCTTCTCAAACAATGAACTTTTGGGTAATTGAAGGAGAATATAAGATATAAAATAAGAAAACAGTTCATGAAAAATCCAACAGCCTAATTCGTTTTGAGCTTGATCTGTGAAAAATCAACTTTTCTAAAGAATTGTCTCCGTCATGGAGATAGCATGTCAAATTCACTCATAAACTGTCGTTATTTTTAGTCTAAATATCTGCTTTAATTTATATGTAAAACGTTTTACATGGAAATATCTTTCAGGAATTCAGCAATAAAGTTTAGAACATTAGTGTTCGGTACCATTAACTACTTTTTAGGTTAGTCAGTTTATTACTTTTTGAGGTGCTAAGACATCAAGTGTTATTAGACTTGTACAGATAATTAAGTTGGAATTAATTGTAAATGATGTTTGCTATTATTCATACCTTTCTCAATTTGATTCTGTTTGTTCAATTCATGTTCTTGACTGTTGTTTAGATCGACTTGTTAATTTACTTCTGAAAAAATGAATGTAAGTAGTGCAAAAAATACAAGATTCATACACTAATGATAAAAGATCTGAGTGGCGAGGAGAAAAATACAATTTACAATGATTATAATTATGATATTATTGTTTTTATTTCTTTTAATACTACCAGCGGAAAGGTGTGTAAAATGTTTTCCATTTCGTTTTATTTTATTTTAAAACATTTTTAACAAAAGAGACGTTTTTCAGATAACTGTAGTGAACTTTTAGGATTAATCGAAAGATCTCAGTATTTTGGGCTGAATGATTGGTTTTACCCATAGTGACCTTCATAGTGACATATGGATAATATTGGCTTAATAAGAGCTTCGGACATTAAGCTTAGAATGAGGCACACTGTCAACTTAAATGGCCGTGAATTCTAAAAAAGAAGAGAGGTTAGAGTAACTGACCAGAAGACATGATAGTTAGTGAAATAGCCCTATATGGACCACTGGAAGTTCATGATAATGGTTGCTGAACGAAATTCCTCCCAGTAAAAAAGAGTACACCATCAAACTCTGTCCTAGGCCCTCAAATGCCCTGGTACGGCCGAGAGTGGGGAGAGTCCACTCTCCCTCTAGAAATGCTCTCACATGGCCACGCGTATATAGCCCCTGCCAGGGAAGTTCTACTCACTGCTTCTCTTGGCGGGGGTGTCGTTTACGAGCATGAGAGGACGCAAAGCGAATGTTTGGCACTTTAATCGGGTTGGTAGACACGAAGACTCCACCTAGGGAAGTTGGAAAACCCTGATTCAAAATCAATGGTGGACATGGGCTCCAGTACCCTGAGGGAACAAATGGCATATGAACCAGTCGTTGTTCACCGGCTACCATTGGACTGCATCTCCTTACGACGCTGCACTGCCTTGTGGATCGGACCTTTAGGCGAAGGCTCCGGGTGTGGCCTCCTAAGAAAACCACGTGATTCGGTTTGGATCACCCGGGCAGTATCACAGCCCTCACACAATTCAAGTGAGATCTGTGTGGCGCATATGAATCTAGTGTCCCCTCGTACCAGTATTTATGTGTTCATATAAAATAATAAAATAAAAAATCCTTTACAGCAGTTTCTAGTTTCTATTCATCCTTTTGATGTCTGCCTCCGATCCGAGACTCAATGTGTTTTTTTATCTTCCTCCTTTCCTTTTGCATTCAGAATTCCAAGTTAACGCTTGCATCGTGATGCATTTCGGTGATTTTCGTAATGGATGTCTTATCCACCTTCAACGTCTCTTCGTGATTTCCTCTTCAGGTGGAAGCTGGTTACATATCGTTGTTAATAATAGCTATTGTATTTATTCATTGAATTGAATTTTAAGCCAATTAGTTCTCATTGGATTGCATGAAAACTATTTACTTTATTCTTTAATCTAACTTAAATCACCAGGATTGAACTTGCAAAAGTGTTTTATAAGCTTCATCGATTATAAGTTCACTTGGCCATACTGATACTTCATGAATTTGTAGAATGCTATTGAACTCATGATATCATGTCATAAATTACAATTCTATTTTATATCTCAGTAATTCATACATAAGTTTAGAATTAAGCACGTGAGAATCATTTCGTAAAATTAATGAATAAGAGTAGGCAACAATGAATAATATGAACGACGAAATGATAAATACATATTCTAGCGAGATTAATTCGTCAAAATTAGATTAATACCGGTTACATCCCAAACAAAACAAACTATAAAGTAAATTGAATAAGAAAATTGTATCGAAATGTATTTATTTGTTTTTAAGTTAATTATTTTGAATATAATTTTTTAAACGAGTATTCGTTTAATTGTGCTTCTGTGTAATTTTAATTTTGATTTTCATTTCAGTTAATACTTATTTGTACACATAAACTTACTTACTTACTTACTTTACTTTACTGACTAACACCTGTTACTCTTAGTAGAGCGTAGGCCACAGACCAGAATTCTCCAACCCACTCTGTCCAGAGCCTTCCTTTCTAGTTCTATCCAATGGTTGTCCATTCTTCTCATATTTATCTCCATTTCTCGGCGTAATGTGTTCTTTGGTCTTCCTCCCCTCCTTCGGCCTTGAGGATTCCAAGTAGGGGCTTGCCTTGTAACGCAGTTGAGTGCTTTTCTCAATGTATGTTTTATCCACTTCCAGCGCTTCTTCCTGATTTCTTCCTCCCCTGGGATCTGGTTTGTTCTCTCCTACAGTAGGTTGTCGTTAATAGTGTTTGGTCAATGGATCCGAAGTATTTTTCAAACTGTACACATTAAACAAATTATATATAACAAACCAACTGACTATCAGTGTGTTACTCATTCTTTTTTAAATCAAAAAGTGTTTAAATTATGTAATTAATTAATTAGATTGTTGATATTTTATAATTATTGATCTAAATAATGGTTTTGTATATTGTTCTTTGTAAATGAATTTTTGACTAGTGAATAGATCAAATTTATTCCAAAATATCTCATTTAATTATAAAATCATTCTATATCTTCTATAATATACCTGAAAGTTCCTATTCAATTATTCTTCTTACATCAGTTGTGAGGTAGTAACTCACTGATGACAATGGTGGATGTGTCGCTCAATTTCTTGGATTAGTTGAAGTTAGACATTAACATCGTTAGATGCCGGCTCAGTGGTCTTGTTGGTTAAGCGCCTGGCGCGAGACCGATAAGTCCTGGGTTCGAACCTCGCGAGGTGGGGTCGTGGATACACACTGCTGAGGAGTCCCACAACAGGATGAAACAGCCGTTCAGTGCTTCCAGGTTTTCCATGGCAGTCTAGCTTCAACTGGCTCATGATCTCAACCGTTTACATCAGTTTTGTTATTTTACTAAATTTAAGAATTAATTTAATGAAAAATTTCATTGGTTTCCAAGTAATTGTTATCATTTCAAATGTTATAGTTGTTTTATCAGTTTAGGTGTTGTGGAGATTGTTAAGTTGTTGATTGAAATCATGAGTCATTTGAAGCTAGACCACCATGGGAAACCTGGAAGCACTGGACGGCCGTTTTGTCCCAGTATGGGACTCCTCAGCAGTGCGCACCGACGATCCCGCACCCCACGAGATTCGAACCCAGGACCTATCCGTTTCGCGCCAGGCGCTTAACCAACTAGACCACTGAGCCGGTATCCAATGCTGTTAATGTGTTACTTCAACCAATCTACGAAATTGCACGACCATCTTACATTATACTGAGGTAGACAACTGTTTCTACCCGACACGGACTAGCTCCACTGGTCACGGCTTCTCAACAGAACCCCGAGAATTTTCTCACGAAGCTAGTCACTAGTGAGCACATAGTTGTTTTAACATGGGATTCATTAGATGCTTCATTTCAGGTTTAATACTAATGATAGTAACTATTTAAGTGACGTTAAGTTTAATCTAGATTTTTTCTTAAACTGTTTTCAATAAGGGTAGGGATAGTTTGCTTTATTTTAGAATGGCTTATAGTTTTTCTACAAACTAGGTTTTGTAAACAACTTTCCACTTTGTAGTTGTCCAATAACCGGAACTTTATATAGCTGATTTTGTATCCTTTCTTTATTCCTCTATTGTATCATATGATACGTTTATGATTGCTGTATTTCAACTAATAAAAACAAAGATATCTGACCAACCAATCAGTAAGTTACTAGATGAACATATCAATAATATATAAAGGTAAATTTTAGGAAAAAGTGAGTCAGACAATTAACTGGGGAAATTTATTCACTTGTAATTTGAAAATATTCAAGATATGAAAACTAGTGATATGAGGGGAGCTTTTGCTTTCTATGGAAGTATTCTAGCCTTCAAAACTCTAATTCTTGCAGGGGTTACAATTATCAAGCGCTTGCAAAACAAGGTAAAGATATTATTTCTTAATTTATTCATAATCTAATCTTTAATTAGTCTTTCTGTAAAGACCAACCACATCCTGAGGTACAATCTATACAGAGGTAATTTTAATACTTTCTTTTAAAATAACTAACAATTCAAGATGTCATTCAAATGATTTAGAAAATTTGGTGCCATTTCTATTTCTTGGTCTACTCTACTGCAGTACAGATGCACCAGCTACAGTTGGATTATGGCATTTTAGAATTTTTGCACTAGCTCGAATATTACATACACCAGCTTATTTATTTACAGACGGAAGATTTCCTAGAGGATTGATATTTCTTATTGGTTATCTTATCAATATTTCATTAGCATTAAAATGTATTACATATTTTTCTGGAATATGGTAAACATTATTGGTTAGACGATTTACCTCAGGGAAATTTTGTATTCCATTGCTTCTTTTTATTGTTTTTTTCTTCCTTTAATAATATGTTCATGTTTATTGATTTCGTTTGTTAATTCTAAAGTTTACTTTACGTTCCTAGTTAATTACTACACTGTGGCGGATAATATAAACATATTATTATTACCATTATTATTATTATTGTCATTATTACTTGGTATTAATCGACTTGTAATATTCTTATTTCTTATAAGTAATGAAATAATTTTTAAAAATATATTGAGGTTACGTAACATATTTTATTAAACACGTACAATCAAATTTATTATTTGGCGAAAAATTATATTAATCATTGCAGAAAACATCCGTGATGATTTTTTAACTGCAGTTGAATCGACAACTGCATCTCTGTGCTAATGGGGTATGACAACTCGAACTGATGTACGTACGTACGAAGTTCTACGTTGTTACTGACTGACTGACTGAACTGCCTACAAGATTTAAATGGAATACCCTGTACGGATATATTTTATCCATTAATACTATTCTTTTTTATCTATTTATATTATAATAAAACTAATATAGAGAAATAGTGGAATAAGAACTTGAAGAATAATATATGATTTTATGTTTGAATTCTTACGAGGGCCAAGATAAACTAAAGACAGAATAGGAATTAGAAATGGACTAAGAAACTAAGGAATAACATGATATGAACGATGATATAGAAAGCATGAAAATACTGTGATGAACGGAGAATTGGTTAAAAGAAACTGATTTATCCTAATTCACCTACTGAATTTGTAAAACACGTATGAAAGAAACGTCGAATATATAGTTTTCATATCTTACTTAAATTGTTGTTGACTCACTTCATTATTTTTTCATTCATGGTGATATATTGCTTACATCAGACTTTGTTCCTCCACATATTACTTTTCTCTCCTGTCAGTAGGAATCTTAATACTAAATCCTAGTAATTATTACTTAAATATGGCCATATAGGTAGCACATGCCACAATATATCTCCTAAAACAAAAAGCCAGTTACTGAACCATTGTGCATTAGTTGCTTGTCCACTCAGATAAATAGGTTTTCACTGAAATCACAAACAGATATAATTTACACAATCACAGAGAACCTGGAAGCACTGGATAAACGTTCCATCTGAGTATGGGGGTCTTCAGAAACACCATGAGTAGTTAAGAGTTAAATTTATAAACCGTTGGATTCGGAATCAGTTTTCCATAGTTTAAGCGCTCAAGCAAGAAAACGAAGATTCTAGGTTTAATGCCCGCTTGCAGGATCGTCTATGCACAATGCCGAGGCGCCTCATGCTAGTACGAAATGGTAGTTCGGTGCTTCCAGGTATTCAATAATTGTCTACTTTAGATTGGTTCGTAACTTTCATGAAATTCAACAAACTCCTCAACCCCATTATGACGTTGAGGTTTTCCATCATACTTTTCTTGCCTCTCGGTTTTTTAAAATATTTACCATGATATATAAAATTTATTCTTTAAATAAATCGAAGCTCATATTGGCTACAAAATAAGTGGTTAGTTTAATCCAAGCTAAATATATACAGATGTTTCATAGCGCATAAATATGAATAAAAGTGTTTTTAATTCGGAATTCATAAAATTGTAGTATATAAGAACAGGTTTGGAAAGGGTTACATTTTTGGAACTATCCTACTGAAAACATCATTTATGTATACCTAATAAATATTTTTATATTTTTCGTATTGTAAGCTTCGGGATGACGCCAAAACTCTTGTTATACATTTTACCTTCTGATGTATGATAGTGGAAGTAAGATAATATTGGTCGCTGAGCTTAGATAAACGGGTACTTAGGCTACGGTATATTAAATATGTGATTTCCTTTCTTCTCATTGATTTCTACTCCGGACTCACTTTAAGTGACTGCTTGTAATTTTGCTGAATAAGGTATTATCTAATCCATACTCTAGTTTGTTTTTCTGGGTCGTGAATTCTGTATCTGAAATAACGTGACTAGTCTCATTATCGTATCAACGTATTATTGAATTATAAGTGAAAGAAACATATATCTTAAACCGTCCGTTATATCACCTTTCTTATGTTATTATTAATTAACCATGGACTTATTATTGAGTTTTCCTTCACTTGCTGCAGTCATGTACATATTGTGATTTTCTCATTATTCTACTGTGCGTTCAGTTAGTTAATCACACAAGCTTATAGTTATAATGAGTACAGTTATAATAGAAGCCTTATCTCTTTTCTGAATTCGTATCCTGACTCCCTACTATGCTGAAGAGGAGCTGCATTCTAGACCAATAAGAATGAGAGCTATTGTTGTACAAGGTTGCATGTTATAAGTCCAAACAGATCGAAATTGATATAGGTTATCCAATAGATATAATTCATACTCATCTAAAGCATTTGACTGGAGGACATATCAGAAGTCACAAAGAACTAACCAATATATTTTCCCTTAACGTTTGAATGAATTAATTAAATATTAATTGTTTGCTTGTCCGTGTAGTTACATAAGTGTAAGTACTCGTCGACATTAGTAGCATAGTTTATTGCAGTATAGTAAGATAAAAAGCAAAGTATTATATGGTAATAAATCAATTCGAACTGGAATATGAACCCGATTAACATAATGTCTATAACATTGGCTATTTTCGAGGTTTGAGATTTAGATCGGAATCTCCCACCGAAATCACTCAGCTATAGAAATTAAATGCAAGCATCAGGCATGAAATTGGACACAAACAGGTACGGTAAGAAAAGGTTATTCCTGTAGTATGGATCGATTCAAGTGAGTTGGTTGAAAGAAAGTAGTGAATTTCTCATGCATGTGCATAGTATGGATGGAAGGTGGAAATCAAATATTGGAAAATGAATGTTTCATGAGGAGATACGATAGATGAAACGATGTAATGAGTATTTGTAATGTGAATCTTCAGACTTCAAGAAACTAGTTTATCTAACCTTCAACCTCAATCTGAACTCTCCATTATTATTACTGCTTACTAGTACTGTTATGTTAAGGTGAATTTAAAACTAAATTGTTTATGTAGTTTCTTTTATCTAATTAAAAATGTAGAAGTATTGAAGATATGCAAATTGTTTGTGTAGCAAGTTGTGCTACTTAAATAATTAAGTAGTAGTGAAGATTGCAAAATAAAAGTGTTTCATGCAGTCACCTGTTTCGGCCGATCTTCATATGTGTTTCAACTTGATTTCTATAACTGATTGACGATTTCGGTGGAAGACTCCGATCTAAATCTCAAACCTCGAAAATAGCCAATGTTATAGACATTATGTTAATCGGGTTCATATTCCAGTTCGAATTGATTTATTACCATATAATACTTTGCTTTTTATCTTACTATACTGCAATAAACTATGCTACTAATGTCGACGAGTACTTACACTTCTGTAGCTACACTGACAAACAAATAGTTGAGATACAATTAACACACAAATGAGGATTAAGTGGTCACAGCAAGGGATTTTTCAAAGCATGAATCTCACACCTTATAATCGAGTGTCAGCAAAAATGAATTGTGTATATGATCTATCGAAATCTAACTCATAATACTTACGCAAATATTTATACATTGATGTAAAAAATCCTATGATCACACTGTAGTTGGGCACTTCATCAGACACTACTTTAGTTTCTCGCAAAATACGACATTATCTTGTTTGGCCTATCATCCAACCTACTGTCGATTGCACCGGGTACCTGAATTTTTGAATTACCATATGTACTGTCAAATATAATGATCTGACAATGAAACCTAGATCTTATGTTACTGACAAATCTTTTAACCTTTTTGGTTTTGACTCGTTCACATATTTAAAATTGTTCGATCGGCAATTCATTCTTATTTGTAACCAAGTATCTCCTTCAACTCTCCAGCAACCTCCGTATCCTCATATGATTGACTGACTTAAACAGAAGTTTCCCATTATTTTTAAAAATGATCTTAGTTGCTGTACGAAATTAAACGTTTAGATATTTTTGAAACCAGAACCATACTATCTTCGACTGAAACGCTCAGTTGCTTATGCAGCACACTTTTTGTAGACAAAGAATCAGACGGAGTGAAAGCTTTGGGTGATTTCAAACCAGTTGATAATTCACCATAGGCATCATTAATCATGACAGTAAAAAAATCAAATGGTAATATTCGAATAGGTGTTGATTTTTCGACTGTACCAACGACTTATTTGATTCATACCAGTATCCCCTTCCTACTCCAGATCATCTTTTTGCACAACTGAATAGAGCAGGTCTTTCGGAAAGATTGACTTCGTTGATGAATATCTACAGATAGAAGTAGAAAAAGCATTCAGAAATCTGGTTACCAATAACACACATCATTGTATTCGTCTCCCGTTTAAAGTCAGGACAGCTCCGAAAATATTTCAGCAAATTATGGATGTAATGCTTACGGACGTCCCGGGTACCTTGGTTTAAGTGGGTGATACTATCGTTTTTGGCACAACCCAGAAAAATTATTTGACCGTTTGGATATGGTTTTGAATCGAATTAAAAAATTCTCCAAAAAGTAACAAGAGAATTGTAGTTTCTTCACGATTTCAACCCAATATATGGGACTTATTGTCGATCTCTTCGGAAGTTACCCTGGTCCGGAAAATATTGAAGCCATAAAGCAATGCCACCACCATTTAAGCTCAACTCCCAGAGATCATTCCTGGGGTTAGTAAATCATCATGCCTTATTCCTTCGTCTATGCATCAGCATCGTACGCCTCCAACTGAACTTCTGAGTAGAGAGTTGAAATGGAACTGCTCTCTTCAATATCAAAAAGACTTTAATAATATCAAGAAAACCTTGTCATTAAATAAGCTGTTTACACATTCCAACCAAAATCTGAAGGTAGTCATTTTCTCCAATGCATCGAACTATCGACTATTTATTTCACACATTTTCTCAGTTGATTCGCAGAAGACTATTAGACATGCATCCAGAACGCCATATTATTTCGAGAAAAATCACAGTCAAATAGAAAAAGGAACTCTAGCAATTATCTTTGCAGTCAAAAAGTTTCATACGATGATCTATGGACGGAATTTCACTATCTTAACAAACCACAAACACCTATCAATTTTCAGTTCAAAGAAAGGCATCTCAATGTATACCGCAAATCTCTGGAAGAGGTAGGCTACATCCCTTCTCGGTTATGATTTTGCTGTCAAATACGTGTCAACGACCATTCTCAGATAGGCTAATGCATTATCATGACTGGTCAATTGAAATCGACTGGGATCGCATCATTACGGCAGTATCAATTGAAACATAAGTAAAACGAGTTATGTCGGATGCAATGGACGCCAGTAACGGTGAATATGGTCCAGAATGCTACACTATCGGACTGTGAAACTTAGCAGGTTTTGAAATGTGTGCATGACGGTTGGCCAAACAAAGTCGATAATGATTTATTAGAGTATATCAGATGAATTGGCGCGCCGTCTATTACCAAATCATGTCTGCTGTTTTGGAAACGCCCAGTTATTCCGACCGCTCGCAGATCTCAAGTACTGAAACAACGTTACTCAGGCCACCCTGATAAGCAGCATATGAAGTCACCGGCACGCAACTAAGTATACTAGCTATCGATGGATAAAAACATTAAAAGTATGGTAAAAAATGTCCACAACCTGCTCAAACCACAAAATTGTCACTGAAAATACAGCCATGGCGCCGTGTTCATGCTGATTTCGCCTGATCAATAAATGGTCAGCACTTCCTGATTATCACCGACTCATTAACAAAATGACCAGAGATTTATATAATGCCTTAGACCTCATCAACATCGGCAATAATGGCACTGAATAGGCTTTTCGGTCAATTCGGTTTAGCGGAAACACTAATTACAGACTCGGGAATTCAGTTCACGTTTTAAATCTTCTCTGAATTCTGCATTACACACATTCGGTCATCATCCTGTCATCCCCAGTCAAATAGTTCAGCTTAGCGCCTTGTCAATGTTTTTAAGAGAGCTCTCACAATGTCGCAGTACAGGGGACGCAGGAGGGGGTCATCTAGAATTTTTTGAAACTATCCTGAAAAACTCTGAACTCAGTATACCTAAGGGTGTCTCCCCAGCTGAATCAATGTTTGGAAGGGGACTCGGACTTCGGTTGATGGCATTTATCCACAAAGAAGAAGGCTAGGAGGACTGAATGTCAGTTTCCCAATGGGTTATCAACGTATGCAGGGATCTTTTGACGATGGAGGGATGTGTGTCTAGCGGGTCTCATAGTAAGAAGAGTCGGTGACGTGATGAGAAAAATTGGTGGTTTGGGGAAATGACTGATGAGACCTGTAAACCACATCCGTGACAGAAGACTAAATTTAAATGAAGAACAAGCAGCTTCGAACTTACCACTAGATTACCTAATGGACACAGTCAGTCGGGAGCAACAAAATAAATGTAGAAGTGACGGCCAGACCCTAAGAAGATCGCTAAGGAGATGTTGTTTCCCTCAACTTCTTCAGTTAAATCCAAGGAGTAGAACATACTTTTCAGGGGGAAATGTGATATGGTGAGTCACTTAGAAGTAGCCAAATGGGAGGTTCATTTCAAGACAATCGTAAATGAACTTGAGTGTCAAATATAAACAATGGGCTAAGAAATCGACTGATTCTCTTAGAGGTATATGTATATATAAATGAACGTTTGTAAATATTATTCGGTGAGCTAAATAGAACATCTGTTCCTCACTTATCTTCTCGCTCAAGTAGCCAGTTTGATGGGTTAATGAGCAGCACGTAGTGTATCAATATAAGATCTCGGATACCACCGAATTGCCCTTCCTTACCTATTTTATAAAGCATTTATTATCAAGAGGATACGACTTGATGAAAGCATAATTAGAAGTAAAGATGATCTCTCTAAAATGGATTATAAAATTGCAAAACTTATTACCCACCTAAAGTATTGGTAATAATTTTCCATAAATCCAGAAAGTTTGGTAGTCTGTTTATAACCTTTAGTGTCACTTTGTTAATTGATATGTTGTCGTAAATTCTACCAGCAAGCTAATTTCTAAATGTATATTCATTTTGATTTAAAATGAGAAAACAAGATCACAACAAGTTTCAAAATTTAGAATATCCATTTGAATGGAATAACAGTCATTAACTTATTGAAATTTTCATGATAATAAACAATTTTCTGTACAGAATTTATCAAATTCACTTGTGAATAGTCCAAAAACATGTGTTAAAAAATTTTTCGTCAGTAATTAGTAACCATCCATCTTCATACATTAACATTGTCAAATCATTATAGTCTAGTGATATCTTGTTTGTTACATAATACTTTTTAACACTTATGTTCTGTTGTAATCGACTTTTATATCTTAGTAAGATGAAGGAAGATAAACTAATGGCTCACGCGATTTTTGTAGTAATTAGCTCTAGGTTAAGTTGTTATCTTCATATCAAGCACGTGAAATTATAAGAAAATTAACATACATTATTGATTAGTTTAAACAAATTTCATTGCAATATGAACATAGTTAGACTGTCAAATATCTGAGAAATTTGAACAAGTTTTAGCGGTAAATAAATCCACAAAATCAATAACTCAGTAAGTTTTCGATATTTGATGCTTCCACACTAGATCACGAGTGGGTACGTTGTACTCAACTCCTCCTACAACCGCTAACTAGCTTAGATCAGTCACTTCTTAATATATCCATATTCTATCAAATATATCTTTAAACCTCTTCACTTCTGACTTCTGATTTGACTTGATTGGCATATTTCGATTGTAGATGTTGTTATTGGTTAAGGTGGTGTTAAACTCCAAATACTTCTAGCATCTGTAAGATCACGAAAAATGTCTCTAGAACAATCAAGTATGTAGTAGAACACTATCAACTGATTGATTTTGATAAGTTTTCTTTAACATTTTACAATGAGCAATGTATATTGATAAATTATGTATATGGTTTTCATCTAGTTTGAAGGTGTATAATGTTTATTTTATTTTATTTATTTATCTCTTACATTTCATTTAAAACATTGTCTTCATCATTAACTTGTCAGTG